>OZ010795.1:475554329-476895393 GCA_963932465.1 Maratus speciosus | reverse complement strand
AACAAAAGAAGTCAATGCGATAATACTATTATTCTGTTTTTAAAGTAATAAGCATAATTATATTAAAAATTAGCATCAGAATTAAATTACAACCGAATTTTTGCATATTAAAGATTTTTAAATTTGTAATACGTATGCTTGCGTTTTCAGTTACTTTGCCTTCACCTTTATCTTCTTTCTGCCTTTATTTTTATTTTATTTGAATATTCTTTTATTTTATCATACTAGATGGCACCACAACAGATTTTGTCACGATTTTGGAATTTTTATCATTCAACAATAGATCCAATTTCTTTTTAAACCTCTTTAAAGGATGAGAAATAATAGTTTAAAAAAATGATAAATTTAAGTTTGTTAACATTATAATTAATGTATGATATTAAAATTTGTAATTAAAATTATTAAATTATAATTACAAGTATATTTATAAAACAAAAAATGAGAAAAACAAATGTAGCGCGTTCGGGTACCGAGCCCGGTCCCGCTGATCAGCCAACGAACGCCGTACCAACCGAGCTACGACCAACCTATCATTGGAGTTGCAATGTAAGTATTTAAGTTGTGTACTATTATTAGACCTCCCGGTTTCTCGAGAACTAAGGAGCGTTGGATAAAATCCGTTGAATCTGACACTAAGGGGTCTCTACCCTACAACATATATGAAAATAATCAAAATCTGTGATTAACAAGGTTGGCCCTCTCCTTGTAAGTGGGAAACAAAATGCTAGACGATTCAGCATGGCTTCAGTTACTTTTAAACTTAGGATTACTGGATATCTTTGTGCTTTATAATATAGGTAAATTTATAATATTTATTATACTCCTACTTATATTATAAATGCAATTATATTTGCATTTATATAATATCATTTCGAACAAGGGAACCGCTTTTGGTGTTGTTCGCACCTAGCATTGAGACCTGGTGCATTTTAAAGCCCTATATTACGAAGTTTAAGAATCGATAAAATTTTTCTGTTAAAATAATATTTCTTGATTTTACAGCAGCATAATTTTCTGAAAAAGCAATTTTCGAGACCGCTAATCGGAGTATTAATATTGAAGTTTTTTTAAAGAAAAGCATTTATAAATAAAAACTTGTTAATAATAAGTATAAAATATTAAAAAATGTTTAAAAATTCCTCCAAAAACCCACGAATTTGACTTTGAAAAATTGCAACATTATATTCACATTTTTGACGGGGAAACAGTTGGCGTTTTTTTTTTTTTTTTTTTTTTTTTTTTTTTTTTTTTTTTTTCAAAAGAAGAGCTTTCCGGCAACCCTAGCCAAATGTCGTCACTGTTTGTGTGAGGAGTGCATTGGACTTCGATAGAAAATGTAATGTTCGACCTCTGACCTAATTTACCCACAATAATTTTTAAATTGTGTAAAAATATTAATTTACTTTATAATTACTTTTACCAAAGGATCATTTAATACAACAACATTTCATTTTAAACATTTTAAGCATTATTCCATTCGATTTCAAAAGAAAATAGTTTGCTTAGTTTATATTTCACTAGAAAATAGTTTTCAATGAACTTGGAAGCTTTTATAGAATTATATTTACTATTTATATATTTGTCGGCTGCATAGAAAAAAAAAGAAAAACCTAATATTTGTTTCTTATGCTATCAATTATTTAAAAAAAATCGCAATCCGATATAATTCTAGTAATATGTACTGTGCATTTACTCTTCGGATAAAGCGGGCAGAAAAATTGTAGCGCCATATTTGGCGACTTAACTCACATTTGGCATGAAATAAACAATTAAAAATGTAATAATAAAAAAAAATAAAAGTATAAAAATGTATATAAGATATGATTTTAACAGAGAAATTTTATAGGTTCTCTTACTTTTATGTATAGAGCTACAAAATGCACCAGGTCTCGTTGCTAGGTGCGAGCAACACCAAAAGTGGTTCACTTGTAAGTATCTTGAGTTTAAATTTCAAATAAAAATAAATAAAAATGACAAAACCTAGAATAATATTATTAAAACATGGGTTTATTTTTTCTTCGTGAGCAAAACATTTTTGCTTTTTCTATAAATCTTTAAAATTAGAGATTTAAATCTTCGTGAAATGTAAAAATATTGCAACATATGTTTCATATTTCAAATTAACATTGATTTTCCTGCAAGGTTCAATAACCATTTCATCTCAAGTAGAAATATTTCCATAAGCCATTTTTTGAAAAATATTTCAAAAAAGAGGGATAGAGAATGGAACTTGTAATGCTTTTTTACGTGATTATTCGAGCGATGTATATAGCTTCTATGCAAAATATTCTTTACGAAAAATCTGAAAACAAATTCAGATTTTATTATAGCATGGCAGGTATTGTTATAGGAAGATATAAAAATGAAAAATATTGGCAAAATGTTTATAGATGGTCGAATAATAAAGAATAATCTCAAATACTTGAAAAATGTGCAAAAAACCCCAGAAGTTTTATTGTTATATCAGAACGATAGCCCTTCAAAAATGACGGAATATGAGATATGAATATATATACAACACTTTCGCAAGAATATGAATTTTTCTCGCTTGTTTCGCAGTGATAGATGAAAATAACAAATTTTAAAAACGAAACTCATTTATGAAAAACTGTAATACAGTAGAAGGCACTAACTACGCACAGCTTGGTTCCTAGAGATGTGCGGATTTGAGCCTTTTTGCGGATTACAGGTCATGTGTAGATTATAAAATTCCATATATGGCTTCTTTATGCTAAATAAATTATAAAAATAATGAAAAAATGCATGTGTTAAAAAAATGCGTGCAGGAAACAGCGAATAGTTTGCTAGAAAATATGTTGTCAATTTTCCTTCTTCGCCAAGGCCTTTAATGTGGAAAAGTACCGAGAATTTAACTTTTGTATCTGACTATATAAAGCGCGGTACTTTTCCAAGGGGCCTTGGCTTACGTTTGTAAAGTGTGTCATAATTTGGGCTTGAAAAGTGAGATTTTTTGCCAAATGATATTAACAGCTATGAAAACAAATTTAATGAACTTTTAAGTTTATTTATATAGTCTATAAACATTTTATTTATATCTATATTATTGTTGTTTTTTATATACTATTTACTTCAGTTTGTATATAAAAATAGGTAAAAGGCTTCTTTATATTAAATAAATTGTATAAATATTAAAAAATTACTTGTGTATATGAAACAGTGAATAAGTTGCCAAATTTCATTTTCTCTATCTCGCCAAGGCCCCAATACTCGAAAAATACCTAAAGCACATTAAAATCGGACAGTTTGGAGATCAGACAGTACAGCGCCGTCTATTGGCTGTTATGTCATCACTAGCATTGGGATCTAGATGTAAAGACGTACATTCTTGTATATTACACTTTAAATTCTCACACATAGATTTTGAAAAGAAAAAAAAAACTTAAACGCGAGAAGTTTAAATAAATTGTCGTGACCTTGATTATGAAATATTAATTGTTTTAATGGGTATTTCGTCAAATTAGCTAACTATCGCGAAGTTGACTTCATGTATGACAACTTATTTTTGTCGCCAAATTTGGCGATATTTCGTCAAATTTGGCGTTACTGTGGTAAACCTGCATTAGTAATTTTCAACAATTACTCATTACAACAAGGCGGCCCAACCGGAATTGTAAGGGACACACAGAGACTTGGATTTTATATAAATAGATTATTAACCCAAACTAAAATCTACCCTATATATATAAAATCCTAAAGAAATGAATTTATGAAACGGATATATGAATCGACTGATTAAACAACTGATTATGTTTCAAGCGATTTCTCCTAAAATATGGAATAATTTGCGATGAAATTAACTCCAAAAATCAGCATTGATCCGCAGATCTCAAAACTGGAATTAGAATTTTTAAATTCGAATTAGTTTTTCAAATATTAATTTTTTCTAATTTTATATACGTTTTTCTAATGATGGCAACTCAAACTTTAATCAAACACATATTTTTTTTTTTTTTTTTTCAAATTTCAGAAAAGGTTGACGTGGTAACCCGACTATTGTTATTTATTTGATAATAAATGATTATTTACTTTTATTTCTTTTTATAAATTATATAAATTATTTTGCTCTATAATTATTAATTATTTTTTTTATATTTCCTTTAGAAAGTAATAGAAAATAATTAAAAAATACGGTACTACTTAGTTAATCCGTCGACCAATTTCGCCAAATTATATAAATCGCCAAAACACTCGCCAAATTATACAAATTGACATAATTTTTAATTTAAATAACGAAAGAACAAATAAATTAGTATAACATTAATAAATATGCAAATAAAAAGTCGAAATAAAAATCACTTGATGACGTAAACACGTGTAACATGCTAAAGTCAAGTGAATGTGACATTTACGATCAACCATTATTGGCATTTAATCTTATAGTTTGGCGATAGATTTTTGGTCGATGGGATAACTAAGTAATACCAAAAATGCATATGTAACTGGTATTTGAAAACGAGGTTTTCGCCAAATTTTCGTTAAAAAAAAAAAAAAAAAAAAAAAAAAGCCAAACCTGCTGTGCGTATATGACATCTGTCCAAATATCACAACTCGAAAAAAAAAATGCTAACTGGCGAGTTAAAAAAAAGCTATTGGCGAGATTTGCATCCAGCTAGCGTAACAATACCAAGAATTCTTTGCAACCATGGCAAATTTTATGTAGTTTTATTCGAAAAAAAATTTTTTGATTTTTTAATCAAAATGGAAAACTTACGGTCCCATATTGGTGCGATTTTTTTCTAACGCCAATGTCATATACGGAACGGGCACTTAAATGGCGCCAAAGTATCGATGATGGCGATAGAATATTATTTGGCGACTTATCACCTGTGCCTAGCTAACGTTAAAGTACCAAAATGGCACCTAGAGTATAAAAAGCGAAGTGGTCCGCCTGCAACTGTTGATGATAGTCACATGACTTAGGATATTGTTACAGAGATTGTTTTACGTACGATTTGTCTTATACCAGGAGACAAATACTCTGTATACTTAATTTATTTTATTTTAGCTTCTTTTCAAATGTTTAATTGATCTTCTTTAATCAAAAACAAAAACAACCATTGGATGTCTTAACAGCAACTGATTCGCCCTTAAATTTTTGCAATCAAAGGGAATTGAATGGAAACCAGTTTACAGGGCGATTTGCACAGCTTTTTTCAGTATAATTCAATCTTATCTAATATTTTTAAAACCCACCAGATTAGCGTGTTTTTAGATTTTGTGGTGTCTGAACGGGGGTTGGTGAGCTTAGCTTGCGGGGAGCAGAGCCTCTTGTATTAATATAATTATTACCAGTTTATTTCTTATACAATCAATATTTCCTAGAACGAGATTTGAGGGATAGGCAAAATACCATTGCCGCACAGTGGAGTATTTGACCCGAAATCCTGGCCAAAAATATTTTTCTGTGTAAATATAATCCGATTGCCTTGAAATTGTTAGATTTTATCGGGATTACTATGGCATGTTTGGTATTGTAAATGAAGTCTATAGCATTTACGGTTCATTTACAGAGACACCCAGAAGAATTCCCTTACATTATGGTCTACGGAAAAAAATTCGTTTTCTCTGTATTTTAATGATATCGCACTATTTTAAACGTACTGAAATTTATAAACATGACTGAGGTGTACTAAGGCACTTATAGTAGAATATGATATGCATAGAATATATCGTTCATTTACACTGTAAAAAAAAAAAAAAAATCTGTAAAGTTACTAACGTTTTGCTAGGAAAGTGGGATTCCTAGAACTTTTTATGTAACGGCAATAACAAAAATTCCTGTAATAGCGTCTGTTACAGGAATTTTTCTTGTTTCCGTTACATAAAAAGTTCTAGGAATCCCAGTTTCTTAGAAAAACTTTAGTAACTTTACAGATTTTTTTTTACAGTGTATAGGGACACACAAAACAGTTTAGCTGAAGAATAAATTTAACTATTGAAGCCTATGACCAATAATTACTGATATTGCGTTTGTAGTTGTGATATGCGTTTTAAATTGAACTATTTTTTTTTATATTACTTGGTGTGGATACATTCTATAGATCACATACAGGGCTGCACAAAAGTTCTCAAGTACATTTCCGTTTATTCACTGAAATGGCTAATGTAAATGTTTAACTGTGCTATGCATTTCACTGAACTAGCTTTTAGCACACTATGTAGTATACATATAAATCCATAGTTTAGTTTAATATTTTATATCTTAAAAGCTGACGAAGTGTAAGTAAGATTTTAATACTTCACATAATAATAAGTATACATTTTATAAATATTTTCACAACTAAGAATAAACAGACGTCATTTAAGAAGAGAACAAAGAAAAATGAATTAAAATATTAATTTATTAAGCAGATATTTTAAACATACGAATACATCACATGCCCATAGACTTAAAATTACCGAAGAGAATTTGGAAGTTGAGTGACTAGCAGCCTTAAATGTTTACTTTTATAAGAGAAAAGTAATTGTTGATAGATTTTTTTAATTTACTAGTGATGTTTAATTAAATGTACTTAATTGTACTATCTATAAAATTTATTATTTACATTTAATTTACATTTAATAAAGATTATTTACATTTGATGAAATTACATTTAATAATACATTTAATAAAGTGGTGTCTCTACAGTACAGATATGCTGGTTTTTCAGTGTATTTAATGGATTACTAGTTTCAATCTGATTCTTCAGAATTCTGTTTTTCATCTTCTTCATTACATTCTTCTTGGCTTTTATCAGGACTATTATTAAAATATTATTAACCACGCTTTAAAATATCAACACTGTAAAAAAAAAATCTGTAAAGTTACTAAAGTTTTTCTAGGAAACTGGGATTCCTAGAACTTTTTATGTAACGGCAGCAACAAAAATTCCTGTAACAGCGTCTGTTACAGGAATTTTTGTTGTTGCCGTTACTTAAAAAAATCTAGGAATCCCAGCTTCCTGGAAAAACTTTAGTAATTTTACAGATTTTTTTTTTTTACAGTGAACATAATTAGTACCAGTTTCTCTCTTATACAACAAATATTTTCTAGAGCAATTTTTAGGGGAAAGAGAAAATAGCATCGACGTACTACGTACTAACCAGGGAACCACACCATTAGCGAAATAATGAAAAAATCTAAATTAGAGCAAAGGAAAGAGCTTAGTGAAGAGTGTCACATAAATCATTTGCCCTCGTCTCTCCGTTATCGAGATATAAAGTCTTAAAATTTGCTAATTTATTTATTTAATGTATTTATTTATTTATTTAATAAAGGGACAAAAAAGGATATGTGGTAAGGGACGAGATAATTCCTTGTCAAAACAAGTTAAAAATACTTTATACTTGCCGTGCTAACCAGGGAACCACGCCGTTTGTGTAATAATGAAAAAAGACGAAATAAGATCGAAATAAGATCGAAAAAAAGATCTAAAATAAAGATCTAAATAAAGATCTAAATAAGATCTAAAATATATCTAAATAAAATCTAAATAATCGAAAGAGCACAGTAGAACGTGTTTTTTGACGCATAAATCATTTGCCTTCGATTCCCCGTTATCAAGATAAAAAGTATTAAAGTTTGCTAATTTCTTTATTTTTTGTATTTTTAAAAATATATTTAATGAAGGGACGAAAAGGAATTTGCTTGAAGGGACGCGATAAAACCTTGTAAAAACACATTAAAAAATACTCTATACTTGCTGTTTGCCTACAAACCAGTAAGGCATCTCATTCGTGTTTTAGGCTTTGTGTAAAGCGTATGTTCTAACTGAAAAATGTCTCGTATGAATCCTTTGCTTGTGTGTTCTAAAGTAATGCGCCACTATCAAGCTTATAAAATGAAAAAAAGAAAGAACCTTATCCAAAAGAACCACAGCTTTACAACGAAATTAAAATGTAAATTTTTCATTAGGGACAAAAGAAATGCATATTTTTTTTAATGAGAGTATTTTTTGTTTGCACCACACCGGTTACACTGTAAAAAAAAAATCTGTAAAGTTACTAAAGTGTTTCTAGGAAACTGGGATTCCTAGAACATTTTATGTAACGGCAACTACAAAAATTTATGTAACAGACACAGTTTTGCACCGAAAATCAAAAAATCTGTAAGGTTACTAAGAATTGTTTAGGAAACTGGGATGCCTAGAACTTTTCATGTAACTACAACCAGGGTTACAGATAAAATTTTAGTAAGACTACTGAAATTTTAGCAGATTCATTTGTAAAGTTACAGATTTCTGTAGCTTTACAAAAACTAGTTTTGTAGATTTGCAGCTTTTTTTGCAGTTACAGATAAAAGTTTAGTGAGCATATAACTTTACATCTGTAGAACTACAGATTTTTTTTTTTACAGTGTAGAACTAATTAATGCAACGATTGCATCAATTAGCGATGATTTTTAAGTACAGGAAGACCTTGTAATTGACGAATTCGGAAAGTTTGATGATATGTCAAGCGATGAAGGTGAAGTTTTAGCAGAAAGCGAAGATGAAGCGTAACAATCATCAAAATTTAAGATTTTATATCTCGATAACGAGCAAACGAGGACAAATGATTTATGTATCACAAAGCATGTTTAACTATGTTCTTTCGAGTGTTGCTTACTTAATTTTTTTCACTATTATACAAAGGTGTGGTTTCCTGGTAAGGTAAACTTTCCAACTACTAAGACGGAGTCGATTGAACCTAAAAGCAATTTCTTTCGGCAGTTGGCATGTACACAGGAATCGAAAATAATCCAATCATTGTGTCTAATCATAGCAATCTAACTTTTCTTTCTATTTTTAATATATCTTGTTGCATTATTTATTAGGCTGTACACTTATACTCATGTAGAATGTGAATTAGAATGTACAGTATTAATTGTACACTTTATATTTCACATATAGTAAACACGTAAGACATGTGAAAACTTTCATCCAGTAATTTGGAGCCTTGTTAAATCTCAGATTAATTTTAGGAAAATTACTATTCGAAATTACTTGCGAAAATTTTCATATATCACATTTATTTTTAGAATACTACCCTACTCTTTGTAATACATCAGTAGTTTATTTGTATTTTGTAAATATACTAGGAGGGCACCGCCCCCCTGCTTGCTACGCTCACCAACCTCCCGCGTAATCGCTTAGCTATTCCATTCGGTATACCGAAGCAATTCCTATTTTCTAGCCAACCCCAGATTATTGTTTGTGCTTAAAAATAATGTAAATAGTTCAATTAAGCTCTATTCATAAGCTAATATTAGTTTTTGTTGCATTGAAATATCTCAATTTGCTAATTTCCTGCATGCAAGTAAACCCTATTGTATTTCAATGGGAGTCTATGGAAATTTGGCGAAATACTGGAAATAGCGCTAAGTTGGCGTCACTTTTGGTGACAGAGAGACGGGTCTCCCCTTGGTAACCTCCCTTATAGCGTCATAAAGCTCTGACCAATCAGTTGCATTTGACGGTATCTACGCAGATTTTCATTGTTCCTTTTCCAAAGCATTACTTTTTGCAAGGCATATTTAGATACTACTACCGGCAGACCGATTTGTATGAAGTTGCTCGCCAGAGGACTCTGATACGCTGCCAAAACAGAAATTTGACTCTGACCGTAACTTCAACGACGAGAACCAATCAAACCGCTCTGGGCAGGGTTCAGAGAATTCCGATGTGTTTACTTTTTTTCCGTATAGATATGATTCAAAAGAGTTTAATAAAAGTATTAACTCTAATCATCGAAAAATATATATATATCATTTTAACAATTATCGGAATAATAAATGGTGCGACCGGAGAATACTTCCAAGGATGCTACTTAATACCAAGTTAATACTAAATACCAAGGTTGCCACTTTGGCGCATTTATCGCCAGGTTGGGGAGAAGTAGAGTATTCTACGATTCACCCCAATAAATAAAAACATGCATAGTCTAAAAACATCAATGTCACAAATTTAATTGCTATCTTCACTGTTGAAACAATAAAACTAATGGAATTTCTTTTAAATATATTACAGTACTCATAAAATTCCTTGTAATAATTAATAAATATAATTTATTAAGTAACAAATACACTTACATGATTTAGTCAAAATTGCTTGGATAACATAAAATATTGCAACGATATTTAAATCTGCGATCACCATTTCTTTCTATGATTAAAAATAAGAATATTTAATGTTTAAGGAAGATCGTATTAGGTAGATTTCGTAAGAAATACTACCTATTGCAGTCGTTACCATGGTGCGACTTTTGAAAAATTCCTTCATAACTTTTCATTATAGGACCCCAGGAACCCAAAACCACCCCCACCTAAAAAGTTTATATATATATATATATATATATGTATGTATGTATGTACTAAATTTTGTCCGCACGATAAAAGTCGCAATTATGCACGGATCGTCTTCAAACTCGCCAACAACTTTGATATGGCTAATATCTCGGCGGGGATTGAAAATGGGCGAAATCGGCCCAAGAGGGTGGAAATGGGGAAGGTTCAAAATTTTGAATACTGTCTTAACATGAATCTGATAAAACCAGCTCTTACACAACAATGGCAAGAAAAAAATGAAAGTTTTTTGTTATACCAGTTGCCAACAATTAAAAAAATAAAAACAATAAAATTTTCACCACAACAATTACTCTTCTTTTGCAAAATTTTCACGTGTAAAATTAAATATTTTGACAAATTGAAAACAAATTGAATATTACGTCATAAGATTTTAGCATGAAAACTCAAAATAAAATGAACAGTTTGACGAATTAAAAAATATGTATATTGCGTCATATTGGAAATATAATGGACCTCAGCAGGTGAATATGTAACATCATGTGAGTTTGAACAAACGTATTAAAACATGATAAAAACCCGACTATGGAGATATTAACATATTTTAGCAATTTAAGGTTCTCTGAATTTTTTGTAGCCATTTTTTAAACCTATCCCATATACATATGTGTGTGTATTCGTGTATATTATAATTTTCACAAAAAGTTTAGCTCCCTACAGCTCACTCTTTCTGAAGAAACTGGGTTTTATCTCTAATCTTGATTTAAGTTTTGTTGGAGAATTTAGTACTTAACATCGAAATCTACCTCCGCCTGTAGGCCCGAGCCGGCAGGGATTTTTTTTTTTTTTTTTTTTTTTTTTTTTTTTACTATTATTATTATTATTTAGTTCGGACGATATCAATCACAAACATTTTACGGGTAGCAATAAATTCGTCAAAAATAACTGCTTCGAGCCAGTTATGAGAACTGTAGTTTGATAAAAACCAAATTTTAATTTTAAAACGTGTATATGAAACACAAGCTATTTTTATGTAAATACGGGAGATTCAAAAAAGAATAACAGAATGAACCAAACGAACAAGTAAACAATAAGTAATTTAGCTAATCTTAAAAGTATGTGAACACACTACAAGCTGTGTAAAATATCCTTTTAAATCGAAGGAAATCGAAGAATAAAAGTATTTAATTTATTATTCTGAAAATACGATCAATGATTCTGAAACTTCGATGATGAGAAACAAGCCGCCGCTATCAGGGCAGGGTATAAACGTAAACAAAAAAGAGCACGTTGTGATGTTTTGATTCAGGGTTTGAAGCTGCTTCCGACTTCACTTTTTCGACGGTTTTCGGTGAAATGCGTGGGCCGTATATATCATAGTAGGCTATGCTTTTTGGTACTTTTCCGTTATATGGACAACATTGTCGCCAAGCGCAATAGTTGGCGCAAAATGAAAATCACGTGAATTGAAACGTTTGATTAAAAGAAAAACATTGTCGATAGTAAAGTGAGCATTTTAAAAATATAACATTTGAAAATTACAGAATTTTACGAACTATTTTATTAAATCACAAATATATAATTAAAATAAGTGAACAAATAACTGTTATACAATAAAGTAATAAAATAAAAAAAATCATATTAAATTGCTGCCATAAAATTACAAATCTCTTTGGCACAGATGTCATATTCGCCCCATATTGGCGCGATTTTTTTTCGATTGCCAATTTGGCGAAATCATCAACAGCATAAACAACATAGGTACAGATGTCATATACGCCCCATATTGGCGCGATTTTTTCTGAAGCCAATGTCATATACGCAACGGGTATTTAACTGGCGCCAAAGTGTCGTTATTTTGTTTGATATGGTAACCCGGATGTTGCTGTTTATGCTGTTGATATTTTCGCCAAATTGGCATCTGAAAAAAATCGCGCCAATATGGGGTATATGACATCTGTGCCACAACATAATCCGGGTTACCACATCAAGCAAAATAACGACACTTTGGCGCCAGTTAAGTACCCGTTGCGTATATGACATTAGCGTCAGGAAAAAATCGCGTCAATATGGGGCGAATATGACATCTGTGCCATATCTTTTAGCATTGCAGTAAACATTTCATTTTTTGAATGAAGACGTCGCAACATAAACTCTATGAGATACGACTCTAAATGATGACGAACTGTTCCTTGATGTCTTTTGTTGCGCCATTTTGCAATGCCCCATAATCTCTCAACATTTTGAGTATGACATCCAGTATTAGGGTCGACAAAATTGTATTTGTGATTTACTGTGAAATGATCATAACCAGCACTTTGCAGTTCATCTGTTTTATATCCTTTCCAGTAATCTGTATATAAATAATACTTCCATCAGCTACATTGTTTTCTATTGCCGCCATTAAAGTGTCAGCTTTGCGATCGGGAATAGGAGTAAGGAAACATCCCCGTGTTTCACGGCATAAACCATGTAACACCCATTGAGGAGGAAGAACACGCCCTACGTTGCTTTTTCTTCTGGTAAAAAGACTTTCATCTACTTCTATAATTTTATTAGGTCCACCGATTTTTCTATGGTACAGATGTCATATTCGCCCCGTATTGGCACGATTTTTTTCTGTCGCCAATATCATATAGGCAACAGGTACTTAACTTGCGCCAAAGTGTCGTTATTTTGCTTGATGTGGTAACCCGGATTATGTTGTTTATGCTGTTGATGTTTTCGCCAAATTAGCAACCGAAAAAAATCGCGCCAATATGGGGCGAATATGACATCTGTGCCTTTTCTATTTGGTCGTGAACATAAAGCATTTGCACAAACTTCTCTAAAATAACTATTCCAGTCCACTGTTGTGTTATGGTTCATATCAAGTTGCAGCTCACCAAGCTCAATCGATGTCAACTCTTGGCACCATAAATATATAAACCTCAAAGCATTAAGAAAAGACAACCGCGATCCTTCAAACCATGTTTTTTGTCGTATTCCTACGCTTTCTTCGCATGATCGTAAGCTACATCTCCATTTCGGATTTCCAGAACTCATCCATAATTTCATTTCATGGTTGTTTGAACACAACCTTTTATTATGCAGAATTCCAAATTTCTGAAACAGTTTTATCGCAACTTTCTCATCATGTGGTAATTGACAAATGGTAAAATCCATCTCAGCATCAGCAGTAAAAGTAAATTATAATTATATAAAAAAAAAGCGTTTTTATTTCGAATAATAGCAAATTAAAAAGCTTTCCAAGGTTAAGGTTAAATAATAATCATTCACGTAATTCACGTTTTATAAATAACAAATCACAATGTTTCGCATGGTTTACAAGAAAAATCCTTTTCACGATGAGGGCTGAAATAATTGGCGCATTAGCATACATTTTGGCATGCTGTCCGTATAACGGAAAAGTACCCTTAATTTTGGCGAAATACTGGAAATAGTGCCAAGTTGGCGTCACTTTTGGCGACAGAGAGACGGGTCCCTCATTGGTAACCTCCCTTATAGCGTCATAAAGCTCTGACCAATCAGATGCATTTCACGGTATCTACGCAGATTTTTTGTTGGTGCATTTCCAAATCAAAACTTTTTTTATATATAGAAGGATATATTTAAATATGGGCCAAATGGACCCGATTGGTACTTTATGAATGGTTTTTTCCCTCCGGTAGTCAGAGGGTTAATGTCTTTTCAGCTCTTCTAAAATATCATACCTGAAAGAGAAAATATGTGTCACCAATAATAGCAAGATAATTAAAATTAAAAACAGATTTGCAATTTTAAACCACTGCTAATTAGAACATTATTTTAAAGAAATTATTTACGTACATTACAAAGTATTTTCTTGATGCTATTTCTCAATAATATTTTAAATATGTCTTCTTGTTTCAATATGTCAGCCATCCTAGAATTTATCTGCTATATCTCAGACTTTTTTAAAGATAGAGGCGGAAAAAAAAATGCTCCGGATACCTTTTATCAAGCTCGAACACTTAAGGTAAAAATGCTTAGGCTTTCTATTTTTTAATTTTTTTTTTAAATCTTTAAGTTATCACCATTTTGAAATAAGACGGAGGATGCAGCTAGCCAATGGACTGGGTTGAGAACTTTGTAATTTCGCACACTCGCTCAGTCAGACTCAAATTGATTCATAAAAGCGAGTGCTATCGCATGACAAATCTGATATATATATTAATAATATTATATATATCGTATATATATATATGTGTGTGTAAAATATTTTAATTTTTAACCTAACTTAAGAATATTCTAAATCTTTTCCCTTTTAACATCACTATTTTCCACTTCAAATATCATTATTTTCTTTCTATTTTTAATATGCTGGGCAAAAAGTGCTGGGAAACTTTTAATCTAACAGTTACCAGAATTTGTATCGTATATAGGAGTACTAGTGGTACAGTCCGTACATGGCTCCATTCTATTATGGCCTCTTTGGATCAAAGCAACACTTTTTCAAGGGCCGTCAATTTGAATCCTTTAATGAAGTTGAAGAGTGTTTCGATTCCAAGGAACCGCCATGGTGCTTCCAACAAATCCGGAGTCTGGCAGAACGATGACAGAAAGTCGTGGACTATGATGATCTCCACTTTGAAGAATAGTCCTTGTTGCTTTTGTTGTTGATTGACGCATAAAAACGCAAATTTCACAAATTTCCCAAAACTTTTTGCTAAACCTAGTAATATAATCGAATTTACGTATTTTTATTTTCATTTTGGTAGAAATTTTAGCTCTTCAAATTTCATTTCAAAATTCTTCAGGAAACCGCATCACGGCGATTTATTCAATCCGCTGAAATTCGTCCTCTCATTGGATATTCACTTTATCATAGTGCAGTTATTTGTGCCCCTACGCATTCTGGTATAAAACTCGTCTGTGCAGGCTTAGACGTAACTTTAAGTAAATTGTTTTGGCTAGTAAAACCACGCCAACCTGTTTATTCATGGCATATTAACATCTTACATCTCCAAAGATTTTTGTGTGATATTTTCGACTACTTAATAACTTGTTTGCTGTCAACCCAGACTCTTTATTGGAAAAATCCTAATGGTACTGATTTTTATTGACCCGACTGATCCTTTTGATGACTGTATTGTGTTTATTTAAAAAGCTGGTATTATCATATGTAATATAACCAGAACGAAATCATCAAATATATATATCAACATTTTAACGGGGAGTAGTTTTAAAGTTTAGGTATCTTGATTAATGAAAATTTACGGAAAGTTTTCAGAATTGCTTTCTTCTCGATGGCTGCAATACACTGTTAAAAATATTCAGCAAACTGTCCAGCAGCGTTTGACAAATTTGGAATCTCAATTATCCGCATTGAAATTACAAGTTAATTGCATGTAATTGATTATAGTTAGACACATTCAAACGCAGAAATTTCGTCACATAATGGAATTGAGACAGTTCCGACTACAATGCTGGAAATTTTTTTACGGCATGTAATTTTAACTATAATTCATTACACGCAATTAAATTGTAATTACATTGAAGATAATTGCAATTACGAATTTGTCCAACTCTGCCGCCTAGTCATGCGATCGTTTTAACACTTTACAGCATAGCTAAAAGTGTTTATGAATTCGGTTTGTTCGGCCGCTTATTCGCCTATCTGTCCGCGATCTAACTCGCGTAAACATACGGGGATTTTCCTACAATTAATATAGTTAAGGATGTTTACCATGGCATGCGCGGTATTGGACATTAAGTGTGTAGCATTAATAGTTCATTTACAGGGGCTCTCAAAAAATTCCGTTACTCTAGGGTCAATGGGGAAAAATCATTTGCATTGTATTTTATGACATTGCGATATTTCAAATGTATTTAAATTGATAAAAATCACTGAATTTCCCTGCGTGATTGTTACTATTGAATAGGGCATTCATAGGGCATTCATTTATCGTTCATTTACAGGGACACACAAAAGAAATCGGTTACAGTACTGTGTTTGAGAGATAATTGCTGGAAGTGCGTTTTCAATTTCGGTATGCACTTTTAAATTTAAGTGATTTTTTGCATATTAATCGTTTTGTATAAATTCTAGACCTCGTATAGAGGGCTGCACAAATGAATTCACGTACAATTATCCTTATAAGCGTAAATCGCTGAAGAGGAATTTTCAACTGAGGCATGTATTTCCTAACTGAACTAATTTTTTTTATGCATGTAGTTTGTAGATACAGATCTATATATCATATGCAGGACTGATAAAGAAATACGGATAATTTTACGAATGTAGATGGGAATTGCTGAAATTGTGTTTTCAAATGTGTTATGCATTTCCAAATGGTTAAATTAGACTTCCTATTTCTACTTATTAAACGGTGAAGTTTTGTTACATTATTCTGAATGTGTTGGAAAATGTTTCATAATCTATGCTTGACGCAAGATTTTTCTTTCTTGTTACGATAACGGTTAGTTTAGAAGTTCTTGTTAAGAAAATGATTAGTTTACCATATTATTAAACTTATCTGATCAGTTTATGGCCGGAATAAAGTTTAATTTCGGATGATTGGACAGTTTGCTGCAACTTTTTATAATTGAAGCTAACTAAAATGGTTGAAGTATACAATCAATGTCTTGTATTTTCCAACAGCGTGTTTTCTTTAAATAATATATAATATTTTGTTTAAAAAATATTCTCTCTAAAGTATTTTTCTTCCGTCGCATATTTTTAATTTACAAATTACGAAAGATGAATAAATTTCATTTTACTGTAAAAAAGCATTATCCGTTCTTTTCCTTTTGCATTTAACATTGAAGTATGAATAATTTCAAACAACATAAAAAAAATTTTAGTCATTAACATAATAATGCATTTCGTTTGACAAGCACAACTGTTTCTGAAATGAAACAATTTTTTATTATTTAATATTTCATTTTTCTAATAGTTATACATTCCACTTTAAAATAAATTATTTCAATGTTCGTAAAGTTATTTTTGTCATAATGATAACGTTTACTGTTAACTATTATTACTGTTTTAACAAAATGTACGGAAGGAAATGTAATTTGCGGAGACAAAATAAAAATTAATTTATTTTATAATCTACATGTTATGAATACATATTATGCTATATGTATATAAAAAATCTTAAGATGAAATTTTAATATTTTTAACATTTTCCAACACAGTTAAAAAGTGTATACGCATTCGATTCGTTTTGTAGCCGAGATGTTATGACTACGCTTTTCTGTTTGTCAGTTTTTAATTAATGAAAATCGCTACACATAATAAAAGTTATATTTTCTCGGATGTTTTCGTATAAGTATGAAATAATAAGTTTCAAACCTTGTTTCATTTATTTAAAATCTGAACTAAGGATAATAGTGTTTGCAGCACAAAAATGCATATATCGTTACCTCAGAGAAACAGTAAGACATCTAGTAATAATCGCATTTTCACCCCATTTAAATTTCGAATTGTTTAAGAACTGTTCTTAGAAATCCTTTACATCAAATAAGTAGCTAATATTTCAAATTTCATATTTCTAGGCCCTTCAGTAACACAAAAATCGCATTTTTAGAACGGTTTTTGCCCCTGCACCACCTTTGGGGTAGTGGCACCGACATAAAATATAGCCTATATTGGAGCAAGCGTTGTCACCATAATTTTGACACCAATATTTTTTAAATCGGTTTGGTATTTCCTGAGATTATGTAGAAACTACCATTTAGGACGTTTTTTAGAACGCTTTTTGTGCATTTTCACCCCTTTTAAATTTTGAATTGTTTAAGAACTGTTCTTAGACATCATTTATATCATATAAGTAACTAATATTCCAAATTTCTTATTTCTAGGCCCTTCAGTAACGCAAAAATCGCATTTTTAGAACGTTTTTTGCGCCTGCACCCCCTTTGGGGTAGTGGCACCGACATAAAATATAGCCTATGTTCTAAGTTGGACTAACACCATCATTTTGATACCATTACTTTTGAAATCGGTTCGGTAGCTCCAGAGATTACCTCTAACAAACAAACAATTTTTACTTCTTTATAATATTAGTATAGATTACATATCGTCGCCTCAGAGCAAAAGTACGGTATCTAGTAATAATCGAAAATGAGATGCCTGACTTACTGCTAGGAAAAACAGTGTGTACATCTTGTGGAACAGTAGGAAATTTTTATAAAACACGTCTGAGATATATAGTATTAAACATAACTTTGTGTTTCAGAAGTAGTTCCACTAGATGCAAACACAGTTTCTCATAGCAGTAAGTCAGGCATCTCATTTTTTATTATTATTAAATGTCTTATTATTTCTCTGAGGCGACGATATATTCATGAAGAAGAAGAACGATTGGAATGAAGGGATGTTTGAGAATGAAAGGAATGCAAATCGACTGATATCACTGCTTTCCTTGAATTGTGTAAAATATACAAGAAAAGAAAAGGTAAAAACATAAAACTGTGAAAAATTTTTTAAAGTATCCAACATGTTAATCAGCTTAAGTTAGAAAATCTCTAGAAAGAGAAGGACTGCCGGTGAAGTAAAAAAACTTGTTCACCAAAGTGACCAAAAGGGATAAAAATAATCATTTTAAATAACTGAGTAGAAAGAAAAGTGAATTCACATATCACCTTTGCAATCATTATTATTAGTTATTGAAAACAGCCTGTCGAGAAACTGATATGAAAATAAACGAAGAACTCAAAATATGATTCCAGTCCTTAATTATTGTGCAAAGGACAAAATTGAATATACATAAATTATATGACTACAGACATACATAGACAAAAATATTAAAAACAATCAAAACTTAATTAAAATTAGAAGTTTTGGCTATTTCCATAGCCCTTAATAAATTTCCTTCTTACTCAGACAAAATGTTATACAAAAACTTGCACGGAAAGTTATATCCAAGACTTCTTCATCTTACAGAAACACGATTGTTATCTCTTTGGAGTCCTGGCAATTTACAAATCGTAAGTTGAATGTCCCTGTCCCTCCAGTGGTATCATAGGTATGCAAAGGCATAATTTGTTTACATGAATTTTTAGAAAGTTAAAGTGGAAAAATTAGTAGAAAATTCATGCTTTAACACTTGAATGTATTTATGCACACAATTATTAACTTTATTTTTATATTGTTAGTTATTTTCCGTAAATATGCGTGTAAAACCGTAAAAAATTATTGTATTTTTACAGAAAATAAAAGAAACATTTATTAGTAAAAACATATTTATTTATTAACTAATGGATTTAATTCTTTCGGCCCTGGCGGTCACATATATGTTTTATGTCACATATGTTCGACCCTGGCGGTTACATATACTTTTAAAATGCTTTAAACTATAACGCCTTGAATATACGTAAAAACCTCATAATCACATACGTGTATTCTATATTTTGACTTTTTAGTGGACAAGTAGCGTCATCTAGCTTTGAAATAGTAAAATAACGAACAAAAAGTTGACAAAAGTTTTAATTTTTTGTACTTTAAGAAATAACTAAACGCCGAAAGGCTTTAAACTTAAATTAGGGACAACTTTTCCGAATGAATAATTTGTGATAAACAATAAAAAATACTTGTATGTTTTTATGCCTGATAAATCCTGTTGTAATACGACATTATCCAAACGTCTTCAAAATTCTTCATTCAACTATTGTCATGTGCAAAAAATGCGAAATAACTTCATTAGTTAGGTTTCAGGAACTAACATATTCGGTAAATTTCATTAAAACCTAACTTGTGGATTTGGTTAGTTACTTTTAATTTTACTAGCGTAAAAGTGATTTTTACCCTAAACTGAAAAAGCATTCAGGGTCGAAAGGATTAAATTAACTAAAATAATAAAAAATATTGCCGCACAGATTCATCAAATGTCCCACTGTATGGGGTTTATGTATAATCAGTTTTCCGCATAACAAAATTAACTATAACTTACAAAAGACAAAATCTATTTAATTTTGTATATCTGATAAATTGAATAATAATCATGAGGGTAAAGGTAAAGTGATTTAACAAAGAAAACAAACTCTTCAAAACATGCTCTGTTGGTTTTGCATCTCTTCAATAAACTAAACTATGTATATTAAATTATAATAAACATATTAGTCGACATTTAATCTTGATATTAGCTTATGTTTGAATGTTTTAATTTTTAAATTAATATGGTTAATTAATGCTCCGCTCCTCCCCTGTATATATGCAAAAACACAACATAAAATCAGTATATGTAAGATTTCTGTATTAAATAAACTTCTATTAATTGTTCCCTGGATCTCGAACTAGTACTATAATAGATAATGAAAATTAGATAATTATAACCTCATTAATAAAGATATCACAATATATATTCCAAACAGAAAATTCGAAACATTTATTAAAATATGTATTTGCTTAAAATACGTTACTAAAAACACATTAAAAGTATATTAAAAACCTATATTGACATGTTTCAACTCCTTCACTGAGTAGTCATCAGAATGTATAACTGAAATTACAAATACAATGCATATGAAAACTGGAGAAAAAAATTTAATCGAATACAAATAAGTAAACATATACCCTCCCCCCCCCCCCTACATTTTTGCTATCGCACGTGTTCCTTCTAGTATGCTTAGTATGCCGCAAGTTGCCCAACCACTCAATCCATATATTCGCGATGCGAAAAGATAACGTATCGTTACAAACCCCTGAACCTCTTAAATAATTCTCAATGAACGTCTTATAAATAATTGTTAATAAAAATGAGAGCTGTAGTTAATATACTCTCTTAAAAAATATGTTAATGCTCTCTATTTGATTCAACTGGGATAAAGCAGTTATCAGTATCCAGGAATACTGAATACTTTATATATAAAGTATTTTATGTATAAAGTATTCATTATTTAGTATCTTAATCAAACAGAGAGCATTAACACACTTTTTAATGAGAATAGATTAATCTACATGTCTAATTTTTATTTGCAATTATTTATAAGAGAGTCCATTGAGATTTATTCAATTGGTTCAGGGTTTTGAAACTCTCTGTATCTTTTCGCATCGCGAATATATAGATTGAGTAGTTAGACAACTTGCGGAATCGCGACATAGAAGGAACACGTGCGATAGGGAAAATGTACAGCTCATATTCAAAATATTAGAATAATAGAGAAAAACTGATAAGGAAAAATTATATTTCATTTATTTATTTTGATACTAAGTAAATGCAATTAAATTTCTTATAAATTTAATATGGAATGTTTAGATAAGATTTTAACATTTACAAATTATAAAATACAGTACAATAAATTAGGTATACAGCTTTCCGAAACACATCAAAATATTAGAATAAAATTTAGATTGGTTCAAAATATTAGAATATTTTATTTTACGCAACAATATTGCCTTATGAATCTGAAGTAAATGGTAGTTAATATTTTGTAGCATCTCCTTTAGCTTTCAAAACAGGGTACAATCGATCTTGCATACTATATACAAGGTGTTTACAAACATTTCTATCAATATAAGCCCAAATAGACTTTATACGTGCCACTAACTCAGTTTTACTTGAAGGAGGATATTCTCGGAGGTTTTTTCTTCATTATACATCATAAGTGTTCGATGGTATTAAGGTCTGGTGAGTTTGGTGGCCAAAGAAGACGTGTTGCGTTCAATTCCTAGTTGACACCGAGTTATGCGGTGACGCTAAATCTTGTTGAAAGAAAGAAATAATCTTCAAACAAATCTTCTGATGATGGAATCATGTAATATTCCAAAAATTCTTGATATATCTGAGAGTTAACCTTTTCGTAGATGAAGCATAACTTTTCAGGTCCTTCTGCACTCATGCAACCCCAAACTATGGCACTAGCAGCAAATTTTATAGAACGTTTAAGGGATTCCTTATCAAATGCTGTTTGCTTCATTCTTCAAACTTGAATACCTTGATTACCGTATGAAACACAAAACATACTTTCATCACTAAATAATAGAGGAAAAGGTCCAAATACCGGCTAGGGTCCAAATACCGGCTACTAGGTGTTCTGAGAACTGAGCGCAGCGCAGCCTAGAGGTGATAGGCAGAGTTTGTAACTTTAACTGAGAGAAGAAAGTTACGAAAAGTACGTCGCTGAAGTCTGTGTCATTTACAAATAGTAAATGCAAAAGTGTCGATTCTACGTAATCTTTTACATCAAAAGTTTTTCAGATATGTGTTTCTCATTTTTTTTAAATATACTGATCATATATTGACTTGAATTGCTGATTAAGTTATTTTCTAGACATATTTAGCGCTCAATTGCCACGCGCACAATATTGGTATTTTATTATATGAATGTGTAATACCGGTTTTAACTTAAACATAGCAGTGGTCCGAATACCGGCTACCTAGAGTGGTCTAAATACCGGCTAGCCGGTATTTGGACTTCTCTCAGTTACTCTGCTTGAAGGGGAGGAAAATAAATTAATTTAAATTGTTCCATAAATAATAAATTAATTTAGATAGTTCAGAAATAGTCCCCGTCCCATTTCGTAATATGAAAAAAGCAACCATGGCCGTAATTCTTCAGGACCGACACTGGTTATCGGATCACTTTCCAAAAAAGAGCTGTTGGACACTACAAAATTGCCTGTAATAAATGTTAGAGAAAGTGAAGAGAAAGAAAAAAATGACGGAGTAAATCAGGTGAAAGAGGCAGAAATTTGATTTTAACCCTCTCGCTGCGCAACCCGAGATTTCCTTGGGCATCGTAAAAGTAGCAAAATTTGCGCAACCTAAGATTTCGTCGGGGATGCATTTTTTCCGTCTAATTAACCCTCCTTGATTATTCCCACCATTTATTCTTTTATTGTAAATTATGCCTTATTTAATCGGAGCATTTTCCCGGATAAATTAGACAAAAACTTTTATTTTTAAAAAACCGGTGACAAAAGAATAAAAATTCTTAAAAGACGCTCGTCGCAAAGGGGTTAAATACGCAATTTTTGAAGCTATTTTGATAAAACAATTACGCAGCGAGAGGTCTAAAAAAGAGTGAAAAGGGTAAATATCCAACAGAGGAAGATGTTAAATTTGTGTCTTCTGCATGGGTGCTTTCTCTGTGGACAAGAATGGGAGAGGGGATTCAGGGTTCAATGTTATGAATTCAATATGTGGGTTGATAGGGACTATACCGACGCAGAGAGTGATATTATGCTCTTGATTTTTTCAGATAAAATAATTCTCATTTCAATCAGTAAGCTTTTTTTTTTGTTTTACACGATAAAAAACAAAATTAGAAACATAATGGGAAGAAGACTGTGAGAGATAATCGAAAAGAATTTTAGAAATCTGACAAAAATACATGTTTATTAAAAATTGCGTATTTTTTTCTGTGCATAAGAAATGTTATTAATAAATACAATTTATTAAAATAATATTCTTATTGTTTAATAATTGACATTAGCTCTATTTGTGTGATCTTTTGGGAAACAACTTAGGTAGCCGGTATTTAGACCCCATTTTAAAAACTCAAAATTTGCAGACTTTCGGAATTTTGCTTCTTATAAACAAAAAACGCCTTTTAAACTGATTTTTCTCTAAACAGGTGTAAGACGTGTCAAGGTACCCTGCTGTCACTTTTTGTTTTATAAATTTTGAAAAATGTATGATCTAGATTGAAAACAAAAGTGGTAGCCGGTATTTGGACCTTTTCCTCTATATTTTTCTAATATTCTTCGTTCCATAAACGTCTTGGTTTACACCAATTCAATCTTATACGCTTTTGTTTTGCAGTCATGAGAGGTTTTGTTTTCGATACACGAGATTCAACTTAAATTTATGGAGACGTCTTAATGTTATCGATGTAGAAACTTCACTTCCTTCCCCTTTCCATTTCGGTGAGAAAATCACACACTTTTAAAATGGTTTTTCTTAACTAAACGCTTCAGTTTCCTGTGATCTCTAGCAGATGTTTTTGGTTTTCGGCCGCCATTTCGACGATTATTTTGAAATGTTCCCCTTTTTTAATATTGTGTTAGTATTTTACTAACGCTTAATTGCGAAAAATGTAAATAATTCGCGATATAACATTGATTTTTACCATGTCGATACAAATCAACCATACGAAGTTTAATAGATTCAGGAATATCACTCACACGACCTAATTTAATACGAAAAAGCAAACAAACTGCAAAAAGAATACTAATTTTAAATAAAATCGTCTGAATGTAATCAATGAAGCCACCAGTTACGAATTGGTAATAATTAAAGATGAATTAATGTGAAATATTCTAATATTTTGAACCACTTGAATAAATATTCTAATATTTTGACTTTTCAAAATAATTTTTTTTCAATTAATCTTTCCAAAAATAATATTAATTTTAAGATAATAAATAAGTTTTATCAACAATGAGTTCTTAATAAAAATATCGTCTGCTTATTTGCATTAAAAGACATTAAATTACCAAACGATATTTTCAATTTGTAAAAAAAAAAAGTAATTATTCTAATATTTTGAATATGAGCTGTAGAAGGCGTTGTAGTAAATTTACTTGTTTGTATTTTCTTTTCCAGTTTTCATATGCATTGTATTTTTAATTTCTCTTATACATTTTGATGACGACACAATGAAGAAGTAGAAACATGTCAATATAGGTTTTTAACGTACTTTTAATGTGTTTTTAGTAACATCTTTTAAATAAATAAATATTTTAATATATGTTTTCATTTTTCTGTTTGGAATATATATTGTAATATGGTTATTACTGGACGTAATTAAGACTTATTACTTTTAATTATACTTGCATCTGTATCATTAATAAAGATTTAAAATATGTATAATGACCTTATCAAAGTCAACATCTAATCTTGATATTAGCTGATGTTTGAATGTGTTACATTTAAAATTAATGTGGTTAATGAATCCTCCCCTGCTCCCCAGTATATATGAAACAATTATTACAAAATCAGAAGGACTAAGATGTCAGCATGCAAATAAACTTTTATTAATGCCTTCCTAGAACTCAAAGAAGTACTATAGTTAATGAAAATGAGTGAAACATCTCTTCATTAATAAAAATAAAGAAAATCAATCATGATAGTCAGACACGCTATTTTTTCTTTCTTTTAAAGACAACTGTGTGATTTGTTAACACCTATAACAAAATGTTGGTCGTTTTTTTTTTCTTCTGATTTCTTTATATACTTTTTGAACGCGTATAATAAACATTGACTTAAGTGATGAAAAGGAAATTTCTGCAATTATTTTCTTCGCAATTTTTCTAATTATTAATAAAATAAACCTGTTTGGAGTGCCAATCCCAAAACTTTCTTCTATATCGTACATCAGAATTTTTCAAAAAGTAGTTACAAATGTTATTACTTTAATATTATTAGTTCAATACTATACCATCTTTCATTTTCATCTTAAATTTCTGCTTCAGTGAATTACTTGGAGTAAAAAACGGTTAATCATGGTAATATTATTTATTAAAATCAATAACTTTTTCTTTATTCTGTTATCATCAGCTGTTTGCGAATAACCAGAAGTTCCCGTCAGAGCACGATTTCCACCGATGTAAAATAGGACTAGGAAAAATCGAGAACATTATACAACAATTGCTATTACCTCCTTCCTTCAGAATATTTCGAAATTCAAGGAGGGCCTGCTTACCATAGCCAAAAACATGATTATGAAATTTGGTTCAATTCTTTGTATAACTTCAGTCACTTTTTCAAGGTACAGTCGTGGAAAAAAAAAAGTAAACACCCCCTACTAACTCTTCAACAAATTACAGTAGACGGAAGCTACTGATACCGAACGATTTGAAATAACGTCTACTTTTAAATGATGTATATAAAATTTGCTTAGGGGGTCATCTACATATTAAAACGAACCCAAACCTCATTTTTTTCAATAGCAATACCCAATTTTAACGAGATATTTCAAATCTTCGGTTCAAACTATACCTAGAAACCAAATTTCAAGTCATTTGAATGATAAGTTTTTGAATTATAAGCATTCAAAATTTAGTGCTTCTAATGTTAAATTACATTTTCATATTTTTATTTATATCTCCTGAAACTATGCTCCTAATGTGCTAATTTTTTGTGTAGCAATAAAACTAATGTGCCCAAACATAAATACGCTGAATTTGCAATTTTTATAATTTTATGATTGAATTATGAATTATGAAATTAATATTCGAAAAAAATTATGAATTGCAACCTACAATTTTTTTGATGGAGTTAGATTTATTAAGTCCTGCTTTATGAAAATCCAAATTTTCACACTTTTCTTCCAAATAGTTTTCAAATTATGCTTAAAAAACGGCAAAATGATAATTTAAGGGGCCGTCTGTGATAGAAGTGAGTAGATATTTTGAAATTTCTTCTGCTGCCTTGTTATCTAACAGGCTCCATTGACTGCTTAAAGTGCCTTTATCAAGAAGGGGGCTCTCTCGGTTAGCAATCGAGTATCCAACTTCAATTTGGATACAGCCCTTAAAATCCCCTCGTTTTAAAATAATTAATTTCTCAGAAACTTATGGTACGAATTGCATAAAAATTTGTTTTTAGGCTAATTGAAGGGTGTAGAGTTCATTTATTCTGTCAGAATTGGGTATTGCCATTGAAAAAAATGAAGTTATGGTTCGTTCTAATATGTAGATGGCCCCCTAAACAAATTTTATATACATCATTTAAAAGTAGACTTTACTTCCAATTGTTCGGTACCAGTAACTTTCTTCTACGATAAATGGTTGCTGAGTTAGTAGGGGGTGTTTACTTTTTTTTCCACGACTGTACAATAATGGAAATGCGCAAAAATTGATGTTACAGGAACCCCTCATGGCGGAATATTTGCAAATTCGAGAAGGACCTGCTTGCCATAACCCAAAACATAAATATTAAATTTGGCTCGATTCTATCATAACTTCATAAACTTTTCGATGTGACTATAATGAAAATGGCACAAAAATTGCTATTACATCTCCCAGTTTGGCGGAATATTTCCAGATTAGTGGAGGACCTGCTATAGTCAAACAGATATACAAAAATTTTGTTTCAATTCTATGTATAACTTCATACACTTTTTGATGGTACAATAATGAAAATCGCACAAAAAACGCTATTACAGCACCCCCTTCTGGCGGAATATTTCCAAATGCAAGCAAGGCTGCTTACCATAGCCAAAAACATAAGTATGAAATTTGGTTGAATTTTGTGCATAACTTCATACACTTGTCGAAAGTACAATAATGAAAATGGCACAAAAATTGCTATTACAGCATCCCCTTTCGGCAGAATACTTCCAACTTCAAAGAGGACCTGCTGGCAATAGCCAAAAATATAAAATTCCGTTCAATTCCATGCATAACTTCATACACTTTTCTATGGTACAATAATGGAAATCGCACAAAAATCGCTATTACAGAGCCCCCTTCAAGTGGAATATTTCCAAATTGGGCCTGTTGGCCAGAGCCAAAAACATACTCAAAAATGCAGTTAAGTTATATGCATAACTTCATACGCTTTTTGATAGTGCAATAATGAAATTGCCAGAAAAACTGCAATTACAGTGCCCCCTTCTGGCGGAATATTTCGAAATTAGACGAGAACTTACTTGCCATAGCCAAAATCATACACCAAAAATTTGGCTCAGTTCTATGCAGAACTTAATACACTTTTCGATGGTATAATGGCGACACACATACACATGGGGGCACACACGCACAGACAGATATTTTGTAAAAGCATGTTTTTGTGATCTCTGATTACTAAAACCTGTAAATCCGTCGAAAAGCAGAATTCGAAAATTTTTTCGATTACAATGCTTTCTTTTATTGATGATCGAAGAAAGTAAAAATAATTAATAAAAATACGCATTAATTCTCCTCCTTTAATCAAAAGTGTTCTTCATAAAAACTGACGTATTTCAATTCAGTTGCCCTGATCAAATAGTGTTATTATCGAATGGGTCTTAAAAGGGAGATTTTTCATGAAAATAACTCTAATTAATAATATTATTCGTAAAAAAGATGAATGATAATGAAGTTTTCGAGGAATATATTTAGTTACACTTTAGATTGAAAATTTCTAATTCAAAAATCTGTGGGATGTTAGAACAAACTGCTGATTAAAGAAAAATATTTTGTAGACACTAAACAGAGATTGTTTTATTTTATCCTTCATCTTGTAACACATGTTTGCTTAAAAAACTCTATTTTAATTATGAATAGAAGAGTAAGCTAAACATTTAGTAATTAATTAGAAATTGCTCTAAATTTATTTTTAACTGAAAAAAGAAATTGTATACTGATGTTTTTTTAACATATCCAAGTACCCAAATTTATTATTAAACAAGTACAAAAATTATGCGTACAGCATAGATTATGAAACACTTTCCAACACTCCCTGAAAGCTTTAACGAAACTTCGTTACTTAGGGAAATAAGGTAAATAAGATAACTAAGTAAACATTTGAAAATCTGATTTCAGTGGTTACCGCCCATAGCTAAATATGTATTCCAATTCCTTTGAACAGCCCTTTATTCGATCTGTATGTTGATATATATATTATATAATAGGAAAATTTAGTTTAGCAAGAAAATGCATAACAGGTTGAAATTCATCTTTCAGCAATTTATACTAATAGATGGAAACATACTTGAATACTTTTGTGCAGCCCTGTAGTTTACCTAGTACCTTTATTACATGCCACTATTTAGCTAAAATTTAATTCAAAATAAAACACGCTTAAAACTACTGAAATTATATTTCCAGAAATTACCACCCATAGACGGCCATGTTTCCAAATCTTTGCGTGGCCCTGTATATCATTTTATCTATATTCCACAAATATTTCTTAATACATTATTTCAGTTCAGCGTAAAAATGCATAACTCCTTTAAAACTCACCATTAAGCAATTTATGCTCATACTCAGTAACCTTTACGAATTCATTTCTGTAGCTCTGTATATGAACTATAGCATTTATACGCACTTTATAGTATGCATAAATATAGTGAACAAGTAGGTAAGTGTGATCAAAGATCACACAGAGGTTTTCGTTTAAGATTCCTTTCAAAACACTTTATCCTTTTGAAAAATCTGTTAGTTCCACATTTCGCAACCAGGGGCGCACTCTATTCTAAAAAACCTCTATCCGAACGAAACTCTATTTATTTACATACGTTTTATATACTATCCGTAGATATATTAGTCCAGGGGATTGGGCCGATAGCACCCGAGATAAGTAGGTGCCCTTGGCGGTGAAAAGTGGAACTAAAATATGTAAGGCTTTGGTGCATAATATGAAAGAATGGTCAAAGGGGTGTCGGCAAAAGTTGGAAAAGTGCTCCCCGGGTGAAAAGGGCGGAGGTTAGAAAAAATTGCTTAAAATACACAAGTTAGAGCCCGGAGGAGTAAATAATATAAGACTTTTTGAAAATTTTATGATTTGCCGTGTCGTCTGAGGTATTCAGCTATACGTATGCAAAAATTCATGTCTCCAACTTAATTAGGTGCTCTCTTAGAAAGAATTGCTTAAACTACATATGTGGTAGCTCAAAGTGTTAAACGTAAGACTTTTTCAAGATTTTAAGATTTGTCGCCTGGCCTCAGGTGTTCTGCTATAAGTATGCAAAATTTCAAATCTCCAATTTAATAAGAGGCTCAGTTAGAAAGAATTGCTTAAAATACGCATGTGGGAGCCCAAAGGGTTAAATGTACGATTTTTTTCAAAATTTTATGATTTGTCGTAAGACATGGGGTTTTCAGCTATAAGTATGCAAAACTTCACGCCTCCAACCTATATAGGGGCTCACTTAGAAAGAATTGTTTAAAATACACACGTGGGAGCTCAAAGGGTTAAATGTACGGCTTTGTCAAAATTTTATGGTTTTTCATTTGATGCGATGTGTTCATCTATAAGTATGCAAAATTTCACGCCTCCAACCTAAATAAGGGATGACTTAGAAAGAATTGTTTAAAATACACAGGTGGGAGCCCAAAGAGTTAAATGTGCGACTTTTTCAAAATTTTATGATTTTTCGTTTGATGTGAGGCGTTCAGCTATAAGTATGTAAAATTTCACGCCTCCAACCTAATTAGGGGCTCACTTAGAAAGAATTGTTTAAAATACACATGTGGGAGCCCAAAAGGGTTAATTGTACGACTTTTTCAAAATTTTTCGATTTGTTGTATGATGTGTGGTGTTTAGCTATAAGTATGCAAAATTTTAAGTCTCCAACATGTACAGTTTCTGAGAACGGGTTCTGTGGCAGACGGACAGACAGACAGAGGAGCGAGACGAATAGGGTTTCGTCACATGAACGAAACAGTAAAAAAGCGCATATCATAATTAAAAATGCATTTCGAGCAATCATTAGTAATATACAGTAATTCGGATACAATATAGTATCTGAAACTGTTTCAAATACATCGCAAACAATTTCCCCTATACCATTATGAACGGAATTCTTTTGTGTGGTCCTGTAAATGAACAATAACTATTCTTGGCACCGCATATTCAACAGAATACATATTTTAGTGGACTTCATAAATGAATATCAATTTTATTATGTTTGAAAGAATCCATTAAAAATCATTTGAAACGATTTTTTCCCATTGGCCGTAATGTAACGGAAAACTTTTGACTGTCTCTGTAAATGAACTAAACATGCTACAAATTTCATTTGAAATAGGGAACATGCTATGGTAGAGGTCACTAACATCCAAAAATTTCAGAACGATCCGAGCACATTTACGAGAGATAGAGCGTGGACAGACAGCCACACGGACAGACGGACAGACAAACCGATGTCATAAACAATTTTCAACTTTGTTGGAAAGTGTTAAAAAGGAAAGATTAATGAGCTAGATACATTTCAAATGTCAAAAAAAAGGAGAAAGGTATAAAACTAATCATGTTAAAAATTTTAGTCTTACAAGTAAAATTAAAGCACATTTAAAAAATGCTACTACTTTTTAAAGTTATGTATAAGAAATAAAATACATAGTAGCCGTAATTAAAGTATATGTATTTAGAGCTGATTTGTAAGGAATGTACAGGTGGAAACACAACACCGTAATATATGCCTAAATTTTAGACAAAAAAAAATCTATAAATAAAACAAAATAGGCCCATATTTCCGACACCAGGTACAAAAAATGGTGCTTCATGCTGATTTTGAACAATAAAATAGGTACAAAAACTAAAATGTTATTCAATAAAATGTTAGTCAATCACACAACCCGTTCTTTTGTTCAGTTTTTATAGCTATTTTACTGCCCAAAATTACCTTCAGTGTCAGTTTTGCCATTTAGTGTCGAGAATATAAACTAATATAAGGGGGATCAAAAAGTTTCCGTTCGAAGGCTGTACAGTCCAGATTTGGTATGCCAGTCATGCAAAATCGCCTTTATCATTTAGGCAATCCCACACCTTCAACATGTTGGTAACCAGGTTAGTACCACTCTTTCTGCTGCTTGAAGACGACTGAAACTGCTTTATGTACTTCTCCGTCCGTCAGACAGGAACTGTCGACTTTTCAAGGACTTTTGAATATTTTGACTTTGGATCTTTTGAAGACGTATGAATCGATAGGTGACGGTCCGCCCTAATCGCATCATCAACTGCCCGCTTACTGTTGTCAATATTGGATGTCGATAGCTTCTGAGATCGACTTCCAACTTGAACCGAATCGCGACCAGCACTGAACTTTGAACACCATTATACTGTTGGGGGTTTCCGATAGACATACAAATTCTTCCTTCTCCGATGAATTTCTACTAGTTTTTGTCCTTCTGTCACCAAAAAGAAAAAAAAAAGAATTACAGCACGTTGGTCCTGTTTGGACACATCTGATACTATATTCACCATTGTTCACGCGTCACCATTTTCCACACGTACATTGGAAATGAACAAATGCCACAATAATCCTTTGCCTCGATGTCGGGGCTTAGATACCCGCTTCGGCGACGCGGTAATTTGCATATATGCTGCAGCAGCGACTTCAAATGGAAACTTTTTATCGACCTTATATTTCTCATATTTAAAAATCCATTCCACATGGTGTAATAGTATACATACGAAATGGTGTTGAATTTACTCTAGTATATTCTTGATAATTGTGCTCTAAAGCCCTATTCTTTAACTGTTGTCATCCTATATTTAAGTATACTTTATATAATACTTTTTTATTTCTGTCACTTCTCAATGTTAATTTAACATAGAAAAGCCTATGGGGCTCCAAACCTTTTGACTTTTTCTTCCCACCTTTTTGTCCCTGATACCATATTTTTTTTTTATTCTTTGTAATTTTAATGATATTGTAAATTTAATGTACGAAAATGTTTGCCTGACGCCAGTGTTAAAACGGATGATAAAATGCCTTTGCATATGGGGGAATTATATTACATAACCTAAGCTTTATTTATATTATTCAAATATTTTTCTTAATAATTCCAAATTTCTCTTTTTCCATTGAGAATCAATGGACATTTTTGCTGTAAAATTTAACATTATGTTCTATTCTTGCAAAAAATTCAAAAGCCGTAATAATAATTTATCTACAGTAATTAATTTTCAATTAAAATATTTCTACGTGAAAAATGAAGTTTGAAATATTTTTTTACGAATTAAAAAAAAGATGAATATGGCGTCATTCAGGAAATAAATCTGATATTTTCAAATGTTTGTTAGTGATACAAGAAGCATTAATAAGAGTAAATACAGAAAGCAGGTGACTATAATGTCAAAAATTTGCAACATATTTCACCGATACTGATTTTTAAGCAGAAGATCAATTACTTACAGATGTGCCCATTCGATTAAAAAGGTGTTAATTTTGTGATAGATTTTTGTTTTTCTTTTATTTATTTGTTGATGAATTTTTTATTTCGGTAAGGAATACTAGCCGGAAAGAAATACTGAACAATTTATACTGTTTTAAGACTGTATAAAAATTTAAATTGCCGAATGCCTAGAAGTTAATAAATTCGTAAATAACCGAAATTTATTTTACAGGTTTTATCATCAATATGACGTCAGCATTACACATAGGCATGCAATATATATATGTATGTATTGTTCATATGCAAATACTTTTTGTGGTATTAATATATAGAAAATAATTCTTTGTAAATTTATAAAAGATAGAGACTGTTAACGTTAAGTAAACTTAATGTTAAAACCGCATTTTTTATTTAAAATTATTCCCCAAGGTCTTTTATCTTTTTTTTTTAATTATACTGCTTTCCAAAAATTAAGGAAAAACAACAAAAGTTGCGATTACTCAAAATCTTACAAGTAGACTTTAATAAAACTCAGACACAATTTACAATACTTAATAAGGTATAAAATAACAGTAAAAGAAATTAACAGGCGATTGTGGTATTTCATAAATTAATACAATTATAAAATAAAAAAAATAAATGTCTGAGTTTGGTATAGGAAAAGTAACCTTCATATGGAGTATGATCAGCTCTATAAGCAATACAGAACATGCAGCGAAGTGTGATACTGTCAATTATGCGATCGATAAGTTTGCTGGGAAGTGCGAGCCATTTCTCTTGTAAAGCTGTTGTAAGCGTGGCAAGGGTCTGAGGAGCGAGATTGAGAGCAGAGACACATCTTCCTAAAGCATCTCAAAGATGCTCAATGGGATTCAAGTTCAGTGACCGCGCTGGCCATTCCATGCGCTGAATTGTTTGGTGCTGAAGATAATCTTCTACGATGTGAACCTTGTGCTGTCTAGCGTTATCATCCTGTTACAGAAAATCTTTATCTATTGCACCGGCATAAGCGTACCCATAAGCATAAAGAATGTCATCTCTGTAGACGTGAGCATTCACAGTTCCACGTGGAAAGACATGGTGGTCTGTACATCCGCCCAAAGAGATACCATCCCAAACACAGATATTGCCTCCTCCATAAGAATAACTTTTACGAATGTTTGATGGATGATAGCGTGTTCCCTGTTCTCTACAAATCAAATAATGCTATCGCTTTGGATACTAAACTGGAACTCATTTGTGACGAGAACACGCCTCCATTGATCAGCCGTCCAGTGGACATGTTCACGTGCCCAACTTAAACGTTCCCTCCGGAGACACGAGGTGAGCGGCACACAAATATCCGGTTGCATCGCGTACGACCACCTTCATGAAGCTTTCTATACACAGTAGACGTTGATGCCACGCTTCCAGTGACTATAGCAAGGACGCATTTAAGATGAGAGGGGTTGTTGTTCTATTCCTTCGTACACATAACCGCAAATATCGGCCATCGGTACTTGACGTAGCTCTTGCTCGTCCTTCGCTGAACCTTCTGGAGCCGAACCAGCGGTTTGAAAGTGTTGCCAAAGCCTATGAGCAACAAAAGGACTCACATTTAGCCATCTGGCCACCTCTGTCTGACTTTGGCCAACATCCAATCTTCCTATAGCTCTATATCGCAGTTCTGCGGACAAATGATACCTCGAGGTCATACTAATGAATTGGCTATCTCAGTTTTCTTATCTCATAATCACAGCGACACCAGCAGCTGTACTCTCTCGCATGCATTTTTATGCTCCGCACAGATGACGCAATCCGATTTCAGCGCCACTAATTTGCATTTTGTAATTTTAATCAGCATTTTTTGTTAACAACATATCCAAATTTTATACCTATAGGTTAATTTTTGAACGAGTTATTGCTCTTTGTCATTTTTCCTTAATTTTTGGAAACTAGAGTATTTGATGGCAGGAAAAAGACTGATGCTTACGCTAAATAAATACCCCAAGTTAAATTTAGGCAATTTAGGTTACAATTTCATCTTTTATTTGCATCTCCCCCTGGCAGGAAATAGGGTAGCAAAATTTAAGTAAAATTGTTTATTTTATTTTATTTTTTTATGTTTTACTGTGTAACAGCTTTATTATTTTTATAATATTAGCCGTCAAGATTTAAGGATATTTTTGCATTCATAGCGTACCAGAGTGGAAAATGGGATAATAACTAAAATTAAGTTTCTTTTTTTTTTTTTTTAATAAAGATTTTTTATACTCAGACTGGATGTTTTTGTCCAAACTTTGCACTACTGCACTGATGAAACATTTTGGATTATATATTGGTCAATACACCGCAAATTGTGATGCTATACCTTGTAGATCAAACCTTATGATGATACATCCAGTTAATTTTTAAATGAGTTCGTCTGAATGCCGTAGTTATTAAAAAACTTGACATATTAAACAAAAACATAATATGCCGAACAAACTAAAAAAAAAAATATTTCCTAGATTATTTAAGCCCGAGAAGGGACAGATATTAAGATATTTCATTCAGTTACTTCTACATTTAACACGGCGTTACTCGCGCCGGGCTTCCGAGGCCCGAACAGTTTTTAAATCTCCGTAAACCCTATTCCTTAATGCTGAAATGGGCCGCACCCAGTTTAGCTGAGTTCAATGTGACCTTCGACACAAAGGAAGTGTTTTCGGAATTTTGTTTTATTCCGTTCAGAGGAAAACTTGATTTTCGGGTCTCTCAGGCCCGACGCGAGTAAATGTGTCTCTCATTTCGAGTTTGAAGTGCATCAACTTCGGAGCACAATATGGCTCGCAAATTAACGTATAATGAAGAAATGGAACGATTACGCAAATTGTTAGAAGAAGTATCGACGGATGAGGAATCTATCGAAGAAAATGATGCATTTTCTGATTGCGATGAAATGTTTAGTGCGCATGATACATCGTCGGAAGAAGAAATCGAGTCCGATGAAGAGGATGCTGTTGAATCTAATTCAGATTATTGTTGTACTGGAAAAGATGGAAAGACGATTTGCAAAAAAACAAAATTTCGTCAAAATTTTCGAACTTTAGCACGAAATATTATTTCAAAATTACCAGGAAATATTGGAGAGGCAAAAGACGTAACTTCCCCTATTGAGTCATGGAATTTATTATTGGATGAAAACATCTTGAATACGATTGTCACCTGTACAAATATATATATTGACACTATCAGTGGCAATTTTCAGAGTGAACGCGATGCCAATAAAACGGAACTCTCTGAAATCAAAGCCTTTATTGGATTACTGTATTTATGTGGTATACATAAATTTTCACATGTGCATGTAAGAGATTTATGGCGCACTGATAGAATGGGACTAGAAATATTTCGTAGGACCATGTCCCATAATCGTTTCTTATTTCTTATAAGATATATAAGATTTGATGATGTTAGGGATAGGCAAATAAGAAAAGAAGTGGACAAACTTGCCCCAATAAGGTATGTTTTTGATTCATTTGTGCATAACTGCCAGAAGTTGTACATAACTGGATCCTATGTTAAAATTGATGAAAAACTCGAACCATTTAGAGGACGTTGTTCATTTCGTCAATACATGCCGAAAAAGCCAGCTATGTACGGGATAAAGATTTTCGCTCTTGTTGATGCAAGAACTTTCTATACATGCTAGTTAGAAGTTTATAGAGGTACTCAGCCCCAAGGTCCGTATCACGTAAATAACTTATCTCATCAGTTGAAGTCGTGAAAAGGTTAACAGAAAACTTAAATTCTGGGAGAAATGTAACAGTCGACAACTGATATACTAGTTATGAACTTGCAAAATATCTTCTTTAGAAAAAACATTACTCTAGAGGGCACCATAAGGAAGAACAAGAGAGAAATACCGAAAGAGTTTGTGAACAATAAAAATCGCAAGGTGCATTCATCCTTGTTTGCATTCCAGAAAGACATGACTTTAGTGTCGTATGTTCCTAAAAAAAACAAATTTGTTAACCTCTTATCCACAACGCATAATGACGACGCTTTTGACCAAACAGCAGGTGAGGCAAAAAAGCCTGAGATAATAACGTTTTATAATTTCACGAAAGGAGCTGTTGATGTGGTGGACCAAATGTCAGCAGCGTATTCAACTACAAGAATCAGCAACATATGGTGGATGGTTATATTCTATACAAACTTAAATACTGCTGCAATCAATTCTCGAGTATTACTCCAATGCTCAAAACATCCATCCTTAGAGCACAAGAAGCGTAGTCATTTTTTGAGAGCTCTTGCAACGGATTTGCTGAAAGAGCACACAGCGAAGAGAAGCACTGTAACATGTCTACCTCGACATTTGCAAGAAAAACTAGCTTCCCAAAGCCCTCCTGCTAAAAAACAGAAAGTTGCTGAGAGAAAAAGGTGCTATATTTGCCCAAGTTCAAAGGACCGAAAATCTAAAATAAGTTGTATACAATGCGAAAAAAATGTCTGTGGTGAGCATTCCGTTTTTACGTGTATCAATTGTACATAAAATTTGGTAAGTTTTTTTTTTAATGATTCTATACATATATTAATTAAAATTACTACTCTAAACAGTGTCTTAAATTATGTTGTTAGTTAATGCTTAATATGGTGTTTCATGCCCTGCGTGACATATAAATCCGTAAACGGGCCTCGCAGGCCCGGCGCGAGTACATGCGTGCGTACGATTAGCGCGAGTAACGCCGGGTTAATGTTAAATTTTTGTAACGAATTAGTTAAACCAATTGAACATTAAAAAATTCAAGTGAAATTCAAACACTATGATACTTAAACACCCTAAAAACTTAAATTCCGTTCAAACAAAATCGAAATAAATCTTAGATTTTTTTGGAAGGTTTGTATTTTAGATGCGCCTAATCATTTGTTTTCACCTAATTGTAAACATAATACAAAATCCGCAACACAAATATTTGCAACTTACATTTGGAAAAAAGCCTAAGATTTATATATATATATATATATATATATATATATATGCTATATATATATATGTATGTATATATATTTTTTACACTCCTGCCTTTGAAATGAGCTTTCAGGAACGAAATATTCTGCCATTTAAGAATATTACATAAGTTTAAATTACTAAAGATCTACATGTATATTACATTATCGTGCATGGCACAGAAATAGCAATTATTTGTTAACTGTTTAATGGCAACGCCCAAATTAAACGCATCTCATTGGTTATTGTGTAAAATTACTTTGGCAGGATTTAGTCCAAGTTAAATCGTGTTTATTTACGTTTCGCTCTTTTGCTTCAATTATGGAGCTTCAAAAATCATTAAAATGCCCGTAAAAGACCTCGGCGAATGCTTGAAATTGAAGAAGAAGCCGAATTACGAAGAGAATATCAAAATAGATTGGACCGAGAACGCTGTCAAACACAGGGCATAAGCGATCGCCAAAATAGGCTTAATAACCGTCGCATGCACGAACGCGTTGCTTCTGAAATCCAAATTACTGATTTAAAGGTTCCGGAGCATAACTTAAGTGAAGCGTGCAATTTCTTCCAAGCACTGTATTGAAAATCCGAATTAAACTGCTAAAAAAGTTTACAAAATGTTGTTATGGCGATAAAGTAATTTTGTCTCCCTTATCAGAAACTCCCGATTTGATAAAAGATTTGTTGTGTCAAAATTCTCTTGAAGCCAAAAACTATAGAGAGCATATCCGGTAGTATAAAGCAGCTTTATCTTTTGCCTGAATCCGGGCAGAAATCAAATTGCCTTTAGAAGCAGGGCCACATTGCTTCCGGATACACGGTCACATATGGGGCATTCTCAAAATATTTTGACTTTCGGGAATAAAAGTCTGGTGAAATTAAACTTGCTAAAATAACATTTTAGTCTGATAGAATCTGTCTTAAGGATTCAAATCAAAGAAAAAATGGACAGAAGCGAATTTTTTTTTTTATTTATTTATTTAACTGAGGTTTAGGTTAAACTAGCGAGTTTAATTTTCCTTACCATTTTACCACTAAAACTTTTTATTTTCTTCTAAATTTTTACTTATAACAAATTTGCATAGTACGCACAGGACATTCAAATAAGGAATAATACCAATGTAGTATTTTAAGTGCAAAATTTTGGTATAACATTGCCGTAAGAAGAAGGGGTGTTAAAGAAGGGACGGTAAAGTAAAAAAAGGGGACGTTACAGGAAAAAGGTACGAAATGGAAAAAAAAGGGACGGTAAGGATGGAACGGTAAGGAAAATTACCACCTATTTTAGAAAAGTCATGTTAAAACTAAGTGGTAGCCAGAATGTTCATTGTTTTAAAAAAAAATTATTTACATTGGATTAAATAAAAAATAATAATTAATTTACCTCGAAAAATGCAGGAATAAATCTTGGGGACGGTAAGACTACCAATAAAGCCACGATGCTTGAAATTGATATTTAAATGCTATTTTAAATTCTGCAGTAAATTTCCTGTCAAAGAATTTTAGACATTCATTCTCTAGTATACTTCTGCATGAGAAAAAACTTGAAAAAATTCTGTGGTTGCATCTGAAGTGATTTTCTGTATAATTTTAGAAGAGGGACGGTAGGAAATCTAAAACCCAGGGACAGAGTTTAAAAAATAATAACAACCGTAAAAATGTGTGCAGGTTAATTTTTTGCTACATATTTATATAAAGCAATAGCTCCAGTTTCGGAAAGAAATTACATCGAATTATTTTTATTGAAAAAAATTTATACAGACAGCTCCAAACTTCAAAATCAGAATCAGGGACACGGGTTGGTATAGGCGTTGTTTCTGGTATTTGGACCCCCAACATAATCCAAAACTTATTTATCTCGTTAATATTGTTATGCAATCATGCAATGGGATGTTCCCCAGCATACGAAATAAAAGAAACACAAGAACATGTGCTAAAATAAAAATTATTACTCAGGGACATAAAAATCAAAAGATTGTGAGAAAGCCCCATATATCACAGAATTTCTCCCTTGCACACTAATGATAACAGGAATCCTGGCTATGGACAGCTTTTTCCCTGACCGTTTCATTTTTTAAACGTAACTGTTATACTTTTGAAATTTTAGCTCTTATTTAATCTTTTTGCAAGTTTTGAGTATAAATAAATATTATTCAGTCTTTTTTTTATGAAGCCCACTCCACTGTTTTATTTTTCAATGACAGTCTGCCCGTGCAACGCCGGGAGGGCCAGCTAGTTTAGTGATAAATTAACAGCGTTTAGTCTATGATTTTTATTTAATATGTATAAAAGTAAAAATAGTTACTTAAAAAAAGCATTCAATGTTTATCTTTTAAATAACACCTAATTCCATGACTAAAATTCGTTTTGTTTGCAAAAAATCCACGGTTTTTTACTCTTGGTAGAATGTGCGAGCTGGTGAATTTAATAAAATATTGTAATTTTTGCTCTGTTTCTTTTTAAAAACATTGCAACCCTAAAGAGAAAATAAAGCATTATTTAAACTATTTTTTTAGTATTTTTACGTTCATTTCACAAAGTATAATCATAGTTTAATTAACCTGAAAGCATTAATTAATTAAAGCGTATTTAAAAAATATATATTAATTACACTCTTTCTTTTTAATTGAAAATTTCTACTTTATAGTATTTAAAATATTTCGTCATTGCAGCTTCTGAGCCAGTTGACCTATTTTGGAGAACATGGTTTCGCACATCATTAAATTAATTGTTCTAACTCATATGCAATTGTACCCATAAAGAATATTTGCAGATTTATCACTTGTATCACACTTGCCAACGTAAAAAAATGTTAAAATAAAGTTATTAATTTATAAGTAAGTTCTAAAAATATTAGAATGTTGTATTGCCATCCGAAAGTCAACTTTGTACAAAATTTTCATAATTCTAACATATCAGGAAGCGATTTAAAAACAGATTACAAAACTCAATCTTTACATACAAAATCGAAGATGAGTTATATAAAACACTGTAAAAATGTTTTTGAAGTAAGTTTAACATACATTGAGATAAAAGAAACGAATAAGCCACAAAATGTTTTCGCAATTTTGCTCTGTTTACATCCTTTAGAAATATGTTCAAGTGTGCGTTGGTCACGTTATCTCATTTTCTTAGAAAACGAATATCAAGCAATATAGTTAATGCATAGTTTGCAGAGCCTACAGATTTTTGACTACCTCTTCTTCCGTATAGATATATTCACTTTATTTAATCTCAAAAATCAGCAGTGAAACTTTGTGGCGAAACTGCATTGATCGCTTAAAAGTTGTAAAAGAATATTACAACGGAATTTTTTTTTAATTATGAAATGCAGACAAGAAATTAGGCGTGATATTCAAGATAAAAATTCAATACTTATAAGAAATTGTGTTTTAGGTGCGTTCGTAATTGTGCAAACACGTAGCACCTATATAGTCGTCATCTGGTCCGTCCGTCTGTCCGCATATAACAGCGCAAAAAATACCCAACCGAATGATTCGAAAATTAATATATATAATCGCTGCAGAATTTTGTCGAGTAATTTAAAATTTTATGAAAAGCTAATCAAAACAAAAAAAAAATAAATAATAATTTTCTTCATTCTATTAAATCCTATCGTACGTAATTTATTCAATATTATCCTATGATACACTGTAAAAAAATTCTGTAGCTCTACAGATGTAAAGTTACATGCTTACTAAACAGTCATCTGTAACTGTACAAAAAAAGCTGCAAATCTACAAAACTACTTTTTGTAAAGTTACAGAAATCTGTAACTTTACAAAGGAATCTATTAAAATTGAAGTAATCTTACTAAAATTTTATCTGTAAACCTGGCTGTAGTTACATGAAAAGTTCTAGGCATCCCAGTTTCCTAAAAAATTCTTAGTAACCTTACAGATTTTTTGATTTTCGGCGCAAAAGTGTGTCTGTTACATGAATATTTGTTGTTGCTGTTACATAAAAAGTTCTAGGAATCCCAGTTTCCTAGAAAAACTTTAGTAACTTTACAGATTTTTTTTACAGTGTAGGTAACGATTCTAGGTTGCCATAGTGATTGCGTCCTATTTAAGATGGAATCCTATTATTTCCGTATTACAGAATTTAATATATAGAAATTAAATTTTGTATTCATGCATTTTTGCATAAGAGTGCAACAGCTGTTGCACCAAGATCTGAATATTTATAAAACTAATTATAATACGAACGCTCCTCATTTTCCACGTTTGACGTACAATTTCTGACTTGTTTAAAAGTAACTTTACTTTTTTTTAATTTTTAAGTAAATTTAACATTCTTTACTTTAATCGAAACGAATGAATCACAAGGGATTTGTAATTTTTCTCCTGTTACAGTAAGCGTCTATTTTTCGCTATAGTGTGTTTCCTTTGAAAACCAATATTAAACAATATAAGTTAGTTCATAACTGCCAGCTCTGCGGATGTTTTACTACCACTTTTTGTAAAAATATATTCGCTTTCTTATAATCTGCGGTGAAACTACATAGGAAAACTGTGTTGATCATTTAGATGCTGCAAAAGTATAATTTTAAACTAGTATGCTGCAGAAAGGTATTTTAGCCCCGGTACGGTATGCTATTTCTTTTTCCCAGCTTATTTTCTGTCATCTCCAAACAATAACGTTACCTTACAGAAGCCAGCCGTAAAACAAAGCAGTACGATTAAATACTCAATAGAAATTTTTTAAACTTCTAAGCATCGCACATTTTCATTTTTTATACCGTGGTATTGGAAAAAAAATGTACTTTTAAATGCAATTCGTTTGAAAACTGCATCTCCATTTATTTTTTAAATATTAGTTTTTTTGTAGTTTTTGGAGCCATTTGCTTAATACTGCCAACGAAAGAACTCTATTTCTGTAGAAAGTAAAGAAAAAATAGTTGTAAAATATCAATTATACATTTTTGTTGCATTTTTTCATAACAACCGAAAGAAAATGTAATTAAAATAATTGCTATGTTAGAAAAATATAAACGAATAATTTCTGTTAAAACATGGAACTATTATAAACTATATTTAATTTTATGTATCTATATTAATGTTACAAGCAAATGAAGGCCTCTGAATCATTAGACAGCCGTTTTTTTGTCGAGTTTCTTGAATGACGGCATCTTTTTGCTGCATTTATGTATTATTTCGCGATACTGACGTACTATGCATACTTTACTGTAGATGTTTAAGAGTGGGTCGTAAATGTGGAATTTTTAAGCGGATGCGAATGACGTCATTTTACATGAAATAAAAGCGTGTGCTGTAAGTCTTAAAATTGAAATGTGTTTTGTACTATTTATATATACATTTGTTTTTCAGCGGGGGCGACACTAAATTCTGAAGAAGCATAATTCCTGTTTTCTAGTGATTTTTCTTTCTGTGCTTATGCTTTTTTTTTTTTTTTTTTTTTTTTTTTTTTTTTTTTATTCAGCATTATTAAAAGTTAAATTAATTTTAGTTTAATAATTGGAAAACAGATAAACTTAAACATACACTATGTGCAAAACTACTTAAAAGATGAGACAATATTTAAAAAAAGATGTTAAATTACTTTAATATCCTTAGTACTTTGAACTATAAAAACATACCCTTCGTCAGAGAAATACAAGAAATACTACTGTTATTAACGTCTTATTTTCAGAATTCACGTAGATGGTGTCGAAAGGAGTAAAAGTGGAAGTCATTTTTTTAGATCCGGAAAATATTGGGAAAATAAAACATGGATACAGGGAAGTGGAATATAACTCGTTTTATGATTCTTTACGCAAAATGAGTCAAATTCTGGGTATATTGTAGGATAAAACGTCATTACAAACAGTATTATCTTTAGTAATAATTTCTATTGATTCACGGATAATTAAATTTTGATAATTCTTTGAGGGATATATAATTTTTGCGTCTTCTAAATTAACTTGTATATTCTGCCGCCGGAAATCCACTAATTTTTTACAGTCTTTTTCGCCACTTTTAATCGCAGATAATTCTGCCATTTTGTGAAGCAATGAAAATTACTTTAATCTTTAACTGATGTTACCGGTCTCACACACCGGTGCTTTTTTCAATTTTCAAAGTTTAACTGTGGCAAATTTTGGTTTATCTACAAACGCTACTGAAATTTTGTTTCATTTGGAACTATAGCACTAACACCAGAGACTCTTGAATAGTTGAATTTTAATTGTAACACTTTTGTACAAAAACTTTAGTCCAAAAACAACCTCCTATGAGCTAATCGCGGCTTTTATTCATCTTTTGATGGTACGGTCTCACAAACCGCTTCACACTAGATTTGTGACAATTTCCGTGACATCAGTTAAAGGTTCAAATACTGGCATCCAGAGCATTTGTATTTCCGATTTACGCAAGACACCTAGCAATAATAATGGTGAGCTAGAATCACCTCTTCAGTGGAAAAGTTTAAAATAAAAACTACTCAATAAATACTTTTAAATTATTTCAAAAACTATATCAATATGCAAATTAAATCATATCCTTTTATGACACAGTATTCTTTCCCCCTGAAAATTCATTTCAAATGCAGAGGCGTAAAAATAATTGCTTGGAAATAGATTATATGCGCAACAAATTTCCTCCATTCAATTTTTTTTTTTTTTTTAAATGGAGGGAAATTTATTTATTATTGTAAGAAATATAATTTTGGTTCAAAAGAACAATGTAGGAAAATACAAGAGATAATTGTGTAACAAGAAAGAGATTACTTTTTCGTTTAAAAATAAATTAAAGAACATTTGATTGTAATAAATTAGAAACATAAATTTTAGATAATTTTTGTGCCGTATGATTTTTTACGGAAGGCGCGATATGTTATTGTGTATCACATATTTTCATTTTTTTATTTATTAAAGAATCCTCATATTAAAGAAAAATCTTACGTTAAAAAAGTGTTTGTCTTAAAAATTGGCTAAATTAGTCATTCAAATTTTCTTAGATTCTAACCAAAATCCTAACAGATTGGAAAATTTTCAAAAGTTACAAAATTTAACCGTCAGAAATTTATAATCAGTTTATGTCTAGACTGTGTACCCTAAGGTATTCACTACAAAACTTTAAATTCATTTTAATCCCTCATTTTCAACTTTGAAACTCTGAACGTGTGAAGAATTTTATGCTATAAATATATCTTAGGGTTGAATTACCACCAAGTACTGAATCTTAAAACGGGATCCATGAAGTGTCTGGTTCCAAATTTTTAAGTTTAAAATTCATTTATCTTTTAATAATTCAAAAAAAAAGCAAAAAAGCAATTTAACAAATTACAACGACCATTTCGAAAAGGACTTTTTAAAAGACTAAAATTTAAGACATAAAAAATCGCACGGAGTTGATCATACATTACGTACGCCATGGATTACATTTTTCGGTACTGTAAATTTTTTAAACTTCTACGAAGCTGGTCATACATTACGTACGCCATGGATTAACCATTAATATTCCTGGGCCAATTTTAAATGAAATTTCATTCTTAAACTTCTAAACATCCCACAATATTACTTTTTACACCGTCGTATAGAAAAAAAAATGTACTTTTAAATGCAATTTGTTTGAAAGCTGTATCTCAATTTGTTTCTGAGTTATTAATTTATTTTTTGTAGTTTTAATTACTTTTTTGTCATAATGGCAACAGAAGTATCCATCTCTGTTGAAAGTAAAGGGAAAATACAGATTACTGTATAGACCAATCAGAAAACGAATAAAATGCGGGATTCAACTAATAAAATGCTTCAGATATGTTTTTGATTTCCTACCCTGACCGAGGAGTATAACTATTTTTCCAAATAGTTAAAAAAAAAAAAAATCATTTTTTTTTTTTTTTTTTTTTTTTTTTTTTTGAACGATGAATAGTAAATATATAACAAATTAACACCTTGTAATAACATACTTATTTTAATTGCGAAAAGCTGTAAATTAAAAATTTAAAAGCATTAAAAATCAAGAAGAAACCATCCAAATAAATTTCAATGTAAGTAAGATAATTTTTTCCTTCGTTCTATATGAGCTCACAACCATAGTAGACCCAGTCCATTTCGAAAAAATATAAGATAGTCCGTTTAGAATAGGGGTGCACAACCTTTTTAAGAGAAGGGCCACTTTCAAAAATGTCTGGGTTGTCGAGGGCCACATCAGTCACACGAAGATAATTCTATTTCGGGGAGGGGTGTGTGTGTGGGGGGGGTGTACCCCCCTAGGTTCCCTTATCCAGTCAACATATCCAATTCAGTTGGCAAGGATATATCAACAGTTTACATTTGTGTATATAACAAGGATTAATTTTAAAGAGTGGTAATATTCCTGGGCAGTATTCGAGGGAGTAAATTTTGTTTTATTAAAAGTGCTGAAAAACAAACATAGGCATGAAAATGGCTGGTGCCGAAAAAAAATGAGAACTTTATGAACGAAGGGGGCGGGAAGAGGCGATTAACAAGATTTGATATTTTTACGCGCCTGATCAACGAAATTTGTGATTTTTCCGTCCCCGATCAACGAAATTTAGATTTTTCGCGCCTGATGGCCAAAATTAGCGATTTTTCCGCGCCTGATCGACAGAATTAGCGAATTTTCCGCACCGGATCAGTGAAATTCGCTATCTAACCGCTCCTGGTCGACGAAATTCCTATTATTCTGCACCCGATCGATGATATTTGCGATTTTTCCACGCCTGATCGACAAAATGCGCGATTTTTTGTGCCCGACCAACGAAATTCGCGATTTTTCGGATCCCGATCGACAAAAACTCGCGATTTTTTTGTGCAAGTCCGATTTTTCCACCATTGACCGACGAGATTGGCGTTTTTTCCGCGAACGATGAACGAAATTGACGATTTTTTCAAAAGGTAAAGTGACGAAATTTGCGATTTGTTCTCGCAAAAATCTGACGAAACTCGCGATTTTCCCGCAGCCAGTATACGAAATTTTCAATTTCTCCGCGCGTCATCGAGAAAAGTCGCGATTTTTCTCTGCCTGACAACGAAATTTGTGATTTTTCCGAGCCTGATCGACAAATTCGCGATTTTTTTCGTGCCAAACCAACGAAATTTGTGATTTTTCTGAGCCCGATTGACAAAACTAGCGATTTTCCCGTGTCCGTTCGACGAAGCTTGCGATTTTTCCGAGCCCGATCAACAAAATTCGCGATTCTTAACTGACTGACGAAATTTTCCATTTTTCCCGCGGCAAATTGACGAAATTCCCGATTAACAGACAAAACACGCGATTTTTCCGCAATTAATTGAGAAAATTCGCGATTTTTCTACACCCGATAAACGAAATTCACGATTCCTAACTCGCTGACAAAATTTGCAATTCTTTCCCACGGCAAATTGACGAAATTCACGATTTTTCCGTAGTCGATCAACAAAATTCGCAATTTTTTGGCGCATCATCAACAAAATTGACGATTATTTCGTGCCTTATCAACGAAATTTGCGATTTTCCCGCGCTTGATCGACAAAATTCGCGATTTTTCCGTGCCCGACCAATGAAATTCGCGATTTTTGCGAGCCCGTTTGCCAAAACTCGCGATTTTTCCTTGCCCGACTTTTTCGTGTCCGATCGGCGAAATTTGCGATTTTTTTTCCACGCTTCAACTACAATTTATTACATTTTTGTTATTTATTACATAGTTATGCATTATTTACATTTATATTACAATTTATTCAACTACTACTCGATTTTTCGGTGACCGATCAATAAATTTTCGATTTTTCTGCGCCTGACCGACAAAATTTGCGATTCACCAAGCCTTAACGACAAAATTCGCTATTTTTCCGCACCCGATCAAAGAAATTCGTGATTTTCCTCGGCCGATCTACGAAATTCCCCAATCTTACTTCACTGACGAAATTGGCAATTTTTTCCCGCGGCCAATTGACGAAATTTGCGATATTTACTCGCGACTGACGAAACTCACGATTTTTCCGCAGTCGATCAAGAAAATTTGCGATTTTTCCTCGCATCATCAACAAAATTTATGATTTTTTCGTTCCCGATCACCGAAATTTGCGATTTTCCCGCGCCTGATCGACAAAATTCGTGATTTTTCCGTGTCTGACAAACGAAATTCGCGATTTTTCCGTAACGACCTATGAAATTCGCGATTTTTCCGTGCCCGAGCGACAAAACTTGCAATTTTTCCACGACCGATCAGCGAAATTTGCGGGTTTTTTCCGTGCTTCATCGACCAAATTCGCAATTTTTCCGCATCCGATCAACGAAATTCGCAATTTGTCCACACCCGATCAACGAAATTTGCGATTCTTATTTGACCAACAAAATTTTCAAATTTTCCCGCGGCAAATTGACGAAATTCACGATTTTTTTCTTGCGACTTTTGGACAAAAATTACAATTTTTTCCAGTTATAAATTGACGAAGTTCGCGGGCCACACGTTACCCCATCGCGGACCACTTTTGGCCCACGGGCCACAGGTTGTGTATCCCTAATTTAGAAGGTGCATAAAATCTGTTTTATTCACTCCCACAGTGAACGAAGTCTGTAACAGATGCCTATTTTGAGAAAGTATGTGAAAACAGGCTTGGTTCACTGTAGAAGTAGATAAAACAGACTTTATGCTCCTTCTAAATGGATGATCTCTTTTTTTTTTTTTTAATGGACTTGGTCAGCTATAATGTGAGCCCCTCATATTATCTATCCATTATAAGACAGACCTAACTAGTATCACGCAAAAATTCAATATGTAACAATGCAGCATGATTTAACTTACCTAATTTATGGTTCCAGTTACTTAATGGTTACGACAAAAAAAATAAACATCCAAGTGAAATAAAAAAAACCCGAGCATAATATGAAAGAAAAATTGAATGATGGCGTTTCATAGACCATGCAATTATATAATACTTTTATTTATTTGGTTTGAAAATGACTCGGGTAGAGCCGAAACATGTATATAGTTGATTAAATCTATTTCTACTGCTTTTAAAATTTTAATTTACACCTTTTAGCAATTAAAAATACTAATTATAAAATCATTCTATCACAACTTGTAACAGGGTTCGTACGGTTACCGCTATTTTCATGGCAAAATATCATTATTTTTTCATAAAAAAATAAATTTAGTTTAAACGCGCGAAATTCCGCGTTATTTAAGGAGAGATTTTCTATAAGAAAATTCGGGTACCGAAGAAGTTCTCAGTCTAGAAATACAAGGACCCGTACGAACCCTGTGTAAGTGGCCAATATATACTCATGTTCAAAATTAAAAGAATATTCATATTTGGCCAATAATAAAATTAGATTTGTACATAGTTTGATATAATGCAAATGCATATATAACAATTCAACAGTTATATATGCACTCGGGATGATCTGCGTCACTTATCAGTGGCGGACGGTATAAAACAGAGCTTACAATATTGAGCCAAAAAATGGGTTAATAGAGGGTATGTTCCACACTGTTAAAAATTTGCAGCATTCTGGCAGGTCATTTGACCGTTTTTTCCGAAAACGGTTACACAACCATAATTTAACACTATTCTGACCATATTATTGGCCATTTTATGGTCAGAATATAGTTAAATTATGGTTATGAAACCGTTTTTTCAGAAAACGGTCGAATGACCTGCCAGAATGCTGCAAAATTTTTAACAGTGCACTCTTACAGTTATACAGCTTTCAGGATGTGAATTTATACTGGAAATCGGGAAGTTTATGAGCTGATAGGCCTATTAATTCCACTCCTCCAGTAACGCTGTTTTCAGGCCTGGAAGGTTCTAGGATGTGGTAAGTCAGTTGCAATTGTCCTCCCAGGCATTGTGACATTCTCTATAGGGTTTAGACTGTAAATTCGGCTGGACACTCTACCAAGCGCATATTCTCATTTTCCAGAAATTTGTTAACTAGATGAGCTCTATCTGGTATCACGTTGTCGTCCATTAAACTGAAATCAGAGCTAACTGCATCGCTGAAAAGTCAAACATAGGGTACTAAGAAATCATCCATACACCTCACACTAGTCACAGAGCCTTTGCCAAACACATGGAGGGGTGTACGGTCATCCAGATGTAGCTTGGCTAGACCATCAAACCTCCGCTGCCGTAGTGGTCTGTTTCTCCGAAGCTGGAGAACAGGTAGCGGATCCCTGATTATCTCCAGATGAAAGTACGTCGAGAATTAGTATTTAGCCTGAAGCGAGATTCATCAGTGAATAGAACGGTCCTCCAATGCCCCCTGGTCATAAGTCTACCATCTCTGCATCATGCTAAACAGGTTCTCACATGTGAAAGTGAGCGGGGCGCAAACAACAGGTCTTCTTGCAAACAGCTTTCTATCATGTATCTTTCTGGAAACAGTAACTCTTTAAACTCGACTTTCTGTAGCCGCATTAAAGACACGAGGGAGTTGAGGAACTGCTGCACTCCTGTTACGCCTCACTGTGATGGACAAATACCGGTCTTCATTGGCCGTCGTAGCTCTTGGATGACCTTGTCCTGGCTTTGTCTCTATGAATCCATTATCCTTAAACTATTTGTATGGGTTGGACACGATGCTGGAGTTGCATTGAAGACTTTAGGCACTTGATACTTCCCTATTTCCAGTCTCCCCGCGGTTCGCCACCTCATTTCATTATCCAAACGTTGGTGGTTACTTATTTTTACTCTTTACTATTGAATTGAATCAAAGGTTGAAAAAAAAAAAAAACACCACGATATTCGGTGACCTGCGCGAGCGAACGAAACGCGAATTCGACACTAAAGATTTACATCTTTTTTCTCGTAGTAGTAGTTTTACTCTTTGTTCAGTACCTTTCATGAAATTCGACAAAATTTTGAATTCTCTTACTTTTGAACATGAGTGTAGTTTCAAAACACAGTTTCACAGCAGATTTCTGCGATGAAATAAATAGAATATGTATAAACGGATAAAAATGCTAGCGTAGATAAGAAGACGTGCCAAACTATGCATTAAGCTATATTTCTTGATATTTGTTTTCTAAGTGACCACTGCGCACTTGCACATACTTCTAATGGATATAAACAGGACAAAATGGGAAAATATCTTGTGATTTATGCCTTTACTATTAACTTTACGAATATTGAACTTACTTAAAAACATATTTACACTCATAACTTTTATAAACAGACGTGAATTGCTACTACTTCTACTTATAGCTATCCTTAAAAAGTGCTATTACACTAAGCGTCAAAGTTGCCTCTAATTCCGGGCGACTCAATAGTAACCTATGGCTTAAAAGAGTTGCTCGAAACCAAGCTACTATCTCTTGACGGAGCAATTTTGCCGCTTATACGAAGCTAGTTGCCAGTAACAGTCAATCAAATGATTGGAAAAATGAGACGCAAACGCATTTTCCCGAACAGCCAATGAAATACTTGGAAAACGAAAGATACTTATGGTTCTCCTCGGGAAAACTAACGAGTATTAAACATTTTTTGTCGCTTCAAATTTTCACGTGTAATAGCACTTTAAGAATTATGACTGTCCTATTTTAAAGGAATTGACGTATTTGAATGGCAGCAAATAAAAATTGTCCCTGACGAATGAAAATTGACCCTTTTGATCTGCGGAACTGGGAAATTTAAATAGAATGCATATATTAAACTTTTAACATCTGTAGTACTATTTGTCACCGCTTAAGTAAACGGAAAACAATTAAAGTTCATACTGCGTAGTTTGTGATATTTACACTATTTTAACTCAACTTTCTTTTGTATATAAATATAGAAGCTTGTAATTTATTTTTCACTCAATTCCAGGTATGCTAGCGGTTAAAATTAAGTTGACACAGAGGGTTTCCGGTGTCAAAAGATCTTTTTAACATTTTTAGAATTTAATTATAAATGAATAACTTAATTTAAAGGCAGTTATAGCTAAGCCAGCCTCAATAAATAGACAAATATTCTTTTTGGCTGTATACGAGTTACTGCAAAAACAAAGGGTTGATTGGTGCACCAAATCACGCTCGCCAAAATAGGCGAACCTTGATGTGAAGCTGCGACAACGAAATGTTTTAAACATTGTATTGCGGAAAATATAATTAAAAAATAAAGCATTTACGGCACAAATATAATTAAAAAGATTTGCTAAAAGACGTATTACTAGAAATAAAAGTTAACACTTTCAAAACATCAAATAAATTTTTAAAAGCCTAAAACCGACAGGTTTCAGCCACCCTGTGGCCATCATCAGGGTCTTACAACATCAGAAATGCTTTATAAATAATTCAATTGATTTATAAAGCATTTAATAAATATATTTATTTCAAATGCGATTCAATTAATCAATGGTTTTACATTAATTAAAAAGTTGAGAAATTAATTTTGAAACCTTAAAATGATTGTGTAAATAACGCTTCATTTTTTTTTCTTTACAGTTTTCATATCTTCAAAAAGATGGAGAGCAAAAATTATAATCTTTTTAATAAATTCCCTAGTTCGCGCTTTCTACCAAGAGCAAAAAACAGCGCCGATTTTAACATAATCGTTATGATACCTTAATGCATTGCAACGGAAACATTTTGGAAAAAAACGTGAATTGTAGTATTGAAATACGTTGTGATTTTGAAAATAAACGTTGAATGCTTTTAAAAAAGTGCATTTAAAAAAACTATTTTTAATTTTACTCTTATTAAATAAAAATCATTGACTAAACGCTATTAAATTATTATGAAATCCTAAACCATTATGGAATTTTTGTCATATTCTTTAATGGCACAATATCTCTTTCCTGAAAACTCATTTCAAAAGCAGAGATTTAAAATAGAAAGTATAATAGGACATAATTTATACAAGGAACGAATTTCCTTAATGCAAATGTCCTAAATAATGAAGGAACATTTGTTTAATGCTGTAAAAATATAATTTTAGTTCTGAGGAACAATCTAGAACAATACAAGTGATAATATAAGCAATAAAAATGTGTAACATAAAAGAGATTCTTTTTTCGTTCAAAAATATATTAAAGATCATTTTTGTTTCCCATTTCCATATGTATTTTTATAAAAGGTGTGATATGTTATCATACATCCCATAATTAATTTTTTTGTATTATTTTTTTGTATTATTTTTTGCATTAAAAAAACCTCGAATTAAAGAAAACACTTATATTAAATTGTTCTTTTAAATTTTCTCGGATTGCAACCAACATAATTAAAAATGAAGCAGTTTTTAAAAGTTTCAAAATTTAAATATCAGAAATTTTATAATCAGTTTGTCCCTAGACTGTGTAACCTAAGGTATTCATGTTCAAATTTTAAATCTATTTTAATCCCTCATTTCAAAGTTTGAGAGTTTTGACGTGTGAAGAATTTTATGCTAGATATAAACATCACCAGGGTTGAATTATCACCGAGCTGTGAATCTTAACACATGATCCATAAAGTATCTGTTTTCGATCAGTAAATAAATAAATCTACTAAAAAACAACTTTTCAAAAGTAAAAAAAAAGCCAAGCAAAAAAAAAGAAAAGAAAAAAGGGGAAAGTTGTGGCTAAAAAATAGTGTGATATCAAATTTCCAAGCTAATATTATGGTACTTATTTAACATTTTTTATTAAAAATTTACCATATGTAAGTCGAGTACCTAAGTATGCGTTGATAGAAAGCCTTTTCTCCTTTACTAAATACATCATAACGTGTTTCTGAAAATTAATTTTTTTTTAAATTATGCATGATGGGCTTGGCGGCCATCTTTCCATATTTTACACAATTTTCTAAGCACACAAGTACATTGTTAAGATCGGAAATTCGAAATTGTTGCTAAAGCAAACATTTTATGATTTTAATTTATGGAAATGAGTGCCTAGAAATTTGTGTCTTAAAATAAAGTTGAAGTAACTTCAGGTTTCATCTTATGATTCTCTTTTTTCGGAGGGGGTTAATTAATTAGTTAGAGCAGTAAAAATCAATTTGTTTTTTTTTCTTCAAAATAAAAGACTTTCTTAAGTTATCTGTCTGTAGCCAAAACTAGAAGTTCAAAATTCTTAATAATGCAAACATATTACGAGCTTGTCTGCTTAGAAATTTGTGTAAAATATGGAAAGATGGCCGCCAAGCCCATCATGCATAATTAAAAAAAAATTAATTTTCAGAAACACGTTATGATGTATTTAGTAAAGGAGAAAAGGCTTTCTATCAACGCATACTTAGGTACTCGACTTACATATGGTAAATTTTTAATAAAAAATGTTAAATAAGTACCATAATATTAGCTTGGAAATTTGATATCACACTATTTTTTAGCCACAACTTTCCCCTTTTTTCTTTTCTTTTTTTTTTGCTTGGCTTTTTTTTTACTTTTGAAAAGTTGTTTTTTAGTAGATATCAGTTCTTTTTTTTAATCAGATTATATATAATTGAAATAATTCTACTCGCTAAAATTAGTCCTTGTATAGCCTTTATAAGCAGGGAACAAACACAATGGTATACACTTTGTTTACCTATCATTCATTTTTTAGAGTAATTAATAATTTAAAAGTAACGAAATTCAATTTCTTCTTTCTAAGTATCAGTCTTTCTCAATTTATATCGCCTTAAAATTTTCTATGAAGGATGAAAATTTAGTAAAAATCAAATAGAGTCAAAATAAAATATATATTTACAGTTAGTCTGTCAGTTAATTGTTTGTTCTAACTTTTTTTTTGCTGACGGTTTTGCAAAATAAATTTATCTTTACAAATACCTACGGAAAATCCGAGAATGAAGCCCCGCAGGCATCTAAAGAATCGAAGATCTGTCTAAAGAAGTAAATCTAGCAATTCTAGACATGATGATGAAACATTTTTCATAAAAAAATCTAAAAAATTAAAGATATAAACTGTACATATAACTTCATCTTCATTTAGATCGTGTTATAGGGAAGAAATAATAAATATGTAATTTGACTCAAGTCTGTTTATCCATACCTATTTGCATAAATGTGAGAATATAATTTCGTATAAAAATTCCCGTAAATTGATTATATTTAATAGTCTATTATTAAAGCCGCATAAACATTAGAATAAAATTTTTTTGCAGTTAAAAATTGCCTGAAATCTATAGTCTTATCGTTCGTCAAATTTGTTATGTGTTTTTTTTAATACCCAGACACCTTTTCTAAACTCTGACAAAAGGTCACAGAAATACTGAAATTATCCAAATACTTATACCTTTCTATCGTATTTCTTTTTTTGAGTGGGGTGAGGGGTGAGGAAGGGCGCTTAAGAACTTCGTTTTATTCTTAGAATTCTGAATTAATCATTGAAAAGATCTACCTACATAAGTCTTGTTGCAGAATTTTCATTAGGTAAGAGTTGCATCAACTTATACATCATGTGAATATATTAAATTACTTTTGTAAAATACTAGATGGGGGCCATTGATATTTTCAGAGCATTTGCCTACATTTTAAACTTAAATCATTTACAACTATTCATTAATTTTCTATACGAATTAAAGAAGTCGTTGTTTCCATGGCAACTGTATCTTTCACTATTGCTTGTTTGTTTTATTGAACACATATATATCAGATCACGTGGGGATCACGACAGGATTCGAACCCGCCCCCACCTACGTTCTCAAGCGATTAGCGGCGTGGTGTCTTATCCACTCAGCCACGGTGGGCCACTATTGCTTTATCTAATACCCAGATACTCATATTTAACCAGCTGCGCTTAGAATCATGCTCATAACAGACTACATTTATATGTAAGAGTGGTGACACATATGCACAAGTCGTGTACTCATATTCAAGTTTTTGTCCAAAGTACAGTAACTCAGTTTTCATTAATAGACGTGGAAGATTTCGATTAAACTAACCAAAAAAGTTTAAAAACATTGGCTTTCTGATTTGATTTTATTCAAAATCGTCTTAACCAACCAAAGTTAATGTCCGGGATCCAGAGTGTTTACTGCAAACATAAAACAGTTTTCAAAAATGCAGGCTTCTGATTGATCAATCTCATCGCGCTAATAGCGTAAAATCTATCTTGATCCCGGCCTATTCAACATCCTTTAAATATTCGAGAAAGCCTTGACAAGTCAGGAAAATATCACACAAAGCAGGCAAAACAAAGAAGAAAAATCATTCATTGGCTCGTTCATATCCACGAGCCAATGAATGATTTTGTTCCTTTGCTTTGCCTGCTTTGTGTGATGTTTTTGTGACGCGTGTCAAGACTTTCTCAAATATTTAGGGGGCGTTTGTTTATTTCACCACCATGAAGCTATGAAAGGAGAGGAGCAGACATGTCAATCTTCCCGTGTGAAAAACTACATAAAAAACGAGTTCTTTCCCCCTCTTCTGCCCTTTTCTCTCTTGATTTTGACCGATAGCAGCCCATTTACCAGTCTCCAGTGCAAGATGCAGCTATATATGGCGGACGCAGGGGGGAGGGTGTTAGCGTGACCAATGACATAATAGGCCACTTCATGGCGTTTAAAAGTCACACGGAGTTGGATCATCTTTACACGATGATTAGTACAAAGCGGTGCGCCGATTTTTTTTTTTTGTGTGTCCATTGCCGTGTACAGATAATCAACTCCGTGTGACGTGATTAGCTGGCCACACTTAGGAACAGTTTCAAATAACGTCATCTACTTCGAGGTAAACGAAAAAGGACAGGCTACCGCGGCGCTACAGCGTCTAGAATATATAGTGTGGAAATCCAATCAGTCGATCACAGCGATATCTGCAGGATATTTCCCAAAACTTCAAGACAATTTGGTCTATACGCTGTAACATTTTTTTTAAACGTTTTATTAACTTACATTTGACCTGTGTGCTTGGCGTCAAACCCGCTGTAATAATACGATGTTTACTTTGAAATTTGAAAATATATAGCAGATGTCGCTGCGATAATCTCCCTGGATTTCAGCGTCAGTGCACATTTAAGGGATACACTTTTTAGCGGTTCTTGGATAGCAAATTTCCACATTATGTATTCTAGACGCTGTAGCGGTGCATTACACATGTCTCTTTCTTCTTTAAAAAATATCCTGCAGATGTCGATGCAAATGACTGTTTGGAATTCGACATCGTTGTACATTTAAGGGATTCAATACTTCCGCGCTTTTTTAAGTATTGCTGGGATAGTCGATTTCTACAACATATAATCTAGACGCTATAACGGAGCTATAGTTTCTAGAAGATATAGTTTAAAAATCGGCTTATTAAAAAAGTGCTAAAAATTGTATCCCATAAATGTTGAACGAGGCTGAACGACGAATGTCGATTATAGCGACTTATGGTAATTCCAACATAACTATTTCAAAAGAAAACGTTTCGCTCAGAGAAGATCTAGAAAATGTTGCTGCTATCGACATTTGTCATTCAGTATTTTTCAATATTTATGGGATTCAATTTTTAGCACTTTTTAAAGAATTACTGGATAGCCGGTTTCCACACTATGACCGTGATCTAGGTAGATTTTTCTGTGTTATCGTAACGAGATTGACCAATCAGAAGGCAGAATTTTTGCTAACTTTTCACTGTTTGCAAAATTGTACCTGGATCCCGACCTATATTTCTAGACGCTATAACTGAGCTCAGGAATAGTACAGAAAGCAAACTCCGTATTTTGATACATTAAGGCCGGGATCTAATTCGGAACAAGTGTGTCTCTATAACGAAGTAGCGACATACGGCCAATAAATGTTTATTGGTAAAAGTGATAAAAACAAATCGTTAAAGTTCTTTGCGAGCATGCCATTATTGTCAGGTTAATGCATGCTGAATTATTTCCCTAGTCTAATAGAGATCGTCCATGCTCGTATCTTCTAATGGAGGATATTCCAAATATGGGTTCGAGGCTGAAAAAGTCACGTGGTACCGATAATTTACCCAAAGAATTTCTAACTGATAAGAAGGGAAACAGGAAACTACACTGTTAAAAATATCGTGAAAAATTACCTCGGTTCTTACAGGTTCTCTATTTTCTGACCAATGAGAACGCTACAGAAACGCCTATGAAGCGTTCTCATTGGTCAGAATACAGATAGCCTTTAAAAACAGAGGTAATTTTTCACGATATTTTTAACAGTGTACTACTGCTTTCTCCCATGAACTGTTTCATTGGCTAGCGGGGATTTACATTACGTAGACGGAGCCTTCCCTTCTTTACGCTAGACGTTCTTGCCTTGACCATGTGATCATAACGTAGATTGAATATCCTCTATTCAAGAAAGCGGGTTGCCGTACTTTCGACAAAAGCTTCAAATGAGCATGCCTCCTGTGCATATATCAACACTCTTATGTATAAAGGCTCTCTGTTATGGTGTTGTTTCTGATACAGCGCCTAGAATACCTAGTGTGGAAATATGCTATCCAAACAGTTCTAAAAATTTGTATCCCTTAAATGTGCGACGATACTGCTAAAATTTCAAGTGTCGATCGCAGCAACATCTGTGGGATTTTCGTATTACTATTATTACATTGTATAGACTAGCAATTTCTTGCAGTTGTAGAAAATATCCTGCAGATGTTGCTGCGATCTGCATATTACAGCAGTATCATTGCACATTTAAGGGATACAATATTTTAGCGCTTTTTTATGTATTACAGGGTTAGCCGATTTCAACACTGTATATTCTAGGCGCTATAGTTTCTGAGCGCTTTTGGTTAAATTTCGATATTCGTGTTTTAGAGTGAGCAATAGAGAAAAGTACTAAAACTATTGAAACAACAACTTCTTTAATATTGAAATGTATAGCAAAGGAGTTCAGAATCAATGCCTTAAATAGTTGCGAATACGCACTGTTGTTATGACATCAATACCCTTCTTGGATTTGGAAATGCAAAATTGTGTTCAACATAATTGAACGCAATCTAGATAGATTTTTCGCTGTTAGCGAAACGAGATTCATTAATCAGAAGCTTGCACTTTTGCGAACTTTTCGCTGTTTGCAGCAATGCAGGCTATTGATTGGTGAATCTCGTTTCGCTAACAGCGAAAAATCCATCTGGATCCCAGCCTAAATTTCTGTAAACATTGCACTTCATGCATGGCGCTAAGAAAATGACTCAAAACTTTTATGACATAGGCCGGGATCCAGAAGCAGCAAAAATTCTCAAACATTCTTGCTTCTGATTGGTCAAACTCATTTCGCTAACAGCGAAAAATCTATCTGGATCTCGGTCATAGTTTTCTTCGATGAAATCAATGCAAAAGGATGATATAAAATATTTTAAAAGACTTCTAAAATGATTTGGCGGGTTTATCGCTGTTTGGCATAATTTATAAACTTTAGAATTGATTAACAGTTTTTCGCTAATTAAGAATAGAAAATTTGTGTTTTTAAAGCTGAATTTTACAAAAGCACGTAGATTGAGTAAATATCTGTCCAAAAATGCAATCCTTACTTTTTTATGTCCATTATTTAAGTCTCTACCTCGATTGAACCTTAGATTGTGACGAAGAAAATAAATCGGTCATTTTCAGTATCTCGACGTTATTTTAAAAAATCTATATCTCTGTTTATAATTAATTTATGAGGATGCATTTGGTCTCAAATTGAAGATCTTTTCCATTAGGTCCTTCTGGTTTTGGTTTTATGTTTCTGCGATGATTGGTTCTTTTGATATGGGAAATTTTACGCTGGCATGTTTGGTTGATTTAACATGGAGAAGTTGTCATCAGTATAATAAGCAGTTACGGTGTCTTGCGTTTTATTCTTGGCGTTTGTTTGTTTGGCGAGGTTAGCATTTTTTTCAGCTTGGCTTGGCAGAACGACCGTCCTGCTTGATAGAAATGCTTAAAGCTGTTCTCAAATCGAAAAGGGCAACTTTCTGATAAAGTTTAATTTATTTTTATTCTAAAATGCGTGAATCTAGCTCCTGTTGTTGTTCAGAAACTATATAATTGAGCTGTTTTTTTTTTTTCAAACACAATAGATTTTTCAGTAAATAGTATCAAAGTGGGCGTTTGAACCGAAGTTCCGCGCGCAGGAAGAAAGAGCACTCACGAGCGGGCGAAAAACTTGTTTGCCGCGTGATCAAAATGTCTATTAACTCAATAGGTAATTTATTGATCAAAAAATGGAAAAGACAGTTCAATTCCAAATAGCTTCCATGGCCAGGCTTTCCAATTTTGTACCTTTCCGTTAAAAATTAATTTGTAAATGTGTCAAAACGTTTTGCTCTTGTTGAGCAGAGCAGTTAAGAACAGCCTCAATTCATCTTTAAAAAGTTAAACTTAAACTGACACTATGTGCAAAACTTCTTAAAAGATGAGACAATATTTAAAAAAAATATGTTAAATTACTTTAATATCCTTATTACTTTCAACTATAAAAACATAGCCTTCGTCAGAGAAATAAAAGAAATACTACTGTTATTAACGTCTTATTTTCAAAATTCACGTAGATGGTGTCGAAAGGAGTAAAAGTGGATGTGAATTTCTGTTAGTGGGCCCCGATTTACACGGGACACCTGGCAACACTAGTGAGGGGCTATGCTTATATAACGTTATCATTTTAGGGGGGGAGAGGGTGTCTGGCATATGATATCGTAAGATATCTCTGGGGAGAGGGGGGGGGTTTGCTTTTTGACATCGTTATCATTTTTGATGTAACCAAAACTTTTCCTTTTTTCAGTAACTTATTCTTTACATCGAAATAGTCTGTTACGTTTTTATTATTATTATTTTTATACGTTTTTATGAAAATATAAATCTATTAAAGCCGTTAAATGTTTATAAAAACATTTAATTCCAAAATTTGGAATACCCCAACGTTTGGCATTCCTGTTCTTCTACCATATGCGCATATAATTTGCTGTTAGAGAAATCAGGAGCATAATATGTAGGAAATGATACTTGAGTTTACCAGTATAGGAAGACAAAGAATTTTGTCCACTGTTTTGTTGATAACATTTGCTGTCATAGGTGTATATCACTGCGAGTGTATAGAAAGAAAGAAAAAGGATATAAAAATCAAAGAATTTTTAGACATTGATAACGATATTAGCACTGGGGGGAGGGGGAGTGGTTGATGAATGATAACATATGTTATCGTAAGGGGTCCAAAATTAGCAAAATGTTGATAATGTTATATAAGTTTGAAATTGCTCATCAAACGGGGCAAACGAGGTGCGTTTGTACTGTAACTAGTTTTATAAATATTTTTTGCACCGCATATTGTACTGAATATATATTTTAGTGCACTTCATAAGGGCATGTCAATTTCATTCTGTTCGAAAGTCTGTAACAGCATTAAATTGACTTGAAATAATTTTTTCCCATTGGCATTAATGTAACAGAAAACTTTTTACTGTCCCAGTCATTAAACTATACATCCGATTTTCATAAAATTTGAAATGACAAAATATTGCAACAATTATATATTTAAAATTTCAGACCATCCGGAAGGCTGTAACATCATTAAAATGCACTCGAATTAATTTTTTCCCGTTGGCCGTAATGTAACGGAAAATTTTGACTGTCCCTGTCATTAAACTATACATCCGATTTTCATAAAATATTAAATGACTCCACAAAATTTTGAAACAATTATATATTTAAAATTTCAGACCAGTCGGAAGGCTGTAACATCATTAAAATGCACTTGAAATAGTTTTTTCTTATTAGCCGTAATGTAACAGAAAAATTTGATTGTCACTGTTAGAGGTCTGCACGGGCCGACATTTCCAGGCCCGGGCCCGGCCCGGTAAAAAAGTTGAAAGTTCGGCCCGGCCCCGGCCCGACCCGTAGAAAAAAATTTATTGGCCCGGCCCGGCCCGGTTAAAAAGTTAAAAGTTCGGCCCGAGCCCGTCCCGGCCCGAAAAAAAGTTAAAATATCGGCCCGAGCCCGGCCCGGACCGAAAAAAAGTTAAAATCTCGGCCCGAGCCCGGCCCGGGCCGAGCAAAATTCAATATGGAGCGATGCAGAATCATTTAACCTACCAAAATTATGGCTCGAGCTGCTCAATGGTTACGTAAATGAAAATAAACATTCAAGTAAAAAAAAAAATAATAACTTGTGTAATATGAAAGAATACGTGAAATATTGAATGGTGGCGTTTCATAGACCGTGCCACTTTAAATTATTTTTATTTATTTGTTTCGATAATGGCGCGGGTTGAGTCGAAACATATAAACAGTTGAATAAACCTATTTTTACTGTTTTTAAAGTTTCAATCAACAACTTTTAGGAATTAAAATTAGTATGGTGTACATCTTTCAAAGAAGTTTTCGAGGTAGCTTATTCTGGTTTATTAAAGACAAAATAATTTTATCTTAAAAATTGGATAATAGATACTTCGTGGACCATGTGTAAAGAGCCGCAGCTCGGTGGTGATTTATTCCGGATGATGTATATTTTTAACATAAAATTCTTCACACGTCAAGAATTTCAAACTTGGAAATGAGGGATTAAAATGGATTTAAAATTTTGACATGAATACCTTACGGTACAAGAATAATGACTACATAATATCGGCACAGCTTGATTTAGAATATATATATATATGTCTGAATTAAGCATGAAGTTCGATAATATAAATATTAATATTAGTCTTTAATGCGCGTATTACATATTTAAAAAAAATAAAATATGCTAGATTTCTAATACAAAATAATAAATATTTCACATAAAGTGTTTACATTTCTTAACACTTTATTAACTTTCTTAACTCATATTTGTTTTTATTTCTCGTATGTAAAGACATAATGTTGTAATCTATTCTTCACTTACTTATTATAACTTGTTACTAATAATTCTGTTACTTTGTAATTAATACTTAGTCTTTTATTCTTCACTAATAATTACTCTGCAATACCACTTAATAGATAAAAAAAAATTTACAAAAATACACACAATTTAATTAAATAGTTAAAAAGCACATAAAAATCATTTGAAAAACAAAACACTGAACTTTTTGAACTGATTCAAAGTTCCTCTTCATTAATGCAAATATACACAAAATCACGAGAGATAACATAATTCAACTTGCAGTTAAGAGCATGTGCCAGAAACAATTAAACACGGAGATGGGTAATTGAGTCAGGTTAAGATAACTTTTTATGTAATTTTTAACTATTTAATTAAATTGTCTGTATTTTTACTGTCTTCTATCTTCAATAGAAGAAAGTATTTTTTCGACTTCCGGTTTTCGAGGGATTTACACGTTTTAGGGGTCAGAGATCCCAAAAAACATGTTTATAGAAAATGTCTGTCTGTTCGTGTGTCCGTCTGTCCGTGTGTCTGCCGCCATTGTACCATCAAAAAGTGTATGAAGTTATGCATAGAATTTAACTAATTTTTTTAAGTTTTCGGCAAGCAGGTCCTCCATGAATTAGGAAAAATTCCGCCGAAAAAGGACTCTGTAGTAACGACTTTTGTGCTAGTTTCATTATTGTACCATCGAAAAGTGTATGAAGTTATGCATAGAATTGAACAAATTTTTTTGTGTATGTTTTTAGCGATGGCAAGAAGGTCCTCCCTACATTTGGGAAAATTCCGCCGAAAGGGAGCGCTTTAATAGCGATTTTTGTGCGATTTTCAATATTGTACATTTGAAAAATGTATGAAGTGATGCATAGAACTGAAACAAATTTTTTGTGTATGTTTTTGGCTAAGGCAAGAAGATCCTCCCTGCATTAGGAAATTTTCCGCCGAAAGGGGGCGCTGCAATAGCGATTTTTGTGCATTTTGTATATTGTACCATCAAAACGTGTATGAAGTTATGCATAGAATTGAACCAAATTTTTACTTTCTTCTTTCTTTACGAGAAGAAAGTATTGGATTCATGAAAATTTTCGAATTCCGGTTTTCGACGAATTTACACATTTTAGGTGTCAGAAATCCCGAAAAAGATGTTTTTAGAAAATGTATGTCTGTGTGTGACATAAATTTTGTGGGCGCTCTATCTGAAGAACTAATGAAAGGAATTTAATAAAAAATAATATTCAGTTAGTCCCTAATATAAATTGATGCTGATCAGTATTTTGGTGTAAATCGCTCAACAGATGGCGCTGCTATACAGCATTTTTCACGATTTCCCCAATAGCTCAATCTCCAGAACTAATGCACAGATTTTCATCAAACTTCAGATTCAGTTAGTACTTGACTGGAATTGACGTTTTATACATTTTGGTGTAAATCGCTCAACAGGTGGCGCTGATATGCTGCATTTTTTGCGATTTCTGCAATAGATCTATCTCAAGAACTAACGCTTGGATATTAATATTTGGAAATTTTTTCCAGAGAGAAACATTCGCCTTGCATACAATATTTCAAATGAAAATCAAATTTCAAATCACTTTTGCTTAAATTGAATCTTTTTCACTAGTTGCCTTTGCGCCTTTTAAGCAAAAGTGATTTGAAATTTGATTTTCATTTGAAATAATGCTTGGATTTTCAAAAAACTTCATATTCATGTATATCTTGATATCAATTAGTGCTGCTTATGTTTTGGTGCAAATCGCTCAACAGGTGGCACTGCTATGCTGCATTTTTCGGAATTTCCACTATAGATCTATCTTAATAACTAATGCACGAATTTTCATCAAACTTCAGATTCAGGTATTCCCTTGATATAAATTAGTGCTGTTTATGTGTTGGTGCAAATCGCTCAATAGGTGGCGCTGCTATGCTACATTTTTCATAATTTCCGCTATGGATCTATCTCAAGATCTAATGCACGAATTTTCATCAAACTTCAAATTCAGATATAATTTGATATGAATTGGTGCTAAATTCACGTAATTTCTTGTATTATTTAAATGATTTAAATGACGTGATTTACATAGAAGAAAGTTTTGTGATGGCCACAACAACTCGTTTGTGTATGTTTTTCGCCAAGGCAAGGAGGTCCTCCCTGCATTTGGAAAATTTCCGCCAAAAGGGGCGCTGTAATAGCTATTTTTGTGCCATTTTCAATAATTTACCATCGAAAAGTGTATTAATTTATGCATAGAATTGAACCAAATTTTTAGGTCCTCTCTTAATTAGGAAATATTCCGCCAAAAGGAGGCATTATAATAGAGATTTTTGTGTAATTTTCTTGATTTTTCGTAGTTCTATTACACAACGGCTGCTTGTGCAGTGCCGGAATGTCCCATTCTGATAAGCCGGCTTTTCGCGAATAGCTGATATACAACAAAATAACGGAAAACTATTGATTTTAATAAATATCATGATGGAGATTTACTCGTTTTTACTCCGATTAATTGACTGAAGCAGAAATTTAAGATGAAAGTCAAAGTTAACATGGCATTGAACTAATAAATGAAATATTGACATTTGTAACAATATTTTGAAACATTAAAATATATGAGATAGAAGGAAGTTTTGGGATTGGCCATCCAACTATTTGTAAATGTTTTAAATTAATTAAGAACAGATTTAATATCTTTTTTTCACTTTAAATACGAAATAGATAGTTTGATACTACTTGATTATCTTTCGACCAATTTCGCCAAATTATATAAATCGCAAAACTACTCGCCAAATTATAGAAATTGACAATTTTTATTTTAATTAATGAAAGGACAAATAACAAAAATACAAATAAAACGTCGAATTATAAATCACTTGATGTCGTAACGAGCACGGGTCACGTGCTTAATGTCAAGTGAATGTGGCATTTCGATCAGCCATTATTGGCATTCAGACTTATAGTTTGGCGATAGTTTTTTGGTCGACGGGATAATCAAGCAGCCACGATAGTTTTTAAGGCACGTATTACATGTTTTCTTATAAAACATCGGATTTGTTATTAATAACGACAAGAAATTATAAAAAGTAATAGATCTTTTAGGTAGAGTATTTATAGTTTATTGCACGCTTTTTTTATTTCATGTATGTCAATATGTAACGTTGCAATCGATTTTTCAATAACTTGTTACATCTTGTTACTCATACATATAAGACTGTTATTTGTTACTAAAACTTCGTGTTCTTTTCTTAATACTGCTTTATACTTAGTCACTAATACATAGCGTTTAAGGCACGTGTTACACATTTTTGTATAAAACACCTGATTTCTAATACAAAATAATAAATCTTTTACATTTTATTATACGCTTTTATTTATTTCATGTATGCAAACATGTAATATTGTAATCGATTTGTCCCTTTTTTTTTTTTCAATAATTTTGGCATTATATACAGTTGAACCTGCTCATTGGCAGTTCTATATTTTATGTTTTAAAAGCTTAATTATCAATTAATCCATTAATTTTAATTTAAAATGCACCATATGCATTGATCAAATTCCATTTAACAAAGGAAAAGAAATAAAACAAAAACAAAGTGAATGACGCAAAAATATATGCGTTTATGTCAACTTTGTAAAGCATTCATCAATTTCACTTAAAAAAAAAATATATATATATATATATATATATTTGCGGTGACTTAACAATAAACGTGTCTATTTCATAGATGTGCTCTCGGGAATTTAGAGAATTCAAAAATTTAGCTTGAAAAAAGGCATTTCTCGTAAAATTTTATAGAAATTCAGCTTAAAATACTTCAATATTTCACAGTTTAATTGCAGCGAAACATTACTCTCAGTTTATTAAAAAAATTCTTGCTAGTTCATAAATACACAATAAAATTTTGCCTAAACGATGTAAAGAATTAACGACAAAAAATAAATAAATAAATCCATAAATAAATAAATAAACTAGTCGTTGGGAGTCACCGTAATACTTACCCATCATGAAGGCGCATAATATAAAATATGAAAATAAATGCTCAATACAGAAATTTAATAGGCTTTTTGTATTATTACATTCTAAGTACATATGAAATTTCAAGCCGCTATATCTATTTGTTTGGCAGGTGTTTAAAATCATGGCTGGATGACTTTATAAACTTTAAATGCTCCATTACTGAATTGCGTAAAAGAAACATCCTTATAACGCCAAAAATGACAATCATATTAACTAACAATTTATTGCGTCGGATTAAGTGTATTATTTCCTATTAAAATATATCTTTAAATTGAAATTTGAATGAAATACAGTGTCATGAAAAATCGAAGAGTGTGTAAATATGATTACAAATATCTCGGCAACTAATTGTCCGATCGACTTTATGTTTTTTTATTGTCTTTTATATTCATTCCTTAAAATAAACAATTTCGAAAAATTGTATATACTTTTTATCAGAACGAATATTTTGAGAGTCCTAAAAAAATAGTTCCGGATAATCGAGGTTACTGAAACTCAATAGGCTTCTTCTCATTATTGCATACTAAGTACAAACAAATTTAAAGTGTCTATCTCAATTTGTTCGGGAGATAGATCGTTTACAAACACACACACAGACAGACGGACGGCATTTTTTTTTTCTAAAAATACAGTAAACTCTCTGTAAGGTGGACTCTGTGTAAGACGGAAATCTGCCTAACTCGAAAAGATTTTCAAGTCCCTGCGAATCCATAGACATAGAGTAAACTTTGTCTAAGGCGGAATATTGTCTACTGCGGAATATTTTCTTGGTCCCGATCGATTCCGCCTTACACAAAGTTTACTGTATGTTATTCGGAATCTCCAGTGTCTGAAAGGCGTAAATCCATCAAATTTTTTTTTCAATTTTTAAAACGATTTCAGGACTTACCCCATACTACTTATGACGGGTAAGTAAAAATAGGGAATAATTATATATATAGTGTTTAAAAAGGACTGAAAATTGCAAAAATTAACTATATCTGACAACTATAATAATAATACTACAAAATAATAATACCATAATAATCTATACTAATAAAAGAACAAATCGCTCTGTATGTCTGTCTGTCTGTGTGCGATGGCTAGCGAAAACTACCGCACGTAGAAGTCTGAAAATTCACATGTGATTAGTCCAAGACAGGTCCTAATACACCTGAAGCTCAGATTTTTAATTTTTTAAGGGCCGGGGCCCCTGGGCCCCTTTCAATTTGTATGCACTAAACCGTTAATAACATGCCTCTTTTCTATCCGATCTTCATCGTTTTTGGGGTAAATTATCCTTTTAGATTCTGCCCCATTTTTACATTTCACTTAAGACCCTGGCACCCTTGCAAGGGGCCCAGTTCAGGGCCCCTTGAAGTTTCAGTGCACTAAATTGTTAATAACATGCCTCTTTTCTATCCGATCTTCTTCGTTTTTGGGGTGAATTCTCCTTTTGAGTTTCTGACCCATTTTTACATTTCAGTTAAGACCCTGGCACCCTTGCAAGGGGCCCCGTACAGGGCCCCTTGAAGTTTTAGTGCACTAAATTGTTAATAGCATGCATCTTTTCTATCCGATCTTCTTCGTTTTTGGTGTGAATTATACTTTCAGTTACTACCACATTTCAACATTTCAGTTAAGACCCTGGCACCCTTGCAAGGGGACCGGTACAGGGCCCCTTGAAGTTTTAGTGCCCTAAATTGTTAATAACATGCATCTTTTCTATCCGATCTTCTTCGTTTTTGGTGTGAATTCTTCTTTCACTTTCTGCCCCATTTCTACATTTCAGTTAAGACCCTGGAACCTCTGCAAGGGGCCCAGTACAGGGCCCCTTGAAGTTTTAGTGCACTAAATTGTTAATAACATGCCTCTTTTCTATCCGATCTTCTTCGTTTTTGGGGTGAATTTTCCTTTTGAGTTTCTGACCCATTTCTACATTTCAGTTAAGACCCTGGCACCCTTGAAAGGGGACCGGTACAGGGCCCCTTGAAGTTTTAGTGCCCTAAATTGTTAATAACATGCATCTTTTCTATCCGATCTTCTTCGTTTTTGGTGTGAATTCTTCTTTCACTTTCTGTCCCATTTCTACATTTCAGTTAAGACCCTGGAACCTCTGCAAGGGGCCCAGTACAGGGCCCCTTGAAGTTTTAGTGCACTAAATTGTTAATAACATGCCTCTTTTCTATCCTATCTTCTTCGTTTTTGGGGTGAATTTTCCTTTTGAGTTTCTGACCCATTTCTACATTTCAGTTAAGACCCTGGCACCCTTGAAAGGGGCCCGGTACAGGGCTCCTTGAAGTTTTAGTGTACTAAGTTGTTAATAACATGCCTCTTTTCTATCCGATCTTCTTCGTTTTTGGTGTGAATTCTTCTTTCACTTTCTGTCCCATTTCTACATTTCAGTTAAGACCCTGGAACCTCTGCAAGGGGCCCAGTACAGGGCCCCTTGAAGTTTTAGTGCACTAAATTGTTAATAACATGCCTCTTTTCTATCCGATCTTCTTCGTTTTTGGTGTGAATTCTTCTTTCACTTTCTGCCCCATTTCTACATTTCAGTTAAGACCCTGGAACCTCTGCAAGGGGCCCAGTACAGGGCCCCTTGAAGTTTTAGTGCACTAAATTTTTAATAACATGCTTCTTTTCTATCCGATCTTCATCGTTTTTGGGGTGAATTCTCCTTTCAGTTTGTTCTCCATTTCTCCATTTCAGTTAAGACCCTGGCACCCTGTCAAGGGGCCCAGTACAGGGCCCATTGAAGTTTCAGCACTAAATTGTTAATAACATGCCTCTTTTCTATCCGATCTTCGTCGTTTTTGGGTTGAATTCTCCTTTCATTTTGTGGCCCATTTCTACATTTCAGCTAAGATTCTGGTACCCTGTCATGGGGCCCAGTACAGGGCCCCTTGAATTTTTAGTGCACTAAATTGTTAATAAAATGCCTCTTTTCTACCCGATCTTCTTCGTTTTTGGGGTGAATTCTCCTTTCAGTTTCTACCCCATTTCTACATTTCAGTTAAGACCCTGGCACCCTTGCAAGGGGCCTGGTACAGGGCCCCTTGAACTTTTAGCGCACTGAATTGTTAATAAATTGCTTCCTTTTTATCCGATCCTCATTTTTGGGATACTTTCTCCATTTAGTTATACTCCCGTGTCTACATTCCAGTTAAGACCATGGGCCCATTTGGGTTCTGTAGGGCCCGGTCCAGGGCCCCTAAAATTTTTTGTGTGCCATTTGTTTTTCATACCCTAATTTTCCGACCTTTGCAAAGCGTAATTTTAAAGTTGAGTCTTAAACTCTTCTCCTTAGACCAACAATCATATATTTTTATTGGGGCCCTAGGGCCCTTTTTTAAGCCTTTCCCCAATTTTTTGCACATTTCTTTTAAATTATATTCTAATGATTAGTTCGTATCCTATGCTTAATCTCAAGTAATCGAAGATCTAAAACGATAAGTACTAAAACGTTGTAACATGTTTTCATGTTAGGGCTTTTCTCAACTATCAGTTGGCCCCTTTTGGGCCCCCTGTTATAACTCCCTTAAAAATAGTCCGATTCACTAGCCTTTTTTTCTCTAACAACATCTTAGGTTCTCCAGCTATTACATGAACGATAAGAAAAGAAAAATATTTCAGGCTTCAACAACCACCAATTTTGAATATAAATCGTCTTCTTAGGGGCCTTGGCGCATCTCCTTTAAAAATGATCCGAATTCCTTGCAATTTTCTTTACCATCGTTCTATCTTCCTCAGATTACATTATAGCCACCGTGGAAGGCAATGGAGCCTCCCAAATTAGGTTCATTTAAAAGAATTTCCAAAGATATAAAATCAATGAAACTTAAGTTTTGTTTAAGGTTATTATTTACAAACCCCGGGCAACGCCGGGCGGGTCTGCTAGTACTATATAAAATGTCAAAATTTAACAATTGTACGGTTTTAGTCATTTCGTGGTCTTTCTCGTTGACGCCAACCTTAACTCTCTGTCTAATAGTACTAGTTGTATTTCAAAAATTTAGAAAACGATAAGAGAAAAAATATCTAAATATAGTCAAAACTATATAAGAGTGAGTATAGTTAATTATAAATATAAATAAGGACATAAATATCTCATCGGATTAAAAGACCAGATAAAAATTTTAAAGTTTATTAATCTTCTATTATATCAAAAACCTATAATTATCTATAATTAATTTATTGTAATATTAACCTTACTTAATCACAGATTGTTTGAAAATATCAACAATTTAAGAAGGCGAATTTTATTATATTAAAAAAAAGTGATATTTCTTCCATCCACGTTTGACTTGTTCGAAACTCCTGTTATATATCAAATAAAAACAATTTCCTTTTACTGAGATATAAATCACTTTAAAGGTAATCCACATATTTTGAATACTTTCAAATGCGTTTTGTATATCATTAAATATTCTCTTTTATTTCTTTAAGAAAGAATGCATGTTAAAATTTACCGATTTCCCTTAATATGATTTTCGCTAATTCTAGACATAACTTTCAACTTCATTACTCAAACTAATGAAAATTTCAATTTAAATAGCATTAGAAGATGAAAACGTAATCTTTTCCTAAAGGTTTTCACAAAATTTGAAGAAAATAAATTTAAATTTCAGACACGTTACATTTCATTCAAAATTCTTCTATTAACACTAATGAATCGTACTTTTTATCTTTTGAAATACAAAACGATAAAATTTAACATTACTATATATTAAACTAACTTCATAGCAACCTGTTGTGTTGCATTTGTATTTTATATGATTTTTCGAATTTTTTAGGGAAAGTACTTACCAATCTAGATTTTTAATAAAATGTATAAGTCATAAGCTAAAATACAATTTTTATAATTTATAAATTTTAATTGGACCTTTCAATCGCCATAAAATTCTTTAAAATTTATGAGTACATATATTCCCGTGTTTTTGAGTGTTGAATGATTAGTTGATGGATAGATTCTCCAAATCTATTCCTGTTTTTCCAAACACTATTTTATATATTGGAATGTGACAAACTGCAGATCGTAGCCAGAAACATCATTTATCTTCTGCTGATAACATTATCGTTTGTTATTCTACCGTTTTGAACCATTCCGGACAAAATGACAGAAGAGCAAAATAAAAATTAATTGTTGCTTTTAATTATATGTTGTCTAAAGAGTCGAATGAATTCAGAAATAGGTGTTTTTCTGAAAATCAAAGTCACACACTCTTTTTTATGTATTTTGAAATATAGGGTTTTTCAGCATTGTGGTTATAATGTTTCAGAAGAAATCGAGTACATCTAGACAATGGGAAATAACACAGAAATGCATGGTCGGAAACGCTTTCCTGGCGCGGTAGTGACGACACAAAACACAAGAAAGGAGGGACACGAATGGAGTGAGAAAACATGATTATTATTCTTAGTACCTCAAAAGTGCTTCCATATTTTAAAAGAAAGACGAGGCTTCCACACATTATAGCACTGATGCGAGTATCCACCTGAATCAAACGTATGACCGTATAACAGTGTATTGGACGGGTGGCCCTGTTCGATAGCCAGACCTCACTTGCCTTGACAACTTCCTTTTGAGGCACGTCAATACACTAGAGTTCGGAATCCCGTGAACAGTGCTGAGGAACTTGTTGCACGCATCGTGGCAGCTGTTGGAGAAGTTCGGGACACTCCTGGTATTTTCGATACCATTAGATCTTTCATGCGCCGGAGAAATTAGGCCTGCATCACGGGTCGGGGTCGTAATTTCGAACACCTTCTTTAATAACGACCGTTGTCCCACTTTGTTTTTATTTCTTAGTTTTTTTGCTGTTCTAAGAATAATAAACATGGTTTCTCACCCTGTTCGTATCCTTCCTTTCTTGTGTATTGTGTCGTCACTGCCACGCCAAAAAAGAATTACCGACCACATGCATTGCTATGTGATTTCCCGTCGTCTAGATATATTCTATCTCCCTTGAAACTTCGTAACCGCTGTGCTAAAACACCCTGTATAAAATTACGCATTTATAAAATGCATTTTTCTAGTGGAAAATATAGGCTGAAACTGAACTCATGGGCAAAACTTTAAGGAGAGATAAAAAACACATAAACAAATCCAAAACTCGTTATAGTGCATGGTCGTAATCAAGAAGTAAACTTCTGCAGGAAGCTTTTTGACTGTGTAGAGAACTCTATTAACTGCAGAATATCTGGTAAAGGATTGCTGATTTTATTTATTCGGAATATTCTTGCAAGCAAGGAATCTAATATGATTATAATTACAAGAAGAAATTAAAAAATTGGAAAAGTAAGTAACTTTACGAGTCTAACGAAAAAGACAGGCTACCGTGGTGCATTCCACAAGTCTCTTTTTACAGACCGCTAGAGTGACGTGATGCTGTTTTCGAACAACTGTTTTGGTGCATTCGAGCATCACATGACTCCAGCGGTCTGTAAAAAAATATACGCATAAAGCGCCGCGGTAGCCTGTCTTTTTCGTTAGCCTCGGTAACTTTATTTGTCAAACAACTAAACTCAAAAGAGAGGAGTGATATTAAATCATTTGTTTCTAAAGTAATGTTACTTAGCAATTTCTTCATTTCTTCTCCTAATTTTCATTAATATTAACATTGTAGTTAGTAATAATATTCCTCATTAAAAAAATCTGCAGTCTTATACTAGATATTGTGTAGTAAACAGGGTTCTTTCCACAATCAGAAAGCCAATTGTAGTGCTTTACCGTTTGAGTTGCGATCATGCATTTCATAATGTTTTGAGCTTGTATAGGTCCGTTCTGTTTCAGCTTACAGTTTCGCCATGAGTTCAGATTTATCTTTTATATATCATTAATTTACAATTAAATGAAATATTATTATCTTCTATTGTTATTTTAAAGATTTCACATAAATGCAAAAATTTTAACAACTGAAAATTTGCAGAATTTTTCCGCAATGCATCATGGGGTCATATGCTATCAATTTGAAATAAAGTTCTGAAATTAATTAAGTCCCTGGTTACCAACGTAGGAGCACTCAGAACTACAGATGGCTAATTTGATTTTTCTTGAACAGAATACAAAATGGTTATTAATAGAATATTTGTTATTGTTTTGATCGCTTTTGTTATTTTCGGTAGCACTTGAAAGTCAAAAACACGACTTTTTCTAAAAAAATCGGCAAATTTGTTGTTGTAAAATAATAAATAATAAAAAAAATAAATAAAAAATAAAATAAAAAAAAGAAAGAAAGAAACTCGACAGCGATACCTCGAGAAACATCTCACCGACTAAACGCATTTTGATTTTTCTGTTTCAGATGATCCAGTGACGAGTTATAACGTACACCGAAATAAACTTTTTTTCCAGGCGCCTGAGGAGATTTGCTGCTTATTTACCAATATTTTACAATAAAAAATTAGGAAAATATTGTTCAGATGTTGTATTATTATATGGAAATTAATTAAATAAACCAGAATTACCTGTATCGTCTAAAAGGTTTTTTGAATATATATTTTTTTTCGCCAAATTAACCTTACCCCCCACCCCCACCCCCTCTTAACCATCTCAAAGTATCTGCCAAGATCAAAAAGGCCGATTTGGTGAAAACTATTGTATTTTCTTTATTATTATTCTTTTACTTCGAAGAGCAATCTTTTATGATTCCAAATATGTTTTAATTTTATTCCTGCGATTAATAGAAGAGGAGTTACAGCAAATTTAATAAAATGGATGTAATGAGTCAAATGCGGAAGTGGGATAGCAAGGCCAGGAGAAATGTGAATAATGTTCCTATACATGATTTTCTTACGTTTTTTACATAAAAACCCTAATAAAACCTAATTGACACTTCTACATTACTTTTATAGATAAGAAAGCTTATGCGATTTCTGGAATATCAATTTTTCCGTTACTTCCATGTTCGATGAACTCCATTACATAATACGTTTTAAACGTATTTCAGTGAAATTTTATCAGAATGATTACAATGTAACTCACTATGTTCTGAACGATATTCTAAGCACTATGTAATAGTGTAATTACTTTATTGGTACTCGAATATAAGAAAATTGTAATTTTTTTTATAAAAGATTATATTTTTGACATATTTTGAAATGTTTCAGTTAATTTTGAAAATATTGTAGAGCGCCTAGTTCAGTTCACAGGTAAGTGCAATAATAGAATGTTGCACAAAGAAAATTGAAATACATTTAGTTGAATTGCGTATATAAGCTGTCTGGCGTAAGCGTGAAATTTTGCTTAAAGAAAAAGGCAGAAAAACCTTATTTTTTAAAACCATTTTTCAATATATTGTTAGTATTTTATGATATTTCATCATTTTGTATTACAATTTAACTAAGAATATATGTATTTATTCAATATTGTATATTTTTTTAGTAAAGCACCCCGAACGTAGGCAGTTACTGAACGGATTTGATGTGTTTATTAAAGTGTACTAATACTTTTTTCTCTGCCAAAAAATCAACAGCATTCACAATAAATAAATGTCTTTTCATGATATTACACAAGATGCGTTCGTTGATAATTAGTCTGTCATTATATGATACATTACGCAAGAAAGAAAATGTCTAGATATTAGACTTAAAACTCAAATTTTATATACAGAAAAACTCTATCTGCTTCTTTTATGAAGAAGTTAATTGACCCACATGAGCAATTGCATTTCCTTTTTGTCAAAAAACAATCCATTATTATTTATACAACGAACGCATATAACCTCAGAAGTCAATGTAATTGATTACAAGCAATGATATAGCATCCAAGAAAACGATAAGCTTGTATTCAAGAAAAATATTCTAAAAGAGCGATTTATTGTTTATTTTTTTTTCAACGAGAATATGGTTTATAATTCATTTTCTTAACTAACTCTTAAGGTTTTCTGTGCTTATTAAAGTGCCACAATAATTTTGCTACTGCCGGAAAATCAAGAGCATGCACAATAAATAAATGACTTTTTATGATATTACACGAGATGCGTTCGTTAATAAATAGTCTGTCAAAATATGATTCATTGCGGGAAAAATAAAATGTTCAGATGTTAGACTTACAACTCCGATTTTATATCAAGAAAAACTGTGTCCGCTTCTTTTATAAAGAAGTAAATGACCCATACGGGCAATTAATTTCCTTTTTGTCAAAAAACTATCCATTATTATTTATAAAATGAACGCATCTAACATGAGAAATCGATGCAATTGATCATAAGCTATGATATATCCTCCAATAAAATGACCAGCTTGTATTCAAGCCAAAATTTCACAAGAGCGATTGGTTCTTTATTTATTTTTTAACGAGAACATAGTCATTCAGGGTAACTTTGATCGGTATTTTCTCTATTTTCATATGCCACACTTTTATTTTAAAACTATTGTTGCAACTAGGGGCAGAAAAGAGAGAAATTATCCTAAATTATTGCATGACTATAAAAAATTAAGGAATAATAATGATAAAAGCTATAAAAAATGAATTTTTATCCTGGTTCAAAGTTACTGAGCCATTTAGAGTAACTTTGCACCATTTGATAAATATTATCTAAAATAATTTATTATATAAAAAATGTATTATAGTTAGGACAATTTTGAACCCCAAAAAATGTTTTCAGATATGTAAAGACTCCGAATTTACATTTCCCTACATCACAAGATTTGTATAACTTATGATATTACAACAAATATCAGGCATAAGAAAAGTGGAAGAAGAGAACATTTAGAAATAAAAAAAAAAACTTGTTTATTGTTCATATAAAAAATAAAAATGCAGTGCAAAACAATTTCCAATGTTTTGTCACAATAATATACCCATAGTTACAGTAAAACCTACTAGTACTAGTATTATTCAAACAAGAATAAAAAATGCCGAATGTATGAAATGTCAAATTTGAGTAGCTCCGCCCCGAAAAACGCCTTTAAATGAATTGTATGTATTTTACACATATTTGTGAAAATATTTACATGTTATATCTAATGTTCATTTTCGGCATTTATATAAAATATACGTGCAAATATGGGAAATTTTTGACAGTAGCATCTATAATTAGTAAATTATAAACATCAGTATAACTTTGAGCCGGCTCAAAGTTACCCTGAAAATGTGGTAAAATGTTAGTGCCTTCTTATTTTACATTTTATTAACTATTAATAAATAAATAATCACAAAATATTTTCACATTTACAACATTTAGACAATAATATGTCTGATAAATGAGTATATTGTTACTTACTATGAAAATTTAATTGGATTACAACAACTTCAAAACAGCATTCAAAATTACCTTGAAAACAGTACTTCACAAAAATAGTTAGATTATGCATTTAATTGCGTATAATGTTGCTAATTTATTTTCGAAAATAAAGAGTAGAAATCCCAGTTTAGAACTTTGCCAACAGAACACAGTTCTGAAGTTTATTTAGTCTTTTGGAGTGAAAAATATTGAAAATTAGGAGGTGGTGCAAGGTTACACCCCATGGTTCAAAGTTACCGTGAATGACTGTACGGTTTATAATTCAGTTTTTAATTCAGTCTCTTATTTAACTGCTAAGTTATGGGTGAGTGTTTGGAAGTGCATCAATGATTTTTAACTGTCTGAAAAGTCATAGCATTATGAAAAAAAAAAAAAATACAATCTTTCATCGAATTCAAAGTACACGACATGCTTTAGATGATAAATCGTCTGTCATGATATTATCTATTAAACAAACAATGATAAGTTACTTAGGTATTAGACAGAAGACTAATTTTCGATGAGGAAAAAATATCTCAACATCTTTTATGGAGATGTTAAATGATCGATTCATGCAATTATTTTCCTTTTATGTCATAAAAGGTATCCATTGCTCTTCATTTGACAAACGTGAATAACATAAAGATGGATGCATTTGACCATAAACAATGATTTATTCTGTAATTATCTCATAATGTAAGAAAATGCTCAGTCTAGATTTATTGTAAAATAAGAGTTTGTGTGTTTAACAAAAATATTATGTACTTCAAATAAAATTTTTATATTAATTATTTACTGCATTTTGTAAGAAAAATGTTTATATTTAAATTTGTATTTAATTACCAGTTTGAATTAATATACATATTTATACTTTGTTGCAATATTTTCTTTAGATTATAAAACCGCCACCTAGGAAGATCAAAATTTGTTGTTTAAAAGCCGAATAATTGTAGCTTCTGGACAGACAGTAATTTTAAAATATCTATAAGTTTTTTCAAAATTTTAGTTTTTATTAATATGAAGCTGTGTTACATATTGCCTTATGCAACATATATCCTCTTCAGTCCAGAATGTAAAATAACAAACCTAATACACATTTATTGATTTTGTACAAACAAAGAAACACCATACATGACAGAAAGAGCCCTTATTCTGAAATTGATATAGTAGGGCAGCGTTTCCCAACCTTTTTTCTTTCAAGTACCCTTTTCTTAGGCTTGTCATTTCGGAGTACCCCTATTTCTCATAAGCACGCCTCCCTTCCACCTCCTCTCAACTAGATAATACAACACGTTTTTTAACATTTTCCAACAAAGTTGAAAAGTGTTTTATGATTTCGGTTTGTCTGTCCGTCTGTCCATCTGGCTCTCTGTCCACTCTCGAACTCCCGTAAATATACTCCGATTGCCCTGAAATTTGTGGATGTGATTGACATTTACCATAGCCCGTTCCCTATTTCAAATGAAGTTTGTAGCATGTTTAGATCATTTACAGGAACAGTCAAAAGTATTCCGTTACATTACGGCCAACGGGAAAGAATAGTTTCAAATGATTTTTAACGATGTTACACGCTTTCAAACACAATAAAACTCATATGCATTTATGAAATGCACTAAAAGATGCATTGTGTAGAACATGCGGTGCAAAGAATAGTTGTTATTCATTTACATCGCCGTACAAAAGAATTCCGTTACATAATGATTTAGGGGTGGAGAGAATTGTTTGCGGCGTATTTTAATTGTGTTAAACTATTTCATATATAATGAAATTGATATACGTCGATGAGGTTTAGTATACCTTATTTCATGTATAATACGAAGTGCATAGCATTTACAGGGAAACACAAAAGATTTCAGTTACTATATCGTATCCGAAGTACTGTATATTAGCGTTGATTACTGAAAATGCATTTTTAATTATTATATGCGCTCTTATGTTTCACTATACGAGTACTTATGCATACTATATGGTGTGTATAAATGCTATAATTCACAGGGCTACACAATACAATTCATAAGTGTAACTGGGTATGAGCGCAAATTGCTTAAAGGTGGTTTTTAACTAAGTTATGCATTATTTAGCTTACTAAGAAATGTTTATAGAATATAGATAAAATGATATACAGGTTCACGCAAAGAAATGGATACATGGTCGTCTATAAATGATAACATCTGGAAGTGTGTTTTCAGTAGTTTTAAAAGTGTTTTAGCTTGAATTAAATTTTTGCTAAATAGCGGCGTGTAATAAGGGTTATACAAAAGTATTCAAGTATGTTTCCATCTATTAGTATAAATTGCTGAAAGAGAAATTTCAACCTGTTATGTGTGTTCTTGCTAAACCAAATTTTCTTATTATATAGTATATTTATCAACCTACATATCAAATACAGGGCTGTTCAAAAGAATTGGAATACATATTTGGTTATGGACGGTAACTGCTGAAATCAGTTTTTCACAAGTTTTATGCGTTTTCTAAAATGTTTACTTAGTTATCTTATTTACCTTATTTCCCTAAATAACGAAGGTTTGTTAAAGCATTCAGGAAGTGTTGAAAAGTGTTACATAATCGATGCTTGACACATGATATTTCATTCTTGTTTTCATTAGTATTCTTCTTATCACTACCATATAATAAATCGATACAAATTACATTGACAAATCCAACATTTTATTTTTTTTATTTTGCATTTTAAAGTTAATATTACTTTTCATAATATTCGCCAAAAATTAAGAAAAATCAATTAGCATTAAAAGAAATTTAATTAAAAAGAACAAAAATTAACATTAAAAGAAGAAAATCACTCAAATAACAAGCAAATACTACTTCAAATTAAATGCTCATTAAAATGAGGGAAGATTTGCTATTAATATATGTTAGTGATATAACTCCGCCTATTCGAAAACGAAAATAACGGGCAGCTTTTTAACACTTTTAACAAAAGACATTAGAACCACAAATTCCGACGTAAAATTAGGCGTTCTGCAGCTATTATTAAAAAGGAAAGAATAAAGAAAACTGGTGATATAAGAATATTGCATAATGATTGAGGGAAAATTTCGGTAAGATGGGGAAAATATGTAAGTACTAATGCAATATGCTTAGCGAAGGGCAAAGCTACTGACTGATTAATTCATTATCAATGAATTAATAGGTCATAGTGGGTCTTTTCCTTCATTTTAAGTGTAACATATTTGATTTACACATGACCTAACCATGTAATCTAAAACTATCAATTTTCTTTATGTGTTTTTAATTGAACAATTTTTGTGATTTCCGCAATGACCGTTATTATTCTCAAGTGCCCCCAGCAGGCCCGCCCAGGGGTACGCGTACCTAGGTTAGGAACCGCTGCTTAGTGGGCTGGTAATTTAGCTTCACAAATCCAAAAACATTCAGTTACATAGAAGTAAAGTAAAAATGTAAACAAACAAAAAAAATAATAATAGTTTAGTTTATATGAGGAAAAGTATAGAGATCCACATATTTGGAATTCAGGACTAAAGAGTATATACTTAACATAGATGCATTTCTGCATAGTAATATCATTAATATTAATTGTGTCGCCTAATTGCAAAAGGGTCATTCCGTACAAAATGAGCAAATCACCTGTGGCAGACATGTCACAGATTTTAACGAAAATCATTTTGTAAGTAGATCATATCTATTTATCAGTAAATGTGAAATAATAGATTTTAGGATTGTTTATTTAAGTATTAAAATTTATATTAAAAGTTGATGCAAAATCGTGGTTTTGGCTACATGCTTGAAGTTTCAATTTTGGTTATTAGCCTTAAGAATGCAAAGACTATATTAAAAATTATTTATAATTAGGAATGAATAATAAGTAACAGATTGAGGTAAGTTAGTAATTGTAATTTTATTCCTTAATGAGAAAAAAATTATTTTCGAAAATTTTTGAGGGAAAAATGCAAGGTTTCTATTGAGATGAAGGACACCTCTGACAATATCAAAATTACTTGACGTTATAGCTAAAAGTATATATATTAAATATTCAAACTTTCATTCTTTCCTTTTTATTCCTTAATGAAAAAAAATAAATAGTAAAAAATGTTGAGGATAAAATGCAATATTTCTATCACTTGTTTCGACGTGAAGGGAAGCTTTTTAAAACTTTTAATTATTTCGATATTACAGATAATAGTGAATATTTTAAATATAAAAACTTTTATACTTGCTTTCAATTTACTTTTGCCTCAAGAAGATTTTTAATTAAAGTAGAAAAAAAGCTCAAATGAACAAAAAAATATATATTAACACCAAAACTCACATACAGAAAATAGATGGCAGCACTAAATTTTTTCACCTTGAAATCCTGCAATATTTTAAGAAACGCGCGCGAATTAAAAAAAAATAGCTCATGGAATGTAGTTAATATTGCCTTTTTAACCCAATTTTGTGACGTTAGGAGTCAAAATGCAATCTTGAAATTTTTTTAGCAGATTATGGACTTATTGATCTTTATGTCTGTGCAATAACTGTAATGTGGGACCTTTCCTTCATTATTTGTTTTACCTATCAATAAGAGGAAAAATTACGATTTTGTCATTTTTTTTAAGTTTCTAATTTTTTTAAAGGTGAAGGAAATACATGGCAACTTCAAAACTTTAGTAATTCGATCTTAATATGTAACACTACATCAGGCATTAATTTCTCAGATGTTTTCGAATTCCTTTAATTTTTATAACGTTTTTAATTTTCTCAAACTTTGCAAATTTTCAATTTTTAGAACCAATTAAAGATTAATCATGGTGTTACCAGATTATTATTACTCAATAAATAAGAAGATAATTTTTCAGAGGTTACATTATTATATAAAAAATTCATTTCAGTTAAATAATTTTCAAGATGCAGAACTTCAAACCTGCAACTTTGGACGATTGCACACATGCCATTCTTTATCACAAGTTTTTTAAATGTCCAAAACTGCTAAAATAATTTATTTTTTGTGAAAATATTTTGCAGAGCTCTATTTGAATATGAATCGAACCTGTATATCAAATTTTATTAAAATCGTTTACTATGTGGCCACGACTTTTTTAAAATTTTTGCTCATTTTACGTGGAATGACACAAAACCGACCATCTCCAAAAAATAAAACTTTTTGGGAAAGTTGATTTTTTTTCCACGCCTTGCCAAAATAAGATCGGAACCAAAACTCTTTAGTTTTATAGTCATTAGGACATTATATTTGAGCGGTTTTGTATGGTTTATTTTTTCTAGATGGTAAGACAGTTTACTTAGAACTTAAAATCAGAAAAAAACACATTTTCCAATTTTGAGGAGTTGATCGGTTTTTCAATCAGACGACACAATTATGTTCCGTCTTTGGAATATATTTTACGTTTACATTACATTATCAGAATTACAACACTGAAAAAAAAAAAATTGCTAGTACAATTTACGTATACCGAACTTTCTTCTTCAATGAAATGATTTCGCCAATGAATCAGAAATTAGCGAATAGCTATTTACGAATATAGTTGTCAGATAATAGTGCTAAAAGTCAAATTAAATTGTCGTTTTCGTGTAAGCTTTGGGACCGTTTTATATTTTTACACTCTGAAAAATTTCTTCGTATTTTTACGGGGTTTTTTCTTTGGAAATATAATAATAGAAATAAGTATCACAGCCTTACAGAAAATTAAAATTTGGTATTTTCAATCAAACTTTTGCATAAAATTTTCAAATACATATTTTTCTTTTTACAAATTTACGAAATCACCTTTATCGAAAAAAAGATAACTCGAAAAAACACGTAAATTTTACTGGCAATCAACGGAATTGTTTTACACTAAATATACAAAACCTTTTTTTATTGATGAAAAAGCGTAAATTATTGTTAACGCATCTAAAATGTAATGTAAATATAAAACTTTAGGAACTTTTTATAGTTATACACTCTAAAAAGGATTTGCGTAACTTTAGGGTTTTTTTCCTTTTGCAGTGTAATAATAGAAATAAGTATCACAGGCTTAGAGAAACTAAAAATTTAGCCTTTTTAATCCAAATTTTGCATAAAATTTTCAATTCCACATTTTCTTGCACATACGCTATATCACTTTCACCGAAAAAAAAAAAAAAAAACGTAAAAACAGGTACATTTTACTGCCAATCAACGATCAATTTTTTACACTAAATAAACGAAGACTTTTGTTATTGATAAAAAAAGCACAAATTATTGTTATCACATCTAATATGTAACATAAATGTAATATTCCCCAAAGGGTCTTGCCGGATAAGCAAAGCGAAATGGCCCCCACAGCCGATGTTTGAAATAACATATGTAGTAATAAGGCTTACCATGATAATTCAAAATCGATACTTTTTATCTCCTGATCTTTAACTGCCCTTGAGATAATCGGGGGAGTATGCGCCGGCGCTACTATTTTTCAAATACGTTTTTCTCAAAAAAAAAAAAAAAAAAAAAAAAAAGAAACCAACGCCTATTATTGGAGAACATATCAGTTCACATTATATAGATATATTTTTGTTTCACATTTTTACACAAATTTTAACAAGAACATAGAGTTGCGACCTTAATGTTGAACAAAAATATTAATGATGGTACGCATTTTATTCAGAATTTTAAGCTCTACAACATTTGTATTGACAATGTTTTTTATAGAGTTAGCTGTTTTGAGATATTGTTAAGGTAATTTTAAAAACGTGTTTTTCGAAAATAAATATGTACATATTTTCTAACATTCACTCACATACGAGGACGAAAACATAGTATGTTCATTTTATACCTAAACTGAAGGGATTAAAACAATTTCCAGATTTATCCTAATTAATTCTGAGTTCAACCCCCTGACCACGGGTCTAAAACTTTAAAGTAGAATTGTGACCTTAATGCTCAACAAAAATATTAAGTGTAGGTACTCATTTTACTCAGAATTTTAAGCTCTACAACATTTGTTTTGACAATGTTTTTGACAGAGTTAGCTGCATTGAGGTACTGTTATGGTATGTAAAAGAAACGTGTTTTTTTTTTTACTATAAATCTATACTTATTTCCTAACGCTCACATAGTAGGAGGGGGGAAACATAGCATGTCCATTCTAGACCTAAACTTAAGGGATTAAAACAATTTTCAGCTTTCCCCTAATTAATTTTGAATTCAACCCCCTAACCACTCGGCTAAGATGTAAAGAAAAAAAAAAGTATATTTTGTTTTGATCAAAAATGATAACGATATTAAATGACAAACCCCTCCCCCCTCTCCCTACAAATATCTTCCGATTTCAAGTGCCAGACCCTCTCCCTCCCACACACTGCCCCTAAAGTGATACATTATATATGTACACTGTACAGCCCCATAGCCTTCTTATATGTGAAAATCATGGTAGGCAAATGTTACCATTTTGTTTGCCAATTCTTGATATTATTACGCGAGAAGGATGCGGAGTACGCCAAAATGATAGAATATTTATAAACACGAAACAAACCTATAGGGAAGTGGTATAAATGGAAACATTCTCTTTATTTGGCGCACTGCGCATCCTGCCCGAGTGTAAATGTCACGAATCAACTAATGCATTGATAGTAGCATATTTCTGCAAATACAAACACGGAAAGTTACGAATATTTTAGCAAGTTGATAGCTTTATTTTTGTTATAACTCAAGAAGCAGATCTTCGAATTTAACGACATTTTTTTCTCAAAAGTACATACTTTGAGCATTATTCTGTAATTTTTTGGTTGGTGTAAATATAAAATTACTGCATTAATAAATTTTTAACAAACTATTTTTGTTTATTTTCCTATGTTAAAATTTGTGTAAAAATGTAAAAATATATATATAATGTGAACTAATATACTCTTCAATAATTGGAATTGGTTTCATTTTTTTAACTTTTGTACTTTTTGATAAAAACGTATTTGAAAAATAATAGCATAATAGCGCCGGCACATACTTCCCCGATTATCTCAAGGACAGTTGAAGGTCAGGGGCTAAAAAACTCTATATGGTATTCTCATGGTGAGCCTTACTATCACAAGGTTTATTTCAAACACAGGCCATGGGGGCCATTTCGCTATGCTTATCCGGCTAGACCCTTTGTTTCACGTTGTTCCTTTCGGGGAGGAAATGCAATACATTCTCCAAAAGCTCTAAAAGTAGGATTTTCGAAGCTATTAAATATTTTATTTACCTCAGAAGCAACAATTTATTTATTTCTTTTCTGTATCAATAGAAAAACATTATTTCTTTTCTCCGCCAGAATATATCAATTACTTGTTCAGAGAAAAACATAGTTCAATGTTAGATCGATATTTTACAGTTCAATGCCCATTTTAGGTGGGATAAAAGTACTTCCAGTTGTAAAATTTTACGAAAGAATTTTCTTAGTAAAGTGATAGCATTAAAAAGGATTTTATGTGTTGACGTCAGTCCATGAAGATACCCTGAGGATTACATCCTTATGTATTAAAGCGATCTTGTGGGAAAATACCGAGACTTTTTTTCGTGTTTCCGTTATATTAAGTACAAAAACTGGATAAAGGATTAAATACAATCGAAAATTATGATGAATTTTATCTTGTATATTACATTAATAAAATGATTGTACACTGAGTCATTTCTATTATTACAAGGGAAACGCTTCTTATAATTGATGCTACTAAAAAGTGACAGAAAACTCCTATGTTTGTCGAAATGTTTTATCTGATAAGTCTTTTTGTATTAAAAATCACCAATATATATTGGCGTATTTTTAATATTTGCAAAAACTAGGATTTTAGATAGTTAATATTACAGTCACTTTAGAAGTAACCTCCTTTATGCTTTTCTTTATCAATATTTCTATAAAATAAAAATATTACAATAAAACAATGTTGTAAAGGAACTTTCACCTTGACTAATATAAAAATTAAAAAGATATATCAATTTTACTTAAAAGTTGACAAAATAATAAAAATATATGTAAAGATGTTCAGTTTACATACTATGCTCCGACACCTTTCATGAACCACACGCGTTCGTTTTCAAGGGAAAAATATTATGACTGTATGAGTCAATATCATACATTTTATTTATAAATAAAAATTTAAATAATGGGACATGAATGATGCTATAAAAAAATACTCAAACCTATTCAGAAGTAAAACTAAATATTTCTAAATATGAAACAAAGAGAAAAACAACTTACCTTCATCCATGGTGGCTAGTTGAACTTTAGTTGCTATTGCAATGGAAATGATTCTTCCAGCGCCACCTTGTATCTGTTAACTTAAATGTGTGTTTAGAGGGACTAAGATGATGGTCAACCTCAGGGACAAATATATTTACTACAATATTTTACCATACATTCTTTGCTAATAAAGGATAATTATATATTCCCATACTGTATAAATATGCAATAGCAAAAGTTAATAATATTTATAGAACTCTTTACAGCGTACATTTAATATTGGATATTTTTACCTGGGGACAGGGACTGAAATTACGATTTCGCTTGTTTAAAGCTTAAAACTAATTATTTATACATCATTATATCTCCATTTATCATTGATAATTATTATAACAAATGTTACAATATATTACATTTTTCAGTTTTTGCTTTTAGTATATTAATGAAATATTAATGGCAGTGGACGCAAATTGTCCAATTTTCCGATACTGACCCGTATGAGAAAACATACGCAGAAAAACAAAACAAAATAATGCTATGCATGTGCAAGCTAAACCAGTCTATTGCTCTAGAAAAGGGGGTGGGGGTGAATTAAGCTGAATTTTCAGATGCTGATTCTCTTGAAATACCTCGAATATTAAACCAAACCTCGGGAATATTATAACAAATGACGTCTTTGCATACACTAATATTTTAATTGAAACCTCAACAACTCTCCATTTTCATATAAAACTGCAGCATACAGGTTTTATGTTAAGCATGCATTTGAAGTTTGTACAGCCAAATCCCTACAAAGAGAGATTGATTTAATTAAACCAAACCTCGGGAATATTATAACAAATGACGTCTTTGCATACACTAATATTTTAATTGAAATCTCAACAACTCTCCATTTTCATATAAAACTGCAGCATACAGGTTTTATGTTAAGCATGCATTTGAAGTTTGTACAGCCAAATCCCTACAAAGAGAGATTGATTTAATTAAACCAAACCTCGGGAATATTATAACAAATGACGTCTTTGCATACACTAATATTTTAATTGAAATCTCAACAACTCTCCATTTTCATATAAAACTGCAGCATACAGGTTTTATGTTAAGCATGCATTTGAAGTTTGTACAGCCAAATCCCTACAAAGAGAGATTGATTTAATTAAACAAATTGCTATTAATAATGGTTCCCCTCCTCACAAGGAAGGTCTCCATTCTGGGTATACTCAGAATATTTTGAAAAAAAAATACTAATTAAACTACTTATGTATGTAATAAAGGATCAGTCAAATTTAGCGGCGGAATAACAGTAGAAAGTCTGTAAAAAAATAAAATACATTTGAGTATTTGGCGCGAAAAGGCGAAAGCGTCACGCTATTTGGCGAGCAATACTTTTCCTCGCCAAAAGCAAACGATTTTAGTGCACCTGAAAATTGATTGTTAATTAATTTTTAGAATGCGTGTAAATAGTATTTAATGAATTTAAATTTAAACAATGAGAGAATTTTATAAATACATTTTTTCGTATTACATACACTCTAAATAAAAAGGAGTGACTATTCACTCCTGAGGAGTGAATAGTCACTCTATCGCAGAGTCGAAATATGCCCAACCTCTTTAGAGTGACTATTCACTCTGAGCAAAAGTGAAATGTTTGACTCTCTGAAAGAGTGAATAGTCACTCCTGGAAAGTGAATATTCACTCTAAACAGGGGTGGATAATCACTTTTTCGGAGGAGTGACTATTCACTCTTGCTAAAGGAGTGCGGTTTTTCACCCCAGGTAGGAGTGAATAGTCACTCTTACATAGGCGTGAATGTTCATTTTTTATGTAGTCGATTCTCTTTTTATTTTGCTTTTATGGCCATTTTAAAAGAATCACATTTTTTACAGCATGCAATGAAAATAGGTAAAGATTGGAATAAAATACTTTATTAGCAATATTTATTTAATTCATAGTTCGTAACACTAATTGAACTTTTAAGGAAACATTCAGTTAAACTTACATACGAATTTTAATTAGATTACTGTTAGAAATAAACTAAAATATTTTATTCAAATCTTATCCTTTGTGTTTGCTTTTATTGCATGCCCTATAAAGATATTACTTTTGAAGTTTTATTAATAACTTTTTAATAGGTGGATGTTATATGTTTAACACTGTTTGATTTGATTTTAATTTTTGTTTTAAATATAAAGCCGTTCTCTGGAATATGTATATATTTTTCTTTTAAACATATTCCTTAACTTAATCATGATTTCTAATTTTCGTCCGTTATTGCTGAAAAATGGAATTAATACAATAGTTATTAATGAAAGGAGACCATAAGCCATATTTAATTTAATTTTTTTATTCGCGTATTGTATTTTGTGAATATGAGCAAAATAGATTTTATATGTTTTATAGGAAAAGATTGACAACGGAAATAGAAACAAGTTAGAAATTGCTCGTCAAACGTGGCAAATGAGGTGCGTTCGTACTGTAGCTAATTTTATAAATATTTTTTGCACCGCATATTGTACTGAATGTATATTTTAGTGAACTTTATAAGTGCATATCAATTTCATTCTGTTCGAAAGACTGTAACATCATTAAAATGCACTTGAAATAATTTTTTCCATTGACCTTAATGTAACGCAAAGCTTTTGACTGTCCCTGTAATTAAACTGTACATCCCATTTTCATAAAATTTGAAACGACTCGACAAAATTTTGCAACAATTATATAGTGTAGATGTGCCAGTGATGGGCACGCTTAAGGAATTTCTTTTAAAATTATTTTTTTATTAATAGTTATAATTATTATATCCGAGGTTTTTCAATATTATATTAATCTATCAACAATATTTAACCATTCTTATAGCCTCATTTCCCAATATGAATAGAAATTTAATTTTAAATAATATAAATATATCAAAACACCCAAAATCCCAGTAATGGATACCCTCTGATCCAGTAATGGACACCCTCTGTTCCAGTAATGGACACCCCATAAAAAGTAATAAATATAATTGTTTTTATGACTGTATTTAGAACCAGAATTTAATGAATACATACTAATGAAACAAAATAGTTATTTTGAAATAAATTTAACAATTAGGATACCAGTAATTAATAAAATATTTTTGATGATCATTTACTGTTTGCATCAATTATTGTAATTATCAGAAGATCAATGTTTTAATTATTTTAGATGGATAGTTTAAAATACTAAATATCAGGTAATTACAGCTATTAAATTATTGAAACAGTGGGGGATTTAAAAGGTAATAATAATAAAAAAATGTTTTGGAATGTTAGTGTTTAGTTTTATATCGCTATTTTTAACAATTAATCTTCCAGAAACTACTTGATATATCATTTATAACAATTAATATTAAAAATATAAAAGAAATGATATTGTGAGTTGAATATCTGAAATGCTAAGTAAAATAATTTCAAAATAAAACTGTAGAACTGATGTTTGAGGCCACTGATCTGCAGATTTACTAGTTTCATGAATATTGCCTATAAATTAATGAATATTACTTTTTTTCTCTTTTTTTTTCTTTTTTCGTCAGAGGTGAATAAGGAAACATTTAACACAGAAAATAGATTTTTAATAGCTTCTGTAACTTAATTGTTTTTATTTAAACGGAGAGGCATTAAGCCCTATGAGCCCCTCTTTGACTGTGCTCTTAAACAATATTTTTTGCTCCCTACCTGGTTTGTTTGCCAGATTTTAAAATAGCAAGGTATGTATACATAAAAAAAAGAATAAAATATTGAAACTTTATTAATCACATAAAATAACTTAAAAGCAGCTATTTATAAAAGTTTTGGTGGAAAATGACTAATTAACCATTCCAGTAATGGACAACCCCTCTTAAAAAATAAATGGCATTTCGTATATGACCGTTAGTATATAAAAGTCTAAGTTTTCTATTGCTACTCAAACAAAAGCATTCAAATTTTTCAAGAAAATAAATAATATATAAATTAATTAAACGAATGATAATTTACCCCCCGGAGCAACGAGATGTCCCCCCGCAAGATTTGAGATTTTGTGTTTTCAATGGTCAAAAAGTGCAATTCCCCCCCCCCCCCCCTGAACTCTATAATGAACTATATAATGAAAAAGATATATAAAGTTGGTGAATTTAATATGGCGGAGATCCTGCGTTCCCGGTCCCCTTAAAACAATTACATTTCAGACCGCTACATGAAGAAATATCATAATCACTTTTGAATACTCCACGATCAATCTTTTTCTATACAATATACAAATATTTAGCTCATATCTTAACATTCCACATATCTACACGGATAAATGCTTAAAATTAAATAAGACTTACCTTTATTTTATGTATTCCATAAAGAATAATTTTAATGATATCCTAATCTGTTAATCTTAAAATGGCGGACGAAAAAGCGATCATTTTTCTTATCTTTTAAGAGTGTCGTCGCCTTGTTGTTTTGATTGGTTAATAAGCAATGCATACGTAAGTCACACTTTCAGGAGTGAGACATTTCACTCCTTTCTAGGGAGTGGAAAATTCCACTCTTTAAGGAGTGTATTTTTAAAAAAATCACTCCAAAAAGAGTAAAAATGCCTGTCACTCTTTCAAATAGTGAACTTTTCACTCTTCCCAATTTTAGAGTGTATTTATGTTGCTTGTTATTTAATTTTATTACTTTAAAAACAATTTCATCTATAAAAAATACTTTCAAGCGTATTCCAAAATAAAGGCAAGATTCATTTACCAGTTATTCATTTCAAAGAATTCGTCGTTTCCATAGCAACAGAATTGAATATACAGTGCTCAATTGGACTTAATTTTGAGACATTGAAACAATTTTAATTTATTTTAATTTTGTTTTAATTCATAAAATTTTATATTTAACTTTCATTAAATACATATATATATGACAAACTATAGTTAAATCAATCTAAAACTGACAAAACTAAAGTCATTTACATTAAATTTATTTAAACAAGTTCAACATGAAACATTTTTATATTAAAGAGTATTCGGCATAAAAAAGTATTTTTCGAAATTTCATTTCATCGCCAACCGATGATAAATCGCCAAATAAACGAAAATTTCATTATTTTTTTACGAACGTTCTATCGCGGTTCCGCCAAAAATATATATATATATATAAACATATATATACACATGAGAAGAACACTCTGTAATTTTTTCAGATTTTTCTGAATATGCCCGTATGGAGACCTTCCTTGTCAGTATATTAATAGACTGCTCGATCACGCTAAACAGGCAAGATGGAAGAATGAATTAAGTTTTGATAAGGTTATTTACTGTAGTTTTGATTACATCCCACAACTTTATGAGAGGTTGAGATACGCATTATTAAATTATAATATCAATCTGATACTAAACCTCCAGCTAAATTAAAGGATTTGATTCATATAAAAATTGTTCCGATTCCAAATTGTGATAAATCAGGCGTCTACATAATTCCATTTAGCACTGAGCATCAAAAAGGTTTATCCTATGTCGGTATGACAACTCGAAAATTCAGAGAAAGGCTAAAAGAGCATTTATCCGATATCAAGTTCAATAAACCGAGTATAGCTTTGTCCAGATTACATCAAAAAGAAACTATAAAAATAAACTTCGATGAAGATAAAATATTTTTTCCAACATACAACCACTACGATTCCATAATCCGTGAATCCATTGAGATTTTAATTAAAAATAATAGTGTATGCAACGATATTATTTCTTATAATGTTCCCGAGATTTCGTTCAATATTCTAGGTTTTTCAAGCGAGTCAGCACCTGGGAATTCAGCTTATTTTTTCCCACTTCCTCTTTCTAGAGCAACAGACTGGCTTCGCTTACACATGCGTAGCATTATTTTGTATTGTTTTTCTGCGTATGTTTTCTCCTCCCGTTTTGATCCCCCCCCCCCCCCCCCCTTGAAAATCAGTGCGTATGCGTCTCGAAAGGTCTCGCGAAATATTATATAAACCTAAAATCTTTAGACATGTTTCTAATATTTTATCACCTTTTCAGAAAAATAAATATATCTTTTTAACTTTTATATTTTTTTTCTGCGCAAAAATTTGTGATCAGTCTGATCAGAAACCTTGTATTTCGCCATTAGATCGATATTTTACATATCAGTTTTTATTTTAATGTGAATAAAAATAAATAAGAATTATGAAATTTTAGATCAGAATTTTGATCACAAAGTGGTAGCATTAAAATAGATTTTAAGTACTAACGTCAGTTCGTAAATAACAGATTACGTCTTTAAGAACGAAAGGATCTTAAGGGAATATATTAAGCTTTTCTCTTTTTTTCATTATATTAAGTATAAGGATTTCATAAACAATTAATACATTATAATTTTTAGCCCCCGATATCCTATTTCTTTCTCCCAGCAAATAAAGTGTCGTCTCCAATAAATAACGTTCCGTTGTATAAGCCAGCTGTAAAACAAAGCAGATGTGTCATTGTACTGTTAAATACTCTACTACAACATTTTAAACTTCTAAGCATCACATATTTTCGATTTTTATACCGTCGTATTGGAAAAAAAAAAAAAAAGCTTTTTTTTTAATGCAACTTGTTTGAAAACCGCATCTCAATTTATTTTTGAGATATATATATTTTTTTATAGTTTTTAACACCATTTCTTTAATTTTGCAACTCAAATACTCCATTTCTGTAGAAAGTAAAAAAAAAAAAAACATTAATTATATCTTTTTGTGCCATTTTCCCATAACTACTGAAAAAAAATGTTATTAAATACGTGCTATTTTGAAAAAATGTAAATGAATGATTTCTCATAAAACAGGGAGCTCTTATAAACTATATTTAATTTAATTATATACATTACAAACAAATGAAGGCATATGACTCATTTGATAACCGATTCTTTTGGTCGAGTTTTCTGAGTGACATGTGTTTTAAGTAGATTTCGTAAGAAATACTACCTATTGGCGTCGTTCCTATGTTGGAATTTCTGAAAAACTTTTGCAGATCTACACCGATCATGACCCCTAGAACCCAAAACCACCCTCAGTAAAAAACTTTATCTATCTATCTATCTATCTATGTATCTTTCTATATATATCACTTTTCTTCTGGACACGATAACTTCCACAATTCTGCGCAAATCTCTTCCAAACTGATACATAAAATCAAGGGCATAAAATCTCGTTCTAGTTTGTTAATGGGCAAAATTCGGCCAAGGGGCTGAAAACAGGGAGGGGTTTTGTGAAAATAGAAAAAACCCCATAACTTCTTAAATTTTGTACATATCAAATCAGTTTAAAGTTTTTATTACTCCTAAAAATAGAGACAAAAATTTATGCATCACAGATTTTTGATAAAATTAAAAATGGGCTCAAGGGACGCAAAAATAGGGTTTTTGGGAGAAAAAAAAAATCATAACTTCGTCAATTCTCAAGATATTAAATTCAACTAATTTTATTATACATCTCCTGAATATTATCTACAAGTTTTATATTCACAAGTTTATGATAGGACCAATTCGTACCTCAGAAAAAAAATTAAAAACGAAAACAAAAAAAGGGGGTGAAGAAGAAAAATTTCCATAACTCCGTCAATTCACAAGATATAAAATCCCCATGAATTTAACATATATCTTCTTAATATTGTCTTCAACATTTATACAGATAAGTTTTTGATAGGAGCAATTCTTACAGCAAAAACAAATTAAAAATACATAGCGGTTGAAGAAAAAAATAATCTTATTAAGGGTGTATTCAAATCCAAACTGCTTTTTTCTGACTCATTTTTGCTCTCAAACGCATCCAGTTGATAGATTCTCTTATTCAGAAACTATATAATGTACCGTAATGATCGATTTTTTATAGAGGCAGAATATATTTCAAAAAAGGATATCAAAGTGGGCATTTTGAACAGAAATTACCGAAGCGATTTTGTTAGAAACGAAAAATATTGCCCTACTGAGAAAATAATTGTTTATTAATCAAGTTTCAATTAATTGAAAGAAAAACAAGAACACATGCCGCTTATAAATCTTTTCAAAAATCACGTCAGCAAGTTTTGTATTTTCTCTATTAAAAATGAATCTGAAAATGTGCCAGAAAATTTAGAGTTGTTGAGCATGGAAAAGTATTTTTTTAATACCGCCTTAACATGATTCTGATAAAACCAGCTATTATATAAAAATGAAATAAAAACTCGTCAAAAGCGACCAGATAAAACTGTTATATCTAATCATGATTTAGTTTTTGTTGGAGCAATTAATATACTTAACTTCGAAATCTACCTCCGCCTGTAGGCCGGGCGGGCAGGGATTTTTTTTTTCTTTCTTTCTTTTGGATTTGTGTATTATTCAGCGATAGTGACGTCCTGTGAATACTTTACTGTAGATGCTGCTTAAGACTGGATCGTAAATGAGGAAATCTTCAGTGGATGTGAATGAAGTCATTTTATGTAAAATAAAAGTGTGTGTTTTAAGTCTTAAAACTGAAATATGTTTTGTATTATTTATATTTATATACATATATTTTTTTCATCGGGGCGACACTAAATTCTGAAAAAGCAGAATTCCTTTTTTCTAGTTTAGTTAGTTTATTTGCATTACATTACTACCATGTTTATGGCAAAAATTACTTTTAATATTAAAAAGAAAACAACAATTTTTCAACACTTTCCAAGGTGAAAAGTGTTTATGAATTCGGTTTAACTGTCTGTCCGTGCTCTAACTTACGTAAATATAGTCAGCTTACCATGAAATTGATATATGTTATCGGTATCTACTGGGGCATGTTCGGTATTAAAAATGAAGTGTGTAGCACTTGCTCTTCATTTACAGAGACACTCAAAAGAATTGCGTTACATTACGGCCTATGGGGAAAACCATTTGCGTTGTATTTTAATGATATTACACGATTTTAAATATCAATGAAGTGAGGTGTACTAGAAAACGTTTTAGTGTAGAATCCGGCGCGCATATATTTTATCGTTCATTTACAGGGACACACAAAAGTACGGTATTGCCTATGAAGAATAATTGTTGCAAATGCGTTTTCAGTCGTGATACGCGTTTTAAAATTTAACTGTTTTTTTTTTTTTTGCATATTACTTCGGATGTATAAATTCTATAGATTATATACAGGGCTACACAAAAGATCTCAAATGCATTTCCGTTTATGGACGGAAATTGCTTTATGGAAATTTCAAATGTGCTATGCGTTTAATTGAACTAAATTTAAGCATAGTACACTCTCAAAAATATTTTACTTAAAAATGAGAACTTCCATGTACTCGTATTTTTTTAAGTACAATTGTTTCAAAAAGAAGTGCATTGTTAAAAATAATCTACTTAAAAATGAGCATTTCTATGTACTCATATTTTTTAAGTACAATTGCTTCAAAAAGGAGCATTAAACTACTTAAAAATGAAAATTTCTTTGTACTCGATTTTTTTAAGTACGATTAATTCAGAAACGAGTACATGATATTTTGAAGTTGTGTATACTTATACTTGATTTATAAATGTATGCGCAAATGAATACATATATTTTGTATTTTAAAGTCTTAATATTCATGTTTAAATCCTATGTGCTCAAAAATATGAGTTTTCTGATAAACCCTTTTCTAATACCGAATTGACAGTAGGGATTTCCAAGATTTTATTTAAAGATATGTCTATCTTTGTTATAATTTTTAATTTATAATACACACTTTTCAAATTTATTTACAATTTCATTCGAAATGTTAAAGAAGAAAATTTAGTTTAAAAATTGTTTTATCAGAAATTAGAATATTTAAGAAAGGGAAAATTCATCTCTGCTGTTAGCGATCTTCCGTCGCTGATTCATGAAAGGTGTCATTTGGAAGCAGCTCGTAACTGCTCTTATAGCACAGTCAGCACAATACTGTTCTCAAACCTACAGGACTCGGGTTCAAATCACGGGGCAGCTCATACACAAAATTTCAAGAATTAAAATTAAAGTAGTAAATTTGTTGTTCTTTACTCTAAAGATTGTAGTTCTTCGCAATTCAGAATTACCGAAATTAAAAATAGTGATTTGTCGGTTCTCTGAATTTTCGCTTTTTTTCCCTTATAGTGTATGTGTGTTTCTATACATATGGAATAGGTGGGATTGACTGTGGTCGAACTTTGGTGATAAAGGCTTCTGATTGAACACTCGTAGTATAGAAATAATCACGTTTTAATGTCTTGATTAGAGCATAGATTATATTTACAGAGCACATTAACTATATACAGGGCTTAAGGGATGAGGGGGAATTTCTTAGTTGATGATAAACACTGGGATACTTGGCTGGTAGATGGGACACACAGAAAAAAAAATTGAACACTTCCTATGGCGAAATAAAAAAACACACACATTTCGCACGCGGAATTTATTTGAAGTACAGAAGAGTACTGTGGGCATATGGTTAATGTTGCGGCCAAGGTTTCATGTGATCTATTGCAGAAAATGTCGTATTGGGGCCTTCGTGCTGACCCACTTTTTGAAGTTGATATCTGTCGTTGGGCTTGATTTCAATAACTTTATACGGACCAAAATTTTCGGGCCGCAGTTTCAATCCAGATCCGAATTGAGTCCTTTGAATCGCAACTAGGTCACCGATGTTGTATTGCGTAGGAGGTTTTCTTTCGTTTATTGTATTGGGTACGATTTAATTCTTGTTGGTTTAAAATGTTGGTTTTCGCTGCATCTCGGAGCTGTTGTTTATGGTCCATAGTTAACTGAATTTGTTCGGCTTCTAATAACTGTTTAATGACTAGGTCATCCTTACTTTTCATTTTCACACCTGTGAGCAGCTCAAATGGGGAGAATTTGGTCGTGGCTGAAGTCGTACTATTTATTATTCTCTGCACTGATGATACATGTTTATACCATTTCGTGGGATCGTTTAAAGATAATTTCGTTAAAATGGGGATGAGCGTGGCATGTAGTCTTTCGATCTGAGCGTTCCCTTGGGGAACCCCTGTCGTCATTGGATGGTGTTCTATATTCTCTTGTTCACAAAAAGTTTTAAAGTCCGAAGATGTAAACGCTGGACCCTTGTCTGTAATAATGCGTCTGGGGTTACCAAATGTGGTTTGTTGGAGTTTGAGCTTATCCAGTACGTCTTGTGCTGACGTAGACTTGACCGGATATAACCAGAAAAATTTCGTGAATGCATCGACCACTGTAAACAGATGGTTGTAATTTTTATTCGTCGATGCTAATGGACCTAGAAAATCGCTGTGATATGTATCGAGGGGCGTATTGCCTTTAGGAATGGGATGCAAAAACCCTTCTTTTTTTCCCGACTTCCGGGAAGCTAAAATGCACGGGATACAGTTTGCCACAACTGTACTTGCGAGCTCGGGTAGCTTAGGTATAAAAAAGTTTTGGGACACAATTTCTTCCGTTTTCTTTGCATAGAAGTGTCCCTTATTGTGTGTATCTTGAACTATGTTAAGCTGCATTGCTTCGGAGATCACTAATATATCTCTACCACGTTGAACTTTATACAACACGTTGTTGCGAACCACGAAGTCGGCGACCGGGTTTTCGGCCGCTGCTGTTTTGATACCCGATACAAAGGGGTCCTTCTCTTGCGCCCGTATGACTTTGAGTGTGAGTTCATCAAATGTAACATGCAGAACGGGATATCTGCTAAGAGAGTCTACATGTTTCATTTTCGTAGCTGGGTGGTGTTTAATTTCGAAATCAAAGTCTTGTAGGAATAAGTCCCACCGCGCGATTTTCGGTGTAAGGTCTTTTTTATCTACCGTTTTTTGGAATGCTTCGCAGTGTGTGATGATACGGAATCTGGTGCCATGGAGGTAGACACGGAATTTTTTAAGTGCTTCAATAACTGCTAGGACTTCTAGTTCATAGCTACTTAATTTTTCTTCCTGTGGTGAATTGTTTTTACTCATATACTGAACCGGATGGAAGTGGCCGTCAGAAGACTTTTGCATAATTGCTGTGCTATAACCGTGTTTACTAGCGTCGGTGTGCACTTCGAGGTCCGAACTCGGTATAAAAATGTGTAAAACTGGAGCGCTAGTGAGCAGATTACGTAAGGTGTGCAGCGCTTGCCTCTGCTCTGGTCCAAATTCGAAAGTTGATGTTTTTCGTAAGAGGTCGCTCAGGGGTCGTGCGATAGAGGCATATTGTGGGATAAATTTCCGAAAATATCCCGTCAATCCTAGGAGTAATTGCAACTGTTTGACGTTTTTGGGTTCTGGAAAATGTTGGACTGCTTTAACTTTTGTTGGAGAGGGTGCAATGGTATTATTCTCAATGACGTGACCCAAAAATTTTTTGAAAAAAATTTTTCGCTGTAGAAACTGACATTTTTTGAAGTTGATATCTAAACCGTAATCAGCGGCAGTGTCTAATACTCGTTTCAGCTTTTGGAGGCCTTCGGCTTCCGTTTTTGCGGGAATAATGAGATCATCCATATACAAAATTAATACTCTTTCTATCAGCAGTTCGCGGAAAACACAGGCGAGGTATCTGACGAATACAGCAGGGCTGCAGCAGAGTCCGAATGGGACTTTAAGGAATTCGAATTGACCGTCATATGTGATAAACGCGGTGTACTTAACGCTTTGCGGGTCCACGTCTACATGGAAGAATCCATTTTTGAGGTCGAGTGTTGTAAAACCTATAGCTTGCTTTAGTTGGTCAAGGATATCATCGATGAGGGGTAGGGGGAAACGATCTTTAACGATCTTTTTATTAAGTCTACGAAAGTCAATACATAAACGCATAGAATTGTCCTTTTTCTTCACTAATACTACGGGACTTGCGTAGTCGCTGCATGACGGTTGTATAATGCCGTCTTTTAGCCACTGATCAATCTGGTTGCGGATTAGTTCCTTCTCGTTGAGGGACATTTGTCGTGGGCGTTGATAGACTGGTACGTCGTCGGTTAGGACTATTGTCATCCTTAAATCTGTAGATTTTATTTTATTAGGTTTGTAGGATCGGATTAGGGTCGTTACCTGTTTGCGGATATTTTTGTCGGTAATGTGAGTTAGGTCCACTTCGTGTGCACTTTCACAGATGTCGATGCAACTTATAAATAATGGTGTGACGGGTGTCTTATTGAGTGAGATACTATTTTGGTCACACGTAAGTATTCCCTGGGAAATGATATCTCGTCCTATGATGAGGGTGATGGTCATGTGGGAAAAGTCTATGATATAAGTAGTAGTAGGGAACGTATCGTCATCTATCTGGATGGTCGTGCAGTAAGAGCCCATTGGGGTTACATTGCTGCCGCCGAACCCGCTAAGTTGAACGGTTACGTGGGTTAGAGGGGGAAACCCGAGTAACCGGTATAGGTTTTCCCGTATCGCAGTTATGGGGCTGCCCGTATCGAATAACGCTTCCACTGTTAGGCCTGCGATTTGTACTAATTATTTCATGTTTTGATGCGACTTATCCAATTCTAGTACGTGGATTTTCCTATCACGCTTTGTCGCGGAATTCTGAGGAGGTGGAGGGGTGCCTGTGTGCGACGTTGGACGGCGGGGGGTCTGAGCACAATCATAACTTTTGTGTCGAAAATTATTACACGAAAAACCTTTAATTCCTTTGTCTTTATGGGCACACTGTTTCGCAACGTGCCCCACTCGCCCGCAAGAAAAACAAATCGTTTTCGGGGCTTTTTCCGCGCGTAGGGGTTTATTACTGACATGTGCAGGCCGCGGCTGGGACTGGCGAAGGTGGGGACTTTGATCGCAAATTTGCTGATAAATTTGAAGCTTACTTTTAAATTCGGTGAGATTTTGACAGCCAAAAAGAATTGCTTTATTATTAGGTGTATCTCTAATACCGGTGATAACATAATGCATGAGTGATGCGTCGTCTATTTTCGCTCCTTGGGCAATCTCTTTCATTACTAAAAAATATTCACTCATTTTTTCGTAGGGCTTACAGGTACGTGAAGCTAGCATTTCATGCATTTGGGCAGGAGAGGAAATATGCGCGAATTCTTGTATTAACGCTTGCTTTAATGCTGCGTACGATGTTAATTCTGGCTCACTGCGGACAAATAACAATGCAGTACCCTTGAGAGCTCTTTCGACGAAAAGAAATTTTTGCAACTCATTCAGTTGAAATGTTGTGGCCAAGCCTTCAAATCTTTCTAACCAATGTAGAATGTTTTCTACTGGCTTGCCGGAAAAAGGTGTAATTAAATTTTCGAAATCGGTAAAAGAAATGGACTGACGCGGTGCCGAATGGGGGGGGGGGGGAATCGCAGCATTATATTGCAAAGTGGTACCAGAAAAACTCGTTAATGGATTGGATTGCAAAGTATTGCGAGTATCGTCATCATCGGGTTCGGAATCGGTTTGTGGTGAAATGGAGGACTGGAACTTTGTTAGGTCCGAAAGTGCTTCAATAATACGTCGTGAAATATCTGCTTCGTTACCAGCAATGTCTAGACAAAGTAAATTTGCCATAGAAATGAGTTGAGCTAAGGGGAAGTTTTTGGCCGTTTCAGCGATTTTATCGCCAAATTCAGGATCCCCAATTTTATATTTGAATCTTTGAAATTTCCTTAAATTTTTACGATTGTTTCTATTTTCATCAGTGCCGAATACCAAGTTTTGTAGAATTTTGATTCGTTCAACTCGTGCCGAATTAGTTTGAGCTAACACCAGCCGTATATCTTGCAAAAACATGGCTAAATAAGAAATAGTCGAAAGCTTACTTCCAAATTGGTATCCTTTTAAAAGAAAACGCAGAATGGCTTAACCCGTTAACAGTCGCGCGTTGGTCTTTTCCCCGCCCGAAATCCCTTATCTTCCTGTAACTCATTTCCCGTTAAAGTTACGATAGCCAAATTCCGTGTAGCTGACCTTGAGTGTTCACACTCTTGTGTAGTAAAATGACAAGTCATTCCTGCTATTTCTTAGCATTTTATCGCATTCTTAAGTTTCAATCGGTCTAAATGACCGCGTTGCGACCACTTACGTTAGTTGAATTTTCCTACCTCGTGTTCATCCCTTCTCATTTCCGCGAAATCTGTGGGGAAGGTTCCTTCGAAGTACACGGACTCTCTGTCTGTTGTTATTTCGTCTTTCTTTCCTTCTGCTATTTTATTCGTTCAAAGAGTACTTTTTTTACTTTTAGAATGTGACTTAAAATTGTTTTATTATATTAGTTGTGTAGTCAGTTCGCACAAAAAAATGATGGATGGTCACTTACATTTTTTTTCGTTGTCAAATATTGCGGGAACAAATTCTCAAATCGATAATTATTTAAATATGGAAAAAAAGGTAAATTCATCATCATTATTTGAAAGAACTTGCTTTCCATTTATTACCCGAACGTATAAATGAAAGAAAACAGACAATAACACTGCAAAACCATTAAAAAAAGAGAGAAGAGAATTTTGTGGGAATCAGTAAAAAAAATTGCCGTATATCCAAAATCTGAAAAGTATCGTTTTTGTACAATAAAACAAATTCGAAAGATAAAACAAACTTCTCAGAAATGTAGTGTGTATATTTGCGAAGAACATACATATAATTTATTTGTACAATAAGAAAAATAATGAGAATTTTATAATGTAGGTTAGAAATTACGCAAATAAAAGTCTCTTTTGGATAATTCAGTGAATGTTTATACTATGATTTTAAAAAAATATTTTAAGTATTTTTATAAAATTTATCTATTTTTAAATTTTCATACTGTAAGTAAAAACACATTTTTTTTAACAATACCGCAGAAACTATTATTGAAATCGTATAGAGGCTTGGGGACAGTATCTAACAAATTTAAATTTGTTGTCCTTCATCAATTGTTCAAAGTATTTTTCAGAATAATGTTTTCCAGAATATGAGAGAAAATTCATTTAAAATAAATTATTTCTGCATATTTATAATTTCGGAGAAAATTTTCTTATTGTTTTTATTAATTTAATGAACGTTATTATAAAACAATAAATTATAACATTAATACCTTATTATGAAATGTACAATTGAATATTCATTTTAATTAAATAGTTTCTGTAAAATACATCCCTATTAAGATGAACCTTTCAGTGATTCTATTAATTAAAATAATTTATCCATCTTAGGATTTAAATTTACAATTGCAAATGTATTTAAATTAAATATATAATTTCAATAACTTATTTATTATTTACTTTATATGAGCGAAATTCGTATCCAGAGTTTTTATTCAAGGGCGCTGCTCCCACCCTGAAATAAGTAGAAAAACTACAAATCGTGCATTTTCATTTGGAAAATGGATTTAATCACAAAATCTCGAGAGCCCCCCCCCCCTCCTCTCCCCCCTCATACACACACAGACACCCCACAAAATAAATAAATCAATAAAACGTAGTTACAACATTTACATTTATAATTTCGAAGTTAAGTATTTTTTTACCTTTTTCTTTATTATATATATATATATATATATATATATATATATATAATTATACATTTTTAATAATATTTGGTTTATGTGGTATTTGTGATTTCATAATTATTGGTCATTTTCCTTATTTTGCAATGGTATTATTGTACAGAAAGTTTATATATATATATTGTCTTTAATTGTTTATGGCATCAAATTTGATGGTTTTTCATATGTTTTAAATGAATTAATCGTCCGCAATATGCTGGTGAATTAGTGATATTGTATTTTATTTTCTGTTTCATGTCATAGGTTCTAATTTTATTTTCAGTTTAATTGTTCAATTTAATGTCAGTGTAATATATTGATGCTAAATTTATTAATTTTATTTTATTAAATGGATATAGAGTGCCGGAGTATAAAAAAAATATACCTGACTCTGATTCTGTCCTTCCAAAAAATAAATAAATAAATAAATAAATAAAAATAAATAAATAAATAAAAATACCCCTATCATGAATTTAGATTCATATTAGTAAATGTTTTTCTACTAATTATTGATTCATAGTAACATCAGAAATTCAATCAAATCATTTACTATTTACTTTTAAGTATTTATGCAAAACGAAGAAAGAGTTATTAAAAACATTTATCTAGATGCCAACTGAATATATACTTAAGTGAAATAAATAATTGCTGTAAAAGGTTGTAAAATGAATAATTGCTGTAATCTTTTAAAGTTCAGTCAATATTTTCACCCTACGTTATCCGTTTTCGATCATCTGATAACACCGGCAAGTTTCCCCTTCGTTTTCGGCCTGCTGGTAACGGCAGCAAATGGACCGAACGCGACTACTAACGTTCTAAAAAATGTCACGACTACTCTCGGGTTAATTATATCCATTGCGAAAGAAAAGAAGGATCACCGATTTCTTCTGTCATACACACTGAACACACGTGTCTTGATAACAGAAAAGTAGGTCAGTATTACGTAGCGGTGACTCGTCTTGTTTTCTCTCTTTCCTTATCAGAACTGCGGAGAGAAACTTCGTAGATCTTAAAATTTCGGACGTAGGATTTCACAGCAGATGCATGGATGTCTAGGGGCTTGATAAATAGTTTAATTCAACGGCCGTCCCCCATATGGAATAGGCGGGATTGACTGTGGTCGAACTTTGGTGATAAAGGCTTCTGATTGAACACTCGTAGTATAGAAATAATCACGTTTCAATGTCTTGATTAGAGCATAGATTATATTTACAGAACACATTAACTATATACAGGGTTTAGGGGGATGAGGGGGGATTTCTTACGGCAGTTTACCGGCATTCAATATATTTCGGAAGCCTGACCGGGTACGTCTTACCAGGTCGGTCCGCAGAACAACGCTGACGTTACATCGAATCTTAGCTCTCAGGCTGCGGTTCGGAATTACTCACTCATCAGGTTTATTGTCTTATAGAATTTGTCCACTCTGTCAGTTCTCATGGGATTTTAGCTGCACCTCTTACTGTGGTCAGGATGTGGTTTAGATTGTTTTGGGAACCGCAAGCCACATCCACATACATACTTATTTTCGAGTCCCTGTATGTACTCAAAAAAATAAGTACATGCGTTTTTCAAATTTCAGAGTTAAGTACTCGGAGCTATTTTAAGATCGGGAAGTGCTCAATAATTAGTACAATTTACTTATTTTTAAGAATAGTGTTTTAACAGTGTATGTAACATACATACGAATCTATAGATCATATGCAGGGTAAAAACAAAAAAAACACAAAAAAAATTAGGATATTTTTCGAACTATTCATAGTAATTGCAGAATTGTGTTTTCAAATGCGTTGTGAGTTATCTAGGTTTTTTTATTTAGACATCTTTGATTTTAATAAATTGTAAAGTTTTTTTACGGTATTCTGAGTGTTTTGGAAAGTATATTTCATAATCCTTACTTGATTTTTCTTTGATGATTTATCGTTCTTGTTACATATTTGAAGCGTGTTATTAAACATTCGACTTTTTCTAAATCGCCGTTTCTCTAATAGTTCCTTTCGAACGTAATATAAATTATTTCTAATCAAAACCATCAATATTAAAATTTCTATTATTAAAAACCCGGAAATCCTATCCGGGATACAGCGTGTAAGAATGTATATGTTAATCGTTTTTAATCGAAAACTCATATAGATTTTTTAAATTTTGTATATTTTTTGCGTTGCCTATTAACTACACCCAAAAACATTTTCATTTCTATAATATCAGCTGCATGCCAGTGGATAATCTCCAAAACATTTCACTATTTACAATGCAACATTTATCTTTCTGATTATTTCAATGTTTAAACTCGGCTTTCAGTTAAATTCTAATTATTTATTTATTTATTTATTTGTGAAGTTTCAATTCCGTTTTTGCAATTTATAGTTCTAGAACATTATACGAAATATGAAAGGCTGAATTATTTGTTGGTATTAAGTTCAAAACGGGTTAATTTTCCATTGGATTTTTCACAGATTTTTAAATATCCATGTTTGAAAATTGTTATTGAAATCATAAAAATCCGTAAAAGGAGATACTGTTTTCACTAAGTTTGCATTTGTAAGTATATTATGTGTCCTATTAGAGAGTGTAAAAATATTGTACTACATTTATAAGTTTTTAAAAAAGCTATAAAAGCGAAATTTAACGCCAGGACGCTGCAACTTCAATATGACATCATTGTCACTAGCTGACATGTTTTTTATTTTTAATATAGATAGATTTCACAGAAGTCTTAAGTAGTAATGTATTTATTTCGATTGTGTAGCGATATAAAACAAACAACTTTAATTATGTACAGTAACATGAACTCTACTTTTCCAGAAACGATAAATTTCAACAGTATATCGACATTTTTCTTTTCAAGTAATATCCTAGCTTAGATAAACATATCCAGTTGTAACATCTTACAACAGAATATCCTACGGAAAATTCTGAGAATAGAACAGATTTAAAGTATTGGCTTTAATAATTGAACACATTTATAGGGATTAAAGTGATCTTGGTTGAAAAATAATACGTATTTTCTTAGTGTTTGCATTATATTACTTTCGAGATCTGGATAACAGCGGAAATGCATTCTGGTTTCATATTAAATTTTGTGTACACATCGAATTGCCTGCAACAATTTCTGTATACGCTGCTATTTTAATTATTAAAAGGAAATTTCTGATTGTTGATATATACCTACACCATGAGAAATTTTACTGTTTGTCGAAATATATTTCTTTTCGAATGAAAATTTAATTAATTTCAGGATTGTCACTGGCGATAACATGCTTTTTATTTTATCTACCACTATCTCAAAATAATAATATTTGTGAGTTTTTTCTTCTATTATAATTCTACTATAAAAATCCTGTTTGGAAACACAGAGATAGAAAACTAAATAAAGCAATACTCACTTACGGCAAACCTGTGTTTAAAATCAAAATACCAAAATATACATTGTTTGTAGTAATAAATTATTTCCTACTTTTTATTACTCATATAAAAAATATTTTATTTTTAACCACAAATATCACAGCTGTCTTATCAGAAACCACATGCTTCACAATCGATCGATATTTCGGTATTTCGGTGTTTAAGCTGGGATATAAATATTTCCCTTTATCGAAATTTGAGGCAAAATTTTGCTCGTAAAATACTGGGATTAGAATGGATTTAAAATATTGACGTCTGTGCACGAAAATACTTTAGGTATCAAACTTTAAAGAGCAAATAAAAGTTATCTTGAAGTACAATAATAAACTTATTCTTCTTGTTTTCATTACATTACATTTAAACATGAATAAATTATTAATCCCATAAACATTTTACGTGTTGTATATTTTAATGATTATGTACAACCAGTATGTTTATGTAACTAAAACATATCTGAATTATGTCAGATATGTACAGACAATATAAAAAATCAATACACATGCATTTATTCGCAGACCGTTTAGAATGGGAATTAAAAAAAAATAAGGTCAGGTGCGGGAAGTGGGCCCATGGAATAAAGTGGGGGTTCGTCGAAAAACACTTTTTTTCACTTTTTAAATTAAGATATTTAGTTAATTCTTTTTTAGAGACATACATTTTGATTATTGAAAATATTTTTATTTTAGTTTTAGGAACTGGCAATAAGTTTAATGTTTATATACTATCTTATTTATGCTTATTGCATATGGTATGTTAGTTTAAGCTGTTGATGAATTTTCTTCTAAAATCATTATTAACTGACAAAAACTATTAATTTTAGTTCAGACTTGTAGATAAACATACAAGGAACATTTCTACAAAGTAAGGGAAGAATAAATTTTATAATTCTGTTTGTTATGAGTTGATTTCTGAGGTGGGGTACATTGGAGGTATGGTTAGGCTTAATAAGTGTTGTATTTCAGGGTACCTCTGTGTTAACTTTCGTAAATGTCTAATGCTCCCTATTTAATAAAAAATGACTAAAAAAATAATTTACTTATTTATTTATAACCCTAGGTAGTAATTTCATCACTGAGAAATAATTTCTTTTTAAATTTTGTTTTCTAAATGTAGTTTAGAAAGAGAAGAATATTTATTTAAAAAAATGTTATAAGTAATAATAACATGTAAAAAAAAAGAAAGAAAAACAGAAGAGACTGACCATAAGAAAAAAATCTATCAAGAAAAGGAAAGGAAAGGAAGAACATCCAAAAACTAGAGTAATTATGAAAAGTAAAAGAAATTAAACAGATAATATAAAATTAGACTCGCTATTGATGATGAAGATTGTGTAAAGTTCAATAATACTGAGTGAACCTAATTTTGATAAGCGTGGACATTATTTATTTAATTAAATAATATGTAAACAAATTGTGCATTTGTACTTTTAAGCATAATTAAGATACATTTATTTCAGTGTATTCAAAAACAATATTTACATATTTTTATTTAAATATACATTAATTTATCCACTTTTCTCCACCATGGGTAAGGTGCTCAAACATGCTCTTTCAAATGTTTCACTGTCAGAAAACAAATCTATAAAAATTGAATGGTTATGGTTCATGTTTAATCTATATGAATCCAATGTATATAAAATGTATCAAAAGTTTCATTAAGATAAATTTAATGGTTTGGTTTTAGGGCGTTCTCTAAAACTAGTATGTTGTGGCCATCACAAAACTTTCCTCTATATAAATCACGTCAATTAAATCATTTAAATAGTGCAAGGAATTGCATCAATTTAGCACCAATTCAGATCAAAATATACCTGAATTTGAAGTTTGATGAAAATTCGTGCATTAGTTATTGAGACAGAGCTATAGGGGAAATTCTGAAAAATACAGCATAGCAGCGCCACCTGTTGAGCGATTTGCGCCAAAACATAAACAGCACTAATTCATATCAAGGTATGCCGGAATCTGAAGTTTGTTGAAAATCAAAGCATTAGTTCTTGAGATAGAGCTATTGCGGAAATCACAAAAAAATATTGCATAGCAGCGCCACCTGTTGAGTGATCTACACCAAAAGGGACAAAATGTCAATTCATATCAAGGACTAACTGAATTTGAAGTTTGATGGAAATCCGTGCATTATTTCTTTAAATAGAGCTATTACGAAAATCGTGTAAATGCTGTAAAATGCTGCATAACAGCACTATCTGATGGGCGATTTACGCCAAAATGTTACCAGCACCAATTCATATCAAGGATTAACTGAATCTAAAGTTTGCTGAAAATCCGTGCATCAGTTCTTGAGATATAGCTATTGCAGAAATCGCGAAAAATGCAGCACAGCAGCGCCACCTGTTGGGTGATTTACACCAAAAACTAATCAGCACCAATTTTAAATTAGGGACTACTTGAATATAATTTTTTATTAAATTCTATGCATTAGTTCTTGAGGTAGAGCACCCACAAAATTTGTGTCACATACATACAGGCAGACAGACAGAGTCACAGACTCACAGACAGACATTTTGTAAAAACATGTTTTTCGGAACCTCTGACCTCTAAAACGTGTAAATCCGTCGAAAACCGGAAGTCGAAAATTTTTACGTATCCAATACTTTCTTTTTGTAAAGATAGAAAAAAGTAAAACGCTTGATTTTAGCCACACTTCCCCCCATCTGAACCTATATCTTTTTTTAAACTAGCTTTACAGTGTCAAATTTTATCATTTTCAAGGAAAATGTCGATGATTCTAATTCTAAAACCTCGTATAAAATTTTTTTAATAACCTAAATGTTTTTAAAAAATTCATCAGTATAGAAAATTCAATTATCTGTATATAACCAAATTCTCTAAAATTACTTTTCTTAAATTAAATATTTCATTCATCTTAGAATTAATAATTTATTTCATTCTTTTCCATATTGGTATAAAGTATGCAGCAGAGCTACTGGCAACTGTTTTATCCCCCGGTATGTTATTTCTTTCTCCCAGCAATTAAAGCGTCGCCGTCTCCAAAAAATAACGCTCTGTTGTATAAGCCAGACGTAAAATAAAGCGGATGTATGCATTGTACAGTTAAATACTCTACTACAATTTTTTATATTTCTAAGTATCGCACATTTTCAATTTTTATACCGTCGTATTGGGTAAAAAAAGTACTTTTAAATGCAATTTGTTTGAAAACAGCATCCATTTATTTTTTATATCACACTCTTAAATTTTATCTTCTTTTTAGTCTTTAAAATTTTTATTGTTTTATTGTTCCGCCACCATTTGGCTTATTTTGTCGAGCGTTTATTTACGCATCATTAAATCCATTGTTTTTTCTTCTCGTATACAACTGTACGAGTCACGGGACATACTTGACGATTATTCACCTGTGGTGGGCTGAACGAAGAAGGCCTTAAAATTACCGTATTATATTATAATTAAAGGGGCCAAAAAACATTATTTTGCAAGTATAAGCTATATTATGTTTTTAGATTCATGTTTGAATAAAACATAGTCATAATATATTCTAAAAAGTGTTAAATACTCAATATAGCAATACCTTATTTTTTTTTTTACTGAATTTTTTTTTTTTTTTAAGGTAACAATTTTGATATTTATCATTATTTTTCATTTTTCTTAATTAGAAATAGGTTTGTTTATTTTTTATTCAGAGTACAAAATAACTTGTTTTTAAGTTCATATATATATATATACATATACAGTAGAACCTCTTTTATCCAAAACTCTTTTAACCGAAACTCTCGCTTTTAAAGCTTCTTTTTTTATTTCTATAACATTCCTCGTGTACAAAATCCATTTTGAAAGGTTTTTTATTTTTTATCATATCACACTTTTAGAGTGCAAGATCCATTTTGAAAGCTTTTTTTTTTTTTTTTCTTTTACTATCACATTTCTTGTGTGCAAAATCCATTTTGAAAGTTTTTTTTTTTTTTTTTTTTTTTTTTTTAACTACCATATTTTTTCTGTGCAAGCGGTCCTTTCCGAACTACAAGCATATAAATATTTTCTATGCCATTTTTTAGAGTTCCTTCGAATTTAACTTGAGATCCCATAAGCCGCGCAGAAGAACGAAGAAATCGACAAATAAGCAATTCTGAAGCTTTTAAATGTTTTGCAAAAGGTTTTACACCGCTGGAGTAGCAGAAAGACTGTGATACTCGTGAACTAATAATATTAAAAAACTCCGTGATAGAGCTTCAAAGCAAAGGCAATCGAAACTGCGAGAAACAAAATATTTTTTCAAACCCTTGTGACATATGTGAAAGGTACTTAATTTCAAAATTAAAATTCAGGTAATTTATTCTTGTTTCTATTTTGCTATTGCTTTATTTTTATTAAGCACTTGTTATCATAATAAGAAATATTGCATTTATTTCTCCTTTATCTTAAAATTGAAGCATTCTCGATTATTCGAAAATTTCGATTTTCCAAAAGAGGGTCGGTCCCAATTACTTCGGATAGTCGAGGTTCTACTGTATATAATTTTTTTAATTACAAACATATAAAAAACCCGATATTTAGTTATCACACACAGGGTCTAAAGATCATTTTTTTTTTCAGATAATTTGTTTAAGGGGGTCCGAAACACAAAAATCTTCAAATTTTCAATTTTTGTTTATTGGATTAAAAATTTCTCTGCCGTTTTCTGCTTAAAATGATGTTTAAATCATGTTTCTAAATTAATTAGAACAGGAAATATTTTTTTTTTCGTTTTGGTTTGTTTTCAAAATCTGCTTTTCAAGCTATGGTTGTCAAGGAAACGAGTTCTTGTGAAATTGCGTTTTTCTTCATGATAGGTTTTTTCACCATTTCTCATATTTAAATTCTTATAACTCGAGAACCATTAAAGATACAGGGTTGAAACTCGGAACATATCTTTTTCAGTTATTTTACTTTACTTTTGAGCCACCATATTTGAAAAAAAATATTTAATTTTGAAAATATGATTTTTTTTTTAAAGTTACACCACTTTTTTTTTCTAATTCTTTCGTTAAATATTTTTAATTTTTTTAAAAATTAATATTTTTTAAAATGCTGAATCTAAATTAAAAAATATATATTTCTCTTTATTTAAATGAAAAACAATTTAAATTCTACAAATAATATTTCGAGTTATCACGATTTTAAGTTATACCACTTTTTTCATAAATTTTAAATTAAAAATTTTTTATAAAAGCTATGAGAAGTTTTATCATTTCATTTTGTTTACACATGATATGGTTAACCAACACAAAAAAATTCAGAATTTTAACTCAATAAATATATATATATTTTTTAAATGTGTCCCGGACCCCCTTAATTATTGTAGAAACCTTAGCATGTCTATTAAAATTAAAATATAAAAAATTGCAAGCTGAGAAAAATGAGTTTAATCATTTACACTTACTGGGACGTTGAACGGGAAGGCTTATGGAAATTAAGTATATCTCCTTTACTATTTATCGAATCGTTCCGAAATTTTGACAAAAGTTCTAAGAACAGTAACGCACATACCGGGTGTCCCAAAAAGGACTGACTGATTTTAAAATTCAATAACTTCCAAACGGTGACAGATATTAAAAAAATTCTTGCAGGAGGGTTATGCATAAAGTCAAAAGTTTTATTACAGTGATTTTCGATTTTAGTTCGAATTACAAACAATAGATGGCGCTGTAAGCAATAGTCGCTAAATACAGGCTCGATTTTTGGTCCTTTCTGTTGTTCCATGCAGAAAAAGGAGATGGAAATGTATTATCCGGGCCACGAAGTATCAAAAAATCGAGCCTGAATTTAGCCTCTATTAATCGCAGCGCCATCTATTGTTTGCAATTCGAACTAAAATCGAAAATCACTGTAAAAAACCTTTTGACTTTATGCATAACCCTCCTGCAAGAATTTTTTTAATATCTGTCACCGTTTGGAAGTTATTGAATTTTAAAATCAGTCAGTCCTTTTTGGGACACCCGATATATATATCTATTTATATAAAATCCAAGTCTCTGTGTGTCCCTCACTATTCCGGTAGGACCGCCTCATTGAAATGAGTAATTGTTGAAAAATATTAATGCAGGGTTACCACAGTAGCACCAAATGTTAGCCAACTTGGCGATAGCTGACTAATTTGGCGAAATTCCCATTTAAAACCATTAATCTTTCATAATGGAGGTCACCGAAATTTAATTTAAACTCCACTCTTTTAAGATATTTTTTCGAAATCTATGGGTGAGAATTTAAAGTACATCTTTACATCTTCCTCCCGATGCTACTAATAAAGTAACCGCCAATAGACAATGGTGTACTGTGTGAGCTCCTAACTGCGCGATTTTAATGTGCTTTAGGTACTTTTCCGGTATAGGTGCCTTGGCGAAAAAGGAAATTTGGTAACATATTTTCCGGGAACCTATTCACTGTTTCATTTTATATAAACACGCATTTTTTTCGATATTTATACGATTTATTTAACAAAAAAAAAAAGCCGTTTCTCTAATTTTATAAAGAAACAGATGTAATTTGTACATAAAAACATCAATAATATACATATAAAACAAACAAAAACGCTCATCAAAATTGTTTTCTTAGCTGTTTATATGATTTGACAACAAATCTCGATATTTTTCCGTTATACGGACACCATGCCAAAATGTATGCTAAATGTGCCAATTATTTCAAAATGCTAAAAGATATTTGTAATTTTATGTCAGCAGTTTAATATGAGTTTTATTTTATTGCTTTATTTTACAGCAGTTATTTGTTCACTTATTTTAAGTATATATTTGTGATTTGATGAAATAGTTCGTAAAAGTCTGGAATTTTCAAATGCTATATTTTTTAAATGCTCACTTTAGTATCGACAATGGTTTTTCTTTTATTTTTCAAATGCTTCAATTCACGATTTTGCGCCAACTATTACGCTTGGCGACAATGGTGTCGCATAACGGAAAAGTACCCAAATCTCACTTTTTGATGCCCAAATTACACCAAGCTTTTTTTTTAAAAATGCCAAAGCCCGTACAGTGGAAAAGTACCAAACTGTCTATTATTTTACGCTATCCGTGTTATAGTTTGTACTATATGCAAGGGGAGTGGAGCGAAGAGTTTAAACATTAAATATTAAAGTTTCAGCATAGATGTCATATACGCCTCATATTGGCGCTATTTTGTTCTGACGCCAATGTCATATACACAACGGGTACTTAACTGGCGCCAAAGTGTCGTAATTTTGCTTGATATGGTAATCCGGATGTTGTTGTTTATGCTGTTGATGTTTTCGCCAAATTGGCGTTGGAAAAAAATCGCGCCAATATATGATAACGTATATGACAACTGTGCCAAAGTTTCTATAAAGCAGTATAAGACTAAAAAATTAAGAATAAAATAAATGCAAAATAAGACTAAAGAAGAAAGGAAAATCATGCGTTAAGCATAGAATATGAAACACTTTCCAACACATCCTGAATGCTTTAACAAAACTTCGTTATTTAGGGAAATAAGGTAAATAAGATAAGGTTACTTCTTAGATATCCCGTCGACCAATTTCGCCAAATTATATAAATCGCCAAATCAATAGTAAAACATTAATAAAATACAAATAAAACGTCGAATTAATGGTTTTATTGGCCATTATTGGCATTCAATTAATTAATTAATGGCAACCATTATTGGCAATTAATCTTACAATTTGGCGACAGAAATTTGGTCGACGGGATAACTAAGAAGTACCAGGATAACTAAGTAAACATTTTAGAAAACGCATAAAAAAATTTAAAAATTGATTTCAGCAGTTACCGTCCATAGCCAGTAGTACCGTTATTACATGCCACTATTTAGCTAAAATTTAATTTAAACTACTCTTAAAACTACTGAAATCACATTTCCAAATATTATCATCCATAGACGGTTATGTATCCAATTCTTTGCGTGACCATGTATATCATTTTATCTATATTCTACAAACATTTCTTAGGAAACTAAATGCAGTCCAGCGTTAAAAATGCATAACTCCTTTAAAAACCACCTTTAAGCAATTTACTCTCATACTCAGTAACCCTTACGAATTCTTTTGTGTAGCCTTGCATATTAACTGTAGCATTTATACACACAGTATAGTATGCATAAATGTAGTGAAACTTAAAAGCGCATATCATAATTAAAAATGCATTTCTAGCAATCATTGCTTATGTACAATACTTCGGAGAAAAGTTTCTTGGCGAGAAAGAAGTTTGCCAACGTATTTTCTGGAAACCTATTTACTGCTTCATACTCACAAGCAATTTTTCCCATATGTATACAATTTGGCACAGATGTCATATACGCCCCATATTTGCGCGATTTTTTTCCGACGACAATTTGGCGAAAACATCAACAGCATAAACAACATTCGGGTTACCATTACAAGCAAAAATAACAACACTTTGGCGCCAGTTAAGTACCCGGTGCGTATATGACATCGGCGTAAAACACAATCGTGCCAATATAGGCGTATATGACATCTGTGCCGACAATTTAATATTAAAAAAAGCTATTTACCCATTTTTATAAAGAAAAAGAAGTAATTTTTGCACAGATGTCATATACGCATGGGGGTTGGCGTGATTTTTCTATGACGCCAATTTGGCAGAAATCTCGCTTTCGAATACCAGTTACTTATATATTTTTCAATTATTTGCTATCATTTTGAAAAGGAAATAACTATATGACTGTTTGAATAATAACTATAGAACAAAGCAGTTTATATAATTAAAAAACAGAAAATAAAAGTAAATAAACAATTTATTAATAAATAAAAAACAATAGCCGGGTTACCATAGCAGGCAAAATAACACCATTTTGGCGCCAGTTAGGTATCCCGGTTCATATCTGAAATCTGTGCCGTAATTTGTATATAAGAAAAATTATATATATTTAGAAACGATTTTTTTATGCATATAAGCGCATATATAAACAAAGATAAAAGTTCATTAGATTTGTTTTCATAGTTGTTTATATATTTTCGCAACATATCTCACTTTCTGATGCCCGAATCGCGCCAAGCTTATTTTAAAAATGCGCTATAATGGAAAAGTACTTAAATAAATAATTAACAGAAATAAAAAATTATACAAACTAAAACTTTTTATTTCGAGATCAAAGCATTGTTTTTAATTTCGATTAAAAATACATATATCCTTGGATACTTCAATTGAATTTAGTTTCACAGCTTAATATCTCATTCCATAAACCTAAACAAACACAAGTGATTCATTCATCATGAAACGTCAAAAATATTAAATCATTGAGGAAATCATTCACAAAGTAAGTTCTCCAACAATCAATGGGCAATATTCTAATGACGTCATAGTAGGTAAAATTGTGGCGGTATCGTTTGTTTATGGTTCGTAATCACAAAGATTTAATTTTGCAATGTCTCTTAGTTACATTATTTTATTGTCATATTTATGAGCTCAGAACAAAAGCCTATTTTTTCATTATTTAGTTATTAAAGGCGGGAAAAAATCATGAATGCATGATTTGAAAATTTTAAATAATTTTCTTCCTTAATACTAAAAAATAACATCGGGAAATAACAGCGGGTTTAAGTTAAATAAGTTTAACTGTTTAATTCTGTTGTAATATTCAAAATAACTGTATTTATTAGATTTCAGAACTCAACATCAGGGCCCGATTAAACTTTGAAGTTAGAGGAATTACAATGTCATTTCAGGACCTTTCTATTGGAGAAGCTTTTCTAAATTCCATATATACATGGAAAATCTTCAGTGTTAGAAATATTATTCCCAGGACTGACATAACACGAGAACGGCCTGCAATTTTACACAAGTTTTTGAAAGCTACTTTATATCAGAAATTTTACTAAAAACTGGTTACTTTTTTGTTATAGCGGCCCACACTATTAGGATTATGACAAGTTGCAGCCAATTTCGCCAACGTCGTAACCAAGATCATGAAGTACACACATATAATACCATATAATACCATTTCATGAAATCGTATACGATAATTTAATAGTTTTTAACCTTACTTCAAGCGTGTTATTTATTTATTTTTAAGGCTCAACAATCTAAATTGTCCAATATATGAATTTAAAAAAAATGTAAACAAAGATTGAATAGACATGGCCGCAAAAAGCATCAAATCTGCATAACACTTGGAACCAAACTGTGCAGATTAGTGGTCTTCTACTGTACACAGTTTTTCATAAATGTGTTTCGTTCTTAAAATGTTTTATTTTCATCTATCACTGCGGAACAAGCGAGAAAACTCATATTCTTGCACATGAGTTGTATATATCTTTATATCTAAATTCCCGTCATTTTTGACGGGCTACCTTTCTAGTATATATATAAATCTTAACTTCGACATTTTTTGTCATTTTTTATCAAAATGACAAATTTTTAAAATTTAAGCATATCAGGAAGTGTGTTGAAAATAAATTACAAAATTCCATCTCTACGTGCAAAAAGTGTGTAAGCTGATTGTAATAACGGAGTGTGAAAACTTTTAGCCGCCAATTTTTATAATATAAGTTAGGAGACAAGAAATGCATCATATGACGTCCAAAGTGAACAAGAACTTTATATTGTAATTTTCCAAATCATCCATACGTACTTTATGTAATTTAATTCCGAATGAATATTTGACTCATGGTACTTCATAAAGGGACAATTTAGCTTAAAATTGGTCAAAAAATCGATTTTTCTTTTTTAATATTAAATGAAAGCCTATTTAATTGTGAATATTTTGACACCTTATTTTTACCCATACGGTAGTTATATCGAGGAAAGTTCTAAATTTTGTTAACCCTTTATCGACTGACTACATTAAAATAGCTTGTTATAAAATACATTTAATACATCAATGAGTAGTAACACAGTTTAGAATGAGTTATAAATGCATTAATCTTGTTCCAAAAGCATTATGGGTTACACAAAACAAAAATAATTTTAAAAAGAGGCTTTATTTTGCCTTTGCATCTTTTCATCTTTCTTGGCGTTGGGGGGAGGGGGGGATTTTTCAATTCGGAAACATTTCTATATATCTATTGTAGGAACATTTTATTTGTACATTTCTTAATTTTACAAGATACTAAAAAATATATTTAAAATAAAAGATTTAAGTGGAGTTATAAATATTGCACAAAATCTCTATAAATTCAAATTTAATTAATCCTTCTAAACTCCTTCTAAAATTTATCAAATGATTATGGAAATTTTCTAATTTAGTTTCAAAAATTCACGAAAAATGCTTTAGAAGATAAAATTTTTATAAATTCATTATCCAGTACATAAAGGATTAATATACACAGCGCAATTACTCATACAAATTAAATCTTTAAACGACTTTTTATCCATGTTCATATTTTCTTCACTTTCATGTTTTAAAAATGCTAATGTTTTCTTAGTATTTGAGGTAGGACATGTAAACTTCGTTGTACACTGCAAATAGAAGCGTCTTAAATTTAGACACATATGTGACTGAAAAGGAATTTTAGACACTTAAGTGTCTTAATCTGAAAATTAAGACACTATAGATGTCTTAATTTAAGATACATAAGCGTCTTACTATGACCATGGTGTAAACGAACTGAGAATAATGTCTAAAATATCCGCAAACGTCTTATTTTAAGACACTTCATTGCTTTAAACGTGTCTTAATTTAAGACGTTTTGATTCTTCCGACGCAATAACCACCAGGGGGCACTGGGGCACTGCCAGTCGCGCATGCGTTTTAGATGTCTTCGTTCAAAGTTGGTATACGTTGTAATTCAAACGAAGTTTGTTTTTATGTACGCATGTATTTTAATTCTTTTTTCGCGGAATGTGAAGTTCTGTGATTTAAATTCGTATTCACTTGGATTATTTATTTATTGAATACATACATCTGACGTGTGTGCTTGACATCAAATGTCTCTTAGAAGCTGTCGTCCATATAAGGGCGGGATAGACACAGAACAGAAGTAGACGACGGTTGAAGATTACACCCGGAAATTCTACAAAGCGTGTGCAATGGGCTTAGTGTTAACTCGTATTAATTTATATCAATAATATTGTGTTATTCATCTTCGTCCTGTCGAAGCTGGCAAAAAAAAAAAAAGAAACTTTTGTCTGGCGGGCCCTGTTTTGAGGATGAAACATCTCATTCTTTAAATATGGCTAGTCGGATGTATTATGGGATTACCTTTTAAACTGATGAAAGTCTTTCTCCCTCACTGTGGTTGTGGTAGTTTTTAAAATTTCAAATCGAGGAATTTTTCTTACCTCTTGCAGCAACTCAAGTAAGTTTCTTTATAGTAGTAAAATTAGTGTATTTTATGATTTTATTTATTGTACTAAACAAAATCTTGCATGAAATTTAATTAGTTTTGAATCTGTTCGCAAAAAACCCCACTAATTCTAGAAGTATATATTTTTAAACTTATGACGTTCTTTTTTATTACGAATTATATATTCAATGTCAGTTCGTAGTTTCAATGGATAATTTTTATCTCGCAGTAAAGGACGGCCACAAGGAAGTAAAGAAAAAAAAAACTTTGAAAGATGACCTAATGCTTTCTTACTTCCTGGCATAAAACCGCAGATTAAAAAAAGATAAATAAAGTAAATGAGACTCGTCTATTATATGAAGCTGCCTGTAAAAATATACATATGTATTTGATTTGCAATCAACTCTAATACTGATTTTTTTATTATTTTTAATAAAAAAGTAATTTGAAATTTATAATGGGAAAATTAAAAACCTCTAACTAGATTTCGTATTTAAAATTGTGGTAACTTTATTTATATACACTTATACGAAAAATACAAAAATGACAGATGTTACTGTATATATTTAAGACGAAAGAAGTTTGGAAACCATAAGTTATTTTTTCCTCATGTTTTTAATATAGAATATGTACTTATTTGTTTTTATTGATAGTTGAATAGCTTTTGTGAGTACCCTCTGATCTACATAAAAACTTGCCCATGTGGAAATATAAATTTTTTAAAAACATAATTTTTAAATAAGTATTTTCATTTTTTTTGGGGGGGGGAGGGGGGGGGATTTTGCATGAATTTTTGTAAAGCTGATATCTTAAATCTTGCACTGATTGAAAGTTTTGAACTTTTAGAGTAGGACAAGTTTAAAAACGCAAATATATTTAACAAAATACAAAAGTCATTCTTTCCCCAATGTTATTAAAGTAGAATATTTATTTATTTATTTTCATTATTCACGACTGTACATTACGACTGTAGTGCCCCCAAATTTGATGTGCAATATTTGTAAAGCTTATATTTTAAATCTGTTTCGAAATTGTACTGACTATAATCAATATTTTGAACTTTTAAAGTAAAATAAGGTTAAAAACAAAATAAATTAAAAAAATCTAATATTTAGATAAATATTTTTTGTTTTTTAATCTTGTTCTACTCCTGAAGTTCAAGATATTGATTATAATCAGTACAATGTCGTAAAAGATTTAAATTATCAGCGTAACGAAAATTGTATACCAAAACTGAGAGCACCAAAAAAAATCAGGCTGTATTGGGGGGGGGGGGAGAGGGGCAGGACCACAGCCAAATATTTTTCCAGGATTCAACGTGGTCAAACATTGCTACGTATGATGCTTACAAAAAATGGATGCGATTCAGACGTTTGAAGTGTCTGAAATTGAGACGCAAAAAGTGTCTGAAAAAATTCAGACATTTTAAAATGTCTGAAAATTGAACACTCCATTTCAGACACTTAAGTGTCTGAATTTCAGACATTTTAATTTAGAGTGTACAGTCGTGGAAAAAAAAAAAAGTAAACACCCCCTACTATTTCCTCAAGAAATTATCGTAGAAGAAGGTTACTGGTACCGAACGATTGAAAATAATGTCTACTTTTAAATGATGTATATAAAATTTGCTTAGGGGGCCATCTACATATTAAAACGAACCCAAACTTCATTTTTTTTTTCAATGGCAATACCCAATTTTAACAAAATATTTCAAATCTTCGTTTCAAACTATGCCTAGACACCAAATTTCAAGTCATTTGAATGGTAATTTTTTGAATTATAAGCATTCAAAATTGAGTGCTTCTAACGTTAAATTACATTTTCATATTTTTATTAATATCTCCTGAAATTATACTCCTAATGTGCTATTTTTTTCTGTAGCAATAATACTAAAATATCCAAACATATATACGTGAATTTGCAATTTTTATAGTTTTATGATAAGAAATATGAATTATGAAATTAATATTCCAAAAAATTATGAATTGCAATCTACAATTTTTTTGATGGGTATAGATTTATTAAGTCCTGCTTTATGGAAATCCAAAATTTCACATTTATATTCCAAGTAGTTTTCAAATTATGCTTAAAAAACGGCAAAATGTTGGTTTAAGGGGCCGTCTATGATAGAAGTGACTAGATATTTTGAAAATTCTTATGCTGTCCCGTAATCTAGCTGTCTTCAATAACTGTTTGAGTGGCGCTTAAGATGCCTTGATCAAGAAAGGGGCTCTCTCGGTCAACTGTAGGGTACCGAACTTCAATTTGGATACAGCCCCTAAAATAAGCTCGTTTTAAAATAACTAATTTCTGGGAACTTATCGTACGAATTGCATAAAAATTTGTTTTTAGGCTAATAGAACGGTGTAGAGGTCATTTATGCTGTCAGAATCGTGTACCTCTATTGAAAAAAACAAAGTTATGGTTCGTTTTAATATGTAGATGCCCCCCCCCCTAGGCAAATTTTTATATATCATTTAAAAGTAGATTTTATTACCAATCGTGTGATATCAGTAAATTTCTTCTACGATAATTTTTTATGAGTTAGTAAGGTGTGTTTACTGTCTTTTTTCACGACTGTACATGTTCTTTATTATATAGGTAATAAATTTGCACATGGAATTAGCCTTCAGGTTTTATGTTTTTTTTTTTTTTTTTTTTTTTTTTTTTTTTAATAAAAGTACACGAAGATGTGTTCGAATTCATCATTTTACACTATATATATATATCTGTAAAAAAAATTATATTAAATGTAGTATTGTATGTATCTAAAAATCCAAGCGCTGTCTTTTGTAATACACATTTGAAAATCTTAAAAAAATTTGGTAAAAAATATAAATTTTTTAAAAAGTTGTAAGGATTTTAAAAAATTAAAATTTTTATAAACGTTTTTAAAACTTTAATTAAATATGCAGTTTTTTTATGTACTTTTAGTTGAACATTGAAATGCAATGAGTTCACCATTTGAAAAATAGTTTTTAAAATAAACAAAATTGTATAAAGGGTAAACTGCACCTTAAACAGCGAAAAATAAAGCAATAACTACTGTATTCCAGTTAGGAACGAGAAAACTGCTGAACTGAACAAAGGATTTCAAACGTGTTTTAAATAAAATATATGTTCTAAAACTTTATAGAAAGCCTTTTCAATTTTCGTATATATTATAGTAGATATTGTTATACACAAAATTGTGTGTTCGGGGAAATTTACGTAATATGACTTCTGAAGAATTCTTTGGAAATTTTATGATTTATGAAAATCGGCTTTAGTTGTAAAATGCATCTGCTGAACATTTATCTATTCCTGTGAAAAATGACATGTGGAAATGTGTTTTCAAAGAGAAATATTTCCACATATTTTCAAGCACAAACTAAAATAAATAAATATTAGATATTTCATAAAAATTATGAAAATGCTTTTTATTTAACATTACATCATTGTTTGCAAAAAAATAAATTAAAAATATGTGATAAACACTATTTTATAAGTATTCAATGGTCATTTTGAAAATACTCCCTAATTTTTTTACAACAATTCATGTTGTTTTGCAAAAATTCACCGTACATTACAGTCAATCAGGGTAACTTTGAACCACGGGGTGCAACTTTGCACCACCTCCTATTTTTAAATATTTTTGACTCTAAAAGACTAAATAAACTCCAGAACTCTGCTCTGTTGGCAAAGTTCTAAACTGGGATTTCTACTCTTTATTTTAGAAAATAAATTAGCAACATTATGCGCAATTAATTGCATCATCTTACTATTTTTGTGAAGTACTGTTTTCAAGTTAATTTTGAATGCTGTTTTGAAGTTGTTGTAATCCAATTAAATTTTCATAGTAAGTAACAATATACTCATTTATCAGACATATTATTAACTAAATGTTGTAAATGTGTTAATATTTTGTGGTTATTTATTTATTAATAGTTAATAAAATTTAAAATAAGAAGGCACTACAATTTTACCGCATTTTCAGGGTTACTTTGGGCCTGCTCAAAGTTACACTGATGCTTATAATTTACTGATTATAGGTGCTACTGTCGAAAATTTCCCATATTTGCACGTATATTTTATATAAATGCCGAAAGTGTGCATTAGATATGGCATGTAAATATTTTTACAAATATGTGTAAAATACATAAAATTCATTTAGAGGCGTGATTAGGGGCGGAGCTACTCAAATTTGACATTTCATACATTCGACGTTTTTTATTCATGTTTGAATAATACTAATACTTGTATGTATTACTGTAACTATGGATATATTATAGAGTTAAAACGTTGAAAATTGTTATTCACTGCATTTTTATGTTTTATATGAACAATAAACAGGTTTTTTTTTTTTTTTTTTTTTTTAATGTTCACCTTTCTCTTCCACTTATCTTATGCCTGATATTTCTTGTAATATCATAAATTATACAAATCTTGTGATGTTGGGAAATGTAAATTCGCAGTCTTTATATATCTGAAAACATTTTTTGATGTTTAAAATTGTCCTGACTACAATACATTTTTATAATTAATTATGTTATATAAAAATTTATCATATGGTGCAAAGTTACCCTAAATGGCTGGGTAACTTTGAACCAGGTTAAAAATCCATTTTTTATTGTTTTTATCCTTGTTATTCCTTAATTGTTTATAGTCAAACAATAATTTAGATCATTTCTTCTCTTTTATGCCCCTAGTTGCGACAATATTCTTCAAATAAGAGTGTGGCATATGAAAATAAAGAAAATGCGGATCAAAGTTACCCTGATTGACTGTACATTAATTTGGCATTAGAAACGAAATCTATTATGAAAATTCCACTGCTCTTTAGGTGCTTCGTGATTATATAAATGCATATCACCTATGGTCGTCGTCTGGTCCGTCCGTCTGTCTGTTCGTCTATCTGCATACAACAGCGCAAAAACTACCGAACCGAATGTTTTGGAATTTAATATATATGAGTCATCCGTAAGAGAAGTGACACGTCTCGACAAAAGTAAATTTCACAGGAGAGGCAAATGGCGGGAAGTTTTGCAATTTTTTAATATAACATAAAACGACAGTACTTAAATCTGCATGCAGCTGTAAAAGTGAGCAAAAAATGCGTGAAACCTTTAAGAATCAAGACGTAAAAGAGATAGGGTAGATTTAGTAAATTATACCCCTCACCCTAATAAATGTAACCTCTTGTTGAGTTGTGACACTATTCTTGTTGCACAATTAGTCAAATTCTTGTTGCCTTTCGAAATATTACGTTCAAAATTGCGAAGTTTTAACACTTTTTGAAAAGTGTTCATGAATTCGGTTTATCTGTCTGTCTGAATGCCTGTCTAACCGTCTATCTGTCTATTGTCTGTTTATCTAATCTGTCCGTTTGTCTGTCTGTCTCTCCGTCCGTGCTCTAACTCGCAAAAATATGGTTTGGTTGCCATGAAATTCTTAATGTTATTGGATGGCACTATGGCATGTTTGGTATTGTAAATGTAGTCTATAGCATTTACGGTTCATTTACAGAGACATTCAAAAGAATTACATTTTATTACGGTCTGTGAGGGAAAATCGTTTGCGGTGTATTTTAATGATATTACACTATTTTAAACATACTGAAATTTATATATATCACTGTGTACTATAGCATTTACTGTAGAATATGGTCTGCATAGACTATATCGCTCATTTGTACATATCGGGTCATATTATTTATCGGGACACACAAAAGAATTTGGCTGAAAAGAAAATTTAACTATTGAAGTCTATGAACAATAATTGCTGGAAGTGGGTCTGCAGTTGTAGTAAGCGTTTTTAAATTGAACTATTTTTGTGGATAAATTCTATAGATCATATACAGGGCTGCACAAAATTTCTCACGCACATTTCCATTTATTCACGGAAATGGCTGAATGTAAATGCCTTGTATATGATTTTATTTATATGCTACAAACATCTCTTAATATACTACATATTGTTGATCTTGAAAATATGTAACTCAAATTAAAAATCACTTTTAAGCAATTCACGCTCATTCTCAATAATCTTACGAATTCATTTGTGTAACCCTATATATGGTCTATAGAATTTATGCATTCCACGCAGCATGCAAAAATTTTGTACAATACCATAACCGAAAGCGAATTTTCCACAATCATTCCTAATATACATTTCTTCAGATATAGTGTTGTATCGAAATATCTTTTAAGTGTCCATGTAAATGAACGGTAAATGCAATGCTTACCATATTCTATTACAAGCATCTTGTAGTAAACGCCAGTAGAATATCAGTTTCATCATGTTTGAAATAGCTCAACATAATTGAAATAGTCTGCGAACAGTTTTTTCCCGTAGACCATTATAAAACCAAACTCTTTTGTGTGAGCCTAGACATGAATGATAAATGCTTTGCATTCTACAGAAATCATGTATTAGTGCACCTCAGAAATTCATATGATTTTAATTATGTTTGTGACAGAGTAACAAGATTGAAATACGCAGCTAACGATTTTTCGTCATAGATCACAATATAACGAAATATTTTCAAGTTTATTTGTATGTGTAATGTATGTGCTACACATAACATATTCTGAAATAACTATCTTTTTGTGCACCTCAACAATGCATATAAATTTCATTATGTTTAAGGGGTCTCAGAACTCTTAAAGCTTTAAAATTTATGAAATTTTAATTTTTTTCAGATGTTAAACTCCTATCTTTTCTGAACATTTTAATATAATTGTTTCCTTGAAACTCCCATTATAACAGAAGATATAGCTTATAGAATTATACTCCCCCAATAGCTGACGCGGCGTTTCAGAAACTACGAAGTCATTTTTACTCCAAATGACTTTTTTTGGCATAACGCGCACGATATCTCAAAAACTTCTGAATATGTTTTCAGGAAATTTTCAAAACATATGTTTCATGATAGTCTGTATAAACTGAACCTAAAATTTCCTTTTTATTGTTCAAAAAAAAAAAATATTTTAGGTGATTATACCGTTGAAATTTTCTAAATTTTAAATTGGCTAAATACAACTTTGTATTAAAAATATAAAAAGGCTTTAAATACAAATTCATTTAGATTCAGGGTACTTATTGCTGTCTGAGGTATAAGTAGAGACCAAAATTTTAATTCTAGTTGCAAAATTTATTTTGTAATCCTGCGCGTAATCTGTTATGCCAAATTTCTGCTCGTCAAATGTCTGACAGTTTGGAGCCCCCTGTAAATGTTAATTCTGCATCTTGCAATCTAAATACATGAAATGAAAGAACATACTTATATCTTTCATTAAAATAAAAATTGTGTCTTAAGGGGGTCCGGGACACAAAAATCTTTGCGAACACATTTTATTTCATTAAAAATTTCTGTGTTTTTTCCTGCTTAAAATGACATTTAAATCATGTTTCTATCTGAATGAGAACAAAAAATATTATTTTTTTTTTGTTGTTGTTTTGGTTTGTTTTTAAAATCTAGCTTTCAAGCATTAGCTATCATGGAAACAACTTCTTGTAAAAATGCGTTTTTCTTCATGATAGAATTTTTCACCATTTCTCGTATTTAAATTCTTATAACTCGATAACGGTTAAAGATAAACGGTTCAAACTTGGAACATATCTTTTTCAATTGTTTTACTTTAATTTAGATTAGCATATTTGAAAAAAAATATTTACTTTTGAAAATGTGATTTAAAAAAAAAGTTGCACCATAATTTTTTTCGTTAAATATTTTTAATTTTTTTATAAATTAATATCTTAAAAAATTCTGAATGGAAATTAAAACATATATATTTTTGTTTATTTAAATGAAAAAAAAATGAAATTTTCTAAATAATATTTCGAGTTATAACGATTTTAAATTACCCCACTTTTTAATAAAATTTAAATTAAAAATTTGAAAAAAAATTATGAGACGTTTTAGCATGTCATTTTGTTTACAAAAGATAAGATTAACCATCACAAAAAAAATTCAGAATTTTAACTCAATAAATAAAAATTATTTTAAAATGTGTCCCGGACCTCTTTAAAATCAAACACATTTTACGATATTAAATGTTGAAAATGGTCTTTTTTTCCATATTTTCCAATTTTAAGAGTCCTGAGACCCTTTAAAATATTGTAACGCTACTAAAATGCACCGCAAATGATTTTTCATTTATATAAACAAGAACGAAAAACCATGCGTACAGCACAGATTATGAAACACTTTCCAATTCATTCACAATACTATAGCAAAACTTCACATTTTGTTAAGGTGAAAGATTCTGTTTAAATGAACAATATGGAAAACGCATAACCATAACGTATTTGAAAACCAAATTTCTGCCATTGCCATGACTAGGGTAGAAAATGTAAGATTTTTTTGTGCAGCCTTGTATATAATCTATGGATATGTATATATAGTACATAGTACGCTATAAGTTAGTTCAATTAAACACATGCACAGTTGGAAATTTCTATTCAAGTATTTCCGCCAATAAACGGATCTTAAGAAATTTTGTGCGGCCCTGTATATCGCTCACCCGCAAGAAAAGTGACGCATCCCGACAAAAGTAAATTTCACCATAGAGGCAGAAGAAAATGCGCATAATTTTACTGTAACATGAAATTATACCACTTAGGTCTGCATGCAGGAATAAAAACGTGCATAAAAGCGTAAAACCATTAAGAATGAAGTTTGGGGTGTGGAGTCATTTTATCTCCTTTCACAGTCTACCCCTCTTCTGTGGTCACAAATGGACATATAGCGTAATAAAGTGATTTTCCGTAGAACTACACTTATGAAACTGTTTGTGTAGTAAGACGCACCTATGCCAGACCTATTAGCTAGACCTATTAAATTTAAAATTGCATACCACAACTGAAAACGCACTTATAACAATTATTGCTCGTAGGTTTCAATAGTTCAGTTATTGTTCATTTTCTTCTGTAGCCAAGTTCTTTTGTGTGTCCTTGTAAATGGACTATAAATTCTATGCACAACATATTCTATAATAAGAACCTTGTAGTACACTTCAGTGATATATATCAATTTCAATATGTTTAGTGTAAATAGTGTAATATCATTAAAATACACCGTAAACGATTTTCCCCCATAGACCGCAATGTAACGGAATACCCCTAAATACGGAGTGCCCCTAACTGAACTATGTAGGATACATATTTTATTTTTAATACCGAACATGCCATGGTAGAGCGCAATAACGTATATCAATTACATAGCAATCAGAGTATATTTACGCGAGTTAGAGGACAGATAAACAAACCCAATTCATAAACACTTTTCAAATATGCTGAAAAGTGTTAAAAACTATTCGTCTAAAATGCACAATTTTTTTATATCAGTAGATTATATTGAGTTTATTATAATTCAAATAAAAGCAAGTAAATAATGTGTTAAAATGCGATTGATTTTATATTTTAAGAAAATCTTGTTTTTTATCTACTTTGATTTCCTATCATTTACATACATCGTTTCAGCTACATATTTGTCAAAATTTACATAAACATGCTAAAAATGTTGATAGTGTTGAGTTTACTCTGTCAGCTCTTCTCTATTCTAACCTTTTTCTTAATTCAAAAATATTTTTTTTCTAAAAAAGTGATTCTGTATATTAAAAAAAATTAATATAATTCACTTTATAAAAAGAAAAGTTGGTCTTTTAAAAACGAGTTTGATAGAAACTGTATGTTTAATGATCTAATTTCTTTTCTGTTTTCTATATATCTATTTTAAAATTATGTTCATAGAAATTTTACTTCATGAAAGAAGACAAATATTTTTCTTACTACAATATCCGTATTTCTTTTACCCATCTTCATCTCTTCGTGCATCTAAAAAATCCAGGTTTTTATTCATACTCTTCCTTGTATTATTTGAAAACAATGAATATAAAACGTGAGCTTTGGGAATATTGCAAACGGATAACTCTTTTCTGAGTGAGTATATTTTTCTTTAGTTGAAAGTAGACTTCCTCAAATAATATAGTCTTCTGTAGTCAGTAGGTATAAGTTTATCTAGCATGACAGGCATATATCCTTTTTGCGTGAAAAATGTGTTTTGAGTATTTTACTGCTATTTATGTTTTTATTTAGGTTGTTTAGGGGTGAATAACCTTTCTTGAAGATGTTTGTATAAAAGCAGATTTAAAAATAATTTTTAAATGAATTTTCGCGATTTAGAGGCTTGGCAAATTCCAAAATGTATATATTTAATAAAATTAAGTAAATACGTTAGAATTTTAGACCAGGCCATTAGCTGAGACTATCTAACATATTATTACTTTTTTCAATGAAATGAGGTATTTATCGTTCAATTCTTAAGATTACTATTCCAAGCAACCATAGCTGGAAAAGAATACTGGGAAAAAGATAGTGCTCTTGCCCGTACTTTGGTTATATCTAGGCTAAAACAGGAAATATTTGTACCAGATATTGCCCCAAAATTCGAATGTCTACATTTTGCTAATATTGCACTAATTTTAGCTTGTAAAATTGTGCTTTTTCGTTACTAATGTTTCCATTATAAAGCCAATTTTTCTGTAAAGAAATATCTTTGCAAAAATTTCAATTGCAAACCCAATATTTTACCAAATTTGATATTTTATTAGAAGTCTTTTCGATTAATGCAATGTTAGTGCAATACTATGATTTAATGTAATCAGTACTACTTTTCTACCAGGAATGCGGACAGAGCTGCCGACTACCAGATTTTTGAAAACAGTAATCCCTTAACATTCGTGAGTTTTGATTATTCTCGAAATAAAAAATGAAGAATATTTGAACATTCGGGAATATTTGTCTTGGTTGCTTTATATATATATAAAATATTACAAAGTAACCTTACATTTTTTTTCCTGAAATATGACTTGATGCTAAAAATAGACTATTATCCCCTTTCTCTGTTCGATATTGGCATTTCTTCAATTTCTACTAAAAACTCAAAACGCAAATCCTCGATTCAAAGTATATAATGCGCATACTCTTTCTTAGTTTCGTTTAACATTCCAATTACGTAAGTCCCCGTAGAGAGAAATTGCTGTTTCAATTTGTTGTCTATTCTTTCATCTTAGTTTTCAGAAAATCTAAATAATATAACTTTCATCATGTCGCCTCCAGATAAAAGAGTGAAAGAGGTTTCGAACCTTTCCTAAAAAGTTAAAATTTTAGATAAGTTGCGAATGGGAGATAGAACATCTGTGGTCGGTCGTTATTTTAATATTAATGATTCTACGTTTAGATCAATTGAAAAAAATGAAAAGGCTATAAGAGACAGTGTCGCAGCAAGTGCGCCGACTACCATAAAAACCGTATCGCAAGTGCGTAATAAGTCGGTGGAAGAAACTGAAAATGCCTTAAGTATTTGGATAGGAGATATGAACCGGAAGCAAGCCCGCTAAGTTCAGCTTTAATACAAGCCAAAGCTAAAATATTATTTGATACGATGAAATAAAAGGATTCGACTTCATTTGACTTCAATGCTAGTAAACGATGGTTTGAAATTTTCAAACATAGCTGTGTTCAAAGCTTACTACACAAGAAGATCTTTCAAACAAATTTTGGAACCCATTGAAGCAAATTCAGAAGCCACGGTCACATCGAGTTGGAAAAAATCCAACATAGCAGACTTTATTACCGAAACTGCTGTATCCTGGATAGAAATTAGTGAAAGCTCAATCAATGCTTGTTGACTAAATATTTGGCTCCAAGTGGTACAAAAAGTAAAACAAATATCTTGAATTTGCGAACCTCTAGAAGAAATTGTGAAACTGGCTCATCAGGTCGGAGGTGTAGTCCAGTCATTTGGTAGAAAATAGAGGAAAGTTTTGGTGTAGTTTTGATATTTGGTGCCTTTATGTTTTTTGGGTCGCTGAACACGAATCTGAAGTTTGCCAACAAAATTTATTCCGGGAAACACGTTTTTTTTGGCAAAAAACTGGAAAAAAAACGGGATTTTCTTTGTTTTTTCAAAATAACTTCAAAATTATGCATTTTACGCAAAAGTCCTCAATACATAAATTAAAGAGGATAAAATTTCCTACATTTTACGTAATAAAAGTTTTTTTCTCTGATCAATGGTTTAGCCGTGACAACGCCGCAAAAATGGGTGTGAAAATAAAAAAATTCTGAAAAAACGGGAATTACGGCAGTGCACGGTGGGTGATTTACCGATTCTAGTTGGCCATAATTATTTTTGGCGTCACTGTAGTCGCATCGCCATGAAATTGAAAAAAGTTATTGATATTCACTATTGAATGTTACGTATTGTAAAATGCTGCGTGTAGCAGTCATAATTTCGTTACAGGGACATTCAAAAGTATTTCATTATATTACGGCCTATGGGGAAAAATCGTTTGTGTTTTTTTTCCAATAATGTTTCATAATTTCAAACACTTTGAAATTTATATACATATCTATGAAGTGCACTACAAGGGGATTTCTTATAGAATATGGTATGGGTTTATGGGTAGTATTTATCGATCATTTACAGGGACACTAAAAAGAATTATGTTACATTACGGTCTATAGAGAAAAATTGTTTGTGGTGTATTTTGCTCATGTTACACCTTTTCAAAAGTATTTAAATTGATATATATCTCCGAGGTGCTCTATAAGATGCTTACTATTGAATATGATGTGCCATTGATCTTTCATATACAGGGGCACACAAAATAAATCAGTTATATTTTTCTCTGTATGAACAATAATTGATGTGAGTGCATTTTCAGTTGTGGAACACTTTTTAAATTAAAAACATTGCATACTATTTAGCGTGTATAAATTCTATAAATCATATATAGGGCTGCACAAGACATCTATATACCCGCTTATTGCCAGAAATTGCTAACGAGGAATTTTCAACTGTGCTATGCGTTCACTAACAGTTCTAAATTTTAGCATATTGTGAATTATATGATAAATCTATAGTTCATATACAGAGATGTACAAAATTTTGAGCTATTTTTTCGATTTTGGTTGAAATTGTGTTTTCAAACGTGTTATCTGTTTTACAAATTATTAGTTAGACATCGTTTTTCACGTTATTAAACTATGAAGTTTTATTATAGTAGCCCGAATGCGTTCAAAAATGTTCCATAATCTGATTGACGCATGATTTATACGTTCTTCTTGATAATTTTAATGATACTTTCTTAACGGTATGGAAGCTAAAGTGATAAAACTATTTTTGTATTATTATAACAAATTCTAAAATTTCTTTTTCTAAAATTTAAGGTACGGGACAAACATTCGACAGCATTAGTGAAAATTGCTGTGTTGCATATTCTGTTGTATATTCATATTTATTTCTGCACAAACCTTACAGGAAACCTAACAGGAACCTTATGTAAAGATTGGGAATCATAAGATATCATGATTAATATAACATGAGAAAATGCCTACATTATGTTTTGCATTGTATCAAATCTGAATATGGAGAATTTGTCTGGATCAATTTTGTAACCACTCAGAATTTGCAGCTTGTATTTAATAAATAATTAATACAGGTAAATATATATATTTACCTGTAAGTAAATTTGTTATATATTTTAACAAATTATAACAAAAATATAGTAATATATTTTAAATGATTTTGTCCCGATATATCTACATACAACTGGCAATTTTTGTCCAAATTTGGTCATAAATTTAAACATTTCGCTCTTGAAAAACTTCATGTGCTATTCATTGTAATTTTCCTCTATAAACAAAATATTTTGAACCAAATTCACATTTTCGTTACATTTTAAATCTTGTTGCCGTTGCATAATGATGCAAAAGTTTATTTATGTGACTAAGTTAAATTCTGCTGTCTTTGATTTAAAAAAAAAAAAAAAAATGGTACTTGAACTAAAATGTCAAGACAAAGTCATGCCAGAAGGTATCAAATATTTTTTATTAAAAAAAACATTTATTTTATACTGTTGGTAGTAATAAAAACACCCACTAATTCTATACGTCTATTTTCTATGCTGTAGATGTCAGTGAAAAGCAGGGACCCTCAAGTAAAAGAAAGCGGAAATAATACTTTCTTGTTTTTTAAATAAATGTACTTACGAATGTACATGTTTATTTATAATTAAATAATGATTCATAATGAGTCGTCCTATTTATTATCAGCAACTTCATTGTAAAATGTAGTCATTCATATAATGTTTAGTATAATTTATAGTGAATGCTTGTGTAAAATGGTCAGTTTTAATGTTAAATCTACGTATAGCGGCGTAATTTCAGTTTTCTCTGAATTTTTTGATTTTCACTCCCATTTTTGTGGCGTTGTCACGGCTAAGCCATTGATCAGAGAAAAAACCTTTTGCTACATAAAATGTAGGAAATTTTATCCTCTTCAATTTATGTATTGAGGACTTTTACGTAAAATGTATAATTTTGAAGTTATTTGGAAAAAACAAAGAAAATCCCGTTTTTTTTCCTGTTTTTTGCCAAAAAAACGTGTTTCCCGGGAAAAATTTTGTTGGCAAACTTCAGATTCGTGTTCAGCGCACCTCAAAACATAAAGGTACCAGATATCAAAACTACACCAAATCTTTCCCCTATTTGTCCTTTTTGAGCACCTAATGCCTGGACTAGTGATGGTTTTGACGATATGAGGAGAGACGTGGAAGATCTGATAACATCCCATGACAACGGACTTACTGAAGAAGAATTATAGAAATCCTTGAAGAAAAAATTACAGAACCAGAGAGCGACACTGACGATGAGAGCAGGAATTCTGAAGCTGGAGGTAAACGTATTTCTTTTTTATGTAGATTTTTTTTTATTTCCTAAACTTTCTAAAATTAAATTTTTTTTATTGCAGGTGAAACATTTTCTGCAAAAAATGTAAAGGAAATTTTAAAACTTCAACAAGAACTTGTTGGAAAAGCAATGGCATGCGATCCTTTGCTAGTGAGAAGCCTTAAATTTTAAGGAGAATTCGAGGCCGCAACTTTTTCTTTACATAGATATCCATGAACAAAGCATCTCTTCTGCCAAACAATCGCATATCACTATTTTTTTTCAGCGATCAATTAGCAAATAATCGTCATACAATATGTTTATAAACATTCAAATTTATTTAGAGTATGTACATTTTAATGCTTAAAAAATATTTTTTTTACGTTTCAATTGCTATTTTCATTTTAAAGAAAAAATTATAAAACCTAATCCCCTTTTATGCACGGGAAGGTAGTCTCAACATTCGCGGTTTTGACATTCGCGAAGGTTTTCGCGAACCTAACCATTGCGAATGTTAAGGGATTACTGTACTACTATTATTTTGTAATAGAAATCTTTGATCTATTTTATCAAAGAATGTCTTTAAATAATAACAATGTTATTAGATAGTACGAACATACGAGTATCTTCGAAAATAGTGATAATCGAACATCTCATGGTTAGCAGATATGTACAATCTATACATTTATATATTATATAAGTACGTTTAAATATTGCGCTATGAAATATACAGAATTAAAGATTTTTTTTATTTCTTCGAATAGGAAAATATTTGAAATATCTAACTAACAGGTTAAATAGTTAATCGAATAAAATTCCCATAAAATTATAATAAAATCAAACATGGGTCAAAGAAACGTGAAAAGATGTCAGAAGAGTAATATCATACTATTACTTGCTTCACACTTCACAGGGATGTTAACTGGAATAATATACAGAATCCATTTTTTCCCAATCCAAAATAAAAACTTTTTTTTTGTAACAGATTGATAATCGAAATACAGCCGACGTTCGTTATAAAGACCCCTACCGTGCCAAAAATGAGGGTCGTTACAATCGAAAGCCGCTATAACGAAAGTGAACGAAAAAAAAAAAAAACTCTAACAACCTCTGAAATTAAGGTTTCTAATGAAATTTTTTAATACAACATTATTAATAAATTATTTTTTCTTTTGTATCAAATAAACATTGACAATAAATAATTATAGAAATCAATTTAAGAGAACGGTTACGTATTTCTAAAATAAAATTTAATGTAAATGCTAAATCAGACACACAAAAAAATTAACATTTATTTTCTACAAAAAAATTTCGAAACAGTTGTTTATTTTTTGTGCATTTGATATTTTCGTTAAACAAAATTTTTCATCTAAATTAGTTAATTTTAATAAGTATTTTTGTGTTTTCGTGTCTTTAAAAAAATGTTGTAAAGGGTCATTTTAAGACATTTTACAATAGGCATCAACGCGCAGTGAGCAGTGAGTTCTTGGGTAATGAAAATGGTAATTCTTTTGGGGGGAAAAAATCTGGAGGAAAGTTCAATTCGGTCGCTGTATTGGGAAATAAGCTGCTGGACGGACGTTATATTGGATGTAAAAATAACATATCATAAAAGGGATATATTTCGGGACATTTTGCATAGGTCGTTATAATGAAACAGTCGCTATAATGGACGCTAAAACGAGCATCGAATGTAATTCCAAACATTCTGAAATGAAATTTTATTAACACATAATGGGCAATTACGCCATAAAATATAATAAATAAGAATGTATTCGTTAAAAACATACAACCTTGCTCAGTGATGTACAGAAAACACAAGAACTGTAACATGAACTTGTACAATTAAAAATTGTTTTTTTTTTTTTTTTTTTTACCATCATATTTTATCTTAAGGACGACTGCAGTATCGGGTCGAAACGTAGATTTTACATTTTATTTTTAATACTACAAGTTCATATTAAAGTTCTTGGGGGTTTTTTGTGTACCACTGAGAAAGGTTGTGTGCTTTTAAGGAATACATTCTTATTTATGAAATTTTACCTTTTTTATGTAATTAAATAATAAGATTAAAAAAAATAAAGATTTACGTATATCTCACCTTCATTTATACTCTTTAAAAAAATGAAAGCTTAAAGCTGACCAACTTGATTTGCACATCTTTATAATGTACAGCCGTGGAAAAAAAAAGTAAACACCTATAAAAAAGTAAAACCTACTAACTTCTCAACAAATTATCGTAGAAGAAAGTTATTGCTACCAAACGATTGGAAATAACGTCTACTTTTAAATGATGTGTATAAAATGTGCTTAAGGGGCCATCTACATATTAAAACAAACCCAAAATTCATTTTTTTTCAATGTCAATACTCAATTTTAACAAGATATTTAAAATCTTCGGTTAAAACTCTGCCTAGACACCAAATTTCATTTTATTGAAAAGTTTTTGAATTATAAACATTCAAAATTTAGTACTTCTAATGTTAAATTACATTTTCATATTTTTATTAATATCTCCTGACATTATACTCCTAATGTGCTAATTTTTTGTGTAGCAATAATACTAAAATGCCCATGCAATTTTTGTAATTTTATGATATGAATTATGAATTATAAAATTAATATTCGAAAAAATATGAACTGCAACCTACAATTTTTTTGATGGATTTAGATTTATTAAGTCCTGCTTTATGGAAATCCAAATTCACATTTTTCTTCCAAGTAGTTTTCAAATTATGCTTAAAAAATCCCTGCCGGCCCGGCCTACAGGTGGAGGTAGATTTCGAAGTTAAGTATGCTAATTTCACCGACAAAAACTAAATCATGATTAGAGATAAACCCACTTTAACAATTTTATCTGGCCTCTTTTGACGAGTTTTTATTTCATTTTTATATAATAGCCGGTTTTATCAGAATCATGTTAAGTCGGTATTAAAAAAAATACTTTTTCCATGCTCAACAACTCGAAATTTTCTGGCACATTTTCAGATTCATTTTTAATTGAAAAAATATGAAACTTGCTGACATGATTTTTGAAGAGATTTATAAGCGACCTGTGTTTTTATTTTTCGTTCAATTAATTAAAACTTGATTTATAAACAATTATTTTCTCAGTACGACAATATTTTTCGTTTCTAACACAAGCGCTTCGGGAAATTCTGTTCAAAATGCCCACTTTGACTTCATTTTTTTAAATATATTCTGCCTCTATAAAAAAAATCGATCATTAGGTATATTATATAGTTTCTGAATAAGAGAATCTACCAATTGGATGTGTTTGAGAGCAAAAATGAATTTTAAAATGAGTCAGAAAAGAAGCAGTTTTGATTTGAATACATCCTGAATAAGACGATTTTTTTCTTCAACCGCTATGTATTTTTTCTTTGTTTTCGCTGTAAGAATTGATCCTATCAAAAACTTGTCTAAATAAATGTTGTAGACAATATTAAGGAGATATATGATAAATTCATGGGGATTTTATATCCTGTGAATTGACGGAGTTATGGATTTTTTTCTTCTTCAGCTCTCCCTTTTTGTTTTCGGTTATTTATTTATTTATTTATTTTTGCGGTACGAATTGGTCCTATCAAAAACTTGTGAATATAAATGTTGTAGATAATATTAAGGAGATTTATAATAAAATTAATTGTATTTGATTTCTTAAAAATTGACGAAGTTATGAAAATTTTTTTTTCAAAAAACCCTATTTTTGCACCCCTTGAGCCCATTTTTAATTTTATCAAAAATCTGTGATACATAAATTTTTGGCCCTATTTTTAGAAGTAATAAAAAGTTTGTACGGATTTGATATGTAGAAAAATGAAGAAGTTATGGAGTTTTTTCGGTTTTCACAAACCCCCTCCCTATTTTCATCCCCTTTGTCCGATTTTGCCCATTAACGAACTTGACCGAGAATTTATGCCCCTTGATTTTATGTATCAGTTTGGAAGAGATTTATGCAGAATTGCAGAAGTTATCGCATCCAGAAGAAAGTGATATATATATATATATATATATATATATATATATATATATATATATATGTAGATAGATAGATAGATAGATAAAGTTTTTTACTGAGGGTGGTTTTGGATTCTAGGGGTCATCTTTGGTGTAGATCTGCAAAACTTTTTCAGAAATTCCAACCTAGGGGAGAATGTAATAGGTAGTATTTCATACGAAATCTACCTAAAAAGGGCAAAATGATGGTTTAAGGGGCCGTCTATGATAGAAGTGACTAGATATTTTGAAATTCCTTATGCTATCCTATAATCTAGCAGTCTTCAAATGACTCTTGAGTGGCGCTTAAGATACCTTGATCAAGAAGGGGGCTCTCTCGGTCAACAATCGAGAACCGAACTTAAACTTGGATACAATCTCTAAAATATGCTTAACATAATTCATTTCTCGGAAACTTATCGTACGAATTGCATAAAAATTTGTTTTTAGGCTAATTGAAGGGTGTAGAGTTCATTTATGCTGTCAGAACTGTGTACTGCTATTGAAAAAACAAAAAAAAAAACAAGTTATGATTAGTTTTAATATGTAGATGACCTCTTAAGCAAATTTTATATACATCATTTAAAAGTAGACTTTATTACCAATCGTTTGGTACCAGTAACTGTCTTCTACGATAATTTTTTGCAGAGTTAGTAAGGGGTGTTTAGTTTTTTTTCACGACTGTACCTTGTTTCGAAGTCTGAGCATTATACAGAAGTTTGACATTTAGAAATTCAAAACTTGAATAACGAACCTGCTTATCAAACGTTTTATATCAATAGTGTAAGAATGACAATGGTTGTTTCATTAAAACGTAGACCTGTAAAACGTTGGTTCTGGATAACTGTACAGGATTATGTGTTGCATACGTGTTAGGAATCTCGAGGAGATTATGTCCAGCCACCTGCTATGACAACTGCATTTCTTAAAAATACAGGTATGAGTATGACATAAGTATAATTGTTTTGTTTTGTTTTCTACTGTACTTTTTTCTAAAACCAACATTTCCGGGGGCTAAGTACAAATGAGGCATCCTGTTTAACCTCTTAATTACCTGGGTCCATATATGTGGGCCTCTATTCTTTTCATCATAAAAACTACACTGTTTGACCATTTTACATTTTGATTTCACTTTTTAACAGCCGGATGTGCTTTGCTTTAAAAGCAAACCAATAAATCACAACATCTATGCTGATTTTCACATAAAATAAATGTTATTTTCAACTGAGTTTGCAAAATGCCTTCAAGACAGTGTGACCAAGAAGTGAGAAATTTTCATAAGTATTTAACTTAAATCCTTTACAAAAAAAAAAAAAAAAAAAAAAAAAAAAAAAAGAGGATTTGTGTATTATTCAGCAGCCCTTAAATTTGTGATTGTGTGAATGGGGGAGAATGTAATAGGTAGTATTTCATACGAAATCTACCTAAAAACGGCAAAATGATGGTTTAAGGGGCCGTCTATGATAGAAGTGACTAGATATTTTGAAAACTGAGCCACTTATTAAATTGGAGATTTGAAATTTTGCATACTTATAACAGAACACCTGAGGCCAGGCGACAAATCATAAAATCTTGAAAAAGTCTTACGTTTAACCCTTTGAGCTAACACATATGTATTTTAAGCAATTCTTTCTAAGTTAGTGTTAATTAAATTGATTTTTTAAAGGGGTTTGTAATTTTAAATCCGTATTTGTAAACCAAATTTACTAATGCCTTAAAGGATCAATTTCAGAAAATTTCTTTTTTCTGCCATCTATGATATCGAAACGCTAATGCGTGAGTATTTGTAGCATTATTTTATCTTAGGATCTGAAGACAATAAAACAATGAAATATTTCTTATCGATTTACTTTTAGGTAGATTTCGTAAGAAATACTACCTATTGCAGTCGTTACCATGGTGCGACTTTTGAAAAATTCCTTCATAACTTTTCATTATATGACCCCAGGAACCCAAAACCACCCCCACCTAAAAAGTTTATATATATATATATATATATATATATATGTATGTATGTATGTACTAAATTTTGTCCGCACGATAAAAGTCGCAATTATGCACGGAATGTCTTCAAACTCGCCAACAACTTTAAGATAGCTAATTTCTCGGCGGGGATTGAAAATGAGCAAAATCCGTCCAAGGGAATGGGAATGGGGAAGGTTTAAAATTTTGAATACCGTCTTAACATAATTCTGATAAAACCAGCTTTTACACAACAATGGCAGGAAAAAATAAATATTTTTCGTTATAGCTGTTGCCAACAATTAAAAAAAAGCAATAAAATTCTCACCACAACAATTGCTTTTCTAATGCAGTGTTTTCACGTGAAAAATTAAATTAGATAAACAGTTTGACAAATTGAAAACAAATTGAATATTACGTCATAAGTTTTCTAGAGCAAGATTTCTGCATGAAAATTCAAAATGAAATAAATAGTTTGACGAATTAAAAAAAAAAAACAATATTGCGTCATATTGAAAATATAATGGACCACAGCAGGTGAATATGTAACGTCATTGAGTTTAAAGAAACGTATTAAAATATGATAAAAACCCGAGTATGGAAATATTAACATATTTTAACACTTTGAGGTTCTCTGAATTTGATTTAGCCATTTTTAAACCTATTCCATATACATGCGTGTGTGTATATTAGAATTTTCACAAAATGTTTAGCTCCCTAGAGCTCATTCTTAGCGAAGGAACTGGGTTTATCTTTAATCTTGATTTAAGTTTTGTTGGTGAATTTAGTACTTAACGTCGAAATCTACCTCCGCCTGTAGGCCCGAGCCGGCAGGGATTTTTTAAGATTGTTTTTTTTTTCTCTGTGGTCTTTAAGTGGGCATAGGACCTTTGAATTTGTCGATAAAAAACATCGCCCTTTTCAAAGTACAAAAACACAAATAATATACAATTAAAACCTATTTTTTTAGGGTTTCGTTCATCTGACGAAACCCTATTCGTCTCGCTCCTCCGTCTGTCTGTCTGTCACAGAGCCCGTTCTCAGAAACTATATATATTGGAGACTTGAAATTTTGCATACTTATAGCTGGACATCTCAGATCAAACGATAAATCATAAAATTTTGAAAAAGTTGTACATTTAACCTTTTGGGCTCCTACATGTGTATTTTGAACAATTCTTTCTATGTGAGACTCTAATTAGGTTGGAGGCGTGAAATTTTGCATACTTATAGCTGAACACCTCACATCAAACGATAAATCATAAAGTATAGAAAAAGTTGTAAATTTAACCCTTTGGGGTCTCACGTGTGTATTTTAAACTATCCTTTCTAAGTGAACCCCTAATTAGGTTGGAAGCGTGAAATTTTACATACTTATAGCTGAACACCTCACATAAAACGACAAACTATAAAATTTTCAAAAAGTCGTACATTTAATCCTTTGGGCTCCCACATTTGTATTTTAAACAATGCTTTCTAAGTGAGCCCCTGATAAGGTCGGATGAGTGAAATTTTGCATACTTATAGCTGATCACCTCACATCAAACGATAAATGATAAAATTTTGAAAAAGTTGTAAATTTAACCCTTTGGGGTCTCACATGTGTATTTTAAGCAATCCTTTCTAAGTGAGCACCTAATTAAATTGAAGGCATGAAATTTTGCATACTTATAGCTGAACACCATCATGCGACAAATCATAAAATTTTGAAAAAGTCTTACATTTAACCCTTTTGGCTCTCACATGCGTATTTTAAGCAATTCTTTCCAACTGAGCCCCTTATTAAATTGGAGATTTGAAATTTTGCATACTTATAACAGAACCCCTGAGGTCAGGCGACAAATCATAAAATCTTGAAAAAGTCTTACGTTTAACCCTTTGACCTAACACATATGTATTTTAAGCAATTCTTTCTAAGTGAGCCCCTAATTAGGTTGGAGGCGTGAAATTTTGCATACTTATAGCTGAACACATCACATCAAACGACAAATTATAAAATTTTGAAAAAGTCGTACATTTAACCCTTTGGGCTCCCCCATGTGTATTTTAAACAATTCTTTCAAAGTGAGCCCCTAATTAGGCTAGAGGCGTGAAATTTTGCATACTCATAGCTGAACAACTCACATCGAACGACAAATCATACATTTTTCACATTTTTCTAAAAGTCGTACATTTAACCCTTTGGGCTCCCACATGCGTATTTTAAGCAATTCTTTCTAACTGAGCCCCTTATTAAATTTGAGATTTGAAATTTTGCATACTTATAACAGAACACCTGAGGCCAGGCGACAAATCATAAAATCTTAAAAAAGTCTTACGTTTAACCCTTTGAGCTAACACATATGTATTTTAAGCAATTCTTTCTAAGTGAGCCCTAATTAGGTTGGGGGCGTGAAATTTTGCATACTTATAGCTGGACACATCACATCAAACGACAAATCATAAAATTTTGAAAAAGTCATACATTTAACCCTTTGGGCTCCCCCATGTGTATTTTAAACAATTCTTTCTAAGTGAGGTCCTATTTAGGTTGGAGGCGTAAAATTTTGCATATTTATAGTTGAACACCTCACATCAAATTACAAACCATACAATTTTGAAAAAGTCGTACTTTTAACCCTTTGAGCTCCCACATGCGTATTTTAAACAATTCTTTCTAATTGAGCCCCTAATTAGGTTGGAGGCGTGAAATTTTGCATACTTATAGCTGAACACCATCATGCGACAAATCACAAAATTTTGAAAAAGTCGTGCATTTAACCCTTTGGGCTCCCACATGCGTATTTTAAGCAATTCTTTCTAACTGAGCCCTCTATTAAATTGGAGATTTGAAATTTTGCATACTTATAGCAGAACATCTGAGGCCAGGCGACAAATCATAAAATCTTGAAAAAGTCTTACGTTTAACCGTTTGAGCTACCATATGTATTTTAAGCAATTCTTTCTAAGAGAGCCCCTCATTAAGTTAGAGACATGAATTTTTGCATACGTATAGCTGAATACCCCAGACCGCACGACAAATCATAAACTTTTCAAAAGGTCTTATATTATTTACTCCTCCGGGCTTCTAACTTGTGTATTTTAAGCAATTTTTCTAACCTCCGCCCTTTTCACCGGGGAGCACCTTTCCAACTTTTGCCAACACCCCTTTGGCCATTCTTTCATATTATGCACCATAGCCTTACATATTTTAGTTCCTCTTTTTACCGCCAGGGGCGCCTACTTATCTCGGGTGCTATGGGTACAATCCCCCTCGACTAATATATCTACGGATAGTATGTAAAATGGAGTTTCTTTCGGATAGAGGTATGTTTAAAATAGAGTGCGCCCCTGGTTGCAAAATGTGGAACTAACAGATTTTTCAAAAGGATAAAGTGTTTTGAAAGAAATATTAAACGAAACCCTCTGTGCGATCTGTGATCACACTTACCCACTTGTTTTCTTTATGCTTGAAGTATATATTCTTAAATGCATTATTCAGAAAAATAAATGTTGTATATGCAAAATTAACATTTAGATTCTTAATTTAAAAATTCATCTCACTAATGCTGTATTTAATATCATTAATAGCTGCGCGGATGGTAAAACTGTAGATTATGCATATAGAAAACAATTTTTAAACAAAATTGAATCATAACACACCGACTTCCAAATTAAAACCAAAATATACACAAAAAATCTTGTTTAAATTTAATTTTTGCACAACATATGAAAAATTTCAAAATTTCAAAATTTATCAAGTTTTTTAAGTGAAAAAAAAATATAGCTAAAATGAATGAATTTTTTTGCTTTTAACATGAAGACTATAAAGAAACGCATATTTGGTTAATTGTTTAAAGTTGTAGCTTATATAGTCTGAAAGTAAAGATGCGCGCAAACTCCAAATTTACTTCTCTGAGAAAAAGCGTTTTAAATTTCTAATATCCTCTGATCTTCAATTGTATTTACCGTCTATAAATGATTATAACTCAACAAATAATGCAGATTTTTAAATGAGGTTTTTTGCATATTGTTGAGAAATTTGTAAACATTCAGTATAAAACATAAACCGAAAAGTGATTTTTTGAAAATTTAAAGGTTCTGCGCCCCTTAAACACTGATTCGAATAATACACTGCATATAACATCAAAGGGGCTACATAACTTCAAATTCACCAGTATATCTTTATCTAAATATTAAATATCTAAATATTATTTTTATTTGAATTTTGTTTTTAGTATGAAGACTATAAAGAAAAGCATATTTGGTTAATTTTTTAAAGCTGTAGCTTATATTGTTTGAAAGTAACGTTGCGCGCAAACTCCAAATTTACTTCTCTGAGAAAAAGCGTTTTAAATTTCTAATATTTACTGATCTTCAATTGTATTCACCGTCTATAAATGATTATAACTCAAGAAATAATGAGATTTTTAAATGGGGTTTTTTGCATATTGTTGAGAAATTTTTAAACATTCAGTGTAAAACATAAACGGAAAATAGTTTTTTTTTTAATTTAAAGATTCTGTGCCCCCTTAAGCACTGATTCCGATAATACACTGTATATACCATCTAAGGGGCTACATGACTTAAAATTCACCAGTATATTTTTATCTAAATATTAAAAACATATGTTTAAAGTACACTTGTCATTGTAATTTTAAAAATAAAAACTAAAGTTTTATCAGGAACATAGATATTATGAATATAATATGCATGTTACAGCGAACCTCTACTATTTCTATTCGTGAAACCCGAATTCATAGATTGCTATGAATTTATAATTTAATGACAGAAAAACAGCTATATCACTGCAACCGGAGATATTTTCAATTAAAAACCAAAAGATAGAGAAAATTGATTTGAGATTTAAATTTTAATTAAAATCTTCCAACTTCATTAATAACACTGAAAACAAAAATATTAATAGGTTTGTTTTATAAATGTTTGCATGTTTGCATGGAGTTCGGGTTCAATTTAAATTATAATCCATTAAAACATTTTTTATCAGCTAAACAAAATGTGAGTAAAAACCGAACGCTGTGCAATAGAAATTATGGAAATTTAAATTTTCACTTTGAAAATATTCCTCAACATCACTGATCTCAGTGTTAGCTCTGCAAGTCATTTTATTATCAATTTTCAACATAATTGAAAATTGTTTACGAATTCGGTTTGTCTGTTCATGCTCAAACTCGTGTAAATATAGTCCGATTGCTATGAAACGGATATATGTTATTGGTGTTTACTATGGCATGTTTGGTATTGCAAATGAAATGTGTAGCATTTTCGGTTCATTTACAGGGTCACTCAAAATAAGGGGTCTATCGGGAAAAAATCGTTCGCCATGTATTTTAATGATACTACAGTATTTTAAACATATTGAAATTGATATTCATCACTGAGATGTACTAAAAGGCTTTTACTATTATATATAGAATATAGTGTGCATAGAACTTATCGTTTATTTACAGGGACCATACAAAAGAATTTGGGTATAGAAGAAAATGAGCAATAATTGAACTATTGAATCTTATGAACAATAATGGCTGGAATTTTTAAACTGATCTATTTTTTAAATATAACTTGGTGTATATAAATTCTATAGATCATATACAGGGCCGCACAAAAGTTCTCAACCACATCCGATTATAGGCGGAAATTACTGAGCGGAAATTTTCAACTGCGTTTAATTGAACTACATTTTAGTATACTATGTAGTATGCATACATACCTGTGTATCATATACAGAGCTGCAAATAAAATCGTATATTTTAACGACTATTCATGGTAATAGCAGAAATCGGGTTTTCAAACGCTATACGCGTTTTCCAAATTGTTTATTTACGGCTGTTCTCCAATCCAAAGGGTCAACTTTCTGACATAAGTTTGAATTCATTTTTGTTCGGAAACGCATGAAACTAGAAGGTGTTGTTATTCAGAAACTATGTCATCGAATTGTTTTTCCGTTTTCTTGTAAACGCCATAGATATTTCAGAAAATACTGTCGAAGTTGGCATTTTGAACCGAACTTCCGAACGAAAGAAGAAATCCAGTCAGTAAGAGGAGAAAGATGCCGTGTCAATTGATCAAAATCGCTTGTAACTCAGTAGATAATTGATTGATCAAAAAATGGAAAAAACAATTCGACTCAAAATCGCTTCCACGGTCAGGCTTTCCAATTTTATATCTTTCCGTTAAAAAATGAATTTGTAAATGTGTCAAAACATTTTGCGCTTGTTGAGCACAGCAGTTAAGAACAGCCTAAAACGTCATTTTTCACCTTAGTAGACTGTGAAGTTTAGCTATACTATTCTGAGTGTGTTGGAAAGCATTTCATAATCTATGCTGCACGCATGATTTTTCGTTCTTGTTATTATTTTTTTATTTTACATCCCATAATTTGTAATATTTTAGAATTCTTATTTTAATTTTTTTTCTTATAAATAAAAAGGGATCAACCAGAGCCTCCCGAGTTAGAGAATATAGTTCGATACAACTTTTTTTTTTTTTTTTTTTTTTTTTTTTTTTACATAATACATTTTTTTGCATTCAATAGTTCTTTTTTGGATAGCCAAATAGCAACACTAAAAATCACTTTACGTAGAAATGATCTAGTATAAAATCAAATAAAGTTTTGAAATTTATTAAAAAAGATACTTTGATATTAGCAGCGTGACAGGAGTTAAAAACTAAAGAAATTGCCAAAGACTTCGCTACTTCATATTAGCAGCATGACAGGAGTTACAGTGGCGGTCAAAAGTTTCCGGCCAGCATACAATTTTTGGTTAATTTGTAAGTATACCCATATGAAGAGGAATCTCAAAGGGATACTTATGCACTTTATTGACATGACAGTTAAGAACTTATTTATGGAATAAAAATTAAATATTAATAAATTTAATTGGCAAAATTAATTGCAAAAGAAAACGCATGTTCTCAAAAGTTTCCGGCCGCCTTGGCAAGTTTGAAAAAAAATGGTGTCATAAAAGAAAATAACAGCGAACAACAACATTTACAATTAGTATTTTGTATTCATACATTTAGCAATATGTACTCCGGCGCAGCAACGTGGCATTGATTTAATGAACGGTTTTAGATCATCAATGTTAAATTTTGTCCACGGTTCTGGCTATTTTTGTGAAAATGCTGCTGAATTGGAATATTTATAATTCCACACACGTTTTTAAGTTAGTTTCAAAGGTTTTTTATTATATTCAGATCGGATGATTGGGCTGTTCATTTCAAAAGCGAAGTTTTTTTTGTGCGAAATCCACTGCTTGACGAGCTTGCATGTATGCTTTTGGTCGTTATCATGATGACACAAATAGTTGCGATCACAATTTTTCCTCAGCAAGGCAGCAAATGATCTTGCAAGATATCCTTACGCATTGCACTATTAATCTTGCCGCGGATTTCAAATAACGGACAGGCGCATTTTCCAGAAAATGCACCCCACAGCATAACGCGTCCTCCGCCGTGCTTCATTGTAGGAATAATATATCTAGAACCTTATATTTTGTTTTTAGGTCTTCGGTTGTAATGTTTTTTATCACTCACAAAAAGATTGAACGTTGAATCATCTGAAAATAGTACTTTTTTCCAGTTTTCATTTGTCCAGTCTTTGTATTCCTTGGCAAACGCCATTCGGGCCCTCTGAATTTTTTTACTTATGAGAGGTTTTTTAACACCGACTGTTCTATAAAGTTCTATGTCACATAAGCGTCTGGACACTGTAGATAGACTTGTTTCAGCAATAACCATAACACCGTGAATCGCTTTTAACACCATAAATGGCGTGGAATTGCAGAGGCATTTTTACGCGGTCATCAACTGCTTTTCATCTGATAATTCTGTCCACAAGAATAGTCGTTTTCCGGAGTCCCCTGGACCGTGGCAAGTTCCGAAGGCCATGACCATCTTTATATATTTTTTAAAATATCGTTTACAGCAAATTTTCCGATCGACAACTTTGCCGCAATCTCACGAGAGGATTTCCCCTTTACCGACAAACAAATCACTCATTTAAGAACAATAAATTGTTAAACTTTTCATTTTTGAATTTCAAATACATTATTCACCTTGATTAATTAACAAACATGGCCAAAGAAACACTTTAGCGATAGCAAAACTAATGAATGACGACTGGCCGGAAACTTTTGCACGCACGAATTTTGAATTCCTCCCCTTTGCATCACGCATCTTAAGTAACCAATCAAAATGATCACGTGGTCAGAGGTAATTTGCTTATTTCTAACTTTTGGAGCAATTGAACTTCTTCTTCGCTAAAACGTTCTGTCAAACAAATAAAAAAAACTAACTGGCCGGAAACTTTTGACCGCCACTGTAAAAACTGAAGAAATTGCCAAAGACTTCGCTACTTCATATTACCAGCGTGACAGGAGTTACAAACTGAAGAAATTGCCATAAACTACTTCATATTAGCAGCGTGACAGGAGTTAAAAACTGAAGAAATTGCCAAAGACGTCGCTACTTTATATTAGCAGCGTGACAGGAGTTAAAAACTGAAGAAACTGCCAAAGACTTCGCTACTTATAGCAGCCTATTTGATTCTGCTACTAATTTTTTGGTAACGATTCCGAGTGGTTTTTGTGGTATATTAATACAGTTTCTAAACGCTATATATTGATTCCATTAGTTCTCAAGCAAACATTTTGACTTTTAACAAACATGTTAATAGACAAAGGTAATAAATTAACAACATTAATATTGACCATTTGCTTTCAAAAAGAAAATAAATTGAAAATTTTTGATTTTCACGAATGCGTTGATTTTTAAATAATTTCGCTTCTGAGTAGAAATGCTGTAATTAGTAAATGTAAAGATGATAAACTTAATAATAATTGTATTATCATAATGGACTTTAAAAAACTCTACGTTCCAAATATACACACATATATATATATATATATATATATATATATATATATATACAGAGTGCCCACTAAAGTTACATCCATTGTAACTAACTTTAGTACGGCAACAGCTACGGTCGTGAACATGCTGTCTAGGTATAGTAAAGGGGCTATCCGCTACGCGTCAAAACTACTTACACCGCCACATAACGCGAACTCTTTAATTTGCGTCCACATTTCGAAAAGGGTACAAGATACGAGAAAATAGTTAATTACAAATTTCAAGAATATCCCTATTTAGTTTGAAATTATGCCTTTTACACAGGATTTTTCAGTACAGCGATTACAAAGTTTCAAGAGAGTTAGACTACACCTAGAAAATGACAAATCGCATAGCAATGCGTGGTCGGAAACGCTTTCCTGGCGCGGTAGTGACGACAAAAAACACAAGAAAGGAAAGACACGAACAGGTCGAGAAAACATGTTTATTATTCTTAGTATCGCAAAAAATCTGGGACAATGCTAGACAGTGCTGAGGAAGTCCTGGACACGCCCGGTATTTTCGATACCATTACATCTTCAATGGGTTGGAGATATCACCGCCCGTGGTAGTAATTTCGAACACTCTTTGATGACGATCGTTATCTCTCTTTTTGTTCTTATTTCTTAGTTTTTTGCTGTACCAAGCATAATAAACATGTTTTCTCACCCTACTCGTGTCCTTTCTTTTTTGTGCTTCGTGTCGTCATTACCGCCCCAGGAAAGCGTTTCCGACCATGCATTGCTATATGATTTACCCTCGACTAGGTATTCTCTATCGCTCTGAAATTTTGTAAGCTTGTGCTGAAACACCCTGTATAAAAATAACTTTACTAAGAGAAAACAAGTAAGAAAAATCATGCGTTTATCATACATTATGAAACACTTTCCAACACTTCCTGAATAGTTTAACAAAACTTCGTTATTTAGAGAAATAAGGTATATAAGAGAACTAAGTAAACATTTTAGAAAACGCATGAAACATTTGAAAAACTGATTTCAGCAGTTACCGTATATAGCCAAATATATATTCCAATTATTTTGAACAGCCCTGTATTTGATCTGTAGGTTGATATATGTACTATATAATGGGAATCTTTAGTTTAGCAAGAAAACTCATAGCAGGTTGAAATTTATCTTTCAGAAATTTATACTAATAGATCTAAACATACTTGTATACATTTGTACAGTCTTGTAGTTAATCTAGTACCTTTATTACATGCCACTGTTTAGCTAAAGTTTAATTCAAAGTAAAACACTCTTAAAACTACGGAAATCACATTTCCAGAAATTATCTTTTATAGACGGCCATGTATCCAATTCTTTGCGTGACCCTGTATATCCTCTTATCTATGTTTTACAAACATTTCTTAGTAAACCAAATGCAGTTCCGCGTAAAAATGCATAACACATTTAAAAATCTCTTTTAAGGAAGTTGCAATCATACCCAGTGACCATTGCGAATTGTTTTGTGTAGCCCTGTATATGAATTACAACATTTATACACACCATATGTTATGCATAAATATATGCATTATAAGGCAAACGCACATTTATTAATAAAACACATGTAAGAAAGGTAAGCTTACTTTAATAAGAAAATCAAGTTATATTCAAGCTATACTCAATTTGCCCATCATCGGAACACGTACATAATACATGATGCTTTGCTGCCGTTTCTGGACATATTGAGCATATTTTCCTGGATGGGCTTACTTAAATAAACTGTATCTTGCTTACACGTGTTAGTTTTATTAGTGTTTATGCTTTATAATGCCACAGCATGTAATTACTGCAGTATTTAAGTTGGTGAGGGGATATTGAAAAAAAAAAAATGTCAGGTCTTCTAATAAAGTTATTTTTACATGTAACGCCTGATTTTATACTAAATCGAGGACGCTCTATTAATTGATTTTTTTTTCGTATCGCGTGGCTATTTTTGCCACTCCACAGTTTTCCATTAGATGGCGCCGTAAGCCGTCTTATCCGGTACCTCGTAGCCCCTTTTCTATAATTACTATAATCTTTTATAATTTCTATAATCTACTTTGTTCACAACTATAGTTGTCGTCATTTAGAAATTAAGGGAGCCGACAGGATTTTCGTGGACACCTTGTATATACTGCTTTTAAGGAAACCAAATGTCTACCAAATATATCGCTATTCACAAAACTGGAATTCTTATTTTGTTTTGAATTTTTTGTGTAATTGTGTAGTACCAGCTGCATAACTACGTTTCAACAAACACAAAAATATTTAAACGTAAAAAAAAGGTGAGAGAAAGAGTGGCAACGAGAACAAATGTCTGTCAAATATATCTCTATTCATAAAACTGGAATTATTATTTTGCTTCGAATTTTTAATGTAATTATGTGGTAATAGCTGCATAATTACGTTCCAATAAATCCAAAAATATTTAAACTAAAAAGAATTCAGAGAAAAGAGAAAATTGATAGTCATTGATTAGATAAATAACTTGATAACTTAAATATTTATATCGAAAATTGATTACTTTAGTAAAGATAGAAAATTTTCAATTTGAATAATGAGACTAAAAACCAAATAAGTCTAAGTTTACGTCATAATTCTTGGCATGAATAATCAGATTCCACATTAATGAGCAATAAGTTTTTAAAAAATCACTTGCGAAAGAAGATCTGCATACATATAAACGGCTGTTCAATGGCAATTATGAAAATAGCAATTTTTAAATTTAACAGTAATTATTAAACTGATAAAAACGTAGCAAATGAAAGACAGAAAAACCAACCTCATTAACTGAACATGTGTACTTTTGCATTTTAAATTTCTCCTAAAAGTAATGACTTTTATTCAAAGAATAAATACACTTGCAGATATTTTAATTTCAAAAATCAGTTTGATTTTTAGATAATTTCTTCTGTGTAAAAATTCGGAAATTCCTAAAATTAATGATACATTAATGTTACCTTGTTATTCAACAATTTTTTTTTTTATGAAAACGGTACTTAAGATATAGCAATCTGTTTAATAAAATCTTCAATCTTCTATAGGTACATCTTCATTTCGCTTGAAAAATGTTTCAGAATAAACAAAACTGAAAATGACTCAAATAAAAAAAATATTTTTAAAAATACTTGAACCATAGTTGTCCTTATTTATTTTAAATATATTTAATTAAACGAAAGTTTGTTAATTTTTTCTAATTGACTTATGCATTTAAATTACACTGGAAAAATATTTTAAACATTTAAAGATCAATGCAGATGATAATTCTAAAGCATTTAAAATTAATTAATTAAATTTAACTAAAATTCATTTACGTAGAAATGCAATAATTTTTTTTTTACGTAGTAAACGTCTTGATAAACAAAAATCTACGTTTTTTTTTTTTTTTCGTCAATATTCATTGTAACTGTGTTGGGGATTATTAAAATCAAAAGCAACATTATTAAAAATATTTTTTTCATGCATTTTAACTTCTTAAATTTTTTCTAGTTATCCTTATTTCGCTCACATGATAATAATAATTATTGAATTGATATAAAATATATCATAGCACAAAAGATAAAACGACTCATAAACCAATTCAATTATATAAACGTTTGTATATTTCATTAGAAAATTATCTACCTTCAAAGGAATGTACTTTCTTTGAATTTATCTGTAAAAGTATTCGCTTACATTCAATGTGATAATAAATTTTCAAATTTCAAAGTTTAAAAACTTGACAACTTTTGAATGTTTATTTACATCTTTTAAAAATACCATGATTTTAATTAACTATATTCGTTAACATATTTATTGCAATATTAAACAAAAAACACTGTATATCATTAATCATTTAGTTTTAGTTAAATAGCTGTTTAAATTACCTAACGGATTTTCCAAAATAAATATTTCGAAAGATTATATTATGAAGCTCAATAATTTGTTTAGAGATGCATTTATTCCACATATTTCAAATATTTGAGAGCAAAATTTTAATCTAATTTATAATAGGCGATTTTTTTTTATTGTCTGCCTTTTAGTCTTACGAAGAATACATGGTAACACCTTTAGCATTATCTGTATCGAACAGCATCAAATTAACACCTTTCCGAAAGGCTTTATGTTAGGCCTTCTGATAGTTTTTTCCTCTCTGCGGAAATTGTGGTGGAATGTTGTGTTCTTGTCATAAATTTTCATCAGACTTTTCAAGTAGAAATCCAGAAATGAAATTATTACGGCGTTCGGGGTACGGAGTAAAAGAACAGATAACATAACGCCTAAATCGTCGCATGTTGTCGCATTGTATCTAACCCATGGCTAACATTGAAGTCAAATTTTGAGCCATGCGGAATACATAAACTCTGCCAGTAAGGTTGCACTCAGTCTAGAGGCGATTTTCTGATGTAAACTTGGTCTCTACCCATCTGTTCCGAATGCTTCCAGTGAGTCATAATCGAAACCATTTGCAGCAAAATCGCTTTAGAATCACATGGAGGTGAGAAAAGTAACATTACAGTCATCATCGACAAATTGCATCTTTGTATTAGGAAAGTTATCGGACAGTAAGGGAATGGAGGATATGTGAATATCGCACTCATTTCTCCAAACATTTTAGAGCATATGACTATTCATCGTGGAATAATGTTTTTGTTTATCATTAATACTGACAACCTTGCATCAGTACCACACATTGAAAACAATCTAACAGCTTGTCTCTATGATGATTACGCGTTGTAGCCCCATTCTTTTCAAGTTATTTACACCATCCAAAACATCATTTTTCAAAAGAATATCCCACGATTACATATTGCTAGGTTCACCATGAATACATTTATAGTATTTATTTGTTTCTCCGATTATCCGACTTCTGACAAATATAGTAAAGTAGGGGAGACCGGGGCTAGTAGACGCAGTTTTTAGTTATTGATTTTCATTAATTTTTTGTTTACGTTTTTTATGAAACTTTAACTGTACTTTTAAAGAACAGGCATTGGGCTGTACATACCCGGAGTTTTGAGTTTGTAGCTTTTGTAGTTTATGTTTATCGGAAGCCTAAAGTTAAAGGAAAATTGTACGCCAACCTACCCCGTCACGGGGCAAGTTGCCTATACCTATGGGATAAGCTGGCACACGCTTTATAAAAATTTAAATGAAACTCAAGTAAGACACGCAGTTAAGAGAAACAAATTTCATTATTACCAGTAAGTTTAAACAAAGGCGTTATCGCCGTACAACGCAAATTCTAAATTATACAGACATAAAAATAATGAATAAAACATTAACATTGAGTAACTTCTATCCTACTTGATATCATCATTAGAGTTACAGTTGTCACAAATAAAAAATCGAGTGTTTCCGTTTGGGCAAGCCTCGTGTGCCCAAATTCTTGCATTGCAACCACTTTTCTCGGTGTTTGCAGTTTTTCAAGCTACCAGCACATACCAGACACCGAGCCAACTTGCCCCGTGTTCAATGTGCGTACTAGACCCATAATAAAAAAGCCCCATAATTTCTTCACAAAAGGGACACGTAACCATCTAAGCATAAATAATCCAAGTAAATCACATATGGGGTAGGTACAGTTAATCATACACTAAGTAAAACTGCACAAGTTAAATCGCAATTATTAAGATAAGTATTAGAAATAAGAAAAAGAATGAAGCAACAAAAAATTACTTATGAGTGCAAAAAACAGAAAAATCGTAATAAATGTCCATTGCATGTAGGTAAAGATGCAAAACTACAATGAGGATTGTAAAAAGCAAGAAGAAAAGATACTCTGTGACTGGTTGCGCAATCTATCCACAAACAGGCAATTTATGAGGACTGCGCCTACTTACCCCTGTAGCCAACTAGCCTCGGTCTTCCCTGCGGTGCATTTTTGGTCGTTGCTCACTGTGACATAATGACCTTTTTTTACAAATATTAATCGCACATACGTGCGCAAGCCCAAACCTATATTTGAATATGCTTTTTTATGTATTTTTAATGTTAATGTTATACATATTTAATTTAAAAATATTAAATTTTAGCATGCAGAAACATATTTTTTTTATGTTGACTCTCTTTGAATCAAACACTGCTAACTGCCAAAGTCTCACATGGGCGCCGTAATCCCAAAGTTTCTTACCCCTGAAATACCTACAAAAGAAGTATGTACCAAATATTTTGCGGTATATAGAGGAATCTTGACTTTACAAGACGAAAGTATTGTAAATTATAAAAAGTTTAAAAAAAGATACATAAACTGCATAATTTAAAAATGGGATCACAATATTTCTCAGAAGACGAAAAAAAAATTAATAAATGTAAAATAAATAAATATATATATATATATAACATAAAATAAATAAATAAATAAATTGCAATAATATAAACAATCGCACTAACATAAAATTCTTTTTATCATCAGTTATACATTTTCATTTTTCCTATTTTCTCGACACATTTCCTTTTAAAAACGGGGCTACACGGTATGACAGGGAAAGAACATATCTGGAAACACCTCATGTTGTGGTACTCCTTGTGACAAGCTTCCTAAATTTTCTATCTAATTTAATATCTGCAACTCCTCTCTTAAGATCAATTTGACAAAATGATTTTCCTTTGCACTTTCTATAATCTGTCTTGCAATTTGAACCAATAATTGCATTTTTAGTATTGCTGGGTTGGTGTTTAATCCTACATGGTCCAATTAGTTCAACGTGTTCTAAAGTCAACGAATGTTTATGAATTTGAAAAACATCAGAATGTCATTGGTTAAAATGTCATGAAAAAAATAGAATTTTCGGTATTGTGTAATAAACTGTCTCTTCTCTACAACCAAAAAGTGCCTTATAGCAATTCGCCACGACAATGTATTGTACGATGATTTATGTTTGGGTTTTCTAAGCGTTTCGCATGAAGCATTTTTTCACACCCAGTATATATGATTAATATTCGTTTAAGAACTATAATGAGCGTATGACATTTTAATTTATAAAAGATGAATTCACAATTAATTCCCACAACAATTCAAACGTATTAGCAGTGATACTGCTTTGACCTAAAAAAAAAAAAAAAAACACCCATTCTACTATAAAAAGTTCAAAATTCGTTAGAGTTAAAAATTAATCTAACAGAAAAGTTTTCGAAAAAATAATGCTTCTTTGGCAGCAAATAAAGATCATTATTTTTGTTTACATGTTTACATTAAGAGTACATTCAATATAAGTAATTAGTATATATTTAAGAAATATTTACAAATGAAGCTTTATATGTATAGTTAAAGAAAAAATACTATTTAATAACATTTGTTAAAACCCTAATTTTAATAGCACAGATTATCTAAATCATCCTCTCGCGTCCATTTTACTAGTAATATAGAAAATGATAACTTCTGAATTTTCTTTTTAAATTAACTTTTATTATAAATACAACCCAAATCTGTTAAGTTTTAAAAGTTTCAAAAACGCCTTTGTTTAAAATGCATTTATCTGCAAAAGTATGCTAAATTAAAACATGTTCCTGTTAGCTTATTATGTAACAAAAATTTAAAAAAGAATCATGCGTTTGTTCTGTAGCATTCGGTAGGATTAATTTTTAACTTTCTCTAAGTACTGCTAGAAAACTTGAAAAATTGTGATATAATCTGCATTGAAAATACGTTTAGAAAATATAAATTTAAATTATCTTCAAAAATATTTATTTTACTTTTTAAAATATTTTTAAGTTGCAAAAAAATTTCTGACTTTTCGTGTTTGTTGTGAGTTGTGAATTATGTTTTGAATAATACAAACGAAAGAACTTTTGAATGTTATTTATCTTATGAAGATCAATATAAAAGATAATTCTAAAGAAGTAGAATGCATAAAATTTAAGATGCAATTACTTTAATTATGCAAATATTTTAAAATAAATTAAGAATACTTCAATACATTAAAATATATTCGGCTATTCTTATTCGTCCCTTAACGGTTTGTCCGTATATTTTACGGGCAAAATGAGGTTGCTTGCCTCGTTACTCAAAGCTTGTGAGAATTGTAAATTATATGAGAAAAACATTACTAATATTTTCTTAATTTTTAGATACTTTAAAAATGCCTTTTATCAAATATTCAAATGTTAAATTTCTTCTTTATGTATAAATGTGCGCTGCCACTATAAAAAGATAATTATGGTTGAAAAGTTATTGACATGTTTGGCCGTTTTATATAAGGTTATTGTTACAGATGTAGGCGCTCTTTCACTTCCTTTCTCTCTCCCTCTGTATCATATTTATATATCATGGGATTAAAAAAAATCTCATCATCAAAACAAGGAATATTATTCCTAGATACAACTAAACTATGGACAATAAACACAATACAGAACGCTTCGAATTAAATTTAGAAAGACAACTATGAATCCGACCTCCCAGAAGCAAATTTATGACTGGTCACTTGAATTTATGGCTGAATGACAAACAAATTTATGACACTATACTGAGAAAAGATGTTTCCCAGTACACACGCCGATGAAGGAAATAAAAATAAGGGAGCATAATGTGTTGGGGGAGAAAGCATCACATTTAGTCACATGCTCCAAACGCAGAACTTGAATGTATCAGGTCTCACATAAATTTACAAAGGTCCTCACTCAAAGTAGAAGACTCAAGATAGAAAGGGGAAAGCAGATTTGCTCTACTGGACAGTAGGGAGAAGGAAAGAAGAAATGTAAAGAAAAAATTATACAAATTAAAATGTATGAATCTCTACGGCAAATATTAAGAAGTTAGTCTTGACTAAAATGTCTTCAAGTGCGTACTGTATAAAAAGGTTTCCCAGTTAGTTCTAAACAAATGCCTTCAAGATTAGGGATATTTAAAATTAGATCCCAGTAGAGATCTTATAGTTTGTGTGCACTCAAAGACTATTAGCTTATTCCTTAACACAATGTGGATTAATTGAAACCTAACTCTTGTCTCTCTAGAAGATGATTCTTCAGAATAAAAAGGTATAATTTTATCCTTCCCTTTATTTTTCCCTTTTCTTCCTGTAGAATATTTGAATTATGCATTATGCATTATTATTGTGATCAAACCCTTGCCAGTCACGGGGCCGAGTTGATTATTTTATTATATATATATTGAAACAAATGAGAATAATTAAGACAATTATGTTGAGCAAGTTTAAATTAAGATGGCATTCTAAGAAAATTATTGATAAAATCAGTATGCTGAAAATTGTAATTAACATTTGATTTAATTAGCTCCGAACTAATTTTTACTGAAGTATGTTAAAGGGATTATTATGTTGGGGAAGGCGGCTTAACATGATCCTAGTGGGCAAAACGATCCACATAGGTTTTCTTCCAGAAAGGTCGCGCTATCTACAGGGTAATACATAAACTAGTTGTGCCAAGTAAAGAAGAATCAATGACGGTATTCAAGCGATCGCAGTATTACGCAGCTGAAAAGAATTCTTTGAAAAAGTGGTTTTTATAACATCTGTTATAAGATAAGCACCAACTTTCATATTTATGTGGTATACAGTCTTTATTGTACAGAAATATGACTTGGTTTACTTAATAGTGTATGTTTTTAGATGTGAATTACACTTGTTAAGTTTGTTATGTTTCTCGGCGTCATCCAGTTATATGACTTAAAACAGACGGCCATGTTGCCAGGTAAAATGATCCATTATGTGGATCCTTTTACTACCATTTCATTGGGTGAAAAAAATCCGGTACCGCATGCTAGCCATCCTGGGAGCCAAATGTGTGACTGCCTCAAACCTTTCTCTTTGAGTCCATGTGTTATTCTAAGATCATAATTTTTAAATATTCCATTTTACTGTTTTTTCAAAATTAATTGTGACACTTTTTTATTTTAAATTTACATAAAATAAATTATGGAAGCTATTTGATTGCAAAACTTATTTTAATTCATTATGTACTGCCATAAATACTTTTATATGCTTTATTTTGGCGATAAATAACAATTTACAATTATAATCTTCATTTGTTCTACCAATTTATTTTCAGACATTAAAACACACTAAGATTACATAGTTTAATATACACCCAAAAAATAGTGCACATGTCAAAAGTTTAAAACATACCTCCTTAAATATTGCCCTTAGGTACATACTTCCAATTGCAAAGTTTCACAAAAAAAGGTGCAAAATTAGATGAAATAAGTTTCAACTCCATGGGGGGGGGGGGGGAATATATTAGAAAATACAAATAATAAATTTTTATACGGCGCCCGTAGAGTAAAACTCCCAATCAGGAAATTTTCCCTCATCCATTCCTGAATTAAACACCAAAAAATTCATCTCGATATCTTCAAAATTCGCAGAGATATCAAAATCCGAAATTCGTGACTTACACCATTTATCCATGCCTCTGAGCGATGAGATTTTGACTCATTTTGAATGCAAGATAGGGATCATCCACAAATTGTACATTAAAAAAAGTCGATATAAGACAATGCCTCTCCTTTGGACATAAAATAGGCAGCGTATAAATTTTACTTTAATCCTGCTTTAAAAGTATGATGGTGGTCTGCACTAGAGGTCTGAATGGTTCGAAATATCTAGGTCCGGTCCCAAACCGACCCATAGGGAAAAAAGTTCGACCCTGCTTGGAAAAAGTTCAAATCGTAGCCTGGCCCGGCCTGACTGAAATTCTACATAGTTTTTTACATCGATATGGTTAAAAGTTGTTTCGTATGAAGGAGTTCTGACCGAAAATACTTACTATATTACTTGTTTTTTCATGTTTATAATTATTAATTTTAAAGAAGCGTCAAAAGCTGTGATTATTTGCTTTATTAATGAATCTGTATTTATATGTAAACGATTCACTTCTCCTTTAATATCGTTAATCCATATTCCATGTGTTGGAGACGATGAAAAATGATATAAAGTAAAATCGTATAAGATGGAATCACATAGGAAAGAAAAAAAAAGCGTTACAGACAAGTTCCCTCCTTAGGAGATGTAAATGTACTAGTCTATTTTTTCTCAGGTATTATTATATTCAATTTCCATGGATCAACAGATTTTTCCGTTTAAGAAAGATTCCATGATAGGCAGATTTTTTTCGCTAGTTTTACTGTATGTTAATTTTTTTGCCTTAAAATCTACTATCCTTTAAAAATGTGAATTTTAAAGTTTTATTGTAAAATAATGGCCATTTAAAAATATATGCATTTGTTGCAAAAGTTTTTGGGCTGAGCCAAATTTTCGCTATTTTTGCACTGATTAGGTCAGTCAGAGATAATGATTTTAATACGGGTTGACTCGAGACCGGGACTGATAATTTCGCCCAGAGGAAACCTAGGAATAAGGAATCCAGCCCGGTTCGGTATAACCAGTGGCCGAGAGGTTTTGCTCTCAAAGCTGGAAGACGGGAGGTGCTGGGTTCGAACCCAATCGCGCCCTCCGGCCCAATCTTTCGGAATTTTCAGTGGTTTTCTTCGAATCTTGGATATCCTTCGTAAATACGGGTTAGGTTCTCTTAGAAAGACCTCCACGGAAGGCACACCCCCCCCCCCCCTTCGGGCCCATATCCCTCGTGTAGATAATTGGCCGTCATAAATTGCACCAACACCTGGTTCGGTATGAAAAAAATACATTAGGCCCGGCCTGACCGTGTCTTCAGAAAAAAGTCGCCTAGCGCGCCCCGGCCCCGAATATAGACTTTTTAACGGCCTCGCCGGGACCATAAAAAGCCTGAATTTTTGAGGACTAAAATTATGAAAAACTCTTAATCGGCATGTTAGAAAATGCATTGTTTCAAATTACACATTTAACATTTATTTATGGACATTTAAGAGTACAAAAAGGAGGTGGAGACGGCAAAAGTTAAACTGAATCGGAAGTTTAAGCTACAGAAAGAAGTTACTTTTCCACGTGCAATTTTTAAAAAAGCATTTAAATATTTTATTAGAATTCAATCAATGTTTAAAACTTTAAATGCGTTTTTTTGCATGAAGTTTTATTTTCTCTTTTTCTTTTTACCATTTTTCGTCATTAAATTATTATAAGTCAAAAATTGTAAATAAAAAAGGTGCAAACTTGGAACATGTCTTTTTTTATTATATTACATTAATTTTGTTTCGGTAAATTTGAAAAAAAAATTCTTTTGAAATTATAATTAAAAAAAATAAATTACATAATTTTTTAAATAAATATTTTTAATATTTTTAAAATTAATATTTAAAAAAATCCTGAAACAAAACTAAAATTATACTTTCCTCTTTAATTAGATGAACAAACTCTGAAATCCGATGAATAATTTTTCGAGTTATAAAGATTTTAAATTAAATCCGCTTAAAAATATACTAATCATTTAATTTTTTTTAAAACTTTATGAGAATATTAGGATGTGATTTTGTTTGCAAATTATATGGTTAACCATCACAAAAAAAGAAACAAAAATCAAAATTCTAACTCAACATATATATATTTTACATGTTTCCTAGAACTCTTAAAGTAATATTGTTTCTTGGATTGCACGCATTTCAATTTGCGTCTAATCCCTTAAAACCTGATGAATTATTTAAACGGCCATAACTCTGCGAGTTTTTCAGATATGAAGATGCAATTTTTTGTGTTTAATTCAGGAATGGATAAGGAAAGTTTTACTGATTGGAATTTTTACACTACGGGGGCCGTATAAAAATTTAATTTTCGTATTTTTTCAAATAGACTCCCCATGGAGTTGCAACTTATGACATTAAATTTTGCATCTTTTTTTATGAAACTTTGCAATTGGAAGTATGGGTCTAGGGGTAATATTTAATGAAATAGCCTATTGTTTCGATATTTATGAATCACCCTGTATATACTTTAACACAAACATTCAAGATGGTTTAAAAAATATTTTCACCTCTTTCTTACCAGGCATCTTCAGTTACTGATGTTTTTTGTCTCACTCCCTCGCTAATCGTTGCTTTCTATATTTTCCCTGTTATTTATCCCTATTTTTAGAATGTGTCGCCATCTATTGTCTATAACTGCGTGAAGTTGATCATTGCAGGTTTCTGATTTTGATGAGATGATTTCAATGGCTTCTCTTGTTAATGTGTAATTTAAACTATTGTATTTTGCTAAATTCTCGACATTTTGTGATGGGGGATTTATTATTCAATTTTGCTATGGCCGTAGATGATTTATTAAGTCGTATATCTCGTTGATGTTCTTTAATCCTGCCTTCTAGCTTTCTTTTTGTCATTCCTATATATATTTTCCTTCATTGTTTTTTAAATTAATTTTATATATTCCATATGTCTGTAGGTGTGAAATTTTCTCAATGTCTGTTCTAATTAATTTAAAGATTGGCAGGTCAGGGGTAATAGGGGTATTCATTCCCAGTTTTTTAAATTATCTTTTTACTTTTAACGAAACACCTTTTATGAAAGGGATTGAATTTGTAAATGTTATAACTTTCTGAGCTGGTTCTATTCTATTGTACCTTTTTTTCACTTTATCAATTAATTTTTGTATCATTTTAGTAGTATATCCTGCATCCTTAGATATTGATTTCATTTGATTTAGTTCGGTTTCTAGGAGGTCTTCTGTTAAACATACGTTTAGTGCTCTATGAATATATGTATTTATTGCAGCTATTTTATATGGAAAAGGGGTCCTTGAGTTTTTGGAGATTATGTAAGAATTTGCATTTGGTTTCCTGTATACTGTAGTATGGGGATTATGTTCTGAACGAGTAAGTAAAACGTCAAGGAATGCCAGGTCGTTGTTTTTCTCTACTTCAACTGTAAACTGTATATATTTTTTTTATCATATGAGTTAAGTTTTTCTAGTAAGGGGGGGAGGTCTGTGGATTTATTAGTTATCCAACTGTAAACTGTATATTTTTATCATATGAGTTAAGTTTTTCTAGTAAGGGAGGGAGGTCTGTGGATTTATTAATAACTAATAAATCCACAGACCTCCCCCCCTTACTAGAAAAACTTAACTCATATGATAAAAATATACAGTTTACAGTTGAAGTAGAGAAAAACAACAACCTGGCATTCCTTGACGTTTTACTTACTCGTTCAGAACATAATCTCCATACTACAGTATACAGGAAACCAAATGCAAATTCTTACCTAATCTCCAAACACTCAAGGACCCCTTTTCCATATAAAATAGCTGCAATAAATACATATATCCATAGAGCACTAAACGTATGTTCAACAGAAGACCTCCTAGAAACCGAAATAAATCAAATCAAATCAATGTCTAAGGATGCAGGATATACCACAAAAATGATACAAAAATTAATTGATAAAGTGAAAAAAAGGTACAATAGAATAGAACCAGCTCAGAAAGTTATAACATTTACAAATTCAATCCCTTTCATAAAAGGTGTTTCGTTAAAAATAAAAAGAGAATTTAAAAAACTAGGAATGAATACCCCTATTACCCCTGACCTGCCAAGCTTTAAATTAATTAGAACAGACATTGAGAAAATTTCACACCTACAGACGTCTAGAATATATAAAATTAATTAAAAAACAATGAAGGAAAAGATATGTCATATATAGGAATGACAAAAAGAAAGCTAGAAGACAGGATTAAAGGACATCAACGAGATATACGACTTAATAAATCATCTACGGCCATAGCAAGACTGAATAATAAATCCCCCATCACAATAGATTTTTAAAATGTCGAGAAATTGGCAAAATACAATAGTTTAAATTACGCATTAACAAGAGAAGCCATTGAAATCATCTCATCAAAATCAGAAACCTGCAATGATCAACTGCACGCAGTTATAGACAATAGATGGCGACACATTCTAAAAATAGGGATAAATAACAGGGAAAATATAGAAAGCAACGATTAGCGAGGGAGTGAGACGAAAAACATCAATAACTGAAGATGCCTCGGTAAGAAAGAAGTGAAAATATTTTTTAAACCATCTTGAATGTTTGTGTTAAAGTATATATATGTTTTAACCCTTTCAAGGGCGGTGGCTAGAGGGTCTAGCCACCTAATTTTAATTTCAAAAGTGACAACTGGCACCAAGAATATTTTAATAAAATTTTGCTTTTGTAATTAAAGTGCAAAATAGCGTTTTGTTATTTAGTATGAAATTCGTTTGAATTTTCTGGTGTCAGTCAATTATTTCATCATTTTATGAACAGAATTCCTCTGCCCCTGAAAGGGATAAACTTTTGACATGTGCACTACTTTTTGGGTGTATGTTAAACTATGAAATCTTAGTGTGTTTTAATGTCTGAAAATAAATTGGTAGAACAAATGAAGATTATTATTAATATGACATTATAAAAGAATAGATTATAAAACAATTTACAATTATTTTTAAATGAAGGATCATTTTGCCCTTGGGTAATGGTAAAATGATCCTTTGGACACTTTTTCAAAAATGTAGTTTTTTATTATTTAATTTGGGTTTAAAATATTATTAAAATATGTTTCTAATGCAAAATATAGTGTGAAACATATTAGCATAGGGTTAAAGTTTCATTTAAACAGTTATGTTATTTTACACAAGTTTTCCTCTTAAGGGGATCATTTTAGGCCACCTTCTCCTATATTAGTGTTATTTTATGCATTTTTCTTGTAAATAAATTTCATGTTTGTATTTTAAATTGTGTAAGTATCTGATCATTGGCATTATGTGTTCTCTTAATTTTAATGTAGCAGAAATAAGCATCAAAAGTTAGCTGCTTCAAAAGGAATCTTGTCGTCTAAGGCTGCTATCACATTCACCAACTTTTCGAGCAACCAACTTTTCAGCCGATTTTAACCCAAATTTTTCCCGTTCAAAGGGAGAAAAAGGTTACAATTGCCATTGCTAAAGTTGGAAGAAAACCAGTATTACTAGTAACAGCCGTTAATATTTATCGCCTATTCGTATCAATCCCTTATCTCTGACTGGCTGAAATGTTGAAAGTTGGGGGCTAGCTCAGAATTTTTTAGAGCTGTGGATAAAAAGTTGAGGATATTGCTGTTTGCTATCACACTAGGTGTTGAGACAATATTTCGCGAAAAGTTGGAGGAAATCAAGAGTGTCTAAAAAATTGCTCAAAAAGTTGGTGAATCTGATAGCGCCCTTAAATAACACAGCTCAAGATAATTAAGATTTAAATGATTATTAATTGAACTATTTTTTTTTTAAAGCAATTACAAAAAAAATATGAAATTAAATCAAGTGTATGCTGCGAACGAAGACATTTGCGCGGCGTGTTTAGTACAGAAAAGTATTCATGGTTGTACGAGATCAAACGTTTATGAACTTAAGGCAAAATATTCTGCCTTAAAGTAGTCCAACGATGTTTTTAGTACGATGGACAAAAATCACTGGAAAATCACGCAGTGACAGTAATGTGTATTGCGAGAGTTCAATAAGATAGTGTACTGACCAAGTTGTTTTACAATCCTGTCTTTCAAACTACGTCAATACATTTTTTACAATAAATACGAACATACTAACAGATGTCAAATTCTTCGATAGTTATGTATGCCGCATAAAAAACAGTCACCAATAGTTACAGCATGCGAGCGCGACACCAAGAAGAATCATTTTTGTGACAGACCTCCTGGGCATATATAATGTCGCATTTCATTGTATACCGATGGTAGCATCAGAAGGTAATAGAGGGGAACATTCAATTTACAGATAGATGTGTGGAATAAATGTCTTCTAGGGGATATTTCGTTTTACATGAAACAAAATGTTTATGGTTTTCTCTAATTTTTATAATTCGTTTTCATAAGTGCTAAAAAAACAAGTTTTTGAACATTTACATTTCATTAAAAGTACTTTTCTCTAATGGAATGTTCAATTTATCTGGATTTTTGGTGACACACCATGTTTATATATCATTTGAATTAAAAATCTTTATAATTTCCAGATATTTACATAATATTTCAAGTATGAAGAAATTAAAATTCAATTTTAGAATTCAGTGAAATATAATTTCCTACATTAGGAAGTAGGAATCCTAACAAATATTAAGTGATCAATAATAATAATGCGAAGCGCTTTAAAAATTTGTTTGTGGGCGATAGTAGTAAAGACAGTAAAGTCAGATGAAAATGTCTGAATGAAAATCTACTGGAGTATAATAATTGAAATATTTAGCTCTAGACAAGGTAAAGAAGTTTATAGTATCTCAATACTGGAATTTTTGTTGTTACTGTATTGGTAAGTTAATTTATCATTTTTGTTTTGTTTTGTTTGTTTTGTTCTGTTTTGTTTTAATGTTTAACTCTAGAACTACTGAAAACTTTAATCAAGTTTTATAAAAAATATTCTACACCAAAATTTTTATTTAAAACTATTTAACTTTTTTCTTTAACTTATTACTGTTTGGTTTATATATTTAGTTTATAAAATAAAATTCTGGTTTGAATAAATATTTTGAAAGTACTTCTCGGGTCCATTGGACCCATCTGGTTCGCAGAGGATTAATAATTTTCAAAGTGTGCACGAACACATATAAAATTACTAAAACATTTTATATTATTGGGTTTAGGAATTTTTTCATTTTTAGGTACCTTTTAATGCTTGCTTTTCGATCCTCATTCATTTTAGGTAACATGAGATGTCCGAAGTGGGATAAAACCTTGTATTCAGTTAATTAGTTAAAGTTGTAAAATAAATTTTGTTTCTTTCAGATAAGCTCTAAACTCTTTGCTTTACAGCACGATTAACATATCCTTGGAATGATTTATCTCTTTCTAGAATTCTAGACTTATTCTCTTTCTCTCTTTCTTTTGTTATTGAATTAAAATAAATGAAGAATATTTACACCAAGTTTCATTAAACTCTGTTGAAAATCCCCCTGCTGTTCTTCTACCTGTATGTGTAGGTGCACCTTACCGACAGTGATTTAAAAAAGTTTCACCAAAGTTTTAACTAGAAACATTGAATACGAGGTTGACTAAGCTTAACCTAGAGAACAAGTAGGATTTCTAAGTTCATTTAGCACAATGGATCATATTCAGACAATAAGGGAACTCAAAGAAAACACAAGGAATATATTTTTCTCTCTGACTTGTTTTTATTGATTATGAAAAAGTGTTTGGTTATGTCTACACATTAGCAGTGGTAAAATCTCTGGAGGACATTGGTATAGAAAATCCTTACATGGTTATTATAAAAAGGATTTACAAGAACGGAACAGAAACTATAAATTTGGAGGGAATTAAAGCAAAGATGAAGCTTGAAAGAGTAGTTAAACAATGTTTTTACGGCTGTTTAAAAAAATATTTTCAAGAAGATGGATTGTGAAAATAAAGGAATTAGAATAATCTAAAATATCTAAGTCATCTCTGGTTGGCCTACGACATTTTAATTTTCAATAACAGACTTGACTAATTGGAAGACGTTTTAAAAGATTGGGCAGAATCTAGCATTAACAAGGAATTCAAAATACGGGTAAATGTGGAAAGGAATAAGATGGTGTTAAATTCATTTCGACCAAACAAAATTATTGTCAACAACAACACTTAAAATATGGAAGTTCAGGCTATATGTACCTAGGATATGAAATAACATTGTACAACAGCATAATGAATGAAATCAACAGACAAATAAGATATAGATAAAAACCTTTTGAGAAGAACTTATTCTAAAGCATGCCTCTCTGTCTGAAAAGAAAAATATTTAATCAGGGTGTATTTCTGAACTAATTAATGAAGCAAAAACATAGACAATGGTAGAAAGATGACAAACAAGACAGAGGGGTATAGAAAGATGTATGCTAGGCATAACTATAAAAGAAAGAAAAAAGTTACCTGAATATGAAGTCAGACGAAAGTTTTTAACATCATCAAGAGGATCGAATTGTTAAAATGGAAACGGCTGGTTGTTACATTGTAAGACGTCAAGACAATATATGTAGTACAAGCATCCTACAGTGGTATCCCAGAGCTGTAAAACGACCAAGAAAACGACCTCAGGTAAAATGGAGCGACGAAACAAGTAAAGCTGTTGGAATTATTTGGGTGACCAAAAAAAAAAAAAAAAAAAAAAATGAGGAGAACTACATCCAACAGTGGATTGGAAACGGCTGCTGCGATATAGATATATGTATGTATGCAGAAGGTCCCAAAATATTGTAATACACTTTAAGGTTTTGCCTGTTGGAGATACGTCGGCAATGTAAATTGCAAAAGTATTCTAAATAAGTGCTGGAATGCTTTGTGCACATTGATTAAATAATAATAAAAGTATTAAGATAAATATTTAAATTCCAGCATACAGAGAAAATTAAGAAATTGGGAATGTATTAGGCATACATACCGTGATATGTTCGCATAGTAAAAATTACCATGATTCTGGATTCAATTTAAAATTAAGTTATTATTGAATTAATTAAAATTGCATAAGTTAAATTTTACTGCTTTATCCAATCAATGTTATTGTTCTTTTTAAAAAAAATAATTTTAGAAGTTAAAATTGTGTGCGTATCTCTAACTTGTAAAAAAATAAAAGCGAGTTTTAATAATTTTGTGACACGTATTATAGCGTTAAGAATAAATAGTGTGGATATTTGATATCCCATTAATACTTTAAAAAGTGTTAAAATATTGAATCCGATAAAGTGCCAACGCTGCTGAAATACAAAGAGTTGATTGCAGAGACATCTGCAGCATATTTTCTAAAACTGCCAGGCTCGTCTAGATTAACACTGAAAGTTGAAAATATCACTCAGATGTCGCTGCGATCTACTGTTAAGGTTTTAGCATCGTTGCACTTTTAAAGGATTAAAATTTTTAGCAATGTTTAGATAGCTGATTTCCAGACTATTTATTCTAGACGCTGTAATTGTGTTTATATTTATATATGCGTGTGCGTGCGTGCGCGCGCGCGCGTGACTAATAAAATTATCCGACTTTCTCTTCCATTTAATTAAAATAATTATATTTTTATTAAAGTTTTTATATAAATGTTTATTCAATTTTCTGAAAATATGTTTTAGAAAACTTATAACAATGGTAATAATTTTAAACAATATTTAAAAAAAAATCTCTATTTTCCCTAGTAGTTTATTTTTTTCATTTTTTTTTCAGCGTAATATTTCTCTGTTTCCACCATTTGCATTTATTTCTGATACATTTCTCAATATAAACTTTTCTCATGTTTCAACTGAATTGCATCATAAATATTCAAGTTATTATGATATGCTTGAGCTGTCATTTTTTAACTCTTTGAAAAAATATTTTAACTCAAAAATAAACATTTGTGTTATATGCTCCTGGAATCTTTCCAATAAGATCCTAACGCAGAACAGAAGACACGTGTCTTATATTTATCGATTCTTTTCTTTTCTACGTAAAAAGTGAAAATTTGAAAAAGAAAGTTTTAAATGTTATAAAAATCTTTAATTAAATTATACATAAAGAGTAAAAACGAGAGAAAAACAAAATTTATACCAAATACTTTTATGTATTTTTTTAATTCATTGCTTTAATGATTGGTTTACATTAGGCGGCTTCAAAATTTTTCCCTCGAGGGCCATACATTTGTAGATTCTTAAAATTCCACGTGCCACCCATAATTTAATTAAATAGAGTAGGTTAGATATCCAGGGTCTGTTTGTATGTAGACGCTGTGGACTATATAATTCCCATTTTCTTCTTGATTCATAAAGAAACATTTTATTTATATGCGTTTGCACACAATTTTGAATTTTTTCACAAGGGGTTCTGCACAATTACTTCCTTTAGTAACAGTATTAGTAGTCCATAGTGGTGATGTGAAGTTTTAGTAGTAATAAAAACGAAAGATGATACACTACTGTTATTACACATCAGAAAGCGTAGATTTATCCCACAAGGCGCTGTTAGAATATCAGAATATATTCTGTTATAGCGCTATAGCGGCAGACTAAAAAAAAAGCTGTCGAAGTAAAAGGACAATACCAGAATTTTCTCATAGAAAAATTCGTCTTTTTTAACCGCATGATTAAAAAGGACGAATTTTTTATAAGAAATTGCTGACATTTTCTATTTTTAAACTGCTGTAATGATTTCCTTTTAAATGGAAAATCTCTCTGTGCGTGAGAATAACCTTAAACGAACAACCCTGCATAGCGAAGCCAAATTTACTCGAATATTTTCTCTGTTGAGAAGAATCCTGAACAAAAGAATTCCAGGGATTTGGAGCCAGGTAGAAGCCAGGTAAGAAAAGACCTGAGTTACAAATGACCGCGGGGTAAAGATATTACCTTGGTGAGAGGTGCACTGCGATTTCGTGTTTCCTAGGTAGAGATCCAGGAACGGGTCTGATTATAAGTGACCTCAGCTGTTGGCTACAATTGGAGTGGACGAGAAAAACGCCCCCCGCGTAGAGAAGAGTTGAGAAGAGAGGGAAGGCAGTTGTGCAAAGGCCTCGAGAGAGAGTTGCAGCCTGCTCTCGTGGAGCGAGAGAAGGATTTTGTGGATGAAACATGATGTTGAGGTGACAAGATAAAAGGTGTTAAAAGTGGAGAATCACCGGAGCTCAACACGAGCGTTCTCTGAACAATAATGACTGAGGATAAATATCTGTCCTGGAAAAATTAGAAGGAGGTAGACAATTTCAAAGTCTAAAACTGTTTGCTCATATATTCAGACTGTGAATTTCAGCGTGTGTGCATTTATATATTTATAGACTCTCATAACTAATCCAGACTCCGTTTTACAACTGGAGATATGTCAAGAACCCAACTAAAAAAATAATATGTAATAAGTTTTTTTCTTCGTCCTTTGAGCAATAAAGATTAATCTTAAGATCGAAGAAAGGTGTGTCGTGCGCTACCATCAAACTTACAATTTGATTTGACGTACTTAGAACTTTTTACACTGCTTTATGCCTGATCTGTCACCACCCTGAATAAAGTGGAAATCTCGCTATTATAAAGTTTAACACTTAATGGCAGGAAAGAAGCAGATTCAATTCGCCCGGCATTTGAGTTGATTGGAGAAAAAATTAATGTACCGAGTGGCTTTTTCCCTATTTCATGATAAATTATTATCTAAAGAATATAATTGAAATAGCTATCAACTTTCAAGATTTTTTTAAAGTTGAAAATGCATATTGAACCAAAAAATTTTACTTAATATATGAGATCAAATAGGTGCCACATAGAAAATAAAAGACATTTTATAAAATTATTTTTTGGTTTCAAAATATGCGTATTTGCTGCAAAAGAAAACATAACAATTAGTACGTATGAATTTGTTATAATAAAGCGTTAATAATATTTTCGATGTCGCTGAAAATTCTTCTCTCTTAATATTCGAAATAACACCCGTGGCCGGCTGAACGACTACCTCCTTAATACTAAATTAGTATTAAGGGGATTGTGGCTGAACACGGGTTGAAGTTCCCTAGTTTAGATTGCTATGTAAAATCCATCATGAATTTCAAAGTCCTCCAGAAAGTTGGCTGAATCGCCTATGAACGAAGCAGCCCCGATTCCACCTGAATATACTGTTTTACTCTGTTTATAACTTTAACGGATTGACTTGAGTTCTTTATGTGATTGTTTTGTATCTGTAAGGTTATATTCTGATGAGGGAGGCTTCTCCGTTTCCGAGTGATTAAGACACCACTCCGCTAATCGCTTGCGAGCATAGGAGAGGTGACGGATTCAACTCCCGATGACTCCGCTGCACACTCCTTGTGGAGTTCAAGGATGTAATCTTCAGGTGTTATCTGTTTCCTTGTATCTATCTCGTTCTTATATCGACGACGACTGATAAGTGGGAACTTGATGACAAGCACTAAAGTGAAGCAACATGTCAAGAAACAAGTTTCTTATGAATTATACCTCCGGGGGTGCCTAGTCAGGTGAAGATCTCGTCACTTGATCAAGGTTCTAAATTATGAGATTAAACTCGAGCAGCCAAGGTCGCCCTTTATAGACTGCTCTTATGAGTTCTGGTGAAGATTGAGGTCTCCCCCGCTCCACGTCTTTTCTTTTTTTTCCTTTCATTTTCGAATGTGTACAAACAAATCCGAACAGTATAACTAATATCAATTTAGAACCGACCAACACAGTAACAAAAGTTATAAAATTAACATCTATGAAGCCACGAAAGCCAAGGTACCATCTTGTAAATCTCCGTCTTGCGGGAATATGACGAATTTTGCCCCAGCGGGCAGGTGCAAAACACGTTAAGATAGGCATATTGAGTGGCAGGTAGGGGCCTGGTCTGCAGCATAACAATAATAAAGTACATATGAGCTAGAATGTTAACACTATAACATATTAAAATATTTTTGAGAGAAAATGATTGTAAGATTTGTATATCTGTTCCTTATTCGTGTAATGGAAGAATGAGTCATTTTGAGTCCTTTTGGGTCTAAATTAAGGGTAAAATTTACCCTCATGCGGTGCATTCTATCTTTAAAATACCAGTAATTTGTTAGAACAGCCTATAAAAAAGCTAGTATGGGGGGAAATTTCATTTTCAAGGGGAAGTCAAATTGACTCCTAATACTTGCAGTGGATGGAATAAGAGTGATTCTTCTATTGCGAGAGTACGAATTTTCATTGCAATTAGAAACGATTTGAAGCTTTTTTTTTAGAACAGGGAATATATTTTATATTTGTTTACAATATAAATGCATATTTATCAACAGGTTTTCAAAACGTCAAATTGTTTTACAGTTTTAATAGATTATGTTGAACTTGTAGTTAGGTTATTGGAAAAAGCATTTTTATTCTTCTTGCATTAAAGCAGTTATGTCCAACTGGGCTGGTGTATAATCCAGAATTTTCTTACATAAATTTTAATCTTTGTTTAATCTCAGAAATTCTGTCATTTAAATTAGGGGGAAAATTTCTGTAATAAAATGCTACTTCAATTGGCACACACTACAGCAGAGTATAAGTTAAGAGAAAAAAGTATAAGTATGGCCATACTCCCTGAGTCACAGAAAAAAAAAATTATGCATACGGATGTCATACTAAAAATATTAATTACTAAATAATCTGAATTTTTCTAATTCTATTTGTGTTCAAAAGGGATGTTTATTTATTTATACATTTTGTTCCTCTGTATGTCTGTTCACTCTCTAACTTTCGCAAATGTTCTTGCTTAATCATGAAATTTATAAGTATTATTCACATTTACTATGGAATATTCCCTATCAAAACACAAGTGCGTAAATATATAGTTCATTTGCTAGGACACTCAAAATCTTGCAGAAAGCGATAACTATCTGCGATATTTGTTTAAAGTACAAGGAAGACTGGGGATGTTTGACCCATATTTCAAACACAAAATTTCTTCAATATTTTTACATTGCTTTTATTATATACATACGGAAACAATTAATTTATACATACGTGCCAAAAAACTCAATTAAACAAATACCGGTATTTTATCCTTGTACCGTAATGCTATTGCCCCACAAGTGGCTGAGATGTTGTGCTCTCGAAGCTGGTAGACGGGGGGTGCTGGGTTCGAACCCAATCGCGCCCGTCTGTCCAATCGTTCGGTGTTTTCGTAGTTTTCTTCGAGCCATGGATTTCCATGCGTAAATACGGGTTAGGGTCCCTTATAAAGACTACCACGCAGGGCACTCCCCCCTCGGGCCTATATCCCTAGAGTAGATAATCGGCCGTCAAATAATCAACCAACCAACCAACCGTAATGCTATTTATAAAATTTGGCCAAAAATCGTCTTTCCTTAAGTCCAAATTGTGACAAAGCCATTTTAAAAAGCGCCAAGTCTGCCATAAAAAGAAGATATCATATTTAGGCTAAGTCTCCATGATTGCCTATTTAGAGTCATTTGCTTTCATCTATGCTTTTGAAAATGATGAATCATAGATATAACATTTTTTTTTTCAAAAATACATTCAGCTAATGATACTATGTGAGGCATATATCGATACGTATTTTAAATAGCCCAATAAACTTTTTTTTGCAAGTAATTATTTCCAAATAATTCTTATTTAATTAAAAAGTAGTTTTCTCTATCTCCGTAATTAAAGTAATGACTGCCTCATTAATATATTTCTTTTTAGTACACCAGAAACTTTTTGAAAAAATCATTATTTAAAGGACAATTTTAATTTAGTGATTTATGTTTTCATTGATCATTCGTGTAAGAGCTATTTCGCGACTCGGAGCTTGGATTTCATTGCGAGAGGTCGTATGCCTAATTGCTCCGTCTTTTCCGTTATAGTAATGACACTGACAGCTAGTTTTTCGAAGTTCTTTTAAGAATATTGAATAACGAGTGGCAATTATAGCTGCTTGGCGGCTACTTAATATTTCTTTCATCATGGCAACCACCCATTTTTCCCATGCCCCTGAAAATCTTTTCACGGAAGCTAAGAAAGTTCGAGAGTCAGTTCTCAAAAAGGAGATTGATGCCGGTTCACTGGATAATAAGACGAAAAATATTCTCTTGAAATACTACAGGACTGCGCAAACATATGCGGGCCTATAACTTGATATTGTTGAAAAGCGATTGAAGCAAGTATATAAAGAGGATTCAGCAACCCTGACTTCCCTGGAGGTGAAGAAAGCCACTATTATGGACAGACTCAGCTCATTTCTGATGAGGTAGTAACTAGCCTTAAGGGTAAATAGCCTCTCTTTATATTCTGATTTTCCCGAGGATACCCCCCTTTCCCCCCTGTAGAGGAGAGCTCTAATGTAGACATGGTAGAAACTCCTACCAAGCAATCGACCTCGGGCAAGCGTCGTCATGATGAAGACACCGCTGCCGAGGGTTGGCAAGATGTTTCTTCTAAAAAGAAGAACCCAAATTGCGAAAAATTAGAGCAGAAGCTCGCAAACGCAACCAAAAAAGGAGAGAATCCCTCCTTTCTTCATCGAACCAATTAAACATTGGTCTAACCTCCTCATAACCCTTAGACAAAAAGTTCCAGCTGTTCGTTCAATTATGAACAAAAACTACATTAGAGTGTCTATTAACACCGAAGCTGAATACAGAAAGGTTCAGCAAATCCTGTCGGGGGATGGAATCCATTATCGCAGCTTTCTCTTAGAAAAAGAGAAAAACTTAAAATTTGTTCTGAGAGGTCTTCCAGCAAACGCTGACATACACCTCATCAAAATGGCATTAGATGTCACTGAACTAAATAGCCTTTCGATAACTCAAATGTACATGGGCAACACAAAGAACCCTGTTCCCCTCCCCCTCTTTCTTATTCAGCTGCTCAGACAGCCAACTAAAATCGATGCCCTATTCCAAATTACTGAGATAATGGGGCTCGGGGTCCAGTTTGAGAAGTACCGGGGTCGTAAGTGCCCAATACCGTGCCAAAATTACCAGGGGCTCTACCACTCGGCGGCTGTGTGCCACCTACGATCTGTATGCGTGAAATGTGCAGGACCGCACAAATCTGCCGCATGCAGCAAACCTTATGACGAACCCTGCAAGTTTTGCCACTTTTCGGGTGCTCACCCTGCTAATTATCGACTGTGCCCTAAGTTCTCAGGTAATCAGTCAAATAGTTTTGCAAAAAATTCTCTTTCGACCGTAAAAAATTCGCTAAAAACGCGTCATCCTTTCCCCCAAAGAAAGTGGATCCAGCAGTCTCTTTTGCGAGCACTGCGGCTGGCGTTGTTGCTAAACCCATTTCTATTACCCCTATAATGGGTAACCAAATTACATCGGCCCCCCAAAACGGTGCAGTTTCTGACACCGATTTTCTAAACCAACTTCTGAAATTTGATAAAACTTTTGGTAAGCAAGTTAAACTTGCAACTTTCAAAAAATCCCTTCCTGACCTCCGTAAAGCACCTACGGAAATGAACAGAATCTTCATTTTATATAGTAACTTGCCCAGTCTTGTAAATAGCTTGTACTGCCTGTCCCTTTTTCTCCTTCGATCCCCCCTTTCTGGCACATTCACGCCATCAAATGTTTTGAAGTTTTTATCTGTTGGCTTATGGAATGCCAACGGGCTTAGAAATAAAGCTAAAGAGGTTATGGATTTCATATATAACAATGACTTTGACATCGTTTTAGTCTCCGAGACTCATTTTCTCAAGGTAACTGTATTAAGGTTGCCAACTATGAGTTATTCCATGTAGACAGACCTCCTAATGGCAACCGTCCTTCTGGTGGCACCGCAGTGTACGTTAAATCAGGGTTCAATGCTACTCTTGCTAAAATTCCCCATTTCGATTGCATTGAAGCCACGCCAAACGTCCTGCATTTCCCCTCCATTTCCCACCTTCTGATTGCAGCTGTTTACACCCCCCTGTTAGAAATCAACGTCTGCTAGAAAAGGATCTATCAAACCTCACTCGCCCTTTTTCAAATTTTATTATTGCGGGTGATTTTAATGCTCATCACTTTTCCTGGGGCTCCCATCGCTCCAACAACCCTAGTTTTAAAATTCGCAGGTGGACAGATCAAAATCATGCAGAAATTATTGCACCTACTGAGTCCACCCGCCATGACTCCCATTCAATTATTGATTTTGCCATCACCCGCAATTTCCCGTTCCCGCACACTATTCAAGCAGTGAACGATCTGACTTCTGATCATCCACCGGTTGTGCTCAAATTCGACGTGGGGACATTCCATCTGGACGTCCCCACAGGCCTTTTCGTTCAAATTGGAGGATTTTGCTCATATTCTTATGAATACTGGGCCGCCCCCCCCGCCCCCTACTGAGATACACTCTGCCGATGATGTAACGGCTTCAATTGATGCATTTGGAGAAACCCTCCATAATGCTTTTAAAGAAGTCGCCAAACCTCGACAGAGAGTGATCGATCGTTTTCGACTACCTGAGTACATCAGGAACTTAAAAAGAGTCAGAAATCGTTTAAGACGGGGCTGGCAGACGTCTAGGGACCCCTTTCTAAAACCCCAAATTAATCGTTTAAGTCACGATATTAGTGCTGCAATCAAGGAGTTCAGTATATCACGCTGGAACACATATATTGAGTCCCTATCGACTTCTGACAACACAGTTTGGTCGGCGACGTCCCGTATGCGTAGGACACGAACTCATATTCCGGCTCTAAACGGCCCTAATAATACGATGGTCTATAAAAACACTGATAAGGCTGAGCTCATTGCTGACAGTCTTAGAAGTCAGTTTACACTTAATCGAGATGTCGTCAATCTCAGGATGACGGACATAGTCAATGACAAAGTTGAAGAGTTTCTTAACACAAACCATAGTAATACTCTTACTCCTGCAACCCCTTCTGAGGTGGTAGCTTATATTGGTAATCTGAAAAAGAATAAATCGCCTGGCCTCGACTGCATTTCTACTAACATGTTAAAATATCTCCCCTTAAATTTTATATTTTTTCTTACTATACTAATTAACACTATGCTTAATCTACGCATGTTTCCCGATTGCTGGAAGCGAGCACTGGTAGTACCAATCACAAAACCTGGGCAGAACCGACACTCTCCTTCTAGCTTTCGTCCTTTTTCTTTACTTTCCTGTATTTCTAATGTCTATGAATACATACTTTCAAACCGTCTGAAAGAGTTCGTTACTGCCAATTCGATTATTATACCGGAGCAGTTCGGGTTTTGGTCCAAACTGTTTACGCAGCACCAGCTTTGGAGAGTAACTGAACTCATTCACGAGGGTTTTCTCAGTAGACAAAAAACTGGTGTAGTATTCATAGATATTGCAAAAGCCCTTCGATAGAGTTTGGCATGAAGCTCTAATCTATAAATTGATTCTTCTTAAAGTTCCCCCTCAACTAATTCTCATTATTTATAAATATTAAAAAAATAGATCCTTTTCTGTCAGAGTTCATCATTCTATCTCCTCTTCTCGCAATATCGAGGCGGGCGTACCCCAAGGGGTACTGATCAGCACCTGGCTCTTCAACCTTTATATTAACGACATACCCAAGATTCCCCGCATCCTCTTAGCATTATATGCGGATGACACGGCCATCCTCTTCAGTAACATCTCACTAAACATTGTGATTGAACAACTCCAATCCTACCTCCAGGCCCTTTCTATCTGGCTCAAGAAATAGCGTATTAAAGTCAATGCTGCGAAAAGTACAGGTGGCGCTGCTATGCAGCATTTTTCACGATTTCCACAATAGCTCAATGTCAGAACTAATGCACGTGTTTTCAGGAAACTTCAGATTCAGTTAGTCCTTGACATGAATTGATGTTTTGTACCTTTTCGTGTAAATCGCTCAACAGGTGGCGCTGCTGTGCTGCATTTTTTGTGATTTCCACAATAGCTCTATCTCCAGAACTAATGCACCAATTTTCATCAAACTTTAGATTCCGGTATACCTTAATATGAATTAGTGCTGTTTGTGTTTTGGTGCAAATCGCTCAACAGGTGGCGCTGCTATGCTGCATTTTTTAGAATTTCCCCTACAGCTCTATCTCAATAAGTAATGCAGGAATTTTCATCAAACTTCAAATTCAGTTATACTTTGATACGAATTGGTTCTAAATTGATGTGATTTCTTTTACTATTTAAATGATTTAATTGACGTGATTTATATAGAAGAAAGTTTTGTGATGGCCACAACATACTAGTTTCATCTTTCCCTACGATCCCTGGCTACTTCTACCATCCCAATGCTCCAGAATTCGTAAGGAATTCATTACTGCTTAAACATCGAAGCACTCGGACTATTCGACCTCTCTGAATTCGATTAAGATAAACATAAGCAAAACGACTTCTGTAGGGACTCATGAACAACTGCATTGGTGTATTGGTGTATATTTTCATTGGACGGATATTTCTGTTTATTCTATTTTTTGTAAAGTTTTTTATCGATTTCGATTTGTTTTCTTTTATGAAATTATAAGATATTTTTTCAAAAAACGAAGATAACTAATTTTGTAATGTTTACAATAAACATAAAACATTTACAAAAAATATATTTAAAAAATATTAAACGCGTAAAAATAGTTAAGCAGAAAATAAGCACTCTATATGAAAATCCCGAATTAGAAAATAAAATAAAAGCTACCTAAAATAGAAAACGATATTTAGAATATCTTAGAAAAAGAAGAATGAAAAAGACAAAAAAATCTGTTACTTTTAAGATCTATTCCTAAATACACAGAAGCTCAAAAGTTTCTGCATTTCATTACATATCAATTAGTTTTTAATATAAACACAAGGAAATAACTATTAACCGAATAAAAATATAGATCTAAATCAAAAATAAGTAAAATTTAGTGTCGATAATTTATAACGGTTGCACATGTACTTATTCAAAACATTTCAAAGCACCAATTTCTGTAAAAAAATGTAGTGGTTACATATTTTAGTTAGAAAACATATTAAACATGCCCGCTAAACGAAGAAATGGCAAAACATGTAGGTTAATGCTAATGTATCCACATATTTTATTTCCCATTTCTTATAATGCAGAAGACATTATCTGAAATGAGAAACCTTATTTTCGTTGTATGAACTTCGTAAAAGTTGGAAATTGAGTTCATAAATTCTTCCCGATTGCTTACAAGATATTCATATTATATTTTGATGAAAACAGAGATACTTATATATTTTTGGTATTTTCAGCAATGTAAAATATTTAAAATATCTGTTGGAAGTAATGAATCCCACTAAAACTGGTAAAATGACCAAACTCTGTTTTGATCTTTTATTTAATATTTATAAAATAAGCTTTTATATAAGGCTACACGGGGTGTATCAGGATTGATAGTTCAAATTTGGTAGGGAGGTAGAAAAAGCAAATTAAGACAATCTGACATAGGAAAGTATGGGCGCAAACGAACGAATGACGTCGTAGAGGGCGTTATGTATCCAAAACTCCTGATCACAGCAAAGCTCTCTGACAAGTTCAGCCGGTCGTCATTCGAGGAGGTCAATTTTTCAGAAGTAACAAGTATCATTATACGTTAAATGAAAATGCAGATATGCATCTAACTTACGGTGCGGCAGGGTAAAGAACTCAGAGAGCTGCGCAAATTCATGCAGAACGCTACACCAACCGGCGCAAACCTCAGCATCAAATGTTTGCACGTGTTCATCAACAACTGAAAGGAATGCAAACCTTCCTCCTTCAATATCCACCACATTGTTCAGTGCTTAACACCAAACCGGCGATCAATATCTCGTGTGCTGAAACTCGGTACATCTTAGACAGACTGTAAGATAGCTTCCTCGATTGCACCTGACCGTGTCGATCGCTTTGCTTCTCTATCATGACAGGTACTGGTAATCGATCTAGTTTCGCACAATTATAAACACATGCAAACACTTGATGCTGAAGTTTATGCCGATTTGGTAACTTTCTGCCTACATTTGCGCATCTCTAATTTCGATTGCCCTTAAGAGACTTTTGCACTCAAAATTGTTGCAGCAGAGGTAGTATCACTGGGACTATTCGGAAAAAAGAAGATACACACATGATCTAGTTCCAAAGGTCTCCTTAGAGCTTCCTCTCCTCTCTCCTGCCGCTACCGCATTCCTTACAGGACATGGCTCTTTTAGAGAGTACTTCCATAAAATCCATTGCTCAAGTTCCTCTGCATGCGAATGTGACAATTTAGCAAGTGCCTCTCAATACTACTACTCTTGTTCACTTATCTCACGCTGGCATATTCGACGCCCCTTATCAATTCCTATAAATAGGCTAAGTAACATTTTATCCCATCCAGCACTTCGTTCAAAATTAAAACAATTTTTTTAATTTCTAATGGACCTATCTAACAATAAGCTCTTACTATCGCCCCTTGTCGCGTTTATGGCGATCTGATCTACGACCATAGTCTGTAACATCTCTATGTATTTTTCTTTTCTTTTTTTATATTTCTTAAAGTCTTCCATTGCTCGCGTTACCTTTTTCGGGGGCTTGGGTCTGTGGACTCATTGATGTAACCTTTTTTAAGACCTTAATAAAGGTGTCCGGGGGGGGGACATCTGTGCTGTGTTCTACAGACGTGGATTCCGCGTCTCAGCAGTTCCTCGTAGGCAGTCAAAGTCCGCTTGCCCATGCCGCACAGTAAGTTATGTGAATATGTGCATATTCCTTTAATGTATAATGATTCATGCTACTTCTGCAAAGTCACCTTGTCGAATGACGACCGTCTAGACATATCAGAGAGCTTTGCGCGTAATCAGAAGTTTCAGATACACAACGCCCTATACGACGTCATGCGTTCGTTTGTGCCCATACTTTCGTATGTGAAATTGTCTACTTTTGCTATTTTCTACCTCCACACCAAATTTGAGCGATCAGTCTTGATACACCCTCAACAGCGTTTTTAGGTAGATTTCGTATGAAATACTACCTATTGGGATCGTTCCTATGTTGGAATTTCTGAAAAATTTTTGCAGATCTACACCGATCATGACCCCTAGAACCCAAAACCACCCTCAGTAAAAAACTTTATATATATATATATATATATATATATCGCTTTCTTCTGGACACTCTCTGGATAACTTTCGTAATTCTGCACTAATCTCTTCCAAACTGATACATAAAATCAATGGGCATAAAATCTCGGTCTAGTTCGTTAATGGGCAAAATCGGACCAAGGCTATGGAAATAGGGAGGGGTTTTGTGAAAACCGAAAACCCCCAAAACTTCTTAATTTTTGTACATATCAAATCAGTTTAAAGTTTTTATTACTTCTAAAAATAGGGCCAAAATTTTATGTATCACAGATTTTTGATAAAGTTAAAAATGGGCTCAAGGGGCGCAAAAAATAGGGTTTTTAGGAGAAAAAAATTCATAACTTCGTCAATTCTCAAGATATCAATTCCAATTAATTTTATTATAAATCTCCTTAATATTATCTACAACTTTTATATTCACAAGTTTTTGATAGGACTAATTCGTACTGCAAAAAAAAAAAAAATTAAAAACGAAAACAAAAAGGGGGTTTGAAGATGTAAAAAATCCATAACTCCGTCAAATCAAAAGATATAAAATCCCCATGAATTTATCATATATCTTCTTAATATTGTCTACAACATTTATATAGACAAGTTTTGGATAGGACCAATTCTTACAGCAAAAACAAATTAAAAATACATAACGGTTGAAGAAAAAAATCATCTAAGTAAGGGTGTATTCAAATCCAAACTGCTTATTTTCTGACTCATTTTACAATTCATTTTTGCTCTCAAAGGCTTCCCATTGGTACGTTTTCTTACCTAGAAACTGTATAATGTACCGTAATGGTCAATTTCTTGATAGAGGCAGAATATATTTTTAAAAATGCTGTTAAAATGGGCATTTTGAACCGAATTTCCCGAAGCGGATTGTGTTGGAAAAATCATTGAATTAAGGATGCACTCAAATCCAAACTGCTTATTTTCTGACTCATTTTTAAATTCATTTTTGCTCTCAAACGCATTTAATTGGTATGTTCGCTTATTCAGAAACTATATAATGTATCGCAATGATCGATTTTTTGATAGAGGCAGAATATATTTCAAAATATGATGTCAAAGTGGGCATTTTGAACGGAATTTCCCGAAGCAATTGTGTTATCACTTTCTTCTGGACACGATAACTTCCACAATTCTGCACAAATCTCTTCTAAACTGATACATAAAATCAAGGGACATAAAATGTCGGTCAAGTTCGTTAATGGGCAAAAGCGGACAAAGGGGATGAAAATAGGGAGGGGTTTTGTGAAAACCGAAAAAAACCCATAACTTCTTAATTTTTGTACATATCAAATCAGTTTAAAGTTTTTATTACTTCTAAAAATAGCGTCAAAAATTCATGCATTACAGATTTTTGATAAAATTAAAAATTGGTTCAAAGGGCCCAAAAATATGGTTTTTGGGAGAAAAAAATTCCTTACTTCGTCATTTCTCAAGATATCAAATCCATTTAATTTTATTATACATCTCCTTAATATTATCTACAACTTTTATATTCACAAGTTTTTGATAGGACCAATTCGTACCGAAAAAAAAATTAAAAACGAAAACAAAAACAAAAAAGGTGGGTTGAAGAAGAAAAAAATTCATAACTCCGTCAATTCACAAGATATAAAATCTCCATGAATTTATCATATATCTTCTTAATATTGTCTTCAACATTTATATAGACAAGTTTTTGATACGGAAAATTCTTACAGCAAAAACAAATTAAAAGTACATAGTAGTTGAAGAAAAAAATCATCTTATTAAGGGTGCATTCAAATCCAAACTGTCTATTTTCTTACTCATTTTTAAATTCATTTTTGCTCTCAAACGCATCCAGTTGCTAGATTCTCTTATTCAGAAACTATATAATGTACAGTAATGATAGATTTTTTGATAGAGGCAGAATATATTTCAAATAATGATGTCAAAGGGGGCATTTTGAACAGAATTTCCCGAAGCGATTGTGTTAGAAACGAAAAATATTGCCCTACTGAGAAAATAATTGTTTATTAATCAAGTTTTAATTAATTGAAAGAAAAATAAAAACACAGGTCGCTTATAAATCTTTTCAAAAATCACGTCAACAGGTTTCATATATTTTTTTTTTATTATTATTAAAAATGAATCTGAAAATGTGCCAGAAAATTTCGAGTTGTTGAGCATGGAAAAATATTTTTTTTAATATCGCCTTAACATGATTCTGATAAAACCAGCTATTTTATAAAAAGGAAATAAAAACTCGTCTAAAGCAGACAGATAAAACTGTTAAAGTGGATTTATATCTAATAATGATTTAGTTTTTGTTGGTGAAATTAGTATACTTAACTTCGAAATCTACCTCTGCCTGTAGGCCGGTCCGGCAGGGATTTTTTTCTATTTGATCATCATTAATTTAATTTAATTTGTACTTTATTCAGTTTTGGCCGAAAGCGGACTTTTTGTTCTTAATTTTTCTTTTTTTGCTCTTCTTGGGGACATTTCACTTTTTCCAGTGTAATTGCTGTTCTGGACTTCGGCTACGGTCATAAATCTAAGATCCACATTCCTTTAACTAGAGATACTGAGCCCATGGCTATAGGGACTCAGAATACTGGAATCGCTCCAAGTTCTAAGTTAAAGCCAGTTATCAATTTCTAAATGTTTTTGTAACAAAGAATCCGTGCACATTTTTGAAAAAATCCCCCGCAATGGTTTCGTTCAATTTTTTTTTTTTTTCCCTATACCGCGACGGAGTCACTCACGAAAGTTCACGTAGAATCCTGAGAGCCTCGCTGAGCACAAGTTGGAAACCTTTAGTTTAAATGTTATGTGTGCACATAAATTGAAAAATAATAAAAACAAAACGTATAACCTCTATGTTTGAAATAAAAAAAATGTCACTGCCCCTTATGAAATACAATGTAAATACAACAATAAATCCTTTTGGGTAGAAAATCACTGCAAGCATTATAAGATAACTAGTGATACCTTAGAAACATTTACATAAAAATAAAAATAAAGAATTTTTCTTTTAACTAAATGTTAATTTACGATGTACATTTAAAAACATCTTATTAATATGCATATATTCAGTTAAAAGATTTTTTTTTTCAAGTTCTATTACATTTAAAATTCTTTCCTCTATCTAATTAATGTTCAGAAAAAAAATAATTGTGAACATTTTCAGTACCGTACTTTGATAAATATTTTGAAGACGTTACTAATATTTCGCAGGTAAATGTTTTCAGATAATTCTCTGTTAATTAAATTGTATTTTAACTTTTTCAATTTAAAATATGTTATTTTTCTTTTATCTTTATTAAAATTATTTTTAATACAATCATTTAAAAGAATATAACATTAATTTCAAACTAATATTGTCATAAACGGGGAGGAGATTATAATTTTCTGTTATTCTAACTTTTTGTATTTTTTCATATGCGTGTGCTGTTATTTTGTTGTTGCTTGAGAGCTTATTTCCAATTTACGTAGCTCCCTACTTTACAGTTTAGGACCAGAAAATGTATTTAAAAAAATGCATCATCTTTATGTGTGGTAGTTAATTGATTTTATTTACAAAAAAAAAATTAAAATCCAAATATATGCATTTGTCTTGAATATAGAGGTTATATTCGCAGTTAAGAATACAGGGCCATTCGGAATTCGCGGTACAAACTTTAAGGTGTGGAAAAGTACAGTACAACGAGTAATGTTTGTGTAGGAATACAAGAAAATAATCCATTTATTCAGTCAATATACAGAGTGTTTCCTCCAATTCAAACTCACACTTTTGTTAAGAACTATAACTATGTTGAGGGTATTAAAAAAAGCTCAACAAACTTACCTTGCGTTGTGCAAAATGCAATAGCATCGTGAAAGGATTTGGAAATGCACAGTTTTTCGGTCTTTGAAAGCATGTGCAATGTTAGTTATATTATGGAATTATATGAGCACTCTTTAAGGACCACCCTTTTTGTGCACATCTATATGTACATCTTTATAAGTGAACCCTTATAGCTGTGTCCCTATGTACACCCCTATATCTGCACTTGTACCATATATGTACTTGTAAAATGTATACCATGGGTACTAAATTACACTGTACATTTTCACTCTGCAGTTAATAAAAGTTAAGGAGCTGTAAATAAAACAGAAACCACATAATATATATATATGTATATATATATATTTATGTCTATATATATTTACTACATCATTGAATAATTAATACTTCATAAACATATTTTAGATTTCGAAATTTCCAAGAAGCTTTATTTTTTATTTATATGTTTGCTTTTATTTACTGAAGCACTACATACATTGTTATGTGGATTTGTTCCAAGTAAATTATGAATAAATTATTTGGTTAATGTCAAAAAAAAAAAAAAAAGTAGATACATTTTGCCATTAAAGTTTTAAGCTACGCCAATTAAAAAGCTAAACATGTAACAAATGTTCTCTGAATAAATATTTTCTGCATATTTTTGGAAACAGAAAAAATATCTTAATGTTTAATATCTTAATTTGCATTTTTCGTAGAATTAGTAGTTTTCCTTATACATTTTCAGGGTTACTATTTCTAATAAAATGAAATCAAGTTTAGTAAAATGTCTGCGGCAGAGACGTTGAATCGATAAATAAGTATAAATGAATTTGTTAATTTTATTTTAGTATTTCTAATAAAAAGAAATCAATCTAAATAACATGAATATAGCACAGACATTTAATGAATAAATATTTATATGTTAATTTGTTGTTTTCATTTGGAATTAATTCATTTGAGTTATTACTGTTAGTTTAGTAGATTATTAATAGACCGGGAGGCGATTGCACAGACCATCACCTCATCGAGTTAACGGCTGAAATTCCAGGATTAGACAGAACTCGATTAGCATATTAAAATGCAACTGCTCTGACAAGTCTTATCTTGGTGGAAACCATCTGCAGATCCGATTTTAATGGTTGATCTGTGGGTTTATAAATGTGTTTTCCTGCACTCAAAGGTAAGAAAACATGGAGGACTGGGAGCAGGCAAACACAATGAAGAACCAACTAGTCAATCACTAAACTCGGGTTTAAAGGTAGTTTCTAACAAGATATGACTTGGCAGACCAATTGCGTTTTAATATGCTAATGGAGTTTTGACTAATCCTGGAATTTCAGATGTAGACACGATGAGGTGATATTTGTGCTTCTATATTGTGATATTTTGACCCTCCTCATGGTCTATAAGATTCAAATTTAAACACCTTCCAGCAGAAGTGAAAAGTGCGACGATTTTGATTCATTTTGCAGTCTCCTCTACTAGTCCAGGCAATAGAGACCGTATAGGGACTCTACCTAGTAAAATTTATGGTAGTACTGGAAATCGACTTTCTAGATGTTTTTTGGGTCGCTGAATCCGAATTTGTAACTTCCCACCAAAATTTCCCCCGTCAACACCCCCCCAATTTTGGTAAAAAGCCCCCCCCCCCAAAAAAAAAGGTTTTTATTAAAAAATTCCATTTTTTTATTGTTTTAGGGGAGAAGTAGCTAGAAATTCAGAAAGTAGACAAAATTTGCAACAAATTAGATGTATGACATTATGACTTAGGATGAAGGGGAAGGGGGGCTCTGCCTCGGAACATGCGCCGCAGTGCCTCGTGGACTAAGTTGCGCAATTCCACTTGACCACTCACACGTTTGCATTAGCCCTCCCATCTTCCCTCTAAACTTTCTCTATAAGGTTTACTTTAAGTTTTTTGGGTCGCTGAATCCGAATTTTGAACTTACCCCCAAAATTTTCCCCCCGAACCTCCCCCCCCCTCAAATAGTTGTTTTTAACTTAAATTTCTTATTGTTTTAGGGGAAAAGCATTACGAAATTCAGAAACTAGACAAAATTTGCAACAAATAGGATATATGACATTATGACGTAGGATAAACGGGGAGACAAAGGGCTGCCTCGGAACATTCCCCGCGCGCTTTTCTCAAAAACCAAATTTTTTCAAAAAATCAATTTTTTTTTTTTTGGGGGGGGGGGGTGTTGCCGGGTGAAATTTTGGTAAGAAGTTACAAATTCGGATTCAGCGACCCAAAAAACATAAAGTGAGTCGAAATCCAGAACTAGTATTAATTTTTCCAGATAAAATCCCCTATTGCCTGGACTTCATAATTTAGTGCACGTAGCGGCGCAGTGCATGTTCAGAGGCAGACCCACCCTCCCCGTTCATCCTAATTCATAATGTCATATATCCTATTTGTTGCAAATTTTGTCTAGTTTCTGAATTTCATAATGCGTTTCCCCTAAAACAATAAGAAATTTAAGTTAAAACAACTATTTGGGGGGGGGGCGTTCGGGGGGGGTGAGGGGAAGTTAAAAATTCGGATTCAGCGACCCAAAAATCTTAAAATAAACCTTATAGAGAAAGTTCGGAGGGGAGATGGGAGGGCGAATGTAAACGTGTGAGCGGTTAAGTGGAATTGCGCAACTTAGTTTACTCTGCACCGCGCGCATGTTCAGAGGCAGATCTTCCCTTCCCCTTCATCCTAAGTCATAATGTCATATATCTAATTTGTTGGAAATTTTGTCTACTTTCTGAATTTCTTGATACTAAAAACCTTTTTGGGGTTTTTTTTTACCAAAATTTGGGGAGGTTACCTTGGGACATTTTAGTGGGAAGTTATAAATTCGGATTCAGCGACCCAAAAAACATCTAGGAAGCCGATTTCTAGTACTACCATTAATTTTGCTAGGTAAAATGCCCTATTGCCTGGACTATACTATCCGTATTTGTTACAATATGTTTATAAACTCGGCTTTGTATCAAACATAAAAGCTTAAGAATGAGACGAATTTCAACAGTCATATTTTTTCAAGGTCGACGTTTAATATTAAATAAAAGAATGGAAAATATTATATTTAAACATTTGTTTTGTAAATATGCAATAGTAAAAACTTCATTGGCAAGTATGCTTTCTTTACATAAAAATTTTAAATTTATGAAACTTAAGGTTGCCTTCTCTTTTACTAAATACAATTTAACTTCAAATTTATACACTATTCACAAAATTTTAGCCAATACCCGGATTCGTTTTATTTCTCTTACTAGCAAACCCCGCGGCTTAGCTCGCGTAATATTTGAAATATGCCAAGTGATATTTATATGTCTAATTTTTATTAAAAGAAATTATTCTTTTAGGAATAATTCAAAAATTACTATTTAAAACACACTTTGACTAAACTTCATTATTACACTGCATTAGTCAGAAATGAGACTTAAGTTAATAAAAAGAAATAAAACTAAATAAATGATAATTTAACTGTTCTTAGAAATCCTTTATAAGTAATCCCTAATAAGTAACTAATATTTCAAATTTCATTTTTCTAGGCCCTTCAGTAACGAATAAATCGCATTATTAGAACGTTTTATGCTCCTGCAACCCCTTTGAGGTAGTGGCACCGACATAAAATATAACCTATCTTGGAGAAAGGGTTGTCACCATCACTTAGATACCATTATTTTTTAAATCGGTTTGGTATTTCTTGAGATTGTGTAGAAACCACCATTTACAACGTTCTTTAGAACGCTTTCTGTACATTTTCACCCCTTTTAAATTTCGAATTATCTAAGAACTGTTATTAGAATTTTTTTCTATCTAATAAGTAACTAATATTTCAAATTTCATATTTCTAGGCCCTTCAGTAACGCAAAAACCGTAATTTAGAACGTTTTTTGCTCCTGCAGCTACTTTCGAGTAATGGGACCGACATAAAATATAGCCTATCTTGGAGCAAGGGTTGTCACCATCATTTTGAAACAATTATATTTTGAAACAATTATTCTTTAAATCGGTCTGATATTTCCTGATATTGTGTTGAAACCACCATTTATAAAGTTTTTTAGAACATTTTTTGTGCATTTTCACCACTTTTAAATTTCGAATGGTTTAGATAATGTTCTTAGACATCATTTTTATCATATAACTACCATCCCAAATTTCATGATTCTAGACCTTTCCATAACACACAAATTTCCTTTTTAGAACGTTTTTTGCTCCTGCATTCGCTTTGGGGTAGTGGCACCGACATAAAATATAGCCTATGTTCTAATTTGGACTACCAAAATCATTTTGATACCATTACTTTTGAAATACGATTCGGTAGATCTAGAGATTACCTCTAACAAACACACAAACAGTTTTTACTTCTTTACAATATTAGTTTGATTAAGGGTGTATTCCAACCAATTTAAACTGCTTCTGATTTATTTTTAAATTCATTTTTGCACTCAAACGCATCAAACAGGGAAATTCTTGTATTTAGAAAGTACATAATGCTCCGTGCTTCTCGCTTTTTTAGATAAATGCAGAAAATATTGTAAGAAATGCTGCCAAATTTGGCATTTTGAACCAAATTTTCCGTAGCGGGGGATCTGGGAATGAAAAAAATGGTCATACCGAGAAAATAATTGTTTAAATATCACATTCTAATTAATTGAGCGAAAAATGAAATGACACGGCCTCTTATACATCTCTTCAAAAATCACCTGACCAAGTTTCATATTTTTAATTTTTAAAATGAGTCTGAAAGTGTCTCATAAAATTTCGAGCTGTTGAGGATGGAATTTTTTTTTTCGAATACATCCTTAAGAAAAAATATTCTTGGGGGAAGAATATGTAAATAAACTAATCTTTTGGAATCACACTAAACTTACAATGGCTAAAAACTATATTTACTAATGCTAAAATTTTCCCACAATTTGTTTCCTGTTTCTTATAACATAGAAAACATTTTCCGAAATGAGATATTTTATTTTCACCGTATGAACTTTGTGAAACTAGAAAATTATGTTTACGCCAAATGCAGATCATGTTTTTTATTTAGTATTTGTAACAATGTAAAATGCAAAAATACATACTTTAAAAAAAATAATAAATGCTACAGTGGCATAGAAAATGCATTTTAATCTTTAATTTAATTATATGGTAATAATTTATTATTATTTTTTAATAACGTTGATTATAGCCTATTGCAATTTAAATGCTTTCCACGTTAATTTAAAAAAATAGTTTTTTGTTTGCTTGTTTATTAAAATTATTAACACTAGTATAAGTAATTTTGCCTTTCTTTTTCTAATTTTTTTATGTAAATTTTGTGATAATTTATGTAACACGTAAACGGAGGAAGAAAAGACTACCAATAATTCTAATATTACTAATAAAAATGTCCATTCTATAGTGTTTTGATTTTAATTCTGGTTTTAAAGTTAGGTAAAACAAAAGTTATATAATCCTACACCAAAAATTTGAAGAATGAAAATTTAATTTATCCTCAATATAATGAGCTTATAGCCTTTCCCTGATGGCAAAAATGTACTTCGCTAGAAGTAGTAGACATTTGTCGTTTTTGCAAATAGTAACTGCAGTAATCAAGTTTTATATGAGCACCAATTACCTTAGTAGATTTCAAAGTGTTTCGCTTTGTATCACAGAAGTTGAAGTCGTTATGCCAGTTCTTTCAACATATTTTGAGTATTTGAAGAGCTCAAATGATAGTATGGTATATATAGATGGTATGTAACAAAATAAAGAAAATTGAGTTAATCAAACGGTTAAAGATAATAAATGGTCCCCCCACCGTCTGTTTAATTACTATTTGAAAAACATTAATGCTCACAGAGCTTTTAATTGTTAAAGGTGCCATTCAAAAAAAAGGCAAGTGGATATTTGGAACGTAAAGCTCATTTTCTCAATATGATGATTGTGTCACTTACCACCTTCATCATCTGATCTCTTTATTTAATCTGCAGCACACTTTTCTACAGTTTATACAGAACAGAACCTAAACCATATTAGTTCATGATATTGAATCATTGATGCAAGATATTAGAGTGAAATCTGCCAGAGCAAGAACACTTATCGAGAAATGTATCACGTACATGGCATTTCTCAAAGGGTAAACAGGTCGCACGTTTAAATTTACTAAGGTAACAAGTGTTCATAAAAAAATTCAATTGCTGCAATTAATACTTCCAACTAATATAATGTGGCCATGACAAAACGTTCTTCTACATAAATTAAATTGCCTGCAACCAAAATTAAATGATAATCTATTCGTTCTTGAGGTATAGCAAATGGTAACTGTAATAATCAAGTTTTTTTATGCACACCAGTTACATTAGTAAATTTCAAATTGTATCGATTTGTATCTTAGACTTACAAGTCGTTATGCCAGTCCTTTCAGCACGTTTTTGAGCATTTGGGATCTAGCACCCTTTTATATGGTTTACACAGAACAGAAATTTACACCCATATGAGATGATATTAAAACATTAATAGCGGGAAAATAGAGTGAAATATGATAGAGCAAGAACACATATCGAGAAATGTAATACGCACTTGGCATTTCTCTAAGGGTAAACAGGTCGCAAGTTTAAATTTACTAAAGTAATTGGTATTCATAAAAAAAAATCGATTACTGTAGTTACCATTTCCATCTAGTATAATGTGGTCATGGCAAAGCTTTCTTCTACACAAAACAAATTGTCTGCAACCAAGTTAAGTCACAATCTATTCGTTCTTGCAATATAGCAAATGGTAACTTCAGTAATCAAGATTTTCTGTATACACCAGTTACCTAAGTAAAATTCAAAGTGTATAGCTTTCTGTCTCAGACGTTCAAGACGGTAAGCCAGTGATTTCAACATGTTTTGGTGCATTTGGGCTGTGTACCATTTTTTATAGTTTACACAGAACAGAGGCATACACCCTACATCAGTTCATGATATTAAAAATTGACAGCGGGATAATTGAGTGAAATATACCAGAGCAAGAACACTTATCGAGAAATGTAATACGTACTTCGCATTTCTCAAAGGGTAAACAGGTCGCACGGTTAAATTTCCTAAGGTTATTGGTGCTCATAAAAAAAATCGGATTACTGCAGTTACTATTTTTAACTAGTATAATGTTGTCATGGCAAAACTTTCTTCTACGCAAATCAAATCGGCTGAAACCAAAGTTAAATGACAATCTTTTCGTTCTTGAGATATAGCAAGTGGTAACTTCAGTAATCAAGTTTTTCTGTGTACACCAGTTAGATTAGTAAAATTCAAAGTATATAGCTTTGTCTCTTAGACGTTAAAGACAGTGTGCCAGTCGTTCCAACATGTTTATGAGCATTTGGACTGTAGCACCCTTTTCTGCGGTTTGTACAGAACAGAAACTTAACCTTAACAGTTCAAGATATTAAAACATTGATAGCATGACAATAGAGTGAAATCCGCCAGAGCAAGATCATTTATCGAGAAATGTAATACATGCCTGGCATTTCTCAAAGGGTAAATAGGTCGGACGTTTAAGTTTATAAACGTAATTTGTATAAAATAAGTTCGATTACTGCAGTTACTATGTCGAACTAGTATCTTGTGGCCGCCACAAAATTTTCTTCTACATAAATGAAATCATCTGCAACAAAAATTAAAAGGACAATCTATTCGTTCTTGAGATATAGCTATCGCGGTAAACTTAAAAAGCAGAACATAACAGTGACATCTGTTGGGCGGTATACACCCAAACATAATTAAAATCTATTTATGTCAAGGTATTTCAAAATATCGCTCCCCCGCAGGAAAAGTGACATATCTCGACAAAAGTAAATTTTACAGGAGAGGCAAAAAAAAAAAGCATGGTTTTACTATAAGATGAAATTGCAGCACTTGACCCCTTAATAATGAAGACGTAGGATAATGTTTGAAAGGTTAGGTCATTTTACCTCCTCACATAATCCACCCCTCTTCTGTGGTCACAAATGGACATATAGAGTAAAAAAGCGATTTCTCGTATAACTACATTTATGAAACTGTTTGCGTAGCAAGACACACCTATGACAGTTTTATCAGCGTAGTAAAACACAAAATGAATTTTTGCGAGATGCATCACTTTTCTTGCGGGTGAGCGATATGATGCTTGTTGAATTCATGCATTAGTTCTTGAGATATAGCTATCGCGAAAATAGTGGAAAGTGCGGCATAGCAGTACCACCTGTTGAGAGATTTACACTAAAATCTAATCAGCACCTGTCAATGTCTAACTGAATCTGAAGTTTGGTTAAATTCCATACATTGGTTCTTGAGACAAAGCGCTCACAAAATTTGTATCAGAAACAGACCGACACACACATAGACAGACAGACTCACAGTCAGACCTTTTCTAAAAACAATCAAATTGTATTCAGGACCTTTTATAACGTATAAATCTGAAAACCGGAAATCAAAAATTTTTACGATTCCAATAAATTGTTCTTGTATAGGTAGAAGAAGTAGAAAACCACATATGTTTTAGTACATAACTTTTCGCGCAATACATTTTTTTATTCAATGAAAGACTTTATGCTCACCCTGTATATCATACAACAGAATAAAGAATTTTTTCTATTTGTTACAAAAGAGGCCGAATTTTAACGATTGCTGATAAGATACAATTCTTACAGTCTTTGAAATAAAAATCTGAATTTTACGTAACACGTAAATAGGGGAAGATAAGAATATCTTTTTACCTCTTTTGTTAACGAATGAAGAAAATGAGTTATAAAATCTCAGACAACCGACATTCAGCCGTAATCTTTTTCTTCTAAAGTGCAATAAAAATATAACATTTATCCTATTTTTGAGATAGTCGGATTCTGTGCAAAGGCAGAAAAAAGGAAAAGATTAAAAGAAAGAAAAGAAAACTGAGAAAAGGTAAATGTTTTTTTTGTTTGTTTTGTTTTTGTTTTAATACTATGTACAAAATAAAACTTAATTTTGAAAGAATAAAGTAAAGGTTTAATGGCAATCTTTTAATACTAGTATCCGTCAGGCCGAAATGTCGGAGCATGGAGACGCGTAAACTTAAAAGATATTATTTAAAAAAATGTTTTATTTTCTAGGTTACTGTTTAATAGTATAAAAGTAAGTTTGAAATAACAATCGTGGATACTTCATTTTAAAGTGTTTAATTCAGTCGTCAGTTGCCTCGGGTAATGCACAATTTCTAATCTATCAGCAAGTGCTCCCTTACTTCTAATTTGGGTAAAGCCTGTCTTTAGCGAAAATTGCTTCCATTAGAACTTTCTCTAAGTGATAAACTACAGTAAAAATGGCATAAGTTGTTTTATGAGACAACACCTTTAGATGAATATCCACAGCAGTTTTTGAAAATGTTAAACTCGAGGATCTATGTATGGTGGCAAGGTATGCAACAGTTAAAGGTAACTAACTTCGTGAGAATGAGGCTTTTCTTCTGTCCAATATTTACAAATAGGTTTGATAAAAAAAACTTACATTTAGAAATGGCTCATGATACTCAACAAAATGAAGTATTGTGGCCTGTGGCAAGCCTCGTGGTTGAAATCGTGGGCAATAGGCAATATCTTTTATCGTACTTACGTTTACCAATCCTCACTCCGTTCAGATATTGGTATATAGCATAATGCATAACCCTGCATCCAGCTGCTGAGGAAAGTCTAGACTGAAGTCCAGACGCGTGATCATCTTCACTCCAACTTGCTATTTAATCATTGTGATCTGCTAAAATTTTTGTTTATTGGCCCCCGCTTTGATTTAAGAAGTACTTCTTGATTATATTCTTTAGCTTGCTTGGTTTTGATAAAAAGACATGTGGCACCTTCAAATCATTCAATTTAGCCGAAACCAGTATATCTTTGTGCCGTTGCATAAGGGGTGAGAGGTAGTCAAAAATTTAACTCACGCAAAGTGAGTTCAGAGACTTTTGGAACTGTGTCTGCTGATCGTCGTTTTGTCTCAATGAGTTTGTTAATGTGAACATTTTTTAAAAGCTCTAAGCATTTTTTGTCCGCGAAGAATCAAAATGACTTTTAAATAATGTCTCTTATATAGAGGGATGTCTTTTACGCGATGTAACGACCTAATACGTCCAAAGATTTAAACAAATAAGTCTCTAAAAGGCTAAATGCTATCTGTTTTACCTTCGATATGAGAAATAACACTATATCCATTCTGAGCTGTAAATATATTGCTGACTTTTTAAATTAGCGAACTATTGAAGAATGATAGCTTCTGATCCTAACTGCTCTATGATTGTTTTACTAATTTCTGTGATTTTTGTATATTTTACAGCTCATCCTTTTCCAATAATAAAAGTTGACTTAGGGAAATTTGTAACCCTTGTTTGCAAAGACAAAAGTTGTTCAGTGCATAACTGAAGGCAGCATAATTGGTTGTTCTTTAGAAGAATTCAGCAATGTTAAAAGTAAATTGAAACCATGGTATAAGAGAATCTACTTTAAAGTTTACCCCCGGATGTATTTCAGAGATTTTGATTTTTTTAATTTAGCTCCGATCTTTGAGAACTTGATCCATCGAGTTAACGGCAGAAAACTTCAAAGCTCCTTCAAAGACTTCCTTGTCTGGCACAGCCCACACTTATTTAATATAGCAACAGGTAAAGGTTTGTAACACGTATGTAACACACACTTATAGATAGTCTGCTATACTCCTCTATCAAACGTGATACCTTTATTCATCTGAGTTGTTGTTATATCGTTATTCTGAAAATATTCGGAAGCATCTGGGTTATTTTTATGCGACTTTTCCACATAGAATTAAGCTGAATAACTCTATACATTTGAATTACTTTCTTTTAATCGTAATTTTTGAAACTTCAGTGTATAACGTTGCACATATAAAATATGTATATTTCTTAAAATGTACACTAAATCTAGGCAACAGATTAAAAAAATCAGGGATTGATTTATGACTTTTAGTGAATATGATTTCTCACGAATTATTTTTCATTGTTGTATCCATTTCTCCGATCATAAGCATAAGCGATCATAGTCATATACATTAACGTCGCATTTATCGCTAAACTTCACGACAGTTGGACGAAATATCGCCATATTTCGCGACCAAAAATATGTCATCACAAATTAAGCCAATTTGGCTGTATCTGACTAATTTGGCGAAAATTTCATTGAAATTCAGTACTGATGATTCTTCTCTAACCGGGTTCTTCGCATTTTAACTTCGTGTTCTCTAGTAAAATTAGCTAAACTAGGGGGCTCTGCCCCCTACGACCTACGCTCGTCAACCCCCGTTCAGACACCGCAGACTCTAAAAGTACACTAATTTGATCGGCTTTAAAAAGATTTCGGAAGATTGAATTATAATTTAAAAAACAATGGCGATCTCCCTATAAACGGATTTCTATTCATTTCTCTTTGACTGGGGAATTTTAAGGCTAAATCCGCTGCGGTACTACTTGATTAACCCGTCGACCAATTTCGCCAAATTATATAAATCGCCAAAGCACTCGCCAAATTATACAAATTGACATAATTTTTATTTTAAATAACGAAAGAACAAATAAATTAGTGCAACATTAATAAAAATACAAATAAAACGTCGAAATAAAAATAACTTGATGACGTAGACACGTGTAACTTGCTTAAAGTCAAGTTAATGTGACATTTACGATCAACCATTATTAACATTTAATTTTATAGTTTGACGAATGATAGATTGTTGGTCGACGGGATAACTAAGTAGTACCAAAAATACATATGTCAATCGCTGTTTTCGTCTTTGATTAAGTAAAATAAGATAAACATTTCAAAATAAGCTAATATAAAAGGAATTAAGTAAACAGAATCTTTGTCTCCCGGTATTTTTTAACAAAGCGAAAAGAAAGTTCTTTTAAATAAGACATTTTAAATTAATCGTTTTTAATCTGACGTAATTTTGACCAAACTATTCTTTCTCTTTTTAATATTCACGTGAAAATACTTGTGTTAGAAATGAAATATTATTTGCGCTTTCCTAACAAATATAGTTGAAAAGTATCCTCTCAAAATATCAAATAAATGTCTAGCGCAATTTCTAAATTTAAACCGTTTTACAATATTATTTGATGTTCATTTTATGTAATAACTGTAATGTAACGTAAATATGACGTAATTTCTCCTATTTAAGACTTCTAACGCATGTTAATAAATTTATTATTTTACAAATTCCTTTCTCTCTTAAAATTCACGTGTAATTATAGTTTTTATGACGTAATTTTTAATAAGTTCCTGCTTTTTGTACATAATTATTTAATTCTAATTCCAAATGTTTTTTTCTGTTTATAATAGTCACGTGTAAATAATTTTTTTAATTTATTACACGTATAAATATATATATATATATATATATATTTGAAGCAAACATTATTGTTTCCGCTGTTTATACAGTTGGTAACAGTTTAAATTAATATCACTTTCTAAAATCTGTAAAAAATATCTCTAGAAATCCTGAAAATTTGAATTTAAAATAGAAATAAAACCTCAAAAAATTAGCCAAATTAAAAAACAGAAAACAGTCTGCACACCGTGAACTTCAAACGTATTAAATGATCTAAAAATGATTAAATTCCTATGTACAGTTTTTGCTCCTATAAAACTTTTTTAATGGAACGATTTTGTCCAACTTTGGCATTAAATTTCTCTTAAAATAATTCTTCGATATGAAAACTGTCAGCATCAGCGTATTTATCAAACATTTCTGTATAATACTACCGATTTTCATATTTTTGTATGCATTATTTTTCTTAATATTAACGAAGAAAAACCTCCGATCACAAAAAATTCAAAACCTGCGGCGGCGGCGGCGGCGGTGACAGCGGTAGTTATTTTTTTTTAGGAGAGAGAGAATCTTAAAACCAAAAAATAGGGAAGCTGCCTTTTTCAACCCGTACAGGAATGTTTTATTTTGAAATCTACATATTTCTGTTTTCTAGAGTACATCTTGACAAGAAAATGCTTATCTCATTTACTTCAGAATGTTCACTTGCATTTCATTTGAACTATATTCACTTACGATGAATTAAAAAAAAATGAGTAATCTTCATTAATTGGGACCGCTACCAAATTGTTAAATTTGCGCATCAAATAATGCTCAGTAAATTATGAAATTGTCTACAAACCCGATTACGAAAAATTTCCATTAGAAACATACATTCGTCTGAATACAAACATACATACATAAGAATACATACATATAAGTAATGCATACATGACATTGTATTTTTCTTCATTTCTTTGAGTATCACCCGTAGCCATTCGACTAATGTCCAAAATCGTATTTTCCGTATTCGATTTTCTTTTCGTTTCTCTTAATTTAAAATTCAAAATGAATTGCATCGATTTGGAAGCTTACAAAGAATGAAAAGTTCGAAAAAAAAAATAGTGGTTGTTACATACGTAGAATGTAAAACTTCTGAAAGGGGGGGGGGGGGTCAATCTATATCTCAGGTTACCAATGTATGAACATCGACTTCAACATTCGACTCCATAATGATTCATTTGAGGTTAAAAGGCATAATTTACAGCAATGGAGCTAATGTTTTAATTAATAACGTGATGAATCTCGTTGAATTTCGACGAAAGAAATTGTTTAAAAGCGAGCTCATACATAGGTTACTACTTAGTCTCTTAAAACAAATATTATTTTTAACTTAAAGTTTTAAAATACTAATTCCATGCACTTCGACTGTTCAAAATATTAAAAAATAAACTATATTATTTATTATACCTAATCAAGATATGTAATTTTGATGAAATTACCCATTGAGGCTGTTATATTTAAAAGGCACAGATGTCATATACGCCCGATATTGGCGCGACTTTTTTACCACGCCAATTCGGCGAAAACTTCAACAGCACAAACAATAACATCCGGGTTACATATCAAGCAAAATAACGGCACTTAGGCGCCAGTTAATGACATAGCGTATATGACATTGGCGTCAGAAAAAAATCGCGCAAATATGGTGCGTATATGACATCTGTGTCATTTAAAATTGCCGATTGAAAATTTAAAAAAATGATTTTACCTTAAGTCAATCATGGAATTATTTTTCGAGTAAAATCTAAACTTAATGTTATTTTCACCGTCTCATAATTTGCATACGCATCTCTTATATTTGCATTCACCAATTCAAAAATATTACAATGCGCAATATGTGATTAATACATATATTTCTAAATTTGAAATCAAATTTATCAACTACGACTTTGCATGTGAACATTCGCACTCTTGACTTGTGATTCTAATCTCTGTGTTAGGAATTGAAGTGAAATGAAACTAGTGGCACGCGCTGTGCGTGATATTGTAATGTAAATTTATTGATGATGCGTAGTTAATAGGAGTATTTCATGAATGTATGTGAACTGTTGAATTCTCTTGAAGTAAAATGAAATATGTTTATATTGTCGGAATTAAATGATTATTTTATACTATAAATGGCTCTTTGTATGAGTTTGAACCCAGATTCTAATTCATAAACGCCCAGCATCGTGTAGATGCTACTCGCAAGAAGAATATCAGAAGGTTAGTATTAGATTATAAGCTAAGCCTACCTTTAGAACTCTTAACATATTGGTACCCTCGGCGGGACGGGCATTTTTGAATTTTGAATCTATATGAATGAAGAAATGAATTTGAATAATTTAAAAACGCAAAGAAAAGGACTAAGAACTACTTTTACCGTCACAATTAATAAAATTGAGGCTGAATTATCTAAAGAGATAAATGAATTCAAAGATTTCTCAATTTTAAAAACTCAACTCATGGACAAGTTTCAGAGGTTAGACACATGTCAAAGTCAAATTTCGGAAAGGTTGTTGCAAGAGGAAGACGAAAAATTGTTCACTGAAGACTTTGAAAGTGCAGAAGCATATAGAGAGAAATATATAGAAGTATGCTCGCACATTGATGAGAAAATTGAATTATCTTCATCTCCTAGTGAAAGTGAAAGAAGAAAATTTAAACTACCGAAAATTGAGCTGAAAAGATTTAATGGCGAGCCAAAAGAATATTTATCTTTCTGGAGTCAGTTCAAAAAAATAAATGAAGATGTCTCTATTGCTGATGAGGATAAGATGCAATACTTATTGCAATGTATGGAACCACAATCAAAGGCAGAGCGATTAGTGAAGAGCTATCCGGCAACTGCTGAAAACTATCCAAAGGCTATTGAACAATTAAAAGAAAGATTTGGCCGAGATGACCTACTTGTTCAGATTTACGTAAGAGAACTGTTAACCCTCGTAATGAGAAATGCTACAGCTGGAAAAATGAAAGTTGATTTGGCTTCTTTATATGATGAATTGGAAAGTAAACTCCGAGCCTTGGAAAGCCTTGGTCGAACACAAGAGAAATACGGAGATTTCCTGACACTTTTAGTTGAAAGTTGTTTGCCTGAAGAAATTCTTTTAACTTGGGAATGAAGCCGAAGTCACAATGCAGCTGCCAGTAAGAATTCCCGAACCTTAGAGGAACTGATGGACTTTCTTCGCCAAGAAGTTCAGGGAAATGAAATCGTTTCTCTAGCAAGGAAAGGTTTCGGACAAATGAATGTCGGCAAAAGAGACCCTATATCTGAAAGTGTAAAGAGATCTGATTTAGCTACCGCATCGGCGTTAGTGAGTATGGAAAATATAGGTAAAAAAATAATTGTATCTTTTGTGAAAAATTTCATCAAAGTGAAAAGTGCTTTAGCGCTAAAAAAATGTCTTTAGGTGATAAACAACAATTATTGTTAAAAAAAGGTGCCTGTTTTTCATGCTTACAAAAAGTTGGTCATTTAAGTAGAAATTGTAATACTAAATCTAAGTTAAAGTGTGCCCTTTGTAATAAACCTCATTTTGAAATAATGTGCCCACAGCAATCTAGAAGAAATGATCAAAATGAAATTCTTAAGTCAGAGAATTCTCTTTCTAATTGTAATAGTAATGAAGTTGTTTTTATGCAGACACTTGGCGTGCGTATTCGGTCGCACGGTCGCCAAAGGGTTGTACGCGCACTTTTAGATACTGCGAGCCAAAGTAGCTATGTTAGCGAAAGAGTAACGAAATTATTAAAAATGCGTCCTCTGAGAAAGGAAACAATTATTCACGAATTGTTCAGGGGGAATGAAACCAAGCCCAAACCACATGATGTGTTTTCCGTAGAAATTAGTGAACTAGAAGGAGATAACGCGTTTAGTTGCGAAGTATTTTCCGAAAGAAAGATTTGCGGATTGGTCCCTAAAATTAAAGATTGTAGGATTTTAAATGAGCTGAAAAAAAGACAGATTAATCTAACTGATCACTTTTGTAAGGAAACCGAAATTGATGTTTTGATAGGAGCAGATTTGATAGGGAGATTATTAACAGGTAATTTAATTCAATTGAATTGCGATTTGACTGCCATAGAAACCAAGCTGGTTGGACTGTAATGGGAAAACAAATTTCTAGTAAGAAACATAATATTTTGACAACATTGTCTATGCATGTTAGAAATGTTCCTTTGAATGAATTATGGGCACTTGAAACAATAGGAATTTCTGACCCCATTCCGAGTTTTGAAAGGAAAGAAAATTTTGATTTAAGCGATTTTGGAAATAAAATGAAAATTCTTCCCGATGGCAGATATGAAGTAGAGCTTCCATGGAAGTGTAATTCTGAGAACTTGACAGATAACAAAATTTTAGCTTGGAAGAGACATGAAAAAATGATTAATAAATTGAAATGCGGGGGATTTTTCGCTGAATATCAAGAAGTATTTAGGGAATGGGAAAAATTAAATATTATTGAGCGTGTCCCAGAAAATGAATTAAGTAATAAATGTCATTATTTACCGCATAGGCCCGTAATCAGGTTAGATGAGAAAACTACAAAGGTACGCCCTGTATTTGACGCGTCTGCTTCTGAAAGAGGAAAACCCTCCTTAAATGAATGTCTATATAAAGGAATTAATCTCATTGAAGTAATACCTGATATTCTTGACCGTTTTAGAACATATCCTATCGGTATAACTGCAGATATAGAAAAAGCTTATTTAATGTTATCTGTTATGCCTAGAGATAGAGATTTTCTTAGATTTTATTTCCCATGTAATGAAGGGCAATTGATTTATAGACATTGTAGAGTTGTATTTGGTGTATCTTCCAGCTCTTATTTATTAAATGCATCCATAATGCATCTATTAGAAAATAGTCCCCCTGAATATGAAGAAACTGCTGAAAAATTGAAATGTTCGTTTTATGTAGATAATTGTGTATCAGGTGTTTTTAACATTGATGAAGCTGAAACATTTATTGAAGATGCAAAATTGTTAATGTCTAAAGGGTGTTTTAATTTGCGTTGTTTTGAAAGCAATGCAGCTTGCAAGAATGTCGATAAGAGTTCTGGGGATACTTCTATTTTAGGGATTATTTGGAATTTAAATAATGATTCATTAAAATGTTGTTTAGATTTAGAAGCAGTAACGTGCGAAAGGAAAATTACTAAGAGGTTAATCTTGAGCATTGTACAAAGGATTTTTGATCCTATCGGCTTATTGTCACCAACTACATTGCTTCCAAAACTATTATTGCAAGATTCATGGAAACAGAAAATTCCATGGGATCATGAATTGCCTTGTAATATTGTAAATGTATTTTTGAAATGGCTAAAGAATATCGATGTGTTAAAGGAAGTAGCTATACCTCGCTACTTGGAGATTAATACTTCATCTGAAATCCACGTTTTTGTTGATGCTAGCAAAGGGGCATATGCAGCGTGCGTCTTCGCTAGATCAATAATTGGTTCTGAAGTAAAGGTTATACTTGTTAGAGCGAAGTCTAGGGTTGCTCCTCTCAAAACTTTGAGTATGCCGCGTTTAGAACTAATGGCTTGTTGTATAGGTGCTCGACTCGCGAATTCTGCCATCAAAGCGATCAATATGCCAAATCTGAAAATAACATTTTGGTCAGATTCTACTACTGCACTTTGGTGGATAAAAGAACATGGAAATTGGTCGATTTTTGTGAGCAACAGAGTTAAAGAGATTCGGCAATTGACCAGAACGGAATCATGGAAGCACGTTCCTGGAAGTTTAAACATAGCTGATATACTATCGCGTGGGTGCTCTCCCCAACGAATGCTTAGTTCGAGTTGGTGGGAAGGCCCTAAGTGGTTAAAGGAAAATCCTGGGTGTTGGCCAATGGGCGCGATTGACTGTCAACCTAAAGAAGTAGATTTAGAAAAAAAGAAAGTTAAAATTATGAATGTTGATCTAGCTAAAGACGCACCCCTTTCGCTCTTAAATAATATATCTAATTATGACAAAATGATAAGAGTATTTGCTTATGTCTTGAGATTTGTAAATAATTGTCGTAAGGTTTCTGATAAATGTGAAGATTTGAATCTTTCTCAAAATGAAATTCAGAATTCGGAAAATCACCTAATCAGTTTAATCCAAAGGTATTATTTGTACAATAAAATGTCTGTGCATCATATTGTTACATTCGTAGATAATAATGGAGTTTTAAGGGTAAAAACTAAAATAACTGAAAGAGGTGATCAAGAATCATTTTTGTATCCAATATTGTTGCCAGATAAGTGTGAATTTACTAAACTGTTGATTAGATCTGTACACCAGAAGAATTGTCATGCGGGAATAAGAATAATGCAGTCTTTAATAAGAGAAAGATTTTGGATTATTAGAGCTAGAAGAGCCATCAAAAATGTGTTATTTGATTGTATTCCATGCAAACGCTTTAAAGCAAAATCCTTGTCAAGCGAACCGACGCCTTTACCACCAGATCGCGTGACGGATTGCGCTGTATTTGAAATTATAGGAGTGGACTTAGCAGGGCCTCTATTCCTGAAAACAGGCGAGAAAGTTTGGATAGCGTTATTTACTTGTGCAGTTTATCGTGCACTTCACCTTGAACTAGTTAACTCGTTATCTTCTGATGCATTTCTTCTAGCCCTGAGGCGTTTTATAGCTAGACGCGGAAGACCTACCCGTAAGGCATGGTGACGTCACGGCGACGTCGTTGTGAAGTCACACTGTGATTTTGTGACCGTCGATGTGACGTCACGTGACGTCGATGTGACGTCACAGTGACTAGAATGCGAGGTCGTTATGGCCGTTTTAGAGGACCTTTGTGACGTCACATTGTGACCACTCTGTGAAGTCACGGTGTGACAAATTTGTGAAAAGTGTGTCATATGTGACTATTTTGGCATTAACTTTGTGACGAACCTGTGACGAAAGCGACAATGCTTTGAAGTCACATTGTGACCAATTTGTGAAATATGTGTCATTTGTGACGAACTTGTCATAAACACTGTGATTTCAAATGAAAATCAAATTTCAAATTAATTGCTTAAAAGACGCAAATAGTGAAAAAGATTCCATGCTGGGACTCGAACCCTGGCCATCAGTACAGCACACTGACATTCTACCGACTAAATCACATGGAACGATACCCAGGCTGGAAAATTTCTCACTATTACATGTTGGCAAGGCTACAAACGCAGCAAAAGATGGAATATTTAGCGTGAACCACCCACATGATGCAAACACGAAACTTAATTAAATCCAGCATTGATTGAAATTATATTAATACTTGGAAATTTTTCCAGAGGGAACCATTCGCCTTGCATACAATATTTCAAATGAAAATCAAATTTCAAATTAATTGCTTAAAAGGCAATTTTAATTTGAAATGTTGTATGCAGGGCGAATGTTTCTCCCTGGAAAAATTTCCAATTATTAATATAGTTTCAATCGATGCTGGATTTAATTAAGTTTCGTGTTTACCCCATGTCGGTGGCTCACGATAAATATTCCATCTTATGCTGCGTTTGTAGCCTTGCGAACATGTAATAGTGAAAAATTTTACGGGCTGGGCGTCGTTCCATGTGGTTTAGTCGGTAGAATGTCCGTGCGCTACACTGATGCCCCGGGTTCGAGTCCCGGCATGGAATCTTTTTCACAATGTTGGCCTTTGCGCCTTTTAAGCAATTAATTTGACATTTGATTTTCATTTGAAATATTGTATATAAGGCGAATGATTCTCTCTGGAAAAATTTCTAAGTATTAATACAGCGATGAATTTTAAAATAAAATTTTGCTGTAAATATAAAATCTTATCTTTTTACCGTACTTTTTAGCAAAATATCGCTACTTTGGAGTCCTATTCTTCTAAAACATTTTACATTTTTCCACTTAAAAAACAATGCTTATCAACTGACATATTTTTTTATTAAGTTCTATGCTTGATATTTAGAATGTGTAAGTTTTTTAATTTGTTTTGATTTGTCATTGCTTTATTAAATACGAACATGGAAACTAACGGATATTAATACAACTATTATTTATAGAGCGGCGTGATAAGCGATATTTATTTAAATTTTTTATTCCCGTGTATATTGTACTTTGTGAATATGAGCTAAATAGATTTGGTATGTTTTATAGGAAAAGACTGATCTGGAAAATAGAAAAAAAAAAAAAAAAAAAACGAGTAAGAAAAATCATGCGTTAAGCATAGATTAAAATATACTTTCCAACACTTTCTGCATGCTTTAACAAGACATCGTAATTTACGGAAATGACGTAAATAAGATAACTAAGTAAACATTTTAGAAAACGCATAAAACATTTGAAAAACTGATTTCAGCAGTTACCGTCCATAGCCAAATATGTTTTCCAATTCTTTTAAACAGCCCTTATTTGATCTGTAGGTTGATACACTGAAAAAAATGAAGTACTCAAAAATGAGCAAACCGACGTACTCATATTGAATTGAATATTTTTGGATCAAAAATGAACCTATGCTTTCTCTATTTTGAAGCATCACATGTTATCAAACCCAAGCAAACAAATAGTTTTGTACCCTGTAATGGTTCATTTCATTTATGGCGGCATAAATGATGTTTATTAATGTAAATATTAAATTATGCACAGCATTTTAAAAATAATTGCTTGGAAATAATGTTCTTGTCATAAAAATATTCGATTTGAGTATCTTGTTAAGAATTTTGCTATTTTTCTTGATAAATAATCAATTAAACATTTCTTGTTAAGAACTTTGGACGGGAAATAAATGTCAGTACATTTTTACTTTACATTTTAGGGTTTTTTTTTTTTTTTTTTTTTTTGGGGGGGGGGGGCAGTACATAACGATTCATATTTGATCACAGCCATGGAATACAAAATGAGTACATGTGTTTCTCAACTTTGAGTACATTTGGATCGGAGCTATTTTGTGCATGTGACGCATTTTAAATTGAGTACTTTTTACTCAATTTTGAGTACCCATTTTTTTAAGTGTATATATACTATATAATGGGAAAATTTAGTTTAGCAAGAAAACGCCTAACAGGTTGAAATTCATTTTCAGCAATTTATACTAATGTATGGAAACATACTTGAATACCTTTGTACAACCCTGTAGTTTACCTAAAATCTTTATTACACGCCACTATTTAGTTAAAATTTAATTCAAACTAAGACACTCTTAAAACTGCTGAAATCACATTTCCAGAAATTATAATATATAGACGGCCATGTATCCAATTCTTTACGTGACTCTGTATATCATTTTATCTATATTCTACAAATATTTCTTGGTAAATTAAATGCAGTTCAGCGAAAAAAAAGCATAACTCATTTAAAAACCACCTTTAAGCAATTTGCGCCCATACCCAGTAATCCTTACGAATACTTTTGTGTAGCCTTGTATAGGAATTATAGCATTTATATACACCAGACACTATGCATAAATATAGTGAATCATAAAAGTGCATATCATAATTAAAAATATATTTCCAGCAATCATCGCTAATGAACAGTACTTCGGATACAATATGGTATCTGAAAGATTTTGTGTGTCCCTGTAAATGCTATATACGTATTATTCGTATTATGCATGAAATAATTTATAGTATGTAAACCTCAGCGACATACATCAATTTCATTATATATGAAATAGATTAACATAATTAAAGTATGCCGCAAACAATTCCTTCCACCTCTATATCATTATGTATTTGAATTCCTTTTTTAGTCCTGTAAATGAACAATAACTATTCTTTGCATCGCATAGTCAACAGAATGCATATTTTAGTGCACTTCATAAATGCATATAAATTTTATTCTGTTTGAAAGCGTGCGTAAAATCATAAAAAATCATTTGAAACGACTTTTTCCCATAGGCCGTAATGTAACGTAAAACTTTTGGCTGTCCCTGTAAATGAACAAAGCATGCTACAAACTTCATTACAAATAGGTACCGTGCGATGGTAAACGTCAATACCATCCAAAAATTTCAGGGCAATCCGAGTATATTTTCGAGAGTTAGAGTGCGCACAGACTGCTAGACGGACAGACGGAGAGACAAACCGAAGTCATAAGCACTTTTCAACTTGTGTCCTACATTATGTATCCTGTATTATATGAACTTTAAAAAAATATATACTAAAGCAGTTTAATCTATAACTTCCTATCAGGCATGAAAAATACTTTATTTCAATGCTTAAATATCATATTTTACTTTTTAGTGCCAATAATTACCCGAATCATACACGTAGAAAATTAATTTACAATAGAAGAAAACTTAATAACCCATTCAGAATGTCTATAATTAAATGTTTGATTAAAATCACAAACAGAAAAAATGCTTACATACAATTAAAAAAAATAAATATACCAATTTGAAAAACACTAAAAATAATAATTAGTATTTATAATTGTACTGTTAAACAACAGCAAACTACAATAGATAAATTAAATGCATTATTAGATTTAACAATATCTCAAAAATATTTCCATATGGTATAAGGAATTCCTATTATTTTATAATTTTGGCAAATGTTAAATCTGAAAACATTGGTTTGAAGATTTAGGATTTTAAAAGATAATTAAAAATATTATTAGCACTAAAAGAAAATTCTTTCAAATGTTTCACTACTGTAATATGTTAAAAATACATTTTCCCAGTATAATGTTAATTTCTAATCTGAAACAGTTTCGTAATCTCATGATAATCGAACATCATATTTAACCCCAAAATAATAATAACTATAAATGTTAGTAATCAAAAAATAGTGAGAAGCCGATAAAATAATTCCAAATCATTGTCGTTCCATACATTTTCAATCTCAAGTAAGAGTAAATTAATGTTTATATTAATTCCAGTATGAATGTAGGCATGAATATCTCTGCGCAGTTTTTTTTTTTTTTTTTTTTTTTTTTTTTTTTTTTTCAAGCGATGGCAGATTAAAATATTTTTCTTCACAGTTATCAAATTGGAAAATATAGCTTCTAACAGTTAAAGATCAGTCTCTTACAAATATAACTATTTAACTCATAATATACAACCAGGAATAAAATATTTAAATTAAATAAAACTTACATGCACGTTCCATTAATATCCGTGTATCCTAAAATGGTCATTTCCTTATCTTAAAGAGTTGTAGACGTGTTGTTCTAAAACAAGTGAACTATTTCCCGCGTATTCTCATATTTATTTTTCTGTGGGCAGACGATTTTCGAGCAGACGGTTTGTTACAGATTGTTTGTTTTTGTATACAAGAAATATGGAATTTGAACGTGCAGAAATTTTCTGAAAGTATCATTCATTAAAATTTTGTATTTGAAGAAATGTCCAATGTAATTAATCTTTTCTTTTTATCCGTACCAAATAATTCAAGTTAAAATGTATTGTAAAGTTCCTTTTTTCTAAATAATTATAATAATAATATTCATAATTAGAGTTTATTAGATAAAACATTGTTTAAATTTTTAAAAGGTGTAAAAATAAATTTAATGTATTAACGACACCCCCCCCCCCTTTTTTTTTCTATTTTTTTAAAGTAAAGTTTGTTTTCCTTTATTTTCGGAAAATGCTAATTTTATTTTAAAAGTCTGAAAGAAGTAGAATTTATGACTTGAATACAAATTATAAAAATATTCTAAAGCAAGAAATGCATAGATGACTAAACTCTGAAGACTCTTTCTACATGCTCATTAAAAGGTGCAGATTTAACTGTAATAGAAAATTTTTAGTTTGAAACCACAGAAGTGTTTCGAATAATTCTGGTCGGTAAAAAAAGAAAGAAAGAGTGAAATTTCCTCCCAGCAAACTAAATATGTAAAGTGTATAAATTTAATATTCGTAATTGTAAATATATTATCCAAATGCTAGATAAAATTGAAATCATAAAAAAGTATACATTCACTGTCTTAGATATCAAATTGATAAAATATAGCCTAAAAATTTAGTTTATTAATGCTTGTATCGTGCACTTTATTTATTATGCCCCCCCCCCCCTCCCCTTTAGTGACGGAATTTACCATTTGCTATCCACTAATATATTTTCATTCTTTATGCCGCTGTAACTCGTGGCTGTTTAAAATATTTCTCTTCATTTTCAAAGATTTTTGAAGTTCATATTTTTTGTCACACTGTGACTTACAATATGCTGGGTTTTTTGTCACATATGTGACGTGGCGTACGTTACATAGCAGTGACATAACAGAGACGTCACAATTTTTTTTAATTGCCAGAAAAATATAATTTTACAAAAAGTAACATGTTTTGAAGAATTTTCGTAAGTTTTTAAAGTTTTCTAAGAAGTTCACATTTCAGTCACAATGTGACATCACTGAGTGGTGGCATTTCGGTCACAGATGTGACGTGACCACAGTGACTTGCAGTGACGTCACCGTGACCATGCATGCTATGAGGGTAGTACTATTTATTGTGATAATGGAACGAATTTTAAGGGAGCTCCCAATGAACTTTCGAAATTAAATTGGGATAAAATTTTACGAGAAACTATGACGCATAAAATTGTTTGGAAATTTATACCTCCCACCGCAGCTTGGTGGGGAGGCTGGTGGGAAAGGTTGGTTCGTATTGTAAAAGAATTGTTAATACGTACTCTTGGTAGATCAGTATTGACTTGTGAAGAACTGAATACATTTGTATGTGATTGTGAATCTGTAATTAATTGTAGACCTCTAACCTATATCTCTGAGGACCCACTAGAGCTAGTTCCTCTTACACCCGCTATGTTTCTTACTGAAAACAGATGTTTTAGCAACTCAGATATTATCGAATTAGACTCTCGAAGTTTAAGGAGAAGGGTGAATTATAGAGCTAAACTTCTTACCGATTTTAGGCAACGCTTTAGAAAGGAATACCTCAGTGAATTAGTCCAAAAACATACTGAAAAACACGCACGTGAGCCTCGATTGGGGGAAGTAGTCTTGATTGGGGATGATAATAAAAAGCGTTTATTTTGGCCTTTAGAGAAAGTCATTCAGTTGATTCCTGGACGGGATAGTAAAATCCGTACTGTTAGGTTAAAAACGCAGCACGGCACGCTTTTACGTCCGGTGCAGCGCATCTTCCCTTTGGAAATATATTCGAATGATACGAATGAAATCGCATTTAAAAAGTTGGGTGAAGAGGAATCTAGTTCTAGTGAGTGTATTAATGATGAAAATGTATCTTCTCCTGATAGTGTCATAATTAAGAAATATACCTCTTCTGGAAGATGTGTAAGAGCTCCGAAGAAATTAGATCTTTTTAATAACAATTGCTATGTATTTGAAACTCTCCCCAAGTTTCAAAGGGGGGAGGATGTTAGGAATTGAAGTGAAATGAAACTAGTGGCACGCGCTGTGCGTGATATTGTAATGTAAATTTATTGATGATGCGTAGTTAATAGGAGTATTTCATGAATGTTTGTGAACTGTTGAATTCTCTTGAAGTAAAATGAAATATGTTTATATTGTCGGAATTAAATGATTATTTTATACTATAAATGGCTCTTTGTATGAGTTTGAACCCAGATTCTAATTCATAAACGCCCAGCATCGTGTAGATGCAACTCGCAAGAAGAATATCAGAAGGTTAGTATTAGATTATAAGCTAAGCCTACCTTTAGAACTCTTAACACTCTGTATCGGCGAGTAAAATTCCAGAAATTTTTATCTTTTAGAGGCGTTCGTAGTAAAATATTTACTTTATCAGAGAAAATGATCGTTTTCATTTTAATATGTCATTTTGCCTCATTGAAGCATTTTACCAAGCGTCTCAAACTCAGTGGAGTGAAAAAGTATTGAATTGTAATAACTTTTTGAGGAAAAATTTAGTGTTTTTTTAAAGAGTGACGTCATTTTCTGTTCCCTTTTTTTTATAAAGTTAATTTTGAATTTTATTAGAAAATGGCATCAATAAAGATAAACATACTTTATTAATTTTCTTTTCTTTGCAACAATATAAGTAATCCAACTGCTACCATTTAAAAAAATCATAGAAAATTTTTAAATTTTAAATTTAATTATAAAAATGGGATATTTAACAAAAAATAGCTAGTGCCGCAAATCTACAAAGAAATAGCTCTCATTAAAAAAAAAAAAAGAATTATTAAAACTGGTGCAAAAAAAGCTCAAGGTAAATGACTAAAAAAAGCAAGTCTTATCTTTCAAATACATAGAATTAAACTCGCAATGTTATCTCTATGGGAAATTTTTGAGCCGACATTTCAGGCTGTTAGGGTTGACAAATATTTATGATTTTCAATACGCGCCGAGATTTTGGCACTACAAACGTCCAGCTCATTTTTTGTGTCGATGCGGCAAATATTTTGAACGCTATCGTGTTAACAATAAATGTAATTTTTGCAGGGAAGCCGGAGCTGTGCTCCGACAATTAATACTATTTTACAAATGAAAAGTATGGAGTGCTCCGAATTCACGAAACACATTAAAAGATAGCAAAATACAACGAACAAACAGTTTTTAATGAAATATGTAGAGTTTGAATAGAATCATTAAAGCAGCTCTGGAAGGATTTTAATGTTTCTCTTGACGAATGTGTTTGTTCTACGATATACAGGGGGCCCTCTTTCAACGGTGTCTAATGGATAATGTCTAAACGGTCAGCCATAGACATATAGTGACAATTACAAAATGTTTGAATGAGGTAAACAATTATTTTGAAACTCCTTTTGTTCCAAAAAACATTTCTTAAAAATTTACGCAATTTAAATTTTATTCCGTCCCTGGTCCTAAAAGCGACATTTGGTAAAAATTTCCTGTTACACTAAGCTACCCTGACCGATATCTAGCTCTGCAGTTTCTCACTTTTAAAACACGTTTGATAACGTCACCGGCCAAGTATCAGACAACACTGGATGACAGAACAGGAATGAATAAATTACTATTCCATATATAGACGATATGTATTGAAGCACATAAATTGACGTCTGAAATCATTAAAGGTACACTTAAAGAAGGATTTATTTCTGATACCACAATTAATATAATAAACCGAACACAATTTTCAAATTAGCCGGGTCCAGGAATAGAACTTGGGAATACAGCGTGCCGTGCTGTTGCTCTAAGGACAAACCTACCCTGGTCGATATCCTAGCTCGGCAATTAAATACTTTTAAACCATGCTGGGGAACTTCACCGGCCAGCAATAAGACAGCACTGGATGACAGGAGAACGATGAATGAATTGCTATTACATCGATACACTATACAGGGTGTCCCAGAAGTAATGGGACAAACTTTAAGGGGAGGTAGGGGACATCACAAAGATTAGGATTTCCATAGCAACCCAGGGTCAAAAACGCTTTCCTGTCGCGGTAGTGACGACACAAAACACAAGAAAGAAAGGACACGAACAGGGAGAGAAAGCATGTTTATTATTCTTAGTACTTCAAAAATGCCGGGACAATGCAGAAAAATGTCGAGGAACTTGTTACACGTATCGTGGCAGCTGCTGGGAAAGTCCGGGGCACTTCCAGTATTTTCGAGATCATTAGATCTTCCATACGCCGGAGATGCGCTTCCATGCATCACGTTCCGGGATCGTAATTTCGAACACCTACTTTGATCACGATCGTTGTCCCTTTAAGGTTCTTTCTTCTTAGTTTTTTGATGTACTAAGGATAATAAACATGTTTTCTCCTCTTATTCGTATCCTGTCTTTCTTGTGTTTTGTGTCGTCACTACCGCGCCAGGAAAGCGGTTCCGACCATGGGTTGCTATATAAATCTGAATCCTTGTTATGTCCCCTACCTCCCCTTAAAGTTTGTCCCATTACTTCTGGGACAATCTGTATATATTAGAGGACATAAAAAAGTCAGAAATCATTAAAGGCACACTTAAGAAACGATTTATTTCAAATGCGTACAATTAATACAATAAGGTGAGAAAGTGCCGAACTAGAATATCGACCCGGATAAACTTAGTATTTAGAGCAACAGCACGGTAGGCTATAGTCCCAGGTTTGATTCCTAGCCTGGGCTAATTATTCACTCGTTTTGGGTTTATTGTATTAACTTTGTTTATCTGAAATATATCGTTCCTATAGTGCACCTTTAAAGATTTCAGACGTGAATTAATGTGATTTAATATATATTGTGTATCGATGGAATAGTAATATATTCATCGTTGTCCTGTCATCCAGTTCTGTCTGATTACAGGCCGGTGACATTCCTCAACAAGGTTTCAAAGTGAGAAACCTTGCAAGCAAGGATATTCGATATTTTTCGCTCAAGGTAGCTTAGTGTTTAGAACAACCGCAAGGCACGCTGTAAGCCCATTCGATTCCTGGCCCCAGCTAATTTTTAACTTATGTTGGGTTTATTGTGTTAATTTCGCGAATCTGAAATAATCGTTCTTTAAGAATATCTGTAACATATTCGAAAAAATTGCTGCTGCATGATACAGTTGTCTCAAAAGAATAGAAACTGCTTAACTATCTTTTAAATATTCATTCAATAATTCATTGATTTTGAATCATATAAAACATTGATTAAGGCTTCTTTCTATAAACAAAGGGAATCTCATTAAACAGTTACCAAAATGCACAAATATAGTTTTCAGCTCCTTCAATATACTTTTCAATTTTTTTCCCTTATCGTTGTTTGCAATATTGTCATGTTGTTTGAAGATAATGTCATTTGTAATAAAGGCAATCATCTTGATTCACGCTATATAATCAGCCATTAGTATAAAACGCAATATTACATAATTAACAAGTAATATAAAAAATTTGTTTTTAAAGTCAATTCCTACTTAGGTCATAAAAGAAAAATTTAATGTAATCCCTTAAGATAATATTAGTTTTTGTTGCATTAAAATATCCCAATTTGTTGATTTTCTATAAGCAAGTAAACCCTATCGGTTTACAATGGAAGTCTATTGGAATTTGGCGAAATAGTAGAGATATCGACAAGTTGCCGTCACTTTTGGCGACTCATTTTGGTCGCCAAATTTAGCGATATATTGCCAAGTTGACGGCAAACTTGGCGGTATTTGGAGACAGAACAGGGTCCCCCCTATGATAGAACCTCTTACAGATATGAAGATGCATTATATGCTGTTCAATAACCAATGGCCGCCATTTTGTCTCCCATATAAAACTAAAACTATTTAATTAAAATTTAATTAATGAATTAATATTTGAAAAAACTGTATTAACATCAATCGTCATCCAATACAAGTTAAAAAAAAATTATTATAACTTGATAGGATGAATAATAAGTATTTTATTAACGATTGAAAATTTGAACAAGATATATATATATATATATACTACTATATATATATATATATATATATATATATAGGGAAAGTGTGAACTAATAGTAGGAAATCAATAATGCAGAAGTGAGTAAAATATTCGAGATAACATGTTAATAGTAATAATAAAACTACACAATGATTACATTCAAAGGCCAAACAATTAATTAATTTTTTAAAACTATAAATGTAGTAATTGCAGCCTGAGCATTTTTAATCAGTTTTCTTGCGAACATCAGCTTTCTATAAATATAGATTAACCTGTGCGTAATAGGTCGTTAAGCCACATGCGGACCGAGGACTGGAAGCTATGTTTGGCTGATCTACACACTAATTTTTCAGTACACTGATAAAAATCTGCAGCAAACTGTCCAGTCATTTGGCCGTTTTTAAAGATAGCGATTACTTAACCATTTATTACGTATATCTGGCCGTACTATGCTCCGAATAAAGTTAAATAACGGTTATATAGCAGTTTTATATATAAAAAAAAGTCTTAATGACTGGGCAATTTACTGCAAATTTTTAACAGCATTTATTAAATTAATCATCAATGTTTTTATTAGTGTGCTTTCATAAATATTTTGGACAAATTCATAACTTAATTGAAATTGAATATTTCACTAAGAAAATATTTTGAAATAAATCCTATTTTATTAGCTTTCGTTTCTCTCTTTCGCCTTAATGAGAAATGCATTAACATTTTTTTAAATTTTTACTTTCTTTTATCTTTACAAGAAGAAAGTATTGGATTCATGAAAATTTTCGAATTCCGGTTTTCGACGGATTTACACGTTTTAGGGGTCAGAGATTCCAAAAAACATGTTTTTACAAAATGTCTGTCTGTGACTCTGTGAGTCTGTCTGTCTGTCTGTCTGTGTGTATGTGACACAAATTTTGTGGGCGCTCTATCTCAAGAACTAATGCACGGAATTTAATAAAAATTGATATTCAGTTAGTCCCTAATACAAATTGATGCTGATTAGTTTTTGGTGTAAATCGCTCAACAGGTGGTGCTGCTATGCTGCATTTTTCACGATTTTCGCAATAGCTCTATCTCAAGAACTAATGCACGGATTTCGATCAAACTTCAGATTTAGTTAGTCCTTGATATGAATTGATGATGATTACGTTTTGGTGTAAATCGCCCAACAGGTGGCGCTGTTATGATGAATTTTGCAGGATTTACATTATTTCCCCAATAGCTCTATCTTAAGAACTAACGCACGGATTTTCATCAAACTTCAGATTCAGTTAGTCCTTGATATGACTTGCTACTGATTATGTGTTGGTGTAAATCGCCCAACAGGTGGCGCTTCTCTGCTGCCTTTTTCACGATTGCCTCAATAGCTCTATCAATAGAACTAATGGACGAATATTCATCTAACTTCAGATTTAGTTGTATGTTGACACAAGTTGTTGTTAATTAGGTTTTGGTGTTAATCACCCAATAGGTGGCGCTGCTATGCAGGAATTTTCACGATTTTCGTTATTGCTCTATCTCAAAAACTAATGTACGGATTTTCTCCAAACTTCAGATTCAGTCAGACGTTGACATAAATTGTTGCTGATTAGGATTTGGTATAAATCACCCAATAGGTGGCGCTGCTAGGCAGCATTTTTCCGAATTTAGGCGATTTCAGCGATAGTCATATCTCAAGAACTAACGCACGGAATTTCATATCGTTAGAATCCTCATGAGATGCATAGATTGCCATTTAATTTTGGCAGTGTGGTAGCGGATTTTGAAGTATTAACATGTATGAGATAGAAGAAAGTTTTGGGATTGGTACATCCGACTTGTTTAAATTAGTTTCGAATAAACAATTCTATTTGTTTATTGAGAAATTTATATCGTCATAAACGGGATTCTGGTTTACTTTACTTTAAAACGTTTTTATTGTTTTTAATTTAATTTTTAATTTAATTATAAATTAGCTTCCTCGAAAATATTGTAAAGAAAATAAATATATTAAACAAAAACGTAATTTGAAGAACAAATTAAAAAAAAAAATATTCCCTACATTGTTTCAGCCCGAGAAGGGATTATGATATTAAGATATTTCATTCAATTTGTTCAACATTTAACGTTAAATTTTTTTATCAAATCAGTTAAACCAATTGAAGATTAAAAAATAAAAATAAAATTCATACAATATGATACTTAAAACACCAAAAAAAAAAAAAAATAGATTCCCTTCAAATGAATTTCAAATAAATCTTAGAGTTCTATTTTTAATTGAAAATATTTGTAAATAAGTACGAGTAATCAGCCAAAATTACGTCCACTAATAACCATATCACAATATTAAAATATTTAATAAATAATAATTGAAAATATTTAGAAATATTATAATATTATAACGCCTTTTAAGCAAATAAATATTTTAATATTGTGATATGAAAATATTTGTATTGCAGATTTTTTATTATGTTTATGACGATTGTACAGTCGTGGGAAAAAAAGTAAACACACCCTACTAACTCCACAACAAATTATCGTAGAAGAAAGTTATTGGTACCGAACGATTGGAAAAAAAGTACACTTTTAAATGATGTATATAAAATTTGCTTAGGGGGCCATCCACATATTAATACGATTCCAAACTTCATTTTTTTTTTCAATAACAATACCCAATTTTAACAAAATATTTCAAATCTTCGGTTCAAACTACGCCTAGACACCAAATTTCAAGTCATTTGAATGATAAGTTTTTGAATTATAAACATTCAAAATTTTGTGCTTCTAATGTTAAATTACATTTTCATATTTCTATTAATATCTCCTGAAATTATACTCCGAATGTGCTAATTTTTTGTGTAGCAATAATACTAAAATACCCAAACATGAATACGTTGAATTTGCAATTTTTATAATTTTATGATATGAATTATGAATTATAAAATTATTATTCGAAAAAATTATGATTTGTAGCCTACAATTTTTTGATGGATTTAGATGTATTAAGTCCTGCTTTATGGAAATCCAAAAATTTCACGTTTGTCCTCCAAGTCGTTTTCAAATTATGCTTAAAAAACGCAAAATGATGGTTTAAGAGATTTTGAAAGAAGAGATTAGATATATCGAAATTTCTTAGGGTATCCTGTAATCTAGCAGTCTTAATTAACTGCTTGATTGGCCTTGATCAAGAAGGGGGCTCTCTTGGTCAACAATTGAGTACAGAACTTTAATTTGTATACAGCCCCTAAAATACGCTTGTTTTTAAATAATTAATTTCCCGGAAACTTATCGTACGAATTGCATAAAAATTTGTTTTTAGGCTGATTGAAGGGTGTAGAGTTTATTTATGCTGTCAGAATTGTGTACCGCTATTGAAAAAAAAAACAATGTTATGGTTCGTTTTAATATGTAAATGGCCCCAGTCACTTTCTTCTAGGATAATGTTTTGCAGAGTTAGTAAGGGATGTTTACTTTTTTTTTTCAACGACTGTACATAAAATGTTAAGATGCATCCAAAATACAAATCTTTTACAAAAAGTGTAAGATTTATTTCGATTTCATTTGAACAGAATCTATTTTTAGGGTGTTTTAAGTCGTGCTTCCGATGGGATACGTATTTCAGTTATGCGTTTAAATGATATACATATGTAAGTATAATACGTTTCTATGAAATACCATTACCTTAAAATATACGTTTAAACGTATCCGGATACGTATAAAGGTACATCGGTTAAACGTATACAAGGTGGCCATAATTAAACTGACGGTACTCAGAGTGTTCTATAGCGCGATCTAATTGAGAGAATGACGCCAAATTTTGTAAGAAGATTAAACAAGACAGGGGACGAAGGTCTCCGCGAAAAAAAATTAGTTCCAAAAGTCACCGCTAAGGGACTATGTGGCGCTGTGTAACAAAAAAGAGAGTTTAAAAAAATCCAAAATCAATACTGAAATAAAATTACTTCTGATTTAGCACATTTAACGATTTAATTCAAGTTCAATACGGCAATAATACTCTCTTTTCCGTTACACAGCGCCACATATTCCCCTAGCGGTGATTTTTGCAACTATTTTTTTTTCGTTCCCCGTCTTGTGTAATCTTCTTACAAAATATGGCGTCATTATCTCAATTAGATCGCGCTACAGAACACTCTGAGTACCGTCAGTTTAATTATGGCCACCTTGTATTTAAGGATACGCACATTTAAAGTATACGTATATTTCAAATATCGTATTTACTTTTAATGACAATGTACCTCTTCAGTCTTATGTCACTGAATGATGAATAAGCAGGAAATCGGTGGAATTAACGTGGCAATATGCATATTATGTTTCATATATAAGATTTTGTTCCTCTATAGATATATTAATTAATTTATGTGTCTTCGAATTTCATCTCATGGTATTGAGATCAGGTACCCCGTTATTTTTATATTTTCTGTATATAACTTATACAAATTGAATTCATTGTAAGTAACTAGCAAAATTAAACACTTTTCGAACAAAGGATGAGAATATAAATGTTTCAGATTTATTGTGAATCCTTGTTAACCAGTTCGGGACCATGGGTCCATCCTATGCATCCTCAAAAAGTGCTTAAAACGCTTGAGTTTGATACCAGTAAAAAAGAAAAGTAAAATTGATTTTATTTAATTGCAACATTTTGTGATTTTTAAAATTAAGTCAAATAATTAACAAAAAGTAGTGCCAAAGGAATAAAATTCGTGTAAAAGATGCCGCTCTTGAACGGGTTAAGTATGTTTTTTTTCTATTTAATCTTTTACAAATTCTTTATTGGTGTGTGTTACACTCAAGATTGCATCCGAGCGCAAATGTTATTCTTTCCATGGAGTTAATGTTTTCTACTCAGTTAATGTATAATGGAAATCCATTTTTTTAATCATGGCACTCATGGTATTTTTTATACAAAATTTTAGGGCATTACGTTTAAGATTTGTTAAGATTTGTTAATATTCACAAATATCATTTTAGGTAAATTTCCTAAGAAATACTACCTATTACATTCTCCCCTATGTTGGAATTTCTGAAACAATTTTGCAGATCTACACCGATCATGACCCCTAGAACCCCAAACCACTCTCTGTTAACAAGTTTATCTATCTATCTATCTATCTATATATCTGTCTGTTTATATCACTTTTTCTGGACACGATAACTTCCATAATTCTACACAAATGTCTTCCAATCTGATACCTAAAATCAAGGGCCAGAAAATATCGGTAAAGTTCGTTAAGGGGCAAAATCGGACCCAGGGGTGGAAATATGGGCGGGGGTTGTGAAAACAGAAAAAAAACATAACCTTTTATTTATAATACATATCGAATCAGTTTAAAGTTATTATTATTTCTAGAAAAAAGGCCAATTATCTAAGTTCGACAGATTTTTGATAAACTTAAAAATGGGCTCAATGGCCGAAAAAAAAAAAAAAAAAAAGAAAAAATTAGGGAGAAAAAAAATTCATAATTTCGTCAATTCTTAATATATCAAATCCAATTAAATTTATTATGCATCTTCTTAATATTATCTAGAACTTTTATATTGATAAGTTTTTGATAAGACCATCTATTACCGCAAAATAAATAAATAAATATAAACGAAAAAATTGGGTTGTTAAAGAAGAAAAAAATTCGTAACTTCGTCAATTCTCAAGATATCCAATCCACTTAAATTTATTACACATCTTCTTAATATTATTTACAACTTTCATATTGGCGAATTTTTGATACGACCAACTCTTACAGCAAAAACAAATGAAACAAAAATAGTGGTTGATGGAAAACAATATTGTATTAAGGGAGTACTCAAATCCAAACGGCTTATTTTCTGACTCATTTTTAAATTCATTTTTGATCTCAAACGCATCCAATTACCAGGGTTTCTTATTCAGAAACTATATAAGGCGCCGTACATGTCTATTTTTGGTAAAGGCAGAATATATTCCAAAAAATACTGTCAAAGTCGGCATTTTGAACATAATTTTCCGAAGTGATAGTGCTAGAAACGAAAAATATGGCCGTACTGAGAAAATAATTGTTTATATATCAAGTTCTAATTAATTAAACGAAAAATAAATATACAGGTCGCTTATAAATCTCTTCGAAAATCACGTCAACAAGTTTAATGTTTTTACTTTAAAAAATGTGCCAGAAAATTTCGAGCTGTTGAGCGTCGAAAATTATTTTTTTGAATACAACATGATTCTGATAAAACCAGCTCTTAGAGAAAAATGAAGTTAAAACTCGTCAAAAGCGACCAGAAAAAATTATTAAACTGGGTTTATCTCTAATCTTGATTTAGTTTCTGTCCGTGAAATTAGTAATTAACTTCGAAATCTACCCCCCGCCTGTAGGCCGAGCCGGCAGGGATTTTTTGTATAAAGTACCTACAAATTTCGATTACTTATAGACTGACAAATAATCGACTTGCAGGTTTTAGAACGCAATTGTACATGCTTAAAATGACATGCCTTCTCTTTTCTTTTTTAGATTAAATATATTTTCAAAATATTTTAAATTTAAAAAACAATATTCTTAAATACAATAAAAATATAATTACAAAACTTCCCAGAAGTCTGTTTGATGAATGGCACTGTAAAATATATAGTAAATTTAAGTCTGTTTTGTGGCCGCATGCAAAAAAAAAAAATGTTTCATGTTGCAAGTTCCCACGCCATAAATCAAAAGAAGCTATGTGCTGTGTTACAGATCTGCGACAGGTAGTTTTGAAGCTACCCACTACGAATAGTAAAACATTTAATAATTAATAGCTTAGCTTTTAGGGAAAACAAACAAAATATAGGAACGGTATTCTGTTTTTTTTTAAGTACCAGCACAAGAACCACGTGGTAGGCAAACTCCGGGCCATCGTGGTACAATAAACAAAGAATCGCGATGGCACCGGTAAACCGCGAGGTTGCATTTCTCAATGTCTCTAATCCGCAGATAATCATTAAAACATCTATTTTCATATCTTGAACGAAAAACATTTAGACGTTTATACATTTAACCGCTTGGGTAAGATCCGTATATACGATGTTGTTTTGCATAATACGTATAACCGCCGTAGCCATATTATACGTATCTGAAATCCGCATCCCGTATAATGCGTATTATACGTATACTCGTATATACGTTTAATAGGGAGAACTAGATTTAAGTATCGTATTGTATAAATTTTATTTTTATTTTTTATTTTTCAATTGGCTTAAATTATATGTTAAAAAAATTTAACATTAAATGTAGAACTAACTGAATGTATCATCTTAATACCTGTCCCTTCTCGGGCTTAAACAATGTAGGAAATAAATTTTGTTTTTTTAATTTGTTCTCCAAATTATGTTTTTGTTTAATATGTCAAGTTTTTAAATAACTACTGCACTCAGACGAACGCATTTCAAAATTAATAGAGAGTATCATCATCGGGCTTTGATGTACGCGGTATTGCATCACAATGTGTGATGCAGTTTACCGATGCATAATTCAAAATATTTCACCACTGCAGTAATGTAAGTTGTTGTAGTTTGGGCAAAAATTTCCAATCTGAACGTAAAAAATCTATAATCAAAACATAAAAAGTTAGTTTCACTAAAATTTAGAAACTCTATTTCTTCCTCAGGAATGATATGAATGCAAAAATAAATTGTGTTTAGCCCCTACTTCTAATATTTAAGAACATTATAGCTGCGATAGAGTAAAAAAGTTTTACTTAAATTTTGTTACCTTATTCCCTCCCAAGGGGTGATGTAAACAAAAAAGAAAACTATTATTCAGTTTAACTAGGGATATAAATAGTTCCCATCTTCGAAAAAAAAATACATTTTAAAATTTAAGTTATGTAATTCCTCATTAAGTTCGCTACCTGCGTAAAAATAGCTATCCTTTTGAAACTTTTTACTGAAACATAAACTTGACCAAAGCAAAATCTTATTCTGAAATTGTCCTTTTTATTTCTACTATGATTTCATATTCATCTTTTTAATTCTTAAAAAAAAAAAAAAAAAAAAAAAAAAAAACTATTTCAATTTAATTTTTAACGTGGAAATCTTTCATCTAAAAAGAGATAAATTATTATTATTACGGTTTTTGAATTATTTGCAACAATGTAGAAAAAAAGTTAAATTGTATAGGAAAAATGTCCGTTAATTCTCAACGAAAAAAAGCGAAATTTGGAATTATTAAGATAAATATTTGAATGATGCAAATAAAAATAAGTCATGTTATTCTCTTGATTATAATTCACCCATATGGAAAGGCATTTTATCATCCGTCTTGACCCTAACGTCAGGCAAACATTTTTACACTTTAAATTTCGAATATCATTAAAATTAGTAAAGAATAATAATAAAAAAAAAAATATGACATCAGGGACAAAAAGGTGGGAAGAAAAAAATGAAAAAGTTATGAGCGCCATAGAACTTTTCTACGTTAAATTAACATTGAGAAGTGACACTGGAAATAAGTAAGTATTGCCCTGCCGCACAATGCTTAAATATAATGTGTAACTATGTATTTGTTGTTGTTGGAAATCAAAGTTGATAATTTTTCTCAAGCTGACTGAGAAGTATCTAGGTCAGAATTCGAACCTGGGCCTTTGAATATACGCGCCAGTGAACTTACTACTGAGCTACCCAGACGATATGATCCAATTCAGGCACATGTTGGTACCTCGCTGCCACGCAATACTTAAATATAATGTGCAATTATATATTTATTGTAGTTGGAAGTCAAAGTTGATAATTTTTCTCAAGCAGAGTGAAAAGTATCTAGGTCAGAATTCGAACCTGGGCCATTGAATATACGCGCCAGTGATCTTACTACTGAGCTACCCAGACGATGAGACCCAATACAGGCACATGTTACTACCACCGTATCTGCCATTTCGGCATCTTTTCACCGATGCAAAGTGACATGTGAGTGAATTGTGTCAGACTTCGGATATCGTCTGTGTAGCTTGGTGTTTAGAGCATTGGCACGTATAGCTAAGGTCCCAGGCTCGAATCTTGGTACAGATTTTTTAAAAAGAGGGAAAAATTATCAACAATGACCCCCAACTATAAAGAATATAATTTTCAGGTTGAAACTTCTTATATATAAATAATGTGTAATTATATTTTAAGTGAAAATGCCCTACGCTAAAACAGGATTAAAGAAAATTCTTATAGCAAATATGATATAGGAAATACAAGAAGAAATTAGTGAAAGGTCAAGAAAAATACCTAAAATAGATAAGGAAGGACTTTGTTTCTGTGATGCATAAAAAAATATATAATTCTTGAAGCCTATTTCATAGAGATATTTAAGCCCAAACATATCAAAGAAACAGATGCATTAGAAAATACAAGAAATAAAACGCATATTGTCGGGAATTTTCTGAGCTATATGTTTCATCGATTGATTCCTGGACTAAAATGAAAACCCTAATCCTTCCCCATACTTCATTTAATTTGATGACTAATTTATTTTTGTTGATGACATAGTTGGAACTCGTTTAACGATAAGCTTCCACTCCACATGGTGTTTCTAAACTATTTACAAAAACTCTCAGTGGTGATAATATGCGCCAGGACTAGAAAATTGTATAGGAAATGTGGTTCACAAACCATTCATTAGTTCATAAATACAGGGTATGCCATTCCAAGCAAAACTTGGACTTTCGCTCAAAGTTTTAAAGTATGTTTAATAATATTTCCAGCAAATTTACATTGTATTTTAATAAAGTAGATTATTTCAAAGTAGTAAATGGCAATCATTCGCATCGAAAGAACAATAAGCTGCACTCTCCATAATTACTAATGTTGCTGACAATGGCTGTCACCGAGTAAATTACAGTGTACTTCCAACATTTATCATTATTTCGTCATATTGTATTAAGGCATAGTCGATAACTGTGCCTGAGTCATTTAACCGGAGAATCATCTAATGTCCTCGATCCTGTGCTAAATTAAACGCCGGTGATTGCAAATTTAGGTGTAAGATGCAAGTAAAAGGTTTTCACTAACATCTTGTGTCAGGCGTATGTAAGTTATACTGCTAAATATCTACTAACTGTTTATTATAGAATGATAAGGATGATCTGGAGTATAGTCTTCGTTATGAGTAAGAAGTATAGAATTTTTTTTATGATAACTAGAGAGCTGTAAGTTTACGCCAACAAGCGACTGCACAAAATTTTATTATATATATGTTATAAAATTGATAAGATGTTCGATACCTTTTATTCTGTCTTTTCCAGAAACATTCGATTAATTTTTTTCCCTTCGTTACTAAATTATTTTCTATATCTGCTCCAAGTAACACTTAAAATAGTTAGAACAACCTAAGAGATGTACAGTAGGTGACAAAAGTTTTTAGACGATATGTTTTCCTATCCAAACTATTTTTGTAAGCAAACTTTTTTAATGATGTAAATTAGTAACTTGTAGCTTTAGTCATCCTATATGGAGCGCAACTAATGATATGTAAAAAAATTATAAATTTAAAAAATACCAAACGAGAATTTGAAAAGTTGAAAGCATATCTGATAAAATTCAAAATTTTAATACTTGACTTAAATACATGTGATGTTGTCACATATACAAGGGCTCCACTAGCTGAGTGGTTACAGAAGAGGGACGCTTCTGAAATATATAAGGAGATGGCCACCAAACATGGACTCACAGTGAATAAGGACATCATAAGACGTCATCCGGATACCGCTGGATTGTGTGCACCCTGTAAAAAGACTCTCATCGGAGCAAATACTAGGAAAATCCGATTGAAATTCGCTTAGGAGCATGAAACGTGAACAACAAAAGTTTGGAAGAAGGTACTTTAGAGCGATTAATCAAAATTTAATTTCTTTGGAATTAGTGGCCGACGTTATATTAGTCCTTCAAAAGGAAGCAGAATGGATACCTGGTACCGACGTCCAGCAGTGAAGCACGGAAACGGATCAGTAATGGTCTGGGGAGCTTTCCATCATGATGACGTCGTCCTCCTCTTACACATTGATGGGATTATGAATCAAAATGCTTATAAAAATATTTTTAAAGGTCACATGCTGCCTTATGCTCGTAAAAAGATGCCTCGAGGATGAATGGTTGAACAGGATAATGATCCGAAGCACACCTCCAAAATGGTGACAAATTGGTTTACAGCTAAGAAAATTAAAGTTTTTGACTGGCTGAGTCAGTCACCTGACCTCAATCCAATTGGACATCATTGGGAACACATCGGAAGAAAAATCGGGACACGGAAGAATTCTTCAAAGGTAGAAATCCTTCAGGAACGCCAATAGGAATAGGCGAAAATCTGTTGGTCCACATTAAAAAGCCTTGTTAATTCCATGCCCTGACAATGTGCCGTAGTCCTCAAAGCAAAAGGATATGCAACTAAATATTAAATATTGCTGAATTTCGTTACATTAATTTAAGACGGACAGCACCTTCACCTTCTCCACTGTAAATTGGACACTTTTACTGTCTCCGCTCCTCCTTCCACTGTAGTATGGACTAGTCTAGTTTAGTGATGGGCGATAACGAGATGTTTTTCTCGATTTTCTCGATTGTATGGACATCTCGATAATTTTCGATTGTGTAAATTTTTTCTCGATGACTGCAGTTTGCAATTTTTTTTTATAAATCATATATTATGTATTATATACGTCATACATTTATCAAGAATCGTCTGCGGGTGAACTGGAATGCGTCGATGTTAATAAAGACTATGTGACTTCGACCGTTAGCGGGCCCCTCCTTTAATCGGGCCCCCTAATTTATACGTAATCTTGTAATATGAAATCACGAACAGGTTACCCGCTATATACGGCACTGATATATGATAGCAGGCGGGTGTGGTGTGCACGCACTACAAAATCTTGTAAAAAATATAATATCGAAACGAATGAACCTCGGGGTCAAAGCGAGCGGAGGGACAGGGCAGCTGCATAATATGATTAAGTCGTCACAGGTCTTTAGGCCTTTCCAACCATATGTCACATGAGAAGTCTGGATCTGAATTTATAAAAAAGTCCTCCCCGTGGGGGCAAAGGGGGAGAGGGGTGCGGGAGGTCATAAGCCTTTCCAACAATATGTCACATGAGGGGCCCCGGCTAAATTTAGAAAAATACCCCGTGGGGGAAAAGTGGGGTGGGGGCGGTCACCGGAGGTGCATTACATCAATAAGTAGTCACAGACCTTTCCAACGATATCTCACATGTGGGGTCTTGGCAAAATTTGGAAAAGTGTCCCCCGGGGGGGTGCAAAATGGGGGGATGGACACCGGAGGAGCATAACATCAATAAGTAGTCACAGACCTTTCCAACGATATCTCACATGAGGGGTCTTGGCTAAATTTGAAAAAGTGTCCCCCGGGAGGGGCAAATTGGGGGAGACTGTCACCGGAGGTGCATAACATCAATAAATAGTCACAGACCTTTCCAACGATATCTCACATGTGGGGTCTTGGCTAAATTTGGAAAAGTGCCCCCGGGGGGGGGGCAAAGTGGTGGTGGGGACACCGTAGGTACATAACATCAATAAGTAGTCACAGACCTTTCCAACGATATCTCACAAGAGGGGTATTGACTAAATTTGAAAAAGTGTCCCCGGGGGGGTGCAAAGAGTGGGGGGGACTGTCACCGGAAGTGCATAACATCAATAAGTAGTCACAGACTTTTTCAATGATATCTCACAAGAGGGGTATTGACTAAATTTGGAAAAGTGTCCTCCGGGGGGGGAAGTGGGGGGGCGGCCACCGGAAGTGCATAGCATCAATAAGTAGTCACAAACCTTTCCAACGATATGTCACATGAGGGGTCTTGGCTAAATTGGGAAAAGTGTCCTGAAATTTCATATATTATAAATAATATTTAGCGGAGGTCTCCATAAAAAAATCTGATCTAAAATGATAAAAACGGAAAAAACTACCCTCGCAGTGGGGACCAAATTGGGGAGGGGAGGAAGAAAGTCTCATAATATGAAAGAGTCATCCGAGAGCTTACCGATGACATATCACATGACTGGTCCAAAAAAAGTTTGAAAATTGCTCCCCCTCCCACCCCCCGTGAGCCCACTCTTTCGCCCCGGAATTCACACTGCCGCCACTTTAAAATTTTTATGTTCAATAATTAATATTTACCGGAAGACTACATAAAAAACCCACATCTAAAGTGATATTTAAATTTATTATAGAAATCGGCTATGGTTTTAAAAATTTGTTCGCCCCTTCCCCATCCCCCTTTGGGCGAAGAAAGGTTCATAGTATGAAAGAGTGGTCAAAGGGCTTTTCGATTATATGCCACAGGAAGGGTTCGGTAAAATTTTTAAAATTGCACACCGCATGATTCCACTTTCACGTCCTCCTTCCTCGAAATCACCCGACCCACCTTCCTCTTTGAAATTTTTATATTTAATAAATAATTTTTATCGGAGGGCTCCAGATATGTGACATCTTGGTAGGGCTAAAATAAGAGAAACTTTGAAAATTAGGGCTTCATTTCACAGCTCATTGACATGCCTCTTTCTCTATCTCGTCCCTTGGTACTCTCGATAAATTTTCTTACTTTTCTTCTTTGCCGAGGACGAGAGAAATCCTCGAAAAGCTTCTCATAGCGAAATGTTGAAAAGCGCAAGCGAAATCCTCGAAAGGCTTTTCGTTGGGAGATTTCGAAAAGAACGAGAGAAACCAGCCACCAGCGAGAGGCTTCCCATCGGGAAACGTTGAAAAGGGCGAGAGACACTCTCGAGAGACTTCCCATTCCGAAAGGTTTAAAACCGCGAGAGAACAAACCATCGAGCAGCTTCCCATCTGGAAGCGTCGAAATGCTGGAAAAATCATCGAGATGAGATTTGCCGAAATGCGAGATGGAAATGAAGCTTTTAGAGTCAAACTTAACGGTTGGTTTAAGTCATAATTTCTCAAAGGAGTCTATCTGCTTATCCAATCTCTTTTTAGCTCACAGGCTATCTAAGCCTGAGAGCTAATGTACCCGTCGGTTCTGTGTGTATGCATGTAAGTACGTACGTACGTACGTATGTACGTAACGCGATAACTCTTGATTAAAATGTATGATTTGCTTCAATTTTTTTTATGTTTATTCTGATAAGGCGTTCCGCTGATTAGTTTTGACGGTTCATTGGTTAAGGATAAAGGGAGAGAAGGGGGGCTGGTCCCCCCCCTCCTTAATTTAGATAAATAGGTTTTTCATGCAGAATTATTCGATTTGCTCCAAATTTCGTATACCGGTTTATTATGTTAAGGAGCTTCCCTGATTAAACTTAGAGGTTCATTAGTTATGTATGAAGGGGCGAAAGGGGGATAGACCCCCTCCTTAATTTAGATAAATGGGTTTTTCATGCAGAATTATTCGATTTGCTTCAAATTTGGTATACCGGTTTATTATTTTAAGGAGCTTCCCTGATTAAACTTGGAAGTTCATTGGTTAAGGATAAAGGGGGAGAAGGGGGCTGCCCGCCCCCTCTTAATTTAGATAAATGGGTTTTTCATGCAGAATTATTCGATTTGTTCCAAATTTGGTATACCGGTTTATAATGTTAAGGAGCTTCCCTGATTAAACTTGGAAGTTCATTAGTTAAGTATAAAGCGGAGAAAGGGGGGGGGTAGACCCCCTCCTTAATTTAGATAAATGGGTTTTTCATGCAGAATTATTCGATTTGCTCCAAATTTGATATACCGGTTTATTATGTTAAGAAGTTACCTTGATTAGATTTGGAGGTTTACGGGTTAAGTATAAAGGGGGAGAAGGGGGCTGGTCCCCCCTTAATTTAGATAAATGGGCTTTTCATGCAGAATTATTCGATTTGCTCCAAATTTGTTATACCGGTTTATTATGTTAAGGAGCTTCCCTGATTCAACTTGGAAGTTCATTGGTTAAGGATAAAGGGGGAGAAGGGGGGCTGGTTCCCCACTTAATTTAGATAATTGGGTTTTTCATGCAGAATTACTCGATTTGTTCCAAATTCAGTATACCGGTTTATTATGTTAATGAGCTTCCCTGATTAAACTTGGAGGTTCATTACTTAAGTATAAAGGGGGGAAAGGGGGGTAGACCCCCTCCTTAATGTAGATAAATGGGTTTTTCATGCAGAATTATTCGATTTGCTCCAAATTTGGGATAAAGGTTTATTATGTTAAGAAGCTGCCTTGATTAGATTTGGGGGTTTATGGGTTAAGTATAAAGGGGAGGGGCTGGCCTCCCCCATAATTTAGATAAAAGGGTTTTTCATGCAGAATTATTCGATTTGCTTCAAATTTAATATACCGATTTATTCCGATATGGCGCTTCCTTCATTAGATTTGGAGGTTCATTGGTTAAGTACACAAGGGCGAAAAGGGGGCAAGTCCCCTCCCCTTAATTTAGATAAATGGATTTTCATGGAGAATTATTCAATTTACTTTAATTTTTTTTTTCTATGTTCGTTCTGATAAGGAGCTTTCCTGATTAGATTTGGAGGTTCATTATTTAAGTATAAAAGGGTTAAAGGGGTTAGACGACCCTTAATTTAGCGATATGTTTCTTTTTTTCATGCAGAATTATCTGATTTTCTTCAAATTTGATATACTGATTTATTATAGTTTAGGAGTTTCCCTGATTTGATTTGGAGGTTCATTGGTTAAGTATAAAAGGGGCAAACGGGGTATATTTCCCTTCATTTATTTTTTGAGGGGCATTATTCTTTGAAATAAGAGTATAATATACAATTAATGTGAATAACCTGTGAGCTCAATGCCATCAGTTTAACTGGCACTTATCTTTTTATTGCTATTAACCGATGTGGGTTATGAAGCATAGTGGTTTATGTATTCAGTTCTGTATAGTCCTAGTTTCAAACTTTACTGTTAAATTTAGTGTCATTTTGCCCAGAATTTTCAATGTTTCTCTTATTTTAGCTCTGCCAAGCTGCCCCATACCTGGAGACTCAGATAAATACTATTTATTAAATATAAAAAGCTCAAAGAGGAAGGTGAGGGAATTCTGGGGGCTCGAGAGTGGACAAAGGGGGGGGGGGGTAATTTTCAAACTTTTACCAAACCTCTCCATCGGAAAGTCCTTTCACCACTCTTTCATATTATAAACCTTTCTCCTCCCAGACTTGAATTCCGGAAGGGGGCGGGGGGGGGGAGCGGTGCGGGGTGATTTTTTTTTTAATTGTAGAGATTTCTACAATAAATATCATCAAATGAGGTTTTTTAATGGAGCTCTCCGATAAATATTATTTATTAAATATAAAATTTTGGTGGCTGCGTGGGGGGTGCTGTGGGTGAAAAGTGGGGCTGCGTGACTTCCGGGTATATTCTGGGATAAAAGAGAGAACCCACGTGGGAGGTGTAGATTTCAAACTTTTTTTGGACCAGTCATTTGATATATCATCGGAAAGTTTTCGGTTATCATCGGAAAGTTACTCTTTCATATTATGAACCTTTCTTCTTCCCTCCCTATTTTGGCGCCCCGAGAGAGGCACTTTTCGAACTTTTTTGAAATCGTAGCGTTTTTAAACATTTTAGATCGGATTATTTTACGGAGCCCTCCGATAAATAATTTTTAATATATGAAAATTTCAAAGAGAAGGATGAGCAGGGTATATTTCGGGGGAACGATAATTGGAATCCTGGGAGTTGGGACTCTTTTCTATCTTTTGCTGATACCCCTCATGTGATATATCATTGCTCTGTGACTACTCTGAGCTCTGTGACTACTATTTCATTTTATATATCGCCCGCGCCCCTCCCTTTACTTTGCCCGCGCGGGGGCACTTTTCTAAATTTAGCCGACACCCCTCATGTGATATATCGTTGGAAAGTCCTGTGACCACTTATTCATATTATGCACTTTCCTTGCCCCTGCCCTCTACTTTGCTCCCCGCGGGGGTTCGTTTAATGTATTCCAGTCGAAGTCTTTCTAAAAATGGGGAAATTAAAGATCCAATCTCAAATGACGTAGAAAAATCAATAAAAAATTTTGATCCCTTTTATCATCCTTTAGTTCATGTTTTTGCCACTAGGGGGTACTTTTGATTCTTATTTCTTTGGCCATTTTGGTGCTAATTGCCGAAAAATTCTAATTTTTGATACTTAAACTTCCCTTACCGCTTCATAGCTACTCGCGTTTTTTCAGCTTTTTTCAACCAGGGGGCACCCTTACAAGACTTTTCCAGTCTTATGGCTCCTTTATAGCCTCCCTTTGGTTTGTTGTTTTTTTTATTCCATCTGTTTTCAGTTACCCTATATTTAATAAAATCTGCCTTATATATATGTAAAAACAATGATTTCAATAATCGATTCTAGAACATCTCCTTTGTAGATTCTCGAAAATAATCGATGACTGTATCGATTGTGTATTTTACGATAACGATTTTTTTCGATTGGTAAATTTTAGAGAATCGCCCATCACTAAGCCCTATCACTACTATGAAATTGTCGGCCAGAATAATAGCTAAGTTTTCCAATAACTGTTTTTAGCTTTTCTCGTTATAATCGATTGTAAAACATCTCGATTGTAGATTCTAGGAATTAATCGATGGCTGTATCGATTGTGATTTTTTACGATGACGATTTTTCTCGATTGTCGAATTCTCGAGAATCGCCCATCACTAGTCTAGTTGTCCAGTCGAGGACGAAGTAGGATTAGGAAGTGTCAGTACGCAATGCTGCCCTGATGACGATCAAGGTCTGATAGAAAGCGCTCGGCGCGAAAATTGGGAAAGTTTTTAAGTTTTTAAAAACTATAGTATGTAAGAACATCTTTTATGTTTGTGACATCTTTTATAATAAATGCATCTTTTAAGCAAGTTTTTCTTTCATTTTATTTCGATAGTTTAATACCATTAAAATTCACTGCAAAGATATTTATTTCCCATAGACTATAACGTAACAGAATTTTTATGAATATCCCTGTAAACGAACTATAAACCATAAATACTACGCACTTCATTTTTAATATCATGCTGTAATAATATATAACAACAAATATAAATTACATGGCTATCAGAGTATATTTACAAGAGTTAGCATGGATAGACGGCAGACAGGCATATCGAAGTCATAACTACTTAATTTCATCTGCGTTGAAAAGTGTGAAAAACTAAGCTTTTTAGATAAGTTTGAATTGTGGTTCTTTGTTGCTTAGAATTTAAGTTACCAGTGTTTGAATTTTAGCTATTTAATACATAGATTAAGTAGTTCAACCATACTTTTAGCCTTTTCTCTGAATAGGATACTTAAAATTTTGCTTTAACTCAAAAGATTTTTCACGTAATTTTACTGGTATGAAAGTTTGTTAATTTTTCTAAAGAGGTTTATTTTGACTTTAGAGATTGCGCTAATACTACTGTTATATAATTTTTTACTTTCCATGTTTTACTATTATTTATTATTTATTTATTTATTTTTGCTGCTGTTGTTTTTGATGGAAGCCATGAATTATCGTAAACCATGAAGAGAGTTTTTTTCAGTTAAAAGACAAACTTATAAAAATTTTTAAATAACCTGATTTTCTTTATAAAAATAGATATATTCTAGAAAGATATTTCAGTATTTAAAATAAATTTAACATAATAATACTTATTTTAGTTTTGATGTTCTGCGTAAATTTCATATATTGCTCTTTAACCCCTTGGGGACGAGCGATTGGTGCACGTGCCACTTAAGATGCTCAGAATCCCTCATCTCGTTTCGACAAGTAGGATTTTTCAGGAGAGACAAAAAACTGGGACATTTCTAACTTTATGAAGTTCTTGTATAATTTCATCAAACACATGAATTAAATTTAATACAGGAACACTTTTCAATTATTTTGGAAAGTGTTAAAAACATCTTTTTTGAGATTTTCGGAAACCTTAACATAAATGTTAAATGTTTAATTAAGGGGTCTTAAAACTCTTAAATTTGGAAAAAAAAAAGAAGAAAAAATACCCTTTTCAACATTTAATATCTTAAAATGTACTCGATTTTAAGACACAATTTTAATTGCGATGAAAGATATAAGTATGTTCTTCCATTTTATGTATTTCAAAAATTGCTAGATGCAGAATTAGTATTTACAGGGGGCTTCAAACTATCAGACATTTAAAGAGCAGAAAATCGGATCGGCATAACAGATTACGCGCAGGATTACAAAACGTTTTGTGCAACTAGAATGAAAATCTTCGAGCTTGCTTATACTTTAGATTGTAATAATTACCCTGAACCTAAATAGATTTGTATTTAAAGCATTTTTATATTTTTAATACAAAGTTGTATTTAGCTAATGAAAAATTTAGAAAATTTCAACATTATAATCACCTAAAAATATATTTTTTTGAAAAAAAAAAAAAAGGAAATTTTAGGTTCAGTTTATACAGACTTACGAGAAATATATGTTTTAAAAATTTCATGAAAAAATATTAAGAAGGTTTTGAGGTATCCTGTGAGCTATGCCCAAAAACGGCATTTGGAGAAAAGTGACTTCAAAGTTTCGGAAACGCTGCTTCAGCAATAGAGAGGGTATAATTCTAAAAGCCAAAACTTTTGTTCTTATGGGAATTTCAAGGAAAAAATTATGTCAAAATGTTCAGAAAAGAAAGGAGTTTAACATCTAAAAAAATTGAAATTTCGAAAATTTTAAAGCTTTAAGAGTCCTGAGACCCCTTAATTAATATATTTTTTCAATAATTTTACATAATTTTCTCAAATTCCACCAGTTATTTTTTATTATAAAGTTTACCATATTTAATCAGAGCATTTTCGCGATTCAATTACAGCAAATTTTCTGTTTTAAAAAACCGGTGGTAAAAGATTAAAAATTAGGCAAAGGGCTCTCTTCGCGAAGGGGTTAAGTGAGTTTTGATTTAAAAGTACCGAAATAATTAAGAATGTACTGTTATCGTAAATGTTATTTAACATTTTAACACATTTTCTATTATATAATGCAGCTAAGAACTATATTTTTATAAACATTTTAAAAAGAACGAAAATTCCTACATATAATAATAAACACTTTCCAACGTAAACAGAATACTATTAAAAAATTTAATTTTTTCATACAATGAAATGACATATTTAAATAAGAAACTTTAAAAACACATAATTCAGTAAAAATCCATTTTTAGTTAGTGCTGTCTATATCCAGGAGTATGTGCGAATTCTTTTTTGCAGATCTCTTTATGAGCAACAGAATTTATAATGCAATGGACATTCTTTGTGCAGCCCTGTAAGTGAACTATAAATGTGGTGACAGAGCACAGAGTTTGAACTCTGCACTGCAAAGCCTAGCACATTCTTAGATGAGGCTCGGGATGATCCACCCCGACCTCTGAGTCAACGAAAAAAACTGCTGAACTGACACAAACTATTGTGAAAAGATAGAGTTGACTGTTGGTTGCTCAGGAGAGCAGACGTGTTGAGACGTCGCTGTTCGACCGAATACCGGGTCACGGACCTGAATAAGGCGGAATATCGCCGGCCAGTTATAGTTACCATGTTTAATCTAAATGTAAATACCCCATCTGTAAATATTTCACCCACATAATCAAGAGCATTAAAGTTTGATTCCATCAAGAATCGGCCTGGACTTTACTTCTAGACACCGACCACAGTGTACACTTATTCGTTAAAATAAATGTGCATTAAATTTCTACAGAATTGGGGGGTTCGACCGGGATATTTACATGCAAAGTGTGGATGTGTGGATTTAACGTGTACGAAAAATTTTCTGATGTCTAAAGAAATTCTGATGTCCTTAAGCTGAACGATGCTCTGAAAAGGAAAGGGAAAAAGTTGCTTTCGTCGAATGTTCCGTGAATTACTGGAAAGAGAAAAAAGAAAAAGGAAAATTCTCATGCAGGAAGAAAGATAAAAAGAGTGTTTCTATCTGTGCGCGTTGAAGTTTCAACTCGTCTTTTTGAAAAGATCTGTTCCTGTGAGATGAATCATTTGTGAAAATGCATCTGATAAAGTTTTAATAGGTCGTTTCTAGTATTCGAGAAGAAAATATACGCTGACCTAAATAGTGAGCGGTGAAAGTTTTTTTCCGTTTTATATGACGAAAGGTTTTCTTTTTTTTTCTTTTCTTGTGATAAAATGGGGAAGCGTTTTTTTTTATTTTTCCCCATAAAAAATGTACAGTAAGTTTCTGCACTTTTTTTAATAAAAGAAATAAGGAACTTGCTTAGACGTGTCTGCGAAAAGGAAATATAGGAAGGTAGTTTTTTTTTTTTTTGCTTCCTAAGAAATACATGTTTTTTTTTTGCTTCTTTGAAAGAAAAAGTATTAACGAAATAATGTTTTTTATGTGAAAAGAAAGAAATATATATTATGTGAGAATATTTAGAGGGAAGCAAGTCTTTATAAAACAGGTGTTAAATAATTATTTTTTGTATTGTTATATTGTGAAGAAAATATATATTTTTATTTTTTTGGTGGAAATATCAGGTACAAAGTAAGTCTGTTTTAGAAAACTGTTAATATTATTATATATATAGATATATTTGATTTATCGGGTGCTTATATATTATTGATTTATATTGAAATGTTTTATTTTATGTGTTAATTGGTTAGATATAATTATGGCACACTTAATAAGGTCTAAAAAGATTGATCTGGTTACTGCGGTAATCGAGTTAGGTTTAAGTCCTCCTGATGGTGCTGATAAAAGTCAACTGACTGATTTAATTTTAAAATCCGAAGGGTATAATGAGGATTTAGTAAAAAATTTGCTAGCGGGGATTATAAGCGAGAGAGAAGAAAGTGAAAAATTGTTGCAACAAAAAGAAATCGAAAATCGTGAATTTGAATTGAAAAAATTACAATTGGAAAATACACAAAATACCCAATTGCATAATCCATTATCTACAATCGCCGGAAAGGGTTCCGATGTTCTAAAATTGCTAAATAGATATAATAAGGAGGAAGAAATTAGCATTTACTTAACCCTTTTCGAACGGCAAGCAAAGCGTCTTGGGATAGAAAAAGATGAATGGGTTACATATCTGTTGGCACTGTTACCTCTCGATATTGTTAGTTTAGTAAATCGTGAAAGTGAAGAACTATCCAGCGATTACGACTGTGTAAAGAAAATACTTTTAAGACGTTTCAAACTTACACCAGAGCAATTCAGGCAAAAATTCTTTTTACATAGAAAACAAAATTCAGCGTCATGGAAAGATTTTTCATTTGAAATCTCAAATTTTCTGAATGAATAGGTTGGGGGTTTTACTTTACAGTTGTCGGGATTACACATATCAACGTTCGAAGAGTTAAAAAATATTTTAATCATTGACCAGATTAGGCGAAAATTGTCCCTAGAAATGAAGGAACACTTTTGTGACGAATTGCCAAAAATTACGAGTGTAGAAGATTTGACCAATAAATTGGATGATTTTGAAACCGCCAGAATTAACTTACGGAAAACTGAAATTAAGCCCTCAAACACGGAATTTAGAAAACGTCAAGGTAGTGAAAATAATAGAGCGTTCCATCGAAATGACATTAGTCGTGTACCATATGAGAAAAACTACACACCTACCCCCCAAAAGAATTTAAATACAAAAATCCGTTGTTTCAATTGCAATGACCTTTCCCACCGTTTTAGGGATTGCCCCCGAAAAAAAAGAAAGTCCGGTCTGCTGGAGGTGCAAAATTCCTGGCCACAGGTCTGACCAGTGTACAAATAATTCTCCTAAAAATGCAAATGCTGCCGTAAGCAATAACTCAAATCCGGTTGGTAAAATAATAAAAAGCGTGGGGATTTTAGGGAAAAATATGGATGCTTTAATAGATACAGGAAGTGACGTCAATATGTGTAGCAACGATACTTATACAGCCCTAGGATGCCCTAAATTGCATGAAAATGATTTGGTTCTATCAGGTATTGGTGGTAGTCAAATTACACCCATAGGATTTATGACCGTAAAAATTGAAATAGATGGTTACACAGTGAATGCAGATTTATACGTCGTAAAAAATTTGAGCCATTCTATAATTTTAGGAAATAACTTTTTGAAACAGGTAAATTTCAATATGTCGGAAAAAGGATTGCAAATTACAGGGAAACGAAAATTGAAGGAAGTTAGGGTGAATTACGTAACTGCTTTCCCGCAAGAAACAATCATGACAAAAACCGGACGCGTCATCTATGTCACACCCAGATTTCATGCGATGTTGCGGTCAGAGAAGCAAAACAATCCCATGATAGGAAAAACGATTGCGACAGCTGAATTGGTAAGAAAGGAGTAAACCAGTCGAAATGAAACAGCTTGCAACTTTAGTGAAAAAATAAACATGCAATTGAGCTCTGATAAAAATTGTTTGTTGGAAAGTGAACAGTGTTCCATCCCACAGTTAGACTCAGCGAAAACCACAGACATTTATTTAGCTGAGACAGCTAATTCTATTAATTTTCAGGAAGCTGAGCTAAGCCATATTACAAACAACACTATTAAGAAAGAGTTAACGGAATTGATCACTAATTATAAGCCAAACAAGGTTAAAGACACGGAGTTAAAAGTAAATATAGTATTAACTGATGATATTCCGATTGCGCAACGACCGCGGAGATTAGCATATCCAGAACAGAATTTGTAGACAAACAAATACAAGAATGGTTGGAAATGGGAATTATAACGGAGAGTAATTCTAATTATGCATCGCCTATTGTGTTAGCGAAAAAGAAAGATAATTCTTGGAGATTGTGTGTTGACTATAGACCCCTTAATAAAAAAATAATTAGAGATAACTTTACTTTGCCAAGAATAGAGGACGTTTTAGATAACATTGAGGAAGCGAAGGTTTTTACTACATTGGATTTAAAAAATGGGTTTTTTCATATAGACGTAGCAGAGGAGAGTAGGAAATATACAGCATTTGTCACGCATAACTCCCAGTACGAATATTTAAAGCTTCCATTCGGATTATCGATTGGCCCGCAGAATTTTCAGAGATATATTCAAGCTGTTTTTAAACAGTTAATTAAAGAAAAAGTAATATTAATTTACTTAGACGATGTCATAGTACTTGCGAAAACTGAGGAAGAAGCGCTTTTAAAACTGAAACGCGTCCTAGAAGTTGCATCGGATTACGGGCTTGAATTTAATTTTGCAAAATGCCAATTCCTTAAAAGGAAAATTGAATTTTTAGGCTATATTATCGAAAACGGAAATACTAGGCCCTCGGAAGCCAAAACATTGGCAGTAAAGAATTTTCTTGAACCCCGCACCCTTAAACAATTACACAGTTTTCTGGGTTTAACTTCTTATTTCAGAAAATGCATCCCACATTATGCAATGCAACTATAGCGAGACCTTTAAGTGATTTATTAAAAGCGGGAAATACATTTAAATTTGGAATCCTCGAAAAACAAGCTTTTGAGACTCTTAAAGAAAAACTAGTTAACCCCCCAGTATTGCATACATTCCGAAGAGGCGCTAGACTAGAATTGCACACCGATGCAAGCGCCATAGGTTTTGGTAGTGTCCTACTACAAGAAGATGAAAACAAAAACTTACATCCTATTCATTACATGAGCCGTAAAACTACACCTACTCAAGCAAAATACTCGAGTTACGAATTGGAAACACTCGCGGTAATAGGATCGGTTAGAAAATTCCGAAACTACTTATTAGGTACGAAATTTAAAATTGTGACAGATTGTTCCGCGTTTCAAAAGACAATGGACAAAAAAGACATTACGCCAAATGTAGCCAGATGGGCTCTATTCTTACAGGAATTTGATTATGAAATTGCCCACCGATCAGGGTCCCAAATGAAACATGTAGACGCACTGAGTAGAAATACAGTTCTAATAGTTACCCGATCCCAAGATGAATTAACTTTAAAAATAAAGAATGCACAACAAGAAGACGAACACATACAAGCGATAAAAAAGTTAATTGAAAAAAATGAAAGTTCAGAATATTTTATAAGAAACGACATCGTATACAAATATGAAAATGATAGAGAACTTCTGATGATTCCTACAAATATGCAAAAGGAAATAATACGCGATGTCCATAACAAAGGTCATTACGCAGTGGCTAAAACTGAAATTATTTTAAAAGAAAATTATTTTATACCCCAATTAAGAAAGCAAATTGAATGTGTCATTGCCAACTGCATAGAGAGTATAGTGTGCAATAAAAAGCAAGGAAAAGGAGAAGGTCTGTTAAACCCGATCCCCAAACAAAATATGCCCCTCGAGACGTATCATATAGATCACATTGGTCCCATGCCTTCTACAAATAAAAATTACAATCACATTTTTACTGTTGTGGACGCATTTACCAAATTCGTTTGGCTATACCCCTTTAAAACTACAGCCGCTAAAGAAGTCATCGATAAATTGACCAGACAACATGATATTTTCGGAAATCCATCGCGAATCATTACCGATAAAGGACCAGCATTGACCTCCGCTGATTTTGAGAAATATTGTAAGGAAGAGAACATAGAGCATATTCCCATAACAACAGGGATACCTAGAGGAAACGGTCAAATAGAGCGAATGCACAGAATTCTTATCCCAATTTTAGCAAAACTTAGCGTAGAGGACCCCACTAAATGGTACAAATTTGTCGCGCCTGTGCAACGCATCATGAATAGTACCGTATCGAGGAGTACAAAATTTACACCTTTTGAATTGCTGACAGGAACGAAACTGCGGAAGAAAACTGACCTGCAAATCAAAACGCTGTTAGATGATGAGGAATTAAATTCGTTCATATCGGAAAGAAATTCGAATAGAGAAATAGCTAAGCAAAACATACTAAAAATACAACAGGAAAACATGAAAACGTATAACAAAAAGCGAAAAAAGGCCAATACATATAAACTCGGTGATTTGGTGGCCATTCAAAAAACACAGTTTGAGACAGGTACCAAACTAAAGCCTAAGTTTCTTGGTCCCTATGAGATTACTGCTGTAAAAAGAAACGATCGCTACAACGTAAATAAAGTTGGACACCATGAGGGTCCAAGTACGACCTCGACGGCTGCAGATCACATGAAGCCTTGGACTTCTACTGTCTAAGACGAAATATTTATGCTTTAAGTGATTTTTGTGATTTTTTTTATATATATTTTTTAACCTGTGTGTTATTGATATCTTTTTTTTAATACTATTATGAACAAACTGTGTAAAGAACTGCTTCCAAGTGACAAGCAAAAAAACTTTATTATTTTTCTAACTCTAAAAATATTGGTCAAGGACTGAAAACTTTTGATCATCAGTATTTAGTGACTGATTTTACTATTATTTTGTTTTATATATTGTTTGTGAATTTTTTTTGTGTGTATAATATACGTTCTGGAAAAAGTAGTCCAGTACCAGTCAGGTATATAAAGTAGATGGGTGACTGGGAGGACCCAGCCCTGTCAGGTAGGCCGAATTGTGGTGACAGAGCACAGAGTTTGAACTCTGCACTGCAAAGCCTAGCACGTTCTTAGATGAGGCTCCAGATGATCCACCCCGACCTCTGAGTCAACGAAAAAACTGCTGAACTGACACAAACTATTGTGAAAAGATAGAGTTGACTGTTGGTTGCTCAGGAGAGCAGACGTATTGAGACGTCGCTGTTCGACCGAATACCGGGTCACGGACCTGAGTAAGGCGGAATATCGCCGGCCAGTTATAGTTACCATGTTTAATCTAAATGTAAATACTCCATCTGTAAATATTTCACCCACATAATCAAGAGCATTAAAGTTTGATTCCATCAAGAATCGGCCTGGACTTTACTTCTAGACACCGACCACAGTGTACACTTATTCGTTAAAATAAATGTGCATTAAATTTCTACATAAATGCTACTTGTTTAAGTCTTCCTAGAGAGCACGTTGTAGTCCATCTCAGTATATCACTATATCAACCTCGTTTTGTTTGATGTATCGCAGCACCAATTCATGCAACAAAACGGTTTTTCCCATATACTATAATGTAACACATATCTTTTGTGTGTTTCTATGAATAGCACGCCCAACATTTTCAATACAGAACATTCCATGGTAAACAACAATAACATATACAAATTACATGTAAATTCCAGTAGTATATATTTACGATAGTTAGAGCATGTACGGGCGGACAACTATAAATGCTACTTATTTAAATCTTCCTAGAGAGCACGTTGTAGTCCATCTCAGTATATCACTATATAAATCTCAGTTTGTTTGATGTATCGCAACATCTATTAACCCTTTAACTGTTTCTTTGTTTCTTACACAATAAATTAAAAATCAGGACCTGCCACCACTTTTTTTTTTACTAAAATATTTGGCTTTGTACAATCGAAAAAAGTACGCCTTTTAACAAACCAAAAATTACCGTTAAAATTAAGTGGTATCCAAAAGCTTTTAGTACCGAAGTTATAAAACCCTTTTTGCCCGAGAGGCACTCGGGCACGAGAGTTAAGGGGTTTTTTCCATATACCATAATGTAACAGATATCTTTTGGGTGTCTCTATGAATGGCACGCACATCATTTTCAGTACCGAACATTCCATGGTAAACAACAATAACATATACAAATTACATGTAAATTCCAGTAGTATATATTTACGATAGTTAGAGCACGTACGGGCGGACAACTATAAATGCTACTTATTTAAATCTCCCTAGAGAGCACGTTGTAGTCCATCTCAGTATATCACTATATCAATCTCATTTTGTTTGATGTATCGCAGCACCAATTAATGCAACAAAACGGTTTTTTCCCATTTACCATAATGTAACACATATCTTTTGTGTGTCTCTATGAATAGCACGCCCAACATTTTCAATATAGAACATTTCATGGTAAACAACAATAATATATACAAATTACATGTAAATTCCAGTAGTATATATTTACGATAGTTAGAGCATGTACGGGCGGACAACTATAAATGCTACTTATTTAAATCTCCCTAGAGAGCACGTTGTAGTCCATCTCCGTATATCACTATATAAATCTCAGTTTGTTTGATGTATCGCAACATCTATTAACCCTTTAACTGTTTCTTTGTTTCTTATACAATAAATTAAAAATCAGGACTTGCCACCACTTTTTTTTTACTAAAATATTTGGCTTTGTACAATCGAAAAAAGTACGCCTTTTAACAAACCAAGAATTACCGTTAAAATTAAGTGGTATCCAAAACCTTTTAGTACCGAAGTTAGAAAACACTTTTTGCCCGAGAGGCACTCGGGCACGACAGTTAAGGGGTTAATGCAACAAAACTGTTTTTTTCCATATACCATAATGTAACAGATATCTTTTGGGTGTCTCTATGAATGGCACGCACATCATTTTCAGTACCGAACATTCCATGGTAAACAACAATAACATATACAAATTACATGTAAATTCCAGTAGTATATATTTACGATAGTTAGAGCACGTACGGGCGGACAACTATAAATGCTACTTATTTAAATCTCTCTAGAGATCACGTTGTAGTCCATCTCAGTATATCACTATATCAATCTCATTTTGTTTGATGTATCGCAGCACCAATTAATGCTACAAAACGTTTTCTTCCCATATACCATAATGTAACACATACCTTTTGTGTGTCTCTATGAATAGCACGCCCAACAATTTCAATACAGAGCATTCCATGGTAAACAACAATAACATATACAAATTACATGTAAATTCCAGTAGTATATATTTACGATAGTTAGAGCACGTACGGGCGGAAAACTATAAATGCTACTTATTTAAATCTCCCTAGAGAGCACGTTGTAGTCCATCTCAGTATATCACTATATCAATCTCATTTTGTTTGATGTATCGCAGCACCAATTAATGCAACAAAACGGTTTTTTCCCATATACCATAATGTAACACATATCTTTTGTGTGTCTCTATGAATAGCACGCCTAACATTTTCAATGCAGAACATTCCATGGTAAACAACAATAACATATACAAATTACATGTAAATTCCAGTAGTATATATTTACGATAGTTAGAGCACGTACGGGCGGACAACTATAAATGCTACTTATTTAAATCTCCCTAGAGAGCACGTTGTAGTCCATCTCAGTATATCACTATATCAATCTCATTTTGTTTGATGTATCGCAGCACCAATTAATGCAACAAAACGGTTTTTTCCCATATACCATAATGTAACACATATCTTTTGTGTGTCTCTATGAATAGCACGCCCAACATTTTCAATACAGAACATTCCATGGTAAACAACAATAACATATACAAACTACATGTAAATTCCAGTAGTATATATTTACGATAGTTAGAGCACGTACGGGCGGACAACTATAAATGCTACTTATTTAAATCTCCCCAGAGAGCACGTTGTAGTCCATCTCAGTATATCACTATATAAATCTCAGTTTGTTTGATGTATCGCAACATCTATTAACCCTTTAACTGTTTCTTTGTTTCTTACACAATAAATTAAAAATCAGGACCTGCCACCACTTTTTTTTTACTAAAATATTTGACTTTGTACAATCGAAAAAAGTACGCCTTTTAACAAACCAAATATTACCGTTAAAATTAAGTGGTATCCAAAAGCTTTTAGTACCGAAGTCAGAAAACACTTTTTGCCCGAGAGGCACTCGGGCACGACAGTAAAGGTGTTAATGCAACAAAACTGTTTTTTTCCATATACCATAATGTAACAGATATCTTTTGGTTGTCTCTATGAATGGCACGCACATCATTTTCAGTACCGAACATTCCATGGTAAACAACAATAACATATACAAATTATATGTATATTCCAGTAGTATATATTTAAGATAGTTAGAGAATCGTCGGGCGGACAACTATAATTGCTACTTATTTAAATCTCCCTATAGAGTACGTTGTAGTCCTTCTCTGTATATAATCTTATTATGTTTTATGTAATTGCAACATCAATTAATGCATGAAAACGATTTTTTCCCGTAGACCATAATGTAACAGATATCTTTTGTGTGTCTCGACGAATGGTACGCACATCAATTTCTAAATCGAATATTCTATATTAAATAACAATAACATATTAAAATTACATGTAAATTCCATTAGTGTACATTTACGATAGTTAGTTAAGAGCCAGGCGGACTGACCTACCGACAGACACACGGGATTTCTAAACAAATATCAAATATTTCGGAAAGTGTTAAAAACATCTTTTCTGAAGATTGCGAAAACCTTAACATAAACATTAAAATGTTTAATTACTTATAATATATTTTATCAATAATTTCACTTTAATTGATCACTATAAATGTAGCTAGATTCGAGTTAGCAGAAACACATAATTACTAATGATGTAATCATGATTCAGAAATCAGATTTTCTAAGTTCAAGGCAAATGTGCTCCATTTAGATTACTCGAGAGTTTCCGTAATGTGAACAGCCGCTAGCATCTAATTAATGTTTAATGGCTATTTAAGTATTAAAAGAAAATTGCAGCTTTTTAGCATAATGTAAAATATAATTTTATTACGCTGAAATCGATTTTAATAACAGATGAAAAACTATAAAATCAATAAAACATACACATCCACTAAATCGCTTTTAATCGTTTCTAAATTAGATTTATTTTAAGATAGTGTATTAATGTGTAATGGCACACTCTAAAAAACAAATCTGTAAATTAGCAACTTTTACACGTTTATATGAGTAGGTTTTTTATAATTAAACGCTTGTCATAAAAATTACACATTTGTCGTAAAAACTTTAGCCGTATTTATATGTGTTTACCGATTGAAAGCATGTAGTTTATTATGATTTCTAATTACTGAGACCAATGTGTAAACGATGCAAAATGTAAGAATTTGCCTAAATTGGTGTGTTATTGTAATTTACATAAAGTAATGTTTTTATAGTTAACCGCGTAAAGGTTAAAAGACCGCGTCTGAATGTATAGACTAAAATAATAACATAAAGTCTTTCAAAATAATTTTTTCATATCGTAATACATAAAAGGTTATGATTTTAACTTAAGAGGCATTTAATGAAACAGCCAAATACTCGAATTTATGAAAATAAAATATGTTAAACGTTTAGCATTATTCTAAGTTGGATACTACCGAAGATACGTTCCACGTATCTTGACACCTTTACTGTGCTTTATGAAAACCATCTAAAATAAGAAAATAAGTAATGATGTTACATTGGCTTGCCCAATAGTAGCTAAATGGCCCAGGTGGTACACTGGAAAGTAAACTAAAAAGCTGAAAGAGTGCAATTTTATTAATCCGTGTAAAAAAAAAAAAATATATATATATCATTTGCCGAATTTGGAGAAAATGTAAATGAAGCATGGAGCTCTTATAAACTAAATTTAATTTACAATCTCCATGTTAATGATACAAACAAATGAAGGCATATGAATCATTAGATACTAGATTTGTTTTGCAGAATTTCTTGAATGAAGATTTTAGGTTTTTGGGGTTTTTACTATTACGCGATCGTGATATCATATGCATATTTTCTATAGATATGTTTTAAGACTGTTCCCAAGGATCCTAAAAGGGGAATGCTTTAGTGGATGCAAATGACGTCATTTTATTAAATATTTTTTGTGCGTCGTTTTCACACCAGAAGCTTTGAATTTCTTCATGGGAGGAAAGGCTTTTGACAAATGACGTCATCTTTGAAAATAATGTAATTTATTTCGCACACTGATAATATGCAACGTTTTCTTAACATTTAACGGTTGCTAGTGCTGTTGTAGAAAAGCGGTGACATGTGCTAAATGTGCAAGCTCAGATCGGAAGTCCTTGTCATAAACAAAGCTATGTACAGTCGTGGGGAAAAAAAGTAAATACCCCCTACTAACTCTTAAACAAATTATCGTAGAAGAATGTTAACCGGTACCGAACGATTGTAAATAAAGTCTACTTCTAAATTATGTATATAAATTTTTTACCACCTACATATTAAAACGAACCCAAATTAAATTTTTCTTTCAATGGCAATACCCAATTTTAAGACGATATTTCAAATCTTCGGTTCAAACTATACCTAGACACCATATTTCAAGTCATTTGAATGATAAGTTTTTCAATTATAAGCATTCAAAATTTAGCGCTTCTAATGTTAAATTACATTTTCATATTTTTATTACTATCTCCTGAAATTATACTCCTAATGTGCTAATTTTTTGTGTAGCAATAATACTAAAATACTCAAACATAAATACAATGAATTTGCAACTTTTATAACTTTATGATATGAATTATGAATTATGAAATTAATATTCGAAAAAATTTGAATTACAATCTACAATTTTTTGATGGATTTAGATTTAAGTCCTGCTGTATGTAAATCCAAAATTTCACATTTTTCTTCCAAGTAGTTTTCAAATTATGCTTAAAAAACGGCAAAATGATGGATTAAGGGGCCGTCTATTATAGAAGTGACTAGGTATTTTGAAATTTCTTATGCTATTCTGTAATCCAGCAGTCTCCAATGAGTGCTTGAGTGGCACTTAAGATGCCTTGATCAAGAAGGGTCTTTCGGTCAACAATCAAGTACCGAACTTCAATTTAGATACAGCCCCTAAAATACGATCGTTTTAAAATAATTAATTTCTCGGAAACTTATCGTACGAATTGCATTAAATTTTTTTATGTTAATTGAAGAATGTAGAGTTCATTTATGCTGTCAGAATTGTGTACTGCTACTGAAAAAAAAAGTTATGGTTCGTTTTAATATACAGATGCCCCCCTAAGCAAATTTTATATACATAATATAAATGTAGACTTTATTACCTATCATGTGGCATCAGTAACTTTCTTCTACGATAATTTTTTGCAGAATTAGTAAGGGGTGTTTACATTTTTTTTTCCACGACTGTACATTACAGAACTTTGTGAGTCCCGCCTGGATAAATTTGCTTCGACGAGTTAGACAAGCAAACAAAAAAGAGCTTGGCGATAACTGAAGGATTACCAAATTCTAAATAATGTCAGACTTCCCTAATTTTTGTCTATAACCCTCTTGACCAATTCCAATTTATTGCCTATATATGTCACTATTTTCTTTCGCCTCCAAACAAATCGAAATGTTTTCACAGTGCAAATGCAACGCATCGGGTTGATATGCACCTAGTGTTAAATTAAATAAGAAAATTCTCTCCTTCGTGTAAACGTTTCTTTGGAAAGCCATGATTTAAATTTGTAGCAATATAAGTTTGCCTTTGAAATAATGAGTTTTTAATGGAAGTTTTTAATACGGAAGTATGTAAAAATAGGAATAACAATTTTGTAAAAAAAAAAGAACATTTTCCTAACATTTAAAGAGAAAAATCTTCTTTAACATATCACATTACTGTCGTTCTGAATGCAATGCAATTTCAGAATTTTTTTACGCCTTCGGATAGCGGACAAATAATTAGCGTCGATGTGACTTAAGCAGTATTCACACGCTTTTTTTTTCATTATATATTATAGGTTTTTTCTCGTAACATAAGTCACTACTCTTTAAAAAAAAAAATCTGCGAAAAATCTGAAAATGCACTGGCAGCGAATCTGTTCTCCGTTTTTAGGTAGATTTCGTATGAAATACTACCCACTGGCGTCGTTCCTATGTTGGAATTTCTGAATACTTTTTGGAGATCTACACCGATCATGACCTTTAGAACCCAAAATCACCCTCAGTAAAAAGCTCTATCTATCTATCTATCTATATCTATCTATATATATATCTATATGTATATATATATATAACTTTCTTCTGGACACGATAACTTCCACAATTCTGCACAAATCTCTTCCAAACTGATACATAAAATCAAGGGGCATAAAATCTCGGTGAAGTTCGTTAAAGGGAAAAATCGGACCAAGGGGATGGAAATACGGAGGGGTTTGTGAAAAACAAAAAAACCCTATAACTTCTTAATTTTTGTACATATCAAATCAGTTTAAAGTTTTTATTAATTCTAAAAATAGGGCCAAAAATTTATGTATCACAGATTTTTGATAAAATAAAAATGGGCTCAAGGGGCGCAAAAAAATAGGGTTTTTGGGAGAAAAAAATTAACTTCGCCAATTCTCAAGATATCAAATCCAATTAATTTTAAGATACATCTTTTTAATATTATCTACAACTTTTATATTCACAAGTTTTTGATAGGACGAATTCGTACCGCAAAAAAAATTAAAAACGAAAACAAAAAAAGGGGCGTGAAGAAGAAAAATTTTCATAACTCAGTGAATTCACAAGATATAAAATCCCCATGAATTTATCATATATCTTTTTAATATTGTCTTCAACATTTATGCAGACAAGTTTTTGATAGGACCAATTCTTACAGCAAAAACAAATTAAAAATACATAGCGGTTGAAAAAAAAAATCATCTTATTAAGAATGTATTCAAATCAAACTGCTTATTTTCTGACTCATTTTTAAATTATTTTTTGCTCTCAAACGCGTCCAATTGATAGAATATCTTCTTCAGAAACTATACAATGTACCGTAATGATCGATTGTTTGATAGAGGTAGAATAGATTTCAAAAAATTATGTCAAAGTGAGCATTTTGAACAGAATTTCCCGAAGGGATTGTGTTAGAAACGAAAAATATTGCCCTACTGAGAAAATAATTGTTTATTACTCAAGTTTCAATGAATTGAAAGAAAAATAAAAACACATGTCGCATATAAATCTTTTCAAAAATCGCGTCAGCAAGTTTCGTATGTTTTCTATTAAAAATTAATCTAAAAATGTGCCAGAAAATTTCGAGTTGTTGAGCATGGAAAAGTATTGTTTTAATACCGCCTTAATATGATTCTGATAAAACCAGCTATTATATAAAAATGAAATAAAAACTCGTCAAAAGCGGTCAGATAAAACTGGTAAAGTGGATTTATCATGACTTAGTTTTTGTTGATGCAATTAATATACTTAACTTCGAAATCTACCTCCGCCTGTAGGTCGGGCCGGCAGGGATTTTTTGTTGTTGTTGTTGTTGTTGTTGTTTGTTTGTTTTTCACTAAACTTTCATTTTGGTACTGCCCCCCGTTTTTCAGATGGAAATTTTAGTTTTTACAAATAAATATGTGTAATAGCGCAATATTAAAAGAAATCTATAAATTATTTATACGAGGATGGATTAAAAAAAAATGGCTACAAACAGCAGCTTTTGAAAAATAGTTATTTTGGAGGAATTTTATTTTTCAGCAGGGTGGAGACAGATAGCTCTAGTTATCTTACAGGTATTATGCTGGTATGTAATGTAAGTTCATAGATACATCAAAGTGATTGAAATGGCAATACATTAAGTAAAGTGGTGTCGTTTGTGCCACATAAACAAGGTTACTGTAAGCCATCCGACGGAATCGCCGTGGCATTTTAAGTGTTGGTATCATCTTCCTTCATGGCAAGACCTTGCTCCACCAACCCAAGAATTGCTGCAAAAGTTCAAGTGGGAAATCCTGAGCCACACCCAATGCAGTCCAGATTTGGCACCGAGTGACTATTTCCATTTTTCGAAATTTAAGGGTGTATTCGAAAAATATATTTCCATCCTCAACAGCTCAAAATTTTGTGAGACATTTTCAGACTCATTTTTAAAAGTAAAAACATGAAACTTGTTTTGGTGATTTTTGAAGAGATGTATAAGAGGCCGCGTGATTTCCTTTTTTGCTCAGTTAATTAGGATTTGAGTTTTAAACAATTATTTTCTCAGTATGACCATTTTTTTCATTCCCATATCGTCTGCTTCGGAAAATTCGGTTCAAAACGCCAATTTTGACAGCATTTTTTACAATATTTTCTGCATTTATCAAAAAATCGAGAAACACGGCACATTATGTGATTTCTAAATAAGATAATTTCCCAGTTTCATGCGTTTGAGAGCAAAAATGAATTAAAAAATGAATCAGAAACTAAGCAGTTTGGATTGGAATACACCCTTAAGGAACACTTATCTGGAACAAGGTTCTCTTCAGACAGTGATATGAAAACATCTGCCGAAAACTGGCTCATTGGTCAGGGACGTGACCTGCACCATGCGGGTTTAAACAAGTTGGTCCTGCGTTCAGATAAATATCTAAATAGATTGGGCGCTTAAGTGGAAGTATGATCGGCAAGTGTGCTTCTTAACTCCCTTTTGTATTTTCTGTTTATTGCTGATAAATAAATTTTTACTACCCTTGTATTTTTTGTATCCAGCCTCTTATATACTGATGCACATTTATAAGGAACAGATATTTGTATTGCATATTACCGCACCCCCTTTTTTTATGGCCCTGCTTTCCTCAGGATTGGAACTTCGGTACTCGACATGAGAGGATGAATGCTCTGGTCCATTCACCACCTGGTCACATCAAACGACTTTGTTATAGGCCAAAACGCTATTTACGAAAGTTTAACAGGATATTTTCCGTTTTTTCTCAATTTAAATGTAACATTTCTGTTTTTCTGTCTTTGAAGAAACAAGTTTGTGTTTAACATTCAACGAGTAAGGATAAAACTGACGTTTTCCGTTTATTCCGTGAAAATGTGTGATTATCACTCAGAATAAAGTGATTCCGTTAAAATATAGAAATTACACTTAAAATCAACTACATATATATGTAATTATTTTTACTGTGCACTGTTAAAAATTTGCAGCAATCTGTCCAGTCATTCGACCATTTTTTGAAAAAAACGGTTTCATAACCGTAATTTAACTATATTCTGACCATAAAATGGCCAATAATATGTTCAGAATAGTGATAAATTAAATTTGTGTAACCGTTTTCGGTAAAAACGGTCAAATGACTGGACAGAATGCTGCAAATTTTTAACAGTGTGTATCTATTTATAGTAAAACAATGTTTACACTACACACAAAATTTAAAATAAATTAAATTTATTTTGATAAATAGAGACACATTGGACAGAATCTCGTGAAAAGTAATGCGCTGTCAATAAAATTTATAACTTTAAGGGATTTGAGGAATAAAACAATCTACAGTTATTATTTTAATAAATTACACATTTTGTATCGTAAAGATTTCCTCTCCAAGCGTAGGAAGCTTATCTTGAGTATTAATATTTCGGAATGTTCTCTCACCTCTCATTGTTGTAAATCTTCAAAAGAGACCCCATAAAGTTTAAACTTTATACGTTCCAGATACTCGCATATAATGAAACTACTCTTTCCAGATTGATTAAAAATTGTTATTCCTTTTTATATCCAAGCACTTCGAATAAACACGGTTTATAGCTTTACCAAATATATTTTTATAACATTTTTCAGGTTACATAAAGCCAAATATAAATAACTAAAGTACTGTGAATGTTCACCATAAATCTTCGATCTATGAATATTTCCTTATATTAAAATTTAATGAATATTCTAACTTATCACAGGTTTTATTACTCATTCCTATGTATTTTTCTTCTTTATTGTACGTTATTCCCATTTTTCAGGTTTTTAATGTTCTTCTCGATTATGCCTCTCATTATTATGTATCTTTTTTTTTCTTGTAAATTAACATCTTTTTTAAGATTTGTAATGTTCTCCTCGGTTATATCGCTTATTTGTTTATTATTTCTTTCTGTTGTAGAGTAACATATTCTTTAAAATTTTTAATGTTCTCCCCTGTTATATTACTCATTGGTGTAAATCTTTTTTTATGTTAACATGTTCATCTTGGTTATATCACTCATTGCTATGTATTTTTCTTTTTTTTTCTTGTAGGTCAACATCGTCATTAAGTTTTTTAATGTTATCCTGGGTTATAATCCATATTTATTTTTTGTTGTAGATTAACATATTCTTCAAAGATTTTAATGTTCTCTCCTGTGATATCACTCATTATTGTGAATCTTTTTGTTTTGTAAGTTAATAAATTCTTTAAATTTTTAATGTTCTCATCCATTATATCACGTATATTTGTTTCTTATCTTGTATCCCACCATCAGAGTGACGAGGAAGTCACTGCATTTTGAACATGCTTTTTTGGAATATTGAACCTATTTATGCATGAATTTTTGCTTTTTGAAACTTGTTGGTTAAATCACTTTAAAATGTTGCAAAAGGAATTGGAAAAATACAAACACAAAATTATGTTTTTTTTTTTTTTTTTTTTTTTTTTTTTTGTATTTATTTGATAAAATGTAAACATACTAAATATGGCAATATGCATAATACTTATAATAGTATAATATGCAAATTTGTATGTTTTGTCTAAATTTATAAAAAATAAGCTTTTAAATTGTATATTATATACTATAATTAGTATTTTTATGAGCTACTAAAAGAATATATTTACTTCTTTACAGAGACTAATAACATTGTAAATATTATTAATAAAAAATTAAGAATAATCGTATCTGAGGCTTAAAAGCAGTTTATTTCATAATCATTTAAAAATGACTTTACATAAAGAACTGCCGCCTAAATTTCGAATAAAAATAGGTATTCATTCGAGCCAAGCGCCTTATATTTTGTACGTTTCAAACATGCATAAAAATAGGCTTGAAAATAAAATTTAACAATTTGAAAACTCACGTATTTCAAAGAAGTCTACGAGCTAAGATTATGACTTATTTATTTCGATCCTTGATAGAAAAATGCTATTAAACATTTTTTTTTTTTTTTTTTTTTTTACATTTCACCTTCTTGAAAAATGAAAAATCTATAAACAACGAAAAAAGAGTCCATTTAAGCAAATAAATATCTATCTTATACTGTCGTCTCTCGGTAACAGATAAAGGGATTTACAAATATTAATTTAATACAATTTTCATGTTATATAGAAGAAGAAAATTATACAAATTTATTAAATGTTACAACAAATTTATTAAAAGCCTATAAATTGAATAAATTATTAAATTAAATTAAATTAAGTAAAAAAAGGTTTACATCTTCTTTATAGCATCAAATTTTCACTATATTTTAACTTTAACATTTACGATTTGCAAAAAATTGTAACTTGATGGTTAAAAATGAAGGTCATTTTCAGATTCAGCGCTAAAAATTAACAAAAAAATCAATTATTAAAAGTTAAAAAACACACCCATCTCCTCTATTTTATAGTATCCTATTTTTGTTATTTTTTAACTTTGACAATTTATGATTTGCGAAAAATTCCTGACATGATGGTTAAAAATGAAGGTAATTTTCGGATGCAGTGCTAAAAAATACATAAAAGTAAAAAAAAAAAAAAAAAAAAAAAAAAAAAACCACAAACATCGCAGTCTTGTGTTATCTAATTTAAAACATTTTCTTAAACTTCTTGGCGATAATCTATCGATAATTTTTGTGTTATCCTGTAAAATAAGTATAAATGGTAACCACCGAAAACCATAATAATTTTAGATTGTCATCGGATTTACTCAGTATCTAACATTTAATCTCGATCGGATACTTGAAAGTGAGTTAAAGTTCGAGTAAAAAATTTTGAACTGGAAAAACGTACATACGATCGTTGAAGTTAAATAAAAACTTATAAAAGTAACATAATTTTGTTAAAAGATATCATGTCTCAAATCCTTACAAAATAAAACATAGTCAATCTAAAACTTTAAAAAAATTAACTCAATCGTAATACTTTTACGATTTTTTAAAGCGCAGATACACATGAAATTAATTCTTCGAATATTTAAGAACTTGGTATATGACCCCTCAAAGCATGGCCGAACTCATTTGTGTTCAGATGCAGAAAAGTGCTATAAGTCACGCATTTTTAAAGTTTCATAACTCGGTCAATTTTAGTGTTATATGTTCGGTCTTTTTTTCTCCAGTGTAATTTGGAAAATTTTACTAAATATAACTTATAGGAATGGGGTCCGCATAAAAATTTAATTTTCGTAATTTTTTAGGAAATGTTTTTATTGAACCAAATTGCTTTTTAAATATTCCTTCATCTCATTTAAAACATTTTTAGGTGCGTTCGTAATTATATAAATACGTAGCACCTATAGTCGTCGTTCAGTCCGTCCGTCTGTCCGCATGTAACAGAGCAAAAACTACCCAACCGAATAGTCTGAAATTTCAAATATATGATTGTTGCAAAATTTTGTCGAGCCATTTCAAATTTTATGAAAATCGGATGTATAGTTTAATTACAGGGACAGTCAAAAGTTTTTCTTTACATTACGGCCAATGGGAAAAATTATTGCAAGTGGATTTTAATGGTATTAGAGCCTTCCGAATGATCTGAAATTTTAAAGATATAATTGTTGCAAAATTTTGTCGAGCCGTTTCAAATTTTAGGAAAATCGGATGTATAGTTTAATTACAGGGACAGCCAAAAGTTTTTCTTTACATTACGGCCAATGGGAAAAATTATTGCAAGTGCATTTTAATGATATTACAGCCTTCCGAATGATCTGAAATTTTAAAGATATAATTATTGCAAAATTTTGTCGAGCAATTTCAAATTTTAGGAAAATCGGACGTATAGTTTAATTACAGGGACAGTCAAAAGTTTTTCTGTACATTACGGCCAATGGGAAAAATTATTGCAAGTGGATTTTAATGGTATTAGAGCCTTCCGAATGATCTGAAATTTTAAAGATATAATTGTTGCAAAATTTTGTCGAGCCATTTCAAATTTTAGGAAAATCGGATGTATAGTTTAATTACAGGGACAGCCAAAAGTTTTTCTTTACATTACGGCCAATGGGAAAAATTATTGCAAGTGCATTTTAATGATATTACAGCCTTCCGAATGGTCTGAAATTTTAAAGATATAATTGTTGCAAAATTTGGTTGAGCTATTTCAAATTTTAGGAAAATCGGATGTATAGTTTAATTACAAGGACAGTCAAAAGTGTTCCGAAAAAATTATTGGAAGTGCATTTTAATGATGTATCAGACTATGCACGTTATGAAGTGCAAAAAATTATACATTCAGTACAATATGGGGTGCAAAAAATAATTATAAAACTAGTTATAGTACGAACGCACCTCATTTGCCACGTTTGACGAGCAATTTCCAACTTGTTGTTATCGGAACTATATGTCGATGACTAACGGTTTAGGAATTAGCCATTGGACATCGTTGAGAGCGGACAGTGGACAACCTGTATAAACTAATTTATAAACTATAGTTTATTAACTCTACTACAATAGCCAAAATACACAAAATTAAGCAAAAAAAATTTTTTTATTATTAATTTAAATAGGAATAGTATTTGAACAAGAGATAAAAAAAAAAGGCGGCAATAATTGAATGCTTTTTAACCGACGAATCACTTGCAATTGTATTAAAACTGCGTATATTTTTATTTATCTGTTGTAAGCCAATTTGGGTAATTATCGAGAGGGATTTATCACAATAGAGTGTTTCCGTGACAACTTTTATGGTTACCGACATTCAAATTAACTTACCTTCTTTCTAGTAGAATTTATTTTTAAATATTATATTTGTGGAATATATACACTGCGCAATTTCAAAATTGAAGTTTTTGTCCAAGCTACATCAACCAACATTCCAGAACTTGTCATTGTTTGCTCCGACAAGTTCTATTAGATGACGATGCTATTAGATTAGTCTATAATTATTGTGAGTGGTTTATCACAACAGTGTGTTTTCTCGGGATAATCTTTTATGGATACCCTCATTCAAATTAATTTACCTTATTTCTAGTAGAATTCCTTTTTAAATACTAGATACACCGGAATTGCGGAATATATACACCGCGCCATTTAAGAATGGAAGTTTTTGTCCAAACTACAACAACCAACATTCCAGAATATGACTTCGTTTGCCCGGACCTTTTCGATTAGATGAGTAAGAAAACTTTAGTAAATATTTGATTATACAAAACAATTCTAAAAATGTATTTGATTTTTATATAATAAATAATTTTAATCTTAGCTTCCATTTAATATTAATCAAAAGTACCTTTTAAAATTTTTCTAATAATAAAAATGTCTTTGTAGTGCTAAATTTTTTTGCAATTTTAATTGTTTTGAAAATTTTCTTCTAATCTTACGAAACTCACCGATAACGAAATTTGACGTATCAATAAAAATAAAATAGATGTAAGACGGAATTACTTAGTTTCGTAACTAAAATTCTTGTAAACTAATTTGTTTCTGAATTTTCTAAATATTGAGCTAGAAAGTTTTATTAGCTACAAATAATTTAACATTTTTCATTTGGGAAATAAACATTTGATTACGCTACTAATACCCCTTATTAGCCTCTCATGCATTTACAACCATTATTTTAAATTACGAGTATATGGCTCACTCGTATATGGCTTTCAAAGCATAAATACGAAATAAAATAATTTACTTATTTTGCTTTTGAACTAACACAAAACGTAAACGGTAACTAAGATTTTGAGGGTTTCAAAATCTGTTGTTTATTTGTAGGAAGTAAGCTCTGGAACTACCGAGCCGATTCCAAAATTAATGATATCAAAATGATGGTGTTAGTCCAACTTAGAACATAGGCTACATCTTATGTCCGTGTCACTGGCCAAAAGGGGGTGCAGGAGCAAAAAACGTTCTAAAAATGCGATTTTTGTGTTACTGAAGGGCCTAGAAACATGAAATTTGGAATGGTAGTTTCTTATAAGATATAAATGATCTCTAAGGACATTTCTGGCCCCACCAGTAGCCGAGAGGTTTTGCTCTCGAAGCTGGTAAACGGGAGGTGTTAGGTTCAATCCCAATCGTGCCCGACGGCCTAATCGTTCGGAGTTTTCGTAATTTCCTTCGAGCCTTGGTTTTCCAAGCGTAAATACGGGTTAGGCTCCCTTAGAAAGACCCACACGGAGGGCACTTCCCCCTTAGGGCCTATATCCCTCGTGATGATAATTGGCCGTCATAAACACAACCAACCTAAGGACATTTCTTAAAAAAATAGAAATTAAAAAGTGGTGAAAATGCGCGAAAAGCGTTCTTAAAAACGTTCTAAATGGCGATTTTTTACGCAATTTCAGGAAGTACCAAACCGATTTAAAAAATAATGGTGTCAAAATGATGGTGACAACTCTTGTTCCAACATAGGCTACATTTTATGTCGGTTCCACTACCCCTAAAGTGGGTGCAGCAGCAAAAAACGTTTTAAAAATGCAGTTTTTGTGTTACTCAAGGGCCTAGAAACAGGAAATTTGGAATGGTAGTGACTTATAAGATACTGATGATCTCTAAGGACATTTCTTAAAAAAATCGAAATTAAAAAGGGGTGAAAAAGCGCGAAAAGCGTTCTACAAAACGTTCTAAATGGCGATTTTTACGCAATTTCAGGAAGTACCAAACCGATTTAAAAAAATAATGGTGTCAAAATGATGGCGATAACAATTGCTCCAATATAGACTACATTTTATGTTGGTGCCACTACCCCTAAAATGGGTACAGCAGCATAAAAAGATCGACATTGCGATTTTTGTGTTACTGAAGGGCCCAGATGCATGGAATTTGGCATGGTAGTTACTTAGATGATATAAATTATCTCTAAGAACATTTCTTAAAAAATTCGGAATTTAAAAGGGGGGGAGGGAATGCCCGAAAAGCGTTCTAAAAACCGTTCTAAATGGCGATTTCTACGCAATCTCAAAAAGTACCCAAGCTATTTCAAAAGTAATGGTTGGAAATTGATGATGACAGCCCATGCTTTAACATAGGCTCTATTTCATGTCGGTGTCACTACTACCTAGGAGTTGCAAAAGCAAAAAAACTTTCTAAATTGCGATTTTTGTGTTACTAAAGGGCCTAGAATCCTGAAATTAGGCAGGTCAGTTATTTATAAGATACAAATGATCGCTAAGAACATTCCTACAAAATCAAAATTTAAAAGGGTGAAAATGAGCGAAAAGCAGTCTAACAAATCTTTCTAAATTGCGATTTCTACGCGATCTCAGGAAATATCGAACCGATTAAGAAAATGATGGTGACAGCCCCCGCTCCAACATAGGCTGTATTTCATGTCGGTGCCACTGCCCGAAACGGGGTGAAGGAGCCAACGTTTTTTGTAATACTGCAGGGCCTAGCAACTTGAAACTAGGCATGGTTGTTACTTATAAGATATAAATGATCTCTCAGAACATTTCCTAAATAATTCAAAATTTAAAAGGGATAAAAATGGACGAAAAACGTTCTAAAAATCGTTCTAAATTGCGATTTCTACGCAACCTTAGAAAGTACCCAATCGATTTCAGAAGTAATGGTTGGAAATTGATGATGACAGCCCTTGCTCCAATATAGGATCTATTTCATGTCGGCGTCACTACCACCTTGCGATTGCATTTTAAAAAACGTTCTAAATTGTGACTTTTGTGATACTGAAGGGGCTAGCAACTTGAAATTTGGCATGGTAATTACTTATGAGATATAAATGCTCTCTGAGAAGAGTTCCTTAAAATTTTGAAATTTAAAAGGGGTGAAAAGGAACGAAAAGCGTTCTAAAAACGTTCTAAATAGCGATTTCTACGCAATCTCAGGAAATATAAACCGATTTCAGAATTAATGGTTTCAAATTGATGGTGACAGTCCCCGCTCCAATAGAACCTATATTTTACGTTGTTGTCACTACCACCTGGGGATTACAGGAGCAAAAAATGTTCTAAATTGCGTTTTTTGTGTTACTGAGGGGGGTCTAACATTTTAAACTTGGAATTGTAATTACTTCAAAGATGCAAATGCTTTCTAAGAATTGTCGAAAGAAAATTCCAAATTTAAAAGGATGAAGTGAGAGAAAAACATTCTATAAGCGTTTTAATTATGATTTTTATGCAATCGTATGAAATACGAAACCAATTTCAAACATAATGGTTGCAAATTGATGGTGATAGAACCCGCTCAAATATAAGCTACGTTTTATGTCGGTGCCACAACTCCTAGAAGGTTGCAGGAGCAAAAAACTTTCTAAATTGCGATAACTGCGGTACTGAAAAGGCTAGAAACTTTAAATATAGCACAATAGTTACTTATAAAATATAAATGTCCTCTAAGAACTGTCGAAAATAAATTAAAAATTAAAAAGGGGTGAAGCGAAAGCATTCTAAGGAGCGAAAGGTATTCTAAAATAGTCCTAAATTACGATTTCTATGGAATCTCAGGAAATAATAAACCGATTACAGAAGTTATTGGTTTCGAATCAAGAGTGATAGTCCCTAAACATATACGGGCTATATTTTATGCCGGTGTCACTACCACCTGGTTGGCAGGAACAACAAGACAGACTTTAAAAACATCTAAATTCCGTTTTCTATAGAATATTAGGAAATACCAACCGATTTCAAGGTTATTGTTGACAAATTAATGGTGACAGTCTCTGTTTCAATATTTTTCGAGACATTCTATTTCAACTCTGTTTTGGCATTTTATGTTGGTGTCACTAACACCAGAGAGGTGATAGACTGTTAGACAAGAAGCTTGGAATTTGACATGATGGTTAATTTTAAGATATAAATGTGTTAAGATGTTTTCTAAAAAATTCAAAACTTCAAATGAATACTGAAATGAGCGTGTGAAATGAGCATAAAAGTCTAAAAATATATTCTAAATTATAATTTATTTGGAATTAGTTTTAGTTCTTCTTATTAATTAAAATCTCATTTCTATCTATTGCACTTTTATAAGGAAGTTTAGTTAAACTGTGGCTTAATTTGTAATTTTTGAATTATTTCAAAAAATGTTCATCTAATAAAAAATAGTCATGCAAATATCACTTGGCACATTTCAACTATTACGCGAGCAAAGCCGCGGGGTTTGCTAATTTAGAATATAAATTTTAAGTTACAGTCGTAGGGGAAAAAAAGTAAACATCCCTACTAACTCTACAACAAATTATAGAAGAAGAATGTTACTGTTACCAAACGTTTGGAAAAAAAAAGCCTACTTTTAAACGATGTATATAAAATTTGCCCGGCGGGGAAGGGGGGGGGGAGGGGGGTCATCTACAAATAAAAGGCAGACCCAAATTTTGTTTTTTTTCCAATGGCAATACACAAATTTGAAAAAATATTTTAAATCTTCAATTCAATCAACGCTTAGAAACGAAAGTTCAAGTCATTTGGATGATACGTTTTTGAATTATAAACATTCAAAATTTAGAGCTTCGAATTTTAAATTACATTTTCATATTTTTATTCATATCTCCTGAAATTATAATCCTAAAGTGATAATTTTTGTGTGGTTATAATAAAATAAATCCAAATATAAAAACATTGAATTTGTGATTTTAAAATTTTATAATATGAATTATGAATTATGAATTATGAAATTAATATAGAATTGCAACTTAAAATTTTTTGATAGACTTATATTTATTATGTCCTCTTTATGCGAATTCAAAATTTCAAATTTTTCTTCCGAATAGTTTTCAAATTATGCTTAAAAAGGTCGAAATAATGGCTTAAAGAGTCCTTTATGATGTGCAGAAAAGCATAAATTGAAAAAATATATTTTACTCGTTTGATTTGTGCTGGCAATAGCCGAAACATCTTAAGTGAGTGAATTGGTCATATTAGTAAGAAATAGTACATTAATAGAAGTGACTTAATTTTTTCGGTAGCACTTCAACGATCGAGTACCGAACTTCAGTTTGGATACAGACCCTAACATGTGCTCATTTGAAAGTAATTAGCTTCTCTCAAAACTAATCGTACGAATTTCATGAAAATTTGTATTTAGGCTAATTGTCGGGAGTAGAAATGATTTATTATTCCAAACTTGGATATTTCTACTGAAAAAAAAACAATGTTTGGGTTTGTTTTTATATGTAGATATCCCACAAAGGCATTTTTATATACATCACTTAAAATTAGACTTTATTTCCAATCGTTTCGTACCAGTAACTTTCGTCTATAGTAATTTGTTGCAGAGTTATTAGGGGTATTTAATTTTTTTCCCATGACTGTACGTGAACTTGTATACCTTGAATATTTGATATTTAATTATATTACTAAAATTTAATGTTACACATTTTCTTTTGTTATTGATTTGGAGGATTTAGAAATTTCTAAAGTTTTAAAAGTATCAACATGCAGTTAATAAACATGTAGTTAATTGGAAATAAGTTTTTGATGAAATAATCTCTGAAATAGATGATCTCATCAGAAACTGCCAATTACATCTTAACACGATTTGCAGTTTCAGTAGAAACTTTTATAAATTTCGGCAAATAGTTAATTGAAATTTAAACCAGATTTAAAAATGTTATTAAACTCGAACTTTCCATTAAAAATGTTAATTCATTTTTTCATTAACATTTCAAATTGAGGAAGTTCTTTTCTTATGGAAACTATATATTCTGAAATGAGAAAATTCAAAAACGAAAAGTCATGCATCATGCATAGATTTTGAAACACTTTCCAACAATAAAAGAATACTGTGCTTTTACACCTATACCAGTTTCCATGGGGCAATACTGTACCAAAAAATAGCGTACTCATCATGTCTATGTTTGTAATACTTGTTATAAAATCATAATGCAGTTTTCTAGAAACGCTATAATTCTATTCGTAAAAATACATTTAGTATAGCTTTATGGAAAAACATGTCATTTTCTTTTTATAAGTAAACCAGTACTTTCGTGATTTCTAATAAAATTTAATATACCACTAAAATACAACTCTCATATGTGAGGAGCAAACATTCAATCCATGTTTTTTCCTTTAGATACAAATTTTCAAGAAAAGCAAAGGATTGATAAATTAAAAAATAACTTTTATTTAATTTTAATCCTTATTTGTGAATTTTTATTACTAGTAATTAGAACGAATTGTAAGCATGCATAATATATTAAACCTAAAAAAAAATTAGAAAAATGCATTTAATATTTGGAGAAATCACGTTTTGACCGCATTCAGAGTCGGAAGCATGTTTTGATTGTTTGACAAGTGGATAAAACCCTTTTTGAATGAAATAAGTTATAACTCACAAACAGTACAAAACAATTATTTTATTTGCGCAAATACTGAACCTAAGTTGATTGTTGATCAAATAAAGTGACAGATTATGGTACTTACTACTATTCATTAAATATTTACAATGTAAAAACTCGTTTGCCAAATATCCACATCAAATTTTAAAACCATTATCTTCATCTACACCAGGGGTGGCCAACTGTGGCATGCCGGATACAACTATTGTTTTAAAGAAATAGGCGACATCTTGAATCTCAGAGATTCGACGATTAGATAAGGCAATGATTACTGTAAAATTTTAATGGTGTCCAGCGTGCCACCCCTGATCTAAACAGCCACACTCTTCCTTTTCTTCTTCATTGCAGGTTGGGTAAATCATCATATGGCTGTATCATTTGAAGACATCATCACATTGATTTTGCCACTCTTCACCATACATTACCTTCAAAAGTTTGTCCGCTTCTTTTTCAACTGATATGGCTTGGCTAAGAGGAAGAGATTCTAAAACTCTTTTAACACTAGTAACAGTAACTCCGTTTGAAAGAAGTTTTACAACAGACTCTTCACATACATCTTGAAACCTATAATTCTGGAAGCCTTTAACCTTAACAGTCCCCTTACTTTTCTCTAAAACAATCTGTTTCAATTGCGATATGTATGGTAAGTTTCGAAAGTACACATTAAATGATTTAGTATTCAAATGTTTCAAATCAGTCCCCACAATATTCACATCACCAACAATTTTGTTCATTTCATGATATTGTTTATTTATATGATTGTAACATTTTTTCTTGGGGATCTTCTCTACACGACCAAACCTAGGATCTGCCGGGAGGAAACTGTGTCTTCTGACTGTGAAGTAGAATAGTTTTTTTCTAATGCTTGAATTCCATATACACAACAACTGCAAAAGCATTTGGATATTTATGTTATTTTTATTTTGGGCAATACAGACATCACTAAAAAGCCTCAAAGTTTTTTTTTTTTTTTTTTTTTTTTTTTTAACCATTTGGAAAAATGGTTATTATCCTCGTCAGGGTAGGAAATCAAAAGTATATCTGAAGCTTTATATTGGTTTGATCCGCATTTTATTCGTTTTCTGATTGGTCTATGCACTAACCTTTACTTTCAACAGAGATGGGTACTTCTGTTGCCACTGTGACAAAAAAGTAATAAAAACTACAAAAAAAAATAATAACTCGGAAACAAATTGAGATACAGCTTTCAAACAAACTGCATTTAAAAGCACATTTTTTTCTCTATACGACGGTGTAAAAAGTAATATTGTGGGATGTTTAGAAGTTTAAGAATGAAATTTCATTTAAAATAGGTCGTCAGATTTCTTGGAAATCTGACGATGGAAAAGCCTTTTCCCGAACAGCCAATGAAATGCTTGGATAATACGTAAGTTTCCCAAAATCTGACGAGTCGCAGGCAATTTTTGTCGCTTGCAATTTTTACGTGTAATAACACTATTAATGTTTAATTCGTGGCGTACGTAATGTATGACCAGCTCCGTAGAAGTTTAAAAATTTACAGTACCAAACATTGTAAAACTGAAATTTCTTTTAAAATTTGTTCATGATGGGTACAGGAATGTTAATGTTTAATTCATGGCGTACGTAATGTATGAACGTGCGATTTTTTATGTCTTAAATTTTAGTCTTCGAAAAAATCATTTTCCAAATGGTCGCTGTAATTTGATAAATTGTTTTTTTTTTCGTGTTTTTTTTTTCTTGTTTTTTGTTTTTTGTTTAACCTTTAAGGTCCATTTTACTTAAGTGACAATGTAAAACAGATAAGAACAAAAGGTCCCGTGACCAGAGAGAAAAACTCTGTTTCGCGGGCTTGATGAATCACTGTTTGATTGAATGCAGGCATTGGAGGAAACACCCTTTGATTGCAACATATATTGTTTTTAATTGATTTACAATTGACGAAAATTTTATTTTGGTTAAAAATAACTTTTATTCCTGCATCATTTAATACAGAGTTCATAAAACTAACAGTAGTTCATTTTTTATTTATTAATTTATTTTTGTAGAAAACATGGTTTGAATGTTTGCTCCTCACATGAATATGTAATAAAAATTTCATATGATTACCTTTAAGGCTTTCTTTACATTCATTTCAAAAAACTGAACGTGTCTTTTTAAGAGCGTGCTGTTAAGTTAAGTATTGCAAACACAGACATGCACAGTTACACCATTTTTTGATACAGTAATACACAATGAAAATAGGTATATGTGTAAATGCATATTTTAATTAAAAAAAAAAAAAGTGGGTAAGTGTGATCGCTATTGCACACAGAGGGTTTCGTTTAAAATGACTTTTAAAACACTTTATCTTTAAGTAATAAATCAAAATTGCTAATCATGATCATTAAAATCTTACATAAATCGCAGCACCGTTGAGTAAACAACGTCTCTTGAAATATAACGCTTACTGTTCGTTAATTTTTTTCCTAATAGATGGCAGCAACTAAAAAATGTCAAAAATATTTTTTTTTTTTTTTAATTACGCGTAAAAATACTCCAAAATCATATAAAAAATGTTTTTTGTTAAAAATTAAAAAAATTTTGAATTCGCATTTTAAATATTAGAGCTATTTGAGAAACATATAAAAAAAAAAATTCTGCTCTCGATTTTGCCTTCTTCTCTCTTTTGCATTTTAGTTTTAAAAGTTCTTTTTTATGGTTTTCCTTCTTTTTTTTAGGGGGGGGGGGGGGGAGAGGCACACAATACTGGAGAAATTATTTTTTAAAACAAATTCCGTAAAATAATTATAAATTTAAGTTAATGAAATTCAATGCACTTCCGTTTTTAAAATGTTTCTTTTCCTTTTTTTGAGAGTGGGGGTGGGGGAGGAACATATGATACTTCGCAAGTTTACTTACAAGAAATTTCGCAAAAAAAAATTACAAATTGAAGTTTAAATCAAAATCAAAATTTTTGAATTCCGCTTCCTTTTAACTCATGATCCGTGGGAGCCATTATCGTTATCACGACGCTATCGGGGCTCGGAGTTGTTTGCTGAATTTAAGGTTATGTTTCGAAATCGAAAAAGAACGAATTCGCTTAGTTAAAATATCATAAGGATTTTTCGAAATTTTATGTTTTGGGGATGGTATTCATAGGTATTCATTCATTCAGCTCTATGTAAAAAAAAAAAAAAAAAAAAAAAAATATGTCTGTAATTTAAATGGTTTCCGATTACGAGCCGGTGCCGGACGGACGGACAGACAGAGAAACGGCACGATAAGGGTTTCGTGAGATGATCGAAATTCTAACAACAACTTCTGTTTATTATTTACTATTTCAGTAAAAGAATTTATTTAAAAAAATCTTTTTTCATACAATGCAATCGACCATAGTCCGTCCTGAAACTGAATTCTGTTGAACGTTTCTGTAAAAGAACAAAACAATAAATGATTCTCACTCCGTAATCTATAGAAAACATTTTGTAATGCGCCCCAGTGATCCGATTCAATTTCATTGTGTATGGAGTAATATAACATCATGAAAATACATCACAAGCGATTTTACTTTATAGATCATGTAAGCTAATGGAATTCTTTTGTGTGTCTCTGGAAACGAACTATAAATGCTATTTATTCTAAACATAAGAAAAAGCATTTTCTGTTCACTTCAGTGATGCACAGCAATTTTATTATGTTTGAAGTATTGTAATATCATCAAAATGCATCGGAAACGGATCTTCCCCATAGACCAGTGGTTCTCAACGTGGACCATGTCCCCCACTATGAGCGAATTTCACTTTTCGAGGGTGCAGTTACCTATTTGTTATTAAGACTATACCTGTTCAATTTTAGGTAGATCTCGTATGAAATACTACCTATTACATTCTCCCCTATGTTACAATTTAAGAAAAAAATTGCAGATCTGTGGCGATCAACACCCTTAGAACACAAACCCACCCCCAGTTCAAAACTTTATACAGACACTTTTTTATGGACACGATAACTTCCATACTTCTGTACAAATCTCTTATAAACAGATACATAAAAACAAGGGGCAGAAATTCTTGGTCAAGTTCGTTAATGGACAAAATCGGACCAATGGGCTGGAAATAATGTAGGGTTTCGTGAAAACCAAAAAACCCAATAACTTCTTAATTATAATATCATATAAAATCAGTTTAAAATTTCAGTTTAAATCAGTTTCTAGAAAAAGGACCAAAAATTTGTGCATCACAGATTTTTGATAAAATTAAAAATGGGATCGAGGGATAGGGTTTTAGGGAGAAAAAAACACATAAATTCGTCAATTCTCAAGATATCAAATTCAAACGAAAAACGAAATAAAAAAAAAAGTGGGCGGTAGCGGTTGACGAAGGAAAAAATTAAAAGCTTCGCCAATTCACAAGATATCAAATCCGCCTAAATTTATTATATATTTTCTAAATATTTTCTACAACTTTTATACTGACAAGTTTATGATACGACCAACTCTTTCAGCGAAAACAAGTTAAACAAAAATAGGTGTTGAAGAGAAAATTATCGTATTAACATGATTATGATAAAACCAGTTCTTACAGGAAAATGAAATTAAAAACTCGCTCAAAGCCGCAAAATAAAATTATTAAACTGGGTTTATCTCTAATCTTGATTTAGTTTTTGTTGATGAAATTAGTACTTAATTTCGAATCCTCTGTCTGTAGGACGAGTTGGCAGGGATTTTTTATAAATGTTGCAGACTGAAAATAAAAGTAATATTTACAAATTTCACAAATATAATGAAAATTGGGATTTTATAGAATTAAAAAAAAATCCCATACAGATGTTTAAATTACACTAATAAGGTAAATGCACCAGTAGTGGGTCACTTAAGGACATTTATCTAATTATTATTAAATTGTTAGTGAATTCCAAAAAATATATTTTTTTAGCGTAGTCCTAACCTTTATGTATCAGAATAAACAAACAAGGTTTCTAAATATATTCTTCGGAGAAAATGAACAATAAAAATTTACCTACGTGTATGCTCCAGTAGTGGGCCTGGTACATTTTTGAAGCAATCTTTAAGTTTTTCGCTATTTGAACAAATGATTTACAGTATAGTAATACAGTATATCAACAGTAGTTTAATTTAAACTAAAACCTAATTAAAAAAAAACAATGTTTGAAATAAAAACTTATCTCTTAACGAAATGTTTCAATCAAAAGAATTTGCGAAAAATCTAGTTTTAAAGACACTCTAGAAAATAAACAAATGTAACAGCAGAAAAAAAAAAAACAATTATTCTAAACAGTTTATGGAAAGTTAATATTTAAGATTGTTAGTGAATCAGATTACTAACAGTCGTTTTTCAGAAATGCATTTTTGCTTGTTTTTAAACTTTTAAAATTAGTTGCCAACAACTGTTACGCGACCCACTATCGATGCATTTACCTTATATTGGATAATTGTGTCTCATGCATATGAAGGCTTTTAGATATTTATTTTATCTCTAAAATTCTGTTTGTAATTATGTTTTTGAATTTTACACAGCTTTGTCGACTATTTATTGAATAATCTTTGAGTTTTTATTAGCTATCTAACATGTCATATGAAGAAATTTTTGTATATGAAACTACTTTGGGCTACTTGTGAAACTCATTGCCTAAATACCGTAGACCATTAACCACAAAAAACATTTGAAATATCTAAAAGAGGTGCTACAAACCTGATAAAATTAAAATATATCTAAAGGCATTGCAGAAAGAAATGAGTAAATAGACATTTTTTATGGCTTTAGTACAGACTTCATTCTCAGCATATATAATACATACACTATGTGTATGTATATTCTACTGTATATACTGCAGATATGTTTTAAAATTTAAAGTCAAACCATATGGGAAAGTCACTCAGGTCCGTCAGATTATGCTGAAGAGGAAGCGCTCTAACAAAGAAGTGTATTATGAAGGAAATAGAAAAACAGCTTCATACAATATAAAGATGACAATTCAAAATGCATTTTGAGTATAGTGATGTCCACAGAGAGGGTCTGTTCACGTATTCCTGATGAATTTCTAAATGCAATGTTAAAATGCATCAATGCTATCAAACTAATGGAAATGTGACAGCCTTTTCAAGAAAGTTTGTAAGAATATAAAAATGCTGATTATATGGACAGATGCAGACCTTTGGCCCATACTGAGAAATGTTAGGATGGAATAATATAACTCATCTATGCATAAAAGTTGAGATATACGGTCTTTTTGGATTTATTGAGCTATTATAGCTTATTTTTATTTATTAATTATTATGTTAAAAGCATATTTAAGATAAAAATTGTACCTGTTTCATATCGGTTAAAAAATGTAAAATGGCTTGTCATTGTTAATCTTCTTTTAATTTTTTTTCCGTGTTAAGACCAGTTCTTTTTTAACTCCTTGGGGACGAGCGACCGATATACGTGCCACTTAAGGTGCTCAGAATCCTTCATTATTCCCACCAGTTATTTTTTATTGTAAAGTTTACTTTATTTAATCAGAGCATTTTCGCGTTTTCATTACAAAAAAAATTCTGTTTTGAAAAACCGGTATTAAAAATTAAAGCAAAGGACTCTCGTTGCATAGGATTAAATTAGAATAATCATATGTTCCAGTATGCAAGGGTGTGTGTGGAATGGTGTGATAATGAATTTTCCGATTTTTTGGTGGGGCATGCCCCAAAAAATATTGGGAACCGTGCCATAGAGCATAACGTAACAGAATTCTTTTGTAGGTCCTTGTAAACAAATTTCAAATGCTACATATGTCAGTTTTACTAACGAAAATTATATACTAAACCTTAATAACGTATAAAATTTAGGTATATTTTGGAGAGTTAGAGCACGGACAGAGATACGGTCCGACACACAAACCGAATTCATAAACAATTTTCAATTATATCAAACAATATTAAAATGCGAATTTTTGTGGTATTAACTTATTAGAGTTTTAAAACATAGAATTATATTGCATTGAACATTCAGAAAATTTTCAGAACATTCAGAGTCTTAATACTTCTAAAATATGAGTAATGAAAATAAAGCAAATTTCAAATGTCTTTTTCTCATAACAAATATTTTACAGTCCATGCATGTTATGTGTATTTACTTTCGATTACAATTCTATATGTCTTCTGTAAAGTTTCTTTATAACTAGTATTCTTTTTAGGAATAGATTTTTTTTTTTTTTTCGTAATTGAAAAGCTCTGGAAAGTGAAACTAAATCAATCAGTTTTATGCACATTAATATCCTAGTAATGTTAAAAATATTAATGTTAAGGAATTACATAGCAATAGTTTCTCCGAATATATAAACAAGCAGCAACATTTCTTACTAAGCTCGAATATTATAATTTTATTTTATGCTAAAATTCTTAATTAGAATGTAATCTCTTTATTTTGTAAAGATACTAATTAGTTTCTTAAACTTCCTATGCATGTAAATATTTTAATAAGATGCACTAAATTAAATGTCAACAAAATTCTAAATTTAGAACAAATGTTCGTTACAAAGTTATATGGTTTAACGTATATACGGAAATATTTTAAATTACAAAATAAAGTATGGTGAAACTTACTAAGTAATTTAGAAGGCTTTTGAATAGTAATAACGAAACTAGACATGCCGAAAAGATTGAATCTAAGTGTAGTAATAATTAATAGAATGATGCCTACAATTAATAGAAGGACATGAATAAGAATGAAGAACCAAGAATGGTATACACAATTATATGAAGGTATATTTAGCTTGTTAAATATGCCGGTTATCTTCTAAAATATTCATAATTTTAAAAAATTGCGCTTTCGGTAATCTGAAATATTTATTAATTTTAAGGTACAGTAAATAGACCCAAACATATTATAAGCATTTTGTTATTAAGAAAGATCTTTTTGCTTATTAAAACTATTAGCAAATTCATATTTAAAAAAATTATTATTTAAGTAATTTATAACACTGTTGTTATGAACTACATTAATTGCCACAAAAAATAGCCAAGTCTAAAACATGGCTACCTGAATTTATAGCTCAATTTAAGCATTAGTTTTTGAGATATAGAGAAATGTTATTTTTTAGCAGTTTAAGGTTGCCGTCTCTTGTTACCATTTGCACCCATGAAAAGTCAAAACATCTATACTAATAAAAGAACAAATCGTTCTGTGTGCGTGTGTGCGATGGGTAGTAAAAACTACTGCACGTAGAAGTCTGAAAATTTAGGTGTGAATAGTCCAAGACAGGTCCTGATGCACCTGAGGCTCAGACTTTTATCTTTTAAAGGGGCCCCTGGGCCCCTTTAAATTTTCATGCACTAAATTGTTAATAAGATGCCTCTTTTCTATCTGATCTTCTTCGTTTTTGGGAAGAATTCTCCATTTAGTTTTTACCCCATTTCTACATTTCAGTTAAGACCCTGGCACCCCTGGCACCTTTGGGGCCCGGTACAGGGGCTCTTGAAGTTTTAGTGTAGTAAATTGTTAACAAATTGCTTCTTTTTAATACGATCTTCATTTTTGGGATGCTTTCTCCATTTAGTTATTATCCCGTTTTTACATTTCAATTAAGACCCTGGGACCGTCTAAGGTCCCGTAGGGCCGAGTTCAGAGCCCCTAGAACTTTTTTGTTCCATGGATTTTTCACCACCTAATTTTCTTACCTTCTCAGTGCGAAATTTTAAAGTTGAGTCTTGGATACTTCTCCCTAGACAACACCCACATATATTTATTAGGGCCCCAGGGCCCTTTTTTAAGCATTTCTACAATTTTATGCACATTTCTTCAAAATTATATTCCAGTGGTTAATTCATACCCTATGCTTAATCTTGGCTACTTGAAGATCTAAAACGCTAAGTACTACAACATTTTAACATGTTTTCATGCTAGGGCTCTGTTCTCAACTATCATATGGCCCCTTTTGGGCCCCCTATTATAGCTCCCTTAAAAATAGTCCGATACAATAGCTTTTTTTTCTAACAACTTCCTAGGTACTCCAGCTACGACATGAATAACAAAAAAAAAAAAAAAATTAAGATTTCACCTACCACGAATTTTGAATATTAATCACCTTCTTGGGGCTTTTTTTTAGCTTCTTTTAAAAGTATCCGATTCTATTGCAATTTTCTTTAACATAGTTTTTGCGTCTTCCAGTTACTTTAAAACCACTATACATTTTTCTTATACCCAACTACATTTCAGTTAAGACCCTGGCCCACAGGGCCTGGTCTTTCTTTATAACTCAGCTACCACCTTTTTCGAGCATTAATCTCCTTTTTCAGCATCAACTTACGTCTAGTCACTACAGCCATAAATTAAAAATAGCTTCACTTTAAAAATTACTTTAGATAAGGGATTTCATCCGTTTATTACATATTGTGTTAATGTTTAAAGAAATTCATGAAATTTACAAGGGGAGGGGCATCTTCCACCGCTTGGGGGCGCATTCTTTTCTAGGGTTCTAAGGGCCCAATTTCAGCGGGATTTGGTTCATTCAACGTAGATTACAATTCAGCTACTCTCTGTATTATGAAATTTTATCTTAGAATTACTGCTGTTACCAACATTTGCTAACATGAATGGTGAACTCTTTTTTTTATTCTATGGGCTTGATTACAAAGGTGTTTGGCTCACTCAACTTTGTTTTCGATTGTCTCCGGCACGTGTGGGCACTTCCGGTAAATGCTGTCATAGGTAGCGAGGACCCATGTTACAGGTTCGTTTGGAAAGAAATTTGTTGGGAACACACTAGACGCTGCGGAAGGCAATGGGTCCTCCGAAATTAAGTTCATTTAAAATAATTTCAAAATATATAAAATCATACAAACTATCCATTCCAAATCACCCAGGTGGTTGCGCTCGACATTTTTAAATTTCATAATATTTTAAACAAGTTTTCTTGAAATTGTTCTGAGTTTAAATACATGATAAAAACATTTTTTGATCGTATAGTTTTTTTGGGGTGGCCATTTTTAACGAGCTACACAGCCATTTTTTGCGTGAAACGTGATTTAAGGAAATTGCTGAAACTGCTTTATTTTTTAACCTATCAAGATGAATCAAACACCCAAATGCTGAGCATAAAATTGTCTATATTTTATAGACTTATAAAATTTTCATTTGAATTAAGGATGTAGGTCAAAAACATGTTTAAAAACTGGAGAAATAAATTATCAAACACCACATTTTGCTGCCATTATTTCTTATGAAGGAGATTAGACTCAGCTTAAAAATATTTTTTTTTCTGACACAAATCTCTCATAGGACTACTTCTTTTAACAAAGTTCAATCCTGAAAACCTTTTCCCTTTTTTTTTTGCACAGCTCATCAAAACCTGCGTTAAGTCTGATTTTGGCAATTTTCGTTAATTATCTATGATCTTAAAAGGGACTGAATAAAAAATTCTGAAAATTTAGGATAATAAACATCTTTGTAATGTAAAATTAAATTTTAAATTTTATGATTGAGACTTAACTGATTTCCTAATAACAGTTCACTAAAAATTTACCACAAACTCCGCCCCCTTTTATTTTCCATTTTTTCCAGATACTCAGCATTACAGATACGTTTTGCTTAGATACGTTCAAAATGACGATAAAAACAAATTTTACGCAAATAAAAACAAACCTTGGTCATTTACCTTGGTCATTTGAAATGGATTGACACTATGACTCCAAAATGCTAGGGTTTTTATTTTAAGATGGAGATGGAGGGAGAGGAAGGTAAATTGTAAAATAAACTCTCAATACAATTTAATATACAATTAAATTATTTGTGTCGCATTAAATATTCAACAGAATGTAAAAAAAAAACACTTGCAGGCGATGTGCGGCGATAAGGATCGAACCAGAGAACCCACGGTCAGAAATGCGAGATCCTATGTGCCGAGCAAAAAGATAGCTCAATCCCTTCCTGCGAGATACTCGTTTTACTGACCGCGCAAGATGGCGTCGCCAGAGTACTCCTCCCCAGTGAGAAGAACATCTCGTTGATGTTGTACGAGCGATGTGCACTCGTGTTGCGCTGGCGGTTGCCAGAGTGATGCTGTCGTGCAACCGTGCGCATGTGTGTGTTCACGAAGCTGTGCAGCGTGACAGGCTTTGTGCTATGAGAGTTGTCATATACTTTGCGTGCTGTGAGCGTTTCACAGGCTTTGCTTGTGTGCTGTGATAGTTTCACAGAGTTTGATTGCTGGTTGCGTGCTGAGAACATACGGTCAGAGAGCAAGATCTTGCGTGTCGAGCAAAAGGCTAGCTCGATCGCTTCCTGCGAGATACTCGTTATACTGACCGCGCAAGATGGCGTATTTTATTTAAAATATCCAGGTGCCAGCTAGAATATTTCAAAGATTGAAACATACGCAGAAAATAAATTCATTTTCTTTTATCGTCTGGCGAGGGGAAAAAGTTATTTTTAGCACAGTCTCGACAACAGTGGTTAAAGTTTGTATACACATAACACATCTGGGGCTAGGCAATAGAATATTCTCGAACAATCTTTTGGCGGTAGTATAAATACTGATTGCGGCAACCAGAGAGTGTGTAGAGGTAGTAGAGAGAGAAAGAAATGTGGTAGGTGAGACTTCATTTTGTATTGGTATTGACATTTCAAAGGCAACCTACATTGGTCTATGGTAATGATTATTCGGAGTGATTTGCTTCGTTTTTATAGAAATGTTGTTGGAGTTTTTAAGAGCTTTGTGTGAGATTTAGTGAATTTACGAAGGTAATAAGTGTCTGGTAATATAATGAAGCGAAAAGGATTTCGTAGCGAGAGATGGAATAGCCTTTAAGCTAATTTTGATGGATCGAGTTTGGCTCTTTTTTATCATCGGTAAAGTTGAGCATTTTCCGCCTAAACTCAAATTATGAGAATGCCAATAAAGTGGAATTGTTTTCAATCGACTGCATTTTTTATTATCTTAGAGTCTTTTATTCTCAACAACCATATCGGCCTGAACGGCATAACTGGAAACCCCCATCATCTCTCTACAATGGCTGCTGCTTGCCGTCAAATCGTCACAAGTAAAGAATTAGTCCGACAGGATGTTAAAGTGACGGCAATAAAAGCGATTATGTCTCCAAATTTCAAATGGGTAGAGATGCTTATGGTGAACACGTTAGTTTATGATCTTTACTAAAGATCATTGCCGGAAGTCTACAAGTGTACATCGCAAATGTACATAAAAATCATAATGCTGGTGACTGTGAGAACAAGATGCCTGGAGTGAGCACTTTTTTACAATATTTTTGCACTTGTTATGTTATTATTTCTATAATTATTATTTATTTATTGAGATTTATTTATTATTCAGTATGAGAATTAGCTATTTATTATGACGTTTATTTATTATTTATTCATGAAGGGTATTTATTTATTTATTTATTGTGAAGTTTATTTATTATGAAGTCATGAGAATTTATTTATTTATTTATTACTAAATTCTGATATAGTACTTTATCAGTTAATAAAGAAAATAAAAGTGCTTCTTTTATTGCAATGAATACTGATATAATGGCTGAACCTAAATTAGTAGAGTTTTATCTTTGTATGGGAATGGAAATTCAGGCTTGGTTAAACTATTATGATGATATGTGTAATAGGGAAAATAAAGAGAGAGTGGAAGTTTAAATCTATTCCACAGTATTTAAAGGGTGAATCACTAAAAGTTTATATCAATGACTGTGTTAATTGTACTAGTTATGAACAAATTTCAAAAATCTTGATAGAAAAATTCATTGAACTAAATGTTCCAAATTTTTCTGATTTCTCAACTCTAAAATTAGATAATTTAGATAATTTAGAAAATTATTTTTAAAAAAAAGTAGGAATTGGGAGGAAACTCTATTTTTGTGAGACTCTTCTAATACAAGGGTTAACAGATGGATTAAAACCAGAGTATAGAAAATATATTAAAGTATGCCCTCCAAATAGTACCACTGAATGGTATCGGCATGTTAAACAGTTTGTGGAAGTTTCCACCTCTCAAATTTCAAGCTAAACAATAAATCAGCAACCATTTAGACAAAATTTTCAACAGTTTTGGCCACCTAGGCCTTGGACTCAACCAAGTAGACCCAATGATGTACCTAGGAATTGGATTCCACAAAGTCAATATCAAAATCAAGGGTCTAGAAATTTTCAAAATAATTGTTTTCAGAAACCATACCCTTCTAGACCATGTAGAATATATACAAATAAGGGTGCAAATAATGCATATCATTGGAAACAAGTGTGTTTATTTAGGAATGATTCAACATGGATCCACTGGATCCACTACTGCAATATTACCCCTCAAATTTGTTAAAAAACTTAATGCTAAAATTGAAACTATACGTACAGTTACTATTGGTCAGGCAAAAGGGGTGTTAAATATAAATCAAAAATGTAAAATCTCTCTTAAAGTGGGTAAAATTACAAAATATATTAACTTTTTAGTGTGTAATGCTAATTTGGAGTATGCTATTTTGGGTTTAAGGGAATGTTCTAAATTTAATTTACCTATAGATTGTAGAAATTGTACTGTAGGACAAGGACAGAAAATTATAAATAAGAGTACATCCATTCATAATGAGAAATCTCTTCATTTTCATACTGTAGATGGATAAAGTACAACAAGAGAATGATTCGGTAACAGTTGATTGTGATGAGAAATTGAGATTTATAAAATGATGATAATGTAGTAACAACTAATGATAGTATTGAAACTTTGAATTTATGTAAGAATGATATCGAATTACTATTTAGTTGTGAAAATTATATGACTACTCAGGACTTTTTTGAGAATGATAAAAATGATTTTACTGTGCAGCTTGATTATGGACAGTTCATAACTTCTCAAAATTTTCGCGATATTTTAAATTTAATTAAGTTTTACGGGAGGATAATAATTTTGTGCGACGCACCGTTAGTAACGCACTCAAAATTGCAAAAGCGCGAACTCATGAATTTTATCTTAAAAGTAAAAGACTATATGATAGAAATTTTGTTGAATCCCCATTAAAAATACAAGATTCTGTAATTTATGAAAATTTTAATTATCCTAACACTAGAAAATTAGAACCTACTTTCTACTTATGAAATAGGTAAATTTAATTATAAGACAGAACTAAATTCAGTTATTGTACATGTTTCTAAATTAAGACCCTATTTTTCACCAGATGATTTCAGAATGTTTCATGAGCAACCCAAAAAGCAAACAAAACCACAACAAACATCACAACCACAATTGCAATCACAAACTCAAACTAAAGTAAAAACCATAGATTAAATTTTAATTCTTTAGATTTTATTTTTCTTTCTCAATAAGTTTCAACATTACCAGGTATGACCTTGGGGGCCCACGAGGATATTACTTGTTTTGGAGTTTTTTTAGATTAAGTAGACACTTTATGCAGGCATAGGATGTGTATTTGATTTTAGGAATTTCAAATTGATGTTGAAAAATAAATTTAAATGTTTTTAATTCTATATCAAGTTTATATCAAAATATACTATATTTATTCCATTTTCTTTACCAATTGTTTACAAAAATAGTAAGAATTGATAATATTATTATAATTATATAAACATAGAAATTTTATAATTGTGATGTGATTGATTTTGTAATAATTGCGGTAACAATGAAAAATAAATTTAAATGTTTTTAATTCTATATCAAGTTTATATCAAAATATACTATATTTATTCCATTTTCTTTACCAATTGTTTACAAAAATAGTAAGAATTGATAATATTATTATAATTATATAAACATAGAAATTTTATAATTGTGATGTGATTGATTTTGTAATAATTGCGGTAACAATGAAAATTAAGTATATAAACAAATTATCTTTTATTCCTATTTATTTTCTAAATTTTAGTATTCTAGGTTTATCAAATGCACGCCTGTTCATCAAAAGTATCAGAGACATAAATTATTGTAAGGAACTACTGGTTGAGAGTCGACTTTCTAAATATTTAGAGTTAAATTTATTTGGACTTTGGAATTATTATTATTATTTTTTTTTATGTTTCGACTGGCAAAAATACTTTCTTATATAACTAAAAAATAAGAAAATTATTTAGTTGCTACGTATTATTTTTATCCTCAACCATTATTTTCCACGTCAATAAGTAAACAATCTGTGATATTTTCTTAGATTATGCTATTGTTGTTATGTGTTATTGCCGCTATTATTAATACTAGGGGATCGTACCCGGGCTTCCCGGGTTAAAGAATGTAGGTGAAAACATTTTTTTTTTTATTGACAACTAATATTTTTTTATATGCAATAATTTTTTTACATTGCCCAGTTACATTAAAAGAGCATTTTGCATATGGAAAATACGAATTATACAATCAAATTATTTTTTTTAATTTATCAAAAGCGATAATTTCTTGGCGGCTAATAGTCGCATGCTAAGAGTTATTTGACTACGATTTTCTACTTACGGCATCCTTTTATATTCTGATAATTTCAGAGCTTATACATGTCTGTTAAATTTATGTTGATTATATGTTCATTGATTATATGTTTTTAATCTTGCTTAAGTATACGCCGCTATTAGAGCGTCATACTTTTGATTAAAATTTTATGATATTCATTATTTACATGCGTAAATGTTATTCGTTAAACTATTCGTACAAAATATTTCTGAATTGCATATTAATGTTTATTAAACAATTTAGCACAATATTTATCATGCGTAAAACAGAGAAAAACGAAATAATAATCACATTTATCGACAAGATTATGTTTAAGTATGTGTGATTATTTGTATATGAACACGTTTTGTACTTATGTTACCAGGTGTTCATCGTAAATAGGGTCTCTGAACGCACTGGATACCAGTAATTTAAAGAAATTTTCTTCGCCTTATCTAATGAAACGTTATCTGCGATCAAAGATGTCGAAATAAACTGTAAGAAATCAGTGGTATCCAGATCATGTGAAGCCCCGATTTTCGCAGGACACCTGGCAACACTATCTTGTACTCATATATAAAAGAATTATTTTAAAGAAAAGGTGTAGGTTAATATTTTAGTAGATTTTTTTTAACTGGTGTACTAATAACAACAGAACAGATTAATTTTATAAATGCTTCCATAGCTTTCCACTCTGATTTTTCGTAATGCCATATTCTTATTTAAATAATTTAAAAAAATGAAAGTTAAATATTAAAATTATTTTGTCAGAAATGCATTGAATAATTTACTTAACACTTTAATATACATATGAATAAAAATATTAGTACATTTTCTACATTTTCTACATTTCCTAATATTTATCCCAATGTGACCTTAAAAAACACCTTTTTGTTTGAATGGACAATTTATTGTATTGATTAGTTTTGTTAATTCTTTAAAAGCTCTCCATTCATACTCTTCTAGTGCAGTCACTATCATTTCTAATTATATGTAATTAACATTTAAAAACTTATTCTAGCATTCTTGAGGAAATATTCATCTAATTAGCACCGAAAATGAATACCATAATGATATGGTACTGAAATAACATATTCCCTCAAAATTCTAAATTACGTTTCTGTATCCTAAGGCGTGTATCTTTCCTTTGAACTCGCATTGAAATGTCACGACGGAATATTTTGTATTTTATGAAATTCCAGCTTACATCATATCAGTCTACTTATTGAAGGGGTAATACTGGCGGAAAAGTAAAATATTTATCTGCCTTTCATTAAATTGCTTGTAAATAGATATATTACTAAACAGACTATTTACTAAAATAAAAGTACATTTTCAGAAAATGAATAAAAATATTGTTTTTATTTTTTGGAAAAGTTTTTATGCAGAAGTACTATAAAAAATTATCCATATTTCATACTTTTAAAGTTTTTCTTTTTTTTCTTATATATATATATATATATAAAGTTTCAAATCCAAACAAGAAATAAATGATATGCAACAAGCATGGAGTATGAAACACTTTCCAACACATCAAAAAACTGCAAAGGAACTTCGTCGTTAAATAAGGGGAAAGAAGATATGTAAATAAATTGTTTAAAAATCAATACATTAAAAAATTTACTTTCAGCAATTGACGACCATTGTCATAAAAACAGTTGAATTATTTTGTACAGCTGTACGTGATCTATATAAATGCTACATTGTCTGCAAAAAATTAATTGAGTTAAAAAACGGAAAACATAGTTGAAATGCACTTTTAGCAATTTCCGCCTATAGACATAAATGTAATCTGTCTAAACATATGAAGCAATTAATAAGACGAACATTATACGTCACAGTTTCAAGAAATGAACCGTCGATAGCACTTGTAAATATTCAAAAACACAGGAATTCATCAATACGGTTATTAGCTAAAAGATACTGAAGAATTTAAAGGTATCTATCTATAAACGAATTTAAAGGAAGACTGAAAAACATTTTACAAAGTTTCTTTCTCATATTGAAAGCGAACAAGGATACAATTTTTGTTTTATTTGTAAATGACTTTTAATCATTTTAGTTCTTAAAATACATGTTTATTTTTGAAAGGCGATTTTTTATAGAAAATTAAATATGAAAAATTAAAAAGCAGAAAAATGATGTACAGAATATAAGTCTGCAGAAAGACTGAAAAACGTTGAACAAAATTTTTTCCCATTGTTAAGATGGACAAGAAACAAAATTTTATTTATTTTTCATTTATAAACTAGCTGACCCGCTTAGTATATCTACATAGCTCATGATAATAACCTTATATATATCTTAAATCAGTGTGGAACGATTTCATATTTTTTGACGAAAATCTTGCCATGTGAACCTAATGTTGGTGACCTAACTGACGTTGGTTGCATGCACACTTAAATTTGTAATATTTTGTACTTTTAAATAAATATCTATCCAAACGAATCTAGAGTGGGGATGGCACTCACTTGGACAACGTACACCAGACAAACCACGCATGCTCCCAACTATTTTGCTTTTATATTTTTAACTGTAAGACCGGCGTTTTCCCGTTCTGTAATAATAAACTCAAATAAACCTAAAATCAGTGTTAAATGAATTTATATTTTACAATAAAAATCTTTCCAAACGAACACAATGTTGGTGGTCTCACTGACGTTGGTTGCATGCACACTTAAATTTGTAATATTTTGTACTTTTAAATAAAAATCTATCCAAACGAATCTAGAGTGGGGATGGTACTCACTTGGGCAACGTACACCAGACAAACCACGCATGCTCCCAACTATTTTGCTTTTATATTTTTAACTGAAAGACCGGCGTTTTCCGGTTCTGTAATAATAACCTCAAATAAACCTAAAATCAGTGTTAAATGAATTTATATTTTACAATAAAAAACTTTCCAAACGAACATAATGTTGGTGGTCTCACTGATGTTGGTTGCATGCACACTTAAATTTGTAATATTTTGTACTTTTAAATAAAAATCTATCCAAACGAATCTAGAGTGGGGATGGCACTCACTTGGGTAACGTACACCAGACAAACCACGCATGCTCCCAACTATTTTGCTTTTATATTTTTAACTGAAACACCGGCATTTTCCGGTTCTGTAATAATAACCTCAAATAAACCTAAAATCAGTGTTAAATGAATTTATATTTTACAATAAAAATCTTTCCAAACGAACATAATGTTGGTGGTCTCACTGACGTTGGTTGCATGCACCCTTAAATTTGTAATATTTTGTACTTTTAAATAAAAATCTATCCAAACGAATCTAGAGTGGGGATGACATTGACTTGGGCAACGTACACCAGACAAACCACGCATGCTCCCAACTATTTTGCTTTTATATTTTTAACTGAAAGACCGGCGTTTTCCAGTTTTGTAATAATAACGTCAAATAAACCTAAAATCAGCGTTAAATGAATTTATATTTTACAATAAAAAACTTTCCAAACGAACATAATGTTGGTGGTCTCACTGACGTTGGTTGCATGCACACTTAAATTTGTAATATTTTGTACTTTTAAATAAAAATCTATCCAAACGAATCTAGAGTGGGGATGACACTGACTTGGGCAACGTACACCAGACAAACCACGCATGCTCACAACTATTTTGCTTTTATATTTTTAACTGAAAGACCGGCGTTTTCCGGTTCTGTAATAATAACCTCAAATAAACCTAAAATCAGTGTTAAATGAATTTATATTTTACAATAAAAATCTTTCCAAACGAACATAATGTTGGTGGTCTCACTGACGTTGGTTGCATGCACACTTAAATTTGTAATATTTTGTACTTTTAAATAAAAATCTATCCAAACGAATCTAGAGTGGGGATGACACTGACTTGGGCAATGTACACCAGACAAACCACGCATGTTCCCGACTATTTTGCTTTTATATTTTTAACTGAAAGACCGGTGTTTTCCGGTTCTGTAATAATAACCTCAAATAAACCTAAAATAAGTGTTAAATGAATTTATATTTTACAATAAAATTCTTTCCAAACGAACATAATGTTGGGGAACCAATAATTTTTAGTGGCGTACACTTTTGAATTTGTATGATTTTATATAAAAATCTTCCAAGCGAACTAAGGGCCCTCGTTATTGTAATTGCTGATTTAAGTTCTTACATTTAGATATAATTAACTTACAATTCTGACCAAACGTTCCTGAGAAAATCTGAATAATATAAAAAGCCGCGCCCTCCTTCTCTTTTAAAACTCGAAAAAAGTATATGACTATTGAAAATGTAAAGGTTTCCCAGAGCATGTGTAGACACGAAATTCCTACAACAATGTTTATAAGCAGTTGAGCTAATTAACATATAACAAACGAAATGCATTAATGATTTAACGTTTAAAAAGATATTTCTTTTTTATAAAAAAAACTTTTAAACTTTAACCAGTTACAAATTTAATTTGTCTGTGTATAATTTTGTTAAAATATTGCTATTTTTTTGTCAAAACATTGCTATTCAAACAGAAAAAAAAGGTGGTTGGGAGTTATGATCGCAAAAAGGTGCAGAATGAGCAGATTTTGAGGTTTTTGAAGTACTTAGAATATTCCGAATAGTTTAAAATGTTTGACACAAATTACGAGTCTGAAGATTGCAAAAAAATTCGTATTAAGACATTGATATTTATTTTCTTTATTCTGGAATGTCTGGAGAAGTCGCAAAATGACTTCCAGTCAAGCATTTTTCGAAAGGGTGAAAATTAATCTTTTTTTAAAGTCGAAGACGTCATTTTCAAGATAAATGTACACTTGGTAAAACTAGTATGATTTGTCAATCCGTACTTGGATTACCGAACAGAATGTGGAATTTTAAAGTACGAATTAAAATAATATGACCAGAGTGAGTTTTCGAAAAGAATTTTTTTGAAAAAGTTAATATTAATATTTTTTTTAATTGAAGACGTAATTTTAAACCTAAATATATTTTTATTAATTACGAATTTATTTTTCGTATTTCGATTTAAAATGGGGTGGTACAGGTCAAATATTTCCAAAAAAGACGAAAATCATGAGAATGACTTTCGGAAACAAATTTTTTTTTTTTTTTGAAATGGTTAAAATGACATTTTTTTTAAAATCAAAGACATCATTTTAATACTAACTGCATGCGGATTAAGTGCTTTTTTTTTCTTATTCAAATTTTGTTCGGAAGTGCGGATGCAGATTTTTAAACATTGTAGAAAGAGGTGAAAACTCCGAAACGGCTCTCGAAAAACATCTTTTAAAAAGAGCTAATAACATTGATTTTTTCCCCGACGTATTGAAGCAGTTTAAAAATGAAAGTATTCTAGATAAACGGGTATTCTTCATTTTGCCGTATGTTGATAAGTTCGCCGAGTGGGGGAAAACTGACTGAGAAAAATGAATAAAGATGGAAAGAAAAAAAATAAGAAAATAAAAGTTTCGAAAATATTTTTTTGAAAGAGTTAACGCCCGTATTTTTAAAAACAGATTGCATAGTTAGAAAACTTAACGTACGTAAATTTAGTTTATTTTTTTCGTGTTCTGAACTGTTCAACCGATGGGAGGAGCTTCTAAAGTCGCGGAAAACAAACAAACAAACAAACAAACATCAACAACAACAAAAAAAAAACGCTGTTTTCGACTATTCTGATCTTCAGTACTAGTTTCCTCCGGAACGGCTACAGTGTGCCCTTTTCAGAAAAAAGCTTATTTTTTATATGTGTTCAATGTGTTTTTTAGTTACTATCTTGGCTAATTATAAAAAAAAAATGAAAAATCTGTGTCTCAGGTGCATGTGCGATATTTTTTCTTACAAGGAGAGGGCCAACCTTGTTAATCACAGATTCTGATTATTTTAATATATGTTGTAGGGTAGAGACCCCTTAGTGTCAAGTTCAACGGATTTTATACAACGCTCCTTAGTTCTTGAGAAACTAGGGGGTCTAAAAGTCGTACACAACTTAAATACTTACTTTGGTGTCAAAGTGATCAGTTGGTCGCAGCTTAGTTGGTATGGCGTTTGCCGGCTGATCGGTAGGTTCCAGGTTCGATACCTGAATGCGCTGCGTTTTTTTTTCTCATTTTTTTGTTTTATAAATATACTTGTAAGTATAACTTAATAATCTGATTGTCAATTAAAATTTATAATATTACATATCAATTATAATTTTAACCTATTTAATTTTTTACTTTTAACTAATTAGTTGTAATAAAACATCATAAAACTGTTAATTTTTTTAATCACATTTAAAATGTATTTCATATATCTTTTATCGATGCAATGATATTGAGCAATTGTGTCAACTCGTGAGTTTAAAGAAACATCATTTACGCATTGCTTTAACAAAGGAAGTCAATGCGACAATACTATTATTCAGTTTTTAAAGTAACAAGCATTATATTAAAAATTAGCATTAGAGTTAAATTACAACCGATTTTCTGCATATTAAAGATTTTTAAATTTGTAATACGTATGCTTGCGCTTTCAATTATTTTGCTTTCTCCCTTATCTTCTACCGGCTTTTATTTTTATTTTATTTGCATATTCTTTTATTTTATCATACCTAGATGACGCCACTACAGATTTTGTCACGATTTTCGAAGTTTAATCCTTCAATAATAGATCTAATTTCTTTTTTAACCTCTTTAAAGGATGAAAAATAATAGTTTTAAAATAAAAAAAAGATAAATTTAAGTTTGTTAACAATATAATTAATGTATGATAATAAAATTTTTAATTGAAACTATTAAATTATAATTACAAATATATCTATAAAACAAAAAAGGAGAAAAAGAAAACGCAGCGCATTCAGGTATCGAACCCGGAACCCACGGATCAGCCGGCCAACGCTATACCAACTGAGCTACGACTAACCTATCATTTTGGCACCAAAGTAAGTATTTAAGTTGTGTACGACTATTAGACCCCCTGGTTTCTCAAGAAATAAGGAGCGTTGGATAAAATCCGTTGAACCTGACACTAAGGGGTCTCTACCCTACAACATATATTAAAATAATCAAAATCTGTGATTAACAAGGTTGGTCCTCTCCTTGTTAGATATTGTCGACAGACAGGCACACACACAGACAGAGCGAAACTTTCTTTTATTTGCATAGATGTATTTTAATCATTTTAGTTCTTGAAACTTTACTTTTCAAAGCTAATTTTAAAAATTAATGAAATTTTTAAAGTTAAAAAAATGAATTTTAAAGCTATTTCTAGAATTTGATATATCTTCTAAAGGAATAAATAGTTTTCGACATTTTTTTCATTTTTGAGAACAGAAAATTAAAAATATGAATTTGCTTTTAGAATTTACCAAATTATTTATTTTATAAGAATAAGAATTTTCAAACGAAAAAGTTATTTATTTATAAGTTATTTTTACTACGAGCATAATGTTTTCAAAATTTTCTCTCATAACACAATTTATTCCGAAAACAAATTTAAAGATCGACTGCACAAAAAGAGAGGAAAAGATGTCTAAAATAAATTACTAAAGGGTAAGTTTAAAGAAAGACAAAAAAACATAAAGTTTCATAGGTTTTTCGGTCATGAAAAGTCAAATAAATGTATTTAAGCAAGATAAATATTAAAGAACTATCGTCTTTGGTAATTGCATTTAAATCTTGCAAGAACGACATATATCGGACCGCGTAAGCGTTTTCGCTTAAGTAGCATCCCCTTTTAATGAGAACAATTTCTTTTACCCAATCATTTCCTATTTGTCATTAATGTTAAAGCTTTTAAATACTGAAAGCGTACTACTCATCCAATAATTATGATAATTCTTCCCTACTAACCGATGACCAGGCCCCTACGTGCCGGTTGCCCCCCCCCCCCCCAACCCCCAGCTGAACGGGTATGTACCTGGAATCGGGGCACATAACCACCTGATCGTCGCCATTAGCTGCGAGGAACCTGACGCGCGTCTATAGGCGGTCCTGTTGACAAGGCCTATTACAGTGATGGTCACTTTGTTTTTCCGGTTACTTAGCATGTATTTCTTTGTGGCCTGGATCCTGCACATCACACCCATTTTTCATGCTAGGGGAGGGAATTACCTGGATTTTTATATGCCTATAAGATAGTGTGGACTTGTCAAAAATGGAAGAACTTTATTAAATTTTGTATAAAGGGAGCACAAACATGGGGCGCTACAGTGAAACAAGTTACACCTAGAAATAAATTTCGGGGACGAAATGGAAGACGAACTTATCGTTGTAGTGATATGAGATTTCACTTCCTACTGTACTCCACCGGGTAAAAACTGGCTCCGTTAGGCTGTCCCATTGGAGGGGATCCGGTAGCTCGTGCAGTCTTTTTGCCTATATGTACGCTACAGTCATGGGAAAAAAAAAGTAAACACCGCCTACTAACTTTGTAACAAATTATTATAGAGGAAAAGTTAGAAAACCAAACGATTAGAAATAAAGTTTACTTTTAAATGATGTATACAGTATAACTTCAAAAATACGGCATCATTGAGACCGAGACTATGCCGGATTTTTGAAAATTCCGGATTTTTTAAGGAATATCAAAAGTAGCAACTAGGAATATCGAAAGTAGTTCTATATTCTTAATAGTGCCGTTAGCCATAATTTAATTCATTATTAAGTGATATCTATGTAAGAAAAAGAGAAAATTATATATATAAAAAAAACTTACTTTAATTGATATTTTCTATGTTACAGAAAAAAAAAATATAACAAAGAGTAAAATAATTTTTTCTGTTATAATTTCGGAAACATCGATGTCAACCTTGTTTGCTTCAATTTTTTTGGCCGTTCTTTAACAATTTATTAATTTTTTTTAATGCAAATTAAGAATGTCTATCCGAAAATACAATCTTGTTTCTCTAAAACATATATAAATTCTTTAATCACATTTGTGCATTTTTCTAGTGACATCATTTCTTCTGCCGGTTGCTCATCCTCGTCTTCTGAGCTGCTACTAGCATTAACGGGGATTCTATTTAGCACAACGTCAGTGATCTGGCTGTCCGTTAAAAAGTTCGTTGTTGATGCATTTTTGTCAATGCTTAGCCAATCATCTATATCCTTATTTTCGACACTTAATGCATTTTCAGATTTTGCGTGTTCAATCAGTTCATAAATTGCGGTCTTTTCACGGAAATTTCAAAGCCTCAAAATTCTTCCTCATCATTGATTTCGCCGTTGCCGAAAATTCGTTCCGGCCATATATTGTGCCATGCATTTGCCAAAGTTGTTACCGTTGATAAGCAACAGATATGCCCAGAAAATTTGTTCAGAAAATATTCGCCTCTGACAAATAGAAAATAAAAGTGAAATGTTCTTTTTTTTGCATTTTTATTTTCGATTTTGAAGTTTTTAATTCATAAAGTATTGCTATTTTTCTTCTCCCATAACTTGAAAATGTAAAAGAAAAAGGAACGGAACAGATGGTTTTGATGCCGGATTTTTGAAGTTGCCGGATTTCTGAATGCCGGATTTTTGAAGTCATACTGTATAAACTTTTCTAAGGAAGCCATATTATATATCAAAACGAACCCAAACTTTTTTTCAATAGCAATACCCAAATTTGACATAGTAATTTGACTTAAATTCTACAACCATCAATTAGCAAAAGAACAAATTTTCATTAAATTCGTACGATTAGTTTCAGAGAAATTTATTATTTAATAATTATTATATTTTAGGGGCTGTATGTAAAATTGAAGTTCGGCACTCCATTGTTGAAATGCTACAGAATGACTATGCCACTTCTATCAAAGTATTATTTCTTGCCAATATGACCATTTCACTCGCTTAATGTGTTACGACTGTTGCCAGCACAAATGTTTCAATAAAATGAATATAATATATTTTTTCAAATTATGCATTTCTGAACATCATAGACGGCCCCTTAAACCATTATTTTAACGGGTTTTGTTTTAAGAGTAATTGGAAAATTTCTTAGAAGAAAAATTTGAAATTGAGAATTTGCAAAAAGCAGGATATAATAAATGTGAATCTATCAAAAAAAAGTAGGTTGTAATTCATATATTTTTAATATTAATTTTATAATTAATAATTCATATTATAAACTTCATTTAAAAAAAATTCAATCCATTTATGTTTGGGTTTCTCATTATTATAACCTCACATAAAATTATCATATTAGGATTAAAATTTCTGTAGATATTAATAAAAATATGAAAATGTAATTTAACGTTAGAAGCTCTAAATTTTGAATGTATATCATTCAAAAACTTACCACCCAAATGACTTAAAATTTCGTTTCTAGACATAGTTTGAACCAAAGATTTAAAATATATTCTTAAAATTGGATGCTGATATTGAAAAAAAAAACGAAGTTTGGTTTGGTTTTTATTTGTATGTGCCCCCTAAGCTACTTTTATATCATCATTTAAAAGTAGACTTCATTTTCAGTCATTCGGTCCCTGTGAATTTCTTCTTAAAATTAGTTGCAGAGTTAGTAGGGGGTGTTTACTTTTTTCCCCCACGACTGACCTAATAAAGAAGCGGGTGACAATTCTTTCTCAAACCGAGCAGATTGATAACTACTTTTTTACATTATCTTTTCAAAAGCAATTTTTATGTAACTTTGGTTATTGAGAGAACAAGAAATTATCAGTGCCAATAATGTAGGGAAAGAAAACTTCCAACAACCAAAGACGTAATAAGTTCGAAAATCGCTAATAGCTGTTCGCCAGTATTACAATAAATATGTAATATTGACAGGCTAAATTTTCGAGTGTGTAAAAAAAACGAAAAATGATGTGATAAAAAGATTATTTGTTCAATTAACCTAAAGAAAAATAAGATATTACTTTAATTAAAATCGCAATTTCGTTGCATTTTTTTTTCTGTAATTTATTCTTTTTTATTCACAAATTCTCACTGAATTGAGTTTTAACTAAAATTATTCAAGTAAAGAAAAATTTCCTTATCTTAGCAGAAAATTGGTTAAATATTTAATTTTTCTCAAAAATTGAATTAAATTTATTTAACGAAATGCATTATTTTACTCCATGAAATGCTTGTATTGTTTAATGTGGACATCGGTCAATGCGCAGAAAATATGAGGAAATTTCGCAAATGGGAAAAATGAAAGTCTGAATACATTATTCTAATTATGTATCTATTCATTAGCATCTTAAGTATTTTAATCTTTTTAATATAAAGTAACAAAAACATACAATTTTGAACATAACAAATAAAATAAAATAATGCATAGTTTTTTTTGTTTTTTTCTTTTCTTTTTTTTTTCTTTTTAAAGAAACATTTAATAGTGTAGGTTGATATTGAATAGGGGGATTGTTTCTGTATTTATAAGATTAATTTATACCCGCACAACAACTTGATTTAATACAAACAGTTACAGCTTTTGACGTACGCTTCCGGGATGTTCTATTGAAAGGAGGTAATGCCACAGGTTTAACAAAAATACAACTATTTATTTATATCAATAAACAGGAAGATTAGCAATGAAGCGGGGAGATTAAAACAAAGACGTTGAAAGTTATGCTCAATTCTGCTAAAGTCTGAGTGGGGAAATCATTTCGCAAACGACATTAAATTCAAACGACTTAGCTCGAATGGAAATAGCCTCACTTTCCGTTCTTCTGGAACCTAAATTGTAAATTTAACAAGCAATATAAGTATAACACGGGATACCGTGGGTTCCTATAACTCTTTATTCGTAATGCGAAGCTGTTAACCTTTTACCAAGCCGGCGAAAAACTCAAAGCTGTAGATTCTATCCAACACCACTAATTGGAAACTCAGCATATACTCGATGCGCGTAGAACTTCATTACCTTAGGTCAAAACGTGTTCCAAATTCATTGAATCCACTTTCTACCGCACTATATATCGCAACAACACAGCCAATCTTACCTAATAAACGTATCAGTGAAAGAAACAATCATGAAAATCATATTCTTGGAGATTCAGGCATACTTTGAGAAATTTAAAGGAATGACAGAACAGGTCTCATTGACGCATAAATGTTAGAATTCAGGATACTAGTATCTCGTAAAAAACATCAAAACTCACTCGACCACTGGAATACCCTTATAAAAGAGTAGCTAGGCACTACGATACAAGCTTTTAATAAATACTTTTGATATCTCCGATTTTAAATGGTTTATTGAAAATATTTCTAAACATAACAGTTAGGTTTGTATTTCTTTTTTTTTAAGGACAAAGTGCTCATTTTGTAGGAAATATGTAACACCACAGTAGAAAAAAAAGCTCCTTTTTCAAGAAGATTTAAAATGTACTTTTCAAGTTAAAAAAAAAAAAAAAATGTTTCATTTAAATTGCATGTCTCATGCTTTGCAAAATTTAAAGGAATGATAGAATAGGTCTTATTTATACATAAATGTCTTGAAGTACCCTATGATTGCGTGGGAAATATCAAACAGGCTCGATCACTAGAGTACCCTTATAAAAAAGTTTCTATGCACAATGATACAAGCTTTAATAAATATTATTTATATTGCCTCTTATTTTAAATTACTTATAGAAAATACGTCTAAAACTAACCGTGAGGTTGGTATTTCAATTTACTAAGGCCATAGCGCTCCTTTTGTATAAAATATGCAACATCACAATAGAAAAAAATTCATTTTAAAAGAAGATTTAAAATGTACTTTTCAAGTTTAAAAAAAAAAAAAATGTTTCCTTTAAATTGCATGTCTCTGAAACAAAACAAAACAAAAAAAAAAAAAAAAAAAAAAAAAAGATTAAAAAAAATATTTTTATGAATAGCACATTTTTAGCACAATAGGTTTTTACATAAATTTAAAAATATACAATGTTACTTAGAACATTAACATATATTTTCCAGCTACATTTAAAATTTCTTAATATTTCAACGTAATGAGCTTTTTCATACTCAATTTACATAAAAAAAATTCCTCTTCTTTTCACCTTTACTTACGTCATAGAAAAAAATTCAAGTGCAGTCAAATAAAAAAACTGCCTTAGTGCAGTAGAATAATAAAAACTATATGAGTATTAAATACATGAATACATTTCCTTTGAAATGCAAAATTGTGAACAACAAAAGTTAAAATAAAAAACAGATTTAAATAGATTCCTAAAAGGACAACTGTAATAAAAACTCTTTTTCTAAGAAATTTCTTTTTATTTATTTCAAACGAAATTAGCATATAACAATTTAAACTATTCTGAAATCATGTCCGATGCATTACTTTATTCACAAAAAGGTCAATAACTGATTAAACTGGCAAAATAAGTTAAAATTGTTAAGTATTTTTAACACATTTCAACAAAGTTGAAAAGTGTTTAAACATTAGGTTTGTCTGTCCGTCTGTCCGTCTGTCCACGCTCTAATTCCCGTAAATATACTCGGATTTTCATGCAATATAGGAACGTTATTTAGGGAATTCAAGGCATGTTTGGTATTGTATATGAAGTATGTGGGATTCATAGTTCATTTACAGGGGCGCTCAAAAGAATTCCGTTATATTATAGTCAATGGAAAAAAATCGTTTGCAGTATATTTGAATCATATTACGCTATTTCAAATGTATCGAAATTGATATAAATCACTGAATTTCACTACAAGATGAATACTATACAATAGGACAATACATTATATACAGGGCTGATCAAAGAATTCGGATAACTTCCCGATTGCAGATGGGAACGGCTGTAATTGGGTTTTCAAATGTGTTATGCGTTTCCATATGGTTGAATTAAGATTAATTTTTAAACTTATTAAACGGTGCAGTTATGTATCATTATTCTTCATGAGTTGTAATGTGTTTCATAATCTATGGTTGACGCATGATTTTTTCTTTCTTGTTTTTTTTTTCTATATCGCTGTTGTCCATATTGCATAGTAACATGACTTTGTAATAACATCCTACAATCAATCCAATACTGTTTCTTGTCTGTATTGAGATAAAACCTTACCAAAATTAAACACATACAGCAAGTGTTCAAACGTTTTTGTAACGATATTGGAAAACAAATATGTAAACAAAGATAAAAAATTTATTTTCTAATATGTGACTGATAGCCCTTTTAGTAAACTATCAAATTTTATGTTGATTTTCATGATAAAAGAGCTTTTCTTAAAATATCAAGGTGGAGTTTTTTCTACTCCTTGAATACAACCTCCATCTATTTATTCTCCATCCACAAAGCTACATAACATCCAATTAGTTTCGAATAGCAATCCTTTCTTTTTTTATGATAAAAGTTGTTCGGTTTAATACAGTAATAATTATTATTCGAAAATAGTGCATTTAGATTTCAATTTTTCTCCCTAATTAGTTTATTAAGGTAAAAAAGTGACAATTTTTCGACCAAATTGTTTATAAAAAAGAAACAAATGGTTAAAAGGACAAAAATCCCTTTTTCGGTTCTGCTTGAAAATGCTTGATTATTTGAGCAGTACCACCTGAATAATTTCCTCAATATCAATGAAATATATGCGCATTTAAAAAAGAAAAAAGACTTCAGAATTTTGAGAAAATTTGTATTTTCTAACGATGGAAATAGATAAAATTAATTCTACGTTTACTTTATTTTCTTATGAAAAAGCTATATCTACATACATATACTGAGCTAGACAAAATAAAAATTCAACTTCTACCCAACTTTAAAAAAAAAATGAACATATTTTTGTGTAACACTATAAACGTGCTTTTTCTTCGTTGAAAGATTCATCGAAACTCTAAGAAGCTTACTCTTGTTACAAGTATTTTTGAAATAAATGGTACGGAAAAAATAAAGTTGAAGCTCTTTATACTTCTGAGCCCATATAATAAAGTAAAAGAAACTTTTACAGTAGAAAAGAGTAGAAGTTCATACGCATTAAACATGAATCCAGTTACCAGTTATATCAAGGTATTTTGGATATTTTAAGGCGTGCTTTCAAAATAAAAGATAAAAGAGTATTGAGACTAGGAAATCTATTTGTTCATATGATAACCTCCTGAGATCCAAGAAAATATGAAGCACTTTATCTTGTTCTTTACTACTTTATTTTCATCAAAAGGGTAAAAAAAATCACTTTCAAAGATTTTTTATTTTTTTTAATTTGTTAAGAACCATATCATTTTTAATGGATGCTGAGGACTTAAGTATGATAAATGTAAACACAGTTCAATTCACTTATTAAATGTAAAGTGATACTGAAAAGCACTAAATTAACAATAAATTCAAACACATATATCTTTATTATTAATTTAATGAACAACACTGTGTTATTTTACACTTATTTAACTCTTTCGGCTATGGTGTACTATTACTAGTACATGGCTTTTGACCGAGTATATTATTTTTCCTTAAGCATTACTTTTGCTACTTTCTACATATAGTAATGGTAGTATATGGCTATGCTTTGCTTATTATGACTTCGTTTATGTTTTGGCATTTAATAATAAAAGTTTGCTTAATTCTCTTTGCACTGTTGGCAAATCCTTCATTTTAAACATATATTTTCCTATTTAATTCAAAATATATGTTACTTTTCTGAACAAAACATGTGTGATAGAACGCAAAAAACATTAGAAAGTTGTAATATCTGTTAAACCCTGTTGTCATACGATATTTTCCAAATGTCTCAAAAAACTCTTCCTCGGCCTATTGTCATGTGAATGTAAATGGAATAGTACACAAAATAACAACATTTGTTGGATTTCAGATCATGGCATATTCGTTAAACTTCAGTAAATCTATTTGGATATCTACTATTAACATTATTAACATAAAGCAGCTACGTACGTGTTCTTGACCACTGCTGGTCACCACACGGTGCACCTGGAAAGGACCACCACGGCGTCCACGCTACCAAGGGGACCATATTTCATATGAGCTCGGATTCATCCACAAAGGGTCGCTACCTCCCTTAGGACACATGAAGTGACTTTCATGGCCCACCGAGTGAGCGGGTCAACACCCGGATATCGCCAAGCCAGGGACCCCCCTTAGGCCTCCTTCCGGTATCGCACAATTTCAGGGAATATCGGACCCACGTGTCCACGTGGGTCAAAGCCGTTCCCCCAAATCTTTTTACTTCTTTGATATCCCACCATTACAACAGACAACGGACACTGGCACTTGCCAACCCTGTAACGAGGATTACACACCTGTACACAGCAGAAGCCGAGACTCCTGAAGAAAGGCCTGCCTAGGTCGTCGACCCCACCCTCAAAATGGGCTGGTACCCTGTGAAATAACGACTCAACTACAATTTTAACACAACTTTATTATCAAGCAAACAGAGTACATTTGATATGGGTGGGATCTGCGAGAGCGGATTTACAAACTATTAACGTATGTTTATTAACATAAAAGTAATTTTGTTCTCAAAATTGAAAGGAAATTGGACCCGAAATGGTTAATCTAAACAAAAATCTTTGAAACAATTTCTTTTACTGGTAATGCAGAATAACATATTACAACTAGTAGGGGAGAGTGGCCATATTTGGACCGCTGCTTTAATTGGACCGTTGCATTCTGCCGTTAGTTACAGGAAGAGACGCCATCTGCCACTGGAATCCTACTCATCAGAATGACGTCATTTATGATTAGAAGAAGCACCCGGCTACCACGTGCTTTTTTCAGTCAATTTACAAAAACATAAAATGAGCTGTTTTTATCTAATTTTTTCCTACTAAACGCAAGTGAATATCTTAAAACTAAGGTAAGTTGTTATGTTTTCATAAACATATCTAAATTCATCTTTTTATTGCGCATACTTTTCACGCGGATTTGTTTGATTTCGTTTTTGTTCTTAGTCTTGAGATTATCTGTTTTAAAAAATGGCGCAGTTGCCTTAATTGGGCCAATTTAAGTTGCTTAAATTGGACCAGATATACGATCATAAATTTGAAAAGTAAGTAATGAATTTCGAGGGCGGTACACTTTGTAAACTATTTTATTATTATTTTATCATAGATTACTATCTCCATGCAAGGTTTTTTTTTTCCTTTTTTTAATACGATTTAGGTCTATATAAACATAAAAATATTTTTACATGTTTATACAATAAATTTTGTTTGCAATTTCTTTTATCTTGCATGTATTTGTATTTATTTTCTTTGAATTCTTTATTCCTACGGCGTATTTGTTTTACAGAGTTGATTTCAAACATTTTCCATCTGGAGGATATTTGCGATTCTGTGAGGGGGCAGTTCCGGAGGGTGGAATTACACTTGTTCGCCATTAAAACGCATGAAAACTCGAACTTTCCGGAAGAAGTGGTTATTTCAAGGATCATGGAGGGGGGGGGGGTGTGGCTGAATTCAAAACTGTTTGAATGTGTAATGTTTGCGATTGATTAATCGTACAGTTTTTTTTTCAATACAGCAAATTTTTTAAACACTTTTTTAATATAATGTTGAAAATGTTGAAAACGACACCGAGAAACTGTCTGGAAGAAAAACAGCCGTGGCAGCAAAAGCTGTTAAATACATAGGAAACAAAAAGGGGAGAGTAAGTTGTGAAGAAATTGTCCTGCAAGAAGGCTGCAGCTACAAATCCCCTCCAAAAGCCAAAAAATCATTAGAAATGTTATCCCCTTTACTAAATTCAGTTAAATCAAAGTGCAGAGGCGCCAAAAAACAGTTGTGTTAACATCATCGCCATATAAAGTAAACCTTGAAATGAAAAAAAAAAACGACAAAAAGAAAGCTCTTGCAGCACAAAAGCAATTGGAACATCAAGTTTTAAAAAATAGTCATAATGCAATTGGGAATAAAATTGGTGAAAGGGAAGAACTACAAGCATAATGTAAAGAAAACTTCTGTTGCAAAAAAATGTCTAATAATTGAGAATCTAAAAAGAAAAATCTAGACAGTGATGGATTCGTTTTGCCTACTTTGTAAGGAAAATAAAATAACAGAAATGATTCAGTGTTCAGATTGCCAAATACGGTTCCATGTTGTGTGCGCTGAAAAAAAAAATCAGTAAACGAAATTCATGTGTAAGCTTTGCATAACTCCTTACATGATATCCAAGTAACTTACAATTAGTTCCATAATTTCTATTCTTATTTACTGATAACTTTGATTTATATTTTGAATACATTTTGGATTAAAATAGTTACGCTTAATTTAAGATATTTGATTTCATTATATTTCAGTTCTGTTATTTTGTTTGAATTGTTTCATAAATTGCAAACTTTGCTTTTAATAAAATTAGTTATATTCCCTAGTCATTAAAACAATCTGATATTGTTTGGTCCAATTTAAGAGACTGGGGGTCCAACTTAGTCGACCAGTTGCTGAATTCGGACCACTTTTGACAAATTTTTCAAATTAAAATAAAATTTAAGATTTTCAAAAAGAAATTGATCTAAAGATTTATTTAGTTAGTAGATGAATAGATTGACCTCGTGTAGTGATGTTTTACAGATATACCAAAAATTAAGTGAGTTACACCTGAAAATAAGTGAAGTGGTCCAAATTCGGCTACTTTCCCCTATATCTAAATTTAGATTTCTTTTGAATACATATTATTATCAATGAATTTTTTTTCAAATAATCATGTTTTTTAAATTTTATGCGCATTTGTGCTTCTTGTTTAGGAGTTGTGAAATATCAGGAGGATCTCGAATGTTTGAGCAAACCTTAAAGGAAACATAATTAAAATCAGATTTCACGGTCCCTGTGAAAGAAAAATATTCTTAATTATATTAATTTAATTTTTTTATTTATTATTATGTATTTCTAACAAAAGAAAAGTTAGTAGAAATAATTATCTTAATTTACATATTAAAAAAAACTTTGTATGTACATTATTTAAAACTTGAACTTGCTTAAATATTCACTTTCAAATCAAAGTGATCTTTTGATATTTCGCTATTTCACTTCCGTAGTTTGGCTTACTGAACCATCAGAAAAGTTATTATTTAGCAGCCTCATTTTCAACTTCAGAAGAAACTTCATAAATTTTATTAACATTAAAATCTTCATTACTAGAACTACTAAAATCAAGATCAGAATGTCATCCCCATTTTCTATTATTTCCAATTCTTCTAATGTTGTTAATCATTTGACTTAAATAAAATACAAAAATATGCAATATTTGCTGTCACTTTTCATAAAAAATAAATAAAATATTACAGAGTGACTAAAGAAACATGAAATACTTGGAAATATAGCACATGAATAAATAAAAACTAATGCTAAAACTAACTGTAACTTTACTCAAGTAAAACCCATCATCCATTTTAATGGGTTTTTAAATTGAGCTAAGCAATAATTATACCAAAATTATACTTAAAAACGCGCTTGGTAACTTTAAAAACATTAAAATTCACTTATACAATGTAAAATGTGTTTAAAAATACAAAATAAGAACAGAAAATTTTCAACTTAATAGCACCCGGTCGAATACCGTGTTGATTCACCCACTTCGCCGTATTACAAACAAACGAGAATTCATTGCTAGATTCTAAAAACTTAAAAGTAATCCTTGAAATGTATATTATATTGGAATATCAGGACTTGCTTGCAAAAAAATATTTTATGTGATTATTAGGTTAAAACAAAACATCCATTTTAATGGATCCAGGGTCTCAGGAGGATAAGTAAAAACGCAATATTTTGACGGTTTAAAATTTTGTATAGTTTCTAATGTTTCCATATGTTTCAAGAACTAGAGTAGATAGACTACAAAAGCTTCCCCTTTCAACGGCAAATAAAAAGTTTCTTTTTTTAATGCATAAATTTTTAAATTACTTATATTTATTCAATGTTATATAATAGAAGATAATCCAACCAGGTTTTCCTGGGTTAATGAACATACTGCACAATAAAGAGATTGTAGGTGAAAAACTTTTAAATTTTTTAAAAATCTAATAGCTTTGTTAAGTCTAATATATTTTGTTAGTCGCTCACTAACACTAGAAAGCATTTTTATACGAAAAATAAAAGTATTGTTTTAATAGCAGATGGTTTAATTTTCTGTAATCAAGATGCGGCACATTTTGAAAAATTCATGCTTTCTTGCTTCAAAATCATTTTTAAAACATAAAATATCAGTAAATTAAGATATAATTTTCAAACGCATTGCAGTCGAAAGTGTAATTGTTTTCTTTTTCGGCGGTGTAAAAATTTAAATTATGAAAAGTTAAAAAGTAAATAAATTTGAAAAAAAAATCGAGGAAATGGTTTGCTGAAGTCGTTGCCACAATCGGTATGGCGTCAGCGTTACTAATGGTCATGTTTTGGCTTTATAGTATAGATTTCAATTTCGCGCAAAACACACATTTTATTTCTTTAAGCGTATTTTTTTTGAGAGGACAAAATAGCTGTTATTTTACATTTTTATGTATATCAATTTATTTAGGGTTCAAGGGTGATGCGCGTTGGGTGATGCTCTTCCGTGACTAATAGCATTTTGCCTAGTCTTGTGACCGTCGGTAAATCAGGCCCACCTAGCGCATATGCAAAAGGGCTTCAAGATCCCATGTCTGGCGGTCGGCCTGGCACAAGGCAATATGGCTTTATCTATTTTTTCATGCAGAGCGAACAAATGCATTATTTTGATTTTGATGCGTGTTTATGTTAAGAGTATAAGGATTATATAAAACATTAAAATAAATTTGGTATCTTAGATCGCGCATATTTAAAAAAAATACTTTTTGATTTGTTATTTCTTGTATTGTTTTTCGCAATTTATCTATTTCTTCCAAACAGAGAAAATGGAGATTCTATTTTTGATCTTTATGCAGGTTTTGATTAGAGCTATAATGATTTATAAAACACTAAAATAAAACTGGGACCTCAATTTGCCAATACATGAAATAAAAAAAAAAAAAAAAACTCATTTTCGTTTACAAAATAACTAAAGTTTATTTTATTACATTTATGTATATTTATTTTTTAGACTTTCATATATTTATATAACATCACTTATAAATAAATTATGTTACTCTAGTGTCAAAAAATAGATAATTTTATTTTAGCATAAATTTAAATATTGTCATTTTTTACTTTCAGTATATATATTACATACGGGGAGTTTGTAAAAGTATTTTAATTGCTTATTGCTATTTAATAATTGCTCTATGATATACCTTAACATTTCCATGAATGGCACGAGGGATATATTTAAATCCTTATGGACTGTAATACTTTATGTGAATCATATTTACATAATGAGAAATAAAGCGATTTAATTCCTAGTTAATTAGTTGTTATCACATTTGTAACATTAGCACAAATATACAGTGGAGGATCACCGGGATTAATCCGATAAGTCTGCGTTTAGAAAGCAAATGTGTTACCTATCATTCTAATGAAATAAAACCTTTCTTTTCCAACCCAATTTCTGTTTTTAACAAAAGGTCGGGGGATTCAACAATGTATTCAACAGTGAAAATGAGATAAGGATATTAAATCGAACTTGAAGAAAACTCTTCCCTCCTGCAGTATGTCCTCCAGTTTCTTTGTAAAGCCATTAAAGATGAAAAACACGGCGTGACCACAAAAAAGCTCCACCTGACCAGAACAAAGAGACCGCGAGAAGAATGATACGACTATCTGGAGCTTAACCTATGATCTGGCTCCGGTGTCTTATTTGGATCTTCTTCTTCTCCTGCTCACAACCTCCTCCACCACAACTTTCCTTACATGGCTGCTCTTTTGCGTACCTCTTAAAGTTCAAAAGATCCCTTTCTCAATTTTGTGCGCACGCTGATGTTCCTATTGACTCTAATTACTACTATAATTGTCCTTTAGCTGCTAGATGGCGTAATCGGCGTCCTTCTGTTCCTCCGGACTGTTGTCTAGCTAATATTTTATCGCACATGCTTTGCTCACAAAGCTTATTTTTATTTTTCTATGTGACTTTCCTATGAATGACTGCGAATTAATCACTGAGCCCGAGGTATGGGTACCCTCTTATTCATAGCCCACTGTCAGGTCAGAGTTTGTCTTCTCCGGCAGTGATATTACTTTGTTTTATTGTTTTCGCCACATTTATTTAGATACTGTTCACCATCTCTCCCACTCTCGTGCTTAATGGTAGGATAAGCTTCTGCTGATTTTTTTAATACCTTAATAAAAGGAACCAGGAGGGGCATCTATGCGTTACAGTCTTGTTCCTGAGCAGTCTCTGTCGGAAATGTATAACTGTCATGCAAAATAGAGCTTCCGTAATTTCGATACTTATGCATTATCCGTGCTATTAAGATAGATCGCCAAAACTGTGTGCAAATCAAATAAAAAGGTTTCTAAAGATAAAGAATGTTTTTTTGGAATCGACAGTAACTCGGAAGAATTTATTGTATATTTTCATTCGTGGTTATATTATATCTTCGTAGACTAAGAAACATTTATCTTTCTTTGGTTTTTTTCAGCTACTGGTTTAACCCCTTCTCGGGATGAGCGTTTTTTACAGAATTTTTAATCACTTATCACCGGTTTTTGAAAACAGAAATTTTTGCCTAATTCAATCGGGAAAATGCTCGGATTAAATAAGACAAAATTTACAATAAAAATTTACTGGTGAGAATAATCACGGATTCTGAGTACCTTACGCAGCACATATACCAGTCGCTCGTTCCCAAGGGGTTAAGAATGTTAGGAACATAAAATTTTATCATCTGTAATTATATATATTTTTTTATTTATTGAAATGCATATTTTAATATCTATTACTTTTTAAAAGCTAGTTCTTAAGAAAATTTTAATTTAGCTTATATAATTAAAAATTATTAATTTTAGCTGTATTTAAAAAATTAAATTTCTTCTGCAAGAATAACTCTTTATGAATCTATTTTTTATTTTTGAATATGGAAAACAACAGATATTAATTAGAGATTTACAAAAATATTATTCTTTTTTAAAGTCATTTTTATGAATACTTTTTTTACGAGACTATTATTTTTTAAAATTTCTCTTAAATCAAACAAATTATTTATGCAATTGAATTAATATATGATTTTTTGAAAAGTCATTTTTTTAAGTAATTTTTATTATGAGACTAATATTTCAAAATTCTTTCTGAAATCAACAAAAAAAAAAAAAAAAAAAATTAATTTATGTAATTTAATTAGAGTATTATTTTTTTAAGTGATTTTTGTGAGTCTTTTTTGTTACGAGAATAATATTTTAAAATTTTTCTCTGAAAACAAGAAAATCAATTATGTAATTTAATTAATTTTGTTATATAACAAGTTATTTTTATGAGTAATTTTTATTACAAGAATAATATTTTCAGAAATGTATCTTTCAACAAAAAATCATTCTTATAATTTAATTAGAATATTATTTTTTAAGTGATTTTTGTTAGTTCTTTTTCTTACGAGAATAATATTTTTAAATTTTTTTCTGAACACAAGAAAATCAATTATGTAATTTAATTATTTTTTTTTATATAAATAGATACTTTTATGAGTACTTTTTATTACAAGAATAATATTTTCAGAAATGTATCTTTCAACAAAAAATCATTTATGCAATTTAGCTAAAGTACTATTTTTAAAAATTCATTTTTATGAGCACTTTTTGTCACGAGAATATTTTTTTCAAATTTTTCTCTTAAAACAAAACAAAACAAAAATCCTTTATAGAAATGAATTAATATATTATTAAAAAATTTGTTTTATGTTATTTTTAGTACTTTTTATCAAATTAGTAAATATTTAAAATGTTCTCTAAAAAAAAAAAAAAAAAAAGAAAGAAAAAAAACATTTATGAAATTGAATTACAATTGAAAATAATAGTAGTATATCTTTTACTTTGTCTTTTGTAAAAATTTAGATACGCCGATTTAAATATAATTCATTTAAATGAATTAATTATAGTAACATTTTAACATAAATTGATTTAAATATTTAAGTATTTCCTTAGACAACCACGTAAACTACTAGGCTAAAGTACCCATATTTTCGTCCAACCAGTCACTTTTAGGTCCTAAATGTTGTAATTTTCAGTAAAAACCTACCAAATTTATATTTTACATAGACTAACTACACACGCACATAGAAACATAGGCAAATATCTTACAAAAAGATATAAGATAAAAGAGCAATGCGAAATTTTTTTTTCAAAAGTATCTAAAAATGCAAAAGAAAAAAAAAAGTGGTCCCACTTTCGTCCCCCCAAAAAATCCAATACGCCGAGGCTTAACTTATAACTAAACCAAAATTTATTTTTAAATGGGTAAGTAATTTAATTTATATTAAAGTAAGGCACAAAGAAGTGTACTAATTATCAGTGGAAGAATAACATAACAAAACATTATCCATCCAAACATGAGAAAGAAATTGAAAAAATTGTCTTGAAAAAGCATTCTTAATTTTGTCCCCGGGACGAAAATAAGAAGTACAGGGGGGACGAAATTGAGACCACGCTACTTCCCAATATGGTGGAGCTTTAGTTCCCGGAAGATGATCTGAGCGTCCTAAAACACACTATATGCTACTGTCAGCATCTTACCTACGTAAAATACATGCAATGAATAAGAAATAAATACTTACAGTACAGTAAATAGCGTTCTATAAACGACGTAATGAGAGCTCAGGTATTCTAAAAACAGGAAATTCGGCGTCTTTAATTTATGTATACTTCTTGGCGAAAAAAACTTTCAATACTGACCCCTTTTACCTTCGGTCCCCAAGGCCTTGCGTCAAAAGTGGTGCCACTTTCGCAGAAGCGGAGAAGTTAAGGGGGGCAAAATTAGGAAAGGGGACGAAATATGGGCACTCTACCATATACAAAAAAGAGTTTATCCATTTGCTCTTATTACTTTATGTCATTTTATTATAAAAACTTTACAGTGTTTTTTAAGCCCAAAAAGTTAAAATATGACATATTCCAGATTCTGTATATTGGACTACCGTAAAATGAAATTTTTATTTAAACCACACATTCTAATAAAAATGGATCTAAAGATTTATGTATTACCTTAAACAACAACATACACTACTACATAAAAAGTGTTATATCATTTAATCTACTAAGTTTATGGCATTTTGTTATAAAAACCTTAAACTATTTTTTTTTTAATCAAAAACAGTTGAAAAATGATGTATTCCAGATCTTGTATACCGTACCACCGTAAAACGAAATTTTTATTTCAAAATGATATGCTAGGAAGTTGTTGTTATAATACGTTAAAATAAGAGATAAATTTTATGTCGTTTTAAACTTTTCTTTATGCGAAGAATATGTAGAATGTGAATAATCCAATAAAAAAGACCATGAAGAAAAATTTAATAAAACTTGAGTATTAATATCTACTTTATACATAAAACATGTAATTGGAAACCTGTTAAATTTTCTTATTTTTAATAAAAAAATATTTTAGTAATATTTGAAAAATGATTAGATATTTATAAGTTAAAGTTGCAGTATTCATGTTCAAAATTGTGTTTAATTTCCCGGCAAATTTGAACTCATTATAATTGCTTCGTAATAATAATTAGTTTTGAAGGGTTCTTTTGTAATCTAATTTTTTAATTATTTTAAAATTTAATGCTTTAAAAAATTTCGAATTTTCAAGATGTGATTTTAACAAGTGTATTATTTTTAGTCTCCAAAGGAGGAATTGTTTTAGAATTGGGGCAATTCTTTAAGAATAGAATAAAAAATGAATTAGAATGAAAAAAAAAAAAAATAGAGTAAAAAAACAACAAAAAAAAGCTATTATAACAAAAAAATAAACGGTCGAGTGTGAATATTACTCGCTCTCTGCTGGTTCCGTACAATAAATATGCGAATTATTGACTGTGTTATTAAAAAAATCATTGCTAAAAGAATAATAAGACTCTGTAAAATCTACGCAACGTAGGGTTCGGTATAGGTGTATATACTAGAAAAGTATGAATGGGTATGACATAAAAGTTCAAAGAGATATGAAGCCTAAATAATATCAAATATTGCTATTCTGTATACTCTTTTTTTAATCTCATCCTATTCTATTTGTTATAAACTTAATTCGGTACTGGCAATAAAAGTTGTACGCATATTTAAACTTCATTTGGCATTTCACAAAACTAAATTCAGCGTAGTAATAATAATTTATTTTTACAGTGTATCTAAAACAAAACACTTGTTCAAAGTTTAAACTTGGCATTGTGCTAAGGGCGCTTTGAAAGGAGGTCGCAAAGTTGCAACGCCGCCTTGGTCCGTGCCGCGTTTTGCCAGATAGGTTTTTAATTAACTTTTAAAGGAAGTGGAGGCGTATTGAGAGATACACCCAATTCAAACTTGTCGCAAATCCCATAGTATTTATGTGATTAATACTAATTAAATAAGTCTGTTTTTTAACAATTTGACGTTTATTGCTTTTATACTGCTACTGGGCATTGCATTACATAAATGTATCATTAAAAGTTGTTGCATATGCTTTAAAAGCCTAAGGTACATAGAGTACGCCGTCCTGTCATTATGTATGTCCAAACCGTCCGCGTCTTTAAGGGTTATATCTCGACTAATTACCGGTGATTTTTTTCAAAAATAATTATCAACAATGTTTTTATACCTCTTCTACGAAGTGTACCATCAGCACTTTTAAACACTTTTGCTGAATGCCTGCAAATCGAAATTTATGTGTAACGGAAAATGTGTTTTTCTCAAAAACTATGTGGCCGAGGATAATCGCTATAATTTTCCTGCAAGGTTTAAATTAATGTCTACTACCTCTATTTTTTTTTCATAATTTTAGTTTGGGTAGATTTGGAAATAGAGGGTGGGGAAATATTTTTGCACTACATTTTCAACGATAGCTCTGAAACTATAATACCTAAAATTAATAGAAATGTACTTTTGAGTTCAGCGTTACGAAAGCTTTCACATGATATACAAAGAAAATATTTTTTTTTCAAGTTGCTTAATTAGCCCCTCTACATTTTCTCTAAGTATATTTGCGATTGTTTAATAATGCGTAAATATGTGGGTCAATAGTGATCATTACTTCCCCAATTCGAAGTTTCCACGTTCCATAGTCTACGAGTAAAATGGCTGTGACAGACAGACACAGGATGATCTTATAATGGTTACGTTTTTACTTTTTAAATACGGAACCCTAAAAAACAGCAAAGTATAATTTTGATTCATTAAGGATTTCTTAATACAAGTGCGTGGTTCATTTTACCATAAGGGATAAGTAACAGATTAAAATATAGCATTGAAACGGCAAAAAGCAACACTAGAATTTTACCAAATGATCTAACTTAACATACAAAATTATTGAACACAAATTTTCTTCAATTTTGTGTTAATGGTTCGTGAAATGTAAACGATTGAAAAGTGAATCTATCAATGTTAACCCTTAACTGGAAACGTGCCGTCTGTGAGACGGTTGCGTTTACATATCTGTCCTTAATATTTTCTCTCTCCGACATTCAAAACGTATTTTTATGCTGTTATATTAAAAAATTGGTCCTGTTAATGCATTACTATTAAAGATTAAATGGTCAAGTTCACTATTTGGTAAATTATTAAGTGTTCTTTTGTACACGGGATTTTCACGTTTCCGGTTAAGTGTTAAAGCGAAGTATTTGTTGGTTTTATTTTCCAATTATAAGTCACAGCACTTAAAATTTAAATAGTATAATTTTCATCATATTAATGTCAAGATTATGTTTATACATAATTGTAAACATTGGATAAGTATCTCCAAAAGGTATAAAATGAAAGTGTGCGTAATTCTTTTTTTTTTCGGGGAGGTGGGGGGGGGGGGGAGCTTGTGTACGGTGCATACAATATTTCTGTTAAAATGTTGAGAAGTTAAAATTATTAATTATTAATAATGGATTTATTCAAAAAATCATTAAAAGAAATATTTAAATAATTGTTCAAAAATCGCTAAAATTGTCTTTCCCATTCTCTTTGTTTTTAAATTTTGAGCAATTATGTGAAATGGCACGATGATAACACATTTCGATCCAGTTCCAGCGTGATAAGTATTTATAAATAACGACATATTTATGTTTTTTTTTTCAGAAGTACCACTTCACTCTCGATAAAATATAATGGTTAGTCCCCATACTATTAGTTACAAGAGCATCTGTATTTTAACTGCTTACCCTTTTTTATACTTTAAAAATTTTTAATATTATGGATATATTAAAAAATCCTATAATATTAAATAATTAAAAGGTTTGAATCTTTCAGAAATTATTATTATTTTTTATTATTTAGGGCGAAAAATATTTTATTTGATTCCATATGGGAAATCATAAAAGTTTTAGTAATTTATTTACAATTGAAAAATATTTTTGTAAAATAACATAAACAAATCATCGAATTATTTATAGAGAAGTCACTCAGTGATAAGGTATTATCATATAAGATGTTAAAAAACATTTATATTAAAAGAAAATATTAATTTAATAACATATCCGGTAAAAGAAAATATTAAATGACATTTCTCTTTTCAAAAAAATTACTTCGTTATAAGCAACTTTTAAATTTCAAGTCACTTTTGTCAGAAACTTAGAAATGTATCACCTATAATTGTCCTTATTCAAAAATTATTTTACGAGGTAATATATAAAGTTATTGGAAATAAATCTATTTGGTACCCTTCACTAGTTAAGTATTTCTAAAAATCCTCAAAGTTTTTTTTTTTTCGTACATCAAAATATTAACAAGTGCATTTAGACACGTTAACTATTTTATATTTCATTCAATTAATATTTTAAATGTGGCATTAATATGAGTACGTAAATATCAAAATCTCCTTATCTAAAATTTAAAAAAAACTAGTTTCTTTTTTTTTTTCAGTTTATAAGTGAACCTGCAACGCAAAAACACAGCAATCTGCAAAAAACTAGTTTTATCGTATATTTCTGGCATTATAAAGTCTTGATTTACTATAAAAAACAATGGACGCAGTTAGGGGTTTTTCGCGATTTCCCGAAATTCTATTTTCTGGATAAGGCGAGTTTTGAAACTCACGTCCTCATATATATATATACACACACACACATATGTATATGACATATTACTGTCGACTTTTGTGACATTCCGGGGGCACTCTCATATATCGACGAAAATGTAGTATAGTAATCAATGCCACAAGCTTTGCCAACCCTACGTTATCATGAGACAACGGGACGCAGTCGTGGTGGCGAATAGAAGGCAGACTCAAGAAACATTGGAAGAAATTCCCCTTCAATAAATAATAGACGCAGTAAAAACTTAACTAGTTTATTTGTAAACACATTTCGTAAACAACTCCAGTAGGTTATCCATCGGCTCTCAGAATGTAGCTGTATCACTTCATAATAACTATATGATGTTACGTGGTATTAGAATCTACACATTAAAAATCGAAACACCAAGTGACGAGGTTTTATTAAACAATCAAAAAGCGTAAAAAATTCCTAGCCGCTGCAACGATACAAATACAGAAAAGAAACAGGGCGCGAGCGCATGCATTACAAGTGAAAAAACCAACACCGTTAAAATAGCCGGAAGGATGAGACGGGAGGCAGGCTATGATTCGATTTAACTCCAAGGGGAAGTACGCGTTACATCAATGATGAACTATTTATTCTCAGCGTTAGATTTATAATGTAACCAAAATGTTGGTGGGAGCTGCCAAGGAATTATGGGATATAGAACATCATAGTGCAAAAATATTAAAACATTGAAAAAAAAAAGAATTGTCTCAGAATAAAATGAAAAAACAGTAATTTAGTGGTTTTATAAGAAGTAAGTTATGAACGGATTAAGGTTTTTAGAATAATAATTAAAGAATACGCAGCTTTAAAGGCATGAAATAATTGAAATATAATATTTAAGATATTATTAAAGATAGGTAAAAAAGGGGTAGATATTAAGAATTTGGAATAGTCTTTCTAAGATAAAAGGGGGAATTTTTTATTATTACACACACATATATATATATATATATATATATATATATATATATATAACAGTCCTTCCCACCTGCATGGGGAGGAAAATGTAGCTTCCCCATATTTTTTAATTATAAGATTAAAATAAGATGCTAAAATGCTAAGAACCAGATTAGGGAAAATTCATTCCAAGCTTTCGTCAATACTGAATTTAAATGAGAATTTCTAAAAATTATTCAGCTAAAGCCATATTGGTTTTATTCATTGCGGTTTATTTTTTGTCGCCAAATTTGGTGATATTGCGCCAATCTTCATGAGAATTTGACGCAAACAGATATGAATATGCAGTTTTATGCTATCAGAGATGTGAAAATGATTCGAACATCGAAAGATAATTTGCATAAAACCATGTTCAATAAATTCATAAATTAATCCCCTCTTTAAAAAACTGAACTTGTTTCAAAATGTCAGCCATCCTAGAACTTCAAACTATTATATCTCAGCCATTTTCAAAGATAGATGGAAAATATAAATTTCTCCAGAATCCTTGAATTAAGTTCTTACACTTGAGTAAAATACAAATTTGGATTTCTAATGTTTTTGTAGTTGTTTTCAGTTAGAAATCTTTATGCGGCCGCCAGTTTGAAACACGATGGAGGACTCAACTGACAGACAAACTCGGTTAAGATTTTGGTATGATCAATACACATAATTAGTTACATGCAAATCGGTAATAAATACGAGTACTATCGCATTACAAAGGTGATGTATATATATGTATATATGTATGGGGCAATCTCACAATGTTTTGACTTTTGGGGAAAAAATCTGGCGAAATTAAACTTGCTAAAATAACATTTTAATCTGATAGACGAATGCCTTAATGATTCAAAAGAAAGAAAAAATGGTCAGCAGCGAAAATTTTTTTATTTAACTGAGGTTTAAGTTAAACTTGCGAGTTTAATTTTCCTTAGCGTTTTACCCCTATAACTTTTTGTTTTCTTCTAAATTTTTACTTATAATGAATTTGCAAAGTACCCACAGGACATTCAAATAAGAAATATTAAAAATGTAGTACTTTTAATACAGAATTTTTGTATAACATTGTCTTAAAGGGGCGTTAAAGAAGGGACGGTAAGGTAAAAAAACGGGTTGGTATAGGAAAAAAGGGACGAAATGGTAAAAAAAGGAACGGTAAGGATGGAACGGTAAGGAAAATTACCACCTATTTTTAGGAAAATCATGTTAAGACTAAGTGATAGCCCCAATGTTCATTGATTTTTAGAAACAGTTGTTAACATTGGATTAAATTAATTATATATATTTTTTTAATTTACCTTGAAAAGTGCAGGAATAAACCTTGGGGACGGTGAGACTACCAATAAAGCCACGATGCTTGAAATTGATATTTAAATGCTGATTTAAATTCTACAGTAAATTTCCTGCCAAACATTTTTAGACATTATTTCTCTAGCGTACTTCTGCATGATAAAAAACTTGAAAAAAATTCTGTGTCTGCATCTGACATGATTTTCTGTATAATTTTAGAAGAGGGATGGTAAGGAATCTAAAACGCAGGGACAGAGTTTAAAAAATAATAACAACCCTACAAATGTGTGTAGGTTAGTTTTTAGATACATGTTTATATAAAACAATAGTTCCAGTTTCAGAAAAAATTTATATCGAATTATTTTTATTGAAACAATTTTATAGAGACAGCTCGAAACTTAAAAATCAGCATCAGGGACAGGGTACGGTAGATGAGTTTTCCTGGTATTTGGACCCCCAACATCGTCCAAAACTTGTTTATCTCGTGAATATTGGTATGCAATCATGCAATGGGATGTTCCGCAGTATATGAAATTAAAAAAACACAAATAATTGTATTAAATGAAAAATTATTATTCAGGTACATGAAAGTCAAAAGATTATGAGAATGCCCCATATATGTATATATACATATATACATACATACATGTAAGGTATTTTTAATTATTAACCCAATTAAAGAATATTCTATTTTTTTCCTTCTTTATTTCACTACTTTCCCCTTCAAATGTCATTATTTCTTTTTCTTTTGAATAATCTAATTAAATTCCCGCATTTTTATTTTCATTTTGGCGATGTCCCAGTAAAAACTTTTCCCTCTTCAAATTTCATTTCAAAATTATCCCTTTTAATTTTACATTCGAATTTTTCTCTCTTGTTTGTTCTCGAATGTTCTTCGAGTCAAAAAGAAACCTTATCACAACGATTTATCCAATCTGTCGAAATTCGTTCTCTCATTGTATATTCGTTTTGTGATAATGCAGTTATTCTGCTCCTGCACCTTTTGGTATAAAAACCGTCTGCGGAAGCTTAGCTGGAACTATATGTAAATTGTTTTAGACTAGTAAGGCCATCTTAAAAGGTTTCTTTGTAGAAAAATAACATCTTATATATTCAAGATTATTGTATAATAATTTCGTCTACCAAATAAATTGTTTTCGGTCAACTCAGACTCTTTATTGGGAAAATCCTAATTGTTCTCATCTTTATTCCCCCGACGGATCCTCCAAAAAACTGTATTGTGTCCATTTATAAGCTGTGATCAAATATTTTGACATAAATAGAACGAAGTCATCATATCTGTATATCAACATTTAAACGGAGTCTGGTGATTATTATCGGTAAAAATATACAGTAGATTTACGGAATTTCTTTCCGGATGACTGCAATAGGTATCTTCTTACTTTATGTAATAAAAGCTACATAAAAATATTTACCAACTTTTCATAAAACTCAATCCATTTGATCAATTCAAATAAACATGTTTTTAATTAAAAAGTTTGCTTAAATAATAATATCGAATAAATTAAATGTAAACAGAAGAACCTTTTCTATTATGTAAATTTTCAGGTTTGAAATGTTGGTCTTTGACTTGGTGAATTTGGCACTATTTTACGGTTGGTTGTTGAGTATGCAAATACAACCCCTTTTTTTTAGCTTTCTCACTATAAAATTAAGTAAATAATCAAACGAACTAACTGAAATAACCGTATTACACTAGCATAGTCTGAGACAACTGAATGAAAACATGTTAATAGAAATATTTGGAAAAAATTACAAGTGTCGATTGTTTAATTACTGTTAAAAATATTCTTGTGATAATATAAAAGTTAAAAAGTTATTTTATTTAAAAGGAAGTGCATAAGTAGTAAATAATTGTCAAATGAAAATCATATTAGAAGCGAAGAATTTTCAGATTAAAATATTCATTTAATAAATTTATCAACATTTTCGGCAGCAATTTTATTAAATGAAGTTTCTCTTTTTTAAACAAGAGTATTTTATTATTGTAAGTAGAAAAAAAAATAAAGTATCAAATTGCGTTGATTAAATCTTAGAAATTTAATATGTCTGAAACTTCTTTGCTGAGAAAATATCTCAGGGAGTAGTGTAATATATAGTTATATATAGTATATGTAGTTAGTAGAAACAGAAACCATTTGTTAATGTCTTTCAAAATGTTAATTAACTGTAAAAGTACACAAAAGTTTATTAAATCTGTTAATCTGTTATTTCGGCTGACTAAATAAGTATTTTAACTAGTATGGCGTAAATTTGTTCTTTGAAGATTATAGTAAATAAAGCATTAAGCAAGTTTAAGTTAAATATACATGTACTGCATCGCTTTTACTTCATAACAAACATATTTTACTGAAAACGTTTTAATAATTTAAGCTTGATATATTACTTTTTTGACTGCTTTCAAAATAGTTTGCAAGAAAATTGGTACTACTGCTATATTATTAAAAAATATAATGAAGTTTCAATATTCTAGTGATTTAAGTAAAGATTTTATTAAATAAAAACACTTAAAATGACCATACATTAACTGAAATAACCAAGTTAAATGTTTATTTTCACAGATCTACTAAATAAAATACATCGATATTTTATCTAAGATTATTTTTCACAAATGATTTGTTTTCAACGTCATTCAAAAAATACAGTTTTCTAATTTAAATCAGAGATACTGTAAGTACTCGTATTACGTTATCTTGCTGGTAACATTGCGCATCTATTTAAATAAAACACTAATAACTATAAGGAATTTCTTAAACCTTGAGCTAAACAAAATTATTACGTTCTTTCGAAAAATTTAACCATAAGTTACGTATGTTATACGATACTCCCACTTGCAAATTGCGATTGATCTCATGTCAATCCCAAGTGATTCTGTAATCAGACTTTTCTCTGGATAATTACTTGGTCAATTAATTTTCGCATTATCATAATCGATTTCTTAAATATCATTTTTAAAACCAGACCTTGCAAGAGCTGTCGATTGTTTGTTACTTTCTTCTATCGTTTCACAAAAGTACTGGATTCCTGAAAATTTTCGATTTCTGGTTTTGGATGGATTTATACTTTTTAGAAGGTCCTGATTACGGTTTGGTGGTTTTTATAAAATGTCTGTCTGTATGTGACAAAAATTGTGTGGCGCTCTATCTCAAGAACTAATGCACGGAATTGTACAAAACTTTAGATTCTGTTAGACTTTGATGTAAACTGGTGGTGATTAATTTTTGGTGTAAATATTCCTGCAGGTGGCGCAAAAACTAATGCACGGATTTTCATCAACCTTCAGATTTAGTTAGAAGTACGCATAAGTTGTTGATGATTAGATTTTGGTGTAAATCACCTAACCGGTGGCGCTGATATACTGCATTTTTCAGGAAGTATTAACATGTATAAGATAAAAAAAAAGTTTTGGGCTGCCACATCCGAGTTGTTAAATTTGATGTCTGCTGTATGCTCTTTTAATCTCTTTTCAAATTTTCATTTTGTAATTCCTATGTGTTTTTTTTTTTTTTTTTTTTTTTTGCATAATCTAGGATTATTGGGATCTCATATACACCTACTCAACTCAGAGGGGAAGGGGGGGGGGGTAGAGTCAACTTTACTTGATAGCATATTAATGATTTTGTGTCTGAATATGTCTATAAGCCGTTTAATGTTCAACATATAGCCATACCCAGACACAATATTATTAATAACCCAGCCATCCCCTCCATTATCGCTCTCCGCATCCCCGCATCACTCAAATGTTTAATTTATGTGAAATTTAAATTTCATTATGCAATGTCAGTTGTGCTCAAAAAATCATATCCAATGTTACCTCATTAATCGTTCTACGGTACATATTAGCTAAATTCAGCCTGCGGTGTCAGATGTGAGCAAAAAAAGTCTACCCAATTCTACTTCATTCATCGTTGCACGCTACATATTAGTTGAGAAAAAGGGATGTTGCCAGCAAAAATGTTATATATGATAGTCATTTATCATATCACTTACCCGCAAGAAAAGTGACACATCTCGGCAAAAGTAAATTTCACAGGAGAGGCAAAAGAAAATTTGCATAATTTTACTATAAGATGAAATTGCAGCCCTTAGCTTTGCGTGCAGGAATAAAAACATACTAAAGTATTTTTATTCGAATGTATATTCCTGTCTTCAATTTGGAAAATCGGGTATATTCTATTTTTTTTTAAACTTGACAGAAGCAAAACCCAATCCAAAAATGATTCTATACACAGAAAAAGCGTTAGAGCTAAACTGGCCTGAGAGAAATTTCGGTCTTCGTTTGTGCTACTGGTAATTTTTTAATTCAAAACATCTGCCACTTTTTCTGATTAATATTTGCGCTTTATTTCATCATGGAATGTCTGTTATTAAATAAAGGGAAATCTACTATTTGGAGATAGTGGTACATATTTTGAATTAAAATATTCCTCAACTGTGCAACACTGATATCGATATCTGGATAAGTAGAGTTGCTCGAACTAGTGCACAACTCTAAGCATAGGCAATAAAAAGGAAGACGTTAAGGATTTTAAATCGTAATTTTACCTACAAGTTTTGTAAGAAAAGAAGTAGACATAAATGACGTCACTTGAAACAGTTTTTACTCACCTCCTGTGTTCGCTCTATTTAGCCGCGTCTTGCACTAGAGACTGCTGATTGGACTGCTATCAGTCAAAGTCAAATACGAAGCACGAAGGCGAGCGATAAGAACTCGTTTTTTGGCTTCAAGGATTCCTACAAGGGAAGATTGATATGTGTACTCCTCTTCTTTAATGGCTCCTATAATTCGTATACTAATTTCGCATACAACTCGTATACAACTGAATTCTTTGTCTTACTTAAAAGCGATTGTATAAACAAATATTATAATCATGAAAAGTGATATTGGAAAAGAAACGCGTCCTACTATCCTGAGTGATGTGATGTTTAAAATATTTTTAATATTTTAGATAAAAACTTTTTTCGTTAAAAAAATTTCTGTTGTGTTTTCTAATTTTGTTCTAATATAAATATAGGAACAGGTATTGTACAGTCTTGGAAAAAAAAAAAGTAAACACCCCCTACTAACTCCTCAACAAATGATCGTAGACGAAAGTTACTGGTACCGAAAGATTGGAAATAAAGTCTACTTTTAAATGATGTATCTAAAATTTTCTTAAGGGGTAGTCTACATATTAAAACGAATCCAAACTTCATTTTCTTCAATGGTAATACCCAGTTTTAACGAGATATTTCAAATCTACGGTTCAAACTATGCCTAGACACCAAATTTCAAGTCATTTGAATCATAAATTTTTTAATTATAAAAATTCAAAATTTAGTGCTTCTAATGTTAAATTACATTTTCATATTTTTATTTATATCTCCTGAAATTATGCTCTTAATGTGCTAAATTTTTTTTTGTAGCAATAATACTAATATACCCAAACACAAATACGCTGAATTTGCAATTTTTATAATTTTATGATATGAATTATGAATTATGAAATTAATATTTGAAAAAAATTATGAATTGCAACCTACAATTTTTTTGATGGATTTAGATTTATTAAGTCCTGCTTTATGGAAAACCAAAATTTCACATTTTTCTTCCAAGTAGATTTCAAATTATGCTTAAAAAACGGCAAAATGATGGTTTAAGGGGCCGTCTATGATGGAAGTGAGTAGACATTTTGAAATTTATTCTGCTGTACTGTTATCTAACAGGCTTCATTGACTCCTTGAGTGTCGCTTAAGGTACCTTGATCAAGAAAGGGGCTCTCTCGGTTAACAATCGAGTACGGAACTTCTTTTACGGAACTTTGGATACATCCCTTAAAATATGTTCGTTTTAAAATAATTAATTTCTTGGAAACTTATGGTACGAATTGCATAAAAATTCATTTTTAGGCTAATTGAAGGGTGTAGAGTTCATTTATGCTGTCAGAATTGTGTACTGTCATTGAAAAAAACAAATCTATGGTTCGTTTTAATATGTAGATGGCCCCCTAAGCAAATTTATATACATGATTCAAAAGTAGACTGTATTTCCAATCGTTCGGTACTAGTAACTTTCTTCTAGGATAATTTGTTGAAGAGTTAGTAGGGGGTGTTTACTTTTTTTTTTTTTTCCACGACTGTACCTTTCATTTTATCAAAAATCTATTTGATATGTTTTTAGAAGTTTGTATTTTTAAAACAAAGAACATGACTATGAATTTTCTTTCTTTTACTAAGTGTTACATTTAAGTAAAAAAAATCGCTTTTATTTGTTTTCCGTCACACGTAATTTTATTTCTGTTCAGTTTATATGTTTAGATAAAAGCAGTCTGCCATAATCGTTCCCTTGTGCGTTCATTTTTCCTAAACGAAAACAGTTATATTCTTACAACAACGTCGCTTTATATTTTGAAAGTATTTTTAGTTTTTTTTTTCATACATTTAAAAAAGAACTCTGTATTTTTTGCAATTTTATTGCATTCAAGATAATTTACTTATCTCGAACTTTACTTATACTCTTCAGTTAGAGAAAGAGGTACGTTTTTCATGTTTCAACAAAATATGAAGCACTAAAAAAATAAGAAATTATTCTTTGCACATTAAAAATAAAAATAAAATAGCGCGTTCAAGGGAGAAAAAAATCTTACCCACTTTAAAATTCAACACAAAAAATAAAGTAGATGGCATTTGAGAACCCGGTTTGGATTAAAAATCATCTCAAACTAAGGCTTTGTTTAGAAAAATAAATTTACATAAGGTTTTTGTCAATACATGACACTAAATACAAAAAAAAAACAAGGAAAGTAAAGCTTCAAAATCCCAAGTTAAGCATTTATTTATTTACCAACAGCTACAAAATTTTCATTTATTTACCGAGTTCAAACAAACGAGGTTAAACAATTTGTTTGTATGTATGTATTTTAGAGTAGGTGAGACTAGGGAGGGTTGGGCATAGGGAAGGCTTAACTCACCCATCAGTTTACATATTTAAAAGAATTTCAGAATTTTATCAGTAGGTGTCAACCAAAACTACTAAAATGATCAAATATCAGTCTTTGTTTTATACAGATAATCAAAATAGGCGTGGAAAAAATCAATTGTGAGGCGTTTTCAGCCTAAAAGTTGGATTTTTTAGGATTATTTTGTAAGCTTTTTTGAGATAAAATATATCATAGAAATTTAAGTATGTAGATTTTAAGTAATGCAGAAACATCGAGCTTTCATTCCAGGCATAAAGAATGTACAGTAACTAAGACTTAACATAAAAATGTACTATTCTTCAGATAAGGGTTATGTGAGGAGACTTGACCCAGTCGATGTGAGGGAGGGTTGACAGATTTTCAAGGCTCCCTTAATTAAGTGGTTTTGGAAATCTTTTTATTATACACTGTGCATAATGAAAGGTTAATGATTATTTATATAAATGTAATATATTAATAATATAATTAATAATACATACATAAAAAGTGTAAATTTATTCTGTAAAGCTACAGTAAAATGAGGTGATGGAAAAGAAAATGTTTAAAATTGATTAAAGAAAGATGTGAAAAATTCCCATTGTATCCAATGCAAGAAAAAATTTAATGAAATATATATGGGAAAGTTGATAGGAACTTTTTTCCATTTAAATATTACTTACAATAGGTAAGTAGAAACAGTAAAAAACAGTTGTGGATTACGCCTCCATATGTCAGCATGTGCGCATGTAATTCATCCAGTTCCTCAATCGATGCTTGTGAAAATGTATACAGAGTGTTGTCGAATTCGACAGAAAAATTCAAAACGTTGATAGTAAGAATCAAGAAGAACAAAAATTGCAATGGAACATGATTTCGCACACCACCAATTTGATCAAAAATACTACCCTAACACAACTTTGGTTGTACTTAATAAATTTCAGAAAACTGAAATACATTATAATGAAACTTTTAATAGACATTCTCACTTTTGTTATAAATGTGATAACATCAAAATAAGTGGTAGAAAATTCCATTATACACGCCAGTAATATGCGCTTGTCGCTTCACATTTTGCACTGCTATTACTAGATCATATGGCACCATCGATTGTGTGATCATCCTGATTTTCCATAGCTTTTCGTGATGCTGTCACATTTTATACCAAACGAGATACCTATCTTTACATTTTCAATGCAGTATTTTTATTTTTCTTAAAATTATTACCGTCAACCGGAGTTCAGCTACGGTGAAAAGCCCTGTTTCTGTGAATAAATAAGTGGTTTGCGACCCCATGGTAATTCTATGGTAATTCTATGGTAATTTTTAAACCTTTTGATGTCTACTATCACACATCTGAATTTGTATGTCAAAATTGGCTACACCCTGTATATATTTGTGGGGGGACATAGAAAACTTTTATACCCTATTGCTGCTCAGTTAAATTTTAAATACATACATTTCTAAGAATGAAATTAATTTTCAACAGGTGTTATTTTCAGTGAAAAGAAGCCTTCTAATTAAATGTTCGTCTTTATTATCTATACGATTAAACACGTGATGCTTTCGGAAATCATTATCCTTAAAGACCTTGAGGGAAATATATGTTTTTTAAATACAGCATTTTGGCGTGTATAAAAGGGTATTTATCTTTCACTTAAATGAGTTCTGTTTGCCTTTATCAAACGTAGGTAGACTATTGAGTCACAACGTTTTGTCATGTGGAAACGTATTTTAGGTTATTTTTATTAAGGGTAAATTTTGATTTAATTAAATATTTTTTATAATTTGCTAATAAAGATTAATATATTTCTACATCCAGTTATTTAATGTTTTTATATACAAATTATTCAATTTTAGATAAAAGCTTTTACTGAGTTATTCATTTAATAAATGCTGTCTACGAGTTATATTTCAGCCGGAAACAGTTGCAGGAGACAAGCTGAACATAAAACCCGTGTTTCGGATAATGTAGTTCTTACATTTCGTTAAGTAATTTTATTACATGAAATTTTCCTTAGAAAGTGTAAAGAATCTTCAAGGAAATATGTATATAAGAAAAATTAATAGATAATTATGAAAGTGTTTCATTTTACATGAATAAAATAATTAAGTTATTTAATTGATTTTTTGTGTATAAGAATAAATTTAGGTTAATGTTCACTCAGAGAAATCCAATGTTTTTTCTGGGGGGGGGGGGGGGGGGTGCGGTGCATATGGGAAATCCTTGTTTATTAGCATTATTTTCTGTAACTCTCCCCACAATTTCACTAAACACCAAAAGAGGAATCGAATCTCTTGCTTATTAGAGCTTTTCCTCTTTTTTTTTTTGTTTTGTTTATAACCGCTTTCCTCTAACTATCTACGTAAATAAAAAATACCTTTAATAGTGAAATGAGTGCAAACATGTTGTAAATATGCACCAGTGACAGTGTACAAGCGAACAAGGTGGTATTTTTTTAAAATAAAGATGCATGCGTTCTGTATGACAACGTTCAACTATAAAGATCAGAACAAATTCTATTCATTTGGAGAGAAAGAAATATTAATAAACTAGAAAACAAGAATTCTGCTTTTTCAGAAATTAGTGTCGCTCCCGCTGAAAAAAATAATAAAAGTATATAAATATAGATGATACAAAACATTTTTTCAGTTTTAAGACTTAAAAGAAACGCTTTTATTTAATATAAAATGACGGCATCCGCACCCGCTGAATAATTCCTCATTTGCGATCCAGTATTAAACAACATATACAGTAAAGTACGTATAGGACGTCACTATCGCTGAATAATACACAAAAGAAGATGAAAAAAAAAAGAGAGAGATGAGGCATTCTCGCATGTCTTTTACTTTTATATATTTTCAGTCCCTGAATAATAATTTTTATTTTAGTACATATTCTTGGGGTTTTTTACTTCTTATACTGGAAAACATCCCATTGAATGACTGCATAAGAATATTAACGAGATAAGTTTTGGACGATGTTGGTGATTCAAATATACTGCGAAATTCCTATACCGTCCCGTATCCCTGATGCCGATTTTTATGTTTGGAGCTGTCTGTATAAAATTGTTTAAACAAAAGTAATTCGATGTAATTTAACCGAAATTGCGACTATTGTTTCATATAAATATATAGCAAAAAATTAACCTGCGCACATTTTTACGGTTGTTAATATTTTTTTAACTCTGTCACTGGGTTTTAGATTCCTTGCTGTCCCTCTTCATAAAATTATACAGAAAATCACTTCAGATGCAGCCACAGAATTTTTCTCATGCAAAAGTATGCTAGAGAAAGAATGGCTAATATTCTTTGACAGGAAATTTACTGCAGAATTTAAATCAGCATTTAAATATCAATTTCAAGCATCGCGGCTTTATTGGTAGTCTTACCGTCCCTAATGCACTTTTCTAGGTAAATTATTTTTTTTATTTAATTCAATGTAAAGAACTGTTTCTAAAAATCAATGAACATTGAGGCTATCACATAGTGTTAATACGATTTGCCTAAAAATAGGTGGTAATTTTCCTTATAACCCCCAAATTTTCAAAATAGCGCCTATTCTAATTACATTTTTTTCAGTTTTTACGAGAAAATGGCAACAAAAAGATATAATTTCTATTTTGCAACTATTTTTCTTTTCCTTTTTACAGAAATGGAATACTTGAGTTTCCAAAATTAAACAAATGACGCTAAAAACTACAAAAAAATTAAAATCTCAAAAATAATTGGTGATGCAATTTAAAAAAAAAATGCATTTAAAAGTACTTTTTTCCCCAATACGACGGTATAAAAATTGAAAATGTGCGATGCTTAGAAGTTTAAAAATTGCAGTAGAGTATTTAACGATACAATTATAAATCTACTTTGTTTTACGGCTGGCTTATGCAATGGAACGTTATTTTTTGTAGAGGACACTTTATTTGCTGGGAGAAAAAAATAGCATAACGAGAGCTAACAAATCACGTGAATCCTTTATGGGATGATTAATACCGTTTTATGTCTTTGTAAAATATGTATATGCTGTTAATATCAGTCATATTTTTGAAATATTTATTTCATATAGTAAAACTTACACAATAATACACTAAGTTGAATTTGTTTAGAAACATTATAATTCTGAGCGTGCAAGTAAATTCACCAGTATGCGATATCTCCTATTCCATTAATCAAATTGAAGCAGTTTCCTGTGATTGCATTTAATTTGTAAAATTTTAGGCAGACGATTTTATTGACACTTTCTAATTATACGTGAACAAACAAGCAGAAAAATGAAAAAAATATATTATTAATATAATTTTATCTTATTAGAGATTATTAGAAATTTAATAAGCACCTTTTTCGGTAATGTTTCTATTTTAGCTCTTTTTATGCGGTGGAGACTAGGAATGATATATGTATTTCTATCCTACTACATGATCGGTTAAAAATTATTTGTGTACAATGCTGATACATGCTTTAGAACCTGAAAGTTTATGTGAAGTTATAACTGCACAATTATGGAATCATCTAACACACTTTCCAACAATGCTTTTTTTGTTTTTTTTAATTACGATTTGGGAAAAATGTTTACCTTATACTTAATAGCTATCAATCATGAAAATTCTATCTTTCATTTCAAATTTTATCTCATATGAAATTTGTTTTAATTTATCTCTTATTATTCTCTGGTAACAAAACCTGACTACTGATTTAATTAAGAAAATTTGAAACAAAAAATGTAATCAATATATTTTTTGATTAATAAAAGTTTTTTTTTTTACTTCTTAGCAGAATGTGTTTGAGGAGAAATTGAGGAGAAATACGCTTGTAAATTTGTTTTTGCCGTTTAATGTGTTTTTATGGGTTTTAATTAAAAAAAGAGAGAATTCTCATAATAAGAATTTTATGAACTAATAATGTGAAATTATGTCTAAAACTTTCTTTTTTAAGTTAAATTTCTTTCTTCTTCGACATGTAATATGTCATATTTTTATATGAATTACGTTAATTAGATAATTGGAATTTTTGTCGTATTTCTGTATATCGTACGTACAACACTTATTTTGCCTATAAAATAAAATTTATTTTAAAAAAAGAAGACTCAACAGTGACTGAATTATATGCTTTTGGTAAAAATCTTTTACTTAACCGGTTTTTAAGTTGAAATTTCAATAACGAAAAAATATTTAATGAAAAAATGTTTATAAACACTTTCTAAATGACTTAGTGCCTCTTTTCGAACTAAATCGTGTCGATGCTGCTCTATAACTTTGTAATTGGCTAATTTCCAGTATATCTTAGTTTTCAAGAAATACACACTTACAAAAGAACCACTTTTGGTTATGCTCGCACCTAGCATCGAGACCAAGTGCATTTTGTAGCCCTATACATAAAATTAGAGAGCCGATAAAATTTCCCTGTTAAAATCCTATTTCATATGTTTTTTATACTTAAATTTTTTATTATTCGATTTTTTTTGTTTATTTCACGCCAAAAGTGAATTAAGTCGCCAAATATGAAACAAAACATTTATTGCCTGCCTGATCCCTCTAGTGTCTAGTATATGTACGGTACGTATTAGAATCAAATCAGATAGCGATTTGTTTGATAATAGCATGAAAAAGAAGAATTAGTTTTCTTTCTATACACACGATAAATGTATAAATATTAAATATATATCTGTTAAAAGCTTTCAAGATCATTGAAAAATGTTTTTTATTGAAATACAAAATAAGCAAACTATTTCATTTTCAAGTCAGATATAATAAAGTTTCGAATGTTTAAAATAAAAAGTTGTTGTATTAAATTTTGTGTCTTTTGGTAAAAGTAATCATGAAGTAGATTAATACTTTTATACAATTTAGAAAATTCACTGTGCCTAATTAGTTCGGACATTACAATATCTATTGAAGTCTAAACCACTGCTAACTCACACACGACAAGCAGCTATGTTTTTTGGATTGGGTTGCTGGAAAGCTCTGCTTTTCAAAAAAAACGCCAACATTTCTCCCGCCAAAAAAGTGAATATAATGTTGTACACTTTCAAAATCAATTTCGTAGGTTCTTGAAGGAATTTTTAAACTTTCTTCAATATTTTATACTTATTATTGACTAATTTGTATTTTTAAATGCTTTTCTTAAAAGAAAAAATTCTATGTTAATAGTCCGATAAGTGGTTTCGAAAATTGCCGTTTTCAGAAAGTTATGCTGCTGTAAAATAAAAATATATGATTTTAACAGAAATTTTATCGGTTCTCAAACTTCCTAATATAGTATACTTTAAAATGCACTAGGTCTCAATGATTGGTGCGAGCAGCTTCAAAATTGGTTCCCTTGTTAGTACTATATTTGGTGCTAAAAAGCGGTGTAAAGAATATCGCTTGAGAGCACATACTCCCTTTACTACATCCAGATACCATTTTATTTTTATCACTATAGCTTTTTCAGTATCATAAGTAAAATGCGCGAGAGTATAAAGAGTTTCCTGAACTAGAATATGCCTCACAGTGCATTTATATTTTAATTATAAATAATTTAATTTTCACTTAAACATTAAATCTTTTTCTGCAATATTTTAGTACTCATATTTTAGAAGGTATTGCATCAAGAATTCTTCATATGGGTTGTCGATTACTTCCGTCTAAACTAAAAAGTCCTATTGCGCTCGAATAGTTTAATCATCGTATTTTATTAAAACAGGGTGAAAAATTATGGGAACAAAATAAAAAGACTACATGTAAATTTTTTCATATTTTCTAGAACTGAATTACGAATTATACTTTGTTGAAGAGGTTCTGCAAACAATTAAAGCTCTACTTTATAGAAGATTTCAACCTTATGCCACAATTTAGTTGCAATAACCAATTTTCTGACTAATTCTTGAAATGCATAAATTGTATATTAAGTTTTCACCTATATTGTTTGACCAGTAAAAAAACATTTTCCATTTTCAACACATACCATTAGAAAATGTATGTTAGAGTTACAGTTGTGCGTTTTTTGGAATGCGCACTAGTTATTGATTAAAAATAATTATCCAATCAAGAAAGGAATTTCTAAAAGGCTTTCGCACTCTGGTATCATATCTCTTGCAAATTATGTAGTCAAAACTTTTCCCCTAAAATTGATTATACTGAAATCCTTTTCATTAAAATCTCTATATTTAAAGTTTTTTAGTTTTACGAGTGTATTATTTTCTCTTAATTAAACCCAACCCAATATATATATATATATATTTTTAAATGAAAATAATTAATGTGTTAAAAATTATCCGATATAAGACTGGATATTAATAAAATTTTAATTTTTAAATAGACAATTTTTAAATGCGCTGAAAAATATTAAAACATTTATATGTATTATTTTTTTTTTAAATCATACAGTATTTTACATAATTGATTTTTGCGAAATGAATTGTGCGAAAAACATATAAATAGTAATTGATATACCCGTACTTAAACAATTTTGAATATGAAAAGAGATATTTTAGAAGATTTAGGAGTTACTTTCGCTTTTTTATTTATTTCAATATGCACTCTATTATTTCTGCTAAAGAAATTCATTCCAGAATTTATTTATTTTCTTTGAACTTCATCTTTCCATCGAATTATTATTTTCTTTATATTCGATTTTATAAACGTTTACGCTTACGAGCATAACATTTTATTGTAAACTTTGAAATAAAACTAAAGGAAAGTGAAATACATTATTCTCTTATTTTAAATTCAAAGATTTTGAAATAGAAAAAAAAGGATATATTTACATTTAAAGAAGTTTTAGAGAAAAGTATTTCATATATTTCGAACAATTTAAGGATTCAGTTGTATACATTATTTACAATTCATGACATAAATATAAAAAAATTAAATTTGAATTAAATAGAATATTAGAAATTGTTTATGATTGTATAAAATGTAAAATGAACTCTATACATATGAAATTCATTAATACTAGAAAGATAGCCCGTCAAAAATGATTGAATATGAGATACAAAGTTATATACAACACATGTGCAAGAATATGAGTTTTCTTGCTTGTTCTGCAGTGATAGATGAAAATAACAGATTTTAAAAAGGAATCTCATTTATGAAAAACTATAATATAATAAAAGAGCACTAACCCGCACAGCTTGGATCCAAGTGCTGTGCGAATTTGAGGCTTTTTGCGGATTACAGGTCCTGTCTATATTATAAAATTATATATATATATGGATATTAGATATTTATGTTAAATAAATTGTATAAATATTGAAAATAAAAATGCATGTGCATATGAAATGAAACAGCGAATAGGTTGCTAAAAAAATATGTTGCCAATCTTCCTTCTTCGCCAAGACCACTAAACCGGAAAAGTACCGATAATTAAATTTTTGTATCCGACTATATGAAACACTGTAGTTTTCCAGTATAGGAGCTTTGGCGTACTTTCTTAAAGTTTGGCATAATTTGAGCTTCAGAAATGAAATTTGTTCCCAAATGATATAAACAGCTATGAAAAAAATATTATATACTTTTAAGTCTATTTATATAATCTATAAAAATTTTATTTATATCTATATTATTGTTGTTTTTTATATACAGTTTACTTCTGTTTGTATACAAAATTTTGATATTATTTATATTATATTTTTATTATATTATATATTTATATTATATTTATATTATTAATTTTTGTATTGATCTATTTTTGTATACAAAAATAGTTAAATGTCTTCTTTATATGAAATAAATTGTATAAATATTGAAAATTTACTTGTGTATATGAAACAGTGAATAAGTTGCTAGAAAATATGATGCCAAATTTCATTTTCTCATCAAGGTTATTTTCTCTATCTCACCATGGCCCGAATACTGGAAAAATACCTAAAGCACATTAAAATCGGGCAGTTAGGAGCTCAGATAGTACAGCGCCTTCTAGTGACGGTTATGTTATTAGTAGCATCGGGATGAAGATGTAAAGAGGTACATTTTCTTATATTACACTTTAAATTATGTTACCCATAGGTTTTGAAAAAAAACTTTATATGAGAGGAGTTTCGCAGTGAACTCGATTATGGAAGATTAGCGGTTTTAAATGGGAATTTTACCAAATTATCCAGCTATCGCCAAGTTAGCTTCATGTATAATAACCTATTTTTGTCGCCAAATTTGGTGATATTTCACCAAATTTGGCAATATTTCGCCAAGTTGGTCAAATTTTGGCGCTATTTCGGTAACCTTGCCATTAATATTTCCCAACGATTAGTTATTGCAATGAGTCGGTTCACCCAGAATTGTGAAAGAGACACAGAGACTTGGATTCTATATAAACGAGGTGGAACCATCGAATTTCGACAACAGAAAACGAATCATGATTCGCACGATTAATGTTATAAAGTGTTAATTAGTTAGTCAATTTAGTAGTGTTGACCATGTGTTTATTTTCTTTTTATCTATGTATGCTACCAATGCCGAACCCGTAGCACCCGATTCCAATTTTGACCCATCTGTGTAAATAGTGATATCCTTAAAGTTGTGTCCTATGGTCGGTTCTATCACTTCTGCCAGGTGTGTGTGCCATATGTTTATTTTTTAAACATAGTCCGTATGATTAAGTATTGTTCCGTATAAGTTTACTGTTTCCCTTAACCTTGAGATTGTACAGTATGCTGCTTCGTATTTGACTCGTAGGTGAATTGGAACCAGGCCTACTAGAACCTGCAGGGTCGCGGTTGGGGCTGTTTTATATGCCTTGACTATGGCCAGCCGAAAGTGTCTTTGGCAAGTTATCAATTCTTCCTTGCTTCTATTTTTGAGGTTGTGTTCCCACATGGAGGCTGCGTAAGTCAGTGTTTTCTCGACTACTGTTCTATACCAAATTTTCAATAAGTCTGGTTTGAGACCCCATCCTCGTGAGACCATACCACTCATCATGTTGAACGTGTTAATAACTTTTGCTGATGGTGTTTGGCAGCGTGTTAGCCAGTTGAGATTTTTATGAATTATTATACTTAGGTAATTGATTTGTTCTTTCCATTCAAGTTCCATATTGTTAAATTTTACACCCTTTATTTTGTGTGTGTCCTCTGTTTGGTAGGTTTCCTGCATGTGTTCTGTTTAGATACAGTAGTTCTGTTTTATACCAGTTAATTGTTAGGTTATTACATGTGGTCCATTCGTTAAATTCTTTAATTAATTTTGTTTTCTAATTTGACTAGTTTTCATTTCGTTTTTGCTCTTAATATTAAAATAAAATCGTCTGCAAATGCTTGAATTCTTACTTTATCCCCCCAGTTTTCTTAAGTGCTGTGTCTGCTATTAGCAGCCATAGCAGCGGTCCGAGGCAGCTGCCTTGTGGGCAGCCGCCGAATGTTTGTCTTGTTGTTTTTATATCGGTCTCTTCTAGGGTTATGAATATGACTTTTAAAGACTTTTTATCCAGTTTTCCAGATATGTAGGCATGGTGATTGTTTTAGGTTTTCGACTATAATGAGCTATCTGCTGTTGTCAAATGCTCCCTTTATATCCATGGCTATTAGCAAAATTTGGTAGTCTTTTTCTTTGTCCTTTTATATATTTTTTATAAGATTGTTTAGTGTATGTTAGCATGAGATTCGTTGTTTAAAACCGTATTGTTTTTCACTCCAATATAGAGGAGTTTTAGAGGGGTTACCTTTTCTATAAGAAGCTGTATTTTGTAAATTCCGATAGACCTCCTTCTTTTTAGTACATTTTTATGTCCTCACTTAGAAGCCTCTGAACAGCTTCTTTTTTTTCTCCTGGTCCCGCTTTCATTATGATTGGACCTGGCAACACTCATCTTAATTGTCAGTGGTCATTTTTTAACAAGCTGTACCTTGTTGTCAAAACTGTTGAATGGCCGACCAGTTAATCATGAAATGATTGTTGCACATAAATTCGAAATTTGTAGGCATATAATTTTTAAATTTTGTTTCGTACATTTAAAGTTTTTCGAATTTTCAAAAACCATTATACATGGCAGAGACAAAACATTATGACCACCTACCTAATAATGCTTTGGCCCCCCATAGGCCCGCAAAACAGCTACAACCCGCCTTGGCATGGAAGCCACAAGCCCTTAGTAGATGGCCGGAGACAGATATTACTAGATTTTCAAGCAGCGGTTATGCAAATACGAGATATTGCAAAATGTCTGTTTTTGAGCTCTGAGCTGCCGTTCAATGACACCACAAATGCGCTTTATCGGACTAAGATCCCTTGAATTGGGCAGCCAGGACCTTATCTGGAATCCAGTATTATGCTCCTGGAACCACCTCATCACCATTCGAGCCATGTTTCACCGAGCTTTGTCTTCCTTGAAGACTCCATTTCCAGTTTTGATGACAGATATATTTTAAGGGGTACAATAGGTCCGCTATGATGTTCAGATAGTCTGCGGCCTTCATGGTCTGTTCTACCACAATCATAGGTCCCAGAGAGGACGATAAGCACGTTTCCCAAAGCTTAATCTCCTCATCACCGGCCTGTGTATGGCCTGCTGTATAAAAGAGAACTGCCGTTCACCTGGAAGGTGGCGTACCCTAACTCGGCCATCAGCGTTTTAAAGGATGAATCTTGATTCATCCAACCAGGCAAATCTCTTCTAATGATACCATAGTCCAGTCACGATGTTACCGGGCCAAATGTAGGAATAGTTGGCAATGATGCTTGGTCAACAGAGGCACATGAGTGGGGCGCTTGCTGCGTAGGTTCATATCCAACAGTATCAGCTGAACTGTGTGCTCCAAAAATATTCTACTTGGACCTGTATTGCATTAAGCTGTGAGATGAGCCAGTCTCTGTCGCCAATTTTACTTTAACAGGTGGGAAAGTATCCGATATCAGTTTTCTTTAAAAACGCGTGGATGTCCAACGCCATGGCATCTAATGATAATTTCAACGTCATTCATCCACTTTGCATGAGTACTAACTGTGAGCAATATGTCGCGAACAACCCACGAGTCGTGCAGTTTCGGAGATACTTGCTCTGACCCAATGGGGTATTGAATTCTGCCTTCTATCAAAATCGCTTAGATCAGAAGCCTTTCCCATTATAGACAGAAGTAAAGGCAAAAATATTTCCTCAGACACCCTATCAGCAATTAAATACCATTCCAACCTCATTGCGTGTCCTGCACGTCATCTAGGCTAGTTCTTTGCAAAATGTAGGGATACTCATAATGTTTTAGCTCTTCGGTGTATATGTATTAATAGCTACTTTCATCTACTATAAACTTTATTGAAATTTCTATTACAAACTAAATGAAATAAATCAATCCTTATAATATTATAAATATCAATGGTGTCCGAAAGCTTGAATGAAGTCAACATCAAAACGGATGAATTAATGCTTTTTTATCTTTGCATATATATGGATTATGAAACGGAAAAGAACGTAGGCCATGTTTTATTTATTTTATCCAAATATTTCTCTTAATAATTCAAAATTTAATACTTTTTCATACAGAATCAATTGGCATTTTCCGGATAAAATTTGGCCATTTTTCTTTCCCGTTGCCAAGAAAATTAACATCTAGAATAATAATTTCTCCTAGGCAATTAATTTTTAATTAAACAATTTCTATGTGAAAACTGAGAATAAAAAGAAAATAAATATGACGTCATATTTTAAACGAAAAAAATGAAGTATTTTTTATTATATATAAAACATGAATATCAGTTACGTTAATAACGAGTTATCTGTCAAAAATGGCGATATAATTAGAAGGAGAAAAAAATGAACAAGAATTATATTATTAATAAAATGTTTTACTTGGAAAAATATGACGCCATACTTGAAATAAAACAGGTATTTTCAAGTATTACTTAAAAATACAAGGAGCATGAATATCAGTAACTACTGAAAATATATAAAAAATGACGTCATATTTAAAAGGAATGAGAATTATTTTTACTAATATTGATTAATAAGTTTGAATATAATAGTCCAAGATCTGACAGCACAAAAACCTATGTTATCAAGTACAAGAAAAAAACCGTTATTTTATAGGAGAGTTGAAGTAGGGAAACTAATGATCCATGTCTGCCGGAAGTGAAGAGGTGCATAAGCTAAAAATTACCACCAGTGGTTGACTCGTAGGCTTATCATTGTGTTTTCCTGCTCCCAGTCCTCCATGTTTTCATACCTTTGCTTGTACGGCAAACACAATGATAAACCTACGAGTCAATCACTGGTGGTATTAATTTTTGGCTTATGCACCACTTCACTTCCGGCAGACATGTATCATTAGATCCCTCTACTTCTACTCTTCCATAAAATAAGGTTTTTTTCTTGTGGCTTGATAACAAAGGTTTTTGTGCTGTCGGCTCTTGGACTATAAGTTACATACAAATGAGTGACAGCATTCAAAATTCACGCTATGATTATCAGTAGAAGACATTTTTTGCGAAAAAAGCTAAATAAAACTGATTAATATATTTTTTGACGCTATTATCTCTTTAAAATTAAAACTAATTTAATTTCAATTTGTATAGATGGTACAAAAACATGATTAAAGTAAATTTTCCTAAAACGAAAAACATATTTTCACACATTGAAGCTTTATGAATGAATTTGTTCCTCAGAAGAAAAATTCGTCTGCCAGCATATTGGTATTTACAAACAAGGATGTAAATTAAAATTCCGTACATTTAAGTGGAAAGTTATTGCACCTACAAATTGAGTTAAAAAAATAATATACTATTTTAATTAATTATTTTTAACAGACGACAGTTTAAAAATATCACAAAGGCGTTTTTAGTAAAATGTTTTATCGGGTAAAAATGATGTAATATCTTTTCATGTAAAGCATTCATTTAAATAATCGTTTTAATTTCATCAAAGTGGTGTAATATTCATTTTACAAGCTTCGATATTAAAAAGGAAATCTTAAAATAACAATATACATTTCAGAAATAATGTTTTGCATCAAAAGTCGCATTATTCAAAATGTAACTTTAGCTTACATTTTAAATACATTTTCTTACTTAAAATTGAAAATTTAGTAAAAATAAATTTCAATATTTTTTCTAAATGTGGTACAATAATATTGGACTTCGCTAAGCGATTTCATGTTTTAATTATGTTAAAATGCATAGTTTTACATGATTCATAAAGTGAAAGAATATATACCCTATATATACAAAATCCTAATGAAACGAATTTATGAAACGGATATATGAAGCGAATTTATGAAACGGATGTATGAATTGACTGATTAAACAACTGATTATGTTTCAAGCGATTTCTCCTAAAATATGGAATACGCTGCGATGAAATTAATACCAAAAATCAGCATTGATCCGCAGATCTCAAAACTGGTATTAGAATTTTTAAATTCGAATTACTTTTCGAAATATTAATTTTTTTCTAATTTTATATACATTTTTCTAATGATGACAACTCAAATTTTAATCAAACAGATATTTTTTTTATATTTCAGAAAAGGTTGTCATGTTAACACGGCTATTGTCGTTTATTTGATAATAAATGTTTATTTACTTTTATTTCTTTTTATAAATTATATAAATCATGTCGTTCTATAATTATTAATTATTTTTTTATTTCCTTTAGAAAATAATAGAAAATAATTAAAAAATACGGTACTACTTAGTTATTCCGTCGACCCATTTCGCCAAAATATATAAATTGCCAAAACACTCGCCAAATTATACAAATGGACATAATTTTTATTTTAAATAACGAAAGAACAAATAAATTAGTATAACATTAATAAATATACAAATAAAAAGTCGAAATAAAAATCAGTTGATGACGTAAACACGGGTAACTTGCTTAAAGTCAAGTGAATGTGACATTTACGATCAACCATTATTGGCATATTTAATCTTATAATTTGGCGATAGATTTTTGGTCGACGGGATAACTAAGTAATACCGAAAATGCATATGTAACTGGTATTTGAAAACGAGGTTTTCGCCAAATTTTGGTAAAAAAAAAATCACGCCAAACTTGCTGTGCGTGTATGACAACTGGCCAAATATTACCACTCGAAAAAAAAAATGCTAACTGGCGAGTTAAGAAAAGCTATTGGCGAGATTTGCATCCGGCTAGCGTAACAGTACCAAGAATTCTTTGCGACCATGGCAAATTTTATGTAGTTTTATTCAAAAAAATAATTTGATTTTTTAATCAAAATGAAAAACATACGGTCCCATATTGGCGCGATTTTTTTCTGACGCCAATGTCGTATACGGAACGTGCACTTAACTGGTGCCAAAGTATCGTTATTTTGCTTGATATAGTAAGTCGGATGTTGTTGTTTATGCTGTTGATGCGTTCCCCAAATTGGCGTCGTTAAAAAATCGCGCCAATATGGGACGTATATGGCATCTGTGCCAAACTTTCATATGAACGGCGAAGGGATCAAAGCGTATTTGTTTATGGCAGTTGATGACTTGAACTATTATAATATAGATGAAATGATGGCGATAGAATAATATTTGGCGACTTATCACCTGTGCCTGGCTAACATTAAAGTAACAAAATGGCACATAGAGTATAAAAGCAAAGTGGTCCACCTGGAACTGTTGATGATAGTCACATGACTTTGGCTATTGTTATAGAGATTGTTTTAAAATACCGAGAGACAAGGACTCTGTATGCATAATTTATTTTATTTTAGCTTCTTTTCAAATGTTTAACTGATCCTCTTTAATCAAAAACGAAAACAACCACTGGATGTCTTAACAGCAACTGATTCGCCCTTAATATTTTGTAATCAAAGGGAATTGAATGGGAACCCGTTTACAGGGAGATCTGCACAGCTTTTTCCATTATAATTCAATCTTCTCTAATATTTTTAAAACCCATCAGATTAGCGTGTTTTTAGATTCTGCGGTGTCTGAACGGGGGTTGGCGAGCGTAGATTGCGGGGGACAGAGCCCCCTAGTATATATATATATTTATACCGACAAGTATTATTCCGTACGAAAAACTAACCAAGTGACATTGTCATATTTTAAATCATTAACATTTTTTTTTCAGAAAATATTAGCATTTTATAGCACTTTTAAATAATAGTTTGATTTCCACAGAATTTACCATTCGGAAATTAATGTTTAACACCCTTTAACCGTAAAATCTCCCAGAAATTCGATATAAGAATGTTTAGCAAGTAATTTTAATTAAAGATTAGAATTCATATATGACATCGTTTACACGTAAAGAAGTGGTGAAATCACCAATTAAGCAAAAGGTTTGCCTTCCACCTCACATCCCTCACATTTTTAACGGCATAATGATTATTGAGAACCGAAAGAGAAGTAGGGAAATTTTCTTTCGATTTTAAAATATCTAAAATCTATAGTTAAAAATCTCTTAAACACGAACTCTGTCCCCCATTAGAGCATGTTCCTACAAATTGTCAAGCTTCCATAATGCAAAATTACAACACAACAATCGATAAGAAAAGATTTAGCTGTAACTGGACTGCTTTTTCCATAAATAGATTTCTTCCGCAATTGAAAGAAATAAGCAACTCTATTGCTTAAATAATAAGCATTTAGGCTTCGGGAGTCTTCGGAGCGTGATAAACATTTTGATAGTATTGGTAGATCTGCAGCTATTAAAAATGCGGTACCATGAAATGAATATGTAATAAATATTTGAAAGTTAAAGATATTTCTCGTACATTTATTATTTATTTTTGACTTTTGATGCTTCACCATGGCTGAATTTTTTAATAGCATTTACCTTTTTTTCTTTTCCAAGATGTGATTTTTTGGAATAGAAACATAATACTGTATGTTGATTTTTCGATTATTCTAATCAATTCAAAGACACGTCTGAAGTGATCTGTTAATAATCACTATTTACTAATATATCTCTTTCGATAATATTCTTTGTCACGAAAACATAAATCAGTATTCATGAACGGAATAAGTATAAAATAGAATAAATATAAATAATAAAATAGAATAACAGAGATGTAAATTTATTCTTCATTTAATCTTAGCAAACGGGTATGAAATTTCAAGCTCACGAAAGAAATTCAAATGATCCTATATATATATATATAAACAAAAATAAGCAAATTTGGATCATTAGAAGTGTTTCTGCTGTAAGATATGATAAAAGGTTAATTGCATATGCTATTAATTATCGAAATTTTTTGCTTAATTGATGAAGTTTTTCTTCTTTAAATGTTAAGTGAACGAAGTCACGGGTACAGCTAGTATAATTTATGCGCATATAAATTTTTTACTAACCATTTTGAATTTAAATTTACTTAACTACATAATAAACATAAACACAGACGATAAATGTGAAAGAATGATGAGAATTTTCAATAAACTACTTTTCTCTTAAATTAATGGAACTAGACAAGTTGAAAGATAACTTAAATCTTTCACTTCAGAAATTAAAGATGTTTCAATGCAATTAGCTTTAATCTCTAACTTGTCAAAATGCAGTTTATGTGGCTTTTAGACATTTTATGCAACCTAATATGGAATGGCAGATCCTTGAATATATAAATGCATATTTTAGATATTTAAACAAATATGTATTTAAATTAATTATAAATAATTATAAAGAAGGAGCTTGGTGCAACATAATAGAAGCGTAAAAAATACAACTTTAAAAGCACCAAAAATTTTAAATCTTAAGCATACCGGTTTCGGTAGCATATAGCATACCTTCCTCAATACTAAGGATGGCGAAAATTTGTTCACATATATAGCAGAGATGGGGATTCAAGTTAAAGGTTTATTGACCAATAGGAAAACAGAGGATTTCAGGTAACAGCCAATAGGAAAATAGATAGGAAATGGAACCGAAGTAGTGAGGGAAAAAATTAAGAGAACAGAAGTTTTTATGTAATATTTCCAACAATCTAATAATGGGGGAATAGCGAATTCACAATTAACAGTATTTTTAAAATTTTTATAAATATGAAATGCTTCAAGGAAGTTAAGTCCGTGTATAGAAGTAGGTTTAGAGATTATTTTAACTGAATTGAAGTCAAATGTATGATTCATCTCCCAGCAATGTTTTGCAATAGACGATTTATTGATTTCTTGCTTTTTTAATATATTGTTTATGTTCTTTGATACGAAATTTTAAGCAGCGTTTGGTTTGTCCAATCTAGGAAAGGCCACACTGGCAATTAATACGCTAGATACTCCATGTATTGGATAATTCAATAGGGTTTTTTAGTTTGGATAGGGTGAGTTTATTGGTAGGGGCAAAAATTATTTTGAAGTCATATTGTCTAAGAATTTTAGAAATGGGAAAGCTTTATTTAGGAAAGAAGGGCAACACAATGCTAATATTGGAAAGAGTAGAAGACTGAGGAGAGTTTGAGGAACGAGGAAGCTGAAGTTTAAATAGAGCAGTATCAATTATAGAGGGGTTGTAACCTTTGTCAATCGCAATGACTTTAATGTATTGAATTTCACAATTAAATGACTGAGAATCAGAGCAAACATGTATCGCACGATTTACAAACGTATAAAAGGCGACCATTTTTGGCTTGGGGGATGACAAGAACGAGCATGGGTTCGCAAAGAAACAGCGAAGCTTTTGCGATAAACGGATGTAGTGAAACCGGTTACAGTGCGAGTGACAACGGTATCCAAAAATGGGAGAGACTATTATTTTCAGTTTTATATTTGAATTGAATATTGCTATCAATAGAGTTCATAATGTTAAGAATATTATCATTATTGTGAAGAGAGGTGTCAATTAAGGTGAATGTGTCATCAACATAGCAAATCCAGAAAGGAAAAGATAATTTATTGAAAAGGGAGCATTCAAAATAATGCATATAGATGTCTGCGAGGATGGGTGACAGGGGGGTGCCCAAGGCTAAACCATCAGATTGTTTGTAAAAATTTCCTTGAAATGAAAATGTAGTTTGAGATGGACATATGCGAGTGAGGGATATAAGTTCTTGAATTTCAAAATATGAATAATGAAATTCACGAAGTCTCTGTTCAAGACAACAGAGGGCTCCATTTATCGGGACATTCGTGAAAAGTGATTTGACGTCAAAGGAGACCGTAGTAAATTTAGTCGGGGATAAATTCTGAATAATTTTAGCAAAGATGATAGAATTCTGTACCGTGTATAAATTGTCGGACAGGAGAGGAGAATATATAGCTGTTAGATATTTCGCTAGGCGTTAAGAGGCCGTGCCAATATTTGAAACTATGGGGCGAAAAGGTATATTGGGTTTATGAACTTTCGGAAGAGCATAAAATCTTGTGCAGTTAGCGACTGAAGGGGAAATATAGGTATGTATAGACTTAGGTAGACGAGGACAAGACTTAACAATGGGTTTAATTTGTGATAATTCTTTTTCGGAAGGGTCCCGAGGTAGACGTTCATATGAACTGTTTTTAATAAGATTTTCCACTCCATCTATATATTGCTTTTTATCAGAGGGGGAGATTGGATCAGCAATTTCATTCCTTATATGGGTAAAAAGTTAATTAATCGTTTCTTCCGCCTACGGGCCAAAAAGTTGAAGTCACGCAATCGGCTAAGATTCATTCTCCGCTATAAACGTCAATGAATCATCCCTAAATTCATAATTCTTAAATGCAGTATTTTGAGTTCGTTCTTCGTCAAAAAGGCTTTTTACAGAACTCACTTCGCCATTCTTCGTGCCGTTATTAAAGATACTCGTCTCTCCATTTCCAAAATAGAAAAGCAATTATTTAATCTACATTTAAATTTGGCAGCTAATCTTTCTAATTTCAAGTCCATAGATATAAATTCATGGCATCTTGCTGAAATTCTTTTCAGCAAACACTCACACAAACTCAATGCTAAATTTACCCGCCTGCTTGAGTCATCCGTTTCCTTGCCACCCGCTGATCTTCCTATCGTCAATCAGAATGCTGTCATCAACCTTTCTAGTACAGTTATTTCAAAAACACAATATTCTGTTCTTAAGCTTAATTCTAATTTTGCAATTTCTAAAAAAGCTTTTTTCCCTGAGGTAATTGCTCCGGTTGAAAAACCATTTAAAAATAGAAATTGTCTAACTGAAATACAAAAATAAGATTTACGACATCACATTATGGCCAATGTTAGTTTTAATTCCAATACTAAATCTAATCTCACCTCGCTTGAAAAAACTGCCTTGAAAGATCTTAAATCAAATGACAATATTGTAATAACAAAAGCTGATAAGGGTGGCCAGATTGTCATCCTTGATAAGAAGCAATATATTGATGGAGTGGAAAATCTTATTAAAAACGGTCCATATGAACTTCTACCTCGGGACCCTTCCAAAAAAGAATTATCACAAATTAAATCCATTGTTAAGACTTGTCCTCTTCTACCTAAGTCTATACATGCCCATATTTCCCCTTCTGTCGCTAACTGCGCAAGATTTTATGCTCTTCCGACAGTTCATAAATCCAATATATATTTTCGTCCCATAGTTTCAAATATTGGTACGGCCACTTACCGCCTAGCGAAATATCTATCAACTATATTTTCTCTTCTCCTGTCCGACAATTTATATACGGTAAAGAACTCCATCACCTTTGCTAAAATGATTCAGAACTTATCCCCGACTAAATTTATTATGGTCTTTTTTGACGTCAAATCACTTTTCACGAATGTCCCGATAAGTGGTGCCCTCTCTTGTCTTGAACAGAGACTTCGTGAATTTCATTATTCATATTTTGAAATCCAAGAACTTATATCCCTCACTCGCATATGTCTATCTCAAACTACATTTTCATTCCAAGGAAATTTTTACAAACAATCTGACGGTTTAGCCATGGGCTCCACCCTGTCACCCATTTTCGCAGACATCTATCTATATGCATTATTTTGAATGCTCCCTTTTCAATAAATTATCTTTCCCTTTCTGGATTCGCTATGTTGATGACACATTACTTATGACTTAATTGACACCACTTTTTAGAATATTGATAATATTCTTAACATTATGAACTCTATTGATAGCAATATTCAATTCACTTATGAAACTGAAAGTAATAGTTCTCTCCCACTTTTGGATACCCTTGTCACTCGCACTGTAACCGGTTTCACTACATCCGTCTATCGCAAAAGCTTCGCTGTTTCTTTGCCACTACATGCTCGTTCTTGTCATCCCCTAAGCCAAAAAATGGCCACTTTTTATACATTTATAAATCGTGCCATGCATGTTTGCTCTGATTCTCAGTCATTTAATAGTGAAATTCAATACATTAAAGCCACTGCGAATGACAGAGGTTACAACCCCTCTATTATTGATACTGCTCTATTTAAACTTCAGCATAATCGTTCCTCACACTCTTCTCGGTCTTCTACTCTTTCCAATATTAGCATTGTGTTACCCTTCTTTCCTAAATAAAGCTTTCCCAATGTTAAAATTCTTAGACAATATGACTTCAAAATAATTTTTGCCCCTACCAATAAACTCACCCTATCCAAACTCAAAAATCCTATTGAATTATCCAATTCATAGGGTATCCAGCGTATTAATTACCAGTGTGTCCTTTCCTATATTGGACAAACCAAACGCTGCTTAAAATTTCGTATCAAAGAACAAAGCAAGAAATCAATAAATCGTCTATTGCAAAACATTGCTGGGAGATGAATCATACTTTTGACTTCAGTTCGGTTAAAATAATCTCTAAACCTACTTCTATACACGAACTTAACTTCCTTGAAGCATTTCATATTTATAAAAATTTTAAAAATATTGTTAATTGTGAATTCGCTATTCCTCCATTATGAGATTGTTGGAAATATTACATAAAAACGTCTGTCTCTTAATTTTTTTCCCTCATGACTTCGGTTTCATTTCCCATCTATTTTCCGATTGGCTGTTACCTGCAATCCTCTGTTTTCTTATTGGTCAATAAACCTTTAACTTGAATCCCCATCTCTACTACATATGTGAGCAAATTTCCGCCATCCTCAGCACTGAGGAAGGTATGCTATATGCTACCGAAACCGGTATGCTTAAAATTTAAAATTTTTGGTGCTTTTAACGTTGTATTTTTTACGCTTCTATGTATTTAAATTACTTATTATTCTTCCCTGATATTTAAATAAATCCTGCTTCATCTAAAATGTAATATTATATAGATAAAATAATAATTATAAGGAAAATTAATGTTAGATATAAATTTTTCTTTTAAAGACCTTTACAATATACTAAAAAAAATAATAAAAATTCAAGTTAAGAAGCTTTCCTAAAATTTAACATTAAAAAATGAAAACGTAGAAAGTTTAAAAAACATTTCATCTTATATTAATCCAATCCATTTATTTGACAAAAAAATGGAAAGATTCCGAAAATTTAAGTAGTGTTTTGAACAATAATGACAACGTCAAGTATATATATATTTTTATTTTTTACAATCTAATTGAATAATGGGTGGAATATCGCTGATCTCCTACTCTATGAAAAATTTGTTTAGAGAAAACTCGAAAATATAAAATAATATCTTTTCGAAAATCCGATAGTAAAATTACTAAAATGCAAAAAATATTAATACTCGTAAGAATATACTTTGACAAAATATCTTTCAAATTACGCGATTTATTTAAATACATATTTTTCACCTAGAAAGGGTGGAATAAAAATTCATTTATATTACTTCAAAAATTATAGCCCAACTCGCTTAATACGAGCATGGATAAAGCGAGAACTCCGTTAAAACGACCAATTAGCAGTATAGAATTGTTCATCATTTAGAAAAGAGACTGAGGTTTTAAAACCTGATAAATCCAAGCTGCGTATCAGGGATTACGTTTAATTTCCAATATTTAAAAGTGTAATCTTTGACTTTTATAAATTTCAGAATTCTTTAAAAACGGGCGAAAATTACTATTCGAAAATAGCGGTTGACCAACTCTCTCTGTATCCTGTAAATCAGTATTCAAAACAAACCTCTTTTTGAGTGTTCTTGGTGTTTCTTTGGAGTATCGTGATGGATTTGTGTCACAGCGTGACACGTGGCCTCTTTATTCGGTGCACTATGTTGAAAACCACAAGGATACTAGTCCCACTCTCAATTAGTGGTGACCAAATGAAGCTGACGAAAGAGCTATGCGTCAGGAGTTCGTCTGTCTTCAGCACCCTGTTGTAATGAGATGCTCTTTTCATGCTCATGGATTAATGCATTTGCAACACTTGAGTCATGAAAAGTGTTTCACGTGATTGAAAGCGTCTGAAAAGAGTAGTTTACGTGTTGCACATGCGGCAGCCTGTCTTTTTCGCTTGCTTCGGCACATGGAGCCAGTTTTTAACCTGTGGAGTATGGTAGAATTGCAAAGACCCCTCTCCCAAGGGACGGAAATCGCCAGTCTGGCTTTTCGAAAAACTATATTCTTGTTATTCCTCTTTTGAGTTGGCGTACACCATTAGACTCAAAATTAGCATCTAGACCGCTTAGGCTCCCATCATGTCTTATAGGCGTGAATTGGGGTTAAAGGCAATGCTGAAAAATAATAATACAAAAATTTCCATTCTTTTTTGTTCTTTTCAAAACGGCTCCCATTTTTTGAAAAGATTTTGAATTAGCTAGGGTGTTTGTAGGTGGCGTCATCATACTTGATCAAGTTATTCTTCTCCCAAATCACTTAAACCTGGAAACACTAGATCAATAGAATTATACTGTGATGTCTCTGAGCATCTGAAGCTGTATGCAGCCCACCCGGGTAATTGTAATTTAACGACAATGCAAAATGGAGCCTCAAGTGAATCTGGATCTTCTACGCTTGCATCACAATACATTATTCTTGCAGAAACCAGATCAAAATGAACATGCTGAGAAGATTGTAGACAGTAATCAGTCAGACTAAAAGGATATGCCTGTGAATTCATCTATTCTTTCGGACTAAACTTTTTCAGTTTACTCAGTTTACACACTTTCAGTCGCCCCATAACACTGGCATAATAAGCACTCGCAGTTGCCGCACAGCCACTTGCACCAATAACACTTACAGTTTGACTTGTAACTGTATACCGTTGAATCTTTGAATATCAACACATAAAACGTTATCTGAAAATGAATTTTATTGGTTTAATTTATTGGCTTGAAAGCTAATGACATATAAATAAAACATGTCTGAATTCCAATACTTATGTGTTATAGTTGAAAAGTTATAGTCTACTTAATGATATTTATATTTTAAGTATGCTAAGCGTAATTTATTTCTTCATTTCTCTTTAATTATCAGTATACTAGATAAAGTTATTATGATTCATTTGACGTTTTCTATTTTGATATAATGAAATATAAAACGCAATTATATTATTTCTTTGAATGAATGTATCAGGTAATTTTATTACTTTATAGAAGATTTAAGTTCAATTAAAACGACTTATTGTTATTATTATTTTCCCTCGTTCAACAGCGCAAATGTTTTTGAGACTAACACAAAGTAATTTTTTTATTCACAAACGCGTCAAATATGCAGACATCACCATTAATTAATCAAAGTATTGAGCAACGATTTTTTATTTTACTGTAAATTGGGATATATCTTAAACTATAAAAAACGATTACTCCCTTAGTAGATTGATTGTAGTGTCCCAAAAATCTGTTTAAAATGTTACCTTGGGCAGTACTTTCTGAAAGATTCTTTGCCTTTGTATGAAAATAGGTAACTCTGCTAGATTTACTGCTATCTGAATAAGAATAATTGAGAATTTTATGCATTTACGAATGAAAATGACTTTATAAATGCGTCGGAATGTAGCCAGTTTAAATTTACGAAGATACTTAAAAGATTTTGCAATTCTAATTTTGTGTTTCCACAGTGTGAAATATTTATAGCTCTTTTATTAAATATCGATTAATAATTCAACACCTTGTTTATTTCAATTCTAACACAAGATTGTTTTTCGCATATTTGTTCTGGGAATGAGAGATACAAATTATATTTTGTTAGATATAGTATTATAATTCTACGAATCACAAATCTTTTTATGTCTTGAATTCCTCACGTGGCAATATGTTTACAGCCGAAAGAATTCTTTCTCGGTATTTGATATTTATTCTCCATCTATATATCCCGTATATTCTGCGAAAATTCATTTCTATATAACAAGGCAAATGTTTGGAAAAGTGGCCTTTATAGAAGCTCTTACCGTTGAAGCCTTATGAATTTTATAAATTCGGAAACAGTTTTAAATAGAGCATTTGGGCACAGTTTTCTAAATTTTATACGCATGAAAACTCATAAATCAATAAAATATTATTCCCGGGATTGGCTTAGCCGAGTTTTCACATATAATTAAATACGATTTTTTGTTTCCTGTATATACTGTGTACACTTCACATACACATTAGTTAAAAAAATAAATAGTGATTCAGCCACGAAAGCCAAGGTATCATCAGACAGATTTCCGTCATGAGGCGATCAGGCAACTTTCGCCCCACGGCCATGTACAGAACTCGTTAAGCTAGGCATATTGTCCGGCAGGTATGGGTCTCGTCTGCAATATAATAATAATAATAATACAATTTACATATTTTTAGCATGTGGGTGTTCCGTTAAATGTGTTTGATCGAAGCTAAATAATTATTCTGCGTCACAAAATTTGACGTCGCACAAAGGAGTGATTTATGAAAAATGTGGACAAAAATTATTTTGTGAGTTGTATCAAGTTGAAATGTTCTACAAAGCTATTTAGAATCATTACATATAATTTTTTAACAAAACATATATATATATATATATATATACGAATTTACAAAAAAATTATGCTTTTTAAAAATAAACTATTTAAAACAATTTGGAATAAACATTTATGATATTTAGTGAAATATTCAGTTTTTTTTTTACATATTAAAAATAAATCTATCTTTTACTATTTTAATCAAATTCATCTTCATCTGTTTCACCTTCATCCTCATCTTCCTATACATCTGTTCCATCTAAATCCTCATCTTCATCTTCTCCTTCTTTTGGATGTTGTCCGTCTGGTGTTTCTGGGAGTAATAGTTCTATTGCTAGAAAAAGGTTTGCTTTTTTCTTAGGCTTTGGTCTTGAACTAGTTATAAAAGGATCAGAATTTATTAAAAGTCTGATCAAAATATCTTTATTACATTTATCTCGAGAAAATGTTTGGGAAAACTTTTGCCTATATTGGAGGAAATGTTTGTTTCTAGCTTCAGCAGACTCCTCCAAACGTTGGCCGATACGTAATATTGCATATTTAATTACTGTGACCCCATGTACTCAAAATTTAGGTACTGTTTGTGACATTGAGTGGCGGCCATATAATTCGACATAAAGCTTTGCAGTTTCTTCGGCGTAATTTTCAAATTTCTTAACATCAATTCTATGTCCACTGGACAGTGCCCTTAAAATTACTTTGAATCTTTTTATTAGGTCAATATTTATTCCAGTGATTCGAAAAACAGTATTGGGGTCCACAAAAAATCTTCTTGATGTATTTACATCATTCGTGTTGCCAAAACCTGCTTTGGGAATATCTACTAGAAGACCCATTTCTTCTTTGAAACTATTTCGAATTCGTTTTTTTTTTTTCTTTTTTTTTTCTGCATATTAAATGCAAAGGAACAAGAAAACTCCGAAATATATTTGCGTCACTATTAGAAGTATTCTGAAATATCTGTTCAAATTGCGATTGTTGGGAGCCATAGAAATCTCATTTAGATATTAGTTCTAAATTGTGGTTTTCTTCTTCTGTATTATTTTGAATCACTACTTCTAAATATTTACACAGTCTTAAAGATGTGTGATCAAGAAGATCCTGTAGGTTAACTTCATCTCTTGTTTCTGTCACATTCATCGACTCCTCACTTGGATAGCAATCCTTCTTCGCTTTCTTAATCAGAGAATAACATAGATAAATACTCTTATTTGCTCTATGAAGATTTTTCCATTGCTTTCTCGTTAGATCAGCTTCTACCAAAATTGGTAAGGATTCTGATGGTGTATGCTTCTTAATGATGGATTTTTTTTTGCTGAAGTTATATTTTTTCTGTATTTGGTAGCTCTTTTTGAACTTAGAGTTATATGTTTTATGAGTGTGGAGGCATCAATATTACCAGCAGCACCTTGACTTGTACTTGCTGCATATGTTAATTTATCAAGAGGTACTTGTTCCCTTAAATCTCTTGTTTTTCGTCGATTGCTTCTGTCACACGATTCAGCGAAATCTTTTGTTGTTCGACCTTGTTTTGATATTGTATAACTAGCATCTTATACAGCTAATTTTGTGTAACTGTTAAACCAAAGTTCATTTATCTTATGAAACCGACATTTTGTTTTATTGGCAGCCTCCCATTTTTCTTTAAAATCCGCTTGCAACGGCTTAATGAACGTTTTAATGATTTTTGTTCCTACCGGGAATTTCGTCATTTCTGTATTTTTACTTTCCATAAAACATAATTTTTCTTCAGTTTCCTTATTAGGACAATCTTGCATAAGGTGAAGCAAAACTTTCTTGAAACATCTTTTTCTGTCACTGAAGTTTCTAACAGAAGAAGGATGATTTTTCGTTTTCATCTGATTTCATCTTCTTATGACAAAAAAGAAAAGGTTTTGCCGGGCAAAGGGCGGAACGTATTTATAAATCACTAATAATTTAAAACAACTAGTAAAAATTACACTTATTTTTAAAGATAGAACAGTGTAGCTATATTCATAATTAAATTCCTTTATAACTAAAATTGATACGGTAATTTAAGCTACATACCTTCCACTTATTTTTCCATAAACAGTTTTTTCAAATCTTTACTATATATAACGATAAATGCAATTAAATAATGTGCTTCTCACCACAGCGCTCAAAAAAGAGACATCTGTTATGCACGACAGCTATGTTCAGACTGATAACGCGACGGAGAGTATTAAGGAACATTCCTATCATATAATGTAGTATTATAGTGTTTACGTGAAGCACTGACTACTAAGCTATACAAACAAATAAAGTATTGCGCATTTTAATGAAGTTCACTTTTTCGACTTTTGTCCAGCTTTTTCTAGAAATACTCCTCTGTGCGTCGGTCGCAACGGAAATGTTATACGCAAAAGAGCATCACAACAATTGTCCCAAAAATGATGGGTCTATTTAGAAAATAAATTTAAAAAACATGCCAAGCCATACAAATGCATCGTCAGATGCAATGTACGCGGAAAAACAGCAAATTTTGAGAAACAGATTAATATTTAATTAATATGAAATTATAATGTGAAAATAAAAGAAATAAAATAACATAAATTTTTAAATAAACCAGTTATGTAAGTATATAATAATGTAAATATATAATAAAGAAGTATAAACCTGTTATTTTTGGGTCACGTGTGTATGACTGGGCAGAATGATTGATGAATTTAACAATATGATTGCTGAATACTTTGTTTCATTATATTACTGATGAAAATACATAGAATAAAAAGAAAATCACACACAATTATAGTAAATAAGATATCATTGGAGCAAATGACCATAAATAATTAAATTAAAGTACTCGAAATAAAAAGAAAAATATATTTTATAAGACAATAAGAAAAGTATATTTTGAGAATTTATCAGATGTTAGAACGACCTTATTTTTTATTTGGCAACAAGGGCTGCTCAGAAAAGACAGCAAATTTTGTATATCTTTAAAAAAACTTGTTTCCATTTTTTTGTTTTCTTCTTGAATGTTTTTAGACATTAATATTTTCTTCACCAAAGACATTGCATAAAGAAAACATAATAAACATCTGTTCATTGATCATTACTGCCCTTCCTTTCCAGTTTTGTTTCCGACTAGTTTACATTCCCTTTATTTAGCGACAGAAGTTTGCGGTTAAAAACGTCAAAAATTAAAATTCAGAAAAAGTGGTACTCAACAATCGGAAAATGCGGCAGCTTTGGTTAATAAATAAAGAAAATTTCATTTTTAACCAAATTAAAATTCACCTGAGCCACCATAAAGCTCGACTTACAAACATGAATTGCACAACGCTGTGTGTTTATTTGGATGTGTTTTAATGCCCTTTAAAATACGAGTAGAATTTTAAATTAATCTGCATACTGGGGAATTTAATTTTATGATTGATAAACTTATGCTCATTAATAATTTATCTACTGAATTATGAATTCATGAAATTGTTATCTTCTAAAGCATCTTTCGTGGCTTGTTTAAACTTGAAACTACATTAGAAGATTTACATAATCATTTAATAAATTTTAGAAGGGTTGAAGGATATAGTGGGATTAAGTCAGAATTTATAGGAATTTTGTGCGATATTTATAACACCATTCAAATCTTTTATTTTAAATATATTTCTTAGTATTTTGTAGAATTAGGGAATGTACAAATATAATGTTCTTACAATAGAAATATAGAAACGTTTCCGAACTGAACCCCCCCCCCCCCTCAACGCCAAGAAATCTGAAAAGATGCAAAGGCAAAAGAAATTATCCTTAGAAAAATATTTTTTTTTTGTGCAACCAATAATGCTTTTGGAAGAAGATAAAGAAATGTATCGATAACTCATTCTAAACTGTATTATAACTAATCGATGTATAAAAAGAATTTTATAGCAAGTTATTTTAATAGTGCTTCGCCAGTAAATAAAGGGTTAAAATGTATTTTGTGATTGAAAAATATATTGCCATGAAAACGTTGCAGCCATATATTTTTAGGTAGCTTTCTTTACAAAAAGCTACCTATTGCAGCCGTTCGGAGGAAAGCGATTTCAAAAAATTTTGGTATATTTTCATCGATCATGACCCCCAGACCCCGAAACCACCCTCCGTTCAAAATTGATATATATATATATATATATATATATATATCAATATATATATATATATATATATATATATATATATATCTGACCTATGTCACACTGTAACTCTCGTATTTATGAACCGATTTGGATGTAATTCGGTGTGTACATAGTACATACCAATGTCTCGACCGAGTTCGTTGGCCAGCTTCATCCGCCATTTTGTTTCAAAATGGCGGCCATTTAAAATTTTTTAAAAAATTTAAAATTTGAAATGTGGTACCAAAAAATTGAAAATGGAAAAATACTTTTTTCTTATGTATTTGACCTTTATACAAAGACTCCGCAGCAGTTTTTGTTTCGTCTATATCTTAAAAAATGGCTGAGTTATAGCATTTTGAATTTCTAGCGAAGCTGACATTTTGAAACGTCCTGAATTTTGTCACGCGATAAAAAGCGTATTTATGAACCGATTTGGATGTAACTTCGTTTATACATAGTACAGACCAATGTCTCGAACGACTTCGTTGGCCAGCTTCATCCGCCATCTTGTTTATAAATGGCGGCCATTTAAAATTTTAAGAAAAATTTAAATTTGAAATGTGGTAGCAAAAAATTGAAAATTGAAAAAATATTTTTTTCTTATATGTTTGACCTTGATAAAAAGATTCGGGAGCAGTTTTTGTTTCGTCTATATCTTAAAAAATGGCTGAGTTACAGCATTTTGAATTTCTAGCGTGGCTGACATTTTGAAACGTCCTGATTTTTGCCACGTGATAACAAACGTATTTATGAATCGATTTGGATGTACCTTGGTGTGTACATAGTACATACAAATAACTCAACCGAGTTCGTTGACCAGCTTCATTCGCCATCTTGTTTCAAAATGGTGGCCATTTAAAAAAATAAAAAATAAATAAATTTAAAATGAGATACCAAAAAATTGGAAAATGAAAAATTTTTTTTTGTATGTGTTTGACCTTAATACAAAGATTCCGGAACAGGTTTTGTTTCGTCTACTTCTAAAAAAATGGCTGAGTTATAACATTTTGAATTTCTATTGTGGCTGACATTTTAAAACGACCTGATTTTTGTCACGCGATAACAGGCGTATTTATGAACCGATTTGAATGTAACTTGGTGTGTACATAGTACATACAAATAACTCAACCGAGTTCGTTGACCAGCTTCATTCTCCATCTTGTTTCAAAATGGTGGCCATTTAAAAAAATTTAAAAAAAATTAAAATGAGATACCAAAAAATTGGAAAATAAAAAAGATTTTTTTTTTTGTATGTGTTTGACCTTAATACAAAGATTCCGGAACAGGTTTTGTTTCGTCTACATCTAAAAAAATTGCTGAGTTATAACATTTTGAATTTCTATTGTGGCTCACATTTTAAAACGACCTGATTTTTGTCACGCGATAACAAGCGTATTTATGAACGAATTTGAATGTAACTTGGTCTGTACATAGTACATACCAATGTTTCGACCGAGTTCGTTGGCCAGCTTCATTCGCCATCTTGTTTCAAAAGGGTTGCCATTTAAAAAAAATTTAATTTAAAATTTAAAATGAGGTATTAAAAAATTGGAAAATGAAAAAGATTTTTTTTATGTGTTTGGCCTTGATACAAAGATTCTGGAGAAGTTTTTGTTTCTGAAAATTTGTTCTTTTGTTTATATCTTAAAAAGTGGTTGAATTATAGCACTTTGAATTCCTATCATGGCTAACACTTTGAAACGATCTTGTATTTGTCACGCGATACCACACTTATTCGCCTATTTCGATGGAAGAAGGCATGTGGATAGTATACATCAATATCTCGACCAAGTTCGCTGGCCAGCTTCATCAGCCATCTTGTTTCAAAATGGCGGCCATTAAATTAAAAAAAAAATTATATTTAAAGTGAGGTGCAAAAAAATTAGAAATTGAAAAAGGTTTCTTTCTTAAGTATTTGACCTTGATATAAGGATTCAGGAGCAATTTTTTGTTTGTCTTTATCTTAAAAAATGGCTCAGATATAGCAGTTTCAATTTCTAAAGTGGGTGACATTTTGAAAAATCTGATTTTTTGCCTGCGACAGCACTCGTATATATCAACCGATTCCGATATGAGTGAGCATGTGCACAGCAATTACTAAGGTCTCGACCAAGTTCACTGGTTAGCCTCATCTACCATGTTGTCTTAAAATGGCAGGCACTTTAAGAAATCGCCGAATTTGGCAGCCAAATATAAGTGACTTTAAATAAAAGCAGCTTGGATAAAGCTGACTAATTTCGCGAAATTCTCATTCATAATGATTTAGTATTGATAAAAATTAGTATTGAATCTCCTACATTCGGTTTCCACTTAATTGAGCTTCGTGTGTTTGAATAATATAAGTTGGCTTTTTAAAAATAAGGAATATGAAAGCTACCTCTTCCTCCCGGCACTGGCCGGAAGGACTTTTTTATTTTATCCCACTACACTGTTAAACATCTGAGGCATTTGCTGCAGGCATTTTTATTGAGGCATTTTTATGTCGTCACTCCATCGCTTTTATAGGAAACTGTAACTTGACTATATTATGGGGCATTCTCATTGGTCAGAACAGAAACATTGTATGAAAGTGGTAGAGTGAGTATACAGCAATTGCTGCATATTTTTAACAGTGTATACATTTAAAAATTTAATGCATGTCGTCAGTCATCCAGCAAATCCTATTTGTATGTTTGTTTATCATATACATTTCAAAATTCATCACCATGGTTTGGGAATCTGTCTTTCAAAATTGTGAGCTTTGTTTACTTGCCTTAAACTTTATGTATTTAAAATCAACGTTCAGTCTTACAAAGATTATGATTAAATACTAAAATATTTCTATTAACGTAACTATTTACTTAGCAGCTTTTCAAAAATCTCTTCAATACATTGGTTTGCTTATAACTCTGGCAATTCGTTAATTCAGAACATGGAATGTTTAGGACACCATAACATTTTAACAATGCCCCAACATACATCGTTAGTACCATAAAATGAAATGTTTTACTTAAGAATAATTCCTGTAATCTCACTTCACATTCAGTTGTTTCAAAATTCATCAAAAATATCGGTTTTGGGGAGATTTCATGATTTTTATCATACAGCACAATACAGAATACAAGATACTGAAAATGTTACGTCAGCATTCACTTGTACATAACACTGATAACAGAAAATGAGCATATTATCGAAATCACATGCTTTAGTTAAAAATCTAATGTAAATATTGCAATCACGATAAGCACAAAGAAGACGATAAATATAAAGAAGATTATAAATGTAAAGCCAGGTTTATCAACATTTAATAAATGCATCTATTTTCCAAGCAGTACGGCACGCCTTATCCAGATGAGAAATTTCGCAGTTACCTTAATTTAATTGAATATATAGTAATAACTATCTGCTATTAACTGCGCTCATTAACTGAAATATTCCTTCGCACAAAAATAAAATTGTTAAAATTTTAAGATTTAATTTAGAAGGATTGAATTCAACCAGAAAATCCAGGTTCTTGTTGCTTTGTGCATAATCTCACTCTCGCTAAAGGTGAAAAGCGTATAGACAGACTCGTTCATTTCAAACACTAAAAATAAAGAATAATTTATGATGTAGAAGGACTGGAGAAAAAATATTTCTGAATGTATCTATAACGCTTTCTTTTGAGTTTTGTCTTCTTTTAATTAAAAACAAAAGCTACCACAACCTGAACTGTACGCATTTGACAACAATCTCGTTTTTTCAGAAACACTACCGGGTGTGGAAGTTAATAATTCTTAATATTTTCATTAAAATAACGCGGTTAATTTGACAGAAAGGTAAAAAATGTTTTATTCAAAGTATGTGACATTTCTTGCTACCTATTTTTTCCATCCCTTTGGCAAGTTGTGGATGCTTTCCAAGAAAAACCTTACATCTTTTAATGGGATCCAGACATCAAGCTATTTTTCGACATCTCTGTAATTGTTGAAGTGTTTTATAGGGAATGCGTGAGACATCGATGAAAACAAATGGTAGACGGAATGGGCCAAGTCTGGAGAATACAGCGTTCGTAACAATAGTTCCCAGACAAGTGTACAAATGGTGTCTCTCTCTGTTTTCGCTGTGTGTGATGAGACGTTGTGCTGCAAAAATACTTTTCCGTGTCTTGTATACGATTCTGGTCACCTTTCGATCAATGCATATTTTAAATTGATCATTTGTTGATGGTAGCGAACGGTATTAACTGTTTCATTTAATTTCAGAAGCTCATGATACATGGCACCCTTCTGATCCCACCAAATACACAGAATTGTCTTCTTTCCAAAGCAATCCGGTCTTGTGGTTAATGTTGATGATTGTTCTGGGTCAACTCATGACTTTATACATTTTGGGTTCTCGAAATATATTCATTTTTTGTCTACAGTGACGATCCGATGAAAAAAAAAAATTTTTTCACGCTGAAAAAATGAAACTTAGCACAACGTATTTCGCTTTTAAATCTGACTGTCGTTCAGCTGATATGGTATGCATTTTCCTGCTTCCTTGACCTTTCCCATGGTATGCAGACAATCACAAATGGTTCGGCTGCTGCCTACATTTAATCTCTTTGCCATTTGTTGTTGAGTTTACATATCGCCTTCATCTAACAATGCTTTCAATTCAGTATTTTTAATTTTCTTCTGTTGATCTAGGCATTCTATGTTTTTAAAATCGAAATCGCCACTTTTGAAGCGTGTAAAAAAAACGCGCACAAACCTCTTGCATTAGGACATTGTCACCGTAAGTTTCCACGAGTATACGACGACATTCACTCGCGTTTTTCTTTTTATTGAAGAAGAAAAGCAGTACATGCCGCACATGCTCTTTATTTGGCTCGAAACTAGACATGTTTACCCCACGAAAACATTATGTCGCTAATTCGAAATCGTTTGAACATCAATGACGTTTTGAAAGATATTCACATAGCAACTAAATGACATAAAATGTTACATTGTAAACCAACCTTTGTTTCTAGTGCCAGCTCTTGAAAAAAAAATAAGAATTATTAACCGCCGCACCAGGTAACTCTATACACTAATATTTGTCTTTATTTAATCGCCGTATTTATGCGATTAATTAAAGCTAATATTTCTGTTCAGAAACTGAAATACTAAAAAATGGGAGGCATTGCAACTATGTGTGTTAACATAAATGTTGGCACATCATTAACATCGTTTGACACAGAGCGCATCGTTATTATAAAATTAAGAAATAAACTTAGAGGTTATAAAAAATAAGATTGGATTTCCTTTAAGTTTCAGGAAATAATTAAAACAAAATTGTAATTTCGAAAGTAGGGTTTCTAGTTTCGCTTTCTCTTTTATTCAGAAATTCTGAATTTATACTAGAAATAGAAATTCCGAATAGTATTTTCTGTTTTATTTAATGATGGACATTTCCTGATTACCTAAAGTAATTATTCTTCTTTTGGAATTTCCGGTATGACTTAAGCATTTCTGAATTAAAAAGGAGACAAAATTGGCACGTCGTTCGAAAGCGATTAATTTTGAGCTTAGTGTCCCAGTTGAAATTGTATCTAACAGAACAAAGATAAAAACATATCTTTCACGAACTTTCCAAATGCGCTTTTAGCTTTCTTAAAAAAACATGCTCTCTCTTGTCCTGAACGAAGCTTTTAATTACTTATTCCAAAGAGTATAAATTTGTTTTTACTAAATACATAATATGAACTTTGAAAACCTCACTGTTTTACTTAAAAGGCGACAAAAGTATTATAATATACAGGGGTTGGACAAAATAATGTGAATACCTGTGAAAAGATATTTTCTTCTTTGGTTTTGAAATAGCCGCTCTACCATACATATTTGCCATATGCAGTTCACGCCGGATAGTTCATGATGAAACCGCTTCCTGTAGATGTGTGTTCATCTCAGATGTTATCTGGGATGCTATTGTCTTGTGTTTTTTTACACAATCCGCTTCAAAACTCTTCTCTCTGTCATTCAGCTTCGACTTTCTACCACTGTTGTGCTTTTTAGATGATGTTTTTCCGTGTTTCAAATACGCTGACATTACAGTCGACACTGTACTTCTCTCGCCACCTAGACGGGTTGCCGTTATCGTTACTGAGGCCCCAGCAAGACGGGTCCCAACAATCATGCCTCTTTCGAAATCATAGAGGTCAGGCAAAACGCAATTTAACACAGAAATATATTTCGCATTCAACTTTTATCACTGCTAGTAGCACATTGATGTGTGTACTTTCTCATCTGCTAGGTGGCACCCTTCACCGCTAGAGGGCAGGAGTATACGAGAGGTTTTTTCGAGTGCTATTTTTTTCGCAAGTGTTCATATTATTTTGCCCAACCCCTGTAGATGTTACAAGTTAAAAAAGATATATTTTATGTAAAATTTCTTACTACTTTCGGCCTGCAATTCCTGCGGCCATTGTCAGAGAATATTTTTATTATTAATTGCTGTTCCATTCATACAAATGCGCCACTTCGTTTGAAATGGGAGAGTTTATTATATTAAGGTAGCTGAAAGTAAAAGTAGCAGTGCCTTGGGTTGAACTTAAGTAGAGAAATATATTTAACTCCCGTCACTTTCTTCACATACGTCGCTTTTATTTTAAATGCCTAGTTCGACAGTAGTAGAAGTAGCAGTGTTTTGGATTAAACTTGCACTGAGGAATATATTTAACTGTTTTTACCGTTTTGTTTTGTTTTAGATAGAAAAAAATGTTCTTTTCTGTATTTTTTCATCATTACAATGATAATTATAATGCTACCTTTTTAAGTACGACAAGATAATTCTGACTAATCGATGTTTTTTACAATTTATTGGAATATAAATAGAATATGAATTATTTCTTTGGCGTTAAATGTATTTATTTATTAAAGCGAACATTATATTGTCAAAATATGTATGTATTCTTTGATATCTGAAACTAATGGGCATTTTATATAAAATTCAGTGCATTAAACTCTATACTATTGACATAAAACTGAAACTTGTTAACTAAATAAACTATTTTATTATTGGATGCTGTAAAATACATAGGGTTACCTGAAACATCTAATAAAAGTAGTAAAATTCAACACTTTATAAAACTTTAGATCTTCATTAAGAGCTTTGAATTTCTTGTTCAAAAGAATACCTCTGGGAGACACTTAAATAAAACTAAAGTAAACTATACTAAAGTAATTTATTATCGCTAGGCACTTTAAATATCATATAGGATGCATGGACCATTTTAAAAATGTTCAATTAAAATTTAATGTGACAATCTAGAATATTAAGATTTTGAATCCTTTTACAAAATATGTTTCTAGTTCTTGTTCTTGTTAAAGAAAGAATAAATAATTCGAGTAAAATGTCAAAACATAAACGTACATATGCTAGATATGTTGTATACTGATACTTTTATTAAATATAATTTTCAATTTTATAATGTTGAAAAATAAACGTGTGATTCATTTGTACCATATTGAAATATAGCCAGTTCAAGTTTAGTCATATTAAGATATAAAACTGATTAATAATCGAGACATATTATTATTATTACTATTTAAAGTAATCCAATGTTGCCCGGAATTTTAATAATGTTTGTTTTGAAGAACCAATTTCAAAATTTAACATACAAGATTAAAAAATAAATAAATAATAATAAAAAACTGTTGAAGTGTTGTACACATGAATTAAAGGAAAACCTAATATAAAAATGTATAAATTTATGTAACAGATGCAAAATAATACAGATATAAATTAACTTATTTCCATTCATCATTGGAGCAATAATGTAAAAATCCGCCAATATTTCCATAATCCAGTTTTTATCATGCTCCAATACATTTTTTCACTCTTATATGACGTTATATATTCATCACGTCCTTTATATTTTGAATATGACGTAATATTCCATTTTTTTAGTTCGTCAAATTAATTAATCATTTATAATTTTTCACATGGAAATCATAAAAGAGAAAAAATATGACGTAACATTCACTTTGGTTTTTAATTCGTCAAACTATTTATTTTATTTTCATTTTTCACTTGGAAATCTTGCAGTAGAAAAGTTATGATGTTATAGTCCCCTTTTTTTATTTCATCAAACCATTTATTTCATTTTTTCACATGAAAATGTTGCAATAGAAAAGTAATTGTTGCGGTAAGAATTTTACTGTGGATTTTTAATTTTTGGCAGCAGCTATAACGAAAAATGTTTAAATTTGATTGTAAATTGGTGCTAAATTTGTGTTTTTTTATTAATTAAAAAATAACTATAAGTTATTCCGATTCCGTATTATTTTAGTTGCCTCGGCCGTGTTTTAATACACTTCTTGTACGTAAAATGTCACAATTCTCGCTTCAAAACTGTGGATTTGTATAGAATTACAGACAGACAAATTTTCATTTTTATATATTAGATTATCAATATCGTCATTATTATTATTTGTTATTATTAAGAAACTGATCGGCGAAGCAAAATGAAAATATATAATAGTGTTTTATATTGGGTTAATTTTTTTAGGGTGTCTGCGAATTTTCCAAACAACGAACAAAATACGCGAGTGAGGGTCATACCAAAGCAAATAAAAATTGTAATAGCATCTAACTTCAGAATTCAGTTATTAGTTAAAATGTGTGTCACACCGATTAAAACTGGTCTTTATTTAACAGCTTCAAAAATACAAAAGATATTGTAACAAAATTTTTGAAAAATTCGCCTTTCTTTGTGCCAAATATAATTTAATCTTGAATAATTCCAGGCTATTATTCACATTCAAATAAATTGGTAATTGCGTCTTTTGAAGTAGTGCTGGCACTGCCTAGAGCGTCATTGTCCTAGACACAATAATTTTCGTTATAGCATTACACCTCCACAAAGCAAAGTTAAGTCTTTTGTAACGTCAAAGCAAAGTCTTTTGTAAAATCATCATTATTTGTAAAATTGCAAATGTCAATTCCAAATGAAAACAGATAATTTAATAAGATACCTGTATCCAAATAAGGCCACTCTAAGGATTCAGATCACATTAAAATGTGTTATATGAGCTTTAACCTTTTAAGTGTTAAACGTAAAATTTAATCATATTTTTACAATATTAAATCGTGCATAGTTTTGTCGCTGTTGATTTTTTGCCAGGAACGTTCTAAGCAAATGATATATTAAAGTGCACTTTTCAGGAGTATATCTCCCAAATAATGTTATAATTTACTATGTATAAGGTTTAAGTTTCCTTAACAAACATTTTATAGCTATTATACCGAAATAGAAAAAAAAAACAAGAAAGTGTATTGAAATTGTACTTTTTAAGTTTCTGATATAACTATGTAGAAAAAAGTCCTTCCGGCCAGTGCCGGGAGGAAGAGGTAGCTTTCATAATCCTTATTTAAAAAAAGCCAACTTATATCATGCAAACACACGAAGCTAAATTTAGTGGAAACCGAAATAGGAGATTCAATACTAATTTTTATCAATATAAAGAATGAGAATTTCGCGAAATTAGTCAGCTTTATCCAAGCTGCTTTTCTTTAAAGTAACTTATATTTGGCTGCCAAATTCGGCAATTTCTTAAAGTGCCTGTCATTTTAAGACAACATGGTGGATGAGGCTAAGCAGTGAACTTGGTCGAGACCTTAGTAATTGCTGTGCACATGCTCACTCACATCGGAATCGGTTAATATATAGGAGTGCTGTCGCATGCAAAAAATCAGATTTTTCAAAATGTCACCCACAATAGAAATTGAAACTGCTATATCTGAGCCATTTTTTAAGGTAAAGACAAACAAAAAATGCTCCTGAATCCTTATATCAAGATCAAATACTTAAGAAAGAAACCTTTTTCAATTTCTAATTTTTTTGCACCTCACTTTAAATATATATATATTTTTTAATTTAATGGCCGCCATTTTGAAACAAGATGGCTGACGAATCTGGCCAGCGAACTTGGTCGAGGTGTTGATGTATACTATCCACATGCCTTCTTATATCGAAATAGGCGAATACGTGTGTTATCGCGTGACAAATACAAGATCGTTTCAAAATGTTAGCCATGCTAGAAATTCAAAGTGCTATAAATCAACCATTTTTTAAGATATCAACAAAAGAACAAATTTTCAGAAACAAAAACTGCTCCGGAATCTTTGTATCAAGGCCAAACACATAAAAAAAATATTTTTCATTTTCCAATTTTTTAATACCTCATTTTGAATTTTAAATTTAATTTTTTTAAATGGCAACCCTTTTGAAACAAGATGGCGAATGAAGCTGGCCAACGAACTCGGTCGAGACATTGGTATGTACTATGTACAGACCAAGTTACATCCAAATAGGTTCATAAATACGTCTGTTATCGCGTGACAAAAATCAGGTCGTTTTAAAATGTCAGCCACAAGAGAAATTCAAAATGCTATTACTCAGCCATTTTTTTTTAGATATAGACGAAAGAAAAACTGTTCCGGAATCTTTGTATTAAGGTCAAACACATACAAAAAAAAATCTTTTTCATTTTCCAATTTTTTGGTATCTCATTTAAATTTTTTTATTATTTAATTTTTTTCAATGGCCGCCATTTTGAAACAAGATGGCGGATGAAGCTGGCCAACGAACTCGGTCGAGATATTTGTATGTACTATTTACACACCAAGGTACATCCAAGTCGGTTCATAAATACGCCTGTTATTACGTGAGAAAAATCAGGACGTTTCAAAATGTCAGCCACGCTAGAAATTCAAAATGCTATAACTCAGCCATTTCTTAAGATATAGAGGAAACAAAAACTGCTCCCGAATCTTTTTATCAAGGTCAAACACATAAGAAGAAAATATTTTTTCAATTTTCAATTTTTGGTACCACAATTCAAATTTAAATTTTTCTTAAAAATTTAAATAGCCGCCATTTTTAAACAAGATGGCGGGTGAAGCTGGCCAACGAACCCGGTCGAGACATTGGTATGTACTATGCATAAACGAAGTTACATCCAAATCGGTTCATAAATACGCCTTTTATCGCGTGACAAAATTCAGGACGTTTCAAAATGTCAGCCACGCTAGAATTTCAAAATGCTATAACTCAGCCATTTTTTAAGATATAGACGAAACAAAAACTGCTCCGAAATCTTTGTATAAAGGTCAAATACATAAGAAAAAAATATTTTTCCATTTTCAATTTTTTGGTACCACATTTCAAATTTTAAATTTTTAAAACAAATTTAAATGGCCGCCATTTTGAAACAAAATGGCGGATGAAGCTGGACAACAAACTCGGTGGAGAGATTCGTATGTACTATGTACACACCGAATTACATCCAAATCGGTTCATAAATACGCCTTTTATCGCGTGACAAAATTCAGGACGTTTCAAAATGTCAGCCACACTAGAAATTCAAAATGCTATAACTCAGCCATTTTTTAAGATATAGACGAAACAAAAACTGCTCCGGAATCTTTGTATAAAGGTCAAATTCATAAGAAAAAAATATTTTTCCATTTTTAATTTTTTGGTACCACATTTCAAGTTTTAAATTTTTTTTTAAAATTTAAATGGCCGCCATTTTGAAACAAAACGGCGGATGAAGCTGGCCAACGAACTCGGTCGAGACATTGGTATGTACTATGTACACACCGAATTACATCGAAATCGGTTCATAATTACGGGAGTTACAGTGTGACATAGGTCAGATATATATATATATATATATATATATATATATATATATATATCAATTTTGAACGGAGGGTGGTTTCGGGGTCTGGGGGTCATGATCGATGAAAATATACCAAAATTTTTTGAAATCGCTTTCCTCCGAACGGCTGCAATAGGTAGCTTTTTTGTAAAGAAAGCTACCTAAAAGTCAAAATAAAGTCAATATTACTTTAGGAAGAAATTCAAATGAAGTTATTTACTTTTTCGAGAGAATAAGATAACTGTGTCTATTTGAGTCAGTCCTACATATTCTGCATGGACATACTTCCTACACTTCGAACAAAGACGTATATCTAAGACACCATTCATTTGGCAAAGGAAGCAATACCTTACTAGAGGACTTTTTTATTTCACATATTTCAATTTCAGATAAAAAAGGTAACTGTGTCCATTTCAGTCAGCCCTACTCATTCTACGTGGACTTACTACCTGCACTTTGAACTAAGACACATATCTAAGACACCATTCTTTTAGCAAATAAGGCAATACCTTATTAAATTACTTCTGCATTTCACAAATTTCAATCTGAAACAAAAAAGGTACAACTGTGTCCATTTGAGTTAGTTCTACACATTCTGGATGGACATACTTCCCGCACTTTGAACTAAGACACCATTCTTTTGGAAAATGAATCAATATATCTTATTAATCTACTTCTGTATTTCACATATTTCAATTTCAAACAAAAAAGTTAAAACTGTGTCGATTTGAGTCTGTTCTACACATTCTGCATGGACATCCTTCCCGCACTTTGAATTAAGACACATCTAAGACATCATTCTTTTGGCAAATAAAGCAATATCTTATTAAATGGCTTCTGTATTTTCCATATTTTAATCTAAAAAAAAAGGTAAAACTGTGTCCATCTGGGTCAGTTCTACACATTCTGCATGGATATACTTCCCGCACTTTGAATTAAGACACCATTCTTTTGGCAAATGAAGCAATACCTTATTAAATTACTTCTGCATTTCACATACAGTCAAACCTCGTTTTTCCGACACCCGGTTTTCACGTCAGTTTTTCAAAGTCCCGATTTTCTGTATAGGGTTTTAATGTAAATAAACTCCGGATATTAAGTCGTCGAATAATTTTCAACTCCGGATATCCCGACGATTTAGGAAAATTGCTCATTTTTCCTAATCCATATTATAAGCACGGAAATTAAGCGGTAAGAAATTTCTTAGCCAAACTTTTCACAAAAGTGTCTAAAATGCCCATTGAGATAAATGAGAAATTTTACTTTAATCCTTTATCTGAATAAATAAACCCACAGACACTATGAATGACCCACTTAAGCGCCAGATAGGCGTATCAGCCTACTCGCAGTCTTTTTGTTCTGGTCAGGCGGCGCTTTCTTGTGGTTACGCGGCGTTTTTCATCCGACTAAAACCGAAGCATTGCATTGCACTGAAATGATCAGAAATTATCTAACATTCATTTCTCAAACAACGAATATTGATTACAATTCATTGAAAAAAGGAAGCACATCTAGGGATAAGCAAATCTTAATTCATCAATATTTAATGCAAAAAAAAAAAAAAAAAAAAAAAAAAAAGTCATCATAAATCTGACTTTTATTTTTTTTCAATTTTATTTTGTGTTTATTAATTTAATTGTTTTTGTTTAATAATTTTTGTGTTTAATAATTTGTTTAATAATAATGTTTTATTGCTTAAAACTGTAAAATCAGTTATGAATTTAAAATTGTCCTAAATTAATTAACAATACAGCTTTTTATAAACATATTTTTTTCAACTCCGGTTACCGCGACACTCCGCTTATGACGACACTTTTTCCTGGACCTTAGATTGTCGGGATAACGAGGTTCGACTGTATTTCAATCTCAAACGATAAAGGTAAACTGTGTCGATTTGAGTCAGTTCTACACATTCTGCATGGACATACTTCCCACCCTTTGAATTAAGACACATATCTAAGACACCATTCTTTTGGCAAAAGAAGCAGTATCTTATTAAACGACTTCTGTATTTTGCATACTTCAATTTCAAACAAAAAAGATAACCGTCTCCATTTGAGTCAGCTCTAAACATTCTGCATGGGCATACTCCCTGCCTCTTGTACTAAGACATATATCTAAGACACCATTCTTTTGACAAATGGAGCAATACCTTATTAAATGACTTCTGTCACATATTTCAATTTCAAACAAAAAAGATATCAGTCTCCATTCCAGTCAGCCCTACACATTCTGCATGGACATACTCCCTGCCCTTTGAACTAAGACATAAATCTAACACAATATTCTTTTGACAAATGAAGCAATACCTTATTAAATGGCTTCTGTCCCATATTTCAATTTCAAACAAAAAAAGATAACTGTGTCCATTTGAGTCAGTCCTACATATTCTGTATGGTCATACTTCCTGCCCTTTGAACTAAGTCATATATCTAAAACACCATCCTTTTGGCAAATGAAGCAATACCTTATTAAATGACTTCTGTCACATATTTCAATTTTAAACAAAAAAGACAACCGTGTCCATTTGAGTCAGTCCTACACATTCTGTATGGGCATACTGCCTGCCCTTTGAACTAAATTGCATATCTAAGACACGAGTCTTTTGGCAAATGTAGAGATACCTTATTAGGGAAATTCTGTATTTGGCATGCTTGTATTCCAATTTTAAACAAAAACGGTATTACAAATACATTATATTTTAATATACATAGTCTAAAAGGCAGTCAAGTTATCCTGTACATCAAGCAAATATTGTCAAATCCGATGATTTATTTACGTTGATTCCATATGTAAGTTTACTTACTGTTTTTAACAACAGCGTGTCAAAAAGGTTAATGGCCTTAAAATTACAATGAAGACGATATTGGCTATGGTTGAAACTCTCCGCGCGTGTCAAGGGCGCATTAACTGTCAGATATGTGCAGTCCTATATCGAGCCGATACCATTCTACAAAAGATAAGCTGATAGCCTTATTAAGAGCATGACCTAATTTGGTAAAAGTACATTATTAATAAACGGAACATTATTTTAATAACTAGAGGTATGCAATAATTTTTTAATTGTTTTAATTAGATAACTAGGTGTAATACGGCCAGGGCTGGTCATACTACCACTTGGCGGTTTCAACATTAGTTTCAAAGTTTACCAACAAATGATTCGACTACTTTGAATGAAGTTAAAAGGAAGGTATAGTCTTGCCTGACAGAATTGTTTGAAAAGAAGAGTAGTTTTCTGTAACTTGTGTTTCAAGGTAGCCGTTATGTTGATCTTGTAAGTTTACCTTCTTTCCCTGTATCTACTGAAGTGGAAACAATGTAAACGGCTATGTCTATAATGAATCTGTTTTTCATTGATCTTAAAAGATATGTGATGATTTTTTTTTTTTTTTTTTTGCATATATTTTTTGTTTCTTGGATTAATTACAACAACTTTCAGAAACCTAATCGCACAGAAAATGACCACAACAAAACGAAGCAAGGCAAAACAAAAAGCTACCTATTGCAGCCGTTCGGAGAAAAGCGATTCCGAAACATTTTGGTATATTTTTACCGATCATGACCCCCAGACCCCGAAACCCCCTTCCGTTCAAATGTTGATATATATATACCATTGAAAATTATTTAAAATGACCAATAATATGAAATCACAAACACCACATAAGCCAAATATTATTTAAAATGTATAGGCCAATGTACTACCTTATGAAGATTAAAATAGAAGAAAAAAAAAAGAAACAACTAAGTAATTCTTGAGCAGTGGGACAGTATCCCCCAAAGCCTTATCGATAATCTCATCGGATCCATGGAAAACACATATGCACCAGTCTCAGCTGTTCGAGGAGACCACACGCCATATTAAAAATCTTGCTTCATTTCTAAATAATACATTTTTTTATCATTTGCATCTAACCAAATTGTTGCCCTAAATCATCTTTTTATCTTCTTTCCATCTTTTCAAATAATAAAAGCTCCCTTACAATTTTTTTGCGTTTTTTTTTCTGCATTGCACATCGATACACATGTACTATGCATTTTATGCCCATACATGGCTGTCTTGCACTGTTCTCTTCATTTTTTGCTTGCTCCCCTAATTTTTTTTTAGCACTGTGTGTATATACATATATATAGGGGAGAGTAGCCATATTTGGACCGCCGATTTAAATGGACCGTTGCAGTTCTGCCGTTAATTACAGACCGAGATGCCATCTACCGCTGAAATCCTACTCATCAGACTGGAGTAATTTATGATTAGAAGAAGAATTCCCCTGCGACGTGCTGTTTTTAGACAATTAAAAAAAACCCAAAATTAGCTGTTTTGATCTAGTTTTTTCCTACTAAACGTAAGTGAATACTTTAAAACTAAGGTAAGTTGTTATGTTTTTATATACATATCTACATTCATCTGTTTATTGCGCATATTTTGCACGCGGATTTGTTTGATTTTGTTTTCGTTCTTAGCCTTGAGATTATCTGTTTTAAAAAACGGCGCAGTTGCCTTAATGCCAATTTAAGTTGCTTAAATTGGACCAGATATACGATCATAAATTTGAAAAGTAAATAATGAATTTCGAGGGCTGTACGCTTTGTAGGCTATTTTTTTTCTCTAATGGATCCATCTCCATGCAAGTTTTTGAATTTTTTTTTTTTTTTTTTTTTTTTTTTTTTTTTTTTTTTTTTTTAGGTAGCTTTCTTTACAAAAAAGCTACCTATTGCAGCCGTTCGGAGGAAAGCGATTTCAAAAAATTTTGGTATATTTTCATCGATCATGACCCCCAGACCCCGAAACCACCCTCCGTTCAAAATTTATATATATATATATATATATATATATATCTGACCTATGTCACACTGTAACTCCCGTAATTATGAACCGATTTCCATGTAATTCGGTATGTACATAGTACATACCAATGTCTCGACCGAGTTCGTTGGCCAGCTTCATCCGCCGTTTTGTTTCAAAATGGCGGCCATTTAAAATTTTTAAAAAAATTTAAAACTTGAAATGTGGTACAAAAAATTAAAAATGGAAAAATATTTTTTTCTTATGTATTTGACCTTTATACAAAGATTCCGGAGCAGTTTTTGTTTCGTCTATATCTTAAAAAATGGCTGAGTTATAGCATTTTGAATTTCTAGCGTGGCTGACATTTTGAAATGTCCTGAATTTTGTCACGCGATAAAAGGCGTATTTATGAACCGATTTGGATGTAACTTCGTTTATACATAGTACATACCAATCTCTCGACCGAGTTCGTTGACCAGCTTCACCCGCCATTTTGTTTCAAAATGGCGGCCATTTAAAAAAAATTTAAAAATTTGAAATTTGAAATGTGGTACCAAAAAATTGAAAATGGAAAAATATTTTTTTCTTATGTATTTGACCTTTATACAAAGATTTCGGAGCAGTTTTTGTTTCGTCTATATCTTAAAAAATGGCTGAGTTATAGCATTTTGAATTTCTAGCGTGGCTGACATTTTGAAATGTCCTGAATTTTGTCACGCGATAAAAGGCGTATTTATGAACCGATTTGGATGTAACTTCGTTTATACATAGTACATACCAATGTCTCGACCGGGTTCGTTGGCCAGCTTCACCCGTCATCTTGTTTAAAAATGGCGGCCATTTAAATTTTTAAGAAAAATTTAAATTTGAAATGTGGTACCAAAAATTGAAAATTGAAAAAATATTTTCTTCTTATGTGTTTGACCTTGATAAAAAGATTCGGGAGCAGTTTTTGTTTCCTCTATATCTTAAGAAATGGCTGAGTTATAGCATTTTGAATTTCTAGCGTGGCTGACATTTTGAAACGTCCTGATTTTTCTCACGTAATAACAGGCGTATTTATGAACCGACTTGGATGTACCTTGGTGTGTACATAGTACATACAAATACCTCGACCGAGTTCGTTGGCCAGCTTCATCCGCCATCTTGTTTCAAAATGGCGGCCATTTAAAAAATTAAAAAATAAAAAAAATTAAATGAGATACCAAAAAATTGGAAAATGAAAAAGATTTTTTTTTGTATGTGTTTGACCTTAATACAAAGATTCCGGAACAGTTTTTCTTTCGTCTATATCTAAAAAAAAAATGGCTGAGTAATAGCATTTTGAATTTCTCTTGTGGCTGACATTTTAAAACGACCTGATTTTTGTCACGCGATAACAGGCGTATTTATGAACCTATTTGGATGTAACTTGGTCTGTACATAGTACATACCAATGTCTCGACCGAGTTCGTTGGCCAGCTTCATTCGCCATCTTGTTTCAAAAGGGTTGCCATTTAAAAAAAATTAAATTTAAAATTCAAATTGAGCTATTAAAAAATTGGAAAATGAAAAAGATTTTTTTTATGTGTTTGGTGTTGATACAAAGATTCCGGAGCAGTTTTTGTTTCTGAAAATTTGTTCTTTTGTTGATATCTTAAAAAATGGTTGATTTATAGCACTTTGAATTTCTAGCATGGCTAACATTTTGAAACGATCTTGTATTTGTCACGCGATAACACACGTATTCGCCTATTTCGATGTAAGAATGCATGTGGATAGTATACATCAACACCTCGACCAAGTTCGCTGGCCAGATTCATCAGCCATCTTGTTTCAAAATGGCGGCCATTAAATTAAAAAATATATATATATTTAAAGTGAGGTGCAAAAAAATTAGAAATTGAAAAAGGTTTCTTTCTTAAGTATTTGATCTTGATATAAGGATTCAGGAGCATTTTTTGTTTGTCTTTACCTTAAAAAATGGCTCAGATATAGCAGTTTCAATTTCTATTGTGGGTGACATTTTGAAAAATCTGATTTTTTGCATGCGACAGCACTCCTATATATTAACCGATTCCGATGTGAGTGAGCATGTGCACAGCAATTACTAAGGTCTCGACCAAGTTCACTGCTTAGCCTCCTCCACCATGTTGTCTTAAAATGACAGGCACTTTAAGAAATTGCCGAATTTGACAGCCAAATATAAGTTACTTTAAAGAAAATCAGCTTGGATAAAGCTGACTAATTTCGCGAAATTCTCATTCATTATATTGATAAAAATTAGTATTGAATCTCCTATATTCGGTTTCCACTAAATTGAGCTTCGTGTGTTTGCATGATATAAGTTGGCTTTTTTAAAATAAGGATTATGAAAGCTACCTCTTCCTCCCGGCACTGGCCGGAAGGACTTTTTTCTTTTTGTACATCTCGATGAATTTCTTTATGAGACCTATATAAACATAAAAATATTTTTACATGTTTTTGCAATAACTTTTTTTGCAATTTCTTTTATCTTGTATCTATTTGTATTTATTTTCTTTAAATTCTTTATTCCTACGGCGTATTTGACTTACAGAGTTGAATTCAGTCATTTTCCCCCTGGGGGAAATTTGAGGTTTCGTGAAAGGGGGAGAGGAGCAGACTTTTTACAGTTCTGGAGGGAGGAATTACATTTGCCATTAAAACGCATAAAATCTCAAACATTCCGGGGGATGGGTTTCAAGGCTCAAAGGGAAAAAAGATTACTGACTGAATAGAAAAATATTTTAAAAACAAAAACAAAAATAGTACGCATGCGCAATCAGAGTTCAGTCCATTTCTCTGCTAAGGGGTGAAACGATCAGTTTATATTATCAGGAGGACTTGAAATATTTAGGATATTGTACCAAATTGCGGGAATATTATAGGAAAGGAGATCGTTACAAACATTATCACTTCTAAGTAAAATTTCAATGGATTCACGGATTATTGACGTGTAGTGGTTAGACGTTGAAATGATAATTTTAGCTTTATCGAAGTATAGCTTAATATTTTCTTTTTGGTGCAATCTGGATAAAGCTGTATTTGGTTCGTTAAACTCGATATCAGAAATGTGCTCTTTAATCTTTCTTTAAATTTTCGAGGTGTCATACCAATATAAAATAAACTCTTATGCTGCTCTGTGCTGAATGGGATGATGTAGACTCCTGCTTTTTCATAATCGGGAATAGGATCAATTTTACTGTGAATCAATTCTTTCAATTTTGTTGGAGGTTTGGCTATTAAATTAATATTATGTTTTAGTAATGCATATCTCAATCTCTCATAAAGCTGCGGGATATAATCAAATGTGCAATAAATGGATTAATAAATAGAATAATTTTCGTTTTTAACAGTAAATATTACAGACAACGAAATGGTTCTCCTATGGGATCCCCCATTTCATGATATTTTGCCGAATTAAAACTTAGACTCTTAGAAACAGAGATTATGGAAGATTTTGAAATCAAGCCATCAATTTGGATAATGTATGTAAATGACATTTTCTTAATTTGGGATCATGATTTGCGGTCTTTAAATAATTTCCTGTTAAAACTTAATGAGTTGGATACAAAGATAAAGTTTACGATAGAAATTGAGAAAGAGGGTATTTTATCCTTCCTTGATATTAAATTAATGAAGAATAGTTATGGAAATAAAGTATAAAGTATAAATGTGTTTTGATTATAAGTCATATAAAGAAAACCTTGAAATGAAAAAAAACGACAAAACGGAAACTCTCATAGCACAAAATCAATCGGAGCATCAAGTTTTAAAAATTAGGCGTTTTGCAATTGGAAGGAAAATGAGGGAAGGGAAGTACTTCAAGCATAATGTAAAGAAAACTTCTGTTGTAAAAAAAATAAAAATACCTAATGATTCAGAACTTAAAAAGAAAAATCTAGACAGTGACGATTGGTTTAGCCAAATGTGTAAGAAAAATAAAATAGCACAAATGTTTCAGTTTTCAGATTTCCAAATATGGTTCCATACTGTGCGTGCTGCAAAAAAAATGTTATACGAAATTCATGTGTAAGCTTTGCATCACTTCTTACATGATATTTAAGTAACTGGCAATTAGTTCCATAATTTCTATTCCTAATTACTGATAATTTTCATTTAGATTTTGAATACATTTTGATTTAAAACAATTACTCTTATTTTCAGATATTTTATTTTATTACATTTCATTGCGGTTATTTTGGTTGATTGTTTCATTAATCACAAACTCTGCTTTTAATAGAACTAGGGGATTGTACCCGGGCTTCCCGGGTTAAAGAATATAGGTGAAATAATTTTTTAATTGAAAACTAATAATTTTTTATAAGCAATAAATTTTTTAGATTAACCACTTACATTAAAAAACATTTCTCATATTGAAAATACGAATTATACAATCAAATAAATTTTGAAATTTATGAAAAGCGATATTCTCTTATTAGCCGCATGCTAAGAGTTATTTGCCAAGATTTTGTTACTTATGGCATCCTTTTATATTCTGATAATTTCAGAGCTTATACATGTCTGGTAAATTTGTGTTTTATTTATTAACCATTTGGAAAAATGGTTATTCTTCTCGTCAGGATGAGAAATTAAAAGCATATCTGGAGGTTTTCATTGGTTTAATCCGCATTTTATTCGTTTTATGATTGGTCTATACAGTAATCTGTATTTCCCTTTAATTTCAACAACGATGGATACCTTCTGTTGCCACTATGACAAAAAAGTAACAAAAACTACAAAAAAAATTATAATAACTCAGAAACAAATTGAGATACAGCTTTCAAACAAATTGCATTTAAAAGTACATTTTTTTCTCTATCCGACGGTGTAAAAAGTAATACTGTCGGATGTTTAGAAGTTTAAAAATGAAATTTCATTTACAATTGGCCGTCAGATTTCTTGGAAATCTGACGATGGAAAAGCCTTTTCCCGAACAGCCAATGAAATGCTTGGATATTTACGTAAGTTTCAGGTGGATAATACTTAAGTTTCATGAAATCTGACTGGTCGCAGGCGATATTTTTGGCTTGCAATTTTTACGTGTCATAACACTATTAATGTTTAATTCATGGCGTACGTAATGTATGATCAACTCCGTGCGATTTTTTATGTCTTAAATTTTAGTCTTCAAAAAAATCGTTTTCCAAATGGTCGTTGTTACGTAATGACTATCTTTTTCTTTCATCCATGTATCAGTCACCTGCATAATTATTTAACTGGTTGTAATTGCATTGTTTCAATATCTGGCAACAGTTGGTTTTGTTTTGTTCTAGAAAGAAGTTTATAAAAATAAAGTAATTTGAAATATATGGCTCTTCTATCATTGAATTTAAGTTAGAAATATATTCGCTTTAACAATAAGAAATGTTATTGAGGGCAGTTTTAATAGCTTATAGATATTTTAATACTTAACTTTTAGGGATTCATTTAGTTAAGAGATTTATTTACATTGGAATCCAACATATGGCGTCCGCGACAGGATTAGAATCTGTAAGTAGAATTTTATTTGAACTGCTCAAGTGAGAATTATTATTATTGTTGATGTTGAATAATATGGATGCGTTGAAAGCAGCTAGACGACAGCATCGTAGAATTTTCACTAAAGCGTGTAACGAATTTGATGCAAGTGAAAATAATTTATCGTCTGCTGAAAAAATTCTGAAATTGACAATAATAGAAGAGAAAGCGAAATTTATGACCGATGTAGAATATAAAATTAGAGAAATATTGTATAGCGACCAAGCTGACGAAGAAACAATAGACAAAGATATCGATGAATCTGAGGTTTACATCGATCGCTGGCGTGTATTACAACAGAAATTAAACGAACTTTTGGTTGTAAAAAATGAAGATTTGAAATCTGATATTTCGGTAATTAATAAGAATGTATTGCTTCATTATCCGAAGATACAGTTACCTACTTTTAATGGTGAAATTAAAAATTAAATTATCGTCTGCTGAAAAAATTCTGAAATTGACAATAATAGAAGAGAAAGCGAAATTTATGACCGATGTAGAATATAAAATTAGAGAAATATTGTATAGCGACCAAGCTGACGAAGAAACAATAGACAAAGATATCGATGAATCTGAGGTTTACATCGATCGCTGGCGTGTATTACAACAGAAATTAAACGAACTTTTGGTTGTAAAAAATGAAGATTTGAAATCTGATATTTCGGTAATTAATAAGAATGTATTGCTTCATTATCCGAAGATACAGTTACCTACTTTTAATGGTGAAATTAAAAATTGGTTGCAATTCTGGGGTCAATTTCAAAAAATTGATCAAGATACTAGCCTAGATTTTCATGACAAATTTGCGTATTTATCACAAGCTATGGAAGAAGGCAGTGTGGCAGAAGAATTGATTAGAAGTTTTCCGCCTGGCGGTAATAGTTATGCCAAAGCTGTAAGTAAACTTAAATCTCGTTTTGGACGGGAAGAACTTTTGATAGAATATTATGTTAGAGATTTGTTAGGCCTTGTACTGCAGAAGCAAAATCCAGGAAAACATAATTCTTTGCGACGATTATATGATTCATTAGAATCGAAACTGCTATCATTAGAAACTCTTGGAGTTATTAGAGACAAATATGCTGCGATGTTATATCCGCTTGTTGAATCGTCTCTTCCAGATGATATTCTTAGAGCATGGGAAAGGTACAGAACGTCTCACAGAAGATCGTCAAATAGATGTAATGATGTGGAATCTGAACTAGATAAAAATCATGATACAGATTTAAAGAATGGTGTTGTAATTGGCTCAAAAACTGATCTAGATAATTTATTAGAATTTCTGCAAGACGAAGTTGAAGCAGAAGAAAGAATTTCTTTGGCAAGTAAGAGTTTTGACAAAACTTTTCGATACAAAGCTGCACGCAATAATCATGAATTCGAAGAATCTCAAATATCTACTGTATCAGATTTATTAAACATTGATAAGAGAAAATATACTAGAAATAAGAATAATTTTAAACAAAAACTGTGTATTTTTTGTGACAAGCGACATGCATCGAAAAAATGTTTCAAGGCAATGTCAATGTCGTATGATGTTAAGAAAGACATAATGCAAAAGAAGGGAACTTGTTTCGTGTGTTTAAAATTAAACCATCTAGCCCGAAATTGTAGAGCAAAAGTAAAATGCGTTGTATGCAGAAAAAAACATGAAACTCTAGTATATCCAAAAGTTCCTGAAAAGTTAATCAAGCCTGAAGAAGCCCAAGATGCCTTAAAAGCTCTGAATAATTATTACTTCAGGGGATCTTCTTTGAGTGTTGAACCTTCAAAAAGCAAGCTTCATCATGAGCCAGGATCACAAGGACGAGCTAGAGGAGATTCAAGCAGGGGACGTGTTGGTTATGGTGGACCCCGTGGTGGTGATGGGTATGCTAATGGCTACGGCCGAAGATATGACAGCCCACCTTTTGGAGGTCGAGATTTTTATGACCGTGGCTACAGTTCAATGTCGCCTCGCATGAAACCATACCCTTCACCTTATGATCGTCCTAGTCCATCTATGGCGCCCATGAGAGATGAATATGCGGATCCCTATTCATCATCTTTGAGAGATCCATATTCACCAAGATCTGGCATGTCTCCTGTTTCACGTGATTTGTATGGAAGAAGCAGTAAAGCAACATTTCTTTGACACAGTTAAGGTTGAAAATGATAATTTTTTAGTCAATAGGCTTTCGACTGAATATCACCCTCCTCTTCCTGACAATTTTGATTTGTGTTTGAAGAGTTGAACAAAGTTGTGAATCCTATAAGTAATCCTAATCCAAAGTTGTGAAATATCAGAGCAAATTTATGAGCTACATGGGAATCAAAATCCTCCAGACCTACCTAGAAGAGGCTGTTCTAGCCATCAACAATTAAAATTGAAATGGTGGGAGAGACCCGAATGGTTGTATTCGCCCTATGAGAAATGGCCCTCCACTGAATTTATTGCTGATGAACACAAAGTTCTTAAAAAAAAAAAAAAAAAAAAAAAAAAAAAAAAGAAAGAAAGAAAAAAAAAAGATGTTTCCTCGTCGGATACTATCCTAATTTCCAGTAGTGAAAATGTGGAAACTGGTTGGTATTATTGCTACAATTCTAAGGTACCGAAAGGATTTAACTTGTAATTTTAAATTGTTGAGTTGTGCTTTCCCCACAACTCAAGGTGGGAGTATGTTACGTAATGACTATCTTTTTCTTTCATCCATGTATCAGTCACCTGCATAATTATTTAACTGGTTGTAATTGCATTGTTTCAATATCTGGCAACAGTTGGTTTTGTTTTGTTCTAGAAAGAAGTTTATAAAAATAAAGTAATTTGAAATATATGGCTCTTCTATCATTGAATTTAAGTTAGAAATATATTCGCTTTAACAATAAGAAATGTTATTGAGGGCAGTTTTAATAGCTTATAGATATTTTAATACTTAACTTTTAGGGATTCATTTAGTTAAGAGATTTATTTACATTGGAATCCAACAGTCGTTGTAATTTGATAAATTGCTATTTTTTTATTATTATTTTATTTATTTATTCACAGGGAAGTTTTTTTAAATGGATATTAGCCGTAAGAAAATGTTGAACTCTTTATTTTGTTTTAAGGGCAAACGGCTTAATATTTCGTAATCGAGCTCCGCGCGATATAGATAAATTAATAAAAAATATTTCATGCTTTAAAATTGTTTTTAAAACCATAGACAATCAGTAAACTGAGATGAACTTAGCAAACAAATTCCATTTGAAAAAATGTTACATTTGTGTTTTTTCAATATTATTCTTTTATTTGTTTATAAAAGAAGTATTAATTTTGTTAATTTGTCTTTCACAAATTTGTTAGATTGGTGGTTTTTAATATTATTCTTTTATTTGTTTACAAAGGAAGTATTAATTTCGTTACGCAAAAATAGAAACAAATGCTGAAAAACGTTTGTTGCTTTATGTGCAACATGTTTATTATTATTTAGTATTGAAACCGGCACGTGATAAGATAAACTTTTAAAAAAATCATGCTTAAAAATTATTTTAGAAAATATATTACATCAGTCAATGAATACATTTTCAAACAAATTACATTTGAAAGTAAATTTTTTCCCCTATGCGACAAAAATTGAAAATGTATGATGGTCAGATGATTAAAAAATTGCAGTAGCGAAAATTTCAAGTCAGAAATTTTATCGTGAAGTGTTGCCCTTCGCAAAATGATGTCAGCGTTACGCACATATACGTTTGTTCTTTATAATATAGATACGTAATCAGTAAAATATAATAAAGAACAGTTATTAGGATGTGGTTATCAATTGAAGCTTTTATTCTTGGATTTCCGGAATGAAAACAGAAATTTCACCTTCTCAAAATTTGCATACGCACTTCTCATATCCATCACTTTAAAAAAATTTTTTATTTTGTTTGATCATTTAAAAATCATTTTAACTCAAAACTTGAAGTCAGGATTGTCAGCAACATCTTTTATGTGAACAGACGCACTCTTTACTTGAAATTCTAATCTCAATTTCAGAAAGAGTAAAAATTTCTGTAATTTATGTTTTTTAGACGCATTTATGTTAAAATGTTTAGTTTTATTTAAGAAAATGATCGTTTTCTTTTAAATATGACTTCATTTTCACTTAAATAAGCATTTCGCCTAGTGTCTGAAACTTAGTATTAGTACACATGTAGAAGGAAATACAATACAGAAAATTTATGAGGAAAAATGCGTGTTTTCAAAAGCAGTATGTTATTTTCCGTTATTATGCCCCTAATATAATATTCTGCTCCTAGTGGGATTTTGTGCCACTAAATCCTATACCACAATTTTTATCAAAAATTTTGAATTTTTATCAGAAAATAGCATGAATAAAGTCAAAAATACCTCGTTATTTCCCTCTTGTCTGCAATAATGAAAGTTATCTAATTTTCATCAATTTGAAGAAATTCCATAAAATGCTTTTAAAATTAAAATATAAAAGTGGGGATATTAAAAAAAAAAAAAAAAAAAAAAAAAAAAAAAAAAAAAAAAAAACAGATAGTGCGATCACATCTACAACAGAAGAGCTTTCTTTAAAAAAAATACATATATTAGTTAAATTAAAAAGCAGAAAAACCAACGTTTAAAATGCACAAATAATATATGAAAAGCAGCAAGCAGCTGTTTCGAATCTACTAGCGAGATTCTTCTTCAGTGCAAAAGGAACAGCGTGCTAAAAAAAGCAAGGCTGAGCGAAATTGGTTCAGCAGAAAGATCAAGGCAGATGACTAAAAAACACATTTCTGCTTTAAATATATAGATTATATAAAATTAGGAAAAATTAAATGAAGCAAATTTTTTTATTTTGATAAAATTATAGTACAATGTCCTAAAGAATAGCATTAAAATTTTATTATTCGAGATAATTTTCGACAAAAACTTCAGGAACGCGATATTATTTTAAACCACGAATTATTTGTTTGCTTGTCTAACTCGGTGAAAGAAATCCATTCAGGCGAGAATCATCAATTTCTGTAATATGAATCGCTATTATTTTCATGTCACCTCTCTTTTATAAAGACACTCTAAATTTTTGTAAAACATTGCGTTTTATCAGTGTGTGATTTCGATTACATTATTTTCAAAAGTGAAGAATTTTCACCTATGAAAAATTTCAAAGCAGCTGGGCTGTGAAAATGACGCACTTCTACAAAACATAATTCAGGTTTAAGAATTAAAATACATGCTTTTTTATAAAATGACGTCATTTGCATCCGCTAGAGCAATTCACTTTTACAATTCAGTCTTAAAATTCGTCTATAAAAGTGTGCATATGACGTCATTATCACGGAATAACAGAAAATATTCTTGACATAGCCCATATTTTAATTTCAACTTTTTTTTCAGGTTTTATGTGAAATGGCAACAGAAAGATACAGTATCTCCCATTCTCGACTCTTTTCCGTTTAGTTTCAAGGACTTTCAATGGAAATGAAGTACTTTTGTTGCCACGATAAGAAAAAGGGTATTAAAAACTACAAAAAAATTAATATCTGAAAAATAAATTGAGATACAGCTTTCAAACAAATTGCATTTAAAAGAGCATTTCTTTTCCTTATACGACGGTGTAAAAATTTAAAATTTGCGATGTTTAGAAGTTTAAAAAATTGCAGTAGACAAAATTGCAAAACCCAAATTTTATTTAAAATTTCAAAACGTTGCCATTCGCAAAATGACGTATGCGTTACGCACAGATATGTTTGTCCTTTATAATATAGATAGTTATATTCTCTAGTCATTAAAACAACCTGATATTGTTTGGTCCAATTTAGGAAACTGGGGGTCCAACATAGGCGACCAGTTGCTGAATTTGGACTACTTCAGAAATTTTTTTCAAATTAAAATAAAACTTAAGATTTTCAAAAAGAAATTGATCTAAAGATTTATTTAGTTAGTAGATGAATAGATTGACCCCGTGTAGTAGTCTTTTGCAGATATTCCAAAAATTAAGTGAGTTACACCTGAAAATAAGTGACGTGGTCCAAATTCGGCTACTCTCCCCTATGTATATATATAATCTATATATATCTACCCTATATATATAAAATCCTAATGAAACGAATTTATGAAACGGAAGTATGAATCGGATGATTAATCAACTGATTATGTTTCACGGCGATTTCTCCTAAAATATGGAATACTTTGCGATGAAATTAACACCAAAAATCAATATTGATCCGCAGATGTAAAAACTGGTATTAGAATTTTTAAATTCGAAGTAGATTTCGAAATATTAATTTTTTTCTAATTTTATATACATTTTTCTAATGATGGCAACTCAAATTTTAATCAAACAGATATTTTTTTTTTCAGATTTTAGAAAAGGTTACTATTTTAAACTAATTTGGCAAGAAGTTTGGCCTCCCTTAAATGTATGCTAAGAAATGTATCATGTTACATTTATTCATAATTCAATTTGTATTTCATTATCATTTTATTTAATACAAACTGAAATATTAAAAATAAATGGCTTTCACTTTATTTTTTTAAACGAAATGAAAAGAAAAATATTAGGCACAGATATCATATACGCACCGAGGTATCTAATTGGCGCCAAAAATGGCATTATTTTGGTTGACATGGAAACCCGGCTGTTGTTGTTAATTTAATAATAAATGTTTATTTACTTTATTTTTTTTTAATTACATAAATTGTTTTGTTCCATAGTTAATTATTTTTTTGGTTATTTTCCTTTAAAAATAAAAAATAATAGAAAATAATTAAAAAATACGGTACTACTTAGTTATTCCATCGACCCATTTTGCAAAATTATATAAATCGCCAAACCACTCGCCAAATTACACAAATTGACATAAGTTTTATTTTAAATAACGAAAGAACAAAGAAAATAGTATAACATTAATAAATATACAAATAAAACGTCGAAATAAGAATCACTTGATGACGTAAAGACGTGTAACTTGCTTAAAGTCAAGTGAATGTGACATTTACGATCAACCATTATTGGCATTTAATCTTATAGTTTGGTGATAGATTTTTGGTCGACGGGATAACTACACTGTAAAAAAAAAATCCCCAACGTTCCTGGGAAAAAATGGGCAGCTGAATTGCCCATTATTTCCAAGAAACATTTCTTGAAAATGACTGGAACTTTACTGTATATGTTAAAAACTTTCTACAGAAATGCCAGTAAGTTTTCTGCGAAATACCAGGAATACTTCTGTTGACAGCAAAACATTACTGACATTTCACAGCATGCGGGATCCGCAGACGATTTTTACATTTCCAGTTGACAATTTTCGCTTTATTATCATTATTTGTTGGAATGAAAAAATATTTTGAAATTGACATCAAAATTATTATTTATAATTTTCACGAAAAAGTAAATTTTCAGTTAAAACACAATAAAGTTAATATACATATGATATATTGTTTCTGAACTTTGCTTAAAATATAAAAATATATAAATGTAAATAATAATTAGAAAAAAAATCTAGACATAAAATATTTTGGATTTTCGTCAGTAATTATGTTAGTTTACAAGTCAGATAAAATACATATAAATTTTCATGAAAAAAAAAAAAAAATCCTAAACGTAATTGTGTATTTTTTCCGAAAATAAAAAAAAATTCAAATTTGCAGCAATTCAAAGTGTCAAATATATATCAAAATTAAATCAAATTGTAAAGTGTTAAAATATAAAATTAATTAAAAAAGAAAAAAAAAAGTCAAGAGGTAGCATCGAATTCGGGCCGTACGGGTGGCGTGCGAGCCTTCTGCGTCCACACCACGGAAGACACATTGAGAGCTGCAAACTAATGGGTATTTGAAACGTATGCTAAACCTCGGCATCTAATTTCTGAAAATCTAAGGCCCATTTGAAGAAATCCTTTCACAAAAATAATTAGAGATAAGAACTCTAAAACATACTTTAAATTAATAAAAATCGGTGAGAATCATATTTGATGGTCCCCTGGTTAATGGAGATCCAAATAATAGGCGTATTTTTTTACACGGTCTGCTCGTTAAACATTCCACAGAAAAGTACGAGAGATAATCTCTTAGCGATGTCACAGAGGTATTGTATTTTCATCTGAATGGTCTTGACAATAGAGACGTAAAGGATTATGTCGTCTATTGATTTATTTGCATTCCATATTGATTTTTTTACATTCATTTAAGGAATTCGTTTTCGACACTCGCGCGCGAGCAACGGATTATAGCAAAAAAATAATAAATGGCGGCCGCAGCGTTTTGCTGTTTCCAACTTTTGTTCAGGAACGTTTCAGATAAGAAAACCAGAATTTCACAGGAAAGAGCTAAATTATTCTGAAAACCTGAGAAAAGGCGAAACGTTCCTGGATTTTACATGGAACGTTACCATTTTTTTTTACAGTGTAAGTAGTACCAAAAATACATATGTAACTGGTGTTCGAAAAGGAGGATTTCGCCAAATTTTCGTAAAAAAATCACGCCAAACCGGGTGCGTATATGGCATCTGGCCAAATATTAAATGATGTAACAAACGATGACATTTAATTTCAACTTCAAAGCAATGTTTTAATTTACCACTCGAAAAAAAAAAATGCTAACTGGCGACTTGAAAAATAGCTATTGGCGAGATTTGCACCCGGCTAGCCTAACAGTGTTGGGGCGCCAACCATGTACCAAGAATTCTTTGCGACCAAGGAAACTTTTATGTAGTTTTATTCGAAAAATAAATTTGATTTTTTAATCAAAAGGGAAAACTTTCGGCACAGAAGTCATATACGGACCCATATTGACGCGATATTTTTCTGACGCCAATATCATATACGCAACGTGTACTTAACTGGCGCCATAGTATCGTTATTTTGCTTGATTTGATAAGCCGGATGTTGTTGTTTATGCTGTTGACGTTTTCCCCAAATTAGCGTCTGAAAAAAATCGAGCCAATATGGGGCCGTATATGATATCTGGGCCAAACTTTCATATGAAAAGCGAAGGGATCAGAGCGTATTTATTTATGGCAGTTACATGACCTGGACTATTATAATATAGATGAAATTATGGCGACAGAATAATATTTAGCGACTTATCACCTGTACCTTGCTAACATTAAAGTACCTAAATGGCAAAAGGAATATAAAAAGCGAAGTGGTTCGCCCGGAACTGTTGACGGTAGTCACATGACTTAGGCTATTGTTATAGAAATTGTTTTAAAATACCGGGAGACAAAGACTCTGTACACTTAATTCATTTTATTTTAGCTTCTTTTCAAACGTTTAACTGATCCTGATTAATCAAACACAAAAACAACCATTGGATGACTTAACAGCAACTGATTCGGCCTTAAACTTTTGAAATCAAAGGAAATTGAATAGAAATCCGTTTACAGGGAGATCTGCACAGCTTTTTTCGGTATAATTCAATCTTCTATAATATTTTTAAAACAGATCAGATTAGCGTGTTTTTAGATTCTGCGGTGTCTGAACGGGGGGTTGGCGAGCGTAGCTTGCATGGGCAGAGCCCCCTAGTATATATACATATATATATATACAGGGTGTTCCGTTAAAGGAGTCCAATATTAATAGGGGTAATAGAGGAGATCACACGGAGCATAAATCAGTATATAATGCCTGGCCGGATCTCAATAATTTTCAAGTTACAACAAATAGAATGAAAAATCGGAAATTTGTAAAAAAAACCTCATTGCTAAACTATCGATAATGCTACATAAAAACGAAGCACATATCTAGAAAGAGCAGAAAATATCCTACGAAATGACATAAGTTGTTTTAGAATATTGAGAATTAATGGCGAGTTACAAGCTCTGAAACAGTGAAGAAATACAAAATCAAATATTTAGCAAAATAGTTAATCGTTAATTCCAAAAATGCAACTCTACCTACATCAAGGAAAATGTTATAAAATTTGGTCCATTCCGAAAGCTTTCGAAGAAGCTGACAATAAACCATATCAGTTTAATTGTATGGGAGAAATCAAGCAGTTCCCTAGTTACAACTCTGTACTGTTGCACGCTCGGAAAGGGCGAAACTCCGCCCATGACGATTGTAAACACCCCGTTTTAATATCTTTCAATTATACATTTCTGATCAACCTCTATCAATACCCTTTCATTATTCAGTCTGGTCAAGTGAATGACATATTGTGCAGCTCTCGCCTTGTCTTAAAGCGAACTCCGTGACTGCTGCGTTTCCTCCATGAACTTTCAGGATGATGAAGAAGAAGTACTTTTTATGCAAATTTTCTATGTGTATAGGAAGAAAAGTGTAATAAAACAGCAGTCATCAGTGGGCGTTATGTTAAAGGGAGGCTGTTGTAAGTGGGATTGTAGTAAGTTGATGTATAATAATTATGCCGGAATACTCTAACGAAGAATATGTGGACATGCATCTGATGTACGGGCAAGCTCATGGAAATGCATGTCTAGCACAGCGCATGTACCGTGAGCAATTTCCAAGGAGACGTTGCCCAAGTTCGAAACTCTTCATAAAAATCGATAGACGATTACGGGAGACTGGATCGTTTAATACAGCAAGCATTGATGCAGGGAAACCTCGACATGTACGAACACCTGCAATGGAAGAAGATGTACTGAATATTTTTAAAGATAACCCCTCCACGAGTACACGAGCTGCTGCGTCTGAAGTCGGTGTTTCTCACCAAAGTGTGTGGCGTGTTCTGCGTGCAGAAAACATGCACCCCTTTCATGTGCAGCGGGTACAACTGTTATCAGTAACAGATTGTGCTCAGCGAACAGAATTCGTACGCTGGTTGCTTAATGCAACAGAAAATAATCCACAATTTCTGGAAAATATTTTATTTACTGATGAAGCAACATTTACGAGAGAGGGCGTGGTAAACACGCACAATATGCACACATGGTCATATACAAATCCGCACACTGTTTTCCCGTCGAACGCACAACAAAAGTTCAGTGTGAACATTTGGGCAGGTGTCCTCGGCGATTATCTCATAGGACCATATTTACTCCCAGATGTACTCAATGGCAGTACGTACTTGGTTTTCCTACGGGATATCTTACCGCAGTTACTGTAAAATGTGCCAGCAACATTGCGCCACAATATGTGGTTTATGCACGATGGCGCACCGGCACATTTTTTCATAGGTGTTCGCAATCACCTCAATTCAACATATCCTGGGAAATGGATTGGACGCAGTGGACCTGTTGCTTGGCCTGCACGCTCTCCAGACCTCAATCCGTTAGACTTTTTTGTTTGGGGACACCTTAAATCGCTGGTGTATGAAACGCATGTGGATACACCGGAGGATTTACTAGCGCGAATCGTTGTCGCTGCAGGAGACATTCCCAACTCCGTCGGAGTTTTTCGGCGTGTTCGCCAATCTTTACGACGTCGCTGTCGGCTGTGCGATTCTGTTAATGGGCGCAACTTCGAACACCTATTATAATAATGTCCGTTCGTCTGTCTTCCGACATTGAACTGTGCAGCGCAGGCCAGAAGACTATGCTTCACATATGTCATAAAGTACGTGGAATGTAATTCTTTATTTGTCATTTTTCTTTTATTTTCAACACTTTTTGGCACAGCATTTTGTAAGTCACAGACTGTGGTGTACTCAAATTGTAAATTAAAAAGTTTGTATGAATTAATTTAAAATTTAGTGTCTTTTTTAAATTTATAATTAATAAAATTATTATGCTATTTGTTATTATTATTTCCTATCATAAATTATGATGCACATATACATACAATAATTGTCCATGTAAAACATGTACTGAAACTTCTTGCATAGTTACAAATCGCAATATTTTTAATTATTTCCGAATTTTCACCACCAGTTTAATTTTAAAGAATTTAACTTAAGCTTTATATCAATAAAAGACCACTTTAAAATGTAGACTATTATTGTAAAGTTATTTTGGTTCATTCAACTCTTAAATAATTAAAAATGTTGCATCTCAGAAGAAGCATGATCGAAAATGTATAGTTGAGAGTAATTAAAAAGGCGGTGTTTACAATCGTGATGGGCGGAGTTTAACCTTTGCTAGTGTCAAAGAAAGCGGAGTTGTAACTAAGAAACTGATTAATTTCTCTCACACAATTAAACCGATATGGTTCATTGTAAGCTTTTTCGAAAGTTTTCGGAATGGACCAAATTTTACTACATTTTCCGTGTTGTAGCTAGAGTTGTCTTTTTGGAATTAACGATTAACTATTTTGATGTATACTGGATTTCGTACTTTTTTCACTGTTTCAGGACTTGTAAATCGTCAATAAATATTGCTATTTTAATACAATTGATGTCATTTTGTAGGTTTTTTCTGCTCTTTCTAAATATGTGCTTCGTTTTTATGTAGCATTATCGATAGTTTAGCAATGAGGGTTCTTTTACAATTTTCCGAATTTTCATTCTATTTGCTGTAACTTGAAAACTATTGAGATCCGACCAGGCTTTATATACTGATTTATGCTCCATGTGATCTCCTCTATTACCCCTATTAATATTGGACCCCTTTAACGGAACACCCTGTATATATATATATATATATATATATATATATATATATATCTGATCTTTGTCACACTGTAACTCTCATACTTATGAACCGATTTTGATGTAACTTGGTGTGTACGTAGTACATACCAATGTCTCGACGGTGTTCATTGCCAGATTCATCCGCCATCTTGTTTCAAAATGGTGGTTATTTAAAATTTTTAAATTTAAAATTAGGCACCAAAAAATTAGAAATTGAAAAAGATTTTTTTTCTTATGTGTTTGATATTGATACAGAGATTCTGGAGCATTTTTTGTTTCTTCTATATCTTAAAAAATGACTGAGTTACAGCACTTTGAATTTCTACTGTGGCTGACATTTTGGAACGATCTGATTTTTGTCACGCGATGACACGCGTATGTATTAACCGATTTGAATGTGACTAGGTACGTGCATAGTATGTAACAATGTCTCAACCAAGTTTGTTGGCCAGCTTCATCCGTCATTTTGTTTGAATATGGCGGCAATTTAAAAAATTTAAAAAAAAATTAATTTAAAATGAGGTACAAAAATATTAGATATTGAAAAAGCTTTTTCACTTAAGTGAATAACCTTGATAGAAGGATCCCGGAGCACTTTTGTTTTGTCTTTATCTTAAAAAATGGCTGAGATATAGCAGTTTGAATTTCTAATGTGGGTGACATTTTGAAAAATCTGATTTTTTGCCTGTGACAGCACTCATATATATATCAACCAATTTGGACGTGAGTGAGCATGTGCACAGGAATTACTAAGGTCACCAAGTTCATTGGTTACCTTTGTTGCAACCAACATGCTTTTTTAAAAAGACGGGCATTTCAAGATATCGTCCAGTTTGCCCACCAAATATAAATCTCTTAAAATAAAATCAGCTTGCAGAAAGCTGACTAATTTCGCAAGATTCTCATTCATATTCAGTATTGGCAAAAACTGGTATTGAATCTTCCATAATCGCTTTCCACTAATTTGAGCTTCGTGTGTTTGAATAATATAAGCTGGCTTTTTAAAAATAAGGAATATGAAAATTAACCTCTTCCTCTCGGCAATGGCTGGAAGGACATTTTATATATTAAAATAGAAATATTTTGAACAGCCATTACACTTTTAAGTCACTTTTATTGGTGATTTAGGTATTATTCACTCGAACAAATGATATACTACTTAGAAGATCAAGGCAATTCATCCACATCAATAATATATTGTATTCCCAATTCATCTAGAATTCTTGCTGAAATCTTTTATTTGCCATTTAACGTTTCTTCAAACTTCATTTGAAATTCGGAAAAAAATGAACAGGGAAGTTCTATCGGTTTCTTTTTTAAATCCACTCTTTACGAGAAGATCACTTTATAATTATCTTGCGATTTATTCACGCTCTCCGTGTTACGCTATTTAGATGCGTCCATAATTACATAATTACGTAACACTTATAGTCTTTCCCTCATAGCATGCATGGTCACAGTGACGTCATTGTGACGTCACTGTAAGTCACTGTGGTCACGTCACATCTGTGACCAAAATGCCACCACTCAGTGATGTCACATTGTGACTGAGATGTGAACTTCTTAGAAAACTTTAAAAAATTACAAAAATTATTAAAAACATGTTATTTACTGTAAAATATATTTTTCTGCCGGATTAACAAATTTTTTAAGCCGTGGTCCAAGTTGCATCTGTGTCTCTAACAAAAACTTTTTATTTTCATATAACATAAAATGTAATTAATTCATCAGCAACACAAAACGATTTCCTAATTATGAGAATTTCATATTATTAAAAAAATGTTTTAGGTAAGCAGACCTCGACTTATCTTTTATAAAGATTTTTGTAAATGATCATCTGTTATACTAGAAGTTTCTCAAAGAGTAGTCGAAACATTTCTGTCGTTTCAAACTAAAAACTTTCTATTACAGTTAAGGCTGCAGCTTTTAATGAGCACGCAGAAAGCGTCTTCAAAGTTCAGTCATATATGCATTTCTTGCTTTATAATTTGCATTCAAGTCATTTTTTTTCCTCTTAGTGTTTCACTATTTTAAGTTTTTTTTTTTTTTTTTTTTTTTTTTTTTTTTATTCTACTTCTTTCAAACGTTTAAAATAGAATTGACATTTTCCGAATATAAAATTAATGTACAAAATTTAGGCAAAGCCCACGATATAATTAATTATTCATGTTTTATTTTTTGTTTTCAAAATATATCTTTAAAAATTATTTTACAAGTTTTATTCTACAGAAAATTAATATTAAGAGAATGGCAGATTGACAAAGAAAAACTCATCTCTTCTCGATAATCTTGTTGTATTTTTTTAGAAGATATTTTGTATATATTACCTGTGATACAAATTTTACTTTTAAAAAAAAGGAGGGAGTCATCATTATTACCATTAAATTAATTTGTATACATTTTGAAAATTTAAGCAATGTTTTATCTAGTAAACTCTAATTATGGATAATATTATTATTATAATTTACGTAAATGAAACTTTACAATTCAATAAAACTGATAAAAATAAAAGATGAAATACAATAAAACATTTTCAAACAGGAAATTGAATTAGAGACAATTTGACAAAATTATTACGCATTTAATTTCCTTCCGAAACTGTGGTATAGAAAAACAAATAAAACCAAAAAACATCTGCTTCGAACCTTCGAACTTCGAAACTTACAAATCGTCTGCATCTGCACTATTTCAGTTGTTACCACTCGACTGCAGAATAACGGATAAAAGTAACAGTGAAACTTTTTAGAATAAACGCGGGACACTGGACATTTCTGTGGACACTGTGGACACTGAAGTTCTGTGGACACTGGACAGCATAGATGTGTTGACACGGATTTAAAAACTGAAACAAGAACGTTCTCAGGATCCAAGTTAGTTCAGCTAACAAAATATAAACCCGAGAAAATTACGGTAGCTTTGACTTGTTGAAGATGATTCAAGTCATTGCTATCGTACTTATAATCGGATTTAATTGGTTCCCCAAAATCAAAGTATCACATACAACGTCAATGAAATTAGGTATGTAAAAATATTATTTTCCCTGTTTGCTTTTTTTTTTATTTTATTACAACAATTTTAGTTAGTTTCTCATTAACATGCTGTAGAACATAAATATTTCATTACATTTATTTTTTATTTTGCTGAAATATCTAAAATATTATTTTCCTTGTTTGCTTTTTTTTTTTTTTTTTTTTTAATTACAATGATTTCAGTTATCTTCTAATAAACATGTTATAGAACACAAATATTTCATTACATTTATTTTTTATTTTGTTAAAATATCTAACTTCCTTTTCAACAGCTTTGATCAGATTATTAAAATTAGTGATTTAAATTGCATTTTAATCTGGTTTATTTTCTTATTTAAATATTGGGTTAAAACCATGTGGTGGCATAAATATAAAAGTATATGGACAAGTATTATCATCAATCATTAACATAATTAATAGACATTTAAAGATAATTAAATTATTTAAAATTTTTGGATGTTATTAACGTTTACCATAGCAAGACCCCTATTTGTAATGAAGTTTGTAGCATGTTATTTCATTTACAAGGACAGTCAATTGTATTCCATTACATTACGGCTTGTGGGAAAAAAATCGTTTCAAATGATTTTTAATGATTTTACACGCTTTCAAACAGAATAAAATTGATATGCATTTATGAAGCGCACTAAAATGTGCATTCCATAGAATATGCGATGCAAAGAATAGTTATTGTTCATTTACAGGGCTAAAAAAGGAATTCCAATACATAATGATATAGGGGTGGAGGGAATTGTTTGCGGCGTACTTTATTTATGTTAATCCATTTGATATGTAATGAAATTGATATACGTCGGTGAGGTTTACATACTATGAATTATTTCATGTATAATACGAAGTGTATATAGCATTTACAGGGACACACAAAATATTTCAGATACTATATTGTATCCGAAGTACTGTTCATTAGCGACGATTGCTGGAAATACATTTTTAATTATGATATACACTTTTATGATTCACTACATTTATGCATACTATATGGTGTATATATATATGCTATAATTCATATACAGGAATATACAAAAGTATTCGAAAGGGTTACTGGGTATTGCTTAAAGGAGGTTTTTAAATAAGTTATGCATTTTAACGCTGCACTGTATTTAATTTACTAAGAAATGTTTGTAGTATATAGATAAAATGATATAAAGGGTCACGCAAAGAATTGGATACGTTGCCATCTATGAATTATAATTTCTGGAAATGTAATTTCAGCAGTTTTAAGAGTGTTTTAGCTTGAATAAAATTTTAACTAAATAGTGGCGTGTAATAAAGGTTCTAGGTAAACTACAGGGTTGTACAAAATTATTTAAGTATGTTTCCATATATTAGTATAAATTGCTGAAAGAGAATTTCAACCTGTTATGCGTTTCCTTGATAAACTAAATTTTTCCATTATATAGTATATATATATCAATCTACAGATCAAATACAGGACTGTTTAAAAGAATTAGAAAACATATTTGGCTGTGGATGGTAGGGTGTCAACGATTTTAATCGGTTGATTTAAATCAGCGATTAAATCATGATTTTAATCAACCGATTTTTTTAAAAAAATCATTGATTAAAATCAAAAATTTTCTAAATGTTTAAAATGTCAAAAAAAGTATTAAAATCTAACATGAACATAATTTGAAAGTTTCTACAGGTATTTTGACTTATTAATAAACAAAAAAAGAGCTTTAAATAATTGTTTCTAAGCTTAATTCATTAGTATTGTAAAAAAATTAAAAGCATTGTTTTTAAGTTTTTATCCAGATTAAAACAGTTTCATTTAAAAATGATATTTAAATCTAACATAATTTGCAATGTCATAATTTCCTTTAGGTAATCAATTTATGCATTATTTTATATAAAATAAGCAGAGCAAGTATAATTACATTTCTACAAGTAAAATAATAAATAGTAATTAATAGCAATCTCAAGTTAAAGAAGAATGAAAGAATGACATCTGCTCAGCAGCTAAATTGTAAATGAATGCATAAGAGAAAAAGAAATAATTGGTATAAAAATGCTAAGCACAGCAAGAGCTTCTTTGGTATAGGTTGAATAAATGTTTATTATTATTATTATTATTTTTTTTTTTTTTTTTTTTTTTTTTTTTTTTTTTTGTAACTCATATATATTAAAAAATTGAACCATTGAAAGCTAATAGAGGTAATAATGCTGTTACTTAAATATTTTGAGGATTTCAGATATTAGTGGCTAACTTATATTTATTCTATATGAATGGGTTTAACTCATTTTCATTTTTTTCTTTTTGGTTAGCATACACGTACATGTGTGTAAGTATAGATTTTGGTGGTTTACAGAAATTTTCCTAAATACAAATGCAAAATGAGCTGCAAATAATATTTGTTAGTTTTGTTATTTGTGCTACTAACTAATGAATTTTACTTATTTGCAGTTTTTATTAATTCTGTAATTACTTATACTGCTTCTTCTAGGCCATTTTTTTTAATGGTGCCACACCATGCCCCTTTTGAAATTGGCAAAATGCACCCTGCCTTAAAAAAAGAAAAAAAAAGTTGAAATTTACCTGTAGTTGTAGCCAGAAATTTCTTGTAAAAAACTTCCCCATTCAACAGTATTCTAAATTCATGTGGAAAAAATCTTGCAAAAATATAGAACTTTATTTCTTTAGAAAAAACAGGATATTATTAAAATATGTTATTTAATTGTATTTTTCAATTTGTTATTCATAAAATTATTAAAAATTAAGGACACTTTACTTATAATGCTAAAAAATATTCTTTTTTTTTCTTACATCATTACTAAACACATTACTAATATATTTCCTCATGAAATAGTGCCCGTTTTTTGAACTAGCATCCTGTCCCTTTTTCTTTCTAAAATGAATTATTATCATTTTAATAATTAAGGCTTAAAAATGTATAATATGTTCCTAATTAGAGAGTTGATTGTTTAATAATTAATTTGAAGTAATGTTAGCTATTTAGTATAAAATGCAGTTAATAATTTTCATAAATGTTAAGTATCTCTAGTATTTATAAAGTTTTACATAATTATTACAATATTAATGTATATAACATTATTGTATAATACTACCTAATGAAACTACTAATTTGCAGTTTTTATTTCTGTAATTACAAACTAACAATTATAATTTTATCAATTAAAGTGTAAAAACATAGATTATGTTAGCAATTAGTGGTGTAATTGTTTTGGAAACCTAAAACTCATGATAGCTATTCAGTATTTGAACGCTGGGGAAAAAATCATACAAATCTGATTTAAATAAAAAAAAATCTGATTTAAATAAAAAAAAACGATTTTTTTTATTTTTTTTTAATTATGATTTTTTTACACCTTAGTGGATGGTAACTGCGTAAATCAGTTTTTAAATGTTTTACGCGTTTTCATGTTTACTTAGTTATCTTATTTACGTTATTTCCCCCGATGTCTTGATAAAACATTTAGGAAGAGTTGGAAAGTGTTTTATAATCTATGCCTAACGCATGATATATATTACTTGTTGTTTCTATTTCCCAGATCAGTCTTTTCATATAAAACATACCAAATCTAATTAGCTCATATTCACAAAATACAATATATACGGGAATAAAAAATTTAAATAAATAGGGCTTATCATGTAGTTCTATAAGTAACAGTTGTATTAATGTCCGTTAGACTCCATGTTCGTATTTAAAAAAGCAATGACAAATCATAACACATTAAAAAGCTTACACATTCTTAATATTAAGCTTGAATTCAAGATCAAGCTAACTTAATAAAAAAAGATGTCAGTTAATAAGCATTGTTTTTTAAATGGAAAATTAAAAATATTTTAGAAGAATAGGACTCCAAAATAGCGATATCTTGCTAAAAAGTACGGTAAAAAGATAAAATTTTATATTTCAAACAAAACTTTACTTTAAAATTATCGTAGTTTTTATGACAAGAATCATCACAGTATTAATACTTGGACATTTTTCCAGAGAGAAACATTCGCCTTGCATACAATATTTCAAATGAAAATCAAATTTCAAATAAATTGCTTAAAAGGCGCAAAGGCCAACATAGTGAAAAATATCCACGCCGGGTCTCGATCCCGGGTCATCAGTATAGCGCACTGACATTCTACCGACTAAACCACATGGAACGATACCCAGCCTGGAAATTTTCTCCTTATTACATGTTGGCAAGGCTACAAACGCCGCACAAGATGGAATATTTATCGTGAGCCACCGTCATGGGGCAAACACGAAACTTAATTAAACCAGCATCGATTAAATCTATATTAACACTTGGAAATTTTTCCAGAGAGAAACATTCGCCTTGCATACAGTATTTCAAATGAAAATCAAATTTCAAATTAAAATTGCCTTTTAAGCTATTAATTTGAAATTTGATTTTCATTTGAAATATTGTATGCAAGGCGAATGGTTCTCTCTGAAAACATTTCCAAGTATTAATATAGTTTCAATCGATGCTGGATTTAAGTTTCGTGCTTGCGCCATGTCGGTGGCTGACGATAAATATTGCATCTTGTGCTGCGTTTGTAGCCTTGCCAACATGTAATAGTGAGAAATTTTCCAGGCTGGGTATCGTTCCATGTGGTTTAGTCGGTAGAACGTAAGTGCGCTATACTGATGGCCCGGGTTCGAGTTCCAGCATGGAATCTTTTTCACTAGTTCGCCTTTGCGCCTTTTAAGCAATTAATTTGAAATTTGATTTTCATTTGAAATCATCACAGAGTTTATGACAAGTTCGTCACAAATGACACATATTTCACAAATTGGTCACAGCGTGACTTCAAAACATTGTCACTTTCGTCACAGGTTCGTCACAAAGTTAATGCCAAAATAGTCACAAATGACACACTTTTCACAAATTAGTCACACCGTGACTTCACAGAGTGGTCACAATGTGACGTCACAAACGACCTCTAAAACGGCCATAACGACCTCACATTCTAGTCACTGTGACGTCACATCCACGTCACGTGACGTCACATCGACGGTCACAAAATCACAGTGTGACTTCACAACGACGTCGCCGTGACGTCACCATGCCTTACGGGTTGTATGGTCCGCCCATTTGTGTCTCTCCGTCTACCTGCATATAACAGCACAAAAACTACCCAACCGAATGGTTGGAAATTTAATATATAGTAAAGTGGGGACAGATGTGTTGTATGCGTTTCCACCGCTAAATTGTCAGTATTTACATATTTATGTCAGTTTTTATGGCTCGAACCTGCGTGGTAAGTTGCTAAAATTATTCTAATGAAGTTTTATTACACATTTTAGGAAAAATAAACAGAGATTTTATCCCAAAATCGATTGCAACTATAGACTAGATCTTCGTAGAATACAGACATGTGTTTGCCTTTCTCTCGCATCGCTCACATGACACAAAATGGCGGCGCGGCATCTTACCCGCCACTATGAGACAGATGCCGCACCGAGGTTGAGGGACAGATGCCGCAAAGTATATTTTTGTTTTTCTGTTCAATAAATTCATCACTGCGATTTAAGTAGAACTTACATTTAAATGAATGTATATGAGCGCATTCTGCTACTTATCAAAATATTCTCAGCAAGGATGTTGGCTCACCATGTGTGAGTAAGGAAAACGTAGGCCGTTTACAATTCTCACCATCTAAACTGTTAAACAAAATATCTCCTACCCCAATTGTCAAAAGACCTATACAGCCAAGTAAGAGAAAGTAAAAGGATTCAAATATTACAAGGACAGAGTTTATAAACAATAAAAAAGAAGAAGGAAATGAAAGACAAAAGAAACTAGAAAGCGTCAAAGAACGACAACTTGGCGGAAGTAAAATGTGTAAAAAAAGGAAGGGCAAAATCAACTTGAAAACGCCTTATTACTTGTGGGAAAAACTAAAATATGAGTAATCTTCCGACAGTGGGTAAATTTTTCCTCTTATGGATTCTGATGGCAGAACTGGATTGGAATTTGATGACTCTGCATATGTTGAGTGGCTGGAGTCTTATAAAGGAGCAAAGTCTAAAGCGGTCAGGATTCAGTGCATCAAATTCAATCGATGGCTGCATGAAAAACGCTTACTTTACTTTTGTAACGGGTAGTGTGGTGTGATTTTAGGCGAATGGAAATACAAAATCAAAGAATGAGAAGAAAGGCCAAAAATAAACAGACTAGGGCCTAAATGGAATAGAATTAATACTTACATTAAGAGAAAACTGCAATGTTCACCTGGATGTAAACCAGTGATTTATATCCTTTTTGGAATTATGCTGTTTATTGTTTCCAGTAATTATGCTATCCATTCATATAAATTCAAATAATTTTCTTTTCATTTTCACTGTTTGTCTTAAGTTTTGTTTATAGAGATTACACTTTTGCAATTTCGTTAAACTTTTCAGAATTTAGTGATATATATAATTTTTGTAAGTTTACTGTTATTTATTTTCGTTTTAAGTTGTTTGAGAAAATAAAAATGTGATTTGCTTGAAAAAAAAAATAAACAGCCAAGCATTTTTCTCCATGCGGCGTCTGTCCCACACCCAATGCGGCATCTTATCCAGCACATAAAAAATTATGTAAAAAAAGGACCTGTGGGAAAATAATTATGCCTACTCTATTAAGAGGGTTTTAACTTGTTTAACATAGAAATTAGATTTTAAAGGGTTTGATGAATGATTTCTGTTACTTAGTTTGTTGTTTTTTGCTTTATTGCGCATTTTACAAGAAGAAAAGAAAAACTGCGGCACCTGTCCCCACTTTACTACATATAATCGTTGCAGAATTTTTCATTTCAAATTTTTTGAAAATCGAATCAAATCTTGAAAATATATTAATAAAAGTTGTCTTCATTCTATTAAATCCTATCTTACGTAATTAACTTTAGGATATTTGATGATAGACAATGATTCTAGGTTGCCATGGCCATTATTCCATTAAACCCTATCATAAGTAATTAATTCAATGCCATAGAAATTCAGTACCATGATAGGTAATGATTCTAGGTTGCCATGGTGTTTGTCTCCTATTTAAGACGGAGTCCTATTATTTCCGTACAACTGATTTTAATGTATATAATCGTAATAAATTTTGCATTCATGCATTTTTGAATAACTGTGCAACAGCTCACTAAGATCTGAATATTTATAAAACTGTTAAAGTACGAACGCATCTCATTTGCCACGGTTGAAGTACAATTTCCGATTTGTTCTTTCATATGATGTCGTGTATCTATAAATTAAACCGTTGAGTTTGTTAATTTTCATTACTGAGGATATTTATTATCCCACATTTAATATTTATTAGCCCCGGTACGGTATGCTATTTCTTTATCCCAGCTTATATTGTGTCGTCTCCAAAAAATAACGTTACCTTACAGAAGCCAGCCGTAAAACAAAACAGTACGATTAAATACTCAGTAGCAATTTTTTAAACTTCTGAGCATCGCGCATTTTGAATTTTCATACCGTCGCACAGTGTGGTATTTTGCTGCAAAACCTGGCCAAAATTATTTAAAATCTTTTGTGCGTTCTATAGCAGATAAAATGTCTTAAGAAACCGAAAAATATTTTAATATGCTAGAAACAACTCACTTTTCGTACAGTTTATGCAAATATGTGTAATAAATTAATGTCCTACTGACCATCATTCTTTTGATCCTAGTCGTCCACATCATCCACTTCAGAATCACTCGAAAACTAGATTCTGGCAATAAAAACTGTAATGCCTCTGCAGAGAAATTTTTATGTTTTGCGGAGTTTTCTCGCATACTAAAACTTAAACAAGAATCAGAACATAAAAGTAAGCGATTAAGCCCTCATGATTCCAGTCTGTGAGCGAGGCTTTTCTTGAAAAGTTTTGCCTATATAGACGAAAATGCGTGTTGCGAGTTTCAGCCGCTTCCTCTGATAGCTGCCCGATTGGATGCAATGCATGTTGTATACTAGTAGCTCCATGATTCAAGATTTTGTGTAATGTGGTTGACATTGGTCGCCAACCATAAAAATTTAGATAATGGTTAGAGGTATCATTCGCGAATTCTTAAAAATTTTTAGTATTTATTTTAGAACCATTAGATAACACTTCTAGAATAGTTTTTAGGTAGTGCATTAATTTTATGTCAATTCCTGTAATTTAAGCTGATGTTTCTGGGTCTGAGAAAAACCTTCTTGGGATGTTTCCGTTATTGATGGTTCCGAAACGGGCTTTTGCAATGCCTACCGGTAATCGCATCTCAATTTAAAACTTGTCTTGCATTGATTTTTCTTTTATTGAAAATCTATCATTATCACTTCTCACTTGCCATTTTTTGTATTGGAAACTTCTAAGCAAGATGTAGAATTGACTCGAAAAATCTGATCCTAGACTGGAGTATTGAGAGACAGAATTTTAAAGAATCATGGACAATATCTTTAATTATTTTTAACTTATTAAAATCTTTGGATGATTGTTTGCAAGTATTACATCGCATCGTGGAATTGGTGCTGTAAATAGCATTGTAAACTTTAGCATCGACAATAGTCAGCATTAATCTGTACTGAACGTGCAGTAAGCCATAAGCTGTGAGTATCTTTGTGTTTTTTAAAGTTCGTGCCTGCTCTTCAATGTATTTTACTTCCTCTTGGATTATGTCATTATCTGTATGAATGAATCTTGTTCGTATAAAACGGCAAAAACGTGGAGATGAAAGTATAAGTTTCTGCCACCATACTTTTTCAAATCCATTTATGTTACTTATTAATCTCAAATGAACTAAAGAGCTTTGGAAGATATTTGAGGAGTTTTCAAACTCTTCTTTGAACATTTGTTGCTGGGAGCCGTCACAACCCCATTTGCAGTAGTATTCTAAATTTTTCAATTCTGCTTCCCGTGCTGTTGTGAAAACACCTTCTATGTATTTACACTGTCTCTAAGTAGTGTGATCTAAAAGATTTTGAAGTTTTACTTCCGCCATGTTGTCAGTAATGTAGTATCTTTTGAATATAACAAGTAGTTCTCTTTAGCTCGCTATAGAAGTGAATAGCAAGGACATATATATTTATTAGAAGTTCGGATTATATTATATTGATTGTAAGTGAAATCTGCTGCAACAAACATGGTCAAAGCCTCAGTCGGTGATAACGTCAATGTACTTAGTTTTGTTGTCTAAACCGAAGAATTCAAAATTGTTCAGTATTTTTTTCCTAGTTGGGCTGGCTGTAACGTCTTTAATAATTTTTGAGACACCTGCAACTGCATGTCCTCCAGCTCTTTCGCTCCTTTGAGTGTCAATTGTCCGTTGCTTATTTCAGATCTTAATTGTTCTGTTTTACGCCTCTTACTTCTGCCACTACAATCTTTAAATTCTTTAGCTGGGCGACTGAGTTTCTCTATTGTCTTTGTAGGAAAATAAAGCATTTGTTTCAGTCATTCCTCGTTGTTTTCTTGAAAACATTGTTCAGTGAATCGCGAAGAAGCTCATCTCTGTTTATAAGTATGTTTGAAAGATTTTACTTTGTAACGGAGCAAATGTATTTAACTTTCTGGACATTTCGTAAGTTTCTTTTCTAGAAACTTCATCTTCTTGTTTATTTTTCTGTGTCACACTACTTTGATTACATCACACATATATTTTCTTGATATTTGTATTGATTTTCGTATATTGAATTCAAAAAATACATGTATTAGTACATCTCTTCTTAATAATATAAAACTCTCTTACCTTGTTAGTGAGTAAAGAATGCCCTTCTTTATGGCTAATCTAAAATACTATATTATCCAAAATGATAACAGATAATTCACATATTACAAACACTTGGTACAAAACCAAAATGTGACATTATTTACAAGGAATCATTTGGTGCCCGTTATCACTGTAGGATCAAAAAACATCTTGCTTAAAATAAAAAGAAGGCACGTCTAACCACTTAACTCTTTGAGCTCTGGTGTGTGAATTTCTTCAAAATTCCCAAATGTCACATTGGCACCAGTATTTTGATATCAAAAAATTCGATTTGAAATATAGACGAAAAAATGCATTAAACTCTTTTTAAATAAATTTTGTCGAATATTCCGGTGTTATTGTGACATTTGGGGATTAAAATTAAGTGGGAAAAAATTCAACCACCAGAGCTCAAAGGGTTAAAAAAAGGGATTTTTTCTCTTCAATTTTCAGATTTGTCCTCTGCACACCAAATGGTCACCAGTATGGAGTAAAACACTACAGCATATATTAAATGTAAACAATTAATAAATTTAAAATTTTAATAAAGTAAAAAAAATTGTTTTTCAAAAACTTTTTTTGAAATTTTGTTTTACTTATTAAAAAAATGGGGGTCAAATGGGGGTAGATTTTATTTCATATCTTTAAATTAGCCGACATATACTATATGAAAACACAAGATTTCTTACTGAACTCAGTTTAACTCCCTATTAAAATTATAATTTTATCTAAAATATTTAATTTTAAAAAATTGTGGTTTCAAACGTGAACATCATAATAAAGATGCATTATATTTACAAAAATATTTATGTAAAAGGAAGTATACATCTTCGTCTTTAGAAACCGTAAAAAGTTTCTGAAATTCTACTAAGAATAGTTTTTTAGACGTTCGATAAAAAGATGCATAGATCAGAAGCATAAAAAGAGAAATGCACAAACCATGAATTCCAAGTAAAATACCAGACACCTGAAGAGTCTACAGATCGAAATGAACCCTTTATCATATGGACAGGATAGTGCTCTTATACCAACCAGAAAATGATAAGCTATATACGAAATTTGAAATTTTGACTTTTGGCCAGCTTTTTCAGCGAAATACCACACTGTGCGTCGTATGAAGAATAAAAGGTACTTTTAAATGAAATTTGTTTGAAAATTGCATATCCATTTATTTTTGAAATATTAAGTTTTTTGTAGTTTTTGGAGCCATTTGCTTAATATTGGCAACGGAAGTACTACATTTATGTAGAAAGTAAAGGGAAAATAGCTGTAAAATATTAATTATATATTTTTGTTTCCACTTTTTCATAACAACTGAAAGAAAATGTAATTAAAATGCGTGCAATTTTGAAAAAATATAAACGAACGATTTCTGTTAAAAAATGGAGCTATTGTAAACTATATTTAATTTTAAGTATCTATATCAATATTACAAACAAATGCAGGCCTGTGAATCATTAACAGCGGTTTTTTTGTCGAGTTTCTTTAATGACGGCATCTGTTTGCTGCATTTGTGGATTATTTCGCGATAGTGACGTCCTATGAATACTTTACTGTAGATGTTTAAGAGTGATCGTAAATGTGGAATTCTTAAGCGAATGCGCATGACGTCATTTTACAAAAAATAAAAGCGCGTGCTGTAAGTCTTAAAATTGGAATATGTTTTGTATTAATATACATTTAATGTATTAATGTATAATGTATTAATATACATTTGTACATAATACGTATAAATACGTTTTGTACTATTATATATGTATTTGTATATAATAAAAATAAATATGTTTTGTACTATATATATACACATTTTTTTTTTCTTCGGGGGCGACACTAAATTCTGAAAAAGCAGAATTCCTGTTTTCTAGTTATATAGTTCGTTTAAATAGTATGTCTGTTTAACTAGATAAAAAAATAAATAAAGACACAATCTGGCTTAATAGTACACAAAACACGAACTTTAATCAGCTAAAAGTTAAATTTTACGTTATCTTTCGCACAGGAAACCTTCATCTCTGAGCTTTTTAGCCATTTAACAATCATATATTTCCTGAAGACGGTTGTAGAAACAGCTCGAAACGTAGAATTTAATTTTTAACTTATTAAAGTTCATGTTTTGTGTACCATTAAGCAAGATTGTATCTTTATTTATTATATTTTATGGTGCAATTGTCCAGTATGTGTTATAGATTTAAAATGTTTTCTAAGCCCATTCAATTACTGATGAAAATTAAAAAAAAAAAAAAAAAGATAATATAACGCAGCAAAATACTGTTGTTTATCTCTAGTTAAAACTATATTTTAAAGCTTCGGTGGAAATAATTTATTGTTCATATGCTAGAAATGTTTACGCAAATATTATAAAATAAGCAGCGTCCTTTTTAAAGAGAATTTATAAAAAGATTAACATATCATAATATTTTTTATTTTAGACCTTTTGTTCGATAAGTCTAAAAAAGTCAAGTACTTAATAACAAACATTAACTAAATGCTAAGTTTATGTTGAAAAACATATTGAAACTAATTAAAAATAGATGTCAAATGCAATGAATACTTAACTGGATTACGAGACAAAATATTGCAAATAAGGAAAATTTAAAGAAAAAAGATAGGACTAATAAATATTATATTTAAAAAAGCATTCGAATACTTTTTTAAATGCAATTCTAAAATTTTATTTTTACATTTCAGTATTATATAAACTGAATACATTCATATAAAAAAATATATATACAGGATGTTTCATAAAAGATGGGCAAACTTTTAGAGGTTATAGTACACATCAAAACAAGCAATTCGCATCGAAGAATGTATGGTCGGAATTAAAACGTAAAGGCGCTAGAGGGAGCCAAAGGAGATATTCAGTGTTGTCAGTGGGCTACTTTTTTTTTTTTTAATTCAGATTTATTGATTGACACCACTTTTTTGAAATGGTAAAATTCCTCTTGTTTTAGCCTTAATTAATATGTCATTAAATAAGGCGAATTTTATAATTTCAAAAAAGTGGTGCAAATCAAGAAATCTGAATTTGAAAATAGTAGCTCACTGACAACACTGGATATGTTGTTATGCGAGGCAAAAACAAGCAAAGAACGGATAAGTGACAAAAACAAGGTGGAAAACCCCTCTCCGTACAATCGCTGAGTCTCTGAGCCATTTCAATTTGCAGTTCCGTAGATAAAATGCATATCAGACTTTTCCCTATTAGTGAAGGGCCGCATCTTCCATTATGTTCCTACTGCGATTGACAGTTGAACACTCGGATCAGCAGCTTTTATGTATTAATCGAGGCGAAATTTTGCATACGCGTACTTCTCCTTATCTATATCACATTTGCATGCTATTCGTGTCATTCTTCTCCCTATAACTCTCAATAGGAATGGATCTTTAAGGTTTGCATGGATCAAGTCAGTGTAGCGAGGAGGTTACTTTTTTTAAATTCAAATTTTTTTATTGTCATTAGTTTTTAAAAATTGATAATCCGCCGTGTTTTCACCTTATTTAATCTGTCATTAAGTAAGGCAAATTTCGCTATTTCAAAAAAATAAATAAATTTCTTGTTAATATTTTTCTTTTTCTCTTCAAAACAAAAAATTTCTTTAGTGCTATTTAATATTAAAGTTGGTCATAGTAGTTCAGTTTAAAAAAGTTTTATCAGATGAATGTTCATGAATAGTAATTTGACTATATTTTGCAAGCATATGCAGAATTTGATTGTGGTGTGCAGTCTAATCATTTTTTTTTTTTTAATTATTTGTCTAATTTTATTTTTTATCAAAGTTTCATCATTTAATAGCGATTTATTTCAAATTTCAAAAAATTCGTTTTTAGGGTTTTGTTCATGTGATGAAATCTTATTCGTCACACTCTTCTGTCTGTCTGTCTGCCCGTCCGTCACGCGACCTGTTCTCAGAAACTGTATAAGTGGAGACCTGAAATTTTGCATACTTATTGCCGAACACCCGAAGTCACACGACAAATCATAAAATTTTAAAATTTATTTCAATATTCTTATATCTTCAGGTTTTTTTTTTTGTGTGTGAATTCGACTATTTCTGCGACATTACATAATCTTAATTTAAGCATTTCATTCATACAAATTATAGCACAATTGGTAAAGTCATTGGTTTCGTAGGGAGAAGGTTGTGTTGCGTGTCCCCCACCTCCAAAAAAGAAGAAAAAGAATACAACATTTTAATAAAAAAGAAAAGTGAAGAAAGATGGCATAGAGCTCAGAGGCTATTCACACTAATTGTATATTATATTCTTACTAACCGCCCTTGGCGACCAGTTTGGTCTCCCTGGAAATTTATGTTTGGGAAAGCATGCTAAGCATTGCATCATGTTACTTTTATTCATAATTTAATTTACTTGGACTCCCTTAAATATAATTAATATAATCCATTAAGCTAATATTTGTTTTTATTGCATTAAAATATCTCAATTCTTTGATTTTCTGTAAGCAAGTAAACCCTAATGGTTTACAATGGAAGTCTATGGGAATTTGGCGAAATATTAGAGATCGCTAAGTTGACGTGACTTTGGGTGACTAAATTTGGTCGCCAAATTTGGCGATACATCACCAAGTTGGCGACAAACTTGGCAGCATTTGGCGATAGAACAGGTCCCCCTATGGTAACCCCACACCCTTTTTAGATATGGAGATGCATTACATGCTGTTCAATAACCAATGAGATGCGTTTCATTCGGGCGTTACCACTAAACAATAAACAAATAATCGCGATTTCTGTGCCACGTACGATAGCGTAATATATATGTTACGGTCAACATGATTCATCGGTTATTTTTAATAATAACCGGTTATTATTAATAATTACCAAAAAATATTCAAACAAACCAGTTAATATGATTAATTTATGACAATTTATCAAATTAACCGGTTATTATTAATAATTACCAATCAAGGTTGGTCAATAAAATAAATTTCACTTTTTGGCTTGAGATTTTCATTACGTACACGTATATTTACTCATAGCCAGCGCCTCACTATTGTGCAATCGTATAACAGCTGTTGTGAGCGCGCAAGTTTGGTTTTATCTATTGACAACAATTTGACGATATCAATTATTGATAGTTTATTTTAGTTGCAAGTGGGTGGCCGAATCTTTCGGGGCGCTCACAAATATTTTTTTATCAGTTTCGCATGTTTTACATGATAAGTAGAGTCAATTTAGTACTATTTTTGTTGTGAGTTCGTAATTTATTCAAAGAAGAGTGTTAAAAGCAAGACGAGCCAGGGAAGTTGCTTATTGGATGATAGATGTATTCACACTATTTGGTGCACCGAGCGTCTTGAAAAGTGACAATGGGCAATAATTTGCAATTAAAGTTATTGAAGAAATTTGTGGAATGTAGAATTCACTCAATTTTTTTCTTGGAAGACCAAGACACAGTCATTCGCAAGGGTCAGTTAAAAGAGCAAACTAAGACACTGAAAAGACATTGACTCGGCTTGAAACTGACAATACAACAAAACGAAGAAAAGGAATAAAATTCATTCACTTTATGAGATAGAGACCATTACTCGGGTATATATCGCAGTCCATATGCAACTTTACTTGGCTATGAAATGTATGTAGGTTTAATAATTGTTTACTCGTCTGTACTTTGTCAAGAATTACTAGTAACGAAGATGTTGTTGTATAAGAAAGCAACCTAGTAACGATATTTAACTCCAGACAGCAAAATCAACTGAGGATGGGGTTTTAGACGCAATGATTGATTATAAAATGGACGTCGAACTGGATAATTCGAACAAAGATTTGCTGTAACTGTTCTAAGTTCAGTCAAAAATTGTAATAAGAATTTTAAAATGTTCGCCAAAGTGAAGGAAGAAAAACAAAATTTTGACACAGCAAAGATAAAAAAAAATCAATTATCTTGAAGTGCAAGATTTAAAAAAAAATGGGGAAGACTTCTGTTTCGCTGGATGAAGTCTCGAAAAATATTCAAGAAGCTCGACGCTCTACTAAACAGTCATCAATTAAAGTGTGTCTCCAAAAAATAACGTTCCGTTGTATAAGCCAGCCGTAAAACAAAGCAGATAAGTTAAACCCTCTAAATACTCTATATACTACTGGTAAATACTCTACTGCAATTTTTTTTAACTCCCAAGCATCGCACATTGTCAATTTTTATACTATCGTATTGGGAAAAAAAACTACTTTTAATTTGTTTGAAAACTGCATCTCCATTCATTTTCGAGATATTAATTTTTTTGTAGTTTTTAGCGCTATTTGTTTGATTTTGGCAACTTAAGTACTCCATTTCTGTAGAAAGTAAAGAAAAAATGGTTGGAAAATAGCAATTATATCTTTTTGTTGCCATTTTCTCATAAAAACTGAAAAAAAAGTAATTAGAATACGTGCTATTATTAAAAAGTATAAATGAATAATTTCTGATAAAACACGAAGCTATTATAAACTAAATTTAATTTTAAGTAGCTATATTAATATTAAAAACAAATGAAGGCATATGAATTATGAAAAAGGAGATTTTTTTGTCGAGTTTCTTGAATGACGACATCTCTTTTTTGGATTTGTGTATTATTCAGCGATAGTCACGTCCTGTGCATAATTTACAGTAGATGTTGCTTAAGACTGGATCATAAAAGAGTAATTCTTCAGCGGATGCTGATGACGTCATTTTATATAAAATAAAAGCGTGTGCTTTAAGTCTTAAAACTGAACTATCTATATTTATATACATATATATTTTTTCTTTCATCGGGGGCGACTCTAAATTCGGAAAAAGCAGAATTCCTATTTTCTAGTATTTTTTTTTTTTTTTTTTCGGAAACGTGTGAAATTAGCAGATGTTGTTATTCAGAAACTTTGTAATCAAAAGATGTTTTCCCTTTCTTGGTAAACGAAAAATATATTTCAGAAAATACTCTCATAGTTGATGTTTTAAGCCGAATTTCCTCACGTGACACCGGGAGACAGGAATAAAACCGGTTGTCACGTGAAGCAAACCGCTTATAACACGATAAGTAATTTATTTATAAAAAAAAAAAAAAAGAAAAACTCACTTCCAAATCACTCCAATAGTCAGCCCTGCCATTTGTGTGACTTTAAGTTTAAAAATGAGTCAGAAATTATGTCAGAAAGTTTTGAGTTCTTTGAGCAGGGTATTTGATAAAACTGAATGAAAAACACGCTTTAATAAAAATAATTTTTGAAATCCGCAGTATCCTTATATTAAGTCCTAAAATTGCAAAATTATTTTAGAAATAAGCTAATCATGTTTAATTAAATTAACTAAAATTGGAAAATTATTTTACAAATAAGCTAATTATATTTAATTTAATTAACTAAAATTGTAAAATTATTTTATAAATAAGCTAATCATGTTTAATTAAATTCAGATCCAAACGAAAAAAAAAACTGTTTTGGGTGAAATTTTATATTTAAAAATTGGCTTTCGTCTGTATGATAAAATGTAAACATGCTTCATTTTTTAATGGTAAAGTTCTGAAAAAAGAATAAGCGATCACCTCCTACTACCTCATGCTATGCATAAATCTTTGCTTAAAGAGTGCTATTAATCAAAATTACCATATAGAAATTGTGCTAAACTTAAAAAATTTCGATAATAACACCCAATTTTGACATCATATTTGCATTCGTCGGGAAATCTCACATTAAGATTCCGGAAAGTGGGTAATTCGGTCAAGTAGTTTAAAAATTATACTTGTTTAAAGACTAAACACTTAATGATAAAATCATTTTCTATCTTTGCAAAACAGATTGCAATGCGGGGATTTTTTAAACCAGAATTCTATAACTATTTGACGAAAAGTGCTATAATTTTGGATTCACAAATTTGAAGTTTCTAGAAATAGCTTTTAAAAAAGTCTCAAACTTTAAAATTTTTTAAAAAAATTATGGAATTGGAAAAGTATCTTTAGAACAAAACATACGATAGAAATACGCTCAAAATTCTACAAAATTCAAAATGAGCTAATGTGAGTTCCGATGAGTGATGCATTTTTTTTTTTTCAATAGAGTCTTGATATCTATAGTAAGCGCCAGTTATTGCCAAAATTATGATTATTGATGTTTGAGTAAGATTTGTGATACTAGGGGAGTGTCACGTGATAAAATACTACGCGTTAATGAAAATGCATTACTAAGCCGTCGCAAAGTCAGTTATAAAGGCATTGAATTATTGGTAAAATGTGAGAATCTCTTTTATAAGTGAACCATTATTAAAGGAACTTCTCTACAGAGCGGGTCGAGATAGACTGTCGTAATAAATGGTAACCGTAAGTGTCCAAATATACATAATTTAATAGGCACAATAGAGTCATTAAATTTCTCATAAAAGGAGAAGTTATCTGTAAAAGTACTAAAATTACTTTAGTATAAGGGATATCAAGAGTAATTTATTTGGGAAATAATGTAGAAGGCCGAAACATGGGTTAAAGAAATTCTTTATTTTTAAATCTATTTTTGGAAAAACGCCATTGAATCACAAGTAATGACATATTTCTTTACAAAAATAATGTAAATTCGTTGTCATATGTTTATAAAACAAGATGGTTTTAATGCAAATCATCGTAAAATAAATATTCTAAAGAGAAAATCACAAATTTAGTTATAAACCTGTAACTAAAGTATACCTTTTCATAATTACAGGCATTTCGACTTTAAAACGTAGAGGTTCTGAGATTTGTTCGTATGTAATTTGAAATCATGCCATACTTTTTTCCCATAAATTCTTTCCTATAAAAATCTCCACTCAAATAAATCGTTTAGTTACATATTTTCTGCTTGAGGCAATAACAATTGATGTTATTGTAAATGAATGTAAATGAATTAAAATAAAAAGATATCCATTAATGGTTGGGAGAAAGCATTTGGAAACTTTTAAAGTATCCGTCTACATTTAAATGTCTACAAAAGTTTTTTGTCAATAAATCGATTTTTGATTCAATATCAAAACGAGATTTCTTACCTTTGTTTGTCAAATTCAATTCTGTTTCTACTTTGCTTGAAATTCGAGATGCAATAACATTTGAATATTAGTAATTTAAAAAAATAGAGTATGATGTTATTATTTTTTAGCTTTAATATTATAATTATTATTATAATAATTATTATTATTTTAAAAAACAGATTTTGCCTTAATGCAAAAATTTTACCGCCAAAAGATATGCATGTCATTTTACGAAGTGTTGTACTAAGTTTCAAAAAGATATATTTAGGGAATGAAACTCTTTTATGATTATAGATATATCAGTGAACTCTTGCGCAGCTTTTGTAAAGCAAACTTTGAGATTATTTTCTAATGCATTTTTTCACTATTTTCTTATCTAACTGCAAATTTTTATCAAGGAACGTGTTTTAGCGAAATGTGATTCTGCTGACAAATCTTGTTCAAAAACATTTTGTATAAGTCCTCATCCATCGTGGTACATTTTGTGCGGCATATGAAAAGGGATTTTGACATCATGAATAATATATAAGATCATTTTTTCATTTTCTTCTTAATATATGTTATGAATAGCTATAAATTTTGAAGATTTCATGTGTATGTACGTTTGCTTTTATGAAATTTTAGGTAGATTTCGTATGAAATAATACCTATTAAATTCTCCCCTACGTTGGAATTTCTGAAAAATTTTTTACAGATCTACATTGATTATGGCCCCTAGAACCCAAAACCACCCTCAGTAAAAACTTTATCTATCTATCTTACTATCTATTTATATATATATACGTATCACTTTCTTCTGGACGCGATAACTTCCACAATTCTGCAAAAATCTTTTCTAAACTGATACATAAAATCAAGGGCCATAAAATCTCGGTCAAGTTCGTTAATGGGCAAAATCGGACCAAGGGGATGGAAATAGGGAGGGGTTTTGTGAAAACCGAAAACCCCCCAATATTTCTTAATTTTTGTACATATCAAATCAGTTTAAAGTTTTTATTACTTCTAAAAATTGAGCCAAAAATTTATGTATCACAGATTTTTAATAAAATTAAAAATGGGCTCAAGGGCGCAAAAAATAGGGTCTTAGGGAGAAAAAAATTCTTAACTTCGCCTATTCTCCAGATATCAAATACAATTAAATTTATTATAAATCTTCTTAATATTATCTACAACTTTTATATTGACAAGTTTTTAATAGGACCAATTCGTATAGCGAAAAAAAAAATTAAAAACGAAAACAAAAAGGGAGAGTTGAAGAAGAAAAAATCCATAACTTCGTCAATTCACAAGATATAAAATTCGCATGAATTTATTATATATCTCCCTTATATTGTCTGCAATATTTATATTGAAAATTCTACAGCAAAAATAAATTAAAAATACATAGCAGTTGGGAAAAAAATCATCGTATTAAGGGTGTATTCGAATCCCAACTGCTTATTTTCTGACTCATTTTTAAATTCATTTTTGCTCTCAAACGCATCCAATTTGTAGATTCTCTTATTCAAAAATTATATAATGTACCGTAATGATCTATTTTTTGATAGAGGCAGAATGTATTTCCAAAAATGATGTCAAAGTGGGCCTTTTGAACCGAATTTCCCGAAGCGATTGTGTTGAAAACGAAAAATATTGCCCTACTGAGAAAATAATTGTTTATAAATCAAGTTTTAATTAATTGAATGAAAAATAAAAACACAGTTCGCTTATAAATCTCTTCAAAAATCACGTCAGCAAGTTTCATATTTTTTCTATTAAAAATTAATCTGAAAATGTGCCAGAAAATTGAGCTGCTAAGCATGGAAATGTATTTTTTTTTAAAACCGCCTTAACATGTTTATGATAAAATCAGCTCTTATATAAAAATGAAATAAAAACTCGTCAAAAGCGACCAGATAAAATTGTTAAAGTGGGTTTATCTCTAATGATGATTCAGTTTTTGTTGGTGTAATTAGTATATTTAACTTGTAAATCTACCTCCGCCTGTAGGCCGGACCGGCAGGGATTTTTTATTCAATAGAGAGAAAATTGTGAGAGTGGTTCATTATCTGAAAACTTTTTTGACATTGAAAAACGTTTAAAGTATTTTTTTTTTATTTAACCCTTTATCTACCGACGGTACTTATAAGTACCATTAACATAATTTTTTTAGGAAAGTCATTTAATATATCGATTAGCTTTAATACAGTTCAAAATGAGTTACAGGTATATTACTTTATCTTGTTCCAAAAGCATTATTGGTTACCCAAAACAATAATATGTTTTAGAGGATGATTTCATTTGCCTTTGCATCTTTTCAGCATTCTTGGCGTTGGAGGGGGTGGAGGGGGGAGATTTTTGAATTCGGAAATATTTCTATATTTCTATTATAAGAACATTATATTTGTACATTTTTTAATTCGACAAAATACTAAGAAAAATATTTAAAATAAAAGATTTGTTTGTGGTTATAAATATTGCACAAAATCCATATATATCCAAATTTAATGAATCCTTCAAAATCCTTCAATCCTTCTAAAATCCTTCTAAGATTTAGTAAATGATTATGTAAATCTACTAATGTAGTTAAAACAATTCACGAAAAATGCTTTAGAAGAAAAAAAATTCATGAATTCATAATTCAGACATAAAGGGTTAAATTCGAGTTTTGATGTGTTGCGTAGGTTTTATTTGTTTGCTATTTTTATGATTTTTATTTCTATATTTGGAAATATTGTGAGAAAAAAAATCAAATATTTTAAATTCCAAAGTTATTTTACTCTATGTTTAAAGGTTTTAGCCGTATTCAAAAATACAATGCACATTGATAGTCAATTAAAAAATATATATATTCGAAGGTAAATGAATAATTTAAGCTCTAAATTTAAATGACTCCCAAACACAAATTTAGGCAACCTATAGATCAATCATTAAACTTCTAATTTGCATAAATTTTATTTTTCAATACTTTTTAGCACAGCGTCTAGAATACCTAGTGTGGAAATATGCTGTCCAAACAACGCTAAAAATTTGTATCCCTTAAATGTGCGACAATACTGTTAAAATCCCAAGTGTCGATCGCAACGACATCTGCGGGATTTTCGTATTACATTGTATAGACTAGCAATATATTGCAGTTGTAGAAACTATCCTGCAGATGTCACTGCAATCTGTACATTTCAGCTACATCGTTGCACATTTAAGGGATACAATATTTTAGCACTTTTTTAAGTATTACAGGGATAGCCAATTTCCGCACTATATATTCTAGGCGCTATACTTTTTAGGTAGATTTCGTATGAAATACTACCTATTATTAAATTCTCCCCCATGTTGGAATTTCGGAAACATTTTTGCAGATCTACACTGATCTAGACCCCTAGAACCCAAAACCACTCCCAATAAAAAACTTTATCTATCTATCTATCTATATGACTTGTTTTATGGACACGATAACTTCCATAATTCTGCACAAATCTTTTCCAAACTGATACATAAAATCAAGGAACATAAAACATCGATCAAGTCGTTAATGGGCAAAATCGGAGGGGGTGGAAATAGGGAGGTGTTTTCTGAGAAACGAAAAAAACCAAATAACTTCTTAATTGTAATACATATCGACTCAATTTAAAGTTTTTATTACTTGTAAAAAAAGGGCCAAAAATTTATGTATAACAGTTGTTATGTATCAAGTTGTTTTTGATAAAATTAAAAATGGGCTCAAGGGGCAAAAAAAAATTCATAACTTGGTCGATTCTCAAGATATTATGTCCAATTAAATTTATTATAAATTGTCTTAAGATTACCTACAACATTTATACTGACAAGCTTTGATAGGACCAATTCTTACCGCAAAAAAATAATTTAAAAACGAAAACAAAAAAGGGGGGTTGAAAAAAAATCCATAACTTCGTCAATTCACAAGATATCGAATCCGCTCAAATTTATTATACATCTTCTAAATATTATCTAAAACTTTTATATTGACAAGTTTTTGATTGGATGAATTCTTACAGAAAAAAAACAAATTAAAAATACATGGAGGTTGAAGAAAAAAATATCGTATAGCTCAAATCCAAACTGCTTATCTTCCGACTCATTTTTTAATTCATTTTAGCTTTCAAACGCATCCAGTTGATAGGTTCTCTTATTCAGAAACTATATAATCTGCTGTAAAGGTCGATTTTTTGATTGAGGCAGAACATATTTTTGAAAATGATGTCAAATTAGGCATTTTGAACCGAATTTCTCGAAGCGATTGTGTTGAAAACTAAAAATATCATCCTACTGAGAAAATAAATGTTTATAAATCAAGTTCTAATTAATTGAACGAAAAATAAAAACATAGGTCGCTTATAAATCTCTTAGAAAATCACGTCAGCAAGTTTCATGTTTTCCTTTTAAAAATTAATCTGAAAATGTGTCAGAAAATTTCTAGTTCTTGAGCATGGAAAAATATTTTTTGAATACTACCTTAAGATGGTTCTGATAAAATTAGAATTATAAAAATGAAATTTAAATCTCGTCAAAAGCAGCCAGTTAAAATCGTTGAAGTGGGTTTATCTCAAATTATGATTCAGTTTTTTTTTTTATTGTTGTTGAAATTAGTACTTAACTTCGAAATCTACCTGCACCTGTAGGCCGAGCCGGCAGGGATTTTATTATATTGAATATTTGTTATTAATGTCATACCACTCACAACATACATGTTAGAGAATGATCTACTTCGATATAAATAGAATCTATCTGATAGTCCGCATACAATATGAGCCCAGAAACCAAGAAAAACAAAATACTGTTTTCACTTATATTTTTAACATGCTCAATAACACGGCATGAAAACCTGTTTGCAGCGTATTTTAGTTCTGTTACACTATTTCAAATATAATGAAATTAATATACATTACTGAAGCTTCCTACAAGATTGCTTTTTGTTGTAACATGATGCTCATAGCATTTATCGTTCATTTACAGGGACAAATCAAGATTTGGATACAGTAATGTAGATCGAAGTACTGTCGATTAACGATAATTGCTGGAAGTGTGATTTCATTTATAATACGCATGATTAAGTTTAACAAAGTTTTTACTCACTATGTTATGTGTATAAATGCCATAGATCAAATACAGGACTACATAAAAAAATTCGTAAGCATTGCCGAGTATCAGCGTGAACAGCTTAAAGACTGCTTTTAATTGAGTTATGCACATTAAAGATGAACTATATTTAGTACCCAAAGAGATGTCTGTATAATATAAATAAAATCACATACATGGCTAAGAAAAGAACTGGATATGAGGCATTCTCACAAAATATTTAACTTTCAGGAATAAGAATTTGGTGAAATTAAATTTAATAACATAACATTTTAACTGATAGATGAATGCCTTAATGATTCAAAATAAAGAAAAAATGAATCTGCAGCGAATTTCTTTTTTATTTAATTAAGGTTTAAGTTAAACCTGCGAGTTTAATTTCCCTACCAGTTTACCACTATAACTTTTTATTTTCTTCAAAATTTTTACTTACAATGAATTTGCATAGTATCCCATGACATTGAAACAAGAAATAATAACAATATAGCGTTTTGAGTACAAAATTTTGGTACAACATTATCTCATAGGTGTGTTAAAAAAGGGAAGGTAAGGGAACAAAGGGGGCGGTATAGGAAACAAGAGACGGTAAGGAAAACTAGTATGTTGTAGCCATCACAAAACTTTCTCCTATATAAATCACGTCAATTAAATCATTTAAACTGTACAAGAAATTACATCAATTTAGCACCAATTCATATCAAAATATATCTGAATCTGAAGTTTGATGAAAATTCGTGCATTAGTTACTGAGATAGAGCTACGGTGGAAATTCTGAAAAATGCAGCATAGCAGTGCCACCTGTATAGCGATTTGCACCAAAACATAAGCAGCGCAAATTCATATTCAGGTATACAGAATATGAAGTTTGTTGAAAATCCAAGCAACAGTTTTTGAGATAGAGCTATTGCGGTAATTACAAAAAATGCAGCAAAGCAGCGCCACCTGTTGAGCGATTTACACCAAAATTTACAAAACGTGAGTTCATGTCAAGGACTAACAAAATCTGAAGCTTAATGAAAATCCGTGCATTAGTTCTGGAGATTGAGCTATTGTGTAAATCGTGAAAAATGTTCCATAGCAACGCCACCTATTCAGCGATTTACACCAAAATTAATCGGCACCAATTAATATCAGGGACTAACTGAATATAAACTTTTATTAAATTCCGTCCATTAGTTCTTAAGATAGAGCGCCCACAAAATTTGTGTCACATACATACAGACAGACTCACAGACTCAAAGATAGACATTTTGCAAAAACATGTTTTCCGGAATCTCTGACCCCTAAAACGTGTAAATCCGTAGAAAACCGAAAATTGAAAATTTTCATGAATCCAATACTTTCTTCTTGTAAAGATGGAAGAAAGTAAAAAAGGCGTGGTAAGGATGGGACGGCAAATTTTTAGGCAAATCATGTTAAGACTAATTGATAGCCACAATGTTCATTGATTTTTAGAACCATTTATTTACATTGGATTAATATTTTTTTTAAATTAATGTTCCTTGAAAAGTGCGGGAATAAGCCTTGAGGACGGTAAGACTACCAATAAAGCCGCGATGCTTGAAATTGATATTTAAATTCTGATTTAAATTCTGCAGTAAATTTCCTGTCAAAGAATTTTAACCATTCATTCTCTAGCATAATTTCTGTATAATTTTTGCAAGAGGTACGGTAAGGAATACTGGGTTTTAACCCAGGGACAGAGTTAAAAAAATAATGAAAACTGTAAAAATGTTAATTTTTTGCTACATATTTATATAAAACAATAGTCCCAGTTTTGGAAAAAAATTACATCGAATAGCTTTTATTGAAACAACTTTATACAAACAGCTACAAGTTTAACAAGTTGGAAATTGCTCGTCAAACGTGCAAATGAGGTGCGTTCGTACTATAACTAGTTTTATAATTATTTTTTGCACTCCATATTGTACTGAATGTATATTTTTTTGCACTTCATAAGTGCATAGTCTGTAACATCATTAAAATTCACTTGCAATAATTGTTCCTATTCCCCGTAATGTAACACAAAACTTTTGACTGTCTCTGTAATTAAACTATACACCGATTTTCATAAAATTTGAAACGGCTCGACAGAATTTTGCAACAATTATATATTTAAAATTTCATACCATTCGGAAGGATGTAACATCATTAAAATGCACTTGCAATAACGTTTTCCCATTGGCCTTAATTAACGGAAAACTTTGACTGTCCCTGTACTTAAACTATACATCCGATTTTCATAAAATTTGAAATGGCTCGACAAAATTTTGCAACAATTATATATTTAAAATGTCAGACCATTCGGAAGGCTGTAACATCATTAAAATACACTTGCAATAATTTTTCCCATTGGCCGTAATGTAAAGAAAAAATTTGACTGTCCCTGTAATTAAACTATACATCCGATTTTCATAAAATTTGAAATGGATCGGCAAAATTATACAACAATCATATATTTAAAATTTCAGACCATTCAGTTGTGTAGTTTTTGCTCTGTTATAGGCGGACAGACGGACTGAACGACGACTATAGGTGCTACGTATTTATATAATTACGAATGCACCTAAAAATCAGCATCAAGGACACGAGACGGTATAGGAGTTTCGTGGTATATTTGGACCCCCAACATCGTCTAAAACTTATTTATCTCTTTAATATTGTTATGCAGTCATGCACTGTAAAAAAAAATCTGTGAAGTTACTAAAGTTTTTCTAGGAAACTGGGATTCCTAGAACTTTTCATGTAACGGCAACAACAAAATTTCATGTAACAGACACACTTTTGCGCCGAAAATAAAAAAATCTGTAAGGTTACTAAGAATTTTTTTGGAAACTGGGATTCCGAGAACTTTTCATGTAACTGCAGCCAGGGTTACAAATAAAAGTTTAGTAAGATTACTGAAATTTTAGCAGATTCATTTGTAAAGTTACAGATTTTTGTAGCTTTACAAAAACTAGTTTTGTAGATTTGCAGCTTTTTTCGTACAGTTACAGGTGAAAATTTAGTAAGCATGTAACTTTACATCTGTAGAACTACAGATTTTTTTTTACAGTGTGCAATGGGATGTTTTCCAGTTTAAGAAATAAAAAAACCTAAAGAATATGTACTATATAAAATAAAAATATATAAAAATCAAAAATACGTGAGAATGCCTCATAGAGGCCCTTATAGGGATAATAATAACTAGAAGTCTGATTCAGTAGTTTTAACCATTTTTTAGCCTGAATTAAATTGTGTTTAATATGCGATGCATATAAAAATCTCTTGGTAATATACAGGGCTCTACAAAATAATTCAGATGTGTGTCTGTATATTGGAAGAAATTGCTGAAGGTAAATTTTTAACCTTTTATGCATTTTCTTACAAAACTAAGTTTTAACATACAATGTTTAATATATATAAATAGATTCATAACAGGGGTGCACAAAAAAATTTGACTACTTTTTGGCTATGGGCGGTAATTGCTGAAATCTGGTTTTCAAATGTATAATGCTTTTTCTAAAATGTTTACTTAGAATTATTTTTTTCTTTACCTTATAAAACAGCGAGGTTTCATTAAAGAATTCAACAATTTTTGAAAAATGTTTCATAATCTATGATTGATGCATGATTTTTCTTTCTTGTTTATGTTATTCGCTTATTTCTCCTTGTACTTACGCTATATTTTTCGTCAAAATCGGGATTTTGTTTCGTTCGAATTTATAAGCAATTTATTTTTTATGCCTCGAATTATGATTTAAAGAAAACTTCACCTACCAAAGCAGTTTTTCTGAACTTTTGAAAGCGCGTTAGAAAATTTGGGCAATCAGTTAAATTTTAGAAAAAAAAAAATGATTTATTAAAATAAATAAATTACACCGGTATTTGTAGAAATATTTATAACTTTACTGAAATCATCTTTTTTAAATGGTATTTTATAAACTTTATATAATTAAAATCTATACATAAAATGGTTTCACATAACTATAGAATTGTTTCAGAACTGAAAATTTCTATTCTATTTTTTTCAAAATCAAGAAAGTTGAACTATTAAAATCCGGTAAGCAACTATGCATTTAAAAATACTTTTGCTTTGTGCAGAGATTAGTATTTTTAGAACACGGTAACGTATCTATAACGAATCGTAAATTATATTTCTGCTAATCGATATGATAAATGAATTTAAGAACAATCTTTTTAAAAGGTATTTTAAAAGATACACCAGGACATAAAAGATTAAGCAAATGTATTTGCTGTGCTTGATAAATAATCTAAAGCACTCTGATTTTAACTATTCCAAAATTATTTGTCAAATGTGGCAATAGAGGAGCGCTCGTACTATTTTTATAAACATTTAGATCTTAGTACAATAACTGCTGCAGTCTTATGCAAAAATTCAGGAATACAACACTTATTAAATTCAGTAATACGAAAATAATATGACTTCATCTTAAATGGGAAATAATCACTATGACAACCGAGAATCATTACCTATCATTGGATAGCAATGAATTAATTGCATGTGATAGAATTTAACTGTATGAACAAAACTTTTATTAATATCTTTTTCAATTTTGATTCGATTTTCATACAATTTTAAACTCGACAAATTCTGCAACGATTAAGTATATTAAATTTCAAACTATTCGGTTGGGTAGTTTTTGCGCTGTTATATGCGGACAGACGGACAGGGAGATGGACGAACAAGGCAACGATTATAGGTGCTACGTATTGATATAATTACGTACGCACCTAAAAAGAAGTACAGTTACTTGGTAAGAGCTACTCTAATTAAGTTGCGTCCTTGTCATATTGTGCACACAAAACCTCAAAATTTTTCAGGCATTATTAAGCAGCAGAAAATAGAGAAAATACTTCTGAACTCTATTTCGAATAAAACCTTGTATTATTGCCATTAGATTTAGTTTCTTTCATACTTCTGTTTTCATTCCAGATTGTTTCTTATATCGAAGAAAATTACTCAGTGAGATGAAGTAAGTGTATCTTACAGAATTATTCTTCAATGTACCACTTTCACAGTTAGAGGAATATCTGAAGCGTAAACTATCGAGAAAATATACCGTATTTTATTTCTTTCAGCACTTAAGTAATTTTTATTTTGTTTGCTACATGCTCCATTTTCATAAAATTACTGTAGCGTTAACTTAATATAGAAAATAATAATTAAAAAAACTGAAATAATTAATAATCTCTAACAATTAAACTAACTTTCAGTTATAAGCATTAAATATATATAACATATGGTAATAATATACTAATTTTAATTGCTAAAACGCGTAAATTAAAACTTTAAAAACATTAAAAATAGGTTTATTCAACTGTTTACATGTTTCGACACTTCCCGACTCATCTTCAAAACGAATAAATAAAAATATTCTAAAATTGCACAGCCTATGAATCGCCATAGTTTAAATTTGCACGTACTCGTTCATATTATGAATGTTATTTTTTTTTATTTACCTAGATGTTTATTTTTTATTAATTTTGAGGATTACTCAGGAGTTCATGAAGTTCCATTTACTAGAGCGGACGGATCAGAGAATTACCATATTGGTATGACTAGCAGAAAATTTAAGTATACAAAAGGGATCATGTAGCTGATATTAAATATAATAGGAAAACCGCAGCGCAAGTAAGATTATATCAAGAAGAAACCATCCAAATAAATTTTAATGAAAGTGAGATAATTTTCCCTCCCGTCTATATACTATCCATCCATTATAAGAGGAACCATAAAGATAGCAACACGCAAAAATTCAATACGTAACTATGCAGCATCGTTTAACTTACCAATACTATGGCCCGAGTTACCCATTGTTTACGAAAATAAAAATAATCATCCAAGTAAATAAAAAAATAACAGGCATGATATGATAGAGTACGTGGAAATTTGAATGATGTGGTTTCATAGACAGTGCAATTTTTAAATATTTTTAACCATTTGGAAATGGCTGTTATTTTCGGTCGAGAATGGGGCCAAATGATGCTCGCATTTTATTTTTTTTAACGAAATTCAACGATGTTCATTACTTTTAGAAGAATTTGTATTTGAATAGGTAATAGAAAGGCATAAAATCGTTAAAAATTGTTTGAATAGGTAATCGAAAGGCATAAAATCGTTAAAAATTGAAAAAGTTACAAAATGGCTTGGCGCAAATTATCAGACATGATAAAATCCAAAGCCAAAGAGCGACTCCGAAATGAAAATCGTCTTGCAAAGCCAAAATCGAGGTCTTCGATTGATTATGTAGCCCATGAAAATCGAGGTCTTCAACTGATTATGTAGCTCATGAAAATCGATTACAGAATAAAAGACGAACGTGAAAAAGGAAACAATCTAATGTTTAATCGATTGATAGTAAAAGGCCATGTCTCGAGGGGCTCCAATCCACTAGCCACGGCGTTTTACAATCGGTCGATTCTAACAGGGAAAAATTGAGCTCAACGTAGGTAATTTGTCACAATCTGTGGATGATTTGGTGGAACTGCTTTCGATTTGTAAACTGTTTTTCTTCTCGAAACGGGACTTGAAGAGTTATCGATGAAGGTTTTGGTCGTCTGATGTTTGATCTTTGCGATTTGTTGTTGAAGAGGATGCGATGGAATTTGGTGGACGAAATAAATTCCAAATGGTCGTTGTAATCTATTAAATTACAATTTTTTAAAACTAGAATATTTATAAGAATCTGTATTAGTCATAGTAAGTCAAAAAGGTGGCTTTATTATTTATTTGTTTTCATAATGACTAGCGAAGTTACAAAACATGTAAATATTTGAATAAACCTATTTTTACGGTTTTTAAAGTTTTAATTTACTCCTTTTATGAATTAAAATTAGAATTAAATATTTTTTTTAATCGATTATTCGATTGCATCTTATTTTTTATATTTAACTATCCGTAAAAGTATAAATTTTGTAATCCTAATTCATTGTTTCTTAGTATTATTTCTGCAAAAAAACAGACATTAGGATATAAAACCACTCTTAGTGAACCAGAAAATTTACTAAATTGACATACCAGTTTCTGTGGCATTAAACTGATCTTCGTCACTCATGATATTAAGCTTAATACTACCACATTACAATGCAATTTTAGTAACTGTTTGGTGCATTAATATGTATTCTGCACTACACTGTAAAAAAAAAAAAAAAAAAAAAAAAAAAAAAAAAAAAAAAAAAAAAAATCTGTGTAGTTACTAAGAGCTTTCTACGAAACTGGGATGCCTGGAACATTTTATGTAACGGCAACAAAAAAAATTCATGTAACAGATACACTTTTGCACTGTAAATTAACAACTCTTTAAGGTTACTAAGAGTTTTTTTAGGAAACTGGAATGCCTAGAACTTTTTATGCAACTGCAACCCGGGTTATGGATAAAATTTTAGTAAGATTTCTGTAATTTTTGTAGATTCTTTTGCAAAGCTACAGATTCATGTGGCTTTACAAAAACCAGTTTTGTAGATTTACATCTTTTATTGTACAGTGTACAGATAAAATTTTAGTAGGTATGCAGATTTCTATAATTTTACATCTAATGAATTACATCTTTTATTTTACAGTATAAGTCTCATCTAATTTACATTTTTATTTGGAAATATGCAATAGACAATTTTACTATGTGCTTGTAAAGTGTTATTCGCACTAGTGGTAAACAAGTCTAATTTTACTGGTAAATTCTTTCTATGTACTAGCGAATTCCTTGTAGTACCGTACACAAATTATATTCAGCAATGCATCGTAAAAAATCCGTAAATTTAGCAGAAAAAACCATTTATTGGCGCTTCTTTAAAAAAAATTTATTTCTGCAAAAGAAAAAAATATTTTTTTAGACTATAGAAATTGAATATGTCTCTTACACTGTATAAAAAAAAATGTAAGTCTACAAAACTAGTTTTTGTAAAAGGTACAGAAAACTGTTATTAAACTGTAAGCTTACTAAAATTTTATCTGTACACTGTAATGAAAAAAGATGTAAATTTACAAAACTAGTTTTTGCAAAGATACAGAAATCTGCATGCTTACTAAATTGTTATCATTAACCCCGAATAATTACAGGATTTTTTTAGGTGCGTTCGTAATTATATGAATACTTAGCACCTATAGTCGTCGTGCAGCCCGTCTGTCTGTCCGTCTGTCCGCATATAATAGAGCAAAAACTACCCAACCGAATGGTCTGAAATTTTAAATATATAATTTTTGCAAAATTATGTCGAGTCATTTAAAATTTTATGAAAATCGGATGCATAGTTTAATTACAGACCCAGTCAAATTTTTTCGTTACATTACGGCTAATGGGAAAAAATTATTGGAAGTGCATTTTAATGATGTTACAGCCTTTCGAACAGAATGAAATTGATATTCACATATGAAGCGCACTAAAATATACATTCAGTACAATGTGCGGTGCAAGAAATATTTATAAAACTAGTTATAGTACGAACGCACCTCATTTGGCACGTTTGACGAGCAATTTCCAACTTGTTTATTGCTTTTGTTGCTGTTACATAAAAAGTCCTAAGCATCTCAGTTTCCTAGAAAATACTTAGTAACGTTACAGATTTTTGTTTTTTTTACAGTATAAACGTGGATCTGTTACATGACTTTTTTTCGTTACAGTTACATAAAAAGAACTAGGCATTACAGTTTCCTAGAAAATTCTCAGTAACCTAATAGATTCTTTTTACAGTGTACAAATAATCGCAAATAGAACAGATTTTGTCTTTCATAAAATAAACTTTCCAATTTTTATTCAGACGAGAAGGTATTCTTAATAACGTCAATTCTCAATAAGTAAATCTACGCGTCGTTTAAAAATCTCCCTAGAATGGCTGTATAAGCCAGCGAAAATACTAAGAGACTCTTAGAAGACTGCGAGCGTGAACAAAAGAATGTCTGTTCGCTTCAGTTCACATTTATAAACACATGAAACAAAGAAGTTAGATTTACTTTCTTTCATAGTTTTACTTTCGTCTAGGATCAGAGAAGTCTTACTTTGAGGGAAATTATTCAATAGGCTGAAGAAAGAATATTTCACGGTTATAGTTCCAATGTAATTCATAAACTTCAAGAAAAATATCAGAGCCTAAAATATCCATTGATGCGGAAGAATTTCATTTCATGGCAGAAATGAAGTGTATGGGATATTATGATTTAGCAGGGGAATTTTTTCTTTTCTTTTTTTTTTTTTTTTTTTTTTTTTTTTTTTGTTATGTTATTGTTACATACCTTTTTCTTCAGAAGCATAAAGTAAGAATAAATTGATAACCGATAAGGTGTAAAATTACGTTAGTATGTTTTGAGAGTAACAGAAAAGAAACTCGATTATTTTTGTAATGTTTCTGATTAACGCTATTATTTTCTATTTTATTTCTAGATTTAACACCCCGTCGATCGCAATAGGCCTGACAGACACAGCACAATTATTTCCGTTCTCCTCCCCGCCACTAAAGCGCGCAAGGATTACTTTCTTTGAGTGTAATAAACGATATTTTTTTTTCATTCAAATTTGAAACATACTCTCTTTGTACATCGTAATGAAGGTCACTGATCACTTTAAGATAATTGCGTCAATTAATTGCTACTGATGATTTTCTTACAGGCGCCTGCCAGGCTCATTGTCCCCGAATTCGGGAGCCCCATGGTTGCGACTGACGCGACGGAGTGTTAATGTGGATAGCTGGAGAAAAAAAATCACCAGTTGTAACATTTCTGATTTATGCTACTGTTTTAAATTTTTATTCTTTCCGACAGGGTCAGTAGAGTTAAGATAGTGTGGAGTGACCAGAGACTTTTTAAAATCGGACACAGATGTAGGTATTTAGGTTAACGTCAGTTGTGTGCATAGCTTTCGGTGTCACGTTTTCTTGGCTGGAGTATGACTTATCCTTACTATGACTCATAGGAACAGTTTGTTCACATTCTTTCTCAGAATTTGGAGGCCGGAATTGTATATCTCAGAAGAAACGCATGTAAATAACAAATTAAATGTTGCATGTCTTACTTTTACTATTAAGACACGAAACTAAAGAAATAGCGTGTTTTTTTTTTCAATAAAAATTTTTCATCCTGTCTTTTTTAACACTTTCCAACAAAGTTGAAAAGTGTTTATGATTTCGGTTTGTCTGTCCGACTGTCCGCACTCTAACTCTCGAAAATATACTCGGATCGTTCTGAAATTTTTGGATGCTAGTAACCTCTACCATAGCATGATCCCTATTTCAAATAAAGTTTCTAGCATGTTTAGTTCATTTACAGGGACAGTCAAAAGTTTCCATTACATTACGGCCTATGGGAAAAAAATGGTTTTTAATGATGTTACATGCTTTCAAACATAATAAAATTGCTATATATTTATCAAGTGTACTAAAATATGCATTCTGTAGAAAATACGGTGCAAAGAATAGTTATTATTAATTTACAGGGCCACACAAAATAATTCCGTTACATAACGATATAGGGGTGGATGGAATTGTTTGGGGCGTATTTTAATTATGTTAAATTATTTCATGTATAATGAAATTGATATACGTCGCTGAGGTTTACTATAACTTTTTTCATGTATAATACGAAGTGCATAGCATTTATAGGGGCACACAAAAGAGTTCAGGTACTATATTGTATCCGAAGTATTGTACAGTAGCGATGAATGCTGGAAATGCATTTTTAATTATGTTATGTGCTTTTACATTTCACTATATTTATGCATAATATATGGTGTGTATAAATGGTGTACTTCATATACAGGGCTACACAAAATAATTCGTAATGTTTACTGGGTATGATTGCGAATTGCTTAAATGTGGTTTTTAAAAGAGTTATGCATTTTTATGTATAACTGCACTTGGTTTACTAAGAAATGTTTGTAGAACATAGATGAAAGGATATACAGGGTCACGCAAAGAATTGGATACATGGACGTCTATAAATGATAATTTCTGGAAATGCGATTTCAGTGCGTTTTACTTTGAATTAAATTTTAGCTAAATCGTGGCGTGTAATAAAGGTACTAGGTTAACTACAGGGCTGTACAAATGTATACAAGTATGTTTTGATCTATTAGTATAAATTGCTGAAAGAGAAATTTCAACCTGTTACGCGTTTTCTTGCTAAACTAAATTTTCCCATTATATAGTATATAGATAAACTTATAGATCAAATACAGGTCTGTTCAAAAGAATTAGAATACATATTTGGCTATAGACGGTAACTGCAGAAATAAGTTTTTTCAATGTTTCATGCATTTTCTAAAATGTTTACCTAGTTCTCTTATATACCTTATTTCTCTAAATAACGAAGTTTTGTTAAAGCATTCAGGAAGTGTTAAAAATTGTTTCATAACCTATGCTTAACGCATGACTTTTTTTACTTGTTTTATATATATATATATATGGTACTTTTCGGTTAGCCGGGCGCCAGTGTTATATATACATATGTATGTATATCTATATATGCATATACATGTATATATACACACACACATACATATGTATACATATATATGTATATATAGATATACATACATATCTATTTATATAAAATCCAAGTCTCTGTGTGTCCCTCACGATTCCGGTAGGACCGCCTCATTGAAATGAGTAATTGTTGAAAAAAACTAATGCAGGGTTACCACAGTAGCGCCAAATGTTAGCCAACTTGGTGATAGCTGGGTAATTTAAATTCCCATTTAAAACAGTTAATCTTTTATAAAGGAGGTCACCGAAATTTAATTTAAACTCCGCTCTTTTAAGATATTTTTCAAAATCTATGAGTGAGAATTTAAAGTACATCTTTACATCTTCCTCCCGATGCTACTAATAAAATAACCGCCAATAGACGACGCTGTACTGTGTGAGCTACTAACTGCGCGATTTTAATGTGCTTTAGGTACTTTACCAATATAGGTGCCTAGGCGAAAAAAGAAATTTGGCAACATATTTCCCGGGAACCTATCCACTGTTTCATTTTATATACACACGCATTTTTTTATATATATATTTATACGATTTATTTAATATAAAAAAGACGTTTCTCTAATTTTATAAAGAAACAGATGTGATTTGTACATAAAAACATCAATAATATACATATAAAATAAACATATAAAACAAACAAAAACGCTCATCAAGTTTGTTTTTACAGCTGTTTATATGATTTGACAACAAATCTCGATATTTTTCCGTTATACGGACACCATGCCAAAATGTATGCTAATGCGCCAATTATTTCAAAATGCTAAAAGATATTTTTAATTTTATGCCAGCAGTTTAATATGAGTTTTATTTTATTGCTTTATTTTATAACAGTTATTTGTTCACTTATTTTAAGTATATAATTGTGATTTAATGAAATAGTTCGTAAAAGTCTGGAATTTTCAAATGTTATATTTTTTAAATGCTCACTTTAGTATCGACAATGTTTTTTCTTTTATTTTTCAAATGCTTCAATTCACGTGATTTTCATTTTGCGTCATCTATTACGCTTGGCGACAAAGGTATCCGTATAACGGAAACGAAACCAAATCTTACTTTCTGATGCCCAAATTACACCAAGTTTTTTTTAAAAAAACGCCAAAGCTCCTACAGTGGAAAAGTACCAAACTATCTATTATTTTGCGCTATCTGTTTATAGTCTGTACTATATGTAAGGGGTGTGGAGCGAAGAGTTTAAAAATTGAATATTAAAGTTTCGGCACAGATATCATATAATACACGCGTCGAATATTGGCGCGATTTTTTTTCTGACGCCAATGTCTTATACACAACGGGTACTTAACTGGCGGCAAAGTGTCGTTATTTTGCTTGATATGGTAACCCGGATGTTGTTGTTTATGCTGTTGATGTTTTCGCCAAATTGGCGTATATGACAACTATGCCAAAGTTTATATAAAGCAGTATAAGACTAAAAAATTAAGAATAAAATAAATGCAAAATAAGACTAAAGAAGAAAGAAAAATCATGCGTTAAGCATAGAATATGCAACACTTTCCAACACATCCTGAATGCTTTAACAAAACTTTGTTATTTGGGGAAATAAGATAACTAAGTAAACATTTTAGAAGACGCATAAAAAATTTTAAAAATTGATTTCAGCAGTTATCGTCCATAGCCAATAGTATCGTTATTACATGCCGCTATTTAGCCAAAATTTAATTTAAACTACTCTTAAAACTACTGAAATCACATTTCCAGATATTATCATCCATAGACGGTTATGTATCCAATTCTTTGCGTGACCCTGTATATCATTTTATTTATAGTCTACAAACATTTCTTAGTAAAGTAAATGCAGTTCAGCGTAAAAACGCATAACTCCTTTAAAAACCACCTTTAAGCAATTTACTCTCATACTCAGTAACCCTTACGAATTCTTTTGTGTAGCCCTGCATATGAACTGTAGCATTTATACACACAGTATAGTATGCATAAATGTAGTGAAACATAAAAGCGCATACCATATTAAAAATGCATTTCTAGCAATGATTGCTTATGTACAATACTTCGGAGAAAAGTTGATTGGCGAGAAAAAAGTATGCCAACGTATTTTCTGACAACCTATTTACTGCTTGATACTCAAAGCAATTTTTTCCATATGTATGCAATTTATTTAGGTAGTTGTTAGCTATCCCGTCGACCAGTTTCGCCAAATTATATAAATCGCCAAATTATACAAATTGACATAATTTTTATTTTAAACAACGAAAGATCAATTAAATTAGCAAAACATTAATAAAAATACAAATATAACGTCGAATTAAAAATCACTTGACGACGTAAGAAACATATGATCATGTTTAATGTCAACCATTATTGGCATTTAATCTTACAATTTGGCGACAGTAATTTGGTCGACGGGATAATTAACAAGTACCTTTATTTAATGTAAAAAAAGCTATTTACCCATTTTTTATAATAAACAGAAGTAATTTTGGCTCAGATGTCATATCAAGCAAAATAACGACACTTTGGCGAGAGTTAAGTACCCGGTGTGTATATGACATTGGCGTCAGAAAAAAAATCGTGCCAATATGGGGCGAATATGACATCTGTGCAGTACTTTTTGCACAGATGTCATGTACGCATATCATACACATCATATACATATATATTTATACATATATAGAAGCTATATGTATACATATATATGTGTGTGTGTGTATATACATATATATGTATATAAAGCTATACATACATATGTATATATAACATTGGCGCCCGGCTAACCGAAAAGTACCATATTTTTAAATTATTTGCTATCATTTTGAAAAGGAAATAACTATAAATAAATAAAAGTTTGAATAATAGCTATAGAACAAAACAATTTGGTACAGATGTCATATTCGCCCCATATTGGTGCGATTTTTTTCTGTCGCCAATATCATATAGGCAACACGTACTTAACTTGCGCCAAAGTGTCTTTATTTTGCTTGATGTGGTAACCCGGATTATGTTGTTTATGCTGTTGATGTTTTCGCCAAATTGGCAACCGAAAAAAATCGCGCCAATATGGGGCGAATATGACATCTGTTCCAACAATTTATATAATTAAAAACAGAAAATAAAAGTAAATAAACACTTTATTAATAAATAAAAAACAAGGAACAGATGTCATATTCGCCCCACATTGGCGCGATTTTTTTCTGTCGCCAATATCATATAGGCAACAGGTAGTTAACTTGCGTCAAAGTGTCGTTATTTTGTTTGATGTGGTAACCCGGATTATGTTGTGGAACAGATGTCATATTCGCCCCATATTGGCGCGATTTTTTCTGTCGCCAATATCATATAGGCAACAGGTACTTAACTTGCGTCCAAGTGTCGTTATTTTGTTTGATGTGGTAACCCGGATTATGTTGTTTATGCTGGTGATGTTTTCGCCAAATTGGCAACCGAAAAAAATCGCGCCAATATGGGGCGAATATGACATCTGTACCTATGTTTTTTATGCTGTTGATGTTTTCGCCAAATTGGCAACCGAAAAAAATCGCGCCAATATGGGGCGAATATGACATCTGTACCAAAAACAATAGCCGGGTTACTATAGCAGGTAAAATAACACCATTTTGGCGCCAGTTAGGTATCCCGGTTCATATCTGAAATCTGTGCCGGAATTTGTATATAAAAAAATATTATATATATTTAGAAACGATTTTTTTATGTATATAAGTGTATATATAAACAAAAATAAAAGTTCATTAGATTTGTTTTCATAGCTATTTATATATTTTGTCAACATATCTCACTTTCTGATGCCCGAATTGCGCCAAGCTTTTTTTAAAAAAATGCGCTATAATGGAAAAGTACCTAAATAAATAATTAACAGAAATAACCAATTATACAAACTAAAACTTTTTATTTCGAGATCAAAGCATTGTTTTTAATTCCAATTAAAAATACGTATATCCTTGGATAACTTTAGTTGAAATTAGGTTCACAGCTTAATATCTCATTCCATAAACTTAAACAAACACAAGTGATTCATTCATCGTGAAACTTAAAATTTTTTTAAATCATTGAGGTAATCATTCACAAAGTAAGTTCTCCAACAATCAATGGACAATATTCTAATGACATCATAGTAGGTAACGTGGTGACGGTATCGTTTGTTTATGGTTTGAAATCACAAAGATTTAATTTTGCAATGTGCCTTAGTTACATTATTTTATTGTCATATTTATGAGCTCAGAACAAAAGCATATTTTTTCATTATTTAGTTATTAAAGACGGAAAAAAATTATAAATGCATGATTTGAAAAATTCAAATAATTTTCTTTCTTAATAGTAAAAAATAACATCGGGAAGTAACAGCGGGTTTAAGTTAAATAAGTTTAACTGTTTAATTCTGTTGTAATATTCAAAATAACTGTATTTATTAGATTTCAGTAAACAACATCAGGGCCCGATTAAACTTTGAAGTTAGAGGAATTACAAAGTCATTTCAGGACCTTTCTTTTGGAGAAGCTTTTCTAAATTCCACATATACATGGAAACTCTTCAGTGTTAGAAATATTATTCTTAGGACTGACATAACATGAGAATGGCCTGCAATTTTACACATGTTTTTGAAAACTACTTTATATCAGAAATTTTGCTAAAAACTGGTTACTTTTTAGTTATAGCGTCCCACACTATTAGGATCATGACAAGTTGCAGCCAATTTTGCCAACGTCGTAACCAAGATCGTGAAGCACACACATATAATACCATATAATACCATTTCATGAAATCGTATACGATAATTTAATAGTTTTTACCTTACTTCAAGTGTAAAATTTATTTATTTTTAAGGCTTAACAATCTAAATTGTCCAATATATGAATTTAAAAAAATGTAAACAAAGATTGAATAGACATGACAGCAAAAAGCCTCAAATCTGCATAACACTTGGAACCAAACTGTGCAGATTAGTGGTTTTCTACTGTACACAGTTTTTCATAAATGTGTTTCATTCTTTAAATTTGTTATTTTCATCTATCACTGCGGAACAAGCGAGAAAACTCATATTCTTGCACATGAGTTGTATATATCTTTATATCTAAATTTCCGTCATTTTTGACGGGCTACCTTTCTAGTGTATATATAACACTGGCGCCCGGGTAACCGAAAAGTACCATATATATACATATATATATATTTAAAAAAAAAGAGCAAGAAATGACCCTATATTTATTTTAATAATAAAGTTCCGATATGTATATACGTTTATACAAATGAATGTTTCCAGCTTATGCTCATCATTAATTGTGTGAAATCATTCATGTAAATATATTATAAGGAACAGATGTGATATATTCCCGTGGCCGTCATCTTGGAATTTTTTATTGGCGTGAAAATCCCTTTACTGCAAGTAGTAAATGTCGCCAAGTAGCGATTTATGCGCATGTTAGGCTTAACGAAAAGAAAATGTAAATATTAAAGAAAAAATGCATATTATATCACTGAATACAGCAACCTCGTTCTGCAGCAATCTGGAAAACGCAGGAAACTCCTTAAATCTGCAGTTAGTAAATGCACATAAGAACGCTACGCTTTCATAAACCGAAAAAAAGCATCATTGGATTCAGCAAACTAGCTGTGCAGCATTCTCAAAAATGCACGAAACTCGTGAGGCCCACATGCATGAGAAATATACAATAAACGGTTAATATAAAACATTGTAACAAAATATGCATAAAATTATTAATATACACTAATCCCAAAGAAGCTTAAGCACAAAATACCTGCTAGCAACACCTTCATTTTATCAAAATAGGCCTATGACTAGACACTCTATACAAACCTCCTTTTTCCTTCAAAATTTAATGATATTTCTCAATTACATCAGCAACAGCAGATAAACTTACTACAGAAGCCATAGTCAATCAAACAAATCCAATAAATTTAAGATAAAAATAAAGCACGTGGACAAAATCACAAGAGAAAAACAGAGTCACGTACTCGCAGCAGCTAAATCCAGGAGTGAAATGATTATTGTCGCCGCAAAACAAAATCTCGCGGAAAAACGGGGTTGCCAGAACACATCACTCGTCAGGGTTGCCATATCGATAAACATCGCCAACACCGCCAACCAAAAATGGCCAAGAAATCTCAAAAAATCCAATATGGCGGCCGTGGAAATATACGACACCTAAGCCAATTATAATAAAAGTTTTCAAAAACAAAAACAATATATATATATATATATATAAAATTGTGCCGGAATGCTTTAAAAAAATATTTTTTTTTTTCAATTTTGCTCTGCTAGAAAATGATGTACAGCTGAAATATATCCTGATAAAGTACTAAAATATAAATGATTTACCATTATAAGTATGGTTGTTTTCATCAACGGACTCTATCTTCAGAAGGTAAATATGATTGACCAATTCTATTACGGTATCTTACAAGAGCCTTCTTCGAACTGCTGGCTTAAGTGATAGAGCACGTATCTGGTATTGGAGTAGTTCTAGGTTCAAACCAACGTAGGGAAAGTAGGGTAATTTTCCCTAATAGCTGGTATCTCTCAGTATGCAACAAAATCTAATATTTTTTATAAATTTGAACATTTTTTATAAAGGAATTATATAATGTATTTTTAAACGATAATATTTTTAAAGACTAAGAGGTATTTAAAAAATATTTAAAAACTAATTTTCATGATAATAATACTTTCTGCAAATTATATCATGTCGAATAATCTTAGTTGTCACTGAATTTTTGAGTATTTTAAGTTTCTCAAAGTACATCGATATCTCATGCTATATTCTTCCTAAGAACTTCCCCAGAAGGATTCCGAAGGAAGCCATGGGACACTAACTCTCCAAGGATGCTAAAAAGCTGAAATGTTTTGTTCCTAATTGTCTACTAACAACATTTTTTACTTAGTTTAGTGTGCCTCAGAGATTATGTTGTTTGACTCATAATTTTTCTGCGGATATTCTGGGGAGGTGAAGTGCTATATGGGCATATGTAGACAAAGCGTTTTAAGGCAATGCAAAAACTGTAGAGGTTTTTATTTTTTAATACAATTAAATATCATAAGGATTGTTGCATATTAGGATAATGCAGGGTTGTTTGTGAGATAAATCTGTTAACGTTTTTGTCAATTTGGACTAGTATAGTAGGCAGACTAAAGGCGGATTTTGCGTTAGTGGATTGGCGAATATTGCATATGGTCATCCGATGAAGTCTGTAGACATAGGATAGCGTGGAGTGGTCAAGAAGTTTTAAAAATCGGACAAAGCAACAAATGTTTATACAGTTATTTGTTAATGGCAGTTGTGTGCAGGGCTTTCGATGTCAGATTTTCTGGGCTGGGTTGCTTACCTAATATGTATTATAGGAAAATTTGGAGGCCGGTTCTGTTCCAGGAGAATTTTTTAATTTGTAGGTACATGCGTTTGTCGTTGGGTAATAGTAAATTAGTGAGCACTACTTCGTGTGAATTTCTTCATTTGTCACTAGAAGTTAGGGTCAAGCTACCCCCTCGCCATTTAGGAGGATTTTTTCAAGTTTGTAAATCCTGTTTAAATTGGGCCCCAGTAGTGACCGAGAGGTTCTGCTCTCGAAGCTGGTAGGCGGGAGGGGCTAGGTTCGATCCCAATCCGCCCGTCGCCCTAATCGTTCGGGTTTTCATGGATTTCTTCTAACCTTGGTTTTCCAAGCGTAAATTTGGGATACGTTCCCTTAGAAAGATCCCCACGGAGGACACTCCCCCACATTAGGGCCTATATCCCTCGTGCTGATAATTGGCCTTCTTAAACACAACCAACAAACAACCATTGAATTGGATGAATTTATTTGAACTGAGTCCGTGGTAGGATGAATACGACAGGAGTATACAGGAAATATTTGATGGGCAATATAAAAACTAGTTTTTGGCGCCGCGAGTTCAACAACGTTGTCCGACTTTTTACTACAGTTAGAAAGATTTAAGGGATGTTCCCAGGGCCGAAACTAAAGGAGGGGACGTACAGGGGGCATGAACGAAGGGTTGCCAAATGAAGATTTTGTTTCTCGATTTTTCTCACGTGTATTTTAGCACGGTATTGTTAAATTCGTCCTGTCAGGCGTATGCCAAAGCATAGAATAATATAAGGTTGATATGGCGTAAGTATCCTGTATAAAGAGGATTTTTTTTTTTTTTATTCTTTCCCATTCCGTTTTCAAGATTTCCATGAATCAATATTTGGCAAAACTGATTACGTTGATCAGTATTACATATTTTAAAAAGTCGGCTGTTAGAAAATTAGTAAAATTCTCTTTGTAAGTATATTTTGCTGAAGAGGGGGGTGGGGCGCTAAAATCCATGTTTGGCCGGGGGTCCTAAAAAGGCTAGTTTCGGCCCTGGATGTCCCCATGAATTACTGGTCTTCCGGTTGATAATCCTGCAGAGAAATGAATGACCCGGGACTTCGTATGTATATATACGCAGTCCAGGATCAATATGTATATGTATATATACACATGTACAATATGTATGTATATACACACAGTCCAGGGTAAATTGTGCTGTCTACGAGACAGATAATGGCTCTGACCTTTCCTGAGCAGACGTGATATACTGGTGATTGCCCATCAAATTACAGGGACCTCAGATGCTGATTTCCCAAGGCACCGAGGCTCGCGTATTACAGTGTATTATTATGCTATTCTTAAGAAACTCTCCCGTGAGTACAAGTGACTATCCATGGACCCTAGAATAGGTTCATTCTCTTCTTTAATTCAAGAGACATTGAATTCGGAGACGTTTATCATCTTCGTAGACATGTATTTTATATACACTGTTGTCAAGAAAGCTATTTCCTTGAATTCCCTGAATCTGCTACCAGTCAAGAAGTGTTAGCTGTAAGTATTTTGAAAATCCTGAATGTCTTTACTCTTAATTTCATATCGCATTATATTATGTCCTATATATTTCATTTTATGGTAGGCTATGTATTTATAACTGAGGCTTAAATATAGCTACACTGTAAAAAAAAATGAAAACATAACAACTACGAACATAACTATACAATAAACTTTGGCAAATTAAACACGATTCCGAAAGCGTTCTTTATTTTTAGAAACTACAGAAACCGACATATTTTTAGATTTAAAGATGTATTTATAAAAGCAAATTTTCTTTTGCCGACACTGATCCGTGTAGTTTTATATCGTTTTCATCAGTTTTCTCAGGCCGGAAATATAGGTGTTTTGGGTGCTATCAATTCTCAAATAAACATTTCAATGTTCAACAAATAAATGTTACAAACAAACTTGATATATTAACAGGATTTACATTAACATTAAATTAATATTATTTGGTTACTCTTGCATATACAAATCCGTTTTGCAGCAGAAGATATTCAGTTGAAAATAGATTCCATCTAAAAAAAAATAAAAATAATCATCGGTTTGTGAAAATTGATTAATACACTATGAAAACGACTCGAAAACGTTTCCGAAAATCAATGGCAGCAAAACGAAACTTTGTTTCTATAAATGCTTCTTTAAATCTGAAAACTTTATTGGTTTCTAATATTTTAATAGATAAAGAACGCCTTTCGGAATCTTAGGTTTCTTGAAAGACGTTATTGTATATTTTCGTACATAGTTATATTATATTTTGGTAAATTCAAACACATTTGCCTATTTTTAAAATATAAGCAGGGCAAAATTCTGTTCTTTTAGGATGTATATGTAAATATAACAATTATTTTCATTTAAGTATTAGGAGATTTGGGAAACGGTGAAAATCCTGAATATTGTTAAGCTCAATGAATATTTCAAAGGTAATTAATTGTATTTTTTATAATGATAAAAACTATTTAAATACTTAAATATATGTTTTTACTTTTAATCAAGGAGTTTTTATTTTTAATACATAAAGTTTATTAAGTTCAGTGACGATAATGAACTCCTTAGAACAAAGATAATTAAATTAAATTTAAATAGTTGTTTTGTGATTATTTTACCTCCATTTGGGGTATTTAATTTATAAGAGTTCTTTTAACTCATGCTTAATTCAAGGGGTATTTTTTTAGAGAGGTGGCTTTGGAATTGGCAACACTGTTTCAGTCACAAATTTGACAGCTGACGATAATTTATGTTCAGTGTGTTTTGACATTTGTTCTCGATGAATAGACTTACGCCCGAAAAGCACTTGCGAATTGAGCAAAACACCATCAGTTTATTGAGGGAGACATTCGGGCGCAAAATTTCGGGTAATGGATCTGTGAACTGGCCTTCACGGCCATGTGATCTCACACCAATGGATTATTATATGTAAGGATATGCAAAGTCGCTGGTCTACGCCGATAAACTACAGACGTGGGTCCACTTGTAAATCAATATTCTCCACATTATTGCGATATACGGCCTTAGCTGTTTGTAGGGCTCCCAAATGGCCCGCCAACTGAATACCAATAAATTTTAACAGAAAATTTTATGGTAGGTTTGCGCTAGAATTAATTTTCAAAGGTGATTCCGGGGCGGTTTGTAAGAAAAATCTAAAAAGAAGATTTTTCTAAAACAATATTCGTATTAAGTTGGCGGACCATTTGGGAGCCCTGTGTTTGATAAAATACACGAAAATTGGACATCCAAATATCACTTCATTCGAGCCAACCGCTGCGCCCATATGCCCGATTTCATTATTAAACACTAATGACATAAAATTATTTATTTAATAAATCCAACAACATCATGTCCATTAAATTATTTTTGTGTTTTATTTCATTTTAAATTTTTATTACCTCTAAAAAAACACCGTTTATTAATGAAACACAACGCATTTCCAACATTACTTACGAATTACTTTTTAATTTTGGCCAACGCGAAATAATCACAGCATAAACTAGGGAAGCACAACCTGTGGCCTGCGGGCCAAAAGTGGCCCGCGATGGGGTAACGTGTGGCCCGCAAATTCCGTTAGTTTGTAACTGGAAAATTTGCAATTTTATCCATATGATCGCAGGAAAAAATCGTCAATTTGCCGCTGAAAATTTTGTCACTCAGGTAAGAATCGCAAATTCACCGATCGAGTGCGAAAAAACAGCGAATTTTGACGATGAAGCTCGGAAAAATCACGGATTTTGTTGATCGGAAACTCAGAAATCGCGAATTTTGCCTATGAAGCGCAGAAAAAAATCGCAAATTTCGCCGATCACGGAAAAATCTTGAGGTTAGTCGAACGGACTCCGAAAAATCGCAAATTTCGTTGGTAAGGCACGGAAAAAATCACTAATTTTGTTGATCAGACACTTCACAATCGGAAATTTTGTTGATCAGATGCGTCACAAGCGGAATTTTGCTGATCGGGCACGGGAAAATTGCAAATTTTGTTCATCGGGCAGGAAAAAATAGCGAATTTTGTCCATGATGCGAGGAAAATTGAAAATTTCGTTGATCGGTTGCGAAAAAATTATGAGTTTCGCACGTTTATCGTGAAAAAAATTGTGAATTTTGTCATTTTGCCGCGAAAAAAATTTGCAAATTTCGTGAGTCTATTAAGAATCGCGATTTTCATTGATCGGATGCGGAAAATCGCAAATTTCATCAATGAGGAACGAAAAAAATCACAAATTTCATCGATCGGACACGGAAAAATCGTGAGTTCTGTCGATCGGGATCGAAAAATTCGCGAATTTCGTTGGTCCGGCAGGAAAAAAATCGCTGATTTTGTCGATCAGGCGAGGAAAAATCGCAAATTTCGTCAACCGGGCGCGAAAAATAGCAAATTTCGTCGATCAGATGTGTAAATAATCCAGAATTTTGTCTATCAGGCGCGAAAAAGACAAATTTTGTCGATCGGGCTCGGGAAAATTACAATTTTGTCGATCAGGCGCGGAAAAATAGCTAATTTTGTCGATTGGAGGCGGCAAAATCGCAACTTTCGTTGATCAGCTGCGGAAAAATCGCGAATTTTGTCGATCAGCTTCGAAAAAATTCCGAATTTTGTTGATTAGGTGCTGAAAAATCTCAAGTTTCGTTGATCGGGGGCAGAACAACGTCAAATTTCGTTGATCGGCTCCCCCTCCCCTTTTCGTTCATAAATTTCACTAGCCACTTTCATGCCTATGTTTGTTTTTTAGCAAACATTTTGAAAACAAAATTTACTCCTCCGAATAAAGTCAAGAAATGTTATCATTTCTTAAAATTAATTCTTGCTATATCTGTGTTATATATACAAATGATATTGTTGATATATTCTTGTCAACTGAATTGGATATATTGACTGGGTTGGGGAACCTAGAGGGGTAACCTCCCCTCCTTCTGAAACCATATTTTTTATCTGATTATAGGCCACAGATCACCTTCCAAAACAAAATTCTCTCCGTGCTACTGATGTGGCCCTCGACAACGCAGGCATTTTTGTGAGTGGCCCTTCTCTTAAAAAGGTTGTGCACCCCTAGCATATACTATTTAAATATTAGATACTGAATTTATGTCAAAGAGCTCTGTAAAAACGCCTTTACATTTTATAATACACTGGTCATCAAAACTAAAAGATAATGAGAAAAATATGCTCACTAATTTAATGTTGCAACCAATGCCCAATGCAGCAATTATTTATGTTAATTAAATGCTACTGAACTAAAAATTGAACTTCCACGCATACGTTAGCGTAGGAAATATACAAATTAGATGATTGACAATGTGGTGCACAAAGGACGTATGTTGGAATTCTGGTCTGTAGTGTTGTTTACAGTGAATGTGGTGACTGAGTATGTCAGTATTCATTAGTTAGGCGGAGGAACAAAAACAATTTTCGAAATGTTGCGTGCAAGAACACACGAGGGTCTATCCTGACTGTAAAAAGCAAATACTGAAATGAAAATAAGTTCAGTAATATTTCTTTTATTGTAATATGTTAATAAATACCTGCTTTGAACAAAATGGTGTCTTATGTACCAAAGAAACATATATTTTATAATCTTTCCATAGTATTCCCGATACAAGATTTCATGTTCAAGTTTGACCTAAAGTCCGCACGGGTTACCGTTATCTGATTGCAATAATACTTTTTAGCCTCTGGTACGGTATGCTATTTCTTTCTCCCAGCTTATTTTGTGTCCAAAAAATAACGTTATCTTACAGACGCTAGCCGTAAAACGAAGCATTATGATTAAATAATCTTTAGCAATTTTTTAAACTTGTAAGCATTGCGCATTTTCAATTTTTATACCGTCGTACTGGAAAAAAGTTCTTTTAAATGCATTTTGTTTGAAAACTGTATCTCCATCTATTTTTGAAATATTAATTTTTTTGTAGTTTTTGGAGCCATTGGCAACGGAAGTACTCCATTTCTGTGGAAAGTAAAGGGAAAATAGTTTTAAAATAGTAATCATTTAAAATAGTAATCAAAGGCATCATTTAAGTTAAGTTCAAAAGTGGCGAATAATTGGTAGAATCGAGGAAGGTCAGACACAAATGGAGGTCGCCCAAGATTTGAATATCCTCAAAGTGTCATATTAAGAACTTCGAGCTGACTTTTAAGCACATGATCCGTTGACAGATAGCCTGATCAAGGGAGACCAAGAGCAACAATTGCATCCGAAGATCGTTTTTTATCATTGTGGCTCGAAGAAACCGCGAAGCGACTATAAGAGATTATGTTTCAGACCTTCAGGCTGCCACAGAAACTCGAATTAGCCGATCTATTGCTTCACGAAGTCTTAACGAGGATGAACTGTATACGAGAAAACCAATAGTTTGTCTCCCACTCACTCCAGCTTCCAAAAGGGCCCGTTTAAACTGTTGTTGTCGTCATTTTCAATGGAGCCAAGAAGAATGGGCTCGAAGGGGATATTTCATGGACAAGGGAAGGGCAAGTTGCGTCTTCCTTCATCTCTCGAGATCAAAACATGTCTAGAATCAGTGTTCAGAGTATACCGGGAATCGACAGTACACGATTATTTAAGCCCAGTCTTTTTGCCTCCATTTAACGTCACGGGGCAAAAGTTTAAAAGGGCCCCTTTGGAAGCTAGAGTAAGTGGGACACAAACTATTGGTTTTCGCGCATACAGTCCACTTTTGTTAAGCCTTCGTGCATCAGTAGAATGGCTAATTCTAGTTCCCGTGGCAGCCTGAATGTTTCAAACCAAATCTCTTCTAGTCGCTTTGCGATTTCTTCGAGCCACAATGACAAAAAACGGTCTTCAGATGAAGTTGTTGCTCTTGGTCTCCCTTGACCAGGCTGTCTATTAACGGATCCAGTGCTTAAAAAGCGGCTCGAATCTCTTGTATGACACTTTGAGGGATATTCAAATCTTGGGCGACCTCCTTTTGTGTTTGACCTTCCTCGATTCTACTAATTATTCGCCACATTTGACCTCAACTTAACTGATGCCTTTGAGCCTTAATTAATGAATAATGATCACATTCAAACACCGCATTCTTTTTAAATAACACTACAGACCAGAATTCCAACATACGTCCATTGCTTACCACATTTTCAATCATCTAATTTGCATATTTCCGACGCTAACGTATGCGCGGAATCGCAATTTCTGCTTCAATAGTATTTAATTAATATAAAGAATCGCAGCATTGTTCATTGATTGAAACATTAACTTAGTGAGCGTATTTTTCCTCATTATCCTTTAATTTAGATAAACTGTGTATATTCAAACAAGATTAGATTTAATGTCTGTTGTCATCATTTATTCTCATTAATGACTCTACATTTAAAAAAAAAACAATTATTTTTCCTTCTGTCCTAAACATCGATTATAAAAGCTTTAAAGCTTAACATTCATTATTCTCGTATATGAAAAGTGTACTACAACTTCCAAAAATTTCAAATGCACTGTAAAAAAAAATCTGTAAAGTTACTAACATTTTTCTAGGAAAGTGGAATTCCTAGAACGTTTTATGTAACGGAAACAACAAAATTTCATGTAACAGGCACACTTTTGCACCGTATATCAAAAATTCTTTAAGGTTACTAAGAATTTTTTAGGAAACTGGGATGCTTAGAACTTTTTATGTAACTGCAATCCAGGTTACAGATAAAATTTTAGTAAGATTGCTGTTATTTCAGTAGATTCTTTTGTAAAGCTACAGATTTCTGTAGCTTTACAAAAAGTAGTTTTGTAGATTTCCATATTTTTTATACAATGTGCGGATAAAGTTTTTGTAAGCTTACACATTTCTATGACTTTACATCTGTAGAATTAGATTTTTTTTTCTTTTTTTACAGTGTGCCATTTAAAATCTGCAAAAGGTGTCTCTTTTATTTAAATGAAGAATCTGGGTCTAAAATAAGTTACATAAAATCAAAATGCGTTTCGAAATATTCAAGATTCGTGTTTTCTAAAGAAAACTGCAACGAAAGTAAAATATATATGGGATTGTTTCTTCTAAAACAGCTAATTTTTTAATACTGTACCTTTCGTTAACTAAAGTGTAGCATTTTATAGGAATTATTTTATAGGAACTATGTGAAACAAGTCTTCGTTAAAAAACTTTTATGCTTACTTATAAAGACATTTAAAGTAAAAAATGAGTACTTTTAAAAGATTATCAGAATGTAGATAAAGAATTTTACACTAAAATAAGGAAAAAACTAATCGGATGTGCCAATCACAAAATTTTATTCTACACCATACATGTTAATACTACAAAATTCGCTATCACAGTGCCAAAATTAAATGACAGTCTATTCCCATCATGATGATTCTAAAGATATATGGGTGTGGTTCAACAATTATTGTCCCGTGTGTTTACAAAATATTTTTACCCCAATGGTTGATGTGGAATATTGAAGACTAATGTCTTAGATGCCTATATGCTCAATTTCTGAACCGTAGCTGCTATATTAACATATATTTTTCGTTTTAGGTGCGAGAGGTGGTACCTAGCTTGAAAGGAAGGGTTCGGAGGGAAAGACCGGTTTGGAGCTTATGGGGCCAGAACCTGAAGCAGTTCTGTGAAGATTTGTCACAGTGGATGAGACGTGGCTACTGTCGTTTGTACTCGGGATAATTGTTACGTCTCATTCACTGTCACAATTCTAGCCCCATAAGCTCCAATCTTGCCCCCCCCCCCCTTTCAAACTAGATGCCACCTCTCACACATAAAATGATAAAAAATATGTTACTATAGCAGCTACGGTTCTGATATTGAGCATATAGTCATCTAAGACATTAGGTTTCAATATTCCACATGAATCATCGCAGTACAAAGATTGTATACACATTCGAGACAGTAATTATTGAACCAGCCTCGTAAGTTCGCTGAATTGTGTGCATTTAATGAGGATATTCGCAGAAGTATCGCAGTTTTTAAACAAATCATTCAATTTCAGCACCCACCTTCTTAGGTCTTGCAGCAAAATTCCCAACACAAAGAGCTTAAAAGCGACAGTTTACACCCAATTTTAATAAGGAAATATTTATGTAAAAGTATAACAGAATATGAAGTTTGATGAAATTTAGTGCATTAGTTTTTCAGATGTAGTTATCGTGAAAATCGTGAAAAATGCAGCATAATAGCGCCACCTGTTTTATGATTTACAGGAAAAACTAATTAATTCCAATTTACGTGAAGGTCTCACAGAATATGAAGTTTGATGAAATTTTGTGAATTAGTTCCTGAGATATAACTAGCGCCGAAATCGTGTAAATCCGGAAAAATGTCGTATAGCAGCGCCACCTGTTGAGAGATTTACACGAAAACCAAATCAGCAATAACTTATGCGAATGTGTTGCTAAATGTGAAGCTTGATGACAATCCGTGCATTAGTTCTTGACAGAGAACTATTGCAGAAATCGTGAAAAATGCTGCAGAGCAGCAACACCAAAAACTAATCAGCGCCAATTTTTTTAAGGTCTAATTTAATCTGAAGTTTTATTAAATTCTGTGCGTTAGTTCTTGAGATATAGCGCCCACAAAATGTTTGACACAGACAGACAGATTCACAGACAGGCATTTTCTAAAAACTATCAAATCGTGTTCATGACCTTCTGAAATATACAAATCCGTCGAAAACCGGAAGTCAAAATTTTTCTCTAATCTAATGCTTTCTTCTTGTAAAGATAGAAGAGAGTAATAAAGAATGTTAGTTAACTTACCATTTTTACAGCCGAGCCTTTATATATGCATTGAAAAGAAACAGAATCTTTTCATTGGATTTTATAAATATACTTCTATGTGTTTTTGTATTAAAATTGTGCAGAGTAGAACAAGAAAAAAAAAAGAGAACATCTGCATTCTTTTAAAAAATCATTAAAATAATCCCTTTATATTAAATAAGAAAGTTCAAAAGGGTTAAAATATAGATTTCACATACAATATTTTATTTTTAACACCTCTATATTTTGGAAAAATATATTATGTCATAGAGCATGTTATTATTAATCTAATCTACTTTCTTCTGTAAAGATAGAAGAGAGTATTAAGGGGTCTCAGGACTCTTAATGCTTTAAAATTTTCGAAATTTTAATTTTTTGAGATGTTAAACTCCTATCTTTTCTGAACAGTTTTATATAATTGTTTCCTTGAAATTCCTATTAGAACTGAAATTATGGCTTTTACATTTATACATGTTCAATAGCTGAAGCATCGTTTCGGAAACTTTGAAGCCATTTTTCTCCAAATGACGTTTTTTGGGCATAACGCGCACGATATTTCAAAAACCCATGAATATTTTTTCATGAAATTTTCAAAATATATGTTTCATGTTAGTCTGTATAAACTGAACCTAAAATTTCCTTTTTATTGTTCAAAAAAATATTTTTTCAGGTGATTACACTGTTGAAATTTTCTTAATTTTGCATTAGCTAAATACAACTTTGTATTAAAAATATTAAAAAAGCTTTAAATACAAATTTATTTAGGTTCAGGGTAATTATTACAATCTGAAGTATAAGTTGGCACCAAAATTTTCATTCTAGTTGCAACACTTATTTTGTAATCGTGCGCGTAAGCTGTTATGCCGATTTTTTGCTCATCAAATGTCTAACAGTTTGGAGCCCCATGTAAATGCTAATTCTGCATCTTATATTTTTTTAAATACATGAAATGAAAGAATATACTTATATCTTTCATTCCCATTATAAAATTGTGTCTTAAAATCAAATCCATTTTAAGATATTAAATGTTGAAAATGGTCTTTTTTTTTTCTTTTTTTCCAATTTTAAGAGTCCCGAGACCCCTTAAAGAATATTAGTTAACTTACTATTTTTACTGTCGATCCCTTCATATATGCAGTGAAAAGTAACAGCATTGGATTTTATAAATATACTTCTATGTGTTTTTGTATTAAAATTGTGCAAAATAGAACAAGAAAAAAAAATTGAAGAGAAAATCTGTATTCTTTTAAAAATTCCTTTAAATGTTTCTTTTACATTAAATAAGAAAATTCAAAAAGGTTAAAAAATTGATTTCATTTTCAAGTTTTTATTTTTAACATCTCTATGAAATATATTTTGGAAATATATATTATGTCATAGAGCATTTTATTTACCCTTTTCTTAAAGCAATTAAATATTTTTTCGATTTGGGTAATACAAGAATGTACTAAAAAAAAATTGAAGCATAATTGTTTTAAGAAAACATTCATTAAAATATGCCCCTTAATTAAGTTTACATGATAATTACTTCATAATTTTTTATGAACCAAAAAGAGTCTAAATATTCGCCCCAACCAAATTAAACATTTTAATAATGATTAAGTAAACACAGGAAAAGATTATTAGAGAGCATAAAAATTATATTTAAATTAAGGTAGTAGTTAATTTTAATATCATTAATTATGTTTAAAATGCTTCAAAGCGTCATATATTAATTAATTCGTTATTTTATTCAACGGCGAAATATTTCTTATGTACGCTCGTTTTAAAAAAGAACAGGAGGAGGAAGAATGACAGAAAACACCCCATACTATACAGCAAATCCTTCTAAAAAAATATGACTACGTGATTAGTAAGAATGTCCATTGCATAATGCTATACTTGAATTTCGCTTAGGGGGTCGTCTATGTATAGATATAGTCCAAGAGCTGTTAAACATTTTAGGGAAGGTATTTGAGGCACCCTGAAAATTTGTGCAACACTTCTTTTGTAATGGCTGAATACAAAATCGAATGTCTGGCTGAAGGATCGTGGCCCAAAAACTGTGCCAGACACGTGCCAAGTGCCATTTTTTGACTACCCCAAAAAAAGGTATTTGAGGCACGCTGAGATTGAGACAGAATACTATTTATACTTAGAAAAAAATATTTTGAAAACGACAGACACTTTAGTGGGCCCAAAAACTGTGCCAGACACGTGTCAAGTGCCTTTTTTTGACTACCCAAAAAGGTATTTGAGGCACGCTGAGATTGAAGCAGAATAATATTTATGCTTAGAAAAAAATATTTTGAAAAGGACAGACACTTTAGTCGGCACAAAAACTGTGCCAGACATGTGTCAAGGGCCAAGTGGCACTTGACACGTGTCTGGCACAGTTTTTGGGCCACGATCCTTCAGCCAGACATTCGATTTTGTATTCAGGCATTACAAAAGAAGTGTTGTACAAAATTTCAGGGTGCCTCAAATATCTACTCAAAAATGTTCAACAGCTCTCCTACTAATATTGTATCAAGCATGCAAATTTTCAATACTAACACATAATTTTTATAACAATTTAAATTATTTTCTAAATTTTACCTTAGTATATCTAACAGCAGGTACTACTTACTGAAGTAGTTTAGGAATCATTAAGGTTTAACGTTTCAAACTCTTAATGTTAAATTAATTTTTAGTATACACAACACAGATTGCAAGGCGGGTATTTTTTTAAGCACAACTAAAAACTTCTTGACGAAATGAGCGGTAATTTTGGATTCGCATAATTGAAAAATCCAGAAATCGATTGATGATAAAAATTTAATAGTTAAAATTCATATTCATTATTTTCGAAAAGTAACTACAGATATATGTAATAAAAAATATTTTCAGATAAAAATAATTGTAGTAACTTGTAATTTTTTAAACATAAATCGATATTTAGAAGTTTAAAATATGAGAATTCGAAACTACAGCATATACTGCCAGGTGGTTTTTGAGCTATACTTAAAAGCTACCCGCCTTACAATCTATTTTGCAATAATTAAGAAATTAGAAATTGTACATCAAACGTGGCAAATGAGGTGCGTTTGTACTGTAACTAGTTTTATAAATATTCAAATCTTGGTGTAATAGCTATTGTAATCTTATGCAAAAATCCATGAATGCAAAATTTATTACGATTATACCTATTAAATTCAGTAATTCGGAAATAATAGGACGTAATCAACATGGCAACCAAGAATCATTACCTATCATGCGGCATCATGGAATTTATTATGTATGGCAGGATTTAATAGAATGAAGAAAACTTTTATTATTATCTTTTTAAGTTTTCATTCGATTTTCATGAAATTTTAAATGACTCGACAAAATTGTGCAACGATTATATATATTAAATTTCAAGCCATTTGGTGTGGTCGTTTTTGCGCTGCTATATGCGGACAGACGGACCAGACGACGACTATGGCTACGTATTTATATAATTACGAACGCACATAAAAATGAATGCAACATTAAGAGTTACAAACTTTAAACATCCGTAATTCATAAACTACCTAATCTAATGATCGTATGACATGCTAAAATAAAATATAGCGGATAGTCCAAACGTGATGTTAAGGCTCCTGTCCCTGCCGGCAAAAACATTCAAGAGCTAATGTTAATCCTTTGGGGAGGGATTTTTCTAATATCTAGTTTGCATTTCAACATTTTTAAATATTTCTTTTTTGCATTGGATAGCCGAGATCCGTCCTCTACATCGCACCTTTTTTACTTTTTCGATTTTGGTCGCAGATATTTTTTAGAATGACACTTTCATTCTCAGAACCGGTTTTGAAAGTGAAAGTAACTTTATAAAAATATCTGCGACCAAAATAAAAAAAAATACAAAAGGTGCGATGTAGAGACAGACCTCGGCTATCCCATGCAAAAAAAAAAAAATATTTAAAAATGTCGAAATGCAAACGAGATATTAGATAAATTCCTTCCCATAGGATTAGCATTAGCTCGTGAGTGTCTTCGCCGGCGGGGACAGGAGCCTTAAGCAAAATTTATCCGTAGCATTAAACAGTAGACGTTATTAATAACTCGCCTCTTTATACGATGATTTTCTGCAGTGTTCAGTGTTAATAATGAGTGTTCTCCATTTTTAGGTGCTTTCGTAATTATGTACGTAGCACGTATAGTCGTCGTTGAGTCCGCCCGTCCTCATATAACAAAGCAACAACTACCCAAACGGAATGATCTGAAATTTTAAATATCTAATTGTTGCAAAATTTTGTCGAGTCATTTCAAATCTAATGAAAATCGGATGTATAGTTTAATTACAAGGACAGTCAAAATTTTTCAGTTTCATGACGGTCAAAGGGAGGGAAAAATTATTTCAAGTGCATTTTAATGATGTTACAGCCTTTCAAACAGAATGAAGTTGATATGCACTTATGAAGTACACTAAAATATACATTCAGTAAAATATGCGGTGCAAAAAATATTTATAAAACTAGTTATAGTACGAACGTATCTCATTTGCCACGTTTGACATGCAATTTCCAACTTGTTTCTTATTGTTACATGAGCATCCATACATGACTAAACTGTATATGTCAAAATTAATGATGCAAAAAGTAATATAATTTTCTTAAACCGCAAATATAGTTAGTATTCTCAAACCACAGATTTGTTTTAAATTTTTAAATTAAAATACTAAAGTCATCAGCGGTACAATTTACGATATTTTATTTTTCTGAAAAATCAGATGATTAAAATATTTTATTTCCTTTTTTACTAAAATATACACTCTAAATCGAAATGTCTTAAATTCAGACACTTAAGTGTCTGAAACGGAGTGTTCAATTTTCAGACATTTTAAAATGTCTGAATTTTTTCAGACACTTTTTGCGTCTGAATTTTAGACACTTCAAACGTGTGAATCGCAGCCATTTTTTAAAAGCATTACACGTAGCCATGTTTGACCACGTTGATCCTGGAAAAGTATATGGCCATTATTCTGCCCTACTCCCCCCCCCCCCCCCACACACACAGCCTTATTTTAGGGGATCCAAAATATGGTATGCAATTTTCATAAAGCTGATAATCGAAATCATTTTCGACTTTGTACTGATTATAATCAATATTTTGAATTTATAGAGTAGAATAAGATTAAAAATTAAAATATTTGTCACAATACAGTAAAACCTCTCAATAGTAGGCACCTTAGAGCCGTGGAATTTGTTCGCTATTCGGAAGTGTCTGTTTTTCTGAGGTAAAAAATATAAAATATGTGCATGTTGTTAATAAAAAATGTGCTTCTTAAATAGTTGTGTCCTCTATGTAGGAGTGTCCGTTATGGAGATTTTACAACAAAACTTTCATAGGACAATTTTCTTCAGCGAACACTGACCTTTTTCAAGATAAATACATTTTTTTTACCTCATAAAAGCGAACACAATCGAATAGCAGGCAAATTCAACGTTCCAAAACGCGTTCAATTCGCGAGGTGGCCGCGATTGAGAGTTTTTACTGTATTTATTTTTTTATTTAGTTTTTAATCTAATTCTACTTTTAAAGTTCAAAATGCTGATTATAATCAATAGAATGTTGAAACACATTTAAAATATAAGCTTTAAAAAAAAAATCCATATCGAATTTGGAGCACGTAAAATCGTAGGGGGGGGGGTTCTGCCCATGCTTTAATCAGGCCCTCCTTCTGGAAAAAGTCCAACCCTGTGTTATGATTCGATAAATGTACGTGTCAGTTTTAAGTGCAAAATCTAGCTATATGCAAATAAATATTTTATAAAAATGTACCTCTTTACTTTGTATTCATTTTTAATTTCAAATTACTTTTTAACTAAAAGTAATCAAAAAATCAATATTATATAATTATTTCAAATGAAATATATCTGTATATTTTTACCGCATTCTTACAATTACGTTAACGATACATGATTACATGAATTTAAGAATCTAAAAATAATCATTAAAATTTAACAAAGTGACTACAGATAACGCGAGATCCTTTTTCTAAATCTTTGTTGACATCAACAAATTTTTTTCTGATTCAACGTCTACTTTAGTGACGTCAATTTCCGTTCTGAAGCTGTGGTTTTGACTTTTGAATCATAAAAAGATTATATGTTGACTATTCTCAGTATGGCAAATGGGATATTTCTAAAATACTCGGAAACACTAAAATTATAGCAAAGGGAAATCTTTTAATTAGAATGACCGGATTTAATGAGTTTTATCAGTCAAAACATTTTAAAATAAATAAATGAACACAAGTAATTCGCTGTATTAAATATATGGGGGAATCAATGAATGGAAAGATGTCCGAACTATATTCTTTTTTAAAATTTATGATGTACACACTATGAGGCAGAAGAAAACTTCATTAGACAAGAAAAGCATAAATAATAAATAAAAGAAGCTATTAACAGGAATGTTTACTATAAATGCTTTTGAATTCCAGTACATAACACATAATAAATCTATCAGAAATGTAAAAATCGATGTAAACATTACAAATGCTGCCGCATTAAATGCTTATAAAAATATTGTATACGTAAATAAATAATTAAAAAGGGTACTTCAGAGTAATAATTACACCAAAAAATACTATTAAGGTAGTCTTGATGGTAATTAAGAAGTATGAGCCAATCAACAGGCGATGTCACTGCGATTTTTAAAGTAATGGCTACATAAGAAAAGGCTTAGGAAGGTGTAAAATTAATAAATTCAGTAACCGCTAATATACACCATGCAGAGACACCAAAATTTATTTTAAAGATAACATTGGATAGAAAATAATACAGAAATATGATTGCAGATGATTTGAAGAGTAGAAATTTAAATATTAGCAAAATAAAATTTTAACATGGAAATACCATAGGCAAAATGCTTTGAACATATTTTGGCATAACTCAGGAAATAATAAAGCTATAGACTCGTGTGAGGTCTTCATTTAAAGATAAAACAATCACAGAGAGTTTTAAATACATAGTTAAGACCCCACTTACCTGGGAAAAGGTCTGATTATTCCAAAAGCACATTCGCCCAGAGGACGTCCGGATTGGAGGCTACGTTAGTATCCGTTAATTAGGCAGACTTGGATATTTAAAAAATAAAATCCCCTTGCACATCCGGCTAGCTCTGTTAAAAGGATGGAAAATTTCCATCCTGAAAACATAGCCCGCCAGACAACAGTTCTCTTTACAAATCTGACGAGATGAAGAACACTGTATTAGTTTTATAGATAAATATTAATACGGAGTACCACTATGTCGATAGAAATTAAATCCCGGAACTTCACATTCCGCAAAAAACAATCAAGTCAAAATAAATTATTAGTTAAAATGTACGCGTACATAAAAACAAGCATTCAGTTTGAATTACAAACGAACATCGAGTTCGAAAGGAAGACGCATGCGCAACTGAGAGTGCCCCCTGGTGAATGCGGAGCGGAGTTACAAAGTGTCTTAAAATTAGACACTTGCAGATTTTTTAGACACTTTTATCAGTTCGTGTACACTATGATCATAGTAAGACACTTAGGTGTTTTAAATTAAGACATCTTTTGTGACTGAATTTTCAGATTCAGACACTTAAGTGTCTGAAATTCTTTTTCAGTCACATATGTATCTTAATTTAAGACGCCTTTATTTGCAGTGTATCATTTAATCAAAAAGCCTATACATACACACAAAATATTTAACCAATGGGCAAACTATTCGAAACATTTTCCAAATTGCCTAATATAATACAAAATATCCTAAATAATTATTTATTTAATTGTGACTTGAAACTCATTCTAACTTCACTGAATAAATGTTAAAAATGCAATAATTAGCCGAATAGAAGTACTTGTTGGACTAAATATGCTTATCGTCAATCGCTTTATAAAATGAAAATACAGCACTGATTTAGTTAGAGTATATTTTGGTGGATGCCGCAATCAATTTGTGATAACATATGTTTAGTTATGTAACGGATAATAATCGTATTCAGATTCTTATTTTTCAAATGATTTGAAAGGCAATGTGAAATATTTAAAATTGGAACTTATGGAACCGATTTCAGTTATATAAGCATTTTGACAATTGTTTTTTCGTTTTTCACTAGCTGTGCACGTAAAATTACTTTAATAAAATTAAGATCAATTATAGAAAATTTCAACGCAGTAAAATTAAACTTTTAAACATGCATATAATTACCTAAAAAGGTGTTACAAATATATAAAGATATTATCTATTATAACCCTGAGATCTTTCGGCGGCACATGCATTCATTTTCAAAGGGAAAACGATAACTGGTTAGAACAGATAATATAATTAAAACAAAACAAAATACTACGCATGCGCAAGCGAAATTTAGTCCATTACACTAAAGAGGGGTGAAAAGACCAATTCATATTTTTAGGAGCTCTTGAAATACCTATGATATTATACCAAATCACGGAAATATTATAAGAAAGGACATCATTACAAACAGCATCACTCCTAAGTAAAATCTCAATGGATTCACGAATTATTGAAGAGTAATGGTTAGATGTTGAAGTGATCATTTAATTTTTTTCAAAGTTTATCTCAATATTTTATTTTTGAAGGAATCTGGATAAAGCTATACTTGGTTTGTTAAACTTGATATCAGATAAATGCTCGTTTAGACTTTCTTTAAAATTTCAAGATACCATACCAATATAGAATAAAGTTTTTTGATGTTCTGTGCTGAATTGGATTATGTAAACACCTGTTAGGTAGCTTTCATTACAAAAAGCTACCTATTGCAGCCGTTCGGAGGAAAGCGATTCTGAAAAATTTTGATATGTATATATATATATATATATATACATACCAAATGATTATATATACATACCAAATGATATTGTCACACTGTGACTCTCGTACTTATGAACCGATTTGGAAGTAACTTGGTGTGTACATAGTACATACCAATATCTCAACCGAGTTCGTTGGCAAGTGTCATCCGCCATCTTGTTTCAAAATGGCGGCCATTTAAAAAAAATTTTTAATTTAAAATTTAAAATGAGGTACAAAAAAATTAGAAATTGAAAAAGATTTTTTTTGTACGTGTTTGACCTTGATACAAAGATTCCGGAGCATTTTTTGTTTCGTCTATATCTTAAACAATGGCTGAGTTACAGCACTTTGACTTTCTAGTGTGGCCGACATTTTGAAACGATCTGATTTTTGTCACGCGATAACACGACTATTTATTAACCGATTTGGATGTGACTAGGCACGTGCGTAGTATATAATAATCTCTCAACCAAGTTTGTTGGCCAGCGCATTTTTGGTTTTGTCTTAAAGAATAGCTGAGTTATAGCAGTTTGAATTTCTAATGTTGGTGACATTTTCAAAGATCTGATTTTTTGCCTGTGACAGCACTCGTATATATCGACCGATTCCGATGTGAGTGAGCATGTGCACAGGAATTACTAAGGTATTAACAAAGTTCATTGGTTAGTTTCACCCATCATGTTGTTTTAAAATAACGGGCACTTCAAGATATCGCCAAATATGAAGACCAATTATAAATCACTTTAAATAAAACCAGCTTGGATAAAATTGAATAATTTCGCGAAATTCTCATTCATATTCAATATTGACAAAAATTTCTATTGAATTTTCTAAATCGGGTTCCCCTAATTTGAGCTTCGTGTGTTTGAATAATATAAGCAGGCTTTTAAAAAATAAGGAATATGAAACCCACCTCTTCCTCCCGGCACTGACCGGAAGGACTTTTTTTCATAATCTGTAATTGGATTAATTTTACAGTAAATCAATTCTTTCAATTTTGTTGGAGATTTAGCTATTAAATTAATATTATAGTTTAGTAATACATACCTCAATCTCTCATAATGCTGTGAAATATATTCAAACGTGCAATAAATAAACTTGCTCAAACTTAATTCATTCTTCTGTCTTGGTTGTTTTGCTTGATCGACCAATGGACTAAACTGCCCATGCGCGTGTGCAGTATATTGTTTTAATTACGTTTTTTATTGTAGTCATTATTTTTTTCCCTTTTGAAAATGAACACGTGTGCGTTCGATGGATCTCAGGGTTAAATTAAATAATATCTTTATTTATTTGTAACACCTATTTAAATAATTATATGTATGCCTTAAAATTTATATTAACAACAAAGTGAAAATTCCTTCACGACACTGGTTTTTAAATACAGTGTCTTGACTCTATCGCAATCTATTAATCTGTTAAATAAAAATAGAGCCGTGCACAAAATAAACTTTGTGATATACCTAATATAAAAATGATGGCATTAAGGCTACTTTATTATTCTTCACTATATTTATTATACTTCAAAATGTTCAATTTCAATTAATTTTGAATTGTATTTAAGTAATAAACACTTCATTTTTTTCATATGTTGATACTGTCTGTTGATTGATTGTTTCAGAATTAATTATTCAAAAATACTGCATTGTTAGGGTTCCGTACTTAAAAAGTAAAAACGGAACCATTATGACTTCTGTGTCTGTCGGTCTGTCTGTCACAGCCATTTTACTCGTAAACTATGGAACGTAGAAAGTTCAAATTCGGGGAAGTAATAAAGACCATTGACCCACATATTTTCAGATTAATAAACATTCATAAATATATTTAGTAAAAAAGTAGAGGGGCTAATTATGCTACTTGAAAAAAAAATATTTTCTTTGCATATCATGTGGGGGTATCCTATGAAAGCTTGTGTAAAGCTGAACTCAAAAATACATTCCTTTTAATTTTAGGTATTATATTTTCAAAGATATTGTTGAAAATGTAGCGCAAAAATATGTTCTCCCCCCCCCCATTGTTGAGCATCGCTGAATATACCTATCGTTGCAGAAGAATAAAAGCATTGTTGATAATTATTTTCGAAAAAGATCATCGGTAATTAGCCGAGATATTAACCTTTAAAGGTACGGTATGTTTGGACATACACAAGGACAGGGACGGCGTAATATATGCCTAGTTAACAACTTTTAATGATATATATGTGTAATGTAATGTCCAGTAACAGTATAAAAGCAATAAACGTCAAATTGTTAAAAACATACTAATTTAAGGGGTCTCGGGACTCTAAAAAGTGGAAAAAATGAAAAAAAAAGACATTTTCAACATTTAATGTCTTAAAATGTATATGATTTTAAAACACAATTTTAATTGGGATAAAAAATTGCGAGACACAGAATTAGTATTTATAGGGGGTTCGGAACTGTTAGACATTTGTCGAACAAAAAATTGGCATAACAGATTACGCGCAGGATTACAAAATAAATATTGCAACTAGAATGAAAATTTTGGTGATTATTTATACTTCAGACTGTAATAATTTCCCAGAACTTAAATAAATTTGTATTTAAAGCATTTTTATATTTTTAATGCAATGTTGCATTTAGCTAATACAAAATTTTGAAAATTTCAACAGTAAATTCACCTAAAAAATGTTTTTTTGAACAATAAAAAGGAACTTTTAAGTTCAGTTTATACAGACTAACATGAAATATATGCTTTGAAAATTTCATGAAAAAATATTCAGAAGTTTTTGAGGTATCCTGCGCGTTATGCCCCCAAAACGCCATTTGGAAAATAATGACTTTAAAGTGTCGGTAACGCCGCTTCAGCTATTGAGCGGGTATAATTCTAAAAGCCAAAACTTCTGTTCTAATGGGAATTTCAAGGAAACAATTATATCAAAATATTCAGAAAAGATAGGAGGTTAACATCTACAAAAGTTAAAATTTCTTAAATTTTGAAGCTTTAAGAGTCCTGCGACCACTTAATCCTTTCCGACACGGACTATTTATAAACTTATGAAATAATGAACTGACACCAGAATTTATAAACGAATTTATTAGAAAATGCGAACTTGCTTATTTTCACGTACATGATAAAAGGAAAATTTTAATTAAATATTCTTGGAGCCGTTTGTCTGTTTTGGAATTAAAATTAGCTGTCCGTTTTTTAAGGGCATCGTCCTCGAAAGATTTAATTAGAATGAATCGCATAAATGCTGTGGGATTCCCGATAGTTTGCATTGATTGTATCTTTCACTACGCCTCGAGTGACTTTAAAAGTTAATTAAACACCTATCTGGAAAAACGCGGCCCTGACCAAGGCGGCGTTGCAACTTTAAGACCTCAATTCGAAGCGCGCTTAGCACAATGCCAAATTTAAACTTTGAACAAAGGTTTTGTTTTAGCTACACTGTAGAAATAAAGGTTATTACTACGCTGAATTTAGTTTCGTGAAATGCCAAATGAAGTTTAACTTTTATTGTTAGCTTTTATTGTCAGTACCGAATTAAGTTCATCATAAACAGATTAGGATAATATTAAAAGAAGAGGTATACGAATAGCTATATTTGATATTATTTAGGTTCCACATCTCTTTGAACTTTCATGGTATACCCATTTACACTTTTCTAATATATACAGTTATACCCAACCCTACGTTGTATAGTTTTTTACAAAGTCTTAGTATTCTTTTGGCAATTTTTTTTTTAAATAATACAATTACAAATTCATATATTTATTCTACGGAACCCTCTGTACGCGAGTAATGCTCGCACTTGACCGTTTATTCTAAATTGTAAATACAATTAATATTCCCAAACCTCATATATATGTGGTATACATAGTTACACTCTTTTATTTAGCATAACTTGTTTCATTTATGTAAAGATGGAATTTTGAAAACGATTTTTAATCCACCTCCAAATGTACTCGAGTTTTATAAATTAAGTATACTTCCATGTTTTTGATTATACTAAAATAATTTCATATTTTTAGAACTTAATTATCAATCCTTATAATATTATAAATGTCAATGTATGTCCGAAAGTTTGAAAGAAGTCAACATCAAAATGGATGAATTAATGTTTTTGTATCTTTGCATATAGATGGATTATGAAACGGAAAAGAACATAGGCTATGTTTTATTTATTTTATCCAAATATTTCTCTTAATAATTCAAAATTTCATACTTTTTCATACAGAATCAATTGACATTTTCCCGATAGAAGTTGACCCTTTTTCTTTCCCGTTGCCAAGAAAATCAAAATCTGGAATAATAATTACTCCTCGGGAATTAAATTTTAATTGAACAATTTGTACTTGAAAACTGAGAATTAAAAAAAAAAAAAATATGACGTCATATTTGAAATGAAAAAAATGAAGTATTTTCTATTATATATAAATATAGGTTACGTTAATAAGGGGGTTTTCTGTCAAAAATGGCGATATAATTAGAAGGAAAAAGAATGAACAAGAATTATATAATCAATAATATGTTTCACTTGGAAAAATATGACGTCATACGTGAAATAAAACAGGAATTTTCAAGTATTCGTTAAAAATACAAGGAGCATGAATATCAGTAACTAATGAAAATAGATAAAAAGAATGACGTCCTATTTAAAACGAATGAGAATTTTTTTTACTAATATTGATTAATAAGTTTGAATATAAGTTACAATCAGTAGAAGACATTTTTTGTGGAAAAAAGGGGAAATAAATCTGATTAATATATTTTTGACACTATTTTCTCTTTGAAATTAAAACGAATTTAATTTTAATTTGTATTGATGGTCGAAAACATGATTAAAGCAAATTTTCCTAAAACTAAAAACATATTTTCACACATCGAAGCTTTATGAAAGAATTTATTCCACAGAAGCAAAAATCGTCTGTCAACATATTGACATTTACAACCAAGGATGTAAATAAATCTTCCGTACATTTAAGTGTAAAATTATTGCTCCTACGAATTGAATTAAAAAAATCATATATTATTTTAATTAACTAATTTTAACAGATGGCAGTTAAAAAATATCAAAAAGGCGTTTTTACCCGACTGAAAAGAAGGGTTATGTGTTTCACGCGTATCTGTGTATGTGGATTTCTTTATACCCTCGAAACATCTCAACGGCTGGATGAATTTTAATGAATGAGGTCTCTATCAATTCGTCTTAACGGCCCAATTGTTATAGGCTAGGTTTTGTTTTTATAAATTCAAAATGGCGGCCGCAAAATACGACATGGCAGTACAGACGAAAAAATATGTACGCACCTTATTGAGGGGCATATTATTGGATAGGTCTTTCAAAATGAATACGATGTTTCATTGACTATTTTACAGTCAGAAGCTCCGTTAAAATATTATACAACCTGGAAGTTGTGTATGTATTGTGGATCTCTAGCTTTACTGCAACTCTAACCATCATAGACATCTATAGACCTCATCAAAACAGTGTTTATAGATTGGAACTAACAATTAAACACAACTTAAAAGTCATCAATACAAGTAAATAAAAAAAAATAGCTAAGTAATATAAACAAGTAATATAAACTATATATATATATATCAAGTCAATTCCTACTTAGGTCAATAAGAGAATTTTTTCGCCCATTCTTCTTTTCTTTTGAGTGCACTTAAAATGCTTGATCAGGAAGAGGGCTCTCTCAGTCTTAAAATTCCTTGATCAAGAAGAGGACTCTCTCGATTATTGAAAATTAATTAATTTAATTTAATAAGTTAATTAATATTTGAAAAAAAATTGGATTAACATCATGTGCTACACATCCACTACAAGTTAAAAAAATTTATTTGAGCTTGATTGGATGAATAATAAGAATTTTATTAACGATTTAAAGCTTGAACAAGATATATATAGCGAGAGTGTGAGCTAATAGTAGGAATTGAAAAAAAAATAGTTTCACATTGATGAGAAATAATTAATTAGTTCGCTTTTTACGCAGTCGGATTTTTTGATTTTTTTAATTTAATTGTTTATTAGTAAAAGGTTTTATCGGGTAAAAATGATGTAATATTTTTTTCACGTAAAGCATTCATTTTAATTAGAAAACATTAATATATAATCGTTTTAATTTCATCAAAGTGGTGTAATATTCATTTCACAAGCTTCGAAATTATAAATGAAATCTTAAAATAACAATATACATTTCAGAAATATTGTTTTGCATCAAAAGCCGCATTATTTCAAAATGTAACTTTAGCTTACATTTTAAATACATTTTATTACATGAAATTTTGCATTTAGTAAATATAAATTTCAATATGTTTTCCAAATGCACATGTACAATAATATTGGACTTCATTAGGCGATTTCATGTTTTAATTAAGTTAAAATGCATAGTTTTACAGGATTCCAATATTATGATCCGATGAAGTCCAATATTATTGTACATGTATTTTTTATCTCGACAAGTATTATTCCGAACGAAAAACTAACCAGGTGACATCGTCATATTTTAAATCATTAACCAGTTTTCTTTCAGAAAATATTAGCATTTTATAGCACTTATGCAAAATACTTCGATTTCCACAGAATTTACCATTCGAAAAGTCATGTTTTACGTCCTTTTATACCTTAAAATATCCCAGAAATTCGACGTAAGAAAGTTTAGCAAATAATTTTAATTAAAGATTAGGATTCACATATGACATCGTTTACATGTGAGTCATTTTCTGAAAAGTGGCAATTGTATGTCCCAGGGGTCTTTCAGACATATTTTTTAAATTACAAAAAGAAAAAAAGATTTAAACTATCAATATTAATCAGTTGTACATATAAACTGTAGTCATTTACTTATTGAAATTGAAATTTGATAAGTTTAATGTATTTTTTAATGCAAAAATCATTCCCTCACTATGTCCCCATTCACATATGTATGAAAGAAAATGCTTTTTCTGCCATTGCAGCACGTATGTTTATAATTATTTTTTTCTCAATCCATTAAACATACTTAAATACATATTTAGACATTTAATTATATTTATATTTTATATAATAAATAAATTAGGGCACTTTTTAATGATGTCTCTAGCATTTGTCGTCATTCCCTCACATATATAACTATAAATTTGCCATTATTTACTTAGTAGAAAGCAGCACATGTTTTATATATGTCTAGGACAATTTGTACAAGAGTATAGTGAAGCATCCAACTTGTAGTTTGCTCAAAAATGTTCTTGAATAGTTGGTATATGGCTTTGAAGTACTAGATCAATGTAAGTATTTTTATTACGCGTCATTCAATCATCTACTTCAAATTTAATAAAAACTAATGAAATGTCTTTTTTATGTTGTTATATTATTAGAAATGTGTTTCAAAAGATATTTAGTAACTAAAAATATATCTAAGACTAATCACTTTTGTATAACATGGTTTTCAGAAGTATTTCGTCATCCCCTCACAATCATTCCCTCATAATTTTAATAATTGGGAATGATTTAAATTGCGAGGGAATGATCTGAATCCATTTATATATGTACTAAACAGTAAAATGAGAAAATATAATGCAATAAAATACACATGAAAAAACTCATAATACTTTTAATTACCGTAAGTAAAGATAATATATTTTTAATTTTTACTATTTTACAGGGAGAAATTTAATTTTTTTTTAATTGTACTAATTCAAATAAACACTAACTCTTCTAAATGTTAATGCTTTATTACCCGACTGAAAAGAAGGGTTATGTGTTTCACGCGTATATGTTTATGTGGATTTCTTTAAACCCTCGAAACATCCCAACGGCTGGATGGATTTTTATGAATGAGGTCTCTATCGATTCGTCTTAATCTTCCGATGGTTATAGGATAGGTTTTGTTTCTATAAATACAAAATGGCGGCCGTAAAAAAAATGGCGGTAGAGACGAAAAAAAATTACGCACCCTATTGAGTGGCATATCATTGGATAGGTCTTTCAAAAATAAGACAATGTTTCATTGACCATTTTTTAGTCAGAAGCGCCGTTTAAATATTACACAACCTGGAAGTTGTGTAATTTGGATCGCTACCTTTTCTGTAACTCTAACCTTCATAATAGACATCTATAGGCCTCATCAAAAGAGTGTTTGTAGATAGCAACTAATAATTAAACACAACTTAAAAGTCATCAATACAAGTAAATAAAAAAAAGGTAAGTAATATAAAAAATAGTTTCATATTCATGAGAAATAATTAATTAGTTCGCTTTTTACGCAGCCAGGTTTTTTGATTTCTTAAATTTAATATATTATCTTTATTTTTTCACTTGACATAGAGTAAAAAAAAAAAAATATATATATTATTTATCGACAGTATGACTTCTAATTATAATTTATTTTCTTTTTAAACATTTTCAAGGGCAGTGGTATGTTTATGAAACGACTCAATTTTAATTCCCAAGCGCCACACTGGCACAAGACTTTTTATAAACTTTTATATGTTTAACATGTATGTGAAACATAGCATTTTTCTTATTTAAAAATAAATTTGTTCTTAAATTCCGGTGCCAATCATTTATATAAACATTTTAGCAATGAAAGTGCTTTGAAATTAAAATATCTGAAGAACTGATATGAGATACAGTTTGGGTCATATTATTTTTTGATAAATATAGCAATAAGGTACTTACAGGCTAAGTTTTGAGATTTTTGTGGAAATTTTATTGGGCCGCAATTTAAAAAAAAAAAAAAAAAAAAAAAAAAAAAGCCACTTTTCAGAGAATAACTCGTGTAAAGCAGATATGAAATCACTAATTAAGCAATAAATTTGCCTTTCACCTCACATCCCTCTAATTTTTAAAGGAGTCATGATTATCGATAAGTGAAAGAGAAGAAGGGAAATTTTCTTTCGATTTTAAAATATCTAAATCTATAGTTAAAAATCTCTGAAATACAATCTCTGTCCCCCATCGGCGCATATACCTACAAATAGCCAAATTTCCATAATCCAAAATTACAACATAACAGTCGATATGAAAATATTTAGCTGTAACTGGACTGCTTTTTACCCGACTGAAACCCGTATCTGTGTAAGTGGATTTCTTTATACCCTCGAAACATCACAACGGCTGGATGGATTTTAATGAATGAGGTCTCTATCAATTCGTCTTAACGGTACGATGGTTATAGGCTAGGTTTTGTTTTTATAAATTCAAAATGGCGGCGGTAAAATACGAAATGGCGATAGAGACGAAAAAAATAGCGCACCCTATTGAGTGGCATATCATTGGATAGGTCTTTCAAAATGAAGACGATGTTTCATTGACTATTTTACAGTCAGAAGCTCCGTTAAAATATTATACAACCTGGAAGTTGTGTATGTATTGTGGATCTCCAGCTTTACTGCAACTCTAACCATCATAGACATCTATAGACCTCATCAAAACAGTGTTTATAGCTAGGAACTAACAATTAAACACAACTTAAAAGTCATCAATACAAGTAAATAAAAAAAATAGGGAAGTAATATAAACAAGTAACATAAAAAAATATATATTAAGTCATTTCCTACTTAAGTCAATAAGAGAATTTTTTCCCCCATTTTTCTTTCCTTTTGAGTGGTGCTTAAAATGCTTGATCAAGAAGAGGGCTCTCCCTGTCTTAAAATTCCTTGATCAAGAAGAGGGCTCTCTCGATTATTGAAAATTAATTAATTAAATTTAATTAATGAATTAATATTTGAAAAAAAAACTGAATTAACATTAAGTGTCATCTACTACAAGTTAAAAAAATTTATTTGAGCTTGATTGGATGAATAATAAGTATTTTATTAACGATTGGAAATTTTAACAAGATATATATAGCGAGAATGTGAGCTAATAGTAGGAATTGAAAAAAAAAATAGTTTCACATTGATGAGAAATAATTAATTAGGTCGCTTTTTACGCAGTCGGGTTTTTTGATTTTTTAAATTTAATTGTTTATTCCATAAATAGATTTCTTCCGCAATTGAAGGAAATAAGCAACTCTATTGCTTAAATAATAAGCATTTAGGCTTCGAGAGTCTTCGGAGCATGATAAACATTTCGATATTATTGGTAGATCTTCAGCTATTAAAAATGTGGTACCATGAAATAAAAATGTAAGAAATATTTGAAAGTTAAAGATATTTCTCGTACTTTTATTATTTATTTTTTACTTTTGATGCTTCACCACGTTTGTATTTTTAATACCATTTATCCTTTTTTTCTTTTCCAAGATGTGATTTTTTGGAATTGAAACATAATGTTGTATGTTGATTTTTCGATTATTCTAATCAATTCAAAGACACGTCTGAAGTGATGTGTTAATAATCATTATTTACTACTATATCTCTTTAAATAACATTCTTTGTCACGAAAACATAAATCAATATCCATGAACTGAATAAGTATAAAATAGAATAAATATAAATAATAAAATAGAATAACAGAGATGTAAATGTATTCTTCATTTCATTGTAGAAAACCAGTATGAAATTTCAAGCTCACGAAAGAAATTTAAATGATCCTACATATATATAGTATATACAAAAATAAGCAAATTTGGATAATTAGAAGTGTTTCTACTATAAAATGTGATAAAAGGTTTATTGCAAATACTATTAATTATCGAAATTGTTCGCTGAATCGATGAAGTTATTCTTCTTTAAATGTTAAGTGAACGAAGTCACGGGTAACAGCTAGTTAATAGATAAAATTAAATATTGATAAGACTTTAAGAAACCTATTTAGAAAATCCTAGGGAGTTTAACTTATTTTCTGACGTGAATTTTTAAAAAAATACATCCATGTGTCTACCACCAAAGATAATTATTTCGTTGTGACAATACTGTAAAGTAAGTATTTGCAGTAATATAAAAAAAAAATCTTTCCCGATACTTTTTATAATGTATATTTAGTTACTACGTTTAATTTTAGTTACTAGTTTAGTCATTTTAGTGTATACTTCCGTTACAAATGTTAAAAAAAACAACACCTAATACAGGCATCTGGAGGAAAGACATTCCGGAAAATTTCGGTGTATTTTACCGTTCTTGGCCCTAAAACCATGCTTCGTTCACATATTTAAGAATATATAGTATATCTGATTTCTGTCATTTGAAAGCAGTCGTACTAATAAACCGATCTGGATGCAATTGAACATATGTAGAATGCTTGCCAAGATCTCAACCGAGCCCGATGGCCATTTTGAAGCTACACTGCCGATATTATTAAACAAGTCAGTAATATAAAAAATAGATATATTTTACGATATTTGAAAATTTCAGGCGAAAACTGGATTCATAACACTAAATCGCTCTATGTAATTCCATAAGAATACCCACAAAATTCCAAATTCAGGTTTAATCAACACCATTCTACCACTTATATAGTAGATAAACACTAAATTAAATATATCAGAACAGAGTGTTTGGAGTGCCCGTTAGCTGTTTTGCTATGGATCGAATGTATTAGAGTTTCTCCATTAATAAGAGAACAGAATTATCAGTTCTGAAACATTTTTAATATACGAATTTAAGCATCCGCCGCAGTTCAATAAAACATTTACTAACTTTCACTACCGAAACTTTTGCAGTCAGTCATGTCATGTCAACATGAATAACATTTTAGAAAAGTTGTTACAATATCATACTATTATTCAAGTAAAGACTCGCTCCCAGACGCATGATATGTTTTTTAAAGCAACTGGATACACGAAATTCTGCTCTTTCCACTCATGTTTTGGCGTTATAAACCTCTAAACCTAGGGATTTTCACCGCAATGCAGATAGATGGACTAACCAATAACAGCCCGAATAGGCACATAACTATATTTTAAGTGCAGATAAAGAATAAAGCTAGTTGGTCTTCCCGGGAAAACCCGCCAAATGACTTTTGGAATAATTGTTTTTTAAAAAAAGAAGAAAATGGTACAAAACAAATAATTTTAATAAAGTTCATATCGGCATTTAAGATCAAAAAATGAAAGATCTTGAAACAAATAATAATTACGGGAAATGGTGTTTAGAATATATTTTGGAAAGAAATAAAATATTAAAATACGCATTTGAAATAGAAAAGAATTTAAGCAAACGGAACGACTGGAATATTTTTTAGCATGGGAAATAATTTAATTTTCGTAATATTATCCTCCCTCCTAAAAAACTGATGAATGTTGGACATTTTATGACTTACCAATTCAGACTTTCTTCAAATAATATAATTGTTTAAATGAATTACATGGTTGATATAATGGTATACATTATTAAAATGCATTATCAAATATGTCATTGGTTTTTCTTTTACTTATTTTTAAAACACATAACCTTTACTTATATTTTATAATATTTATTCATTATTTTTACTTATATTTTATATTTATTTTCTATTTTAAATTATATTTTTTTACGGTAATTTCAGTGTTGCATTTAGTGTTACATTCTATCAAATACTTTCCAATCGATTTAAGACATTTTAGTACGTATTAATTTTTAATCACATTAAATATTATCTGGAGGAATAAATTGAATTATGAAGTTATCTATATTTTCAATTATCTTAATTTATTATAACTTAATTATCTACGACAATTAATTTATTGTTACATTATAAAGTATAACCAATAATTTGATTAAATCATGTTTTTATTAGAAATTGTTTTCCTGCGTTTATGTTTAACAATTTCTAAAATATTTTATAAACTTCAAACACAAATAAATTTTATTACAGGTGTTAAACTATAACAAGTAATATAAAAATTTTGTTTTTAAAGTCAATTCTTACTTAGGCCATCAAAGAAAAATTTAATATAATCCGTTAAGCTAATATTAGTTTTTGTTGCATTAAAATATCTCAATTTGTTGATTTTCTATAAACAAGTAGGTTTACAATGGAACTCTATGGGAATTTGGCGAAATATTAGAGATATCGCGAAGTTGGCGTCACATTTGGCGACTCATTTTGGCCGCCAAATTTGGCGATATATCACCAAGTTGGCGACAAACTTGGCGGTATTTGGCGACAAAACAGGGTCCCCCCTATGGTAATCCCTTATTGAAAATACTTTCATTGATCTTCAATAACCAATGGCCGCCATTTTGTTTCCCATGCAAAACTAAAATTAATTAATTAAAATTTAATTAATTAATCAATACTTGAAAAAACTGTATTAACATCAATTGTCATCCAGTACAAGTTTAAAAAAATTATTTCAACTTGATAGGATGAATAATGAGTATTTTATTAACGATTGAAAATTTGAACAAGATAAATATATAAATAAATATAGGTAGAATGTGAGCTAATAGTAGAAATAAAAAAAAAGGCTTCTTGATTATTTTTTATATAAAAATATCAATTTATATTATTTAAATCAGATTTGTTTGATTTAAATCAAATTTGTTTGATTTAAATCAGATTATTTTTTCAATTTTAATGATTTTGTTAACAAAACTTACATATTAATAACACACTACTCTTTAATTTACATTTTGTTTCAAGACAATTAATCTAAGAAATTTTAACTAATTTAAATAGTTGTTATTCAAGAAATACTTAAAAAATATTTGCAAATTAAAGATAGAGAATCATATGCTAGTAAAATGCATGAGAACATTTTATGAAGGAAAGGAGAAAAAAACAACTGACATTTCTTGAATAGATATCTTACAAATTTATTGAATAATAAAAATTACCTACAATGATTGCGCATTTGTTTCCTTATGAACACTAGTTTTGAAGCTTTGTCTACTCCTAGTGTGATTTACAATTTTGAATGAACTACACCAAATGTTGATAAAGTCTTTTCAATACAGGCAGTTGTTGCTATGGCTGTTAGCATGTTCACAAATTGCATATCACTCTATGCAATTATACATTTACATGAAACATTATAATAATTATTCCACCTTTCAAAATCAGTCATTTTAATGTTAAGTTATAGTCTAAGAGCTAGCAACGCCAAAAAATACGTGATTTTAGCAAGACTAATTTTTCTATATGCCCTTCAGTATTATGGTGTAGTACGTATGCAGGCGGGAGACGTTGCGTTCACACGTGGGCGTAGAGGTTATGCAGGTGAAAAAAAAACTACAAAATTATGTAATTTTAGCACGACTTTTGTTTATAACATCTGTTACTACTAACTATTCGTGATATCAATTCATTATTGTCAGACTTTTTGAATGGTATTAAGACACTGCCAGATCCCGATTTATAAGTAAAAAACCATGTCATTTTAGCAAGATTGAAAATTGTAATTTGGCTCTTTGGCTATCAGACTACCTATAATTAATTTCCCAGAGAGAAATTCGGTTGATAGGTTAATACCCGAAGGTGCAGATTTTTTATAGGGAAGTTAAAGGTTTTATTCCCTAAGCCAAGATATGCTTTCTCTTTTTTTTTTATCTTTAAGGGTTTTTTTAAAAAAAAATTTTTGCTGTTAATTTATCATGTTTTTAAAGCACGTTTTTAGAACCAGAAAAATATTTAAAGGAGAATTGATAGTATATATATATATACGAGGGTGTATCAATAAGTTTTTGCTCTCACATAGACATAATTGAGTGAAATTTAAGAAATTGCTACATTGTATTAGTCCTTTTCTATATAGTCACCGTGCACAGTAACAGATTTCTGCAACCGGTATTTCAAAGAGAGGAGGGGAGGATGTATTCCAGGAGGCGCATTGACATATTGTTGGAAAGGCCTGTTACCACTTTCTGCAACTCCCAAGCCCCTCCTCCAAAATTTGCCCACTGGGAAGCATGAATGATGTCCGCGACATTTAGAAAAGTGCCCCCCGGAGGGCAAATTTGGGGAAAGTTGCTCGGGAAGTGCATAGCATGAATAAGGGGCCACAATCCTTTCTAACGATAGGTCACATGTGGGGGTCGGCGAAATTTAGAAAAATGACCCGTTAGGATCTACTATCGCGCCTCCTGGAATGCATCCTCCCGCCTCTCTTTGAAATACCGGTTGCACAAATGTGTTACTATGCACACTGACTATATAGAAAAGGACTCATTTTTATAAATTTTATCAGTTATATCTTTTAACTTTTTTATCTTTAAACTCAATTATATCTTTGTGAGGGAAAAAAAAATATTGATAAACACTCGTATATATATATTCCAGATTAAGAACACCTGTATTTTTTACAGTATAATGGTACACTTTGACTTGTTTTCTCTATATTTTTCAATATCATTGACTTAAAATATTTTTTTCATAGACATTTCAAGGGACATAATGTTTTACAAGTTAAGTCACTATTTTTTTGACAACTCTATCAAGATCTAGTTCTAATACTACCTCTTTTCTTAATTTAATAAAATACTTTAGTCACCTTTAATTAAAAAAAAATTGCTATGCAAAAAAGAAATTAATGAATTATGAAAGTTAATTTAGTTTTCAGAAGAGATATTTCTGAAAATAATCACCTTAAAAAGTTAAATCCTTACAAAATTATTATTTTAGCATGCTTTTTCAAGAAAAACCATTAATAGTAAATTTCAGTCTAATATGATTATTCGTTTTAATGGAAATTTAAGACAATTGCAAAAAAAAAAAAAATATTTTTGTGTTATATAATGATATTTAGTTCAAGTAATAGTTTATTTTAAAATAGTTAATTAGGTTAATAGTTATTCGAAACATGCGACTGAAATTAATTAATTATTTTATTCTATGAATAAATATTTAATTTGAATTTAAAAATATTTATTTATGATTAATTGCTTACCATCCTTCAAACATAGATATGCAAAAAGTAATTGCACTTTATAATTTATCAAATACAATTAATATAATCAAGCAACATTTGTTTAAAATTTAAGATTAAAATAATAAGATTGTAATTAGCATTACTGAACCGTATTTCAATATACTAGAAAATTATTAGTATATTTTATTTCCTTTTCAGTAAAAAAATATCATTTGGTTGAAATGTACAAAAAAGTTATATAACCGTAGTGTGGGAAAATGTAGAAACTTTGCAGGTTTACTGTTTAATGTGCTTTGTAAAAGATCCTAAGTATTTATTAAATTAAATTCTGATCAGAAATCCTCCAAACTTGAATAAGAAATTAAATTGACAACCCCGAATCTAATAGAAAACTTTAACTGTTGAACTTATTAAGTTCATCTTCGATAAATGTAACCAGTGTATATTGCAGTAAACTTGTTACATATCATAGGAAATTGTTAGTCTTCTAGCGTATAGCAAACGTTTCCCGAGCTAAATATTTCAATAGATATGACTGCCAATTTAAGTTTGAATTTAACGGGACCGTGGATCTTCATTTGAGCAGAAATCGACACAAAAATCAAAAATTATTTTTGTGCATATTATTATTTTACAGTTTGTTCTAAACCATTTGTGACAAACTGCATGCATAAGCGATTATTTTTTGCTAAGTTACAAGCGTTTGAATTTTGTACACAAACAATTTTTTCTCCCTTTTAATTTACTTTAAATCTGTTTTCCTAAAAACCTGATTTCTGAAATGTTCCAAGCGTCATAATTTTTTAACAAAGTTGATAAAATTGATGAGGAAAAATCCTGATATTGCTTACAAAAAACTGTTTATGCATTTTAAAATTCTATTTTATTAAGATAATTAAATTTGATTTTTATCTTATTAAAATGCAAAATTTTCATGAAAATCAGTATCGAATTCAGAAAACCATCTCTAAAAATTTAACAGTTCAAGGAATTAAAAACTCGATACACAGATGTGTTCGTAATATTGTTTTAAGTGATTAAAAAGGCAAAATCGAGCATTTTAAATTTTTTTAAAAAATTTTTGTTTATAAAAATATCGGAAAATTGTAATAAGATTGAAAAATTTTTTAAGGTGTTTTATATACTTTTGGAGAAAAAAAATAATAACGTCCATGGCCCTTTTAAGGACTCCATTTCGTTTTTATCTAAATTCTCGACGTTGATAATATTGACGTATATTATAGAACGCACCTCTGACATTAATATTATTTTAAATCTGAAGTCGATCTTAAAAGTTTAATTGTCTTGGTTTTAGAGTTATCACAAAATTATAATACTTTTTCTTTACATTTAAAGCAATACATGCTTTTTGATGCTCATTATTAGATTATTCAATACAGTTATTAATAAATTAGGTAAAGATCTGGATTTAAGGATTACAGATAGTTATTTTCCTTATCGGTTTGCTTATAAAAACTATTTTTTAATTAGGAATTTGAAAAACTCGGGAGTAAAACTTGTATTTTTAGGGTTTCGCTCGTCTCACGAAACTCTTATAGTCTCGTGTCTCTGTCCGTCCATAACAGCAGTCGTACTCTGAAACTATTTAAATTACAGACTTGATTTTTTTTTTTTTTTTTTTTTTTTTTTTTTTTTTTTTTTTTTTTTTTTTGTACCTAGAGCTGAATACCCCTTTACCTTGCCAAGATCATAAAATTTCCAAAAAGTCTTAATTAACGCATGTTATTAATTACATACCCAAATTAAAAGAATGGAAAATGTTATAATTCAACAAAAGCATTGATTTTTATCAAACCTTAACGATTTGCGGTCAGAAGGGAGAGGGTTTGCCATAATTTAAAAGGTGTTCCATATCTATAATTGTACTGAGCGATTTGAAAGAGGCCTGTATTTTATAATCTACCGGAACTAAAATCTTGAAAATTGCGCACGCAAACACACACACACACACAAAAAAAAAATTCTCTTTGAGAGTTTATAAAAGAAAATTCGAAAATTCCATCTAAAACTGATTTTATTTTCTTTCAAAGACAAGCAGTAGAACACAGGTGATTTAAAAATATTTCATGGCCAGGCGGCTCTCGGCTAGGGCACTGGCATTTATTGCCGGCCTATAATTTTTTTTACAAATATTGTATTTATAGATTTAATTTTTATGCATGTATGTATAGTTTCTGATGCTGATTCCAAATATGTAAATTTCGTTAAAATATTCCGAGTAGAACTCTAATTAACAATTAAAAATCTGGTTTGATGACAGGATTCATTTCCTCTCCTCGTAAACGCTAAAAGCCAGACATCTGGTAAATCCACTGATAATTTTTACTTCCTTTTATCTTTACTTATTGGATTCATGAGAATTTTTGAATTCCGGTTTTCGACGGATTTACACGTTTGGGACAGAGAACCCGAAAAACATGTTTTTACAAATTGTCTGTCTGTGAGTCTGTCTGGGTGTGACAGAAATTTTGTGGGCGCTCTATCTCAATAACTAATGCACGGAATTTAATAAAAATTGATATTCACTTAGTCCCTGATACAAATTGATTCTGATTAGTTTTTGGTGCAAATCGCTCAACAGGTGGAGCTGCTATGCTGCATTATTTACGATTTCCGCAATGGCTCTATCTCAAGAACTAATGTACGGATTTTCATGAAACTTCAGATTCAGTTAGTCCTTAATATGGCTTGATGCTGATTACGTGTTGGTGTAAATCGCGCAACAGGTGGCGCTGCTATGCTGGAATTTTCATGATTTTCGCAATAACTCTATCTCAAAAACTAATGCACGGATTTTCCGCAAACTTCAGATTCAGTTAGACTTTGACATAAGCAGTTGTTTGGTGGTTTTGGTGTAACATATATTTTAGTGTAAAGCACCCAATAGGTGGCGCTGCTAGGCTGAATTTTGCTGGATTTACACGATTTCAGAGATAGCTATATCTCAAGAACCAATGCACAGACTTTCATACCTTTAGAATCCTCATGATGGGCATATATTACCTATTTAATTTTGGCAGTGTAATAGCGAATTTTCAAGTATTAACATGTATGAAATAGAAGAAAGTTTTGGGATTACTACATCCGACTAGTTTAACTAGGATTGTTTTCTAGAGTATATATTTTTTTTCAAATACTGCATTTATAGATTTCAGACTTGTGCATATATTCCTATTTTTCCACGCTAACTGCGATTATGTAATTTTTGCAAAGATCGATTAAGGTTTTTTTTTCTTCCAAAAATTGCATTTTAAAAAGAAAAAGAAATGCTTTTGTGTGGCGCGTTGTTTAAATTTTAACGTTTTTTCACTAGTTATCATTATTTTACGTTCGATTTGTTATTATAGACCATATAAAATGAACATATTGCCCCTTTTATTTATGAGTTGTAGCAATTATCACTATTTCCAAATATTAATTTCAGAAAAGAAAAAAAAAAAAAAAAAGGAATTAAAATTAAGAAAAATATTCAAGTCATCGATTTTAAAATTTCAGATATTTTATAACTCTTAAAAATTTTTAAGAAATGTGTGTGTGTGTGGGGAGGGGCTGGATTTAAATTTCAGGTTTCGTTTTTACCTTTCCGGGCTCTAACTTGTGTATTTAAGCAATTTTTCTAACTCAGCCACTAATTAAGCTACATATTGATTCGACCTCAGACTTTGAAGGCTTGATTGAAGGGGGTATCTCATCAAGCACAACATCGTTATGGAGTCTATTTCGACCCCAGACAATTAGGAACATTTCCCCGTGCGGGGGGGGGGGGGGGGGCAAGGAAATTGATTTTTTTCATGTGACACATCGTTTTAAAGCTCTTTACCCATACATTACTAAGCACCCATTACTAAGCCCATGCTCACCCTCTTAACACATTTTTTCACTTCTAGGGGGTGTCTTAATATTTTATTTTGTTCAATATTATCCCATAACATTCCCCCAAAATTAAGAAAAAAATCTGCATAACAAATCTCTACAATTAGCATCTTCTCACCCGTTTCTGTCTTCCATCGCCATTGGCGCTATTGAAAAAATTCGCAGACTTTAAATTTAATCTACGATATATCATGTAATATCTTTAGTGAAAGTCCGTGTGCCCAATAATGTTTTTCTTTACACTTTCCCAACCTCCATGCTCACCGCTCTATGTCATCCTGACGCCAGGGGCGCTATTGAAATAAACTCGGAAACTTCAAATTTAATCTAGGATATGTCATACAATATCTTAAATGAAAGGCAGTGTGCCCAATAATGTTATTCTTCACACTTTCCCTACCTCCATCCTCACTACTCTATGTCATCCTGATCTATGTAAGGATTTAATAATTATAAACTAACAATTAGGGTTTATTAATTAAACGGTAGAGTGTTTCGAGAGGAATATTAACCGATACACTCTGTGAGATCTATGATCACACTTATCCACTTGTCTAATTATTCTTCCTTACTTTCACGTAAAAGTACTTAAATGCATTCCGACAACAGTTTAAAAGTACACAGTTTATTTTTTTAAATCAAAAATCAATTATACATATGATTTTTACTAATGAAGACACTTTGCACATAAATCCAATAAAATAAAATCTATCAGATAAAAAAGATGTTACGAATAAGTTTACTGGAGATCCAGTTTTAAGAAGTTAGCTGTTTTAGAGGAAAGCATCCTAATGGTTTTATTTATAGTTTTCTTTAAAAATCCTGAATTCAGTATATCCCCTAAATTCTACTTGGTTAGCTGTCTCGTTTTTCATCCGAGTCCTTCTTTTTTTAAAAGCATAATAGGGAATAAAATGCTAAACTTAAAATTACACTATGTGCAAATTACTTAAATGATGACAAAATATTTAAATTTACTTTAATACTTCTTAGTACTTCCAACTATATACATAGCATTCGTCAGAGAATACAAAAATACTGTTATTAGTGTCTTATTTTCAAATTTGATGTAGTTGGTGTCGAAAGGAGTGAAAGTAATTTTTGAGATCCGGAAACATCCCTCTATTCTAAAAAAAAAAGTAACTTACGCTGTCACCGCCGCCGCCTGTTTTGAATTTTTTGTGACCGGAGGTCTTTCTCTATTAATATTAAGAAAAATACTGCATACAAAAATATGAAAATTAGCGGTATTATAGAGAAATGTTTGATAAACACGCTGATGCAGACAGTTTTCTAATCGAACAATTATTTTAAGAGAAATTTAATGCTAAAGTTGGACAAAATCGTTCCATTAAATAAATTTTATAGTAGCAAAAACTATACATGGGAATTAATTCATTTTTAGATCATTTTATACGTTTGAATTTCCCGGTGTGCAGACTGCATTCAATCTTTTAATTTGACTCATTTTTTGAGGTTTTATTTCTATTTTAAATTCAAATTTTCAGCATTTCGAGAGATATATTTTACTTATTTTAGGAAATGGTATTAATTTAAACTGTTGCCAACTGTATAAACAGCGCAAATAATAATGTTTGCTTCAAATTAAAAATTTATTTACACGTCACAATTATTACCAGAAAAAAAACTTTCATATTAGAATTAAATAATTACGTGTGAAAAACAGAAACTTATTGAAAATTACTTCATAAAAACTATATTTACATGTGAATTTTATAATATGTAAAATAAAAAATTCATTAACACTCGTTAGAAGTCTTAAATAGGAGAAATTACGTCACATTTACGTCATATTACACTTATTACGTAAAATGAACAAAAAGTAATCTTGCAAAACAGTTTAAATTTAAAAATTGCGCGAGATATTAATTTGATATTTTAAGATTATATTAATAAGATTAATATTAATTTTAATGAACGCGTTTAGACTGCTTTCGAGCGATTATTTAGTAATGTAATAAAAAGGATTACAAGCTGAAAATGGTGTCATCAACAAAAAATATGATTTGATTTGAAAGAGAAAAATCTGTGAAACAGAAAATAAAGAAATTGCTTAAATGGTTTAGTTACGATTCGTTAACCTTTTGTGTCGTTTCCGTCAAAAGAAGGCTTTGGTATTTGTAAAATATATTTGCATTTTGATGCAGATTTGCTTATTATATTAGCTTATTTTGAAATGTTTAACTGATTTTATTTAATCAAAGACGAAAACAGCCATTGTATCTTTTAACCGTAGCTGATTTTTCCTTAAAATACTCCAATCGAAAAAAATTAATAAAAACCCATTTATAGTGAGATCGACACTGTTTTTTAAATTATAATTCAATCTTTTAAAATCTTTTTAAAGCCAATCAAATTAGCATAGACTGCGGTGTCTGAACGGGGGTTGGCGAGCGTAGCTCGTATGGGGGCCGAGCCCCCTAGTTTGGAAAATAAAAATATGGATATAGAGGAAAGTGGAATATTATGTGTTTTATGATTCTTTAAGTAAACTGAGCCAAATTCTGGGTATGTTGTAGGATAAAACGTCATCACGTAATATTCCACTTTCCTCTATATCCATATTTTTATTTTCCCAATGTTTTTCGGATCTAAAAATCGATTTTCACTTTCATTCCTTTCGACACCAACTACGTGAAATTTGAAAATATGACGCTAAAAACAGTATTTTTGTATTCTCTGACGAAGGCGATGTATATAGTTGAAAGTACTAAGAAGTAATTAAACACCTTTTAAATATTTTGTCATTTTTAAGTAATTTGCACATAATGTAATTTTAAGTTTAACTTTTTTAAAGATGAATTTAGCATTCTATTTATTTATTTGGGAATAAAATGTTCTATTAATGTTTTTGAATTTTGTTTAGCTCTTTCGCACACAATTACAAGTTAGACATACAATGATATTTTCTGCTATAAATGCAGAGTAAAAATAAGACCTGAGCATTCATTGTCATACTTTTTCGTACAATTATACAGGAATTTCTTTTAAATAGCATTTTGCGTAAATATTTGATTTCTTTTATTAATTCAAATTTCTTGTTAAAAATATATTTATTTAGCCTGAATGTGAGATAATTTTTTCCAAAAACTATAAAAAAATACTGTACAAAATAGCTAACATACTTAAACAGTAAATAATAAGTCCGTAAAATATGTTTGTTCAACATGAAAATGTTTACTTACGAATCGGAATTGCCCGGCCTGCCCGTAATATAGCATTCAAAAATCTATATTCCGTGTTAAAAACACTATTTATTAGATGATAAATCTATTCGGAAATGTTTTCGAAAGTAAGTGTCAGCAAAAGAAACTTTGTTTTACTAAATGGCTTTTTGTAGTCCCGAAAATATGAGGGCAAGTCAGTAAGTAGGTCACAAAAGCGAATAAAAAAGAGAAACCAAGATACGTACTTAAAAGGCATGTTTATGTATCTATATAATCGCCATTTGCATTGATACATTTGTCCCATGACTTTATGAGTTTTCTAATACCTACTGCATAAAAGTCTTTGGTCTGGATAAAAGTCACTCTCAGCCATCTGTATATCTCACATCCAACGTCTTCATCGGTCGGCTGTAGGCTAAATAATGCGAACACCCTGTTGCAGTTGCTAATGCTGTCTATTGTTTTTCGCCTGTTAGCTCCAACCATTTCTTCAACCTTCCCCAACGTTGTTTCTGTCGCATTCTCAACAGAACGACCACTTCGTTCTTAGTCAACAACGTTTGAATGCCCTGCTCATCTTGTACAACTGTTGTCTCATAAATTCGAAATAAACATCTTACAGTTGGACAGTGCTGCCACCTATTGGCATATTTGGAAACAATTTACTACTAATTTCCGACCTCTCATATTGATTTGTGACCTACTTACTGACTTTGCCTCGTATATTGGTTTCCGAAGTTTCAAAAGATAAAGAACGATCTTAACTTTACATTTATGAGTAATACAGAAGAGGCTGTTTTATATTTTCGTTCGTGGTTATATTATATTTTCCTGGACTAGGGGGCTCAGCCCCCTACGAGCTACGCTCGCCAACCCCGGTTCAGGCACACCAAAATCCAAAAAGCACGCTAATTTGATCGGCTTTAAAAATATTGAATTAAAAAATTAATAATAATAATAATAATAATAATAATAAATAAACTAGTCGGATATACCAATCCCAAAACATTCTTCTATCTCATGCATGTTAATACTTGAAAATTCGCTATCACACTACCAAAATTAAACGGCAATCTATGCCCATCATGAGGATTCTATAGATATGAAATTCCGTGTATTAGTTCTTGAGATATGGCAATCTACGAAATTGTGTAAATTCAGCAAAATTCAGCCTAGCAGCACCTCCTATTGGGTGCTTTACAACAAAACCTATGTTAAACAAAACTACCAAGCAACCACTTACGTCAAAGTCTAACTGAATGTGAAGTTTGGAGGAAATCCGTGCATTAGTTTTTGAAATAGAGTTATTGCGAAAATCATGAAAATGCCAGCATAGTAGCGCCGCCTATTAGACGATTAACACCAAAACCTAATCATCAACAACTTGTGTTAACAACTAACTAAATCTGAAGTTAGATGAAAATTCGTGAATTAGTTTTTGAGAGAGAGCTATTGCAGGAATCGTGCAAAATGCAGCACAGCAGCGTCACTTGTTGAGCGATTTGCACCAACACGTAATCAGCATAAAGTCATATCAAGGACTAACTGAATCTGAAGTTTCATGAAAATCCGTGCATTAGTTCTTGAGATAGAGCCATTGCGGAAATCATAAAAAATACAGCATAGCAGCGCCACCTGTTGAGCGATTTACACAAACACGTAATCAGTATAAGTCATACCAAGGACTAACTGAATCTGAAGTTTCATGAAAATCCGCGAATTAGTTCTTGAGATAGAGCCATTTCGGAAATCATAAAAAATGTAGCATAGCAGCGCCACATGTTGAGCGATTAGCACCAAAAACTAATCAGCACCAATTTGTATCAGGGACTAACTGAATATGAATTTTTATTTAATTCCGTGCATTAGTTCTTGAGATAGAGCGCCCACAAAATTTGTGTCACAAACAGACACACAGACAGACGGACAGACAGACAGACTCACAGACAGACATTTTGTAAAAACATTTTTTTTCGAGTTCTCTGACCTCTCAAACGTGTAAATCCGTCGAAAACCGGAATTCGAAAATTTTCATGAATCCAATACTTTCTTCTTGTAAAGATGGAAGAAAGTAAAAAAACAGTAGCGATTTCTCTGTAAACGGATTTCCATTCGTTTTCCTTGGATTGGGGATTTTTAAGACCAAATCTACTGCTGTTAAGAGATACAATGGCTGTTTTCGCATTTAATTAAAAAATTAGTTAAACATTTGAAAATAAGCTAATGTAAAATGAATTAAGTAAACAGTGTCATTGTCTCCCGGTATTTTTTAACTGCTCTGTAAGACATTTCTTTTAAATAATTTATTTTAAATGTATCGTTTTAAATCTGACGTAATATACACCAAAGTTTTATTTCTCTTAGTAATATTCAGGTGAAAATACTTTTGTTGTTAGAAGGAAATATCATTTTCGCTGTCATCAAATTCACCATAATAGTTGAAAAGATTAGCTCAAAATATCTCGCGCAAATATATTTTTTAATTTAAATTGTTTTGCCATATTTTTTGGCTATTTTAAATATGACGTAATTTCCTCCATTTACAAGTTTTAACGCATATTTTTTTTTATTTTAACATTTTATTTCTCTTTTAAAATTCAAGTGTAAATATGGTTCTTATGACGTAATTTTCCTGCTTTTAATATGTAATCAATTAATTCTAATTTTAAAGTTTTTTTTTTCTGATTATAATAGTCACGTGTAAATAAATTTTTAATTTGAAGTAAACATTATTGTTTGCGCTGTTTATACAATTGGCAACAGTTTAAATTAAAAACATTTTCTGAAATATATAAAAAATATCTCTCGAAATGCTGAAAATTTGAATTTAAAATAGAAATAAAACTTCAAAAAATGAGTCAAATAAAAAAAATAAATGCAATCTGCACACCGGAAACTTATAACATATAAAATGATCTAAAAATGATTAAATTCTCATGTATAGTTTTTGCTCAAATAAAACTTTTTTAATGGAACGATTTTGTCCAACTTTAGCATTAAATATCTCTTAAAATAATTCTTCGATTTGAAAACTGTCTACATCAGCTTGTTTATCAAACATTTCTCTATAATACCACCGATTTCCATATTTTTGTATGCCACAGTTTTTCTAATATTAACGAAGAAAGGCCATGCTTAAGCATTCAAATTGGATGCCGATCTACCGGGAATAACTACGCAGATTTTCATTGGACCATTTCCAAATCAAAACATTTTTATATATAGAAAGATAACAAAACAACAAAAAAAAAAAAAAAAAATAAAAACCTCTTTTTTTTTAACAATGTAGAAATAAAAGTTTGCTGGATGAAACAGATCCTTTTGTTAACAGATTCTACTGATGTAAATTTTATATGTTTCGTCAATGTACTTTTGCATTGCTCTGTCGATATTAAGTTTTACTACTAATTATATTCACGATTTTCTTAAATTAATAAAGTAGTTTAATTTAAAATTTTACTATGAAAAAAAAAACAATTGAGAAAGTACCCAAAAGTTAATTTAGATTTTCAGAAGAGGTTTTTTAAAATTAATCATTTTAAAAAAGTTTTCTCTGACAAAAAAATTATTTTTTCATACTTTTTCAAGAACAAATAGTAAAGTAAAAGTCTCCCTATTAAGATTAATCGTTTAAATAAAAATAGACCATAACCCAGAAAAAACATTTTGATTATATAACACGAAAATGATATTTGATTTGAAGTACTAGTTCACTTTAATATCACTAATTATAATTATCATTTTTCAAAACATCCAAATCTAATTAATTTTATTTTATTCCAGGAATAAATAATTGTTTTTAATTTTAAAAAAAGATATATTTAGGATAATTGTTTTCCACTCTTGAAAATTAATGATTCTATAATGAATTAAATTTTTAAATACAAAATATAATTAAAATGGTCAAATTACATTAGTTTAAATTTTGAGATTAAAATAATAAGATTATAATTAGCATTACATATACTCACTTTATTATTTTTGAAAATCAAATTATTAATATATATTCTTTTGTTTTTAATAAAGTATATCATTTCGTTAAAACGTACGAAAACGTTATATAACTAAAGTGTCGAAAAATGTACAAATCCACGTCTACTGTTTAATGTTTCAAATGAAAATCAAACTTCAAAGTGATTGCTTAAAAGGCACAAAGGCCAACATAGTGAAAAAGATTCCAAGCCGGGACATCTGTATAGCGCGCTGACGTTCTACCGACTAAACCACATGGAACGATACCTAGCTCGGAAAATTTCTCACTATTATATGTTGGCCTAGGCTACAAACGCGCACAAGATGGAATATTTATCGTCAGCCACCGACCTGGGGCGAGCACGAAGCATAATTAAATCCAGCATCGATAGAATCTATATTAATACATGGAAATTATTCCAGAGAGAAGCATTCGCCTTGCATACAATATTTCAAATGAAAATCAAATTTGATTTTCATTTGAAATATTGTATGCAAGGCGAATGTTTCTCTCTGGAATAATTTCCATGTATTAATACTGTTTAATGTGCTTTGTAAAAAATCCGAAGTATTTCATAAATTTAAATTCTGAATAGAAATCTTTTAAAGGTAGTTCAATGTGGAAATTTTGTATTGGCAAGTCTAGCGACTAGTACAAATTGGCATCTAGTACAAATAGCGAAAAAGAGGAACTTGAGTTGTTGAAAAAATTAAGGTTATGTTCGATTACATTATAATATGAAAATACAGCATAAATTGAATCAGAGAATTGAAGAAATCTTGTCATAGTAAATGCTTAGTTTTACAGCGGATAATAATCGTATCCCGAGCTTAAAATTACAACTGCTATGAAAGCCAATTTAAAATATTTGAAATTTGAATTTAAAGATTCAGTTTTGTTTCTATCTAAACACCGGACTTACATGATATTTCCTCGTGTTTCATTAATGTATAACATGATTTGCAACTCTCGCATCAGTTTTATTTTAAATTTGCAAATCAAGTTTAGAAGACTAATTGTCATAATTTTAGAATCATTATAAAAGTAGAGTATTTTTTTAAATTTAAAGTATTACATACTTTTTGAAGTTTATTATTCTATTACGGAATACAGTTATTCATACATTAAGTAAAGATCTGGATTTAACGAATAATAATTCTTATTTTCTTTTACCGTTTGCTAACGAAAAATATTTTTTAATTTTGTATTTGAAAGACTGGCGAGTAAAACCTGGTAACTTGCATTGCTTTATTCTTTTTATGTAAAATTATTTAAATGCGTTCTAAAAGCCTTTTAAAAGCGCAAATTTTATTTCGTACATAATATATGCCATTATAATAAAAATAAATTGTAAATATGAATAATGAAGACACTTTGCACATAAATCCAATAAAACAAAATCTAAAAGATAAGAAAATGTTGCACATAAATTCACAGTGTCCCATACGCTCTCAGGAAAATCCAGTACTTACAAGTCAGCTATTTTAGAGGCAGCAATCACAATAGTTTTGTTTGTGTTTTTGTTAGAAAACTTGGATTCTGAATATAACAAAGCTTGAGTTTGGTTAATTAATTTGTGTTACTACCAATCCCTTCATTTTTTAAGAGTGCAATAAGACATAAAATTTTCTATTAATGTTTTAGAGTTTTTATTCACTCTTTCGCATATAATTCGGAGTTTGACATATGGTGCAATTTTGTGGCCATAATGCAGAGCAAGAGTCAAACATCACCCTTCGTTGCAATAATATTTTGTAGATTTTTAGCAGAAATTTTATTTAATAATATTTTTGCGTGATAATTTATAGTTGATTTCATTTATTATTGAAAATTTCTTGTTCAATATATATTTATTAATGTTTAATCTTAGACTACACTCTCAGATAAACTTGCTTGCATTCACGTTCCTGGCAGCACTGCCGGCGGAATAAATCCGAGAATGGAAGAATGTCCGTTTCTTTTTTCTCTGTGACAAGAAAGCAAATATCCGCCAATTAAAGAAGTTTCCGTTTTTTTTGTTGTTGTTGTTGTTGTTGTTGTTGTTGTTGTTGTTGTTTTAGGACAGAAAATTTCCTAAATCTAAAAAAAGGAATTTTTTTAAAGAATACCCCTCTCTTTCTCCCGTGGATGACCTTGGAGATGAACCTGGGACCGCGCGTTTCGAACCGAGCATCTTAACCACTAGCCTAGCGAGCGCTTGGCAGCGGACGAGTTTAAAATGAAGATATAGGTTATCTTCAGTTGGTGGAAGTGGATAAATCTTGTTAAATACTTTGTTCAGAAAGCTCGGAAATTTAAACTTAATTTCAAGCAAGTTCGTCGTTATGAAATAATGGTCGGAGTTTTAACACTTATAGAATAATAGAGGATAAAAATTATTACATATTAGATATATTTTTAATATTTTGATTGTTAGATGTAAAAGATGAATATTATATTTTTAATTAAATTCGAGAACAAATGTTTGCTTTTTTGAATAAAATCAATTTTTCAACTTGATTGAATAGCTATATATTTTTTAATGTGTTCATTTAGAATACAGTTTGCATGCGATTAATACTCTAAAAAATAAACTGCGAATAAGTTTAATCGAATGAGAAAATTGCTACTGTATTAAATATGAAAGCATTATTTTTGTTTGTTTGTTTTTAAATAAATTAGAAATTTTAATTTATTGAATTTTCGGTTTTTAGGTAGCTTTCATTACAAAAAGCTACCTATTGCAGCCGTTCGGAGGAAAGCGATTTCAAAAATTTTGGTATATTTTCATCGATCATGACCTCCCAGACCCCGAAACCACCCTCCGTTCAAAAGTTGATGTACACACACACACACACACACACACACATATATATATATATACTAGCAAACCCCGCGGCTTTGCTCGCGTAATATTTGAAACATGCCAAGTGATATTTATATGTCTAATTTTTATTAAAAAGTACTAACTAAATTTTTATTTTATTAAAAGGTAATATTTTATTTTATTAAAAGGTACTTATTAATTTTAGGAAAATTCAAAAATTACTATTTAAAACACAGTTTGACTAAACATCATTATTACACTGCATTAGGCAGAAATGAGACTTAAATTGATAAAACAAAATAAAACTAAAAAAATAATAATTTAGAAAATATTTTGAAACTCAATTTATGCTCAATTAATACGCTCATTTCAGTATTCATTTGAAGTTTTGAATTTTTTAGAAACAATCTTCTGATATCTTAAAATTAACTATCATGTCAAATTCCAAGTTCTACCACCTCTCTCAACATAAAGGGCTATGTTGAAATAGGAACTGTCACCATTAATTTGCCAACATTAATTTTGAAATCGGTTTGTTATTTCCTAATATTCCACAGAAACGTAATTTAGGAAGCTTTTAAAGGCCTTCTTTAGAACGTTTGTTGTTCCTCTGAACCCCAAGTCGTAGAATCATTGGCATAAAATATAGCCTGTGTAGGATCAGAGACTGTTACCCTTGATTCGAAACAATTATTACTTTTATAATCAGTTTATATTCTCTGAAATTGCATAGAAATCGTAATTTAGGACTTTTTTGGAACGCTTTTTGCACCTCCCCTTCTCTTCACCCCTTTTAGGTAGCTTTCATTACAAAAAGCTACCTATTGCAGCCGTTCGGAGGAAAACGATTCCGAAACATTTTGGTATATTTTTACCGATGATGACCCCCAGACCCCGAAACTACCCTACGTTCAAAATTGATATATATTCCAAGTTGTATTCCAGGTGGTTATCAAAATAATGGAAACACTTGTGAGTGAAAGGGACATTTAAGAATTCCCTTCGTAAGCATTAAAATATAATCTTAGCTACCAGATTTTTTTTAATATAAAAAGTGCATGTATTAGGTAGTATGAGAGAGCTCTAGAAGAGTTGTCTACGTTTTGATTTTTTTTTGTGAGAAGTGTAAAATGTCAGACCTCACAGATTTTCAAAGAGGCCAAATTGTAGGAGCCCGACTAGCTGGAGCAACGGTGACCGAAACATCCCAGCTTATAGGCGTTTCTAGAGGTACGGTGTCTAAAGTCATGACAGCATACACACAGCGCGGAAAGACAAGATCATCAAAGCAAAATAGTGGACGGAAGGAGAAGCTCAGTGAAAGAGACCGACGGGTATTGAAGCGGATTGTAATGTCTAAAAAGAAAACAACTGCAGCCAAAGTGACCGCTGAGCTCAATCAGCATCTGGATTCTCCAGTGTCAACAATTACAGTTCGGAGATACCTTCATAATGAGAACATTTACGGCAGAACAGCAATTCCCAAGCCACTTCTCACAGATGCTAATGCCAAACGTCGTGTAGAGTGGTGCCACAACCACAAAACCTGGTCGATTGATAAGTGGAAGACTGTTATATGGTCAGACGAATCATCTTTCACATTGTTCCCCACAACAGGACGGGTACATGTCTGGAGAACACCTGCACAAGCGTATGATCCTGATTGCCTCCGTCCAACTGTCAAGCATGGAGGTGGATCGGTCATGGTATGGGCAGCCGTGTCATGGCTTTCTGCTGGTCCAATCGTAACCCTGAAAGGCAGGATCACTGGAGAGAAGTATAGAGAAGTTTTAGCTGACCAGGTCCATCCCATGATGCAAATTTTGTTTCCTGCAGGAGATGGAATTTTCCAGGATGATAATGCCCCTATTCATGCAGCCAGAGTTGTCCGATCATGGTTTGATGAACATGAGGATGAGGTGGAACATCTACCTTGGCCCGCACAGTCCCCAGACCTCAACATAATCGAACCGTTGTGGTCTATTTTAAAGCTTTCAATCCGGAATCGATATCCTCCACCGGCATCTCTCACGGAACTTTCACAATATCTCCATGAAGAATGGTACAATATTCCTCTAAACACAATTCAGAATTTTTATGATTCGATTCCCAGGCGAATCCAAGCTGTATTACATGCCAAAGGCGGTCCTACGCCATATTAATAAAGAATTCCTTCAAAATCTAGGGTGTTTCCATTATTTTGATAACCACCTATATATGTATATATACATATATCCATATATATATCCATATATATATATATATATATATATATATATATATATATATATATATGATATTTGTCATACAGTAACTCTCGTATTTATGAACCGATTTGGATAAAATTTCGTGTGTACATAGTACATACCAATGTCTCGACCGATTTCGTTGACCAGCTTCATCGGCCATCTTGTTTCAAAATGGCGGCCATTTAAAAATTTTTAAAACATTTAAAATTTAAAATGAGGCACAAAAAAATTAGACATTAAAAAAGATTTTTTTCTTATGTGTTTGGGCTTGATACAAAGATTCTGGAGCATTTTTAGTTTCGTCTATATCTTAAAAAATGACTGAGTTATAGCACTTTGAATTTCTAGCATGGCTGACATTTTGAAACGATCTGATTTTTGTCACGCGATAATACAAGTATTTATGAACCGATTTGGATGTGACAAAGAATGCGCATAGTACATAGCAATGTCTCGACCGAATTCGTTGGCCAGCGTCATCCGCCATCTTGTTTCAAAATGACGGCCATTTAAAATTTAAAAAAAAAATAAATTTTAAATGAGGCACAAAAAAATTAGACGTTGAAAAATATTTTTTTCTTATGTGTTTGGGCTTGATACAAAAATTCTGGAACATTTTTAGTTTCGTCTATATCTTAAAAAATGGCTGAGTTATAGCAATTTGAATTTCTAGCATGGCTGACATTTTGAAACGATCTGATTTTTGTCACGCGATAACAGGCGTATTTATGAACCGATTAGGATGTGACAAGGCATGTCCATTTGGGTGGGTCGAAAAAAATTTTTTTTTGATTTTCGTAACGCTTTAGTGCGGAAAAGTTGCCTATTGTAATACGAAGAAAAACGGCATAATTTTTTTTAAAAATCAGTTAACATCTTCCATTTGCGCATTGTACTTAAAGTTGATGAAAATTGCAAAAAGTGCGCCTTTTCTCTAATATTTTTAAGTTTATTAAAACTTTAAAAAGAAACATGCTTTAGCTTTTTATGCTTGTTTCATAGAACCTAAATAAATTAAATTCTAATCAATAATCTAATTTTTCCGTTCGCGCAACATCTCAGAAAAAACATAAATTTAGCAATTTTTCGTAAATTTCACCATGAAACTCTTCGCTCGTTTTTCTAGAACAAAACGACCCAAAACTCACCACGAGGAGGTGGTTGCACTTAGAGTTCCACCTCCGCCCTACCCAACCAACCATCTAATTGTTGAGTGTGGCATTTACATTATATTTGCAACTATTTACAAAGGTTTTATATAGAGCAGCATTCTTTGACTTACTGTGTTTTTCACGTTTTCTTTTTATATGTACTACACATTTAATGTCTGATATTTTGGAGAAATGTGGCATAACCGATTTAGACTTCAGTGTTGTTCGGATATAGCCATCTATAGTTTCTGATATAGCCATCGCGCGCCACTTCGGAAGGATACGCCGCACAAGAATTCCAATTAATAATTTCTATTTAATCGGAAGCTTAGAAGTTTCCATTCGGTGGCATTGCATTTCTACCAATCTTCTTCTTTGGGACGGTTTGTCTTGCTTTTACGATCCGTCTGTAACCAATATCCCGAATACGTTTTCTTTAATCGACAATCATTGCCAACAGAACATTTTCCGGGTGCGCAAAAAACGCATTTCATTCTATTACTGGATCGACAGCTTGTAGTAATTTGTGGAATAAATAGCGTGATGTTTGGATTGCTTGAAATACATGTTTTGGTCCGTCAGTAAAATATTTGCTTATTTTATAACAAATTACACAGGCATGTATGATTTTATGATGAAGCCAACTATTTCTTATAAGTTTTCGGACAGTTAGTCATCTGGAATCTGACAAAGTACCATGGTCCCAATTCGCCAAGTCTTCTGGACAATGCCCCAAGGTGATTGCATTCAAAATGTCTCAAAATTACTGTTGTTATTCGCTCAAAAAAGTCCTGTCTATATCAGGAATCGAACAATCTGCGGATTCACAATCGATCACATGAGCTTTTCCATAGCAAGTGAGCTTCTACCCGATTGACGCACTAAAAGATCTAGACCCTTCAGTTTGGCCGTGAATATGTTGGAAAATTTGGTGATAAGAAAGCTCATTAAAATGCCTGATGCATATGCTCCACATTTTATTATTTTCTAGTCGGTGGAAAGCACCGTTATTCCATCCAGTGTTTGTTACAGTACCATCACACCTTACTACTTCTAGTTTTTCAATTGATATTGATAGTTCAGACAAACAAGAAATAATGCTTTGACTTATATCATTTGAAGAACTCAAGGAAGGAGATACATGTCCAATATTAGTTGATCCAGATTCCTGGATAAGAGAATAGCGTTCTTATTTCACATTCCTGTGAAATTGCTTGGCATTAAATTTTTCGCCGAACAAAGTATCTCATTTTTGTCCGTCAAAAAAAGACCCGAACTTTCTTCACGGGATGTGAATCGGCTTTTCACATCCGTCCACAAACGACTCTTGTCTCTTTTTATTTTATACTTATCAACCACATCAGAAGAATCTGTGCCGGTTATCCAGAACACTTGACACTATGATAGCTTTTGGTCGATCAGAAACTCCGAAATGATTGCTGTTTAGGGCTGTTGCGTTAATTTTAATTATCATCTGCCATTTGGGCTTTTAGTCGATGTACTCGGTTTGTATTTATCTTTCTCGTACTCCGAGTATTCAAAAGAAGTGTGTTTGAGTTCATCAATTTCATAGTACACTGCCACTTTAGGAACTTTGAAACTATTTGAGGAACCACTCAGTGCTTTCTGAAGATCACGAGCTTTCCGCTTGGCCTTCACATTTATCTTTTTCGTAACTGTTTTGTAAATACATCCGATTTTCTTCCAAATTGTAATTCCTTTGAAGAATCACGAACCTCATCTCAAAGACACGAATTTTCTTTGTTTTTTTACGTAAGCATTTTATTAGAATTACACATTGACATGCATGTGGTCTTTTTAATATAATATAAATACCACACCCAACAATTGGACGGTTGGTTGGGTAGGATGTGGGTGGAACTCAATGTGCAACCACCCCCACGTAGTGATTTCTGTGTAGTTGTGTTTTACCAAAATGAACTAAGGGTTGCACGGTGAAAAATCGAAAAATTGGTAAATTTATGTTTTTTCTAAGTTCTTGCGCGAACAAGATAATTGAATTATTGATCGGAATTTAATTTATTTAAGTTATGTAAACCACGAAACAAGCATAAAAAGCTAAAGCGTGTTTATTTTTAAAGTTTTAATTAACTTAAAAAAATTAGAAAAAAGACGCGAATTTTGCAATTTTTCATCAAATTTAAGTACGATGCGCCAATGGAAGATGTTAACCGATTCTAAAAATTTTTATGCCGTTTTTCTTCTTATTACAATAGGCAACTTTCCACACTAAAGCGTCACGAAAATCAAAAATTTCTTTTTTTCGACCCCCCCCCCCCCTAATGTGCATAGTACATAGCAGTCTCTCGGCCGAGTTCGTTTGCTAAGTTCATCGGCCATCTTGTTTTAAAATGGCGGTCATTAAAAAAATTTTAAAAAAAATTAATTTAAAATGAAGTACAACAAAAAATTGAAATTGAAAAAGATTTTTTTCTTATGTGTTTCAGCTTGTTACAAAGATTCCGGATTATTTTTTGTTTTGCGTTTATCTAAAAAAAAAGCCGAGATATAGCAGTTTGAATTTCGAATGTATGTGACATTTTTTTAAATCTGATTTTTTGCCTGCAACAGCACTCGCATATATCGACCGATTTAGATATGAGTGAGCATGTGCACAGGAATTACTAAGGTCTCGACCAAGTTCATTGGTGAGCTTTGTTGCACCCATTATGTTGTTTTAAAATGGCGGGCTATCACCGATAATTCGGGTTAATATAATTATTAATATAATTCGGGCTATCACCGAATTTGGCGACAAATATAAATCACTTTAATAAAACCAGTTTTGATAACGCTGACTAATTTGACGAAATTATCATTCATATTCAATATTGACAAAAATTAGTATTTAATCTTCTATAATCGGGTTCCACTATTTTGAGCTCCGTGTGTTTGATTAATATAAGCTGGCTTTTAAAAAATAAGGAATATGAAAGCTACCTCTTCCTCCCGGCACTGGCCGGAAGGACTTTTTAATTCAAATTTATTTCCGACAGTCCTTTGAGGGAATTTATATTTTATAAGTAACTACCATGAAATATTTAAAGTTTCTAGCCTTTTCAGTATCACAGAAATCGCAATTTAGAAATTTTTTAGCTCCTGAAACCCTCTGGTGGTACTGGCACAGACATAAAATATAGCTAATTTTTGAGCAGGTTCTATCACCAACAATTTGTCATCATTATTTTTTTAATCGGTTTGGTATTTTATAAGTTTGCTTAAAAATTGTAATTTATAACGCTTTTCGCTCACTTCATCTTTTTTAATTTAGAATTTTCTTTCGACTGTTCTTAGAAAGCAGTTGCATCTCGTAAGTAAACACCATGCCATATTTCAATGTGTTAGACCCCTCAGTTGTGCAAAAAACGCAAATTAGAACATGTTTTACTTTTGCAACCCTCAGATGGTAGTGACAGCAACATAAAATATAACTTATGTTATTGCAGGGACTGTCACCATTGATTTGCAACCATTACCTTTGAAATACCTTTGGTACTTCATGAGATTGAGTAGAAATCGCTATTTACAACGTTTTCAGAACGCTTTCGCGCTTTTCACCCCTTTTTAAATTTCCAATTTTTTCGAAACTGTTCTTAAAGATAATTTATATCTAATAAATATGTACCTTGCCTAATTTTAATTTGCTAGCCCCTACCGATCACAAAAATCGAAATATAAAACACTTTTTTGCTCCTGCAACGTCTAGGTGATAGTGATACCGACATACAATAGCGTCTATGTTAGAGCAGAGGCTGTCAGCATCAATTTCCTACCATTACGTTTGAAATCAGTTTGATTCTTCCTGAGATATTGCTGACAAATCGGCATTTAGAACGTTTTTATAACGCTTTTCGCGCATTTTGCTCCTGCATCTCATCTGGGGTAGTGGAAACAGATATAAAATGTAGCCTATCATGAAGCAATATCTGTCACCTTCATTTGTACACCATTATATTTGAAATCGGTTCAGTACTTCTTTAGATTGCATAGAAATCGCAATTTAGAACGTTTTTTACAACGCTTTTTGTGCATTTTGACCCCCTTTTAAATTTTGATTTTTTTAAGAAATATCCTTAGAGATCATTGATATCTTATAACTAATTACCATTCCAAATTTCACTATTCTAGGCCCTTCTCTAACGCAAAAACCGCAATTTAGAACGTTTTTCTCCTGCACCCCCTTTGGGGTAGTGGCACCGACATAAAACATAGCCTATCTTGGAGCAAGGTTTGTCACCATCATTTTGACACCAATATTTTTTAAATCGGTTTGGTATTTCCTGAGATTGAGTAGAAACCACCATTTAGAACGTTTTTTCGAACGCTTTTCGCGCATTTTCACCCCTTTCAAATTTCGAATTGTTTAAGAACTGTTATTAAAAATCCTTTATATCTAATAAGTAGCTAATATTTCATATTTCATATTTCTAGGCCCTGCAGTAACACATAAATCGCATTTTTAGAAAATATTTTGCTCCTGCACCCCCCCTTTGGGGTAGTGGCGCCGACATAAAACATAGCTTATCTTGGAGCAAGGGTTGTTACCATCGTTTTGACACCGATATTTTTTAAATCGTTTTGGTATTTCCTGAGATTGTGTAAAAACTACCATTTAGAACGTTTTTTAGAACGTTTTTGGCTCCTGCACTCCCTTTGGGCTAGTGACACCGACATAAAACTAAAACATAGCCTGTCTTGGAGCAAGCGTTGTTACCATCATTTTGACACCAATATTTTTTAAATCGGTTTCGTATTTCCTGAGATTATGTAAAAACTACCATTTAGAACGTTTTTTAGAACGCTTTTTGTGCATTTTCACCCCTTTTAAATTTCGAATTGTTTAAGAACTGTTCTTAGACATCATTTATATCTTATAAGTAACTAATATTCCAAATTTCATATTTCTTGGCCCTTCAGCAATGCAAAAATCCCATTTTTAGAACGTTTTTTGCACCCCCTTTGGGGTAGTGGCACTGACATAAAATATAACCTATGCTCTAAGTTGGACTAACACCATCATTTTGATACCATTACTTTTGAAATCGGTTCGGTAGCTCCAGAGATTACCTCTAACAAACAAACATTACTTCTTTATAATATTAGTATAGATACCGTATTTACTCGTGTATACCGCGCATGTGTGTATAACGCACACCCCGTACTTTACAAGAAAAAATGGCGAATTTTTAAAATCTCGTATATAATGCGCACCATAAATTTCGCATGCAATGAATGGTCGAATGAATGACCAAATGAATTTCAGTAAAGAAAGTCAAAACAAATGTTATGTCAACCCTGGAAATATGCCGAAAATCTATTTTAAGACTTCGGGTTAGGGAGGGATTGTGCGAGAGAATGTGGGAGCGTGTAAGTGACAAGGGGTAGGAGTGAATGAAGTATCATGCTGTGGTGACGACATTCGCTAAACGAAATACTTGAGAGCGTCTTTTGACAACGTTGGAGTAAGATGGTGAATTGATGTAGTTTATACTGCGACATTTAAGTTGTAAATAGTTCAGTAACCAAAAAGAAAATGGCAACTGTTCTTATGTCGAAAAATCGGAGTTGTTGAGTCAAGTGTGCGAGAGTGGCAGAATATGGAAGAAATTGAAAAAGCACCATCCAAAAAGCGTGTTTTTGGGGGAAATTGTGTAAACGTCCGTATGTGGAGCAGCAGCTTTTAACTCATGTAACGGATTTGCGGCGTTCGGTGTACTCAGTTTCGACGGAAATGTTGATGATCGAGGCCTGTGAAATAGCCAGGAAAATAAATATTCAAAGAGAAGATTTCAAGGGTGATTATGACTAGGTGCTTTATGATCCGTAATAGTCTATCTATCAGGTGAAAAACAACGCTCTTGCAGAAGCTGTCGGAAGAATACGAAGAACAAGCGTACCAAGTTCTTCCAGTACGTTAAAAGGCTACGAAAAGAAAAGGGATATCAGATGACGCAAATCCAAACTCCATTGTGGTTTGATATGCCGGAAGCCACAACCGTTCATCCCGTTGCAGATAGCAGTGTTCAAGTGAGCACAACAGGAACAGTCAAGGAACGACGCACCGTTATGCTACCCATTACTGCTCTCTACCGCAAGTTGACACCATATGTGATTTTTAAACGTAAAACTATCCCAAAAGAATCTTTTTCAGTCGGCATAATTCCAAGAGCACAGGAAAAAGGGTGGATGACGGATGAGCTCATGAAAGATTGTATCGGAACTTTGGCTAGGTGCTTTACGTCAGCCATCGATGCTGGTCCTGTACAGCTTCTGTGGACACACGACGCCCGGAGTAAAAGCGAAAATTCGTCACTCAAGTGATGTGGTTGTGATACCAGATGAGATGATGAAAGTGCTGCAGCCCTTAGATGTTGTCTTCAACCGACAATTTCAGATTGCATTTCGATATGCCTACAATCGGTGAATGATAACAACAGATTACAACATCACTCCAAGCGGGAGAATGAAACGTGTGTCACTCCCAACTGTATGTGAGTGGATATGTGAAGCTTGGAATTCCATCTCAGTCGAGATGATAATAAAAGGCTTCAAAGTGACTGGAATTTCCAGTCAGATGGATGGAACTGAAGACGATATAATTTACGAGGACATTGACTGTGCAAATCATAACGATGACAAGAGCATTGCTAATTAGCGTTTAAAAAATGTTACTTGAGCTGTTGTATAAAAAAGTGCAAGGAGTGAAATAAAGATGCAGCAATACTTCTATTAAGTAAGATTTTTCCAGTTTTAATTTCTTCTTTTAATACATATTTTGATTCATATGTATATTGGGTAATTACATGAAGCAGTAAAAAATTATTCCGTGTATAACGCGCACCTAGGGTTTTCCCCCTAAATTTTTGGAAAAAAAGTGCGCGTTATACACGAGTAAATGCGGTATATCTGATCTTTGTCACACTGTAACTCTCGTATTTCTGAACCGATTTGGATGTAACTTCGCGTATACATAATGCATACCAATGCCTCGACCGAGTTAGTTGCTTCATCCCATCGTACCAGCTTCATCCGCCATCTTGTTACAAAATCGCGGCCATTTAAAATTTTAAAAATAATTTAAAATTTGAAATGTGGTACCAAAAAACTGAAAATTGAAAAATATTTTTTTCTTATGTGTTTGACCTTGATACAAAGATTCCGGAGCCTTTTTTATTTCGTCTATATCTTAAAAAATGGCTGAGTTATAGCACTTTGAAATTCCAGCTTGGCTGACATTTTGAAACGACCTGATTTTTGTCACGCGATAACAGGCGTATTTATGAATCAATTTGGATGTACCTTGGTGTATACATAATACGTACGAATGTCTCGACCGAGTTCATTGGCCAGCTTCATCCGCCATCTTAATTTCAAAATGGCGGCCATTTAATTTTTTTTATTTAAAATTTGAAATGTGGTACCGAAAAATTGAAAATTGATAAATATTTTTTTGTATGTGTTTGACCTTAATACAAAGATTCCGGAACAGTTTTTGTTTAGTCTATATCTAGAAAAATGGCTGAGTTATAGCATTTTGAATTTCTATTGTAGCTGACATTCTGAAACGACCTGATTTTTGTCACGCGATAACAGGCGTATTTATGAACCGATTTTGATGTAACTTGGTGTGTACATAGTACATACCAATGTCTCGAGCGAGTTCGTTGGCCAGCTTCATTCGCCATCTTGTTTAAAAAGGGCTGCCATTTTAAAAAAAAATAATTTAAATTTAAAATAAGTTATCGAAAAATTGAAAAATGAAAAAGATTTTTTTTATGTGTTTGACGTTGATACGAAGATTCTGGAGCAGTTTTTGTTTCGTATAATCTTAAAAAATGGTTGAATTACAGCACTTGGAATTTCTAGCATGGCTGACATTTTGAAACGATCTGATATTTGTCACATGATAACACGCGTATTTATTAACATATTTCGTTGTAAGAAGGCATGTGGATAGTATATCGTAATTTCTCGACCAAGTTCGCTGGTCAGCTTCATCAGCCACCTTGTTTCAAAATGGAGGCCATTAAATTAAATAAAAAAATATATTTAAAGTGAGGTGAAAGAAAATTAGAAATTGAAAAAGGTTAATTTATTAAATATTTGACTATGATATGAGGATTCCGGAGCATTTTTTGTTTTGTCTTTATCTTAAAAAATGGCTCAGATATAGCTGTTTCAATTTCTAATGTGGGTGACATTTTGAAAAATCTGATTTTTTGCCTGCGAACGCACTTGTATATATCAACCGATTCCTCTGTACGAGAGCATGTGCACAAGAATTACTAAGGTCTCGACTAAATTCACTCGTTAGCCTCATCCACCATGTTCTGTTAAAATGGCAGGAACTTCGAGATATCGCCGAATTTGGCAACCAAATATAAGTTACTTTAAATAAAAGCAGCTTGTATAAAGCTGACTAATTTCGCGAAGTTCTCATTCATAATGATTTATTATTTATAAAAATTAGTGTTGAATCTCCTATAATTGGTTTCCACTAAATTGAGCTTCTTGTGTTTGAATAATATAAGCTTGCTTTTTTAATAATAAGGAATATGAAATCTACCTCTTCCTCCCGGCTCTGGCCGGAAGGACTTTTTTATTTTAAAAATAAATCAGAATTTTGGTATTATACAGCCAATACACAAGCATACAAGGAGTAAACGGAATTCCTCCTGCTTTTTCAGGATTTCGGGAAGAATTAAGGAAAAAAACATGTTTTGTAGAAGTGCAAAAATTATTTGTTTAAAAATTACGAATAATTTAGTATATAAAGACGAATTTTTCTAACAGTGTAACAGAAGTTAAAAAGTTAACAATTATCCCGAATTAAACTTCTTTTTACTACTACTGAGAAGGTAATGTCACCAAGTGAACATAAAATCTTAACACCAACCAATATTATGTTTCGTAGATTTTGATACTGAATTCAAGTGTTATTTTTTTAGGTCACATGAATGGTTAACGAGTTATTCGCAAAGAAAATTTTTTTCTGCATTACAAATGGGAAAAGAGAAACAAAAGGATGATGGTCCAGTGTCGCAGAGAAGCGGTCTCCGACACTGACCACGAGGTACCATGTTTTAAAAGACAGCGTACAAATATATTTTTTCGCATTTAAAAATAAATATATACATTTTTTTGTGTGTGTGTTTTACTCCGTTTTTATACTTTTGAATATTTTTATTGTTTTTCTTAGTTTCAAATTTATTAATTCTTTTTCTTTTTTTGAGTCAATAAAATAACTATTATTGAAAATGGAAAACTTCTGCTTCATGATGTATACAGAGTAATTCTTGATATTTGAAAATCCTTTAATGGAAAATTTAAAACAATTAACAAAATAAAACTTGAATAGCATTTTGAAAATTATCTCAATAACTTTCATCACACCCGAATTTCTTAAAAACTTAAATTATTATGCAGCGAACATTTCCGATGAAAACTGGTGCAACTCAAATGAAATCAATTTAATACAAAAGGTTCTTTTCTTATCTGCTGGTATTAAATGGAGTATTTTGATTTCTTCATAAATTCGACTCCTTATCTGTTTCCTTTTTTAAAAAGAATAAATATATATGAATTGTATTAGACTTGTAGCGCCATGCAGGATGACATGAGTTCTTCCTTTCTTTATCCATATTTTCAAATGTGTTATGAAATGATTTTATTTTTTTTTGTGTGTGTGTACGGCCCATGAATTTAATACTTGCAGCAGAAAAAATTTTGCAGCTTACAACTTTTTTATCAATTTATTCATGATTGTCTTTGTCGGTTTTCTGGAATTAATGCCAGTTAATTAAAAAAATTTTCTTATGTTTGAAAGTGCACCTATCTCTTTTATTTTACTCTACTTGTTCCTTAAAAAAATGTATATATATATATATATATATATATATATATATATAACCATTAATTAAACATAACCTACCACCGTCAATTATTATGAATTAAAGCTGTAAGTATTAAAATAAATAAATAAATAAATAAAATAAATAAAAAATAAATAAATAAAAAATAAATAAAAAAAATAAATAAAAAATAAATATAAAATAAATAAAAAATATATATATATATCATAATTTTGCAATTATTCCACCCGGAGAAACTATGGCCGACTATGGTATACGAGTGCGCCTCTTCTGCATGTGCCTCTTTCAGCTAGCGCCATCTGTCGCATTCTTTGCGACATTCTTTACCTTCGGTTCATTTTTGACCTTGTTCGCTTGCGGACACGTGTTTGCTGTAGCTGATGACGAGCTGTTATGTTTTTAGTTCGAAACGCGTCCTGTGTATTGTTTTATTTTATGGGGATTTTTTACAAAGTTTTGTTATTTTAATTGCTTCAAATCGCCAGTTTTCGGTGCTATTTAGCTGTTGATAGACAGCCTGGTTAAGGGAGACCAAGAGCAGCAACTGCATCCGAAGACCGTTTTCTATTTTTGTCTGCTCGAAGAAACCGCGAAGCGACTACGAGAGATTTGGTTTCAGACCTTCAAGCTGCCACAGGAACTCGAATTATCCATTATACTGCTGCACGAATGCTTAATGAAGGTAAACTGTATGCGAGAAAAGCAATAGTTTGTGTCTCACTCACTCCAGCTTCCAAAGGGGCCCGTTTAAACTGCGGCCGTCGTCATGTTCAATGGAGCCAAGAAGACTGGGCTCGAAAGGGATATTTCACAGACAAGGGAAGGGTATGTTGAGTGCTCTTTCCTCTCTCCAGATCAAACCACGTCTAGAATCAGTGCTCAGACTATATCTGGAGTCGTCAGTAAGCAATACTTGAGCCCAGTCTTCTTGTCATTTTTTTTCATTTCACATTTTTTTTAAAACTTACTTTATGTTTTCCATCATAAGATAATCGAGAAATGACTATAAAACCCTATTAAAATTTTCCTTGTTTTCTCTGAATCAACATTATAGGCCCTTTCTCCTTTTTTCGGTAGTAAATCGATCATTCTCTATTGCACTCAGATAAATATATTCAAGGCTCATTAATTGTGACTATATAATTCAATTTTTTTCCTGACAAATATTTTTCATGAACAATCTGCACATAGTTTGAACATGTTTTGATGATTTCATAAAGATCCTTTTCTATTGCTGTGAGATAAATATATCCAAGCCTCATCATTTGTAACTACAAATTTCCTTTTTTACTTGAAAATCATTTTTCATGCAAAAATCTGCACATAGTCTTAGGCTGAGAAAATGTTGCCGCATTAGGAGATAAAATAATGTTTTTTTGTTGAAGTCTTGATTAGCTTTAAAACCGATTTTATAATTTTATTAAGAGTTTCCATATATATTTTTAAAGACTTTGCAATATATATATATATATATATATATATATATATAATAACAAACCCCGCGCCTTTGCTTGGGTAATAGTTAAAATATCCCAAGTGATATTTATATGTCTAATTTTTATTAAAAAAAGTTATACTTTTAGGAATAATTCAAAACTTTACACCTCAGTTTGACTAAACTACATTATTGCACTGCATTAGGCAGAAATGAGACTTAAATTAATAAAAATTACTAAAACTAAAGAAATGATAATCTAGAAAGTATTTTGAAAATTTTATGCTCTATACTTAACAACAACTTAACAATTAAAACTTAATACGCTCATTTGAATATTCATTTAAAGTTTTGAGTTTTTTAGAAACCATCTTATCTTAAAATTAACCATCATGCCAAATTTCAAGCTTCTTGTCTAGCGGTCTACCATCTCTCTCAACATACGTTGAAATAGGGACTATCAACATTAATTTGCCAACATTAATTTTGAAATCCGTTAGACATTTCCTAATATTCCACATAAACGTAATTTAGAAAGCTTCTAAAGGACTTTTTTTAGAATGTTTGTTGTTCCTGACAACGCCAGGTGGTACAGTCACCGGAATAAAATATAGCCTGTCACCATTGATTCTAAACTATTACTTTTATAATCGGTTTATATTTCCTGAGATTGCATAGAAATCGTAATTTAGGGCTTTTTTAGAACGCTTATCGCTCGTCCCCTTCGCTTCACACCTTTTTTAATTCGAATTTATTTTTGACAGTCCTTCGAGGGCGTTTATATTTTATAAGTAAAAACCATGCCATATTTGAAGTTTCTAGCCTGTTCAGTATCACAGAAATCGCAATTTAGAATGTTTTTTGCTCCTGGAACCCTCTTGTGATAGTGGGACAGACATAAAATATAGGTTACGTTTGAGCAGGTTTTATCGCCAACAATTTGTCACCATTATTTCTTTTAAATCGGTTTCGTATTTGGTGAGATTGGATAAAAGTTGTAATTTAGAACGTTTTTAGAAGGCTTTTCGCCCACTTCATCCTTTTAAATTTGGAATTTTCTTTCGACGGTTCCTTGAAAGCATTTGCATCTTGTAAGTAATTACCATGCCAAATTTCAAAATGTTAGACGCCTCAGTAGTGCAAAAAACGCAAATTAGAAAATGTTTTGCTCTTGCAACACCCAGATGGTTGTGTAGCCTATGATGGAGCAGGGACTGTCACCATCAATTTACAACAATTGCTTTTGAAATCGGTTTGATATTTCCTGAGGTTGTGTAGAAATCGCAATTTAGAACGTTTTCAGAACGCTTTTCGTGCATTTTCACCCCTTTTAAACTTCCAATTTTTTCGAAACTCTTCTTAAAGATCATTTATATGATATCTAATAAATATGCACCATGCCTAATTTCAAGTTGCTAGCCCCTACCGATCACAAAAACGAAATTTAGAAATTATGCTCTTGCAACCCTCAGGTGGTACTGACACCAATAAGAAATAACGTCTATGTTAGAGCAGAGGCTGTCAGCATAAATTTCCTACCATTACTTTATAAATCAGCTTGATTCTTCATGAGATTGCTCACAAATCGACATTAAGAACGTTCTTAGATCGCCTTCCGCCCATTTTCACACCTTTTTAATTTCAAATTTTTAAAGAAATGTTTTTAGAGATCATTTATATCTAATAAATATATACCATGCAAATTTCATGAATCTAGGTCCTTCCATAACACAAAAATCGCATTTTTAGAACGTTTTTTTGCTCCTACAGCGTCTTTAGGGTAGTTGAAACAGACATGAAATATAGTCTATCATGGAGCAAGAGCACTCACCATCATTTTTACACCATTATGTTTGAAATCGGTTCAATACTTCCTGAGATTGCATAGAAATCGCAGTTTAGAACGTTTTTTACAACGCTTTTCGCACATTTCACCACTTTTAAATTTTGATTTTTTTAGGAAATGTTCTTAGAGATCATTGATATCTTATAAGTAACTGCCATTCCAAATTTCATGATTCTAGGCCCTTCCATAATACGAAAACCGCAATTTAGAGCGTTTTTTGCTCCTGCAATTCCCAGGTGGTAGTGACACAAATATAAAATAGAGTCTATGTTAGAGCAATGGCTGTCACCATCAATTTACTACCATTACTTTTGAAATCGATTTGACACATCCTAAAATTGCGTAGAAATCGGCATTTAGAACGTTTTTTAGAACGTTTTTTAGAACGCTCCTCGTGCACTATCACCCGTTTTAAAATTCGATTTTTTTAGGAAATGTTCTTAGATATCAGTGATATATTATAACTACCATTCCAAATTTCATGATTCTAGGCCCTTCCATAAAACAAAAACCGCAATTTAGAACGTTTTTTGCTCCTGCCATCCCTAGGTGGTAGTGGCACAAACATAAAATAGAGCCTATGTTAGAGCAAGGCTGTCACCATCAAATTACAACCATTACTTTTGAAATCGCTTCCTAAAATGCTTTTATGCTTTGATGCTTCCTAAAATTGCGTCTTTTCGCGTATTATCACCCCTTTTAAATTTAGAATTTTTTAAGAAGTGTTCTCAGAAATCCTTTATATCTAATAAGTAACTAATATTTCAAATTTCATATTTCTAGGCCGTTCCTTAACACAAAAATCGCATTTTTTAGAACGTTCTTTGCTCCTGCACCCACTTTGTGGTAGTGACACTGACATAAAATATAGCCTATCTTGGAGCAAGCGTTGTAGCCATCATTTTGAGACTATTATTTTTAAAATCGTTTTGGTATTTCTTGAGTTTGCGTAGAAACCACCATTTAGAACGTTTTTTAGAACGCTTTTTTCGCATTTTCACCCCTTTTAAATTTCGAATTGTTTAGGAAATGCTATTAGAGATCATTTATATCTTATAAGTAACTAATATTTCAAATTTCATATTTCTAGGCCCTTCAATAACACAAAAATCGCATTTTTAGAACGTTTTACTCTTACACGCCTTTTGGGGTACTGGCATCAACTGAAGACATAACCTATGTTCGAACGTTGACTAACACAATCATTTTGATACCATTACTTTTGAAATCGGTTCGGTAGTTCCAGAGATTACCTTCTACAAACAAACTTTACTTCTTTATAATATTAGTATAGATAGATATAATTATTTATTGGGGTGGCGTGGGTGTATTTCCCTTTAAAACAGGAAATGTTATTTCAGGTATAATAAGCTGTAAACGTACATTTTTTCGCTATGCATTTTTTATTTTCATTTTTATTTTCTTCAAGTGTAAACTTTGACGTTTCTATATTATTATTTATTGTACTTTCAGAAATATTAAAACCAAACTTGGTATACCTTTTTAAATAATCGAATAAGGCTATTTCTTTTCGTAAAGCGCAAATATATAGTCTAAGATACATTGTTTATTTTTGAGTGACATTTTAATGCAAATTTTTTTTTATGATACACAAGATAAATAAACACTATTACGAATTAATTCCGTGTACTTTTTTCTTTTAAATTTAAATCATAGAGAAAATCAAAATCATTACAAAAATGTTTGAACACTCTCTTTATATAAAAGACCCCATTATTTAAATTGCTGCAAACTGCTATTTTCAAATGGCGTTTATATATTTTTGTCGTTATAAAGCAGTCAATTTATATTCAAATTAGTACATTGGACGGATGAAAATGTTTAATGTGTTTTTCAACACTTCTTATTATTTTTTTACAGAAAAAAACTGTAACGTTGAATAACAATTAAATAATTCTCCTTGATGAATATTACTCTCGTTATACCTATAAAAATATCGCTAATTTTAAAACTGAAAGAATATCTTTAAACTCATTAGTATACGTTTAAAAAAATTATTAAAGCGTAAATTTCTATTTTATTTAAATATCTGTTGTTTAAATGAGTTTTTATAAAAATTTTAAATCATTCATGTTATGATATTGAAAATATCTTTATTTTTATCCTTTCATGAAAAAAAAACCCCATGCATTTCATTACTTTACACGAAAACATATACACCGAGATAAAAGGAGGAACTAATGAAATTGTTAAGCATTTTCTTTTAAATATATACAAACATATTTTTATACAGATAAAACACTAAAAAACAACGATGGAAAAAGGAAAATTTTAATGTGTTACATTTTTATGAGACAAATAATTTAAAATAATATAATTTGTAATGTAAATAGGAATTACGATAATTACACCGATCGGTACCAAAATCCTTTATTTAAAAATAATGGTTTATTCTTAAAAATTTCACTCTACTAAATCAAAATATGGCAATGGAATTTCTGTATCACGTACCATTTTTGAGGCAGGTGTGCTTGCTTTAAAAATTAAGGTAGTTTATATCTTGCTAAAGCAAAAATGGAAATTGTTTAATTAATAAAATATATATAATTATATGTAAATTACATATAAGTAAATGCATAAAAACATAACCCGAGTTACAGAGGCATAAGGTATGAAAATATATTAGCCGATAGATACAGTGAAACCTCCATGTGTGACCACCTCCACCAGGCGACCACCTCTGTCAAGCGACCACCTCCTGAACGACCATTTTTTCATGGAACGAAATTTATTATCATAGGCTCAATACTAATTTTACCTCCATTCAGAGACCATCCGAGTTGCCCTCCCTCCATGAGCGACATATTTATTTGAAGAAAATGATACAAATTCCATTTTTTTCCTGGTCGCTTGAAGAAGGTTTTATTAGAAAAATAATTTCAAAGAGCGCATTTTTCTTCAAACTTCTAAACTAAGTTTATTTTTTTTATTCCGGTAACTTTTAAGCGTTTAAACCCCTTTGTGCCTTTTTAGGCAATAAATTTAACTTTAATGACAAATTAAAAATGATTGTGAATAAACTCCCCTGCCCTATTCTATCAGGAAACTCTCAAAGAAATAGATTAATGAAATCGCCATTATTTGTTCCCGTCGAAAAAAAAAAGGAATTACATTTATTTACTAAACTTTGAAAGCACTTGGAAATAAATGTTATAAAAGATAAAACCGTAAAATCAATACAAACGTCAAAGTATTATTTTTTTAAACTCTATAGTAATTAACTTATGTAATTAACTTTTGTTTTGATACTTAAATTTTCTCATTTTTTCCTAATGGTAATTTTGTTTTTAGTAACATTAATTGTTACCCTTTTCCAACAATTAAAATCTAGATTTAAGCATGACCTCCATTAAGAGACCACCTCTCGGAACGAACAATTTTTATTGGAACGGATCGTGGTCGCTTTAGGGAGGTTTTTTGTAATAGTAAATTCGGACATAAAAGGCGCTGTGGGAAGGGGGGGGGGTGCACCAAAAACAAAATGCACAATAGGGGTGTCAACAAAGTACATTTATCGAGTTCTTATTTTATCGAGTTCTTATCTAAGGCAGCGAAAATAATTTTTCCTTGATTTCTATTTCAACAAATTAATATGATAATCCTTCAATATTTGTTATTATTATGAAACAATTTCTGGGGAAAATGGTACTTGCTGGGGTAATTTGCGTGTCATATTTAGATTTAACATTATTAGATCTGTATAGTTTCCATTTTGGTTTTCCAGGAAGGAATTTTTTTTTTAATTTCTTTTGCTGACAAATGTTTTTGTAAAACACGTATTTGATCTTTATTCTTCATTAAAAAGCGAATATTTTAAATGAAAATTTTCCAAATTAAATGAAAATAAGTTGGAAATCGCACGTGAAACGTGACAAATGAGATGCGTTCTTACTATAACTAGTTTTATAAATATTTTTTCCACTGCATATTGTACTGAATGTATATTTTAGTGCACTTCATAAGTACATATTAATTTCATACTTTTCGAAAAGCTGTAACATCATTCAAATGCATTTGAAATAATATTTTCCCATTGCCTGTAATGTAACGGAAAACTGTTCCTGTAATTAAACTATACATCCGATTTTCATAAAATTTGAAATAACTCGACAAAATTATGCCATAATGATATATTTTAAATTTCAAACGATTCGTCTGGGTAGTTTTTGCACTGTTACATGCGGACGGACGGACAGGCGGACTGAACGACGACTATAGGTGCCACGTATTTATATAATTACGAACGCACCTAAAAATGAGAGAAAATAAAATTAAAAACTTATATAATACTCACAAAAGCACAGTTAAACATAGATTTGTTTAAATTTCAACTACTGCAATGTAAAGTTCGCTGGATTAATATATTATCTAAAACATTATAAAATATATATTTTAGAATGTAATATAATTTGTATAAACTTTTTATAAGTTTTTGCATTTTAAATTTTAATTATAATTAAAAAACAAAATATGTCCTTATTTAGAAAGAAATTATCAGGAAATGAAGAAAATGGTCTAACAAATTCTTCGTATGAAGGATTAGAAACATAAATCCCCAATATCCCATCTCCTAATGCCCTAAATAAAAATGCGAAATGTGGTAATCATTTGTTTCAGATCCAAATATCTTCATAAGAAAAAAAAATAATTTTATGATCACCATGCATATATATGCATACACAATGCATATACACTATATAGTCACTAATCATCGAACACTTTCAGTTTTAAACATTTTGTCGAATATTTAAAGATATACTTGTCGGATTTTTCTGGACTGAATTATGAAGAATATATTTGACTTCATATTTATCAACGGCGATTTGATCAGAAAGGCAATTAGGGGCCAACAAAAAATCAAAGAAAAATAATAATATTTGGGATCACCCTGTAAAATAAAATGCATGAAATGATCTATCTCTATAGATTACGAATCTGTGGATATTGTACAATATGTGTATTCCTTTATGTAAGAATAACACGTATATTCATGAAGATATGTCGATTTTGTCTTAAAGTCCAAAAAATTCTTGCAGTTTTTGTTTATATCATCCAGGGTTTTGTACCAAATTTAACGCGAAATTCCAAAATAGTCATTTTTTGCTAAAAAGTACGGTAAAAAGATAAGATTTTATATTTAAAACAAAACTTAAAATCAAATCGCACATTGTTAATCATATAATCACCTATTGCATAGTTATTAATAAAACTTTAAAAGTAACTAAAATACAATAAACAGTAATGTTTGATTAGATTTAAATTCAATAGCAATAAATACTAGGATCTAAATATTTCAAATCTGAAGTGCATATGAAAAAAAAGAACATAATTAACGTACATCACGGGAATTATTAAAATACCAAATGGGTATCTGAAAAGAAAAAAATAATATTAACTAATTAAGATTTTGGTTAATTACTTGCCCTTATGGGTATTTTTAAATTATCATATATTTATAGGGCATACAATGAAAGCAAACACAAGGGATAAGATTGCAACAAAATATTTTAGTTTTTTTCTCTCAGTAATCTAATTTAACTCACATGTAACTTTAATTGAGTTTTTCCTTAAAAGTTCAATTAATGTTACAAACTATGAATTAAATAAATATTGTCAATAAAGTATTTATTCTAATCTTTACCACATTTGTATTTATTTTCATTGCATGTTCTAAAAGATGTGATTCTTTTAAAATGCCCATAAAACAGCATAAAAAAAAGAATTCCTTGCATAAAAATTGAACATTCACTTCTATAAAAGACTGACTATTCATTCTTTTCAGGGGTGAAAAAACGCTCTACTTTAGCAAGAGTGAATAGTCACTCTTCCGAAATAGTGATTATTCACCCCTGTTTCGAGTGACTATTCACTTCCCAGAAAGTATACTCACTGTTTCAGAGAGTCAAAAATTCCACTATTGCTCAGAGTGAATAGTTACTCTAAAGAGGTTGGGCATATTTTCACTCTGCGATAGAGTGGATATTCATTCCTCCGGAGTGAATAGGCATTTGATCTCAAATATTATTATTTTTCTTTGATTTTTTTGTTGCCCCCCTAATTTTCCTTCCGATCAAATCGCCGTTGATAAATGTGATATATGAAGTCAAACATATTCTTCATAATCCTGAAGTTCCATAAAAATCCGAAAAGTATAAATTTAAATATTCGACAAAATGTCTAAAACTGAAAGTGTCCGGTGATTAATGGCTTATAGTGTATATGCATACAGTAAGACAACTAAATAATGGATACATCGGGTGCGCTAAATTTGTCGTTAATCGAAATTCTATTCAAATGCAAAATTAAGTAATTAACAGTTGTGTTTGGATTGAAACAATAAACGATAAATGAAGATATCGCCATTCGAGAGTATCTGCCATATAGTTTTTACCGTAAATAGGTACAATTGAGAGATCACCCTTACTTTTAGAGTTCTTTCACATAGGCAATGAGAAATAAATTATATGAAATTCCATTAATGAGAAGTAGAAATTTAGAAACACGAATTTGAATGAAATTCGTGTATATCAAAATAGAGAAAATACTTTTATCTTAATAAATTTTACTGAAATTAATTTAAAAAAAATTCCGATTTAAAAATTATTTTCAAAGATTTAAAAATTTTCGGAATAAGAATAATTTTATTAAGTTGTTTGAGAGGTTTCGAGTTTTTAATGAAAGTTTTTAAAAAATTTATACCGTAAAAATATTGTTTAAATGTCCCATTCCAATTAAAATCCATATCTCAAAAATTTTTAAAAGTGGTAGGAAAGTATAAGGCTATCTTGAGTAATTATAGTGTTTATAAACTATTTAATGAAATTATTTTTTAAAGGACTTGAGAGATATAAATAAATAAAACTTTTTTTAAACCGTATGTAGAATGAAAGTACGATTATGAAGAATTTAACTTCTCTCTATACCTTTCATTAAGGATTTTGCGGTATTTCTTCTCTTAAGCAGAATATGTTTTTAAAGAAAAATTTCTAACAAAATATATGTTTTTTTTATATGTGTAGTAGAAATATTTCAAGCTAAAAGTCTGATAAAGTAACTCAGAATCTAATATTTATTTTAGAAACTGGTGGTTTAGAGATTAAGAGGTCTCAGAAATCTTTAAAACTTCAAAATTTTCGAAAATTTTATTTTTTTAGATGTTAAACTCCTAGCTTTTCTGAACATTTCGATATAATTGTTTTCTTGAAATTCACATTAAAACAAAAATTACGGCGTTTAGAATTATACGCGCTCAATCGCTGAAGCGGTGTTTCCAAAAATTTGAAGTCATTTTTCTCCAAATGACGTTTTTGGGCATAACGCGCATTATATCTCAAAAAGTCTCAATATTTTTTCATGAAATTTTCAAAACATATATTTCATGTTAGTTTGTAGAAACTGAATGTAAAATTTCATTTTTATTGTATACTTTTTAGGTGATTATACAGTTGAAAATTTCAAAATTTTATATTAGCTGAATACAACTTTGTATTAAAAACATAAAATGTTTTAAATACAAATTTATTTAGGTTCAGTGTAATTACTACAATCTGAAGTATAATTGGGCATGAAAAATGTCATTCTAGTTGCAAATTTTATTTTGTAATCCTGCGCGTAAGCAGTTATACCAATTTTCTGCTCGACAAATGTCTGACATTTTGGAGCGCCCTATAAATAGTATTTCTGCCTCATGAAAATTTTTAAATAGATTAAATGAAAAAACATACTTATATCTTTCATCCCAATAAAAATTGTGCTTTTAAATACAACATTTTAAGATATAAAATGTTGAAAATGGTCTCTTTTTTTTTTCATTTTTTCCAATTTTAAGAGTCTTGAGACCCTTTAAGCTACAAATGATTAAATACATGAAAAAAAGCAATAATATATTATTTTCATATAAATATTTTTATAAAGCATTCGCACATAGTTGTAAAATGTTTATGACTTCGATTTGTTTGATCGTCTGTCTGCCCGTTCTGTGACTCTGAAAAAATTCTCGGAGTGTCACATAATTTACATATTTCTATGACAAGTTCGCTGTTGAAAATGGAGCGTATAGCACTTATGAATCATACTTTTAAGACATGAATTCCAAAGCATTTATTATTCCTTTATAGGGTCTTAAAAAGAAAAAAAAATTCTGTTACTGGTTGATTATGGGAAAAATTGTTTGCAGTGTATTTTATTGATGTAATACTACTCCTATACAATGAAATTGTTATACATTACTGAGATGCGCTACATGTCTGACTGTAGAATATGGCTCGGGATCCAACTAGATTTTTCTCTGTTAGTGAAACTAGATTGACCAATCAGAACCTTGCATTTTTGTGAATTTTTCGCTGTTTGCAAAAATGCAGGCTTCTGATTGATTAATCTCGTTTCACTAACGGCGAAATATCCATCTGGATCCTGGCCATGGTGCGTATAGTACGAGTAATTATTGTTTATTTTTAGGGAAGCACAAAATAATCCGTTTACAGTATTCTCTGGGGCCGAAAATTGATAAAAATGCTTTTTCAGTTTCTGCATGCGTTTTAAAATTTGACTAAGCTTTTGCGTAATATGTGATGTGGATCTATCAATACACACATGTATTTTACACACGCATGTAATTCTATATGCGTCATATATAGAGCTGCTATTATATTTTCCATCTGTGCGAATTTTCTTATATGATATTGCATAAAATATTCAATTTTATTATTTCGAAGACTTAATCTATTTTATTTTCCCCATTTCTTTCTACTATTTTCAGTACTGATATTGTCTATAACTGAAAACATTGCGATACATAAATTTTATCAAAATACCCCAAGAAAGTTGAAATGAATGAACGTAAGCATTTCAAGCATAATATGTTGTTTTTGTGTGTTTCGATATATAAAAAATGAACGGGTTTAAACTCTAAATCAGAAAAAAATAAACAATGCAACACTGGATGCTTTGTTAATAACTATTGCCAATTATATAAAAAAAAAAAATGTAAATAAAATAAAAAAATAAAAAAAATAAAAAAATCGGAATTTATCAGCAAATACATTAAAAGTTAATCTCGAAGATACAAGAATTATATGCCCCTTAAAGATTTATCATACATTTGAGAGATTTGAAGTACAACCGGCCAAGAACAGCCGTGTCAAGCAAGACTGAACCAGAAGCAGAATGTACCAAGTTAATTCCGAAGATACAAAAATTATATGCCCCTTAAAGAATTATCATGATTTAATTATCCGTGAAAGAATAGAATTTATTTCTAAAGAAAATACTGTTTATAATCACGCTTTATCCTACAACATACCCAGAATTTGGCTCGGTTTGCTTAAAAAATCAAAAAACACGTAACATCCCACTTCCCTCTATATCCATATTTTTATTTTCCCAATGTTTTCTGGATCTAAAAATTGACTTTCACTTTCACTCCTTTCGACACCAAATACGTGAAATTTGAAAATAAGACGCTAATAACAGCATTTTTGTATTCTCTGAAGAAGTCTATGTATATAGTTGAAAGTACTAAGAAGTATTAAAGCAATGTAACACCTTTTTAAATATTTTCTCAACTTTTAAGTAATTTGCGCATAGTGTAATTTTAAGTTTGACGGAATTTATTTCAAGAACTTTTATCTACATATTTATTTTATTATTTATTCATTTTAGAATTAAATATACTGACGTTTTAAAAGAGATAATAATCTCCTTTTGCCATTGATAAATTTTAAATTCTGAGCAATATATTTTTCCTGTTTTGAATAATTGATATTAAAAAAGACCTACAATTTACACTCTTTATTTTCGAATAGAAAAGTTCTGTTATAACTTGGAAATAAATCGTACATCAGCTAAAATCGGTTATATGTAAATGCGTCACTTTATTGTATCTTTTAAAAATAAACGCATTCTTTTTTTAGAATTTTGTAAAAGTTCTTTTTTGTTACATTTATATCGAATTACATAAAAAAACAGAAAATCTGCAAAATAAATAAATATATATATAAGCAGTTTTAATTTATACCTCCTAAAAGGACAAAATAAATAAAAATGATTCAGTTCAAATATGTTAAGAATAAACAAATTAAATTATTAAAAAAACTAAATATAGAATTCAGTTCAAGCACGTTTTTCTTCAAATTTATTTACATTATACAATACTTATTACATATAATAACTAGTAACACAGTGACTATGCACGCCTGAAATTAAATGAAAATTTTTTAATGTGTTTTGTGTGCTCATTAACATGATGTGAAAACAATAGTACATTACTACGACTACAAAAAAAAAAAAATCTAATTTAAATAGAAAATATACATTCCAAATCATTTGCAGACTCCCTGTTTCGAAAAACGTGTAAAACTTTGTCTGTTTGTGAATTCTGTCCAGTATGTGTATTACAGTGGAAAGATGTTGAAAAATGGCTTAGAAAGTTTAGAGTAGTTGGGTACTTAAATCATTTTTTACTCTTTTAAATTTCGAATTTTTAAAAAACTACTCTAATTAAGCATTTATATCTTAAAGCGCCATTTCGAGCTTCAAGCTTCTAACCTTAACAGTTTCTAAAAATCATAATTTTAGAACATTTTACTTTTTGAACTTTTTTGTGTGCAGAAGTCTCGGAAAAAAAATCTATGTTTAGATATGGATAGTTACTAATATAAATACAGAAGTAATTTTTTTAATCGACTTGGTAGTTTCAAATTAATTATGATATTTGGATTTTGTTTTCTCATTATAACGATTTTAAATTCCGATTTTTATTTTTACGCCGAAACCATTGTTATCATTTACCTGTTAAAAGTAACCTCCATGCCAAATTTCAACGTTTTAGTCTTAACACTTTCAAATAAATCGTTACTTCAAAGAAACATTTTTCGTTCTGTCATTCTCATTGGAGCAAGGTTACTGATACAGAAAGTACACTTATGATAGAGCAGACATCGTCATCATTATTTTGCCACTATTGTTTTTTAATTTGCTTATGTAGTTCCAAAGATTATCTTTTACAAACAAACGAGAGTTTCTTGTTAATATTAATAGATATTACCATCTGATTAAACTGAATGTCATTTTGCAATGTGTGCTATCATTCATAAATTTTAGTGTTTAAGCAAGATATTTTGGGGATTTTCAATGAAAAATATCTTGAAGATAAAAATATTAAATATTCTATGTTCGATACTTTTTTAATATAGAAAATTTGTCAGAAACTTAATAGTTTGAAACACAATCTAAAATCCATCACCTTTTCAAAAGTTTAAAGACACACACAAAATAGAAATCATTTTTATGTAATTTCTTAATATGCTTTTAATGCAGTCTATTCATTAGATTTTATAAATGTACTTACTATGTTTTTTCGTTAGATATTTTTAAATTATGGAGAATAGCTTTCTACGAAAAGAAAAACGAGTTATCTGCATTATCTTTAAAATTCATTTAAACGATTTCACAATATTAAATGATAATTTTCAATAGATATTAAAAAAATAAGATTCCATATAAGATCATAAAAAAAAAAATATTTCGAGACAGATTATGTTATTTAAATGCAAGATTTTATAATTTCTATAGGCTTAATATCGAAAATTTCATCGGAAATATTTGTGAAAAAGGTTTTGCTTTAACAACAATATAAAAAATAACTAAATTTTATTCATAAACTTTAAAAACTGCAGTTTGTTTAAAATTGCAGAAAGTAACTCTCTCTATATATATTTACATTTGTCGTTATTTCTTTTCTTTTCTTTTCTTTCTTTTTTTCTTTGTAACTAAGAGATGGATGTTTATATACTATAAGCTACGTTTTAGATTTAAAATCTAATATTTTAAAAAGAAATGTTTTTTATTTTTCATACATTTATTAACCTAAAAAAATTTTTGAAATCACACGAAAGCGAAGAAATAAGAACATAATATTGATTACATAAATAAAAAGATTATAATTATAAAGCCACAGAATGTGTTTTCAGCTGCAGATGTAAAAAATAGATATTTGCAGGCTGCTCTTAAAAATGTTTATTTCTTTAGATAATAACGCACAGAAACATTATAATTTTAAGAAAGAATTATTATGTTTAAAAAACCTGTGAATTTTATATAAAATTTATTAACCATAACATAGTAAGTTTTTTAATTCAAATTTTAAGTATCATTAACATCAAACTTTTCTTTTGTTCACATATGTTTCTACAGCTTTAAAAGCTTAGTCACTCTTTATTTTTTATACTGGCATTGATTTTCTCCTTTTCTTTAGTTTATATAATAACTGCATTTCTGTTTATCCTTTTTATTATAAAAGTAATAAGAAATTTTACAGTACTTGCAATATAAAAGTATAATAAAAAAAGAAGAAAATGAACGATATATATTTTTTTAAATGTTCAACTTTTCAAAGTTTCTAAAAATAATAACTTTAATTAATTTAGCTTTTGCACATTAATTACATTCATATCTTGAAAGAAAAATTAAAGTAATTTTCAGCTCAATAAAATTAACGTTTAATTAAAATATAAGATTTCAGTTTCTTCATTTTAAATAAGAATGATATTTAAATTGGAATATTAACTAATTTTAATAATATTTAATTATATATATATATATATATATGTGTGTGTGTGTAATATTTCAAGATATTCAATTTTGATGTTTTGTTATTTCATTCCTCAAATTAATAATTGCCTTTGTTTAAGAAATGTTACTTTTATAGATAATTACTCTGAATATTTCAAAAGTAATGATTCAAATAATTTTAAGATTAAAATGATAAGATTTTAATTACCATTAATTGCAGACATTTTGTTATTATTCAAGATCAAGTAATTACAAAATGTTACTTTGTTTTAATGAATTGCATCCTTTTATCAAAATGTACAAAAAATGTTGTATTATATGAATTTAAACAAAGTTTGAAAATGTAGAAAATCTTTATATTGCTTAATATGTGATGTGAATTATTCTTAATTGTTATCGTTTTAAATTTCATTCTAAATTTAACCTATCTTTAATGAGTATATGTTAAATTGCTAACGCTTAATCTAATAACAGTATTTTTTAATTGAAGAAATAAAGCCTTTCCCTTACCTTTTACTACTACGTAACTGTGAGTACGAATTTAATCACAGTATATTTTAGTGTATACAGTGAAATTTTATTCTAAATTTAACATATCTTCAATGAGTATATGTTAACTTCCTAACTCAATCTAATAAAAATATTTTTTATTGAAAAAAAAAAAAAAAGCTTTTCTTCTACCTCTTTGTACTATGAAACTGTGAGTACGAATTTAGTCACAGAATATTTTAGTATATGCAGCATCTGGATTGTCATAAAGAATGTTTAATTTTATAATGAATAGCAATCACATTCCGAGCTTAATTCTATATTGTCGTTGAAGAGAATATTGTTTTAATTTAGATTTGTAAAGCTGATTTGGGTTTTATCGAATTTTAAATCGCAAATTTTAGCATATTTCATTGGGTTACATTACAGATTTTAACAACACAAAAGCTGTATTAGTTTTATTTTATACTTGAGATTTTTTTAACATAGATTGACTCATTTTTATTAAATTTGGGAAAAAAAAGTTACTTTATTTTAAAGTATTAAGAGCAGTAAATATTCTATGTAGTTCAATATCTTTGTATTATATAGAATAAGGTGGATAAACAGTTCATACAAAATCATACGAGTTATAAGTGTCTAGCCCGGGTTCGAACCAGGAACTTTTGGAGTAAGCAGCCAATGCTCTATCAATTGAGCTATCCTGGACAAATCTAGAAGACATTTCTCACCCAGAGAAGCTTATTGATTATGACCTCTGGTCTAATATCTGAATCATCTCAACAGAATAAATCCCAAGGAATGAAACCCCAAAAAACGTTGGATGCGTAATTACACTATATTAATTTTAACACAATTATTCTAATTGGTAAATAAATCAGACGATTTGTAATTTTTCAACTGAGTGAAAAAGTTTTTGTTTAATTGCCTGTGTAATCATTCGCCAGTTATATATTTCTGAAAAAAATCACATTACATAATAAATTCTGTTATATTTACTTATAGCAGATACGTTCGTAAATTCTCTTATCTTTATTTTCTGGCAGATAAGATCACAAAACTACGAACTAATAGTGAGGTCACTTATAGAGGAACTTCTGGCATTATGGAACGCTCGGACAATACTTCAATATCACTTCAATAATACTTCAATAATACTTCAATATCCGGCGCATACGGTGTTGCAGCGAAACGTAAAACTGTGAAACGAGTTATTAATTCTATTCTCGCATGAAATACTGTGCTCAGTTCTGTTTGGATATCTGTTGTTGGAAGGACGCGGTGAAATAAAATCCCATTTTCAATATTTGCAGTTTTTTGCAGAAAATTTTTATAAAACTCGTATTAATTATAAAATCTTATTGTCATTGATGTTAACCAAGTGTAGTATAAATTCTAACAGTTATATTTATTGTTATGTTAATCAGTTTTCCTCTATGCTAACTTGTTAACAAATGAAGAGGTTATTTTTTTCAAGGTGGTCTGTCGGGTAATATGGAATATCAACAGTGGCGTGGCGTGAAAATTTTCGGTGGTCATCGCAATTATTTAAGTTTGTGGTGAAAAATTATTAACTCTAAAATTCAATGGTTGAATGTTCAAAAAAGAAACTTTAAATCTTACCTTCACTTATACATGAACTCCAAATGTTCTGCTAAAACTGGATCGTAGAGTTTTAAAAGCTTATTAAGAGTTTTAAAATATTGCTTGGTCATCGCCGCATCCAGCGATGACCGGACGCCACGCCACTGAATATCAACTAGACAATTGTTTCAAGACGAGTCTAGTAAAGACGAGCAATCATTACATTCCGAAAAGGGCTGTGCATATATAGCGTTATTACTTTAGGGCGGAGGGGGCCTGGCACTTGACATCGTAAGATATCGCTGAGGGGAGTGAGGACTTGCTTTTTGATATCGTTATCATTTTTGATCCAACAAAACTTTTCCTTTTACAGTAACTTTTTCTTTACATACAAATAGTCTGTTACCTTTTTAATTCTCTACCCCCACGGGATTGCACTAGCACTCTAAAGCGAAAGCTGAGTTCCCGAGGTGGTCATCGCTGCCATCGCTACCTTTTTAATTATTACTATTTTTATATGTTTTTATGTAATTAACTATTATTAAAGCCGTTACATTTTTATAAAATCATTTCATTCCAAAATCTGGAATACCTCAACGCTTGGCCTTCCTTTTCTTCTGCTTTACGACCATGTAATTCGCTGATAGAGATATCAAGGGCATAATATGTAAGAAGTGATACTTGCGTTTACCAGTGAAGAAAGATAAAGAATGTTGTCCACTGTTTTGTTGATAAGTTCTGCTTTTAAGTTCCCCTCAAATGCAAGGAGACAATATTACTTTCCAATGCATTATGTAAAAACAAGCTGTAAAAACAAGCCTTTAAATAGTAACTAACTCTTTTAGATGTTATTTGATATAAATTTATATCATATATTGATATTTTATTGTGTTCTTGAATCTGTAAATTATGCGAATAATAAAGGTATAATCATATGTGTATATCACGTATCACAGCGTATAAAAAGAAGAAAAGAAAGATTTAAAAAATTTTTTAGACATTGAAAACGTAAACATCGGGAGGGGGGGGGCAGTCGACGAATGATAACAAATAACATCGTAAGGGGGTGGGTGGGGGTCAAAATTAGCAAAATGTTGATAACATTGTATATGCATTTGCATAGCCCCAAATATAATTTGAGATAGGCTTTTTACCAGGTTGTACACTAGATGAGGAAGATGCAGCCTGCCTGTTTTGCAGTGGAAAATAATTAGAGGATTGAAGAGGGAAGGAGTGGATATAAAGCCTTATGTGGGCTAATGCGTAGTGTGATGAGGCCAAAACAATAGACTAAAATTAACACATTCTGGGCAATTGCACCGTAAAATATAATAAATGATAATGTATTCGTTAAAAACACACAACCTTGCTCAATGGTACACAAAATACGAACTTTATTATGAACATGTACAATTAAAATTAAACTAAAAGTTAAAATCTACGTTTCGAGCTACTTCTACAGCCGTTTTCATGATAAAATATGATGGTGAAATGACTAAAAGTTCAGAGATGTAGGCATCCTGTGTGAGAGACAATTTGTCGAACCTTGACAAATGATATGAATACAAAGATGCAGTGGCGCCATCCAGTGAGGGCCCACCAGAATATATTTAATTAAATGAATTCAAAATAAGAAGAAAGAAAAAGTTTTCGGCAAACATGATTCAAGTTTAAACTGAAATATTGCAGCCAGATACAAAATTATGACTTTATGATATTATGCCAGATTTTTGGAATATTATAGGATAAATTATCGTTACAAGGTTTATTCTCACGTGTAATGATTTCAACTGATTCTCTAATTTTACTTTCAAAAAGGGTATGGCACGGAACTATGATTTTTGCCTCATCAAAGTTAATATAGCAGACTTCATTTGCCAAGTAGAACCTAGAAAGAGCTGTATTCTGTTTATGTTGTTTAATGTTCCTGCGATGCTCCATAATTCGTACTGAAAATTTACGTTTTGTAATGCCGATATAGACTCTTTCAACATTTTTAGATAAAGTTATAGGGATTTCATACATACCAGATTTTTTATCCATTGGGATCCTGTCGATCTTATCACTGATGATATCAATGAGGTAAGGGGGTGGAATAGCGACCAACTTTATATTATATTTCTGTATGATGTTAAAAAAGAAAAGTTTAAAAATTCTATTCCTCATATACAGGACTGCACAAAAGAATTCACACGCCTCCTTTACGTGTTTCTCCTTATTAGCAGAAATTGGTGAAAGGGAAATTAAAATATATATATGTACAGTCGTGTAAAAAAAAAGTAAACACCCCTTACTAACTTTGAAACACATTACCGTAGAAGAAAGTTACCGGTACCAAAGGATTGGAAATAAGGTCTACTTTTAAATGATGTATATAAAACTCTCTACAAAATCATCTACATATCAAAGTGAAGCTAAACTTTGTTTTTTTTTCAATAGCAAAACCCAAGTTTGACACTATAAATAAATTCTACACCCTTCAATTTCCCTAAATCAAATTTTCATGAAATTCGTATGTTAGTTAGTTTCCGAGATATTAATTATTTTAAAATCAGCATAGTTTAGGGCTGTATCCAAATTGAAATTCGGAACTCGATTGCTGAAATGCTCAGAATGACTATGTCACTTCTAGTAAAATATTATTTCTTGCCAATATGACGATATAAATCGCTTAATTGGTTTCGATTGTTGCCAGTTCAAATATTTCAATAAAATGAGTAAAATATATTTTTTCAAATTATGCTTTTCTGCACACATAGAAGGTCACTTAAACCCTCATTTTGGTGCTTTTTATTTATAATTCAAAAACTACTTTAAACAAAAATTTTAAATTAAGAATTCGCATAAAGCAGGACATAATAAATACAAATCTATCAAAAAAAAAAAAATTGTAGGTTGCAATCCGTATTTTTTTCGAATATTAATTTCATAATTCATAATTCATATCATAAACTTTTTACAATTACAAATTCAATGTATTTATGTTTGGGTTTTTTAGTATTATAATCACACACAAACTTATCATATTTCGATTATAATTGCAGGAGATATTAATAAATATATAAAAATGTAATTTAACATTAATAGCTCTAAATTTTGAAAATTTATAATTAAAAAACTTGTCATCCAAATGAATAGAAATTTCGTTTCTAGACATTGTTTGAAATGTAGATTTAAAATATATTGTCAAAATTGTGTGTTACCATTAAAAAACAAAGTTTGGTCTGTTTTTGATTTTTAAACGCCCCCCCCCCCCCCCCCCTTAAGAAATTTTATATATGTCATTTAAAAGTAGGCTTTATTTCCAATCGTTTGGTACCAGTAACGTTCTTCTATTATAATTAGTTGCAGAGTTAGTAGGGGGTGTTTACTTTTTTTTCCACGACTGTACTTTTTAACTGATCTACATTTTCGCATGCATGTAGTTAACAGATACAAGTCTGTATATCATATACATGGCTGCTCAAAGAATTAGGATACTTTTCTGATTGTAGATGGGAACAGCTGAAATTGGGTTTTGAAGTGTGTTATGCGTTTCCATATGGTTGAATTAGACATAATATTTTAACTTACTAAACGGTGCAGTTTTGTTACATTATTCTAAATGTGTTGGAAAGTGTTTCATAATCTACGCTTGAAGCATGATTTTTCCTTTCTTGTTTTCTTCAGTTGTAGAAAGGATCATTGCCTTTTATTATTTTTTATTGGATGTTTAAAAAAAATTCTTTATATAGGACTTTGTGTATTTTTTTTTGAAAATGAAAAAAAAAATTAATATTGGATATAATATATGTATAGTATAAATATAAGATGATAAATAGAGAAAATCAAAAGAAAAAAAATTATACGTCTCAAATAACGGTTTACGTTGAAAACAGCACGGTCAAAATCCTTATGTAGTTTTTAAGGAAAATATGAATTTCACTTTTTTCTTTTCTTTTTTAAGGAATTTATAACACATTTTACCTGATCTAAATATTAAATTTTTATGTTTATTTTTATGTTGTGCTTCTTATGACGTTTAGACCACTGAAACAAATATGGAAATCCTTCGTCGGATTATCATATAAAAAACATGAATATTTGGAGATTACAAAATTTCAAAAAAGATAAAATCTACTGCCTCTCTGTAAAGATTAACCACGCTCATGTATACTAAAAATATGATAATTCATTGCATCTATATAAGAACATATCATTTTACAATAGCCACTAAAGACGAACAATGACTTGCTATACAAAATTATTTTATATTTAGAATTTAACCAATCAATGCGAGAATAAAATATTATTTAAATAGCATTGATTATCAATTTAAAAATATTCTGATTGAATTACTTAAAATTATGAAAACTCAAAGTGGCTTAATATTTAAGATCAAACTGTAAATGAACCTAAGAATTTGATTTTAGATGGTTTTAGATATTTTTCTCAAAAAAAATGACAATTCGTAATGCACTTCCCATGAAAGTTTTCTGTGTAGGCCAGTATTAGCAATGCGGTATTTAAACAAAGTAATGGCCGAAGCATCTTCTATATCTGATAGCTTTTTACTACCTTCATTTTTGGAAATATATTATAAATAAAACGGACGATTTTTTGAATAATATTTGTATCAAACAATAAGTACATTTTATTTTATGATAAAAACGCTTATTTAAATTTTTCATTCCATTAAACATTTATAATTTATTTTTAAAAAATTTTAATGATTTTATAAATTTATTACATAAGATTCTAAATACTTGAAGTATATCCAATAAATGATGTGCAGCAGTAGTCAAAACAAATCACGTGTCACTGATTATCCAATTTGTATTTCGATGTTTTAAAGAAATCACATATGACATGTCGTGCAAGAATAAAATATTCGATAAAACAAATAAAGCAGTCAATGTTTCTTTGTTTGATAAATTCTTTTTTAATGTCACTAAAAATGATTCAAGGTAATCGATGTTTTTATTAGCTTTCACATTTACGATTACCTTGAATCAAAACCAATTTAGTGCTTGTCAACAGCAATTTCTTTCATTTGTAATTGAAGTAAATAAGTTCTTTTTAGCATAAATTTTCTGAAGGTAATTTTTTTTTATATACTTTAAAATAAATTTCAAAGAGGTTTTCAAATAATTTTTAAATAGTGTTATTGATATTAAAAAGCAGTAAACCAACGTTTAAAATGCACAAATAATGCGTGAAAAGCAGCAAACAGCTGTTTCGAATCTACAGCGAGATTCTTCTTCAGTGCAAGATAGGGAAAAAAGAACAGCGTCCTAGAAAAAGCAAGGCTGAGCAAAATGATTGACAGATACGCGCTGCCTTATATACCCTATGCGGGTAGCGAAAGCGCCCGAACCGACAAATGAGAGAGAAGCAGTGGAAACAACTGGGTGGACAAGTAGCGACATCTACCGGAGAAGGAGAGAAAAAGAAATCAAAAAGAGGAAATTAAATTAATGCTTCCCAAATACTTGGAAAATCTGGAGTACTAGATAAGTCACTGACTAAAGAGTGAAATTTTTAATGATGTGGTAAGCTTCCCAAAAATCAAGATCAAGGTTATAAGAGCACTTTTGGATAATGGTGGCCACCATTATGCAAAAATGTTCTTATTACCATTATGCCACCATTATGCAAAAATGTTCTTATTATTAATGGTCTCTGCCACCATTATCCAAAAATGTTCTTATAATCTTGATTTTGATTTTTGGGAAGCTTACCACATCATTAAAAATTCTCACTCTTTAGTCAATGACTTATCTAGTACTCCAAATTTTCCAAATATTTGGAAAGCATTAATTTAATTTCCTCTTTTTTGGTTTCTTTTTCTCTCCTTCTCCGGTAGATGTCTCTACTTGTCCACCCAGTCGTTTCCACTGCTTCTCTCTCATTGGTTGTTTCTGGCGCTTTCGCTACTCGCATAGGGTATATAAGGCAGCGCGTATCTGTCAATCATTTTGCTCAGCCTTGCTTTTTCTTGCACGCTGTTCTTTTTTTCCTATCTTGCACTGAAGAAGAATCTCGCTGTAGATTCGAAACAGCTGTTTGCTGCTTTTCACGCATTATTTGCGCATTTTAAACGTTGGTTTATTGCTTTTTAATATTCCTGCACAAAGGATTTAATTGCTATTTTATTGTCATTGATGCCAACTTTATTAGAACAAACTATTTTTATTTCAAAATTTACGTGTTTTTGCAATTTTTATATTAACATGCACTTCCACTGATATGATGAGGTAAGAGGTATAAATTTTAGAGAATTATTTCTTCTTCCAATTTATATTTTTCCGTAATTACAAATTCTGATTTATCATGTATTTGGGAATAAAATTGATTTAGTGAGTACTATCAGGAATATAGTTGCTAGATTTTACACTTTTAGGTAGATTTCGTATGAAATACTGCCTATTGGGATCGTTCCTATGTTGGAATTTCTGAAAATTTTTTGCAGATCTACACCGATCATGACCCTAGAACCCCAAACCACCCTCAGTAAAAAACTTTATCTATCTATCTATATATATATATATATATATATATATATCACTTTCTTCTGGACACGATAACTTTCGTAATTCTGCACCAATCTCTTCCAAACTGGTACATAAAATCAATGGGCATAAAATCTCGGTCAAGTTCGTTAATGGGCAAAATCGGAAGAAGGGGATGGAAATAGGGAGGGGTTTTGTGAAAACCGAAAACCCCCCATAACTTCTTAACTTTTATACATATCAAATCAGTTTAAAGTTTTTATTACTTCTAAAAATAGGGCCAAAATTTTATGTATCACAGATTTTTGGTAAAGTTAAAAATGGGCTCAAGGGGTGCAAAAATAGGGTTTTTGGGAGAAAAAAATTCATAACTTTGACAATTCTCAAGATATCAATTCCAATTAATTTTATTATAAATCTCATTAATATTATCTACAACTTTTATATTCACAAGTTTTTCATAGGACCAATTCGTACAGCAAAAAAAAATTAAAAACGAAAACAAAAAGGGGGTTTGAAGAAGTAAAAAATCCATAACTCCGTCAATTCAAAAGATATAAAATTCCCATGAATTTATCATATATCTTCTTAATATTGTCTACAACATCTATATAGACAAGTTTTGGATAGGACCAATTGTTACAGCAAAAACAAATTAAAATTACATAGCGGTTGAAGAAAAAAATCATCTTATTAAGAGTGTATTCAAATCCAAACTGCGTATTTTCTGACTCATTTTACAATTCATTTTTGCTCTCAAAGGCTTCCAATTGTTACGTTTTCTTACTCAGAAACTATATAATGTACCGTAATGGTCGATTTTTTGATAGAGGCAGAATACATTTAAAAAACTGCTGTTAAAGTGGGCATTTTGAACCGAATTTCCCGAAGCGGATTGTGTTGGAAAAATCATTGCATTAAGGATGCACTCAAAATCCAAACTGCTTATTTTCTGACTCATTTTTAAATTCATTTTTGCTCTCAAACGCATTTAATTGGTAGATTCGCTTATTCAGAAACTATATAATGTACCGCAATGATCAATTTTTTGATACAGGCAGAATATATTTCAAAAAATGATATTAAAGTGGGCATTTTGAACGGAATTTCCCGAAGCAATTGTGTTATCACTTTCTTCTGGACACGATAACTTCCGCAATTCTGCACAAATCTCTTTCAAACTGATCCATAAAATCAAAGGACATAAAATCTCGGTCAAGTTCGTTAATGGGCAAAAGCGGACAAAGGGGACGGAAATAGGGAGGGGTTTTGTGAAAACCGAAAAAAACCCCATAACTTCTTAATTTTTGTACATATCAAATAAGTTTAAAGTTTTTATTACTTCTAAAAATAGCGCCAAAAATTCATGCATCACAGATTTTTGATAAAATTTAAAATAGGCTCAAGGGGCGCAAAAAATAGGGTTTTTGGGAGAAAAAAAAATTCCTTACTTCGTCAATTCTCAAGATATCAAATCCAATAATTTTATTATACATCTCCTTAATATTATCTACAACTTTTATAGTCACAAGTTTTTGATAGGACCAATTCGTACCGCAAAAAAATTAAAAACAAAAACAAAAAAGGGGGGTTGAAGAAGAAATATTTTCATAACTCCGTCAATTCACAAGATATAACATTTCCATGAATTTATCATATATCTTTTTAATATTGTCTTCAACATTTATATAGACAAGTTTTTGATAGGGCCAATTCCTACAGCAAAAACAAATTAAAAATACATAGCGGTTGAAGAAAAAAATCATCTTATTAAGGATGCATTCAAATCCAAACTGTCTATTTTCTTACTCAGTTTTAAATTCATTTTTGCTCTCAAACGCATCCAATTGATAGATTCTCTTATTCAGAAACTATATAATGTACAGTAATGATCGATTTTTTGATAGAGGCAGAATATATTTCAAAAAATGATGTCGAAGTGGGCATTTTGAACAGAATTTCCCGAAGCGATAGTGTTAGAAAAGAAAAATATTGCCCTATTGAGAAACTAATTGTTTATTAATCAAGTTTTAATTAATTGAAAGAAAAATAAAAACACAGGTCGCTTATAAATCTTTTCAAAAATCACGTCAGCGTGTTTCATATTTTTTTTTTATTAAAAATGAATCTGAAAATGTGCCAGAAAATTTCGAGTTGTTGGGTATGGAAAAATATGTTTTTTTTCAATATCGCCTTAACATGATTCTGATAAAACCAGCTATTTTATAAAAAGGAAATAAAAACTCGTCAAAAGCAGACAGATAAAACTGTTAAAGTGGATTTATATCTAATAATGATTTAGTTTTTGTTGGTGAAATTAGTATACTTAACTTTGAAATCTACCTCTGCCTGCAGGCCGGGCCGGCAGGGATTTTTTCAATACTGTTTTTCAACAATAAACGAATAGAGAAGACGACTTTTTCTATTTAAAAATAGTGATAGTAAAAGAGGGGTAAAAGTTCACAGCTATGTGTGTATATTGCAATAAATACACACCATTAAGATTCTGGTACCAGACTGTATTGTCAGTTTAGTGCATCTTTTTATACAAAAATTGCCACTTAAAAAAAATAATAACATTAGACTTATTTATTCTGCCTTTTAATGAAATAAGGCGAATTTTGGAAATAGTATATTTCTGAAAAAAAAAAACAAAAAAAAAAAACACCCTTATAAATTTTCAACATTGATTCCAGGTCATATGAAAACATTCTCACTTCGCACTTAAAAAACAGGATACATTTTTTTCAATTCATTTTGCATTTACCATGTTAAGGTTGGTGAAGGATATTACGAACGACGTCGAAGAAGTGTTTTAAATTAGACACAATAGAAATAATGATTGTATTAGAAGAGCTGTTATATCTTACTTAAAAACGTGCATAACATGGTAGATTAAAACTCGAGAGATCTATGTTCGAGACTTTGTCCTAGATAATTTAATTGTGGTGCTGACAGCATATATGTAATTAATTTGTTATATTTTCTACTATAAACCTGAAAATGGGTGATCGTATTTGAAGTGTATTTTCTGATCCATCGAGGAAATCATTTTCATCATTAAATGAAATAAATTCGCAGTGATCCATATTTAGATGCAACAATAGTGTATAGAGTTTCTTCTTTTCTTATAAGCGGAAATAATATATCAGAAAATTTCCCCTAACTTTACTTTTTAAGTCGATTTTCAAAACAGTCAAGGAAAGCTCTTCATCTGCGTTCAATCTATTCTCACTCAGAATATGGAACATTTATAAGAATATAAAAAGCACTGTTCCGTACAGAGTGATGTGATTAGCAAAATCAGAAAATCCGTTTTAGGGTACTGATTACTTTTTTGTATAAATCGCCCAGCAGGTGTCGCGCTATGCTGCATTATTCATGATTTCCATAAAATCGACTTAATCAAATTGTTCAGATTTGGAAGGGAAAAAAAATCAAAATATGCTTTACACTGAGGTGAACAGTTTTCCTTTTACAAAAAGAAAGTATTGGATCCGCGAAAATTTTCGAATTCCGGTTTTCGACGGATTTACACATTTTAGGGGTCAGAGATCCCGAGAAACATGTTTTTACAAAATGTCTGTCTGTGAATCTGTCTGTCTGTGTGTGACACAACTTTTGTGGGCACTCTATCTCAAGAACTTATAAACGGAATTTAATAAAACAACTTTAAATTCAGTTAGTTCGGGGTATGAATATGTTTTGATTACTTTTGGGGGAAAATCGCCCAGCAGGTGGCGCTGCTATGCTGCATTATTCATTATTTCCACAATAGCTATATCTCAAGAACTAAAGCACGGAATTTCAGAAAAACTTCACATTCAGTTAGGCCTCCATATAAATTGGTATTTGTAACCTTTTTGGTGTAAATCACCCAATAGGTGGTGCTGCTATGTTGTATTTTCATGATTATCCCAATAGCTCTATCTCAATAACTAATGCACGAAATTTCATCAAACTTCAGATTTAGTTAGTTCCTGACATAAATTAGTGCTGTTTAGTTTTTGGTGTAAATCTCCCAATAGGTGGCGCTGCTATGCTGCATTATTCATGATTTCCACAATAGCTATATCTCAAGAACTAAAGCACGGAATTTCAGAAAAACTTCAGATTCAGCTAGTCCTTGATATAATTTGGTGTTGATAACATTTTAGTGTAAATCACTCAATAGGTGGCGCTGCTATGTTTTTTTTCATGATTATCCCAATAGCCGTATCTCTATTACTAATGCATGCATTTTCATCAAACTTTAGATTCAAATAGTCCCTGATGTAAATTGATCCTGATAATTTTTTAGTGTAAATTGCCAACAGGTGCCACCACTACGCAGAAACTTTCCCGATTTCCTGAATAGCTCTGTCTCAAAAACTAATGCAAGGATTTTCGCCAAACTTCAAATTCAATTAGAAGTTGATATAAGTTGTTGTTGAATAGATTTTAGCGCAAATAACTTAACCGGTGGCGCTGCATTTTTCAGGAAGCATTAACATGTATGAGATAGAAGAAAGTTTTGGGATTACAACATCCGACTAGTTTCTTAATAGCTTTAAAAGCCACTATAAGAAACATGCTACTGCAAAAACTATTCGAAAAAAATGAGGCAAAATTCAACACAATGGGTCCAATCTATGGATTCATCCAACCCGCAACAGATCTTAAGAACTCGTTTAATTCAATATTTCGATGATCTCCTAAACAGCTTTCGTTTCTAATTTGAACTCACAAAAATCAGTTGTTAGCTAAACATTTTGTGTATATTTAATATCTAATTGGAATGCTACACTGTTAAAAATTTGCAGCATTCTGGCAGGTCATTTGACAGTTTTTTATGAAAACGGTTACACAACCGTAATTGTAACACTATTCTGACCATATTATTGGCCATTTTATGGTCAGAATATAGTTAAATTATGGTTATGAAACCGTTTTTTCTAAAAACGGTCGAATGACCTGCCAGAATGCTGCAAAATTTTTAACAGTGTACATAGTTTTCGTTAAGTTAGTTTAAAAACGACATCACTGAAAATAATATTTAAAACTAGGGGGCTCTACCCCTGCAAGCTACGCTCGCCAAACCACGTTCAGACACTACAGAATCTAAAAGCACGCTAATCTGACCGGTTTTAAAAAGATTAGAGAAGATTGAATTATACTGAAAAAAACTGTAGCGATCTCCCTGTAAACGGGTTTCCATTCAATTCCCTTTGATTGCAAAAATTTAAGGTAGAATCAGTTGCTGTTAAGACATAGAATGGTTGTTTTCGTGTTTGGTTAAAGAAGATCAGTTAAACATTTGAAAAGAAGCTAAAATAAAAATAATTAAGCAAACAGAGTCTTTGCCTCCCGTTATTTTTTAACAGAGTTATAAAACGATTGACATAATACAATTTACTACGATTAGTAAAATTTACTGCCTTAACTCCTTCAAGGGCGGTGGTTTCTTTTTCGACCATTTAATTTTAATTCTTAAATGCCACGTTGGCACCAGACTACTGGTGATGAAAATTTTCCTGAAGTATACAACATTATTTGTTGTAACATTATATTAAATTCAACAAGAATTGTGCACTTAGATGGAACATTCGAAACGTTTTCTTCACCTGTTCAAACTATAGAAAATTGTGTGCTATGTACAACGCACTTAATAGGGAATACTCATTTATTGGGTATAAATTTTGATCATTTTTACACTTGTAACTATTTGCTTCTATCATACTGTTAATACTCACCAGTTTTTCGCTATGGACATTACGTGGTATTCTGACACTACATCAAAATAGAGCTCAACATTGTGCCTTTTATAGTGACTGTCCTTTGTCTGACATTTCTTTTAACGGTGATTATCTCTTGAGGTCTAAACATTATGGCGATCTTTTTCAAGTTAGTTTTTCTTATATAAAACATTTATGAACATTTTTTTTCGAAAATTGAGCCCATATGAACATTAGTGAACAGTGAACTTTAATGAACATTTACACTTCATAATCTTGGACAAGGATCTATAGTCTTAACTTTTGTTATACATTTAAATCACCTTACTATCGTTTTTTATTTTTATTATTGTGATGAAAGCAACAACAATTGTTTTGTAAATTTATGATTTACTGATGTAAGTACGTCAGAATATGTGCCATTTTCCTTGTTATTTTGGGTGCGTTCAGATGTCCGGCATCGGTGATTGTTGTGGGGATTTTCCACCGGAGCGTTACATCCTATGCCATTCTTTGGTTGATGCTCCGATCGAGTGATCAAGTAAGTGAACAAAAGCATTTTTGTATTTCGAAATTTGTTTGTAAATTCTGGTGCCATTCACTGATTTCAAGATTTTAGGAATAGAAGTACCTTACCCCTGGAAGGGTTAAAGGCATATTAATATCTTTATTATTTTAAAGTTTCCTTTCTCTTTTAATATTCACGTGTAAATACAATTTTCAGGACATAATTTTCAATATTTTCCTGCTTCTAACACGTACTCATTTAATAGTAATTTTAAATGGGGGGGGGGGGTGTTATGTTTTTAATAGTCACGTGTAAATGAATATTTAATCGTTAGGAAATATTATTCTTCGCGCTGTTTTTAGAATTGAAAATAATCTCTATAATAATAGCCTAAGACATGTGACTATCATCAACAGTTCCGGGCGGACAACTTCGCTTTTTATATTCCAGGCGGCCATTTTGGTACTTTAATTTTAGACAGCCACAGGTGTGATAAGTCATCAAATGTTATTCTATCGTCATTATTTCACTTATATTACAATAGTCCAAGTCATGTAACTCCCATAAACAATTACGGGCTGATCCCTTCGCTTTTCATAAGAAAGGTTTCCATTTTGATTAAAGAATAAAAATTATTTTTTCGAATAAAACTACATAAATCTGCCATGATCGCAAATAATTCCTGGTACTTTTATGTAAGCCGGTGCAAATCTTGCCAATAGCTTTTTTTTTTACTTGCCAGTTAGCATTTTATTTTTCGAGTAGTAAATTAAAACGGTGCTACTTGGTTATCCTATTGATCAAAAATCTGTCGCCAAACTATAAGATTAAACGCCAATAATGTTTGATCGTAAATGTCCAATTCGCATGACTTTAAGGAAGTTACACGCATTTACGCCATCAAGTGATTTTTATTTCGACGTTTTTATTGTATTTTTATTAATGTATACTAATTTATTTGTTCGTTCGTTATTTAAAATGAAAAATTATGTCAATTTGTATAATTTGGCAAAATTTTTCGACGGGAGAAGCAGTACCATTAAAAAATTGCTTTGAAGTTGGAATTAAACGTCATGATTTGTTGCATTGTCATATACGCACTGGGTTTGCCGTGATTTTTTGTTTTTTGTTTTACGATAATTTGGCGAAAACCTCGTTTTCAAATACCAGTTACATATGTATTTTTAAATTATTTTCTATTATTTTAAAAATGAAATAACAATAAATAAAAAAAAAAATATAATTAATAACTATAGAACAAAACAATTTATAACATTTTTTGTAAATAAACAGAAAATAAATTCAAATAAACATTCATTAATAAATAAGCAACAATAGCCGGGCTACCATGTGAGGCAAAATAACGCCATTTAGGTACCCCGTTGCGCATATGACATCTGTTCCTAATATTTTTCTTTTCCTTTCGTTTAAAAAAAAAGAAAGAAGTCCATTTATTTTAAATGTTTCAGTTTTAAATGAACGTTTTGTATTAAATGAAATGATAATGAAATACAAATTGAATTATGAATAAAAGTAACATAATACATTTCTTAGCATACATTTAAGGAAGGCCAAATTGGTCGCCAAATTAATTTAAAATAATAACCTTTTTTAAAATATGAAAAACAGTATCTGTTATGATTAAAATTTGAGTTACCATCATTAGAGAAAACTATTTAAAATTAGAAAAATATTAACATTTCGAAAACTAATTCGAATTTAAAAATTCTAATACCAGTTTTGAGATTTGCTGATCAATACGGATTTTCGGTGATAATTACATTGCAAAATATTCCAAATTTTAGGAGAAATCGCAGTGAAACATAATCACTTGTTTATTCAGTCGTTTCATAAATTCATTTGAATAGGATTTTATATATATAGCGTAGATGTAATTGCATAAAGTTGTTAGAGAGAAATTTTAAAACTTAAAACTTTACTCACAACACAAAATTAACATAAAACTAATTGAAATCTAGCGATCTAAAGATTTGGGTAGGTATGGTCTCTATTTACAGGGACAAAAATCATATAATAAGAGGGTGAAAATATATTACTATGACAAAACGAGCTATATAAGCATATGACTGGTAATAATCCTTTTTTTTTTTTTTTTTTTTGCTCAGTTTATGTAATCATTTGTTGAGTTCAATTATTGTGATCGTACGCCCTTTCTAAATGCAGAACATAAACGAGTTTGGTTAGGCATACTCAGGTGTGGATTTTACTGTCATACAGAACTAACTACAAATTTGAATCATAACTTAAAGTCCTGATTGTGTAGTCTAGTGCATTAAAACCAATCCGTTACTAGATTCCATGATACGGTGACCAAACGCCTCCAAATTTGGGAACTGTAATTTATGTAGTTCGAACTTTTTTGATTTAAAGCGATGAATTCATTTTAAGTAGATGATAAATTCGTGGGGTTGAAATAATAAAGTTTAAAAAGTTATAAATTTTAAAAATTTGGAAGCTGTAAATAAAGTCCAGTTATATAACTTGGTAACCCTGCTCTGCAGTAAATGTTGCTGTTGATGGCCAAAAATTAGAAATGTCAGAATGGTTACTGGCTTTAAATAATTCAACCTTCTTTATTGCTTCCGAATACAATATATTTCAGTGAGATGTCGATAAGTGCGTTTGAGATTTTGAAGAGTTGGCATTTCTGGCAACGAATATAATCGACTGATGTGGCAACTTGTTGTCCTAGACCTGCAATATTCGCTCCCAGATTATAAAAATTCTCTGAATTATATTATTTATCTTCTTCAATAGAGACTGGCACAGGATAAGCAGAGCGACACACAAGGCTTTACGAAATCTACTTTTTAATATATTAACTGACGTGAAATTTAATAATATAAGCATTTCGGAAGGGCGTATTTATTTATTACGCTGGCTTACGAAAGGATTTTTATCTCTCTAGGTGCATTTTTCCCCTACGTAATTCGTAATCGCAATATTTGATTATCAATCTATTCAGATAAAATTAAATTTTTGATTTTCGTAAATCCAAATACTGATTAACTTGATTAAGTGTCGGAAATTGAACGAAGTCTTATATCGGGACATATTTACAAATCCTTTTGTGTATTGGTTGGCACTGGGTTAAAAGTTAATTCAGATAAAGATAAATTAAATGTTAAAATACAGATACACACAAAATAACGCCTGAATTCAACTTTTAAAGGTATATACAAATATTATACAGACATACATTCAATAAATACAATAAACCCAACTGGAGTGATATGTATGTCTGTATAATTGTATATACAGGGTGTATCTGAAAGGCCTGAACAAGCTTAGGGGGATGATAGTACTCATCAAGGCGAACAAAAAATGCAATGGAACATGGGGTCGCAAACCACTTATTGTGTCAAAAATACAGTGTGTTTCACCGTAATTGAAGTCGGCATGTCGGTAAGAATTTTGCGAAAAATTAAAATATCGCAATAAAAATGTAACTATATGTACCTTATTTTGTATGAATGTGATAACATCACAAAAAAGTGGTAGAAGTTTCCATTATATGCACCAGCAGTATTCATTGGATGCTCCCCATTTTGGACTGTGATTATCTCTTCATAAGTTATCATAGATTTTGTGAGTACCCTGTTTTCCCAGAACTTTTTGTGATATTATCACATTTCATACAAAATAAGGTACATATCGTTACATTTTTTATTGCAATATTTTAATTTTTCGCAAAATTATTACCGACAAGCCAACTTCAGTTATGATAAGACACCCTGTATTTGTGATTCAATAAGTGGATTGCGACCTCGTGTTCCATTGCATTTTTTGTTCGTGTTGATGAGTACCATCTTACCCTAAGTTTGTTGAAGCATTACAGATACACCCTATACCTTTAAAAGTTGAATGCAAGCGTTATTTATGTGTGTATGCGCGTTTTAATATATACTGTAGATCGATGGAATAGTAAAATCTGTTCATAGTTGTCTCGTCATCCAAGGCTGCTGATAGATGTCTGATGACTTTCCAACATGGTTTATTAGTGAAAAATCGCAGACGCGTGTATCGCCGGAGTGGCTTAGTGGTTAGTGCAACAGCCTAGACGCTGTGGTCCCAGATTTGATTCCTGGCTCTGGCTAATTTTTCACTCCAGTTGTGTTTATTGTATTTATTGTCTGTATCTATTTATAAAAAATCCAAGTCTCTGTGCGTCCCTCACAATTTCGGTTGGACCGCCTCATTGAATGCGACTATATTAGGGTTCCTATGGAGAATTCGGTTTTAGCTTCATTAAACATTAAGCTTCAACAATGAGTAATTGGGGAAAAGTGCTAATGACACTTTATAAATAATGACACTAATGGTCATTAGCACTTTTCCCCAAGTTTTGTCCAAGTTGGCAAAATAGCGCCAAATTTGGCGACAAAAATAAGTTACCATATATGAAGCCAACTTGTCGATAGCTGGATAATTTGGTGAAATTCGCATTGAAACCCATTAATCTTTCATAATCGAGCTCACCGCAATTTAATTTGAATTCTGAATATTTAATGTTTTTTTACAAAATCTATCGGTCAGAATTTAAAGTGCAATATACGTAAATGTACGTCTTTACATCTTCATCCCGATGTTACTAATAAAATAACAGTCACTAGATGGCGCTGTACTATCTGAGCTCTTAACTGTCCATATTTAATATGCTTTACATAACATGGTACATAAATTAAATTCTCGGTACTTTTCCTTTACAGGGTCCTTGGCGAAATAGAGAAAATTACCATGGCGAAGAAGGAAATTTGGCATCATATTTTCTGACAACCTATTTATTGTTTCATTTCATATACACACGCATTTTTTCAATATTTATGCAATTTATTTAACATAAAAAAGTTATTTATCTAAATTTATTCAGAAACAGTACATTAAAAAATATATACAGTGAAACTACCATTTAACGAACTCACATCGTTCCACTTAAACACCTCGTTATGAAGGAAATTCGTTAAATAGAAATCAAATGAAATTCATGAAATTTTTATTAACAAGTAAAAATTAAATTTAAGAAATCAAAAATCCCGACTGCGTAAAAAGTCAACTAATTAATTGTTTCTCATCAGTGTGAAACTTTTTTATATTACTTGCCTATTTTTTTATTTACTTGTATTGATGACTTTAATTTCGTTTAATTGTTAGTTCCTATCTATAAACATTATTTTGATGAGGCCTATAGATATCTATGTAGATTAGAGTTGCAGTAAAGCTAGACATCCTACCTACACAACTTCCAGGTTGTGTAATATTTAAAAGTAGCTTCTGACTGTAAAATAGTCAACGAAACATCGTCTTCATTTTGAAAAACCTATCCAATGATATGTCCCTCAATAGGGTACGTAATTTTTTTCGTCTCTACCACCATTTTGTATTTTACGGCCACCATTTTGAATTTATATATAAAAATTCCTAGCCTATAACCATCGGACGGTTAAGACGAATCGATAGAGACCTCATTCATTAAAATCCATCCAGCCGTTGGGATGTTTCGAGGGTATAAAGAAATCCACATACCTAGATACGCGTGAAACACATAACCCTTCCTAGCAGCCGGGTAAAAAAAATACACATGCATAAAATGAACAATACACCTAAAAATGAAATATTGGAAAATGTATTTTAATTCTGGTAGTAACTTTTGTTTTAAGTAATGTAGATGTATGAAAAAATTTTATTAGAATAACGGCTAGAAAAACACATAATATGAAGAGGTAAACTGAAGCGTATTGTATTTTTACCGACTTCAAAAAGGAGGAGGTTATCAATTCGACGCGTATGTATGTTTTTTTTTTTTTTATGTATGTTTACCGATTGCTCCGGAACTTTTTGTCCGATTTATGTGATTTTTGTTTTAATTGAAAGAGGATACTCTCGAATTGGTACCACTTCCGTTTAATCGAAATTGGTTGAGTAGTTTTTTAGTAATTCAACAAAAACCAATAAAATGAAGGATTTCGCCCAAATTATCTTTCATTGTTGTAACCGGTTTCTCAATCATAAGCATAAAACTATGTATTCATATACGTTAGCGCCAAGTTGTTGCAAAACTTGGCGCAGGTACGTGAATTATCGCCAAATTTGGCGACCAAAATAAGTCGCCATAAATGAAGCCAACTTGGCTGTAACTGACTAATTTGGCGATATTCCCATTCAAATTCAGTAATGGATCTTCCCCAATCTGTTTCTTCGCATTTTCTAATCGACAGTCATATTTAAAATTCTCAATTGGCAATCGCAATCAAAATAGTAATTTAATATACATTAATTAAAGATGCGCCATTATTTCAAATGCTAAATAATACAGAAGCAAACTAACTTAATACAAAACAATAATTTAGTATACAATAGTTTAGTTTAATTAAACACATAACATCAGACTGGCGGCACATAATATATATATATATATATATATATATATATATATATATATATATATATATATATATATATATATATATATAATAGGTACTTCTTAGTTATCCCGTCGACCAAATTACTGTCGCCATATTGTAAGATTAAATGCCAATAATGGTTTGCCATTAATTAATTAATTGTAAGATTAAATGCCAATAATGGCCAATAAAACCATTAATTCGACGTTTTATTTGTATTTTTATTAATGTTTTACTAATTTATTTGTTCTTTCGTTATTTAAAATAAAAATTATGTCAATTTGTATAATTTGGCGAGTAGTTTGGCGATTTATATAATTTGGCGAAATTGGTCGTCGGGATAACTAAGAAGTACCATAATATTATATACATACATATATTATATTATATTAAACAGTTATATGTATGAATGCTTTTTGATTGCCTTTAATATTTCCACTAAACAACATTAATGATAACTTTCCTGTATAGGGGCCTTGGAGAGAAAATGTCTCTTCAATGTCTGTTCTTACTGTCGCCATATTGTAAGATTAAATGCCAATAATGGTTTGCCATTAATTAATTAATTGTAAGATTAAATGCCAATAATGGCCAATAAAACCATTAATTCGACGTTTTATTTGTATTTTTATTAATGTTTTACTAATTTATTTGTTCTTTCGTTATTTAAAATAAAAATTATGTCAATTTGTATAATTTGGCGAGTGGTTTGGCGATTTATATAATTTGGCGAAATTGGTCGACGGGATAACTAAGAAGTATCATAATATTATATACATACCTATATTATATTATATTAAACAGTTATATGTATGAATGCTTTTTGATTGCCGTTAATATTTCCACTAAACAACATTAATGATAACTTTCCTGTATAGGGGCCTTGGAGAGAAAATGAAAATTTCACTCATATTTTCTGACAACCTATTAACTGTCTCGGTACTACTTAGTTATCCCGTCGACTAATTTCGCCAGATTATATAAATCGCCAAATTATACAAATTGACATAATTTTTATTTTAAATAACGAAAGAACAAATAAATTAGTATAACATTAATAAAAATATTAATAAAACGTCGAAATAAAAATCACTTGATGACGTAAACACATGTATCTTGCTTAAAGTCAAGTGAATGTAACATTTACGATCAACCATTATTGGCATTTAATCTTATAGTTTGGCGATAGATTTTTGGTCGACGGGATAACTAAGTAGTACCCCTGTCTCATGTACACAAGCAAGTTTTTCAATATTTACAAATTAATTTATTGTAAACAACCATTTGTCTACTTTTATATACAAACAAAAGTTGAGCCAAGATCCCTATGCTGTTAAAGTTCAAGATAAACAACATAGAAAGAAATAAAAGGAGTTACTCTAATTAGTATTACAGGCAGCATTGTTATGGTGCGGTGTATTTACATGGCAGAGAACTTAAACAGCAGTAGGCATAAGCATAATGGCGAAAGCAATCAGTGAGTTACGCAGTCATGAAAACATTTGAATTGTATCAAGAAATGAGAGCAAGTAAACTTGAATCAGATTGCCCGATAAAAGCAAAAAGTGTGCGATACTAACAGCAAACATAGTTTAAAGGAAATGCGAATATCATAAGTTGCTTCCGAAAGTTCTATATGTTCTATATGTTTTGCAGTACTATACTCACTAAAATACGTCAGTTAACTATGCAGAGCAATGATACTTTGACCAAGACTATTAAATGAGCATGACGATGAATTTCTAATCTTCCGTAATCGAGCCCACAGTTAAGGCTAGCGTGAAACAAAAAAAAATAATAATAGCAGCAGCAATTGGATTAATGTAAATGTGGGTATCATAAAATATTTAATTCGCAAAACGCTTCAATGCACCAAATCATATTAGCTTAGAAACAACAATTGGCAGTGGACGCAATAACGGTAGATTACTTAATAGTTTTAAAATCTCCACTGCCCAACGTATTGCAAATGATGATGCAATAAGAAGCATAAATGCCTAAGTGAGTTAAGCTGATTTTGTCAAGAAAGATTACAAACAAAAGTAAACAAAAGGCCGTCATGATGCAATGAGTTCTCAATTTCTCTATCAGAATCTTTAGATTTGGCGAAAGATTAAGCAAATAATTTAAACTATGAATAAAAGTACTCTGCTGAAATGCTTAGCATACATTTAAGCACATTGGCATTACGTATACATTATACATTGCATGTTGGCACTTGCATAATATCTCCATATAAGAAAACATTAATACCACCAAAAAATAAATTGTTTTTAAATTCTTGAAACCTCAAATGAATTATATATAAATTCTCTTTTGACACCATAGAAATTTCATCCATCCATTTGAGGGAACGCCATTTAAGACTTTCGCCCTGTAGTCTTTTCACGATCATTTTTTGATAAGTTATTCGGTTGTCATGCACCCTAATGGCTCCTGGTGCATGTAAACTCCGTCGATAGTTGCGAAAACCTCGAATTTACCTATGAATTATACCTCTGAGGTGCCTTGCCAGATGAAGGTCTCGTTATCTGATTAAGCTTCTAAATTACGAGATCAACATGAGTAGCAATGAAAGGTGTTCAACAACAAGATATAAATGTTAAGTAACTGACATAAAAAGGTTCATAATTAAGAAATAGGCACTGCCGATAGTAAAACGATCTAGGCGTTCATCAGGTTTATTGCCGCTACGTGGCGATTAGGTGGTCTCCTACGCCGATGCCAGGTATCAAACCCGTTCATCTAGGGCAACCCGGAAGATAAAGGCCTGGTCATCGGTTAGAAAGTATGAAAAATATGTCATTGGGTCTCTCTTCTCTATTTCATAGAGCATTTTTAGTTAGCCGAAGAACTTTTTATTGTCAGTTTCCAAAGTTCGATATTTTTTCATGCGAGCAGCATCTCTTGTCGTTCTACCCATGTCCAAATAGAGAAACAAAAATATTTAATTACAAAATAAAGCTATTAAATCTGAAGAAGAATAAATGTAATATATATATAAAGAATTTTCACAAAAAACCTGTATTATTAATGCATACACAAATCTGGACAAAAGTATTTACTTATCAAAATAACATCTTGAAAAGTTTCTTTAAAAGTCTGTAATTTACTCCAAAAGAATTATGCAAAAATTGTAACTCAAAAAAAAAAAAAAAAAAAACTAAAAAGTGAAAAATAAACTTTTTTACCAAAAATAAAACCGACTTCAAAAACTACTACAAAGTAAATTTTTTTTTTTTTTTACATAATATAGTTAATAAGAAATTAAATTAAGAGCACTGTATTTACCATGCGTATTATTATATTTATGTGCCTTAATTTGATTTTTTGGAGTCGGTGCCAGCCAAGCAAAGTTCAAAATTAAAATTGCTTATCCAATACAAATCGTAACATTATTCAACAAAACCGTTTAGGAAAAAAATTCCATTCTCTATTAACTCTGACACCATCCTGCATTTGAAAATCTGTTTGGCTACGATTTTTTTACATAATAGCCTGTATAAACGCATTAATTTTACAATAATCCTTAATTTAGACACATAATTACAACTAATATCACTTGAAAATACACCTTTATAAAATCAGATGAAATGTTTCAAAAAGGGTAAAATTAAAATTTTTTAACTAAATAACAAATCGTAAAAAAACTCGTAGATATTTGGATGTGTGTCTGTTGGATAATTATACTTAACTTCGTTTGGCTGGCACAGACTCCAAAAAATCAAATTAAGGCACATAAATATAATAATACGCATGGTAAATACAATGCTCTTAATTTAATTTCTTATTAACTATATTATGTAAAAAAAAAAAAAAAATTACTTTGTAGTAGTTTTTGAAGTCGGTTTTATTTTTGGTAAAAAAGTTTATTTTTTTCTCTTTTTTTTTCAGTATTTCAAATTCCTAACTTTAAAGATATCCATAATATTACTTTGTGCAGTATTGTTATAAAAAATACACTGTTCATAAAATGTTTTGCACTATTGTAAGTATTCGAACAATTCTTCTGTAACATTTTCGTGAAACTGGAATCCCCTTCTTATTGTATCGAAGGCTTTTAGCATTTTTTCTTTGAAATGGAAATGATTAAATGTATAAATAATTTCATTTTCATACAGTCAACTGAAATAAATTCATACATCCATCGCAGCAGCAACCTTTCCGTTTAAATATTGTACACGTACGAAAGTGGAATAAACTTCGTTATATAGAATATATTTTTCGTAATATTGAGATTAATTTGCTTGCTAATAGTGCTCAAAGTCAAGGTTCAACGGCAAATTTCGTTAAGTAAACTTCGTTAAAGGGAAGTTTGACTGTATACATTTAAGTAAAATACACATACAAACAAACAAAAAATTTTATCAAGTTTGTTTTCGTAGTTGTTTATATCCTTTTGCAACAAATTACACTTCCTGATATATTCAATTTCGCCAAACTTTAAAAAAAAACGCCACGGCCCCTGTAGAGAAAAAGTACCAAATTCTCTATTATTTTGAACTATAAGCACTATTTTTGCACCATAGTTCGTACTATATGCAGGAGGGGAGGACGAGGAGGAGGGGAAAAATAACCTAAATTGTCTATAATATGGATTTTAAAATTTTTTAACAAAAATTGAATAGACATGACCTGCAATTCGCAAAATGCCTCAAATCCGCACAACACTTGGAATCAAGCTGTGCGGATTAGTGGCCTTCTACTGTACATAGTTTTTATAAATGTGCTTCGTTTTTAAAATGTGTTATTTTCATCTATCACTGCAAAACAAGAGAGAAAAACTTTTTCTTGCAGATTCTTTTATGTACATTTACATCTCATTTTTCGTCATTTTTGACGGGCTATCTTTCTAGTGTCTATAATATTTGTCTATACCTTTGTAAATTAAATGTACTATTGATTAAAAAAAAAAAAAGAAAAAAAAACTAGTTGGATGTGCCAATCCGAAAACTTTCTTCTATCTTATACATCTTAATATTTCAAAAACTAGTTACACATGTTAATACTTCAATATTATTAGTTCAATACAATACCAGCTTTGATTTTCATCTTAAATTTCTGCTTCAGTCAATTAAACGAACTAAAAACGAGTTAATCTATATCATGATATTTGTTAAAATTAATAGTTTTTCCTTATTCTGTTGTTATCAGATGTTTGCGAATAGCCGGTTTAGCAGGAAGCGAGATCCCGCCTTTGCGCGAGCCGCCGATGGACAATAGAACTACGAAAAATCAAGAAAAGTATACAAAAATCGCTATCACAGAGCCCCTTTACCGCGCAATATTTCCAAATTCAAGAAGACCTGTTGGCCAAAGCCGAAAACATGCACAAAAAATTTGGTTCAATTGTATGTATAATTTTATACACTTTTCGATTGTACAATAAAGAAAATGGCACAAACATCGCTATTACAGCGCCCCCCTTCCGGCAGATTTTTTTTCAAATTCAGGGAGGACTTGTTTGCCATAGCCTGAAATATACACAAAAAATTTGGTGCAATTCTATGCATAAATTCATACACTTTTCGATGGTACACTAATGAAAATGGCACAGAGATCCAATTATAGCGCCCCCTTCTGGCGGAATTTTTTCAAGTTCAGGGAAGACTTGTTTGCCATAGCCAGAAACAAACACAAAAAAATTGGCTCAATTCTATACCTAACTTCATACACTTTTCGATGGTATAATATTCAAAATGGCACAAAATCGCTATTACAGCGCCCCCTACCGGCGATTTTTTTCCAAATTAAGGAAGGACCTGCTTGCCATAGCCATGAACTTAAAATAAAAATTTGGTTGAATTGTATAGTTAACTTCATACACTTTTGGATGGTACAATATTGAAAATCGCACAAAAATCGCTATTATAGCGCCCCTACCGGCGAATTTTTTTCCAAATTCAGGAAGGATCTACTTGCTATAGCCAAAAGCTTAAAATAAAAATTTGGTTCAATTCTATGCATAACTTCATACACTTTTTGATGGTACAAAGGCGACAGACAGACGGACACACAGACAGACGGACAGACAGACATTTTCTATAAACATGTTCTTTGGAATCTCTGACCCCTAAAACGTGTAAATCCGTCGAAAACCGGAAGTCGAAAAAAATTTCGATTACAATACTTTCTTCTATTGAAGATAGAAGAAAGTAATAAGCTTAATCAAATTTTATTTCGACCAGAGAATTAATATATAAATCTAATTATTGTTTACTGTAACAAAGAATACCTTCGTAACCATAATTTGGGAAATAACAAGTTTTTAGCGACACAAAATTTTCGAAATCATTTCCGTACATAGAGAGAAAATAATTGAATATTTCATGTAATCCGATAATATAAAAATGTCTAACGAGATTTACTAGAGGACTTTTATTGATACACTTTTTTTACAGAAAAGAAGAAAATATTTGGATAGGAAATTTGAAAATATTGTTGACATTATATTGACAAACAATGTATAGAAAATTTCATTAGCGTATATATTTAAACTAAGTATACTAATATTCAATTAAATATATTTCCATTTCCTAAATAGATAAATATGATTTAAGAGTAAAATAAAGTATAATGATATAATAAACAGAAGAATTTCTTTGATCACATATTTGTTACAAATTGCTTCTATTATAAGGAAAGATTATGAAATATGTCACCCCTGTATCTCCCGATGGTATTTTGGTAAGTAATGTTAAAGAAAATTTGATTCAAAATATACGTCTATTACTAAAGGTAAGTTTTATACTTCATGAAAAATGATTTGATTTACCATGTTTAGGAAACGCAGTTAAGTCAAATATTATTAAAAAAGAATTTTTACTCAGCCATTTAGATATAGATTGTTTTTATGCTGCTGAAATATGTGTAGTGGAAAATTTTGTACCCTGCAAAGTACCTAATTTAGAGATAGTTATTCAGAAAACAATTTATTTATTTATAAATTAATAAGTATATTCAAGGCTGGAGTAGCACAGTTGAAGTTTATTCCAATAGAGCGAAAAATGTTCAGACCAGGAATCGAACCTGGTACTTGGCGTGCTGTGCCAATGCTTTACTTGTTAAGCTATCCGGACGATACCTGGCTGACATAATTCACTCTTATTTGTTTGACATGGCTGCGAACTGCAGCGCGAACAAGTGAAATATGAGTGAATTATGTCAGATATGGCTACGAACTGCAGCGCGAATAAGTGAAATATCAGTGAATTATGTCAGCCAGTTATCGTCCACTTAACAGCTTAACAGAAAAAGAATTGGCACGGCACGTCAAGTATGCAGGTTCGATTCCTGATCTGGACATTTTTCGCTCTGTTGAAATAAACTTCAATTTTGCTATTCCAGCCTTGAATATGATTTAATCCAGTTAGGAAAAATATGCGTTCTCTTCATTATGACTTAATATAAGTATTCTAGCAAAAATTTAGAAATAAGACAAATTTACCCAAATTATGGGTCAGTTTTAGTGACCGAAACCTAGTTATGTTTCAGATTACCAGTGGACCCAAACGAGACGTCCGCACTGCGATTTTTCAGAATATGAAATAAAACGCCTTTTTTTCCACTAAATAATAATTCTGTTCAAAAACCTTTCGTATAAATACTTCGATTAGCTTTGTGCTTTATGTAAGATTTATGTATGCATAGAAAAAGGGTTGCTAAATTCAGAAATTATTATTCTATGATCATATGATTATTTAATATAAATTTTAAACTAGCTTTGATAAAAGTCATCCTATCTATCTCTCTAAACTATCTCCTGTCTATCCGTCTATCCGCATACAAAAGCGCAAACATTACCCAACCTAATGGTGTGAAATTTAATATATATAATCGTTGCAGAATTGTGTCCAGTCGTTTCATATTTTATGTAAATAGAATCAAAACTTAAAAGATATTAATAAAAGATTTCTTCATTCTATTAAATCCTATCATGCGTAATTAATTCAATGATATCCCAACATAGGTAATGATTCTAATTTGCCATAGTGATTATTCTATTAAATCCTAACATACGTAATTAATTCAATAATATCCCATGATAGGTAATGGTTGTAGGTTGCCATGGTGATTACGTCCTATTTAAGATGGAGTTATATTAGTTCTTTATTACGGAATTTAATATATATAATTGTAATAAATTTCGTGTTCATGCATTTTTGCATAAGAGTGCAATATCTATTGCTGAAGATCTGAATACTTATAAAACTAGTACTAGTACGATCGCATCTCATTTGCTACGTTTGACATACAGTTTCCGACTTGTTAGGTGTTTTATGCGTTTTCTGGTTGAATAAAATATTAGTTTCGCTATGTGGTGTATCTGTCTAATGTGGAATGTCTAGAAATCTATATAAGATGCACAAGACAACACAAATGTATCCGCATACATTTACCATCTGTTAACAGTAATTGCTAAATATAGATTTATAACTGTTTTACGTGTTTTCTAATTTGCTTATTTGGATATCTCATTTCATTATCTGAAAAAATTTAATTTCATAATCCTTCAAGACCGGAAACTTTTGGGTAGAAATGAAATGTTTTGCTGATTTCCCTTAATTAATAGGATCATATTTGATTGAAAAAAATATTTAAAAGAATATCCAATGCCAGACTATAACAAGGAAAGATCCGCACAATTATATGGTTGCAGGTTCGACTTTAAATCGCAGAAAAGGAGGAAAATGTTTTTCTTTTACTTTAGCATGACATACACAATTGTGTAGATCAGTTATTAAAGTGTTAGATATATTTTTTTGAGGGGGGGGGGGATTTTTTAATAATATATGCTTGATACTTGATATTTGGTCTTTCTTTATGTGAAAAAAATTAGGTTACATTATCAGTCTTGGTGTGTGATTAAATTGATCTGTCACTTGTAATTCGCTGAGTGTGCATGTTTCGAGTGTTTCTGGAATGTAGTTCTGCTTAATCAGGCGCAATCGAACCTGTGCTGATAGTATGTTTGATTCGCTTGCATAAAAACTGCTGAGCGCCTGCGTAATGTTAGACTGAGTGTGTTGATAACACCCTGTATATAATGCTACATCCAAAGCGGCTAAATTCACTCGAGTTTTGTGATTTGGAAGTAGCATGATGTTGTGTTCACGCTGGGTTTTCAACTCAAATGCCGACCCCTCAGAGCCTGTTTTTGATCCTGAAAAGCACGCATACTTGCTGTACAATTTCGACTATACAGAAAACGGCACCTGTTATATTAGTGGCTTCGTAATATTCAAAGAAATGCTTGATATTAACGATTGCCATGCATGGTATCCTGACGCAGTTTTTGATAAGGCTTGCTATTCAAGCGAATTCTATTCAATGTTGATCAAACACGATCATGTACTTGTCGAGTTTGGATCAATATGTGAAACTACAGAAGACTACCTGTCCGAATACTTTAGTAGAATGTCTTTGTCTGAAACAAAAGATTAATTTTTATTTAAATTACGCAAAAAATTAAAGAAAAATTGTGATTTCTTAATAAATCACATTTTAAATTTAAAATTAAATTTAAATATTGGTTCTGACTAACTAAAACTTGTAAAAATTAATAAAAAAATTATTATAAATGCCTGCATTGTACACAGAACCAATACTCAGCCTGCTGATGACAAATCTGAAAACACCAAAAAACTGGACCTCGCATAGTCCTAACTGGTAGTTGAGCATAATCAACTAGTGATCATGCATACATAACCCCCACTGATGTTCTAACATGCAGAACCAACTGATCTCGCAATCAAAAAATCAGCGATGTTACACTATTTCAAAATGCCTGCATTGTACATCACTGTTTCATAAAAGGTGGAGGCGGGAAGAGGTGGCGGTACACCAAAGGAGTACTTCTAAGTGTCCTGATGCGTGTGAGTCTCGTCCTGCAGTCGTCCGGTCGAGATCTCCTGTTCCTGGCTGTTCCCATTGGCCCGTATCTGAGGGTCCATGTGATAACGATGACAGCGAGGACGACTTTCTGCCTAGCCCGAAGCGAACCAAATAGCTTGGAGATGTTCGCCCAGTGCTTGCACGTAAATATACCAGTGATTATACAAAGCCTGCTTTCAAAGCCTGCATTTTTTCTAGAAAAACACACAGTACTTATATATATATATATAAATTTTAATTTCGCCGCTAAATAAAATTTACTACACCAAATGAAGGTGCTGTACTTTTTGCTGAGTGTAGTTCTTTCTGAAACCAATTACTGCGATACTGTTTTCCCTTCTAAAAAAAGTTTCCATTACGGTCTATCAAAAGTATCTATTACTAAAAGGACTCATTACACTATGTTAGAATAAATAAAAATAAGAACGGCTAATCAGTGTATACAATATAATAAAAAAATCTTCAATTAAAATAACATACTTCTTACAGTAATAAAATACAAATATATTCCAACAATTTCGAACAATAAAAAACTTGTTCATCATCAGGGAAACATCCAGGAGGAACCAACACTTATAGTATCTACATTACACAATTTTCAAAAACTGACTTTCTTTAGCGGGAGTTTCCCAAGGTTTATTATTAAACACGGTAGTAGTGCCATCTGTTGAATAAAACCCGATTTAATCTTTATTGAAACGTAATTACAGTTTTCAGAAATTCGATTCAAGTGCTTGGCAGTGGTGTAGTCGTAAAAAAAAAACAGAAGGTATACGTTCTAAGCAGAGGGTATACGCTCAAGGCAGAGGGTATACGCTCAAGGCAGAGGGTATACACTAGTGTATATAGATACTATAGCCTTCTTGCGAAACAGAGGGTATACGGTGTTCCTTAACAAAATCCAGAGGGTATACGGCGTATACCCCCGTATACCCTCCACTACATCCCTGGCTCGGCATAATATAGGATACATTATAGTTGCAGACTTGGTTTTTTCTTGTTAATATTTCCAGTGATTCACAAATCTTGGCTTTGTGGTACTTATTGTTCGTTTGTCAAACAATAATTCCTGCATTGTCAAAATCGATTGATTTTATTTCACCGTTGACACAAAGTCTTGATAGGGTTGTGCTCAGTTTAGTGTATTTAATATCTCTTTTATATTCTTTAAGTCTGATGTTTCTTTAATGTTTTTCTTTTACTTTAGCATCACATACACAATTGTGTAGGTTAGTTCTTAAAGTGTTAGATATTTTTTTATATTTTTGGGAAATGTTTCATAATATATGTTTGATGCTTGATATTTGGTATTTCTTTATGTGAAAAAATGAAAATTAGGTTACAATATCAGTGATTTAATTTACAGTAATTATATATATATATAAATTTTAATACAGCCGCTAAATAAAATTTACTATACCAAATGAAGGTGCTGTACTTTTTGCTGAGTGTAGTTCTTTCTGAAACCAATTACTGAGATACTGTTTTCCCTTGTAAAAAATGTTTCCATTACGGTCTATCAAAGTAATAATTCTGGTGGTATCCTGTGACTTTTATTTTCTTTTCTCTGCTTTTTGTGACTGTTGCTGTTGCAATTTTTTTCTTTTTTTGTGAACAATAATTCACTTCCGTTGAATTCGTGAAAATTTTCTAATACCTGTTTTCGACGGATTTACAGGTTTTAGGAGTCGGAGGTTCCGAAAAACAAATTTTTACAAAATATCTGTCTATGAGTCTGTAGGTCTGTATGTGGCGCAAATTTTGGGCTCTCTATCTCAAGAACTAGTGCATGGAATTTAATAAAACTTTAGATTCGGTTTGTTCTTGACATACTTTGTTGCTGATTAGTTTTTGGTGCAAATTGCCCAAAAGGCGGATCTGTTATGCTGTATTTTTCATGATTTTCACAATAGCTCCAGAAGAACTAATGCACGGATTTTCATAAAATTTGCGATTCACTTTGTCACTGATATAAATTGGTGCTGATTATGTTTCGGTATAAATCGGCCAATAGGTGGAGCTGCTATTATGCATTATTCATGATTTCGGCAATTGCTATATCTGAAGAACTAATGCGCAGATTCTCATCAAACTCCAGATTCAGTTACACCTTTATACAATTTAGTGCTGATTACATTTGCGTGTAAATTGCCCAGAAAGTGACGCTGCTCGGTTGCATTTTTCACGATTTTCGCGATAGCTGTATTTCAATAACTAATGTAAGGAATTTAATCAAACTTCGTATGTTACACTTTCACATAACTAGATCATTTAGAATCCTTATGATGAGCATACATTATCATTTAATTTTGACACTGTGATAGAGAACTTTGGCGTATTACCATGCATCAGATAGAGGAAAGCATTTGGGATTGGCTCTTTTGACTAGTTTTGTTATCGTTAGAGAAATTTCGTTGAGAGTTTTAAAATATTAATATTTCGGAAACTAATTTAAATTTCAAAATTCGGAAAGTTATTATGACATTCTCGGATCGCTTCAAAACATTTTGCGCTAGATAAGTCGTACAACGTCTGATAATCTAGGAGGACTAAATTTAAAATACAAACACATACTCATATTTAATATAATACATACTACTATGGTAACTTTGATCTAGTGTGTTTTAGAATGGAAAACCAGATTTTCTTCGAAAAATAACAAATATCCTGCCGTCATACATTATTATTAATCTCTATACGTAGGATTATATCAGTACTTAAAGTTATTAATTATTCTGGATGGATTCAATGATATAAAACAACCCGTAAGGCATGCTGACGTCACGGCGACGTCGTTGTGAAGTCAGACTATGATTTTGTGACCGTCGATGTGACGTCATAGTGACCAGAATGCGAAGTCGTTATGGCCGTTTTAGAGGTCACGTCAAATTGTGACCACTCAGTGAAGTCACGGTGTGACAAATTTGTGAAAAGTGTGTCATTTGTGACTATTTTGGCATTGACTTTGTGACGAACCTATGACGACAGCGCCAATGCTTTGAAGTCACATTGTGACTAATTTGTGAAACATGTGTCATTTGTGACGAACTTGTCATAAACACTGTGATGATTTCAAATGAAAATCAAATTTCAAATTAATTGCTTAAAAGGGCAAAGGCCAACATAGACAAAAAGATTCCAAGCCTGGACTCGAATCCGGGCCATCAGTGTAGCGCACTGACATTCTACCTACTAAACCACATGGAACGAGACCAAACATGGAAAATTTCTTATTAGTACATGTTACCAAGGCTACAAACGCAGCACAAGATGGGATATTTAGCGTGAGCCGCCAACATGGGGTAAAACGAAACTTAATTAAATCCAGCATAGATTCAAACTATATAAATACTTAGAAATTTTTCCAGAGAGAACCATTCGCCTTGCATACTATATTTCAAATGAAAATCAAATTTCAAATTAATTGCTTAAAAGGCAATTTTACTTTGAAATTTGATTTTCATTATAATTAAAAATGCATTTCCAGCAATTATCGCTAATGAACAGTACAGTATCAACTTTTATAAATATCATAAATTATAAATATTTTTTTATAAATATTATAAATATCAAATTTTAAAAAGTATACTAAAGCATTTTAATCTGTAAACTTGTTATCAGGCATGAAAAACACTTTATTTCAATGCTTAAATGTCATATTTTATTTTTTAATGCGAAGTATCGAACGTGTATCGAAAACGTAGAAAATGAGTTTACAATCGAAGAAAATTTAATAACTGATTCTAAATGTCTACAATTAAATGTTTGATTAAAATCACGAACAGTAAAAACGTACTTACATACAATTTAAAAAAATAAATATACCAATATGAAAAACACTAAATAATTAGTATTTATAATTGTACTATTAAACAACAACAAAGTACAATAGATGAATTAAATGCATTATTAGATTTAACAATTTCTCAAAAATCTCTCTATAGGTTATAAGGAATTCCTATTATTTTATAATTTTGGCAAATGTTAAATCTGAAAACATTGATATGAAGATTTAGGATTTTAAATAATAATTTAAAATATTATTAGCAATGAAAAAAAGCCTTTCAAAAGTTTTACTACTATAGTATGTAAAACGACATTTCCCATTCAGTATAATGTTAATTTCTAATCTGAAAAACAATCCCAGATCAGTCTCTTTCTATAGGTATAATATAAAACTATTTAACTCATCACCAAATATACAAAACAGGAATAAACAATTTAAATTAAATAAGACTTACTTTTTAAGCTCCATAAATTATTAATATCCGTGTGTATCCGAAAATGGAGACGTCTTTTTCTTCCATTAAAAAAAGCACACGCCAAAGCTTACATTGTAGACTAGTAACTTACCGCGTCTGGTAAAACAAAAAGTTCTCTGTTTACCCTGCGGTATCGTGGGCAGACGATTTTGGGCAGGAGTTCGTTTATTTGCTTTTGTATAAACAGATTTAGAACTTACATGTGCAATCATTTTATGAGACTGTCTGTATTTAAATTTTTGTATTTGAAGAATTTTCCAATGTGTTTTACCTTTTCTTTTTATCAGTTTTAACCCCCCCCCCTCCCTTTTTCTAAGTAAAGATTGTTTCACATATAATAAATACAAAATATCTTCCTAAAAAATAAAAAGATATAAATAAATATCGAGGATAAAAAAAATTTCTTTGTCAATCTGTCATTCTTTTCATGTTAATTTTCTGTAGAATAAAACAATTCGTAAAATAACTTTTTTTAGAGTCATATCTCTAAAACACAAATTTGAAATACGAATAATAAATTATATCATGGGTTTTTCATAAATTTTGTATTTTTTTTTTTTTAATTCGGAAAACGCTAATTTTATTTTAAAAGTCTGAAAGAAGTACATTTTTAAAAAAAAATAGTTACTTAAAATAGGTACACTAACAGGAAAAAATATGACTTGAATGCAAATTATAAAACAAGAAATGTATGTATGACTAAACTCTGAAGACTCTTTCTACGTGCTCATTAAAAGCTGCAGACTTAACTATAATAGAATTTTTTTTAGTTTGAAGCCACAAAAGTGTTTCGAATACCAGTGGTCGGTAAAAAAAAAATTCGGGCCATTTTAACTCGGGCCTTTTTAAAGCATTTCTCTTCATTTTCAAAGATTTTTGAAGTTCATATTTTTCTCACACTGTGACTTACAATATGGTGGGGGGGGTGTTGTGAGTGTGAAGTGGCGTACGTTACATGCAGTGACATAACAATTCTTTTTTATTGCCAGTAAAATAAAATTTTACAGTAAGCAACATGTTTTGAAGAATTTTTGTAATTTTTTTAAGTTTTCTAAGAAGTTCACATCTCAGTCACAATGTGACATCACTGAGTGATGGCATTTCGGTCACAGATGTGACGTGACCACAGTAACGTCACTGTGACCATGCATGCTATGAGGGAAGTGGGTATATGTGATCACACATCTCACAGAGGGTTTCGATTAATATTCCTTTCAAAACGCTTTATTCTTTTGCAAAATCTGTTAGTTCTACATTTAGCAACCAGAGGACGCAATCCATTGCAAACAAACCTGTATCGGAACGAAGCTCCATTTTACAACCTATCCGTAAATATATTAGTCAAGGGGATCGGGCCCATAGCACCCGAGATAGATAGCCGTGCCCTGGGGGTAAAAAGTACAACTAAAATATGTAAGGCTATGGTGAATAGTATGAATAAGTGGTCAAAGGGGTGTCGGCAAAAGTTAGAAAAGCGCGCCCCGTGTGAAAAGGGGGAGGTTTAGAAAAATTGCTTAAAATACACAAGTTGGAGACCGGAGGGATAAATATAAAACCTTTTTGAAATTTTTATGCTTTGTCGTGTGACTACTATTAATGTCCGTAAACGTCTGTCTGTATGTATGTGTGTAACATTCGCCCTTGTGACCTGAACTCCTTCGCTCCCGGGCCACGCAGAGCTTCTTATGATATCTCGATTCGCACCGCCGTTTTCTCGGACACCCGGTGTTTGCGGTTTCGAGAAAATCCCGCCGTAATTACGGACGCAATTAGCTAATTAACGACTCATAATCGATGGAAAATCCTTTCAAAATTGAATCTGAGACTCGACATCATTAAATTTCCCACGCACCTCCTCAACATACACCTTAAAATAAAGGTAAATTAAATTCCGAACTGAATAACATACAAGCTTAGACATACGAGGCACGACCATAAAGTTATGACCGTTTATATTGAACTTTTTAATTTAAGCTAATACCCCCCACATAATACACATTAAATTAAAGGTATTAAAATTTCCGAACTGAAAATCATGTTAACTAAGCTTTACGAGGTCTTTCCAGAAAGTTATGGCCAAAAAAAGCAAATTTTTGCAAACATTTTTTTTCAAAAGACAATAACTCGGTGATTTTTGCTCCTATAAGTAGGAAGTTCCGCCTCTGAGAGAGTTCTCATCAAACTGTTGGGCATCACGAGCCCAGTTTTTCCCCATCTTTCTCTTCCCCCCTCTTGCTACTATGTTTATGCATCTCCGGTGTCCATCCCCCCCAATTCTCTCCCCCCCCCACTTTTCTGTATTTATCTGTTACCCGCCATGTGATATATCATAGGAAAGGTCTGTGAAGGCTGATTCAAGTTATGCATCTTCGGTTCTCATCCTCCCCCTTTTCACCCCCCTAGGGGAGCATTTTTCTAAATTTCTGAAAATATTGGTTAGGACCGCCACCCTCCCGACCCATGTATCTACGGAAAGTTCTTTTTATTAAGTGTTATGAACTATCTCAAAGTTTCAAACAGATTGCATTGTTAGATTTCCTAATTTTAGCTATATCGTGTTATGTTAGTTCCATATTCCACCACCAGGGAGCGCACTCTAATCTTAACGAAAGCGTATCTGAACGAAACTCCTTCACACAACCTTTCCATAGATACAGGGATCAGGAGGGTGGCGGTCTTAACCAATAATTGAACATAATTGCTGAAATTACTACGAAAAATATATTAAAGGGGCCCTACCCGGGCCCCTAATACAGTTAGAGGAAATTGGAAGACGGCAAAATAATCGCGGGGAAAAGTTTGCTTGGGTGTTTCGGAGCTACTTTTGGCGCGAGATCTAAGCTCTCCGACCAATAGGAGCCGAGATATTTAAGGAAATTTCTTCATTTGAAAAGACAATGAAAAGAGATTTAATTTTTCCGAGAAGCAGCTGTAGACATCATGGCGTTTTGCGGTTTTGGATACAGAATAATAAAATACGAAATTTAAACTTTTTAAATATTAAATTTTTGGATAAAATTTTTTGACAACCGGACGGGAAATCTGTCGCAGATTCCATACATACCCAGTTCAAAGAGATTGGTTAATTAGAAGCTGAGATATTAATTATTATTTAATTAATCTGATTGGCGGGAAATACATTTGATTAAATATCCCAGTTAGCTCGCATTACAGTTGCTTCGCCCGCTATAGGATAATTTCAGTGCGTGATAGCTTAATTAGCAGCTGAGATATTAATTATTAGTTTATTAATCTGATTTGTAGTGGACAATGAGGTGCGTTTTGGAAAAAAATTTAGGCAGTGGTATTCAATTGCAGGAATGCCAACAACGTATTTCCTTAAGAGTTGAAGAAAATATTGTCTCAGGGGGTAATACATTATTATTTACTTAATCTGTATGTGTAATGGACAATGAGGTGCGTTTTGGATCCTTTTTAGTCACACGGGGAGGGGTGCTGGATTTCATTTTTAAAAAATTAGCTTTTATGACCTTTTTAGATATCCTTTCTTGAGGGAGTCCTCAGATATATGCTACTTATTAAATATAAAAATGTCAAATTTTTAGTTACCACTATTTCCGAATAGTAATTTTAGCAAGTTTCTTAATTTCTAGCTTAAGACCGCCACCAACTCGAGTAACATATCCACTGATAGGTTTTTTAACACAGTTTCGTTCAGATACGCTTTTGTTATGAATAGAGTGCGCTCCCTGGTGGTGGAATGTGGAACTAACAGAATTCTTTCTTAAGAACGCCACCATCCCGACACATGTATCTACGGAAAGGTTGCGTAAAGGCGTTTCGTTCAGATATGTTTTGGTTAAGAATACAGTGCGCTCCCTGGTGGTAGAATGCGGAACTAACATAACGCGATTTTGTTAAAATTAGGAAATATAACAAGGCGATCTGCTTTAAACTTTAAGATAGTTCATAACACGTTGAGATATATGCTACTTATTAAATAAAAAAACGTCAAAAGTTTAGTTACCACTATTTCCGAATAGTAATTTGTGCAAATATCTTAAATTCTTGCTTCAGACCGCCACCACCTCGAGTAACATATCTACTGATAGGTTGTTTAACGGACTTTCCTTCCGATACAGTTTTGTTATGAATAGTGTGCGCTCCCTGGTGGTAGAATGTGGAACTAACATAACGCGATTTTGTTAAATTTAGGAATTATAACAAGGTGATCTGCTTGAAACTTTAAGACAGTTCATAACACATTTATATCTACTGATAGGTTGTTTAACGGACTTTCCTTCCGATACAGTTTTGTTATGAATAGAGTGCGCTCCCTGTTGGTGGAATGTGGAACTAACAGAATTCTTGGTTAAGACCGCTACCTTCCCGACCCATGTATCTACGGAAAGGTTGCGTGAAGGTGTTTCGTTCAGACATGTTTTTGTTAAGAACAGAGTGCGCTCCCTGGTGGTAGAATGTGGAACTAACATAACGCGATTTTGTTAAATTTAGGAAATATAACAAGGCGATCTGCTTGCGACTTTAAGATAGTTCATAACACATTGAGATATATGCTACTTACTAAGCATAAAAATGTCAAAAGTTTAGTTACCACTATTTCCGAATAATAATTAGTGCAAATATCTTAAATTCTTGCTTAAGACCGCAACCACCTCGAGTAACGTGATAGCTTAATTAGCAGCTGATATATTAATTATTAGTTTATTAATCTGATTTGTAGTGGATAATGAGGTGCGTTTTGGAAAAAAATTTAGGCAGTGGTATTCAATTGCAGCAATGCCAACAACGTATTTCCTTAAGAGTTGATGAAAATATTGTCTCAGGCGGTAATACATTATTATTTACTTAATCTGTATGTGTAATGGACAATGAGGTGCGTTTTGGATCCTTTTTAGTCAGACGGGGAGGGGTGCTGGATTTCTTTATTAAAAAATTAGCTTTTATGACCTTTTTAGATACCCTTTCTTGAGGGAGTCCTCAGATATATGCTACTTATTAAATATAAAAATGTCAAAAGTTTAGTTACCACTATTTCCGAACAGTAATTTTAGCAAGTTTCTTAATTTCTAGCTTAAGACCGCCACCAACTCGAGTAACATATCCACTGATATGTTTTTTAACGCAGTTTCGTTGGGATACACATTTGTTATGAATAGAGTGCGCTCCCTGGTGGTGGAATGTGGAACTAACTGGCCGCGATTCCATTTAAAGAAGGAAGTCTAACAAGGCACCTTGAAACTTTAAGATAGTTTATAACACATACGAACAAGTTTATAAAAGAAGAGCGCGTGAAATTTTCGGGAAGGTGGGGGGGGTTCTAAAGATGTGTTTTTTTACCTTTGCATTTTTGACTGTTTCAGGTGCGGTTTTCTGACAAAGTCTTCAGATAAACGCTGCTTATTAAATGTAAAAATGTCAAAAGTTAAGTTACCACTATTTCCGAATAGTAATTTGTGCAAATATCTTAAATTCTTGCTTAAGACCGCCACCACCTCGAGTAACATATCTACTGGTAGGTTGTTTAACGGACTTTCCTTTCGACGCAGTTTTGTTATGAATAGAGTGCGCTCCCTGGTGGTGGAATGTGGAACTAACAGAATTCTTGGTTAAGACCGCTACCATCCCGACCCATGTATCTACGGAAAGGTTACGTGAAGGCGTTTCGTTATGTTTTTGTTAAGAATACAGTGCGCTCCCTGTTGGTGGAATGTGGAACTAACATAACGCGATTAAGTTAAATATAGGAAATATAACAAGGCGATCTGCTTGAAACTTTAAGATAGTTCATAACACGTTGAGATATATGCTACTTATTAAATAAAAAAATGTCAAAAGTTTAGTTACCACTATTTCCGAATAGTAATTTCTACAAATATCTTAAATTCTTACTTCAGACCGCCACCACCTCGAGTAACATATCTACTGATAGGTTGTTTAACGACTTTCCTTCCGATACAGTTTTGTTATGAATAGTGTGCGCTCCCTGGTGGTAGAATGTGGAACTAACATAACGAGATTTTGTTAAATTCAGGAAATATAACAAGGCGATCTGCTTGAAACTTTAAGATAGTTCATAACACATTGATATACATACTACTTAATGAATATAAAAATGACAAAAGTTTAGTTACCACTATTCCGAATAGTAATTTCTGCAAACATCTTAAATTCTTGCTTAAGACCGCCACGTCCTCGAGTAACATATCTACTGGTACTTCAGATAAACGCTGCTTATTAAATGTAAAAATGTCAAAAGTTAAGTTACCACTATTTCCGAATAGTAATTTGTGCAAATATCTTAAATTCTTGCATAAGACCGCCAAAACCTCGAGTATCATATCTACTGGTAGGTTGTTTAAAGGACTTTCCTTTCGACGCAGTTTTGTTATGAATAGAGTGCGCTCCCTGGTGGTGGAATGTGGAACTAACAGAATTCTTGGTTAAGACCGCCACCATCCCGACCCATGTATCTACGGAAAGGTTGCGTGAAGGCGTTTCGTTGAGATATGTTTTTGTTAAGAATACAGTGCGCTCCCTGGTGGTGGAATGAGGAACTAACATAACGCGATTTTGTTAAATTTAGGAAATATAACAAGGCGATCTGCTTGAAACTTTAAGATAGTTCATAACACGTTGAAATATATGCTACTTATTAAATAAAAAAATGTCAAAAGTTTAGTTACCCCCTTTTCCGAATAGTAATTTCTACAAATATCTTAAATTCTTGCTTCAGACCGCCACCACCTCGAGTAACATATCTACTGATAGGTTGTTTAACGGACTTTCCTTCCGATACAGTTTTGTTATGAATAGTGTGCGCTCCTTGGTGGTAGAATGTGGAACTAACATAACGCGATTTTGTTAAATTCAGGAAATATAACAAGGCGATCTGCTTGAAACTTTAAGATAATTAAAAACACATTGATATACATACTACTTATTGGATATAAAAATGTCAAAAGTTTAGTTACCAATATTTCCGAATAGTAATTTCTGCAAACATCTTAAACTCTTGCTTAAGACCGCCACCACCTCGAGTAACATATCTACTGGTAGGTTGTTTAACGGACTTTCCTTTCGACGCAGTTTTGTTATGAATAGAGTGCGCTCCCTGGTGGTGGAAAATGGAACTAACAGAAATCTTGGCTAAGACCACCACCATCCCGACCCTTGTATCTACTGAAAGGTTGAGTGAACGCGTTTCGTCCAGATATGTTTTTGTTAAGAATACAGTGCGCTCCCAGGTGGTGGAATACGGAACTAACATAACGCGATTTTGTTAAAATTAGGCATTCGACTTTCGTTATAGCGAAAGACTTTTTTAAAATTTCTTGCAGTGCGTGCGCTGCACGCATGCAATACGGTGCCGAAGGCATCGGGAACCCGGTTCGACTTTTGCTCGACCGCGATACGCTTTCTTTAAAGAGTTTGCAGTGCGTGCGTAGCACGCCTGCTATACGGTGCCGTAGGCAGCGGGGACCGAAATCGCCCACTCGTGGACAGCCTACCGTGAGGTATACGGACAATAAGTCCACGAGGGGAAAAATCCAAAGTCATTAGGCAGCGGGGACCCGGGTCTAGGTTCGTTCGAACGAGATTGCCTTTTGTACAAGATTTTGCAGGCGTGCGCAGCACAACTGCTATACGGTGCCGTAGCCAACGGGGACCCGGTTCGAGGTTCTTTCGGACGAGATTGCCATTTCACAAGATTTTGTAGTGCATACACACCACGCCTGCTATAAGGTACCGTAGCTAGCGGTCTCTACTACTATTAATGTCCGTAAACGTCTGTCTGTATGTATGTGTGTAACATTCGCCCTTGTGACCTGAACTCCTTCGCTCCCGGGCCACGCAGAGCTTCTTATGATATGTCGATTCGCACCGCCGTTTTCTCGGACACCCGGTGTTTGCGGTTTCGAGAAAATCCCGCCGTAATTACGGACGCAATTAGCTAATTAACGACTCATAATCGATGGAAAATCCTTTCAAAATTGAATCTGAGACTCGACATCATTAAATTTCCCACGCACCCCCTCAACATACACCTTAAAATAAAGGTAAATTAAATTCCGAACTGAATAACATACAAGCTTAGACATACGAGGCACGACCATAAAGTTATGACCGTTTTTACTGAACTTTTTAATTTAAGCTAATACCCCCCACATAATACACATTAAATTAAAGGTATTAAAATTTCCGAACTGAAAATCATGTTAACTAAGCTTAAAGTCTGTCTGTCTGTATGTATGTGTGTAACATTCGCCCTTGTGACCGGAACTCCTTCGCTCCCGGGCCACGCAGAGCGTCTTATGATATGTCGATTCGCACCGCCGTTTTCTCGGACACCCGGTGTTTGCGGTTTCGAGAAAATCCCGCCGTAATTACGGACGCAATTAGCTAATTAACGACTCATTGTCGAAGGAAAAATGAATCTTTTTTATCCGAAAGCACCTCTTTGACTACAATGGCACCCTCTTCCGAGGCTAGCTTTCGGAGCACTACCATTGGAGGATTCACAAAACCTGAACCCTGATATATCTGTCGAGGCTAGCGGTTACCAAGATGATGAAAATGAAGTCTAAATTTAAAAAGCGAAATCTGATCTCCCGATCTAATGGTCCGATATATTCGTAAAAGGTGTAGAAACACGCGAAAAAAAATCTACTTCAATTTGGTATAAATTTCATGTTTCTCCGTTGGGTATAACGCAGAAAATCCACTAAAAATCGATCGATAAAAATTTAATTTCTTTATTTGAAAAGACAATGAAAAGAGATTTCATTTTTCCGAGAAGCAGCTGTAGACATCATGGCGCTTTGCGGTTTTGGATACTAGATAATATAATACGAAATTTAAACTTTTTAAATATTAAATTTTTGGATAAAATTTTTTGACAACCGGGCGGGAAATCTGTCGCAGATTCCATACATACCCAGTTCAAAGAGATTGGTTAATTAGAAGCTGAGATATTAATTATTATTTAATTAATCTGTTTGGCGGGAAATACATTTGATTAAATATCCCAGTTACCTCGCATTATAGTAGCTTCGCACGCTATAGAATAATTTCAGTGCGTGATAGCTTAATTAGCAGCTGATATATTAATTATTAGTTTATTAATCTGATTTGTAATGGACAATGAGGTGCGTTTTGGAAAAAAAATTAGGCAGTGGTATTCAATTGCAGCAATGCCAACAACGTATTTCCTTAAGAGTTGAAGAAAATATTGTCTCAGGGGGTAATGCATTATTATTTACTGAATCTGTATGTGTAATGGACAATGAGGTGCGTTTTGGATCCTTTTTAGCAGACGGGGAGGGGTGCTGGATTTCTTTTATAAAAAATTAGCTTTTATGACCTTTTTAGATACCCTTTCTTGAGGGACTCCTCAGATATATACTACTTATTAAATATAAAAATGTCAAATTTTTAGTTACCACTATTTCCGAATAGTAATTTTAGCAAGTTTCTTAATTTCTAGCTTAAGACCGCCACCACCTCGAGTAACATATCTACTGGTAGGTCGTTTAACGGACTTTTCTTTCGACACAGTTTTGTTATGAATAGAGTGCGCTCCCTGGTGGTTGAATTTGGAACTAACAGAATTCTTTGTTAAGACCGCCACCATCCCGACCCATGTATCTACGGAAAGGTTGCGTAAAGGCGTTTCGTTGACACATGTTTTTTTTAAGAATACAGTGCGCTCCCTGACGGTGGAATACGAAACTAACATAACGCGATTTTGTTAAAATTAGGCAATCTAACAAGGCGATCTGTTTAACATATCTACTGATAGGTTGTTTAATGGACTTTCCTTCCGAAACAGTTTTGTTATGGATAGAGTGCGCTCCCTGGTATTCAGCAATAAGAATGCAAAATTTCAAGTATCCAACATATATAGTTTCTGAGAACGGGCTCTGTGATGGACGGACAGACAGATAGAGAAGTGAGACGAATAGGGTAAATAGGGTAAATAGACGAATAGGGGTAATATAGGTCAGATGAACGAAACCCTAATTAAATAAATTAAATGAAAGGCTAATTAATCTTGCGCTGTATAATAACTGAAAATGACTTTTTTGTCACATTATGACATTTTAATAATAAAATATAATGATATAATATAATGAATAAATTGAATGTCTGACGCCGAAAAGTATTTATTATTCATTTTTAAGAACATATTCTGATAATAAGCGCTTTTTTATTTTATGATTTCTAATCCTTTGTTTTGTTTTGTGAGCTACAAATATTAACAGCGCATTTGCATACGCTAATAGGAACAGACATTTTTCGTTTTAAAAATAATCCAGCCGTTTGAGTTGAGAGATTAGTTAAAATCAGAGAAAATATGAAGTAAGATTTTAGAAAAGGTTTATAAAAAATCCACTTAATGCTTTTACTTAAAAATAAAAAAAACAGCATCAAATATAACAATCATCAAGCGGATTATACTAAGATTACACCTAATAAAACATGTGTGAGATATTTCCTTTCAAAGTTAAGTGAATTTTAAAGATTATCATTGTATGATACTTTTGTATTTTTTTCCCTTATGGTTATTTATTGAAACTGAGAAACTGAATTTCTGCTACGATTATTAAGTGAAGCAAATATATTTTAACTTCAGTACAATAATTTATACGTTTTTATAATTCATAATCTAAAAAAAACCATAAACATAAAACATATTTGTAGATTTTGCTTTTTAATATAACACATGAAAATCCACAATCAAAGATGTATTTGAATTAGTACCCGTATACCGGGTGTCTTAAAAAGGACTGACTGATTTTAAAATTCAATAACTTGCAAACGGTGACAAATATTTAAAAAATTCTTGCAGGAGCGTTATGTACGATGTCAGGAATTGTTTTACTGTGATTCTCGAATTTAGTTCGAATTACAAACAGTAGATGGCGCTGCGAGCAATATGTGCTAAATACCGATTTTTGATACTTCGTGACCCACTCAATACATTTTAATCTCCTTTTTTGGCATGAGAGAAGAGGAAGGCCAAAAAACCAGATTGAATTTAGCACCTAATGCTTGCAGCGCCATCTATTGTTTGTAATTTGAACTAAATTTGAGAATCACGGTAAAAAAAATCCTGACATCATACATAACGCTGCTGCAAGATTTTTTTAAACATCTGTCACCGTTTGTGAGTTGCTGAATTTTAAAATCAGTCAGTCCTTTTTAGGACACCCCGTATATACAATACAGGGTGTCCAGATATTAATCGGACAAACTCAGAGGGTTGTTAGTGGACATCAGTGCGAACAAAAATGGCAATGGATTATAAGTGCTCAAACCATGTTTAGTAGGTGAAAATTGCTAAAATACGTATTCAGGTTGTGACGTCCCACTAGATTAAAATAAGAACGAAAAATCATACTTCAAGCATAGATTATGAAACACTTTTCAACACTTCCAGAATATAACAAAACTTCCCCGTTTAATAAGGAGAAAGATGATCTCGAAGTACACAACTTGGAATGCATAACGCAGTTCAAAACCCAATTTCACGAATTACTATCAACAGTCGAGAAAAAAAAATCCGAATTATTTTGGGAAGCACTGTATATGATCTAAAGATTTGTATATACAATTGCTACATATTATGTTAAAATTTAGATTAGTTTGGAAACATGTAGCACAGTTGTAAATTCTCCTTCAGCAATTTCCGAAATTAAACGGAAATGAACTCAAGATATTTCATGCTGCGATATATATTATATATAAATTTTATACCTGCCATGCAATAGACAAAATATCAGTTAATTTTAAAAACACGTACTATATTTGAAATAGTGTAGCATTATTAAAATATACAGAGAACCATTTTCCCCCATATGAGGAATGTAACGGAATTCTATTTAGTGTCCCTGTAAAAGAACTTTAAATGCTACGCACTTCACTTTTTTATACCGAGCATGTACAATAAATCTCATTAACATAGATTATTTGCATGAGAATCCAAGTATATTTACGCGAGTTAGAGCACGTAAAGACAAGCAGACGGAGACATAGAAACGAACCCGTTTCCAAAGCACTTTTCAACTATGTTGGTCAGTGTTAAAAAATAGCAATTAGAAAAAAAGATTTATTTCACATCAGTTCAAAAAACATAAAGCAATTATTACATGTATTGTTCGAAGTGGCAGCCCTGGTCCCCATTGGATAATCTAGAATGATGTAAAAAAGATTTCCGTACACACTAGAAGATACCGTGACATTGGTGTCTGCTGCAAGAGGACCATCTGAGGAGGGGACGGCCAATATTAAATTTTGAAAATAGATTTGTTGGGATACTGAGCATTTTAGTACCTCATACAAACAGAAAACACAGCGGTTGTCAATTCATGCAGAATAGTCCGAAGGGACAAAAATGGGTTTCCGTTTACACAATATGAGAAAAGAGTCATTTACTACCCCTATGCAGTTTTTTTTTAATATCACAGTTTATGAGAAGTAGTCACATAATAATGATGATGATGAAAATAAAAATAATAATAATAAACAAAACATATACTAATATAATAAATAAAGACACAATCTTGCTTAATGGTACACAAAACACGAACTTTAATAAGCTAAAAGTTAACTTCTACGTTTCGAGCTGTTACTACAGCCATCTTCAGGAAAATATGATGGTAAAATGGCTCAAAGTTCAGAGACGAAAGCTTCCTGTGCAAGAGATAATTAGACCATTTTTAACCAATGATTTGAATACAAAAATGGTTGAATACAAAAATGGTTGAATACAAAATCCATTTTTGTATTCAAATCATTGGTCAAATTTCGTCTAATTATCTCTTGCACAGGAAGCTTTCGTCTCTGAACTTTGAGCCATTTTACCATCATATTTTCCTGAAGACGGCTGTAGAAACAGATCGAAACGTAGTAGTTAACTTTTAGCTTATTAAAGTTCGTGTTTTGTGTACCATTAAGCAAGATTATGTCTTTATTTATTATATTTTATGGTGCAATTGCCCAGTATGTGTTATATACTAATATGTTGTGGCCATCACAAAACTTTCTTCTATATCATTTTAATACATTAATTTAAACACCATACTCCCACTGTAACAATTACGGATATGAAGTATAATACCGTTTTTTGAATTTCACAGAGCATTACATTAGTTAATGAATAATAACACACAAAAAAATTCGCTCTCTAAATTGCAGCAATTGATTGAGGACAAACTCAGAAATCTTATTACAAGCACAAGTTACCTCCTGTTGATTAATCAAATTGAAAATTGAATAAGCATCTATTTCTATGAAGGTCTAACAGAATATGAACTTTGATGAAATTCTGTGCATTCGTTTTCGTAGTATAGCCATTGCAGAAATCGTGACCGCATATCAGCACCACCTGTTGAGTGATATACAATAAGATCTTATCAGCATATATTTATGTCATGGTCTAACATAATATGAAGATTGATAAAATTCCGTGCTAGTTATTCCTAGCACATTATTTATAGTAAATGAAATATAACTAGTTTGGAAAAAGCAAAATATATAATATTGTAGCTCCACCTGTTGTGCGATGTGAAACCAAAAACCTAATTAGCATCAATTTATGTGAAGATCTACATGAATCTGAAGGTTTATTAAATTCCATGCAGCAGTTCGTGTGTAAGAGCGCTTACAATATTTCTGTCACATACAGACAGGCAGACACATTGACAGACTCACGGACAGATATTTTCTAAAAACAGTCAAACCACACTCAGAACTTTCTAAAACGCATAAATCGGCTGAAAACCGGAATCGAAAATTTTTCCGAATCCAAAACTTTCTTCTTGTATATAGCAGAAGAAAGTAATAACAAATATAATTATAATTTTGCAAATTAACTTTATATATTAAGAAAATAGACACGAGTACCATCGCAGAAAAAAATCGGGCTCAAAAGGTTAATAATCATTATTACATGAAATTAAAATAATGTAGAGGAGTGAAGTATTATAATAATAATTTATTGTGAAAGTAATCTAAAGTTTTATGTTTATGTCAATCTTATTTTCTTTTTAAATCTCTAGATCTTGTAACTTTTATGAAACAAAATCGACGCATTAATCTAATATGTTATATTAACTATTTTATATGTATGTTTTTCATAGACAATATTAAAAGTTTAACGCATAACAGATTGAGCAAATTTTAAAAATGAAAAAAAAAATACATTTTAAGAAGCTCGTTAAAAAATTCATTAAAGAAACAGTATCTGTGAAATTACATGTATATATATATAGAGAGAGAGAGACAGAGAGAGAAAGAGAGAGATGAAAAGGTCCAAATACCGGCTACCACTTTTGTTTTTAATCTAGATCATACAATTTTGAAAATTAGTAAAATAAAAAGTGACAGCAGGGTACCTTGACATGTTTTACAACTGTTTAGAGGGGAAAAAATCAGTTTAAAATGCGTTTTCTGTTTGTAAAAAGCAAAATTCCGAAAGTCTTCAAATTTTGAGTTTTGAAAATGGGGTCTAAATACCGGCTACCTAAGTCTTTTTTCTAAAAGATCATACACATAGAACAAATGACAATTATTAAGCAATAAGGATATTATTTTAATAAATTTTATTGATTAATAGCATTTCTTACGCACAGAAAAAATACGTAAGTTTTAGTAAAGAAGCATTTTTGTCAAATTTATAAAATTCTTAACGACTATCTCTCACAGTCTTCTTTCCATTATGTTTCTAGTTTTGTTTTTTAACGTGTAAAACAAAATAAAGCTTGCTGTTTGAAAGGAGAATTATTTTATCTGAAAAAAATCTCAAACAATATAACTCTCTGCGTCTGTACAGTCGCTATTGGCACACATATCGCATTCTTAACACTGAACCCAGAATACCATCCCTCATTATTGTCCGTAGAGAAAGCACCCATGCAGAAGACATAAATTGTATCATATCTTCCTCTGTTTGACAGCTTCATTTTTCACTTTTTTAACCCTTTCAGGGGAGCACATCTGTTGCTAAAATGTTAAAATATTGGAAAGACATCGGTATTTACGAATAACTTTATATGAAACTAAGTAAAAGCTTTTCTTCGCGTATATTATATGAAACGAGATTTAGTCCTAAATTCTGGTGTGAATGTGGCATTTGGGAATTAAAATTAAGTGGTATTTAACATGTACCGGTGCCCTTCAAGGGGTTAAAATACAATTTCTGCCCTTTTCTTCTGTTTTCCTACGTCATTATTTTTTCTTTCTCTTCACATTTATTGCAGACAATTTTGAAGTGTCTTTCAGCGCTTTTTTGTGAAGTGGTCCTGTAACCAGTGTTGCTCCTGAAGAATTACTGCCACAGTTGCTTTTTTTCATATTGCGAAATGAGACTGGAACTATTTCTGAACCGTTTAAATTAATTTATTAATTATGGAACTATTTTAATTTATTTTTCTCCCCTTCAAGCAGAGCAACCCAGAGAGGTCGAAATACCGGCTAGCCGGTATTTAGACCACTCTAGGTAGCCGGTATTTGGACCACTGCTATGGTTAAGTTAAAACCGATATTACTCCTTCATATAATAAAATGCCAATAATGTGCGCGCGGCAATTGAGAGCTAAATATGTCTAAAAAATAACTTAGTCATCAATTCAAGTCAATATACGATCAGTGTATTTTTAAAAAATGAGAAACACACATCTGAAAAACTTTTAATGTACCAGATTAGTTCGTTTCGACACTTTTGCTTTTACTGTATGTAAATGAGACAGACTTCAACGACGTACTTTTCGTAACTTTCTTCTCTCAATTAAAGTTACAAACACTACCTATCGCCGCTAGGCTGCACTGCGCTCAGTTCTCAGAACACATAGTAGCCGGTATTTGGACCCTAGCCGGTATTTGGATCTTCTCCTCTCTCTCTGTATATATATATATATATATATTGTATCTTTACGTGTCAAACGTTCATTCGAAAATTTTTGACCTAAACCTGACTTCAAGGTAAAATAATATTTTATGGATTAATTCATCGATTTATTGGAAGAAAAAAAATCCCAGTACACCGATGAAATCCTTCAATAACTTCGAAAAAGTTCAAAGATAACATAAGACTTTTCTTTTTCTTTTTTTCCTTGTGTTTTTTTCAGCGTGTGTGATTTTAAAATTTTTAAAATACGGAACGTGTTTTATACATTCTTCGATCTAAAGGACGTAAAACAGAAATATGATTTTTAGTAAGAAATGTTTGACTTTACTTTATATGTCTATGAGATATTTTAGAATATGATATATGACATAAGAAGGCAAAAACAGTATCAGTTCTTGCAGATGAAGAGTGTTTTCATTTTATTATATACAATTGATCTAAAAATGTCATAAAATTCTGTTGTTAAAATTGATTATTACAATATTTTGTTACATTATATTATTGATGACAAAAAATATACACTTCAATTTAAATTTCGAAGCAGCAGCTTATGAAAATATCTTTAGTTTTTTATAATTCATGTTATATCAACCTGATTTTGATTACATATTTAAATATCGTGTGATTTTAACTTGAGTAGATTAACGATTTGTATGTATTTATTTTCTTAAAAAATAATAATCATTGTAAGTGTTAACAAACATACAAAAAAAAAAAAAAAAAAAAAAAAAAAAAAAAAAAAACTATTAAACAAGCACTATTATTGAAACGTAACATATTGCATTCATATAAGGCTCACATTCACTTTTCTTGTCTCTTGAAATAATTTTGACTGTATAATTTAAAAGTATATTGTTGCACTCTTTCTTAGTGCACACGCTGATGAATGTTCGTAGACCCACGATCACCACTCGCACAGACTTCGTAAAATGTTCTTTTATTTTGATATGCCGCCACCACCGATATATATGCTGTCGATTCTGTCGAAATTAACTGAATTAAAAAGTTGAATAAGTAATTATCAGATTGAACTTATAAGCTCATATTCAAAATATTTGAATAATTAAGTTTCTATTACAAATTTAAAATATCGTTTGGTAATTTAATGTCTTTTAATGCAAATACGCAAACGATATTTTAATTAAGAACGTATTGTTTATTAAAGTTATTTATTATTTTAAAATTAAAATCGTTTTCCAAAAGATTAATTGACATTTTTTTTTTTTTTTTTAAGTCACAATATTAGAATATTTATTCAAGTGGTTCAAAATATTACAATATTACACATTAATTCTCCTTTAATTATTACCAATTCATAACTAGTGGCATCCTTTACTAAATTCAGATAATTTTATTTAAAATCAGTATTGTTTTTTCAGTTTGTTTGCTTTTTAACCCTTTCCAACAAAGTTGAAAAGTGTTTATGCATTCAGTTTGTCCGGCCGTCTATCCACGCTCTAACTCTCGTAAATATATTTAGATTTTCATGCAATTGTTCAAGGTTATTTAGGGTCACCAAAGCATGTTTGGTATTGTATATGAAGTTTGTAGGATTAATACTTCATTTACAGGGGCACTCAAACTTATTCCATTACATTATGGTCTATGGGAAAAAATCGTTTGCAGAGTATTTTAATGACATTATTCTATTTCAAATGTCTTGAAACTTAATATAAATCCCTGAATTTCACTAAGATCACGTTAGAACAGGGCATTAATATCATTTTTTATTCATTTACAGGGACACACAAAAGAAATCGATTACAGAACTGTCTTTTAGTAGTAATTGCAGGAGTATACGGTTTAACATTCGGTATGCACTTATAAATTTAATTTTTTTTTTACATGTTACTCGTTATATATCGTTACTCCTTCTATACCTCATAGACAGAGCTGCACAAAAGTATTCACGAACCATTTTTCTTATTGGATTAAATTGAAAAGGGAATTTTCAAATGAAGTACATTTCCTAAGTGAAATAAATTTTTACATGCATGTTGTTAGCCCGTTTAAACATGGCTAAACTGAATTGCTGTGGTTAATATGGAAGACTTTCAAGACACCACTTCTAAAACAAACTTAATTTATTGAAGCAAGATGGAATGATGATATACATTGTAACAGCTTTACTTAGCCGTTAAATCATATTAAGAACAAAATAATATCTGATGCAGCTACATTATGATATGTGATATAATCGTACAAAAAAATTCACGAAGCTACTGATCCACAATCAGTCCAGACACTTATACACCCGGAAACAGCAATTGTTTTGCATAAAAACCGTTGCCAATCAGTAAATACAAACTTACGAAAAACACATCCGAAACGCCGATCATACAAGCACATCTGAAACGCCATTGGTTGCAAACTATGACGTTGCAAGTCAACCGCTCACGGTGAAAGACGCGATCCTGAAATCACTGTTACTGACAGTTACTCATCAACGACACTTGTCTCAGGAGCTAATACGCATGAACGAAACTGCCGATCGTTCCGGATATGTAAACAGAACAAGAGAGGGTGAAAAATAAACGTGCATCAATAGAAAGTAAATACTTTAAAGCTTTATAGTTTAATTTAAACTTTACTGAATGATTATTAAACATTAAGTAATTGATGCATAACACATGTAGTTACTAGATACAAATCTATATATCATATATAGGGCTGCTGAAAAAATTGCGATAATTTTACGATTGTAGATGGAAACAGCTGAAAATAGGTTTGAAATGTGTTATGCGTTTCCATATGGTTGAATTAGAAGTAATATTTTAATATTTTAAACGGTGCAGATTTGTTACATAATTCTGCATGTGTTGTAAAGTGTTTCAAAATTTATGCTTGGCGCATGATTTTTTCTTTCTTTTTCGTCTTAAAATGGGTCGTGTGAGTGATATTCCTGAATCTATTAAACTTCGTAAGGTTGATTTGTATCGGCACGGTAAAAATATATGTTATATAGCGAATTATTAACATTATTCGCAATCAAAAGTTAGTAAAATGCTAACACAATATTCAAAAAATGGAAAAATTCAAAATAATCGCCGAAATGGCAGCCGATAACCAAAAACATCTGCTAGATATGACAGGAAACTGAAGCGTATAGTTAAGGAAAACCGTTTAAAAAGTGTGCGATTCTTGCACCGAAAATGAAAAGAAGAAGGAGTTGAAGTTTCTATATCGACAACATTAAGATGTCTCCATAATTTCAGGTTTGAATCTTGTGTTCCGAAACCAAAACCTCTCATGACTGCAAAACAAAAGCGTATAAGATTGAATTGGAGTAAATCAAGATGCTTATGGAGCGAAGAAGATTAGAAAAATATATTATTTAGTGATGAAAGTATGTTTTGTGTTTCATATGGTAATCAAGGTATTCGAGTTTGGAGAATGAAGCAAGAAGCATTTGATAAAGAATGTCTTAAACGTTCCGTAAAATTTGCTGCTAGTGGCATGGTTTGGGGTTGTAAGAGTGCAGAAGGACCTGGAAAGTTATGCATCGTCTACGAAAACGGTAACTCTCAGATATATCAAGAAATTTTGGAATATTGCATGATTCCACCATCAGAAGAATTATTTGAAGATGATTTCATCTTTCAACACGATTTAGCGTCACCACATACCTCAGTGTCAACTAAGAATTGGTTCCGCCAAAGCAACATTAAGGTACTTCCTTGGTCACCAAACTCATCAGACCTTAATCCCATTGAAAACTTATGTTGTATAATGAAGAACAAACTCCAAGAAAATCCTCCTTTAAGTAAAACTGAGTTAATGGCACATATAAAGTCTATTTGGGCTAATATTGATAGAACACCTTGTATATAGTATGCAAGATCGGTTGTACGCTGTTATGAAAGGTAAAGGGGATGCTACAAAATATTAACTACCATTTACTTCATATTCATTAAGTAATGCTGTTGTGTAAAATAAAATATTCTAATATTTTGAACCAATTTAAATTTTATTCTAATATTTTAATGTGTTTCAGAAAGCTGTATACCTAATTTATTGTACTGTGTTTTATATTTTGTAAATTTAAAATCTTATCTAAACATTCCAGATTTAATTTATAAGAAATTTGATGAAAACTTAATCAAAAACTAAATCAAATTTAATCAAAAACTTACTATCAAAAATAAGTAAATGAAAAATAATTTTTTTCTTATTACTTTTTCTCAATTATTCTAATATTTTGATTAAGAGCTATAATACATCTAGGCAAGAAATTATAATAAAAAATAAAACTTAAATTAGAATATCCTAAGGCACAAATTATTTTCTACTACAGTTGCCAAAATATAATTTTCAATAATTAAAATTTTTCCAGTTATAGATTAAATAATTTTGATATTACGAACGAAAAATCAGTGAAATTATGACCCTTTGACGCAATTATAGTAATATTTTCCAATGAAAATAAAAATTTAAATCGTTTTTACCGGCGACAAATTCGCTTACTTTCATATTAACTGCATAACAGTCGTGGAAAACGCCAAAAATTTCACTACTTATAGTAGCCTTTTTGATTTTGATAATTTCACTGCTTTAAGCTCCTAGTTAGATTATGAGCCTGTTAAATTCCTCTTTTATTTATATTATATTATTATTTCACATATTTATTGATGACGATTTAATTTCGTTATAGAAACAAATACTAAACTAATGTTATTGTCAGAGACAGGCGTGTTAATATTCCGTAATCATTCTGCACGCGATAGAATTAGATTTTTAAACAATTCATGCTTAAAAATTACTTTAAAAACCGTAAAAAAAAAACTATAAATTCAGATACAGTTAAGAAAAAAAATTCATTTGAAAGTACATGTTGTTCCCTATTTGATTGTGTGAAGAATTACATAGTGCAATGTTTAGAAATGTTGGTGATTTAGGCCACATTATATTGAAATGTAACAGTTTTATGAATGAAAATGCGTGCTCTCTATTTGAATATGACGTCATTTTCATTAACAGAAACATTGCGCTTTGTTACAGGTAGAACTTTTTAAAATACAGATGAGAAAAAAATTAAGATCACTTTAATTATAATCATGGTATAGGCAGAATGAAAACCGATCGAATTTACTTCAATTAAACGCAATTATAGTAAAATATTACATTTCATCACCAAAAAATGTTATGGAAAAATAAACGTTTACATAAAATTTATCTCTTTACATGTGTAATATCTTTTTTTAAAAAAACATCATTTTCATATGTAAACCTACTATCTCTTAAAATTTATTTCAGAATTGGTGGATCGAAAAAACTCTAAAACTTATGTCAGTTTCATGCAATAATAAAATGTTATGACAGTTTTATGAATAAATAAATACAGGCGAGTGGAATTATTAATTAAAAAAGTACATGATTTTACCTCTAGTATCATTAAGTTTCTTGATGATTTTGAACAATATATATTCATATTTAAAGTTTTTTTTTTTTCTGTTTGCTGTAATGCGAAAATGACATCAATACAAATGACGCGTTTTCTACATGATCTCCTTTTATCAACCGTGAAGAAACGCTATTTTCACTATTGTGAATAAAATATGAGTTAAAAACTTTTAAATTTAAAAATAAAGTATTTTAAATTATAGCCAATGTGGTTTTTCTATAAATAAACAGCTTTCGGCTAAAAAACATTTAGTTCAGAAGAAAGGTCAGGGCGGATGATGAAAAAAACCTGCTTGTATTTTAAATATACTAGGAGATCGTACCCGGGCTTCCCGGGTTACAGAATATAGGTGAAAACCAATTTTTTTTAATTGAAAAGTAATATATATATATATTTAGATGCAGTATATTTTTTAGATTGCCCACTAAAAATAAAAGAGCATTTTTCATATGAAAAATATGAATTATACAAATAAACTTTTGGAATTTATCCAAAGCGATTTTTTTCGTATTAGCTGCATGTTAAGAGTTATTAGCCCAAGATTTTGCTGCTTACGGCATCTTTTTATTTTCTGATAATTTCAGAGCTTTAAGCGCGTAGTTCAATTACACGTCTGTTAAATTTGTGTTTTATTTATATTATTTTATTTATTTAACCATAGAGGAAATTTTATTTATGTTTACGGAATATTAGTCGTAAGAAAATGATGAACACTTTATGTTGTTTTAAGGTTAAACAAATTAATCTTTCTTAATCTAGCTCCACGCGATAGAGATAAATTTAAAAATTAACCTCTCATACCCGCAATCACTCTTTTTAAAAAATTGGTATTTTCATTTGATCATTTTAAAATCATTTTAACTCAAAACGTGAAGTCACAATTGTCAGCACGTGAACATTCGCACTCTTAAGAGGCCACACTAGTCACGGCTTGAAGTTCGAACGCTAATGCTAAGTCTATGGGAGCAATGTTTTCAAATATCTTGCTTGATTTTTAATATTTTTAAATGATTTTTTTTGCACAGGATAGCTGAGGACTATCTGTTTACGGGCTATTTTCTACTTTTCCAATTTTTGTTGTAGTTTAATTCTCAGGATCCTGTCAATTTAGGATCCAGTGAAATTCGAGGTGTTGTGTCCTTTTTAGTCTTATAACATTCATATCAGCAAAATTCAGGAAAATTTTTTTAATAACAACGAAAATATAGAGTTTAAGCTTTCCAATAACATACCTTCAATAGTTCTACTACAATTAGGCTGAGCAAAATTTGCAAAGATTTTGATGAATAATGTGTCAAAAACGGCCTCGTAATGTTATGCTCTCCGCCTCTACCAAGACGATGAAAACCACGCCTATTAAAAATATGATTGGCTAGTATCCAAACACTTTAGCAAATGGAAACGATTTAATTGTGATTGGATTATTGTATCGTGTTAAAATAGATCACTCCTATTTCAAACCTTGCATTTATTTTTTTCTACGATTATTGTTTAATTTCAACAAAATACTCTTGAAAGAATGAAATATTTCAAATTCTATATTTCTATGAATAACGAAGGTAAATATGCATTTCGTTTGTATATACACAATTTCTGAACGGTACAGTGAGAGGTACAACTTTTACCAAGTTACCAGGGGATACAGATAGTTTATTAAGTAAAACGGTAAAAAAAAATAGACGCGTTCTTTTTAAAGTATTTTTTAAGTTAAAATAGTTAACAAATAATAAAATTACGAAGTCATAATTTGCTAGAACATGTTTGTGGCCTGGCCAGGAGACACGGTTTCAAGTCTCCCATTCTTGTATATGTATAAAATATTCGTCAATTTAACATTTTAAGTTCGAAAAAGTTTTTTTTTTTTTTAATTAAAAATCAGTAGGATTTAAAGTTAGAAAGTTTTAAAGATTGTTAACTTTAAAATTATAGATCAACTTGTTCAAAACTTTGAAGAAATATTTTTAATATTCATTACTTTAATATTTATTATTTTTAAGGAACAGTACACCTTTAACAATCGCAGAACGAAATTTGTCCTGTGTAACACATCTTTTTTTAAGAGCCCACTTCAGAAACGGGAATAAAGTAAAACGTTAATGTTAAGTCTATGGGGGCGTTATTTTAAAATTTCTCGCTTTGATTTTAAAATTATTGAATGAAGTTTTTTGCATAGGATAGCTGATGACGCTCTACAACCAGACAAGCTTTTACAGGGTTCGTACACATTACTTTAAATAAAAATCAAGTATTTTTAAGGACTTTCAAGGACCAAAACCAAAAAAAATTAAGGACCTTCAAATTAAATAAACTAATAAATTATAACATGCATTTTTTAATAAAGGATTTCTTTCATTTTTGTAAAAGTTTTAAATATTCAAATGGATGGGAAGGGGTGGGGGGTGAATTTCACCATGTGGCAGTAGAAATTTGGAAAATTTTAAAATAACATACAGCAGAAGAAAAAACTAGTCAGATGTGCCAATCCCAAAACTTTCTTCTATCTAATACATGTTAATACTACAAATTCATTATCAGAGTGCCAAAATTAAATGGTCTATGCCCCTCATAAGCATTCTAAAGATATGAAATTACGTGCATTAGTTCTTGAGATACAACTATTGTTAAAACCGTGCAAATCCTGCAAAATATAGCATAGCGGCGACACCTGTAGGGTGATTTACACCAAAACCTAATCAGCAACAACTTATGTAAACATCTAACTGAATCTGAAGTTTGATGAAAATCCGTGCATTTGTTCTTGCGATATAGGTATTACAGAAATCGTGAAAAATGCAGCATAGCAGCGCCATCTGTTAGGGGATTAACACCAAACCATAATCAGCACCTATAATTAGCAAGGTATACCTGAATCTGAAGTTTGATGAAAATTCGTGCTTTAGTTCTTGAGATATAGCTATGGCGTAAATCATGAAAAATGCAGCATAGCAGCACCACCTGTTGGGCGATTTACATCAAAAACTAATCAACACTAATTTATATCGAGGGTTAACTGAATATAAATTTTTATTAAGTTTTGTGCATTAGTTCTTGAGATACACCACCCACAAAATTTGTGTCACATACAGACAAACAGGGTCACAGACTCATTTTGTAAAAACATGTTTTTCAGGATATCTAACCCCTAAAACGTGTAAATCGGTCGAAAATTTTCCCGAATCAAATACTTTCTTATTGTAAAGATAAACAAAGAGGAGAAACATAATTTTCTTTAATTATTGGGGGGGGGTTGTTTAACAGACTTATAATTAACTTAAAGACTTGGAGGGGGGGGGGGATAAAACTGTATGATCGATTATTTATTGTTACAATAAATTAACTAATGGAGCAGAAAAAGTTTTAAAAAAAGCAGTGATTTTTAAGATTTTAAACTTTATAAGTTGAGGGGGGAAAGTAACAAGCACATTTTTTTTTTAATTTTTTAGGGAGGGAGTTTATTAGATGACTTATTTATTTACCTTACGAAAAATTTACAAGAAAAGTTTTTTTTTTCGCTATGACAAATTTCGCGTGTTTCTCGCGATCTTTTGACGAAATTTGCGTATTTCTGGCAATCTTTTCACGAAATATGCGTATTTTTCGCGATCTTTTGACAAAATTCGCTTATTTTTCGCGATCTTTTAACGAAATTCGCGTTTTTTCACAATCTTTTGACCCCGTTTTGTTCGTTTATTGACGAAGTCAGCTATCCTTTGACAAAATGCACATTTTTTTCGCGATCCTTTGACGAAATTGACGTGTTATTCGCGCTATTTTGACGAAATTCTTGTATTTTTCGCGATATTTTAACGAAATTCGTGTGCTTTTTGCGACCTTTTGATGAAATTTACGGGGTTTTTTCGCCATTTTTTAACAAAATTATCGTTTTTACGATCTTTTGACCGAGTTTTGTTCGTTTTTGACGAAATTAGCGATCCTTTGACAAAATTCACGTTTTTCCGTGATCATTTGACAAACACAGGGATGAAAGTACACTAAAGCCGTTTTGTAGCAGCAAAAATCGAATTTTGGAGCAGTAAAATCTATTTTTTTAGCAGCAAAAATCTGATTTTGTAGCAGTAAAATCCTTTTTTTGTAGCAGCAAAAATTAATTTTGTAGCAATAAAAACTGTTTTTGGCGCAAATTGAAATTCTAATGCTAATAAAAAGAAAATTGCGTATTTTCGCGATCTTTTGATGAAATTTGCATATTTCTTGCGATCTTTTATCGAAATTAGCGTAATTCTCGCGATCTTTTGGCGAAATTAGCGTATTTTTCGCGATCGTTTGACAAAATTCGCGTATATTTCGCGATGTTTTGACAAAATTCGCGTATTTTTTGCGATCCTTTGATGAAATCAGCGTGCTGTTCGCTATTTTTTGACGAAATTAGCGTGGTTGTTTTTAATCTTTTGATAAAATTTACGATTTTATGTGACCTTTTGATGAAATTTGTGAAGTTTTTCGAATTTTTTAACGAAATTTGCGTTTTTTCACAATCTTTTGACCCCGTTTAATTCGTTTTTAGAAGTAATTGGTAATCCTTTGACAAAATTAACGGGTTTTTTTTCGCTATAACAAAATTCGCATGTTTTTCGCGATCGTTTGACGAAATTCGCGTGTTTCTCGCGATCTTTTGACGAATTTGCGTATTTTTCGCGATCTTTTGGCGAAATTCGCGTATTTTTCGCGATCTTATAGCGAAATTCGTGTATTTTTCGCGATCTTTTGACGAAATTAGCGTGGTTTTTTTTTAATCTTTTGACAAAATTTGCGGTTTTTTGTGACCTTTTGATGAAATTTGTGGGTTTTTTCAAGATCTTTTAACGAAATTTGCTTTTTTTCACAATCTTTTGACCCCGTTTTGTTCATTTTTAGAAGTAATTGGTAATCCTTTGACAAAATTAACGTATTTTTTTTTTTTTTTTGCTATTACAAAATTCGCATGGTTTTCGCGATCGTTTGACAAAATTCACGTGTTTCTCGCGATCTTTTGACGAAATTTGCGTATTTTGGCAATCTTTTGACGAAATTTGCCTATTTTTCGCGATCTTTTGACAAAATTCACGTATTTTTCGCGATCTTTTAACGAAATTCGCGTTTTTTCACAATCTTTTGACCCCGTTTTGTTCGTTTTTTTTACGAAGTCAGCTATCCTTTGACAAATGCACGTTTTTTTCGCGATCATTTGACGAAATTCGCATGTTATTCGTGATATTTTGACGAAATTCTTGTGTTTTTCGCGATTTTTTGACGAAATTTGCGTGTTTTTCGCGATCATTTGACGAAATTTATGGGTTTTTGCGACCTTTTGATGAAATTTGCGCGTTTTTTTCGCCATCTTTTAACAAAATTATCGTTTTTACGATCTTTTGACCGCGTTTTGTTCGTTTTTGACGAAATTAGTGATCCTTTGACAAAATTATCGTTTTTTTTGTGATCATTTGACAAACATCGCGTGTTTTTCGAGATCTTTTGACCGCGGTTTTTTGCTTTTTTTTTGACGCAATTGGCGGCATATAAAAAATTGATTTTTTTTTTTTGTTTGTTTCTCGGATCGACGAAATCCTGCTAAATTTCATCTTGGCACTAAGTACGTTTTGGTGTAGGTTTGGCGCAAAATGGAAAAAAAAATAGCTCTTTTGTAGCAGCTTTGCGCAAATTTTGGCTTCGTCTGGCGCAGGTCTTACATCCCTGAGAGTAGAAAAAGGTTAAAAAAATGAAGTTTTTAAATTTGATATTACAAAGGGGAAAGTAAAATTTCAGAAGGGGAGGCAAGGCGGGATTAAGATTTTTTTTTAAATCAGAAATTAAAAGAAATGCAGAAGAGTTTCACCTTTGATTAAGAATTAATATGAGAGTAAAATTAAGCACTTTTAAGGACTTTTTTCCGATTTTGCATGAAAATAAGTACTTTTAAGCACCAAAAATTTCCTTTGAAAAATGTAAGCACTTTTAAAGACTTTCAAGGACCGTACGAACCCTGTTTTACTTTTTAGATTTTGGTTATAGTATTTTTAATATATATATATTAGGTTAGTTTCAATTTCAGAACAGATTCACCTCGGTTCCGAAAGTAAAGGTAATTTTTTTTTAATATCTGAAATTAAAATCGAAAGGGTAAAAACTAGCCCGGTTGTAGATCATCCTCAGCCATCCTATGCACAAAAAATCATTTAAAAATATTAAAAAGGAAGTTAAATATTTGAAAATAACTCTCCCATATACTTAACGTTAGAGCTTACATTTTGTTCTCGTAACAAGTGCGAATTCTCAAAGGTAACATAAAGATATTCTTTGTAACTTCAAGGAAACGCTAAAATTTATCATTAACTTTAATAATGTAAAACTAAAAATAATGAGATGTAAGGTCAAATATAGCATTTTATAAAAGTCTGCTAGCTAGAAAATTTATTTTGTAATACGTATTATTTTATAATAATTTATACTTCACTTATATGGACATTCAAAAGTTTTCTTTTATATTATGGCCTATGTGGGAAAAATCATTTGCGACGTATTTTAATGATGTAAAACAATTTTAAACATAAAATTTATGCACCTTATTGAAGTGCACAGGTACGTGTACAGGGGAATTCAAAAGTGGATTTCGTTATATTATGGACTATGAAAAAAAAACGTTTGCGGCGTATTTTAATAACGTTTCTCTGTTGCAACATAATGAAATTGATATGAATTTATAAGGTGAAAAAAATGCTTTCTGAAGGGGTTGCAAAGCATCTATCACTCATTTACAGGGTCACAGAAAAGAGTTCATCTTTATTACAGAAAAAAGTGCTTGCAGCATGTGTTGTAGCTATGTTTCACGATTTTAAACAAGATGGAACTAATATACCTTACTGAGGTTTACTACAAGATGCTTACATTAAAATATGATGTGCATCACATTTTATTTCATTTACAGGGGCACATAAAAGATATTGGATACAATGATGTATATGAGTATTGTCTATTAGTGATGATTGCTGAAAGTGAGTTTTCAGCTATGATATACATTTTTAACTAAATTTCTGCATACTTGATTAATCTATAGACTATATATAGGGCTACACAAAAGAACTAGGAAGAATTGTTGCGAATGAGAGTGAATTGATTAATTTTATTTTCAAGTTCAGCTATATTTAGAAAGATATGTTTGGAAAATTCAAATATAATAATATACAAGTCTGTTCAAAGAATTCGATGCATGCACGCCTATTTCAGACACGGGAAGAAATGAAAACGCTAATTTTAAGCCCTTGGGGGCGTCATTTTCAAATTTCTCGCTTTGATTTTAATATATTTCAATGATTTTTTTTTGCATAGGATTGCTGAGGATGATCGACAACCAGACTAGTTTTTACTTTTTCGATTTTGGTTATAGTTTTTTTTATGTTAGGATAGTTTAAATTTCAGAACGGATTCCAACCGGTTATGAAAGTAAAAGTAATTAAAAAAAATATATCTGAAACCAAAATTGAAAAAATAAAAACTAGCCCGGTTATCGAGCGTTCTCAGCTATCTTATGCAAAAAATTCATTTTAAAATATTAAAAAGGAAGCGAGATATTTGAAAGTAACTCTCCCATAGACTTAACATTAGCGCTTTCATTTTTTCCTAGTTACTAGTGTGGGTTCTCAAATGTAACGTAAAGGAACTGTTTGTAACGTTTAGGAAACGCGAAAATTTATCATTAACTATAAGAATGTAAATCTAAAAATAATGAGACTGTAAGGTAAAATATCGCAATTTATAAAAGTCTGTCAGCTGGCAAATTTATTTTGCAATGCGTAACTGTAACAGAATCCTGGTTTAAACGGAATAGCTTCATGATTCCCCTAAAAATATCTTACAATTGTATCTGTAAAGACGGAAACAACCCACCTAAAACGGTATTTCGTACACATTGTTTATGTTTCCGTCTTAGCAGGTTTTATAGTGTCATGTTTTTAGTTGAGGGGGTGGAATTTTAATTATTACCAGGCCCCGCGTTTTTCTCTAAGCCCTCTATATTTTCTATTTATATATCCAACACAAAACGTTTGGACGGGCACTCAGATGTTTAGCACTCTCCAACATAGTTGAAAAATGTTTATGAGTGGGGCTTGACTGCTCGTCTGTCAGTACTCTAACTAGCGTACATATACTCGGATTGTGATGTAATAGAAATACGTTGTTGATGTTTATCATGTCATAAATGACATTGATAATGAAGCGTGTAATAATTTATACTTCACTTACATAGACATTGAAAAGCATTCTTTTATATTATGGCCTATGTGGGAAAAATCATTTGCGGTGTATTTTAATGATGTAAAACAATTTAAACATAAAATTTATGCACCTTATTGAAGTGCACAGATACGTGTACAGGGGAATTCAAAAGTACATTTCATTATATTATGGACTATGAAGAAAAAACGTTTGCGGCGTATTTTAATAATGTTTCTCTGTTGCAATCATAACGAAATGGATGTGAATTTATTAGGTGCACTGAAACATGCTTTTTAAGGGGGTTACAAAGCATTTATCATTCATTTACAGGATCACAGAAAAGAATTCAGTTTTATTACAGAAAAAACTGCTCGCAGCGTGTTTTAATTCTGTTTCAATATTTTAAACAAGATGAAATTCGTATACGTTACTGAGGTTTACTACAAGATGCTTACATTAGAATATGATGTGAATCACATTTTATTTCATTTACAGGGGCACATAAAAGTTGCTAGATACAATACTGTATACGAAGTATTGTCTATTAGGGACGATTGCTAAAAGTGAGTTTTCAGCTATGATATCCTTTTTTAACTAAATTTCTGCATCCTAGATTATATATATGATTTCTATAGAGCATGTATAGGGCTACGCAAAAGAACTAGGAAGAATTGCTGATAATGAGAGTGAATTGCTTTTTTTTTAAATTAAATTCTACATTTTCACGTTCAACTATATTTAGAAAGATGTGTTTGTAAAATATAAATATAATAATATACAAGGCTATTCAAAGAACTGGATGCATGCGCACGCGTATGAATAATAATTTCTGGAAGTACGATTTCAGTTGTTTACAGCATGTTTATACTGCAATAATTTTGATCTTACCATTACCATGTGCCGTGTATATAAACTTGTTCGGATGCAAGGGCTGTACAAAATAATGCAAATATACTGCAGTTAATTGGTAGGAATTGCTGAAAGTTTACTTTCATCTGCATTATTCGTTTTCTTATTATATTAAATTTTATCATACTTTTCATGCCGTTAAAACAAGCCTAAGAACATCCATTGATGACTTTATCATTTTCATTTTTCAGTAATTTGAACAATTTAAATTTACTAAGATTTAACAAAAACTTAGTTAATATAACAAACAAAAACACAACAACATACAAACAAATATAACACATAAAGTAACAAACAACAACAACAAACATAAACAAACTAACATAAACAGAGGATAAACAAAAAGTTAGTAAGTATTAAAGAATGTTTACTTTGAAAGTTTTGATCAATTTGTTTGAAAATTTAAAGGAATATTGTTAATATTTATTACTTTTAATATTTATTATTTTTAACGAAAAAGTACACCTTTAACAGCCGCAGAAAATGCGAAATTTGTCCTGTATTACACATCTTTCTTTAAGAGCCCACTTCAGACACGGGAATAAATAAAAACGCTAATTTTAAGTCTATGGGGGCGTTAATTTCAAATTTCTCGCTTTATTTTAATAGATTTTTTTGTTTTTTTGTTTTTTCTGCATTGGATAGCTGAGGACGATCGAAAACCAGAATAGTTTTTACTTTTTCGATTTTGTTTTTAATTTTTTTTAATATTAGGATAGTATCAATTTCAGAACGGATTCCAACCGGTTCCGAAAGAAAAAGTAATTTTTTTTTAAATATCTGAAACCAAAATCGAAAAAGTATATGTTAGCCCGGTTATAGATCCTCCTCAACTATCCTATGAAAAAAAATTTCATTTTAAAATATTAAAGAGTAAGCGAGATATTTGAAAATAACGCTCCCGTAGACTTAACATTAGTGCTTACATTTTTTTACCGTTTCTAATGTGGGTTCTCAAATGTAACGTAAAGGTAGTTTTTGTAACGGTAAGAAAACGCGAAAATTTATCATTAACTATAATAATGTAAAACTAAAAAAAGACTGTAAGGTAAAATATAATCTTTTATAAAATCTGCTAGCTAGCAAATTTATTTTCTAATACGCAGCTGTAACGGAATCCTGGTTTAAACGGAATATTTCCCTGATTCCCCTTAATATATCTTATACAGTAGAGCGCCGATTATCCTAACAAGTCGGGACCGAACCTAGTTCGAATAAGCGAAAGTTCGGATAAATGGACAGACAATTTAAGGGGTGTTTCTCACTATACTAATACCTTCACACTTTATCCAGGCTTAGGACTGGTAGCGCCAGTTAGTGCTAGCGTGTTTAAAAACTGTCTTTTTGTTTACTTTTTTATCATTTAAAATTTTCTTTTTCTCTTTTTATCATTTTCTGAACTCCAGAGATTATAATTTAAACAAAATAGCTTTCGATCGTTGCTTGCTTCAAATAAGACGTTCTTTCCAATGTTGCCATACCTCGAATTCTTCTTAAATACGTTATTTGAATAGGATCAGAGTTCTTCTGCCATTCAAGCCATTTCATAGCTGTTTCCAAACACTCAAAGGCTTCGTTATGCGATGGATTTGGGTCATTTTCAGGGCATTCGTTTTCATTTCTTCAATTTATTTTACATCTTAAATCTCATCCACAATCTCATCATCATTAAAAAAAATTTTTTTTTGAGAGAAATAGGTTGTTCGGATAAAAATTGTTTTGAGAGAAATAGGTTGTTCGTATAATTGGAAGTTCGGTTAACTGGAGTTCGGATAATCGGCGCTCTACTGTAATTGTATCTGCAAAGACGGAAACTGCCCATCTGAAACGGTAATTCGCACCTATTGCTTGTGTTTCCGTCTTACCAGGTTATATAGTGTCAATTAATACCAGGTCCCGCTTTTTTCTCTACAACCTCTATATTTTCTATATGTATATCCAACACAAAACGTTTGGACGGGTACTCATATTTTTAACACATTACAACATAGTTGGAAAATGTTTATGAATTGGTTTCACTGCCCATCTGTCCGTGGTCTAACTAGCGTACATATACTTGAATTGTGATGTAATTGAAATACGTTGTTGAAGTTTATCATGGGATACATGGCACTGATAATAAAGCGCGTAATCATTTATATACTTCACTTACATGGACTTTCAAAAGTATTCTTTTATATTATGACCTATGTGGGAAAAATCATTTGCGGTGTATTTTAATGATGTAAAACAGTTTAAACATAAAATTTATGCACCTTATTGAAGTGCACAGGTTCGTGTACAGGGGAATTCAAAAGTACATTTCGCTATATTATGAACTATGAAGAAAAAACCTTTGCGGCGTATTTTAATGTTTCTCTGTTACGAACATAATGCAATTGATATGAATTTATGAGGTGCAATAAAACATACTTCCTGAAGGGGTTGCAAAGCATTTTTCATTCATTTACAGGGTCACAGAAAAGAGCTCAGTTTCATTACAGAAAAAACTGCTTGTAGCGTGTTTTAGTTATGTTTTACTACTTTAAACAAGATGGAATTCATATATGTTACTGAGGTTTATTGCAAGATGCTTACATTAGAAGATGATTTTGATCACATTTTATTTCATTTACAGGGGCACATAAAAGATGTTGGATAAAATACTGTACATGAATTATTGTCTATTATGGATGACTGTTGAAATTGAGTTTTCAGCTATGATTTACGTTTTCAACTAAATTTCTGCATACAAGGTTATATATTTAAATTATATACATCATGTATAGTGGGGTGGGTCGAAAAAAACGAAATTTTTATAATCGAAGTGTAATAGCGCGGAAAAGTTGCCTTTTGTAATACAGAATAAATTTCTAAAATATTACATCGATCGGTTAATATCTTTTACCGCCGCAAGGGGGCCAAAATTTCAAAAAATCACAAAAAACATGTTTTTTTTTATCATTTTTTTTTAAATTATCCAAACATACCAATACAATTTTTAATAGAACGCAATAACTACATGAAGATATGAGAAATGACCCGGTAAATATTCATTATGATGAAATCAGATCTTTATTTGCCGCAAAAGACCATATTTTTTGTAAAAATTTCAAAAATTTCACTTTTTCATTTTTTTAAATTTTTTATAATTTCTATAATATGTCTAGAAATAAATAATTTTACTTTATATCTATTAATATATCATAATTTTTATAACTATTTGTAATAGTCTTGAAAATAAAGTTAATCATTCATTTTTCTTGACGATCGGTTCATCTACTGATGTTTTACTTCATAACAGCCAATTCATGCCACAAAAATTATATAAAATGAGCAAAATGTTTTAGTATTTTATGAATTAAAATATAGAGACGTTTAACCGAAACGGGTTAAATAAATTTAAAATGAAGAAGAATTTAATGTAAATGAATTTTATAATATAACTTGCTTTCAGATGAAGCCATTATTTCTCGAGAGGACAAAACTGATCAGATGTGATCCTCCCTCTGTTCTAGTAAACAAACTTTATCAGTGCTTCAATGAATAATTTCACGCATCTTTCTTGTGATTGAGTGGGACAAGGAAAGTTATAATATCTGGTATCTTTAATCGAAAATTTTTAACTCACCAGCGTTTTTAGTCGATAAAGAAACCATAACAGGTGGTTCCGTTAGTTTCCAGTTTTGTCAGTAGACTAAAGCCATACAATTTTAAGCTTCAGTGTTGAAGTCTGCTATGATAAAGTGACGAATGGCACTATTCTAGTCCACAAAACTTCGTGCTTTTGCAATTTTCTTCATGGCTGGGGCCCTGATGTTCTCCTCTTCATATGCTATCATTCCAAAGAGGCTATTTGTATGATTTGCGAAATAGTCATCTCGTGAAAATACAGGAACTATAATCTTTCGTAGATTATCTGTCAAGTAACGTAAGTTACTAACTATAGTGCACAGATCTGGAAAACATGAGTGATTCATTTTAATTCTGAACCAACTGATGCAGTACATTTTCAGGATGTACTCAAAGAGTATGAGAAGTTAAAAAGAGGGTTTCTTTGTTCCAACGTAGAGTCTCAAAATTCGAATAGCAGTAATGATCCACCTTGCGTGAAATATTTGTCCAGGGACTCAGCAAAAAAGGTCAATTGTATACACGCGTGTTGAAAGTGCTTGCAATATTTCAGACATATACTTCTGGTCAGTTGACAAATCATCTTTATCAACAGCTAGGTGATCAGATTAAATTGGCTTAAATTTTGCAATTGGTAATAATTCGCAAATCGCAAGAGATCAACCAATTGGGCCACAATATGATAGATAACCTGTTTTTTTGTCATCAAGATGTTTGAAAAGATGTCACAGTGGAAGCTCATTGAAGCGAGTTCAAGGAAGCCAATAAAGTGGTTTTTTAAAAGTTGTTCTCAACTAATCCTACTATAACACCACCTTTGCATCCTGTTTTGAAGACAATTCCGCGAAATTCAACTGCAATTATTATTCCAGTCGGGATTTCATTTTTCTTCAAAAAATCTATAATGTCATTGCATATAGAAGTCGCCTTGCCAGACGATGGGGTCAAATGACGAAAATAATTCAGACCTGTTTCTAGTACAAAGAGATATGTTCCTCCTTGACTTCGAAAAGATGAAACTTTGCCACCTCTTTAACCTGGCAGATATTTCTATCTTTAGGGCCCTCAAAGTATAGAGTAAAAGGAGTACATTACAAAGAAAAAAAAAACGAACAAAGTAAAACGTGGCCCTCTAGCAGCGAGAAATTAATTTTACGTGCAGACAGCTGCAGGTGTTTCTATCATTGAGCAATTTTTTTTTATAGAATTACAGTGATCATGGTTAACAATGTGCATGAAATTAATAACATAAAATGCCTTTCCCAGCCTATTAGAAATGTAAAAAATCTGAAAACATTACAAAAGTTATGAAAATTGAAAAAATGGAAAACTTTAATTTTTAACATTTTTTAGAAATTTTGGCCCTGTTGTGGCGGTAAAAGCAACGATGTCACAAAAATGAAGTGTTAATGTTACATTACTAATATCTTGGCGTGGCTATTGCGTTCTATTAGAAATTGAATAAGTATGTTTGGATAATTTAAAAAAAAAATTGCTAAAAGTATGTTTTTTATGATTTTTTCGAAATTTGGACACCTTTCGGCGGTAAAAGATATTAACCAATCGGTGTAATATTTTACGTATTTTATCTTTTTTACAAAAGGCAACTTTTCCGCGCTATTACGTTTCGATTATAAATATTTCGGTTTTTTCGACCCACCCTAATGTATAGGGCTACGCAAAAGAACTAGGAAGAATTGCTGAGAATGAGAGTGAATTGCTTATTTTTTTTTTTTAATTAGATCCTACATTTTCAAGTTCAACTATATTTAGAACGATATGTTTGGAAAATATAAATATAATAATATACAAGGCTATCCAGAGAATTGAATGCATGCACGCCATGGATGATAATTTCTGGAAGTGCGATTTAAGTAGTTTTAAGCATGTTTATATTGGAATAAATTTTATCTTAACATGTGGCGTGTATAAAAACTTGTTGCTAATGTAAGGGCTGTACAAAAAAATGCAAATATATTTCCGTTAATTGGTAGAAATTCCTGAAAGTTGATTTTCCTCTGCATTATTTGTTTTCTTATTATATTAATTTTTAGCATATTTTTCATGCCGTTAAAACATGCCTAAGAACTTTCATTGATGACTTTATCATTTTAATTTTTCATAATTTGAACAATTTAAATTTACTAAGATTTAACAAGAACTTAAAATTCGTAAGTTTTAAAGATTGTTAACTTTAAAAGGGTTGATGAATTTGTTCGAAACTTTAAAAAAATAATTTAATATTTATTATTTTTAATATTTGTAATTTTTAAGGGGACAGTACACCTTTAAAAGTCGCAGAAAATGCAAAATTTGTCCTGTATAACACATCTTAATTTAAGAGCACACTTCAGACACGGGAAGAAATGAAAATGCTAATTTTAGTCTATGGGGGCGTTATTTCCAAACCGCTTTGATTTTAATATTTTTGAATGATTTGTTTTTGCATAGGATAGCTGAGGACGATCGACAACCAGGCTAGGTTTTACTTTTTCGATTTTAGTTATAGTTTTTTTTATTGCTTCAATTTCAGAAACGATTCCACCGGCTCCGAAAGTAAAAGTAATTTTTTTTTAAATATCTGAAACCAAAAATCGAAAAAGTAAAAAACAGCCCGGTTGTAGATCGTCCTCAGCAATCCTATGCAAAAAAATTCATTTTAAAATATTATAAAGAAAGCGAGATATTTGAAAATAACGCTCCCACAGACTAAACATTAGCGCTTACATTTTTTCCCCGTTACTAGTGTATATTCTCAAAGGTAACGGAAAGACATTTTTTGTAACGGTAAGGAAACGCGAAAATTTATCATTAACTATAATAATGTAAATCTGAAAATAATGAGACTGTAAGGTTAAATATTACATTTTATAAATGTCTGAACAGTGAACAGCAGCGCAGTTCCAGGGGCTACCTATTTGAAGATCAAATCCACGCCCTGTCGATGAGTTGGTATATAGCACATCATAGCAAAAACAGGAAATGTTAGTCTAAGTGTAGTGAAACAATACTGTGATAGAGAGTGTCGATAACTCCTAGCAATACTGCCGAGAATCAAGGACAGAATGAGAGAAAAAGAGAGAGGAAAGTCTACTAGCTAACAAATTTATTTTCTGATATGCAGCTGTAACGGAATCCTGGTTTAAACGGAATTTGTTCATTATTTCCCTAAAAATACCTGGCAAGTGTATCTGCAAAGACGCAAATAACCCATCTAAAACGGTATTTCGTATCTATTGTTTATGTTTCCGTCTTACCAGGTTTTATAGTGTCATGTTTTTAGCATGAGGGGGTCGAATTTTAATTACAACTAGGACCATTTTTCATGAACTCCGCCTTTTTTTTGGAGGGAAAATAAAATGTGATGTCGATACGAGTGTGTTTTGAAAGGTTATCAGCCCGACATAGAAAATAGTAAGATTTTGACAATATTTCATTTTTTTAACGTAGTTCCTTACAACTTATAAAATTTAAACCAACGAGTTTCCGACATTTTATTATCTTTAGTATAATAAGCCTTATCTATCTTTGGAAATGAAGTGGTGGTGTCTGCTTTAAACCCATATTTTGAAGTGAATTTCCGACTACCGAGCCATTTCTCCAGGCTTGGGAAGAGGAAATAATCGCTGGGAGCAAAATCCGGTGCATGTGGAAGTACTACAGAGTGTAGGTGATTGACTTTAGTAGCGAAAACTACAGGCATGTGTGCAAGAACAATGCTGTGGTGAACGAACACCTTCTTTTTGCTCAGGTATGGAAATTTTGTCGGAATAAGCACTCTTCAATTGGTCCTGTAGAGAAGAATAACACTGTCCGGTGACGATTCTGCCTTTTTGTCGGTGGTCTATGATCACAACATCTTGTGAATTCCTGAAAACCGTATCCATGGCTTTTCCAGCAGGTGGAACCGTTTTCACTTTCTTTGGTGCAATTTCAGCTGCTCTTTCACATTGTTTAGATTGCTCTTTCATCACTGAAGAATAATGGCGAATTCATGTTTCATCCACCGTTATAAAACATTGACGAAAATCAGCCGATTGTTTAAGTTTTCTAACTTAACTCGAAATCACCATAGTCCACATTACTAAAGGCCATCTGCACTACCTTCATTAAAAAAAAACAAAAAAAAACAGTGAAGATGGAGAAACTCAAAAAATGCTAAAGAAAGGAGGGGTGGTGAATAAGGAGACCAAACTCACGAGGTTTAATTTGATTGTGTTAATAAATGAAATGTTTTCACGAAGGAATTTTCTGCAGAAAGTCCACCCAAATCAGCATTTCATTGCAAATTATATATCTCATAAAATCATAATAGAACCTCCACTTTTGAGCTTGCCAAATTCGATCTATAAGCAATATTCTGACGGAGGCAAATCAAGCAAATTTCTACCACTTATTTTAAAATGTTATTATTGTCTTAATTAACTGAAGTTATTAAATATGATAAAAAAAAAATGTAACAATTTTTAATAGAAGTATGCCTACTTCATCCTCGTGAAGTCGGAACCTACGGTTCGATCCAGCACGTTTCGCCCTGAAATTTTTTCTATAAGCGAGGCTCTATGATTGAATACGAGTCATAATTGATTGTATCAGTTTCTAAGCCTTTGTTGTCTAAAAATTTGAATGTACAGGTCTCCTCGGACGGAAATTTCTTGTTCCCGGAACCGGGCAGTACAATTAGCAGTACAAAAAAATTACGTATTATGAAGCTAAAACTTTGGCCCGACTCAATTTCTACAGAATATGTCGATATTTTTAAAACAACGTTATTCTACATTGTTCAAAAACCAGATTTACGCATAGTTTTTATTTTCAGATTATATTCGTAATTCATGGAATATAAGGAATAATAACAATATTAATATTTATTTAGACTACATTGATGACTACTTCGAAGAGGCCTTTTAATTAAAGCAAAAGTCAGTTTCTTACCCACAGAAGATTTTTCTTCGCATTCAGTGAGACAAGAAAATTGTTTATTAATAGATGTTACTTGGAAACTATAGCAGTAGTTTGCAGAAATACTGTTTATAATTAAGTGAATTAAATCAAACAATCCGCTAAAAGCAGCTTCAAATAATCAACAATTAGGCATTGTTTTCCAACAAGACCACACGTATCTTTGCCCACTGTAGACACAAAATATTATAATTGAGATGAAGTGTTTCAATCCAAGTACCATTCTCCAAAACTTACTTCGTCGAATGACCGTTTATTTAAATCACTTAAAAATATTTTGAGGATAAGGTATTTTATTTTTTGGAAGATTTGAGAAAATACATCGATTCTTTAGCCAGATGAGCTCTAATTATGTAACTGCTAGGAATTGAAATTTTCACGAAATACACTTTCTTTAATTTCCATCAACAATATGCAACAAACTTTTACATCATTCCCAAAAATCTGAATTTGGTTACGGATTCTTCTCTGGTCTTTATCTATGAATTTTAATAACACTCCATCTTTACTTTCAATTTACATTGGTATCCTGGTTAAAGATTGCCTTAGTTAACATTTTATTTCATGATGTATTTGTAATGGCACACACTTTCGTTTACTAAAATTCATTATCCAATGACAGAGTTTTATCAAATGAGTAGAGAGGAAATTAAGGCTCACAAAGCAACAGTTAGTAAATTTGTCATTAGCTTTTCAAGAATTATACGAGAAGGATAATACCATCATCAACCAGTCTGTCACTTTGAAAGACTGCGTTATTTACATAGAAAATGTCAGTAGGACATTTTTAACAAACTGATAAAAACATTTTCTGGGCACCAATGAATGACAGCTTAACATTGTCTTGATCGGCAAGTTCAAGTAGAGGCTGCAAAGTAAAACCAGTGATAATTTACCAAGCTAATTTATAAACTAGTAAAAACAGTTTCTTAGCAACAACGAATGATAGCTTAACACTGTCATGATCGGTAAGTTCAAGTAAAGACTATAAACTAAAAGCACTGCTAATTTACCAAATTCCGATATAGGACACAGATTGGTAAAGGATATTACGGCAACTCCTCCTGATTATTAACTTGTAAGTAGAGGAAGAAGATGGAGAATCTCTGGAGATATTTGACTGTGAGCTTTCAACTGACAAGGTAAAAAAAAAATCTCTATCAGCAATGCGGGGAAAATAAAATTGTAACTTAATCTAAAGATAAAGATGCAGAAAATAAATTTATTTTCTTTGATTTCTGATAAAGAAAAAGAATGCTTTGGTAAAATTGGAAGAAATTCGAAATATTGCTTTGAAATGGAATTCTATGAAATTCATTATCAGAATTGCATATCAATGTAATGAAAAATCCAAGCAGTTTTCAGAGAAAATAAAAACAAATCTTTCTCAAACAATTGTAAAAAAAAAAAATACAGCTGTATTTATTACAAAAATCTCCAAATTCAGAGTGATGGATTAAAAAAGGTTTTTATACACAATCGAGGTATAAAAACAAAGGATGTTTTTGTGCCTGTCCACAGATTCCTAAAGAGTGATACAAGATTTCACAGGAAGGGATTTGTTCGACGGGTGGCAATTGCACAGACCATCAGCTCATCAAGTTGAAGGCTGGAATTTTAGGATTAGATAGAACTCAATTAGCATATTAAAATGCAAATAGTCTGATAAGTCATATCTTGATAGAAAACACCTGCACACCGGAGTTTAGTATTTGATCGATTGGTTTATCATTGTATTTTGCAGCACCCAAATGTATGAAAATATTGAAGTTTGGGTGCATGAAAACACAATGGTAACCTGCAGATCAACCACTAAATTGATATTCTGCAGATGGTTTCCACCAAGATACGACTTGGCAGACCAATGCATATAACTTGTATATAAAATAAACGGTCAAATACAAGTATTACTCGCGCTCAGAGGGTTCCGTACAATAAATATATGAATTATTAACTGTATTATTTAAAAGAATAATGAAACTTTGTAAAAACCTATTCAACGTAGAGTTGGGTATAGCTGTATATATTAGAAAAGTATGAATGAGTATACCACAAAGGTTCAAAGAGATATGAAGCCGAAATAAAATTAAATATTGCTATTTTGTATAACTCTTTTTTTAAACGTATCTTAATCTGCATATGGTGAACTTAATTTGGTACTAACAATAAAAGTACTGCATATTTAAATTTCATTTGGCATTTCATAAAACTAAATTCAACATAGTAATATTTTTCATTTTAGAGTGTAGATGAAATAAAAACCTTGTTCAAAGTTTAAACTTGGCGTTGTACTAAGCGCGTTTCGAAAGGAGGTCGCACAGATGTAACTCGACTTTGTCCGTGCCGCATTCTTTTCAAATAGGTCTTTAATTATCATTTAAAGACACGGGAGGCGTATTGAGAGATCCACTCAACGCAAACTAGTCGCGAATACCATAGTATTTATGCGATTAATTATAATTAAATTGGTCTGTTTTTAACAATTTGACGTTTACTGCTTTTATGCTGCTACTGGGTATTGCATTACACAAATATATCATTAAAAGTTGTTATCTAGTATTTAAAAATCGATGGTATATAGAGTACGCCGCCTCTGCCATTATGTATGTCCAAACCAACCGTGTCTTTAAGGGTTAAGGCTCCTGCCCCTGCCAGCGAAGGCACACACGAGCTAATGCTAATCGTATGGGGAAGGATTTTTCTAATATCTCTTTTGCATTTCGATATTTTAAAATATTTTTTTTGCCATTGTATAGCCGAGATCCGTCTCTACATCGCACTTTCTTTACTTTTTCCTCCCCATAGGATTAGCATTAGCTCGTTAGTGTCTTCGCCGGCATTGACAGGAATCTTAATATCTCGGCGAATTACCGACGATTTTTTTTCGAAAATCATTATAAACAATGATTTTATACTTTTGATACGATAGGTACCTTTAGCGCTCTTCGATACCTTTGCTGAATGCCCGCAAACAGAAATCTGTATGTAACAGAAAAATGCGATTTTATGAAAAACTATGCCACCTAGGGCAATCGCTATAATTTTCCTGCGAGTACCTCTACTACATTCCTCTACTACCTCTAATTTTTTTCATAATTTTAGTTTCAGTAGATTTGAAAATAGATGGGGGGGAGGGACATATTTTTGCACTACATTTTCGACGATATCTCTGAAATTATAATATCTAAAATTAAAAGAAATGTATTTTTGAGTTCGGCGTTACGGAATCTTTTAACCGATACCCCAAACGATATACAAAGAAAATATATTTCTTCTTCAAATAACCTAATTATCCCCTCTACGTTTTTCCCCACATATATTTGTGAATGTTTAATAATCTGTAAATATGTGGGTCAATAGTCTTTATTACATCTCCCAATTTGAACTTCCCACGTTCCGTAGTTTACGAGTAAAATGGCTGTGACAGACAGACAGACACAGGAGTGATCTTATAATGATTCCGTTTTTACTTTTTAAGTACGGAACCCTAAAAATCATGATTATTGCAACTGAGAAATACAAAAACATAAGAAGATGAATTATTGACAATAAATAAAACAAGAAAGGAAAACCATGTGCCAAGTATGGATTATGAACCCTTTCCTACATTTTTAGTTCAGTTAGAAAAACATAACACATTTGAAAATACACATTTATTAATTCCTAGCAATAGACGGAAACGTACTTCAATTGTTTTGTGAAGCTCTGTTATGTTCCTTATAAATTTTTATACACGCCACATACTGAGCTAAAATGTAATTCAGAAATAAATACGCTGAAAATTACTGAAATCACACTTCTAAGGCTAACATTAGCTTAAGAATTGCTATCCATGGACGGCCATGTATCCAGTTTTTTGTCATATCCCTATTTATTTATATGCTACAATGTCATTTAGCCAACGGGACATTTAGCAGACAGCAATTAGACGACAGGATGTTTAGCCGACATGACAATTAGTCGACAGCGACTGTTAGCCGAAAAGACAGTTAGCCAACAGAGGACAATTAATCGACATGGACATTCATCCCACTTAACTGTAACGTAACTGTAACCTGATCTTAGCCTAATTAAACCTAAGCATAAACTAACTGTAGCGTAACTGTAACCTAACCAATACCAAACTGTAACGTAACTATAACCTATCTGTAACCTAAACGTAACCTAAGTGTAACATAACCGTAACCTAACTGAAACCTAACAGTAACCTAATTGTAGCCTAAATGTAACCTAACTGAAACCTAACAGTAACCTAATTGTAGCCTAAATGTAACCTAACTGAAACCTAACAGTAACCTAATTGTAGCCTAAATATAACCTAACTGGGACGTAACCGTAATCTAACTGTAACTAACGTTTACCTAGTTATAACCTAATCGTATGCTAACTGTAATGTAACTGTAACATAACTTTACCATGACCAAGCTGTAACTTAAGCGTATTCTAATTATCACCTAAACGTAACCTAACAGTTATTTAACCATAATCTAAACGTAACCTAAGGGTAACCTAATTATAAAGTAACCGTAACCTAATTGAAACCTAACAGTAACCTAATTGTAGCCTAAATATAATCTAACTGGGACGTAACCGTAATCTAACTGTAACTAAAGTTTATCTAATTATAACCTAATCGTATGCTAGCAGTAATGTAACTGTAACACAACTTTACCATGACCAAGCTGTAACCTAAGCGTAATCTAATTATCACCTAAACGTAACCTAATTATAACCGAACAGTTACCTAACCATAATCTAAACGTAACCTAAGTGTAACCTAATTATGAAGTAAGCGTAACCAAACTAAAACCTAACAGTAACCTAATTGTAGCCTAAATGTAACCTAACTGAGACTTAACCATAATCTAACTGTAACTAACGTTTACCTAGTTATAACCTAATCCTATGTTAACTGTTATGTAACTGTAACATAACTTTACCATGACCAAGCTGTAACTTAAGTGTAATCTAATTGTCACCTAAACGTAACATAATTATAACCTAACCGTAATCTAAGAGTAACTAATCGCAATTGTAACCAAACTGCAAATTAACTGTAACCTAGCGGGAAGTGCATAATATGAAAGAGTGATCAAAGGGTTGCCCAGTCCAATAATATATCACTTGAGGGATGTCGGAAAAGTCAGAAAAATGCTCCCGGTGATACAAATTGGGGTAGGGGGAACGGGAGGTACATAATATGAAAGCGTAATCAAAGGGCTCCAATGCGATGTATCTCATGAGGGGTGTCGAAAAATGTTAGAAAAGTACCGGCTAATTATACTATCAGCTAAATGTCCTGTCGGCTAATTGCCACGTTCGGCCAGTTGCCTGTCGGCCAATTATCTGTATTGCTAAAATTATTACTATATGTCCATTTCGGTCAATTGTCCTGTATGCTGTATGTAGATTTCAGCTAATTGTGTTGTCGGCTATATGTACGTATTGGCTAAATGCACGTGTCAGCTAATTGCTATCTGCTAAATGTCTTGAAGGCTATTTGATTGTCGGATAAATGTCTGCGACTGGCTACGGGTCAAACATCTATACTAAAAGTAGTTGAGCTTGAAAATGCATAAATCAAATTAAAAAACATCTTTAAGTAATTCATGGTCATTCTCGATACTACTGATGAAATCTTTTGTGTAATGTCTATGCAACGGAATAGCAATAATTTCAGCAATACAGACAATTGGCCGACAGACAACTGGCCGAACGTGGCAATTAGCCGGGAGGACATTTAGCCGAAAAGGCGATTAGCCGACAGGACATTTAGCTGATAGCATAATTAGCCGGCACTTTTCTAACATTTTTCGACACCCCTCATGAGATACATCGCATTGGAGCCCTTTGATCACTCTTTCATATTCTATGCAATTCATATGCACCACCTATGTGCCTGTGCAAAAATATTAGTTTAACTTAACTTATACCATAACTTATCATTAATCAAACATATCATAATTTAAAACTCACTATCAGCAATCATCCCTAATGTTTCTCTGTAAATGAACAATAAATTCGATGCACACCATATTCTTATCCAAACATCTTGCACTCTTTGTCTCCCCTTCTTCCGAAATTTCGTTTCCCGTTTTGCTTCCCTTACAGTATCAAGGTTTAAAATCTTTAAAATTCCTTAATATTTCCTTTAATTTTCTGTTTTATTTGTTACTTTAAACTAACAATAAATAGTCAGTCATAAATTTCGTTATCAATTTATTTCACCATATTCATTTCATTAAAATTTCTTGTAAATTGCCTCTATCGGAAATGTCATTTCTCCCTTTTGCTCCCTCATCACGGTACCCATATTTTAAAATAAAAACCCTTTAAAACTCTTTAATTTTTTTTATCTTTTCTGCTCAATTTGCCACTTTATTTTAACAATAAACAAACGATCATAAAAATTTCTCCTCCCCCCCCCCCCAACCCCAACTGAAATTGGTATTTCCTCCTCGCCTCTCCCTCTTACCAAGCATCTGAAATTTAAAGTCCTTAATTTTTTTTTCGTTTATTATTTTTTTAAATTATTTGTAAATATTTTCTAAGGTAAGTAAATAATAAGTCACCGATAAACTTCCGCCCCCCTCCCCCCGCAAAAAAGAACTAATTCTGCTTATTCCTCTTTTTTTCCCTCAGATCACAAAATTTTAACCTTAAAAGTCATTGCTTTTTTTAAAACATTTTGTACTCTATCTGTTAATTTATTGTAATCATAAATAATCATATAACTATACTCCTCCCCCACCAAAATTGACGCTTGCTCTGACTCTACCCTTACCAAGAACACAAAATTTAGTCTTTTTTTGTCCTATTTCTTATTCTTTAGTAAGGTAAATAAATAAGTCATCAAATAAAATCCCCCTCCCTTTTTTTTCTTCTTTCCCTTATTTAAGTTTAAAATCTTTGAAAGTCTTTTTTTAATACATTTTCAGCTTTATCTGTTTCATATTGAACAATAAATAATCGATTATATAATTTCTTCCACCCCCATATAAAATTGACGTTTTCTTTTCTCCCCCCCCCCCCCATTATTTCCGTGCTCATAAAATTTAAAGTCTCTAAAACTCCTAATTTCAATGTTTTTGCCCTATTTGTAAATCTTTAATAAGTTACATAATCAGTCATCTATTAAATCCCCCCCCACCCCCCACCCCCCAAAAAAATCTGTTTCTTCCTTTGTCTTACCCTCAATTCATGAAGTTAAAAAATCTAATTTACAGTCTTTAAAACTTTTTAATTTTTACTTTTTTTGGTCCTAATTATAAATCTTTATTATCTATAATATTAACTAAATCATTTCAACTATGTACGAAAGTGTTAACAATAAAGCGATAGGTGTACATTTAATTGTGCATAAAAAACATTTTAACTGTATTTTTCAAAGGAAAATGTCTTTAGAGAGATATTTGTAAGGAAAATATTGTGGTTTCTCGTCAACGTGCAAGTAAATTCTCAAAACCTTTCGAAATCATTTTATTCCGACTAGCTCAGAAAGAACCATCAAACGTAGATACCAAAGGTGCCTGAGTAATCGACTGAACCGAGTATGTCCATAAAGAAAAAAGAAAAATCATGCGTCTACGTCGACACTTCCAGAACACTGTAACAAAACTTCGCCGTTTAATAAAGTAAAGAAGATATCTAACTAAACATTTGTAATACCTATGACACGTTTGAAAAGCAGATTTCAACAATTGCACCCATAACCTGGAAGGTACTCCAATTCTTTTGTGCAGCTCATATGAGGCAGTGTATATGATATATTTGTACTGCATATATTTGTACAGATTCTACATACTATGTTAAAATTTAGTTTTGTAAGAAAATACATAAAACAGTTGAAAATTCACCCTCGGCAATTTCTACTAATAGACGGAAACATACTTGAATTCTTTTGTGCATTTCTGTATATAGAATACAGATTTTTATACACGTCAAACAGCATTAAGCTGAAATCTAATTCATGCAAAATCATGCTCAAAATTACTGAAATCACACTTGCAGGAATTATTTTCTATCGGCAGCCCATGTATCCAGTTTTTTGAATATCCGTGTATAGGATTTTATTTGTATGATACAAACATCTCTAAGCATATTAAATGTAGTTGAGCTTGTACATTTATAACTAAAAAAACCTAACATCTTTAAGAAATTCATACTCATTCTCAGCAATGGTTACGAATTTTTTTGTGTAGTCCTGTATAGTGTTTGAAAAATATGTGCACACCACGTAGTACGCAAAAATTTAGTTAAACTTAAAAACGCATTCTGTAATTGAAAATGTACTTTCAGCATTAATTTTTAATAGCTATATCGGATACAGTATTGTATCAAAATATTTTATGTTTCCCTGTAAATGAACGCTAAATGAAATGCAGACCATATTCGAATGCAAGCATCTTGTAGTAAATCAAAGTAACGTGTATCTATTTCGTCATGTTTGAAATAATGTAACGTGATCAAAATACGCTACAAACAGTTTTTCTCGTAGACCATATTGAACCAAGTTCTTTTATCTGACCCCGTAAATAATTGTTAAATGCTCATGTTGTACAGAAAGTAGGCTTAGGACACCTCAGAAATTCATATCAATTTCATTATCTTTGTGACAGAGTAATATCAATCAAATACGCAGCAAACGATATTTCTTCATGGGCTATAACATAACGGAATACTTTTGAGTCCCCTATACTCGTACGTTAAGCATTACACATAACATAGTCTATAGTAACAATTTTAAAGTGTGTCTCAATGTACATAAATTTAACTGTGTTTAACATTGTGTAACACTATTAAAATACATCCTAAATAACCCCCCCCCACACACACACACACATAGACCATAATGTAGCGAATACTTTTGAGTGCATCTGTAAATGAACCATGAATGGTGCACCGAACATACCATGATGATTTTGAATATCGTATATCAATTACATGGCAATTCGACTATATTTACGCTAGTTAGAGCACGGATAGACAGACAGACAGACGGACGGACAAACCCAATTCATAAACACTTTTCAACTTTCTTGGAAAGTGTTAAAAATGAAAAAAATGTAAATGAAAATAAAAGTATTTTATTGTTATTTAGATTACGAACCGCTACAAAAAACATTCTTAACTGTCTGCATCATTTAAAAAATATTTACTGTACAGAAATCTCCCCCCCCCCCCCCCACACACACACACCTGAATTTACTCCTATGCACTTAAAATTTCAAATTGTGAAAACTCCTTTATGTTTTATAACTTACTTGTAAAAATAAAATATAATCTAAATTTTCTTCCGCCTGAAAATTACACTAAACTTTTCGCCCTCTACCTTTCTGCTAACATCACACAAAGTTTTGAATATTTGGAAAACTTTATTTTTTCTGTCATATATTTTAGTGCTAACAACAATAAATTATGTACTATACCTATAAATGACTACGCTGGGATTTAGATGTATACACCCCCCCCCCCTTCTCCTCAAAATTAATATTTCCCGTTCTCCCCTCCACTTCTCTACAGTACAAAATATACAGTTTATTTGGTTAACTTTTTCTCTCCTAATTTTATGAACATCTTTTTTTTTTAACCTTCAATGTTGTTTAGCTTTTATATATCTCTTGATAAATTTCATGTTCTAAAAACAATCCCCACAAAAGATAGTTATTTTAGAATATTTGTACCTGGTATTTCCCCCCTCATTCAATATCTTCCCCCTTGATTTTAAATGTAATTTCGTTATGTGAAATAAAATAGTTTTTATACTGCGCTAATTTCAATTTTATGGTTGTAAAAGCTGTAAAATGAACTTGAAGATAAAAAAAAGAATATATCTAAATAAAATATTCATTTATTTTCTGAAAGTCAAATCGCTTTAATTTTTGCACCCTTATTATAAACAGATTAAAATTCTTTTTACGGCTTTCAGCGTTATCCAGATTCTCCACAAAACATACGGCTTTGATCTACGCTAGACAGTTGAAAAAAGAAATCTCTTAGACCACCTGAAACGTATTGGACATGAGCCAAGAATATTCTATTTGCTGATTGGAAGAACTCGCTTGTCAATCATTTGAATTTAGACCATCCTTTCAATTCAGCTAAAATGACAGCGGCCATCTTGATTTCTTTTTGTCTGTGACTGCAGTGAGCTCTTAACTCGAGATTCTAATGCCAGTACCGGAGAGTAAAAATTGCCGTAATTTATGTTTTTTTTTTTTGGACGCATTTGTGTTAAAAAGTTTAGTTTAATCTAAGAAAATCATCGTTTCCTTTTAAAAATGACGTCTTTTTCACTTACTTAAGCATTTCACGTAGTGTCTGAAACTTAGTACACATACAGAAGGAAAAAAATGTGGTATAACTTTATGAGGAAAATGCGTGTTTTCAAAACCAGTACGTAATTTTCCGTTCAAAATATTATGTCCCTAACTGGATCTTGCGCCATTAAACCCTATATAACAATGTCTATCAACAATTTTTATCAGATAATCACATGAATAAAGATAGATAAACCTCATTATTTCTCTCTCCTCTGCAATAATGAAAGTTATATAAATACCATCATTTTGAAGAAGTTTCATGGAAAATTTTAAAAATTAAAATATAATAATGGGATATTAAAAAAATAGCTAGTATGTGCACATCTACAAATAAACAGCTTTCAGTTAAAAAATTTATTAGTAAATTTGGTTCAGCAGAAAGCTCAGGGCAGATGACTAAAAAAAATTCTTGTGTTTTAAATATATAGTTTATACAAAATTATGAAAAATTAAATTAAGCAAATTATGTTATTTTGATAAAATGACAATAACATGTCTTAAAGAATAGCAATAAAATTTTAGTAGCTGAGAGAATTTTGGACAAAAACTTAGGGAACCTGATATTAATTAAACCTCCAATTATAGTCAAGATCTTCTTTGATTGCTTGTCTAAGTCGGCGAAGCGAATTCATCCAGCGAAGAGAGAATCATCAAGTTCTGTAATATAAATCGCTATTTTTCGGATAATTTCTCTTCAATAAAGTCACTCTAAATGTTGGTAAAACATTGCGTTTTATCAGTGTGTACTTTCCATTACGCTATTTTCAAAGATAAATCATTTTCACCTGTGAAGAATTTCAAAGCACATGAGGTGAAAATGACGCAATTCTACAAAACATATTTCAGCGTTAACGATTAAAATACACGTTTTTTTTTAAATAAAATGACGTCAATTGCATCGGCTAAAGCATCCAACTTTTACGATCCCGTCTTAAACAACATCTATAGAACGGTATGCAAATGACATCATTATCGCGGAATAATACACAAACCCAACAGAAAGCATTGACTCATTTAACAAGCTCATGGAAATAATCTCGGGTATCTAATGATTTATATGACTTCATTTTTAGGGTTTCGTTTATCTGACGAAACCCTATTCGTCTCGCTCCTCTGTCTGTATGTCTGTCTGTCCGTCACAGAGCCCGTTCTCAGAAACTATACATGTTGGAGACATGAAATTTTGGGTACTTATAGCTGAACACCTCACATCATACGACAAATCATAAAATTTTGAAAAAGTCGTACATTTAACCCTTTGGGCTCCCGCATGTGTATTTTAAACAATTCGTTCTAAGTGAGCTCCTAATTATGTTGTAGACATGAAATTTTGGGTACTTATAGCTGAGCACCTCACATCATACGACAAATGATAAAATTTTGAAAAAGTCGTACATTTACCCCTTTGAGCTCCCGTATGTGTATTTTAAACAATTCTTTCTAAGTGAGCTCCTAATTAATTTGGAGGCGTGAAATTTTGCATACTTATAGCTGAACACCTCACATCAAATGACAAATCATAAAATTTTGAAAATATCGTATGTTTAACCCTTTGGAGTCCCACATGTGTATTTTAAACAATTCTTTCTAAGTGAGCCCCTAATTAGGTTGGAGGCATGAAATTTTGCATACTTATAGCTGAACACCTCACATCAAACGACAAATCATAAAATTTTAAACATGTCGTAAGTTTAACCCTTAGGGGTCCCACATGTGCATTTTAAACAATTCTTTCTAAGTGAGCTCTTAATTAGTTTGGAGGCGTGAAATTTTGCATACTTATAGCTGAACACCTCACATCAAACGACAAATCATAAAATTTTGAAAATGTCGTACGTTTAACCCTTTGGGGTCCCACGTGTATTTTAAACAATTCTTTCTAAATGAGCCCCTAATTAGATTGGAGGCGTGAAATTTTGCATACTTATAGCTGAACACCTCACATCCAACGACAAATAATAAAATTTTTAAAAAGTCGTGCATTTAACCCTTTGGAGTCCCACACGTGTATTTTAAACAATTCTTTCTAAGTGAGCCCCTAATTATGTTGGAGACATGAAATTTTGCGTACTTATAGCTGAACACCTCACATCGTACGACAAATGATAAAATTTCGGAAATGTCGTACATTTAACTATTTGTGATCCCACATGTGCATTTTAAACAATTCTTTCTAAGTGAGCCTCTATTTAGGTTGGCGGCGTGAAATTTTGCATACTTATAGCTCAACACCTCTGATCTCACGTCAAATAACAAATTTTGAAAAAGTTTTATGTTTAACCCTTTCAACTCCAGCTTGTGTATTTTAAGCCATTCTTTCTAACTGAGCCCCTAATTAAATTGGAGATTTGGAATTTTGCATACTTATTGCAGAACACCTGAGGCCAGGCGACAAATCATAAAATCTTGAAAAAGTCTTGCGTTTAACCCTTTGAGCTACCACATATGTATTTGAAGCAATTCTTTCTAAGAGATAATTCTTTCCTAATTAAGTTGGTGACATGAAATTTTGCATATGTATAGCTGAATGCCTCAGACCACACGACAAATCATAAAATTTTCAAAAAGTCTTTTATTATTTACCCCTCTGGGCTCTAACTTGTGTATTTTAAGCAATTTTTCTAACCTCCGCCCTTTTACCCGGGGAGAAAATTTCCAACTTTTGCCGACACCCCTTTGACCATTCTTTCATATTATGCACCATAGCCTTATATATTTTAGTTCCATTTTTTCCGCCAGGTGCGCCTACTTATCTCGGGTGCTATGGGCCCAATCCCCTCGATTAATATATCTACGGATAGTATGTAAAACGGATTTTTGTTCGGATACAGGTTTGTTTACAATCAAGTGCGCCCCCTGGTTGTGAAATGTGGAACTAACAGATATTTCAAAAGGATAAAGTGTTTTGAAAGGAATATTAAACGAAACCCTCTGTGCGATCTGTGATCACACTTGCCCACTTGTTTGGTTTACAATAGCTCCATGTTTTATCAGAAGTCATTTATTTATTTTTTTTTCAAAATTCAGAAAATGCAATTACACACGTATTAATAAAATTGCATTCTTTCAGATTTTTGATGAGAATTAAATAAATACGGGGGGAAATAAGTCACAAAAATATTCTTTAAAATACATTTTTGTAAAGGTAAAGTGTTGTATTGTTTATAAAATTAAATTGCAATAAACTAAAAAATAATTTAATTGATAAATAACAACGAAATAATGCCAAAACTAACCGGATTTTAATAACAGAGGATGTTCCTGACATAGCATGTATTTTAAATTAATTTTTTTTTAGTATATATGAGAAAATGGCAACAAATGATACAGGAATCTACTATTTTCCTTTTTTTCCCTTCACTTTCAACAAAATGGAGTTACCTGAGTTGCCACGATTACAAAAAATGTAATAAAAACTACAAAACATTAATATCTTAATATTAAATTGAGATACAGCTTTCAATCAAATTGCATTTAAAAAAGCATTTTTTTTACCTTATACGAAGGTGTAAAAATTTAAAATGTGCGATGCTTAGAAGTTTAAAAATTTGCAGTAGAGAAAATTAAAAACCAAAATTTTATTTCAAATTTCAAAGTGTTGCCATTCGCAAAATGAGGTATGTGTTACGCACAAATATGTTTGTCCTTTATAATATAGATAGCTAGATCGCCATACAAAAAAAAACATTAAAATTATAAAATATTTTTTTAATGCTCAAATATTTATCATTATTTATTAAAAATACGTAAAATGACAAAATCATTATAAAGAAACTGATTGAAAATCATATTAAAATAGGAATGTCTTTGAAATAAATCTTTTTTTATTGTTGTGTATCAAATATTCCTTTGAGAACCGTTTAAGCTTTTCTGACTTCAAGATAAAATGTTATTTTATAGATTAATTGAGCAATTCATTTCAAGAAAATACTCAAAATATACCAGTGATCTTTGAATAAAATCTTTTTTTCATTCTTGTGTGACAAATATTAATTTGAGAACCGTTTAAGCATTTCTGTTTGAAAATAAAATGTTATTTTAAAGATTAATTGAGCTGTTATAGTCATCAATGTGTTTCGGAAGAAGTTAGTGACAAAAAATAAATATTTTTTTATATTTTATAGTCTATTTAAAAGTTGTAAGGTAATTTTATTGTAAGTAAGAAACATTTTATTGCAATTTATGTTTCTGAGAGAAACTCTGTTATTATTCAGTTGGTATGCAACAACGCTGAAAATTAAACGCATTTACCTTTTTAAAGGACTTCTACCTTTTAAAACGCAATGAAAATTATCGAAAAAATTCAAAGTTTGAATTAGTCTATCTTCAAAACCGTTTTATGCATAAACATAAAAATTTGAATATTGACCCTGCTTGACACATTTTGATGTATATTGACTGATTGTGCTTTATAATATGCTACCATTAGAAATTGATTAGCCTTTTACAGAATTTGTATATTGTTGAAAAAAAAATAGCTCCTTTTTACTCCGTAAGTCATTGCGTGCATGGTATCTTGAGTGGTATGGAGTGGTATGGATTGTTATGAAATTTCGAATTGATACAAAGCAAATATGTGTGTTTAAAATGACCTACTTTTAAGTATTTAAAGTAGTAATATTTTTAGTTATGACTATTTTTATTCATTAAAAAATCTAAAATTGTGTATTATTATTGCAAAAATATTTCTCTTACATAGTTAATGAAATAATATTGACCCAAGAGTAGATCATTTAAAAAATACATATGTGCTTGTTATATATATTAAATTTCATAACAATCTATACGCACGTTCTCAAGATATCATGCGCGTAATGATCGTTTGGGTGAAAAAAGAGCTCTTTTAATTTTAATAATACACAAAATCTGTAAAAGACAAGAGAATTTCTAGTGGTATTATATTAAAAAGCATAATATGTTTAATCAATAGTCAAATTTCATGTTTATGCATAAAAAATTAATGAAAATACAGTAATTCAAAATTTCAATGTTTGTGTTGATTTTCGACGGGTTTAAAAGGTACAAGACCTCGGGGGCACAGGACCATTGAGTTTGTCGAAACGATTAAAAACATCGCCTTTTTCAAAGTATTAAAACACAAATAGTATACAATTAAGATCTTTTTTTCCCTTTCTGCCTAAAGTATATATTCTTAGCTATATCCAGAAAAATAAATGTTTTATATACAAAATTAATATTTAAATTTTAAATTTAAAAATTCATCTCTATAATGTGTGAAATAAGATCATTAAGTGCTGCGCGCATGATAAAACTTTAAATAATGCATATAGAAAACAATTTTTGAACAAAATAGAATCATAACACACCTCCCTTTATATTAAAACCAAACTATATATAGAAAGTTTTGCTTAATATTTAATTTTAGCACAAATTATAAAAAAATACAAAATTTCTAAAGTTTTTTCAAGCGCAAAAAAATAAATAAATAAAATATATGAATTTTTTTGGTTTTAGCTTGAAGACTATAAAGAAATGCATATTTGGATATTTTTTTAAAGCTGGGTCTTATTTATTTTCAAAGTAATAATGCGTGCAAACTCCAAATTTACTAATCTAAGGAAACGCGTTTTAAAGTTTCAATATCAATGGAATTTCAATTTTACTCACCGTCTACTAATGATTATAACCCAAGAAATAATGCAGATTTTTGAATGGGGTTTTTTGCATATTGTTGAGAGATTTTTAAAAATTTGGAATAAAACAAAATAATAAAACAGATTCTTTGAAAGTTTAAAGGTCCTGTACCCCCTTAAGGATTGATAACCAGTATTTTCATTTGAAATTTCCATATAAAAGTGACCAACTAAAAAAAATATATATATTATTTTCAGCTGTTAAACAATAGTTACTTTATGAAAATTGTATAGTTTTTAGGAATACAAGCAGATGATTCTGGACTTCCCGGGTTTCAGAATGTAAGTGAAAACCATTTTTTGTTTCATTGAAAGCTCTAATAGATTATTTACATTTAATTTTTTTTTTTTTTTAATGCACACTAACAATATCAAAAATATTTTTATATGAAAAATAGCAAATATGCAATCAAATATTGAAATTTAGGAAACAATTGAAATTTAGGAAAAGCAATACCTTTGCATTGGCCAATAGCTGGAAGTTAACAAAAGAGGAAGTTTAACCAAATTATGATCAAGGACATCAGCCTTTCTTATACTGACCATTCCAGTGGTTTAAGAGCATAGTTTAATTACATGCCTGAAATTTATGTTTATTTATATTTTATTATTTTATTTATTTATTGATGAAGTTTTAATTTCGTTATGGAAAGGTAATCAGGAAACAAATGCTAAGCTATTTATATTAATTTAAGTGCAAACGGATTTATTTTTCCTGATCGCCTGCATACGATAGTAATAGATTTTTAAATAATTCAAGCTTGAAAATTATTCTCAAAGCCATAAAAAATGAGAAAATTAGGATACAATTTGCAAATAAATTGTGACACAGTTTCTAAACAAATTGCATCTAAAAGTACATGTCTTTCCCTAATCGACGAGTGAAAAATTAAAACTTGTGATGTTTAGAAATGTAAGAAATTGCAGTAATAACTAAATATAATCGTCTGGTTTTAACACAGTCAGCGTTAATCACAGACACGTTTGTCCTTAATAATATAGATATACAAATCTCATTAGCTAAATTTACATTTCTACGTCATTTTAATTTAATATCAAAGCATTTTTAGAATAACTCTAATATTACTTGTTTACATTTCTTTCCATAGGAAATAATAAAACAATCAATATATATATATATATATATATTGACATATATAACATAAAAATATGTATAAATATACAATATTACAATTCTGATAAAATTTTACTTAAAAGGTGCTAAAATACATAAAATGATTTCTACAACATAAAAACCGTCGAAAATGTTAAAATCCCAAGCGCTTTCAACTGCATTATAACAGTCGTCTTCAGGGGAAAAATCAGACTCCTCTGACTTTTATATGATTTATGTATTTTAGAACCTTTTAAGTAAAATTTTATCAGAATTGTAATATCGTATATTTATATGTTAATCAAGGTGAATGTGACGTTCAATAATTATAGTTTGAACTATATTTTATATAAAAATATGTTAAATCCAATTTAAGATACTCAGATTGCTAACAGTTTTACCACAACTTTTAATAGAATTTTTCTTAGAATAGAATTTTAGAGAAAAGCTTTATTTATTAGCCGACAAACATTAAAATTCTGCGGTTAAACAAGGTGATTGTAAATTCTTCTCCTTAAAAATTATTCGAAATTAGTGGTGATCTTATAAATCCCAAGGCGTTTACTCATGTTGGTGTACTGTATAACGATTTAAATAAAATGAAATAAATAATATATTCAAAACGAAATAAATTGGATTCATACGTGACTAACATTCCTGTCAGAATATTTGAAATAATTTTGACATTTTATAGATTAATTCAGCATTTTATGGGAAAACATTTTTCCAATAAACCAATGAAAGCATTGAAATAGTATGAAGTAGACTTTAAAAATTACGGATTTCTATTAGAATAATTTTCAAATATGAGAATAAAAGAAATACTTTTCAATTCTTTGGCATAAGAGGAGTAAACATAAGATCAAAGTTACAACTATTTAATTCCAATAAGATTATTGAGAAAATTTATTTAGATTATTAACTAAGTCAAAAACAATGTCCATTCTTTGAACATAAAAATATTGCAATGGATTATGTTAACACTTGTGGAGAAAACTATTCTCATGTTCAAAATTAAGAGAATTATCCGATTTGATCGATTATATCCAAAACTACTGGACAGATTTTAATGAAATTTGGTATGTACTTGTACATAAGTTCATATAATGCAACAAAAATAAACATTGAGTAGTTATAATGCGCATGCATGATCGTGCGCAAGAATCTTCAGCGTCGGAAGGTTTAAAACAGAACTTATAATATTTAACCAAAAATGGGTTAATAGGGTGTATGGTCCCCTCTTACAGTGAATAAGGTCTCTCAGCGTGAACTCATACTGGAAATCAGGCAGTTTATGTGGTAGTTAGTCTCACTCCTCCAGAAATGCTGTTTTCAAGTCCTGCACTGTAAAAAAATCTGTGAAGTTACTAAAGTTTTTCTAGGAAACTTGGATTCCTAGAACTTTTCATGTAACGGCAACAACAAAATTTCATGTAACAGACACACTTTTGCGCCGAAAATCAAAAAATCTGTAAGGTTACTAAGAATTTTTTTGGAAACTGGGATTCCGAGAACTTTTCATGTAACTGCAGCCAGGGTTACAAATAAAAGTTTAGTAAGATTACTGAAATTTTAGCAGATTCATTTGTAAAGTTACAGATTTTTGTAGCTTTACAAAAACTAGTTTTGTAGATTTGCAGCTTTTTTCGTACAGTTACAGGTGAAAGTTTAGTAAGCATGTAACTTTAGATCTGTAGAACTACAGATTTTTTTTACAGTGTGCTTGGTTTTGTGAGATGGAAAGCGGGTTCCAATTTCCTCCACAAAGAGTTCAAGGCATGTTCTATTTGGTTTAGGTCTGGAGATCCGACTTACCAATCCATCAAGTGAATATTCTCACTTTCCAGAAATTTGTCGACCAGATGAGCCTTATCTGTCCGCGCGTTGTAGTTCATTAAAATGAAATCACGGCCAACTGCATCTCTGAAAAGGCGAACATAGAGTACCAAGATATCATTCCTATACCTCACACGAATCATAGAGCCTTTGCCAAACACAGGGAGTTGTGTGCGCCCATCCAACATGATGCCTGCCAAGACCGTCAAACCTTCGCTGCCATAGTGGTCTTTTTTCTCGGAAGTTGGAAGACAGGTAGCGAACCCCCTGGTTTTCTCCAGAGGAAAGTACGTCGAGAATTTATATTTAGGCTAAACAGACACTCATCAGTGAATAGAATGGTTCCCCATTCATCCCTGGTCCAAAACCGGTGATCTCTGCACCATGCTAAATGGATTCTCCTGTGTGAAGAATTGAGCTTGACGCAAGAAGCAGGTCTTATTGCAAACAGCCCTCTGTGATGTAGCCTTCTGCAAACAGTAATCCTTGACAGTCGTCTGCCTGTTGCCGCATAAAGGTCACGAGAGAGCTGAAAAGCTGTTGCACTCTTGTTACCCTTTGCTGTAATGGACAAATAGAGAGCTTATTTGACCGTCGTGACTCTCGGACGACCTTGGCCTGGCTTTCCCTCTTTGGATCAAGTGTCCTTTAACTGCTTCCATAAGTTGGACACGACGCTGGGTGTTACATTGAAGCCTCTAGTAACCTACACTTGAGACTGAATTGTTTCCAGTCTCTCCGTGATTTGCCATCTCTTTCCATCAACAAACGTTGGTGGTTACTCATTTGTACTTTGTTTGAAATTTTATCGAATATTGCAAAAAAACACCAAAATATTCAGCGAGGTTTGCGAGCAAACAAAATGCGAAAATTGTTCCTCTACCCACTCCGCCCATACACACGTGTGCGCTTACATATTCGACACTAAAGAGTTGCTTTGTTTCGAATCATTAGTTTCACATTTCGTTCAGTACTTTTCATGAAATTCGACGAAAATATGCAAATTCTCTTAATTTTGTACATGAGTGTAAAACGCATATTGTTACATTGATCCTGTTACAAATAACTTTCAAACAACCATTACATTATGAAACTTCTTTATATCTTTTAAAAACTTATACTTGTTTGAAATGTATTTTATTTTTATTTAGCTACATCTTTCAATTTTAATCCACAGAAAAAAAAAATCACTTTGATGAAGTTGGTTGAAAATCCCACAGGTGAAACAATACCTTTGAAACAAAGTATGTGAAGCCATACGTGACAAACATTTATTTTCGATTTCAAAAAAAAAAAAAATTCAATTTCAAAATATAAAGATATTTTATAAGCTAATTCTACGATTTATTGAGCGAAAAGATTTCCAATAAGCCAATGAAAACATTCAGTATGTTTGGGGATGAGTTCAAACAGCAGAGTTTTCTTTTCTATTAATTTTGAAATTACAAATAAAAGAAGCTTCTGTTTTTAAAATTCTTTCATCTATAGGAAATAAACTAGGAAATTGATTTTAAATAACAAATGTTTTATTTAACTTTATGCTTCTTTTAAAAACTTACTTAAATCATTTAAGAAAAGAAAACAAATGTCAGTTCTTTAAGATTATTTTTATTATTTTTTTTATTAGATTAATTTTTAAACTTACTGGAAATTAAAAAAAAATACATTGTTCGAATTTTTTGGACTTTTTACTTGCTGTATATAATATCTTGATAAATTTTGTAAGAGTTAAAATTATAATAATGCAGATTGTGTATTAAAAAAATTAGTAAGCTGATTCCATTAAAAAATAATTTTTATAGGCAACACTGTAAAAAAATTATGTCACGTTATTCAATAAAATTTGTGGCAGCCTTTCTGGCTCCATTTCATTGAGTAATTTAACCGATATAACTGGTGTTATGCTAGACTAATGTGTAATAATACACCAGTTATATCAGTTTAAATTGCAGCATTATTAAGTTTAATTACTCCATAAAATTTGTGGCAGTATGTTGTCACCAATTTTATGGTATAACATTACATATTTTTTTTTTACATTGAGGGGAATAATGCATTGTAAAAAAAACTTGCAGCAAAAGGGCTAACCATTCAACCTTTTTTTATAGATAACAATCATTTGACCATAATTTCAAGTGTTCTCATTAGTCAGAATACACTGTTAAAACTTTGCAGTAAACTATCCAGCCATTTGTCCCTTTTTATAGATAACGAGTTCTTAACAGTAATTTTAATTGATCCTGATCAACACTGTTAATTTGCAGGCAGCAAACTTTCCAGCAACTCCACTGTTTTTATAGAAAGTGATTACATAAGTGTAAGTTATCTCTAGTTTGACCATAAAATGGGCAATAATATGGTGTGATATGCTTGATAATATGGTTAAGTAATAGTTATCTTTAAAATTGGTTAAATGACTATACAGTTTGCTACAGATTTTTAACAGTGAATGAGAACACTTCATAATATGGAACCATTTTTCACAAAAGCGGCTAAACGACTGGGCAGTTAGATGAAGGGTTTTAACAGTATAGAGATAAATTACGATTATGTGACAGTTTTTTATAAAAAGGGTTGAATGTCTGGACAGTTTGCTATCGATTTTAAGCAATGTAGGGGAAAATTTAGATCTTTCCAGTTATGCAATGTCTTAATTGTATAAGTGTTGCCAAAATGAAAAGTTGGCACGGGCGATTGCGTCGGATAACTGAAACTATAGCAGCGCCATTGAACAGGGGTATAAAGGGTGGTAGGAGATGTGCTCCGCATACAGAGTTCAACAGTGAAACCTGCTCGTTATAGAGGAATTTCATAGAATGTAAAGTCGTGCCATACTCGCACGCGTCCAGATCGGAACAACGTTGATGGAGGATGGTGTGAACCGCTCCTTTACTGAGTTTGAGTTCGTCACTGATATCCGTACTCTTCGACTAGCTCTGATCATTCCATCAACTGGGGAAATACACTCGTTAGTGATCACGATGTTTGTTTGAGCCGGTCTTGGCAAATCCGATATCGTTTGAATCCTTCACGAAAACGTTAACACTAACTGTTCACAGCCATTCAACCAAAACATTGCACGCCATTGACAGTCACGATTCGCCGATAGATGTCCTCATTACGCTAACCTTCCGAAATCTGAAACCGTACTACCGCGCGTTAATTCGATCTGGAGGCATTCATGTATGGCACGATATTACTTTTGATCAATTTCCTCTACCATGAACAGATTTCACTGTTGAACGCCGTATGCTGTGCACACCGTCTACCGCCCTTTTGATCCCTGTTCGGCGGCGCTGCTATAGCTGCAGTTATTCTGAGACAATTGCACGTGTCCAAATTTTATTTCGGCAGCCCTTATAACTAAACTTTTTAACTTTCTTGACTGTTTACTCAACTCTCAATAGCTCTCACTTGAAGAAAACTTGTTTTCTTCAAAATTTCTCTGTTAAAAATCTGCAGCAAAATGTCCAGTAATTCAATCGTTTTTGTATGTCGGTTACTCGACCATATCACGAAGTGTTCTCAATGGTAAGGATTTTTAGAGTATTCTGAAAGTGTTCGAAACTGATTCATAATCTATGTTTGACGCATGATATTTCTTTCATGTTTAAAATGTAAATTCTGTAATTCCCGTGTTTAGTGAGTATATAGGTAATATAGTCGAACCCGGTTAAGACGCATTTCAAGGGACTAAATAACAGTCGCGCATTAAATTGAATAGTATATTAAAGGCGATTTTGATATTATTGCAGAAAATGAATATACAGTGAAATACGTTTAACACGAAACTGACGGGACCGAAAATTTTATTCGTGTTAAAAGAATTTCACGTTAAAAGATTCTTTAAAAAAGAACAAAACTCAGAAACATTTTCGACGTTGTCAAATTTTATTTCGATTTCCTGTTAAACTACTAGTAAGTTGCATCCATTAGGATAAAAAGCAAGTAAAGAAAACCATGTTTTGGAGAGAAAAAAAATCAGATCTTTTTTTGAAGTGCCTTTTTTCAACATTTTAAGATCTAGCTTGTTTGAACCAAATAAGCAAAGCTGTCTCTAACTTTTCATGCTTATCCGTTCTCATACGTTTTCTCTCGGGATTAAACATACTGCGCTCAAACATTAACATAATGGGATCCCTGTTTTTTATTATTATTGATAATGTAAAATTGGCAATGCAAAACTTCTTGCAGATTTCTGTTTTCGTCCTTCTGTTTTATTACCTGCATTAAGCAACTTCATCTTCATTTGAAGCGAAATGGCAATTTGTTTTCGCGCCGATTTCTCAGCAATTATGCTCATAAAACATAAGCTAATTTACAAAAAAAAAAAAACGAAATTCACCGATTTTCACCCAAAATTCAGTGGTTTTAACACAAAATTCACCAATTTCAACCCAAACTTACTAGCTGGAAAGCGAATTTTTTTCGTGTTAAACGATTTTTGTTTCATGTTAAAATAACAAAAATGTATTAAATTGCATCGTATACTGTCCGGACCGCTATATCATTTCGTGTTAACCGATTTTCATGTTAAGCGTTTTCGTGTTAAACGTATTTCACTGTACGCTGCTTGACAATTGCTAAGGAACAGAAACATTTTTTGAAACAAATAATCACAAGCTATGATTGAAGAAATGGAACTAAGTACGTATGTAATAGAGGTAAAGTGTTATATTTATCATAGAAAATAGTATAGATTGCATCACATGGAAAAGCGGGATGACAAAAATAATAAAGAAATGTCTCCTTTGAAAATTTTTGGAGTAGCAAACAAAAAGGTCTTTCCTAATGGAAGGATAAGAGATATCAGTCTCTCAGTAAGGAATATGGCCTCCTCGGACACTAGAGTACATTTTGCTTCTGTTAGTCATGCTGTCAACTAAACTATTGAAGAGTCCTTGGGGGATATTGTCCCACTCCTCTTTCAAGGGCCTTTTCCGTTCTTGTACGCGGTTCGAGGAGGGTGACTTCTTTGATAAACACGTCTGCTAAAAGCATCTCAGGTATAATCTATAAGATTTATGTCTGAAGAGTAAGCAGACCATTCCACATGTTCAATATTTTAACTTTCTAGTATATCTAATATTTCAGCGGTCGTGTTTGGGCGCGCAATTTTTTTTTAATATGTTTTGCGCATTTTTGTTAATAGAAAACATAATTGATAAAATGAAATCAATTAAGGATACAAATTTAGAATTTTCCAGATTTCATCATATTCATCTGCTTCAGGTTTCACTGGATTCAAAATATTCTGAATAATTTCGTTATAAGTTAATTTTTGTTAACCAATAATTTTAACCAAACTTGTCAGAATTAAGCCAATGTGAGATTTCATCAGAAGAAATATTTTTAAACATGGTGCGTTTGACACCATGTTCAATATAACAAAATCCTCACTAGGTGATTCAGCATCTTGTGTGCTATGAACAGTGCTAAGCCAATGTTTGTTTCAGATTATAAAAAAGGGGGTTGGTGGTGGTGGTTAACCAAGGGTGGCTGTTGATATACTGACGGATAATTTTTTCTAATTTTCAAATTTCTAATTCTCAAAAATTTAGTACATGCACAAGTAAATTGAGCATCAATTCATGAACTTACAATATTGGAATACGCATTCTAAGTTAATATTAAAACTCTTTAAGACCTTCAAATCAATCTATATTTAATATCCGAATAAATAAAGCGTGCAAGAAATTATAGAAATAATGGATATATATATATATATATTAACAAGTTCGAAATTGCACGTCAAAGGTGGCAAATGAGGTGCGTTCGTACTATTTTTATAAATATTTTTTTCACCGTATAATTTACTGAAAGTTTTAGTGCACTTCATAAGAGCATATCAATTTCATTCTGTTCGAAAGGCTGTAACATTATTAAAGTACACTTGAAAAAAAAAATTCCCATTGGCCGTAATGTAACGGAAAACGTTTGACTGTCCCTGCAATTAAACTATACATCCGCTTTTCATAAAATTTGAAATGACTCGACAAAATTTTACAACAATTATATATTTTAAATTTCAGACCATTCGATTGGGTAGTTTTTGCTCTGTTATATGCGGACGGACGGACAGACAGACGGACCGAACGACGACTATAAGTGTTAAGTATTTATATAATTACGAACGCACCTAAAAAGAACGAAGCACTTACAAATATTTAAAAAAAAAATCCGTTCTATTGATATTTCAAAACTGCTTTAATTGTGTATATTTAAGATATTGAATGGTAATTAAAGAAAATTAATAATAAAACTATTTATTGTTTCGTTATTAAAATTTATCATTTAAAATTTTTAACAACTCACCTCGTTCATTGGAAATTATCATAACAAATCTCTAAACTCCTAACTAAAAATAGAACTTGATTTTTTTATAGTTTGGATAAAATCACTTGAACCTATTCGAAAATAATGAGTTCATGAAGAAATCATACATTAATCCAATTTGTAATTAGTCGAATATCTATATACAATAAAACCTCTAAATAACGGAAACCTCGGGAGCGTGGAAACTGTCCGCTGTTCGGAAAACCTCAGAAATTCAAAAATTGCTAAGAAATGCTTACTGTTTCATTGACTTTTATCTGTCCTAAAACCTCTATTATATGATTAATCAGAAATTAAAATTATTTTTTTAAGCAATAAAACTGAAATAAAATTGTGCCTACCTTTATCCACTGTTTATTACATTCTTACGAAAAAAATCTGTTATAAAAGTTTGCTTTTGCTTGTGATTACATGTAATTTGTTTTTCAATGTGGAGTTTTAACTCTGTCAGTATTTATAATCATTTTGAATCATCTCTTTTTTTTTCCAAAGAATTTGTGTAACTGCTCACTGTATTTTGCCGCTTGGAAATTCTCGATATCGCAGGAAGCATCTCCAGTTTCAGTATCTGCTTCATTGTCACTAATAGAGTCAGCTTTTGTCGAAAATTCTGAGGGAATATAAGCGCATACATCAACTGATTCTTCTTCAGTAGATAATTCATCCTCAATTTTAATGAAATTTTCGGCAGTTTCTTCACTCTTAATATATTTCGTTAATTTACTTATGTCGCTTAATTCTCCATTTGTGTCGAAAATGTATGTTTCATTCTTTGACAATTTGTGATATTTAACAATTTCTGACAATTGTGTCTTTCAATTTGTGACACATTGCCCTGTTAAATTTAGAGGCTTATTACTTTTTTCCATTTTTTTTCTCGTTAAAAAAAGTAATTTTTCATCGTTTATTGCCAAACTTACTGTCCGCTATTCGGAATGTCCGTTATTCTGAGGTTAAACATACATAAATTTAGGTTTTGGGAGTGGGGATTGGAAAACTGTCCGTTAAATAGAAGTGTCCGCTATTCGGGAGAGTCCGTTATGGAGATTTTGCTGTAGTAACTTTTGATACATTATTTACTGCTGAATTTTCAATTATAATAATTAGATTTAAATCTTATGATATTTTCTTTGGCGATTTAAAAGGTAATTATCAAAATATTTTACTTTTCTGTAAATGAATATTGATTTTCTACTGAAAAATATGTGGAATTGTTTAAGAAAGCATATTGTATAGAAGTCAAGTTTTGAGCTTTGTTGTTACTACTTTTTTCGAATAGAAATTTTTGTCTTATATAATCACATAAATTCTGAGATTAAACGTAACAAAGATTTCCATAGAAACAGAACCCGATTAGGATTGTCTGGGGATCAAGGCCGAGCAGCTTTTTAGGGCCCTTGCAAACCAAAATAGTAGCTACAGATGTTTTTTGATAGTATTCAGAAAGTTTCCTTCATTTTATAAAAATGCTCATGAAACTCATGTTAATGTAAATTCAGTTTTACTGTTTAATGCTATATAATACCTTAAATATTTCTTCATCAAATATTTTTCTTTAATGATTCTCATAAAAATATTTTTTCTACGGCATTTCTAATTTAAACTTTTTTAGAGAACAAAAAAGCGATGACAAAGTGCTAATAAAGGTATAAGATATCAAATCATGAAAAAAAAAAAAAGCTCTAGGAGAATTATGAAATTTTTTCGAAATAATTTTACTCGATTTGAGGCCCTTGGCTGCAGTGGGCCCAAGGCCGCGGCCTAGTTGGTCTGTGGGTAATCAAGTCCTGTATACAAAGAAAGTGGCGACAAAAGAGGCTAAAGTTTGTTACCCATGATACTATTAAGGCGCGATTTTATAAAACATTATATCATCATATTTCCAAAGTTTTGGGCTGAAAAAAAGGTAAAAAAAATTATTAAAAAGTACATAAAGTGACTTCCGTTATCTATTATAATTTTAACACCTTGCCTGTGGATTTGAGAAAAACGTGCCAAAAATGAAATTTCTTTTTCTCTAAAATTTTGTTCGTTATCATTAAAGTGTTATAAATAGATTATTTTTTAAAGCAAAATTTTAAACGAAATAACTACTATATTCAATATTCTTACATATATGGGAATTGTAAATGGATTACAGTAATTCTTGCTCAAATTGTAGCAAAATGAATCAAATGACATAATTTTCAAGATAAATATAATAAACTAATACTACAATATTATTTATATCAACTGTCATGAATTCCATGTCCTTTAGATTCCTTCGAATTTCACAAAGTTTTTTTTCTCTTGCCCGAACTTATGTCGGGCATTCCAAAATTGGCGCATTTACGTTCCCCGAGCTGAAATCGGGTGTCACAGACAAAAGGTTAATGCTGAAATCTAATATACTCTTTTGCGGATAAATCCCTTTGGAAAGATGTGTCTAAACTACAAAAAGAATCACATGTTTTAAACTGCACTGGTTTCCAAAAATTAAAGAAAAATCACAAAAAGAGAGATAACTCGTTCAAAAATAAACCTATCTGTGTAAAATTTGCATATGTTGTTAACTAAAAGATACTGAATAAAATTACAAAATGCAAATTAGTGGCGCTGCAATCGGATTGCGTCATCTGTGAGGCGCATAAAAATGCAAGCTAGAGAGTACGGCCCCTTGGGTCGCTGTGATTATGATATAAGAAAACTGAGATAGCCAATTCATTAGTATGACCTCGAAGTATCGTTTGTCCACATAACTGCAATATAGAGCTATTGGGAGATTGGAGGTAGGTCGAAGTCAGACAGAGGTTGCCAGAGGACAAAATCGAGACTTTCTGTTGTTCATAGGCTTTGGAAACAATTTCAAACCACTGAATTGCCCTCCAAAAGGTTTAGCCAAGGATGGGCAAGAGCTACGACAAGCACCGATGACGATAATTGCGGTTATGTGCACGAAGGAATAGAACAGCAACACCCTCTCATCTTAGATTCTCTCTTGTTGCAGCCACTGGAAGGTTGGTATGAAAGTCTACTGTGCGTAGAAGGCTTCATGAAGATGGTCTTTATGCGATGCGACAAGACATTTGTGTGCCGCTCACCTCATGTCACCGGAAGGAACGTTTAAGGAGGGCACATCAACATGTCCACTGGACAGCTGATCAATGGAGGCGTGTTCTCTTCACGGATGGGTTCCACTTCAGCCTCTAAATGCGACAATTGGCGTTGATTGATTTGGGGAGAACATGGAATACGCTATCATCAATCAAACATTCGTGAAAGATATTTATATGAAGGAGGCAATGTCTGTGTGTGGAATGGTATCTCTTTGGGCGGACGTGCAGACCGCCATGTCTCTCCACGTGGAGCTGTGAATGCTCGCGTCTATAGAGATGACATTCTTGATGCTTATGTGCGCGCTTATGCCGGTGCAATAGTTAATGATTTCCTGTTACACGACGATAACGCTAGACAGCGCAGGGTTCACATCGTAGAAGATTATCTTCAGCACCAAACAATTCAACTCATGGAATGGCCAGCTCGATCATTGGATTTGTATCCCATCGAGCATGTTTAGGATGCCTTAGGAAGATGTGTAGCTGCTCTCAATACGCCTCCTCAGACCCTTGCCACGCTTACAACGGCTTTACAAGAGCAATGGCTCATACTTCCCAGCGAACTTATCGATCGCATAATTGATAGTATCACACATCCCTATATGTGCTGTATGGCTTCTAGGGGAGGGGGGATCATACTTCATATTAAAGGTACTTTTCCTATACCAAACTGGCTCTTTTATTTTGTTTATTTTATAGTTGTGTTAATTTCTGAAACACCTCAATCGTCTGGTAATTTATTTTAAAGCTATTTTATACCTTACTATGTATTGTACATTGTGACTCAGTTTTATTAAAATCTGCTTGTAACATTTTGAGTAATCGCTACTTTTGTTGTTTTTCTTTAATTTTTGGAAACCAGTGTAGTTGGGAGTGCCATTTCCTAACTTCCTTCTATCTCATACATCTCAGTATTTCAAAAAGTAATTACAAATGTTATACTTCAGCATTATTATTTCAATACATATACCAACTTTGACTTTCACTTTACATTTCTGTCAATTATTCTGAGTAAAAACGAGTTAACACGATCATAATATTTAATAAAATCAATATTTTTCTTTATTCTGTCGTACGCCAGCTGTTTTCGAATAGCTGGCTTAGCAGGATGAGAAGTTCCCGTTGCTGTACAAGCTTTCGGTGTACAGCAGAACTACGAAAAATCGAGAAAATTACATGAAAATCGCTATTACTGCTCTGTATATATACTGCGCAATATTTTCAAATTCAACGAGGATCTGCTTGCCATAGCCAAAAACATATGTATGAAATTTGGTTAAATTATACGTATAACTTCATGCACTTTTTAACAATAGTGAAATGGCACAAAAGTCGCTATTCCAGCGCCCCCTTCTGGCGGAATATTTCCAAATTCAAGAAGGACTTGCTTGCCATAGACAAAAATATATGTGTGAAATTTGTTTCAATTTTATTCATAACTTCATACACTTTTCGAGGGCACAATGGCGACACACGGACTGACAGACAGACATTTTATATAAACATGTTTTTCGGGGTCTCTGACCCCTGCAACTTAAAAATCTGTCAGTCGAAAACAATTTCGATTACAATATTTTCTTCTATTAGATAGAAGAAAGTCCGAGAAATAAATATAATTATTTTTACATAAAAAGTTTAGTTATGACAATAACGGTAAAATTTAAGTTGCATAAATCTTTAACTTTACATGGTAGCGTTCGTTATCTAACACGTGAAATAGTGATGAATCTTAGATATATATATATATTTAAGTGTAATAATAAGAAAAAATATACTTCAAACAGATGACTCGAAATCATCCTAGTCAAAAAATGATCACACATATCAAATATCATATCCGCACGGAATATTTCTCAGAGGTGCACCACTGACCGACACAAACAGACAGATTAATTACCATATAAAATATAACCACCTAAAAAAAAAAGATTCTGGATATATTTTCATTTACTATGTCATCCAGAGTGTCTTAAAAATAAAATTAAATGATAACATTATGTATTTTCAGTTATAAAAATAAGATTACATGTCATAAGTGTTATAGCGATAGTATTATATCCTCTAGCGATAAATTGGATTCTTGTTATGCAAAAGAAATCACCATTTCAAGAAAATTTAAGAGAGGATTCGCATTAAAGCTTTCTGAGAAACAAGTTGATTTACATGAATGTATTTATAAATCTCCCTAATAAAATATCATTATATGTGATAGGTTTGCTTAGGTTAGTAATCTATGGAAATAAATATATGTTGCAAATATTTAACTAATCGTGTTCTCTACATTACTGTTTCAACAATTTTATTTTTTTTTTTAAATCTAGATAAACAATTTAAAACTACAGGATTGCAATACCCCTTCTTGCAAGTCAATAAAAAACAGAAAACAGGCAAAGCGAGATATCGATTTAAAAAAAATTATATTTGAAAAACTTTATCTTATGGCATTTTGATTAATTAAGTTCTGAAACTTAGATCAGTTAAGCGGGGTATGAGAATTATATTGAATTATATTATATTGTATTGAATTATATTATAATGAATTATTTGTATTGAATTTTATTGTATTGAATTACATACATGGTATTGCATTACATTGTATTGTATTATATTATATTGAAGATATTGTCGTAATGTATTGTTGAAATACCTCTCGTGATCTTTCGTTTGCTCTTCAGAGTATTGAAAACTTCACGCTTTCCTATGAATTTACCAGGTTCTAATCAAATCTTGGATCCACTGATCCACTGTCTGGGGGCAATCAATATTGCTGAAATATTTCCTTTAAATTTATTTTTCTTATATAAGTGTGTGTGTGTATGTGCGTGTGTGTACATGGCCTGTCTGAAAAATTTCTGACATTTGTCCCAAAATAATATTTAAGTTACCTGACGGGATTTGTACCCTAATCACATTCAAAATAGGATTTTTCGCGTTCACACGCTTAAGCCACCTTTCCTTCTACTACCAAAAAATCTTCTGGAAGGATTCTTTTGGAATGGAGTTCAACTCCGCCGTCGCGTTCTGAATATTTTATCTCTACTCTCAAAACGGGATCCTTTCAATGGCGCCTTGAATTTGCGAAACAACCAGAAGTCGCAAGGAGCCATGTCTGGAGAGTAAGGTGGCTAACGAACGACTGGAATTGCATGTTTCGCCAACGAATTCTAAATCAGGTGCGAAGAATGAGCCGGAAAATTGATGAATCTCACAACACCTGCTAAATCTTACGCTTTTATTCTTCTCTTACGCTTATTATTTCGCTTTGACAATCACCAGTCTTTGACGAAATTTGATGCAAATGTTTGCCCAATTCGTTCAGTCATCTTGAGATAAATCAAAGTCCGGGGAACACTTGTGACAGCACCTTACTCGGAGGCCAGCAGACAACGAATGACTCTCTGGATCCGAAGGAACTGAGAGGAGTACTGGAGCGTTAGAATCGCTACTAGTAGGTATAAAATAGAGCTTTCGTTTGATGTAAAATTTGGTAACAATATCTCTTTCGGACATATAAAACACATGGAATAAAATAATTACAATTGTTTGCAGTAATAAATTGTTTCTTTCTAGAAAGTTTCGTTCACGTCAAAAATGCCTTTTTAACATCAAGTGATTATTTTTTTCTGTGTTGGACTAGGTACATTAAAAGCAAAGCTATTTTTTTTCTAGCACATTTATTGACTGTTGTTGGTACATTCTTGATTTGAAAGTACAACGTGTCAAATCTAGTGTAATCCTGGACTGTCTAAAGCGAAGGACAGTAACAGACAACTTCCATTTCAATGCGTATATGGGGCATTCTCACAATCTTTTGACTTTCAGGGAAAAAAATCTGACAAAATTAAACTTGCTAAAATAACATTTTAATCTAATAGACAAATGCCTTAATGATTCAAAATAAAGAAAATATGGTCAGCAGCGAAATTTTCCTTATTTAACTGGGGTTTAAGTTAAACTTGCGAGTTTAATTTTCCTTACGATTTTACCCCTATAACTTTTTATTTTCTTCTAAATTTTTACTTATAATGAATTTGCATAGTACACACAGGACATTCAAAAAAGAAATAATAATAATGTAGTGCTTTTAATACAGAATTTTTGTATAACATTGTCTTAAAGGAGTGTTAAAGAAGGGACGGTAAGGTAAAAAAAGGGGATGATATTGGAAAAAGGGACGAAATGGTAAAAAAAAGGTACGGTAAGGATGGAACGGTATGGAAAATTACCACCTATTTTTAGGAAAATCATGTTAAAACTAAGTGATAGCCACAATGTTCATTGATTTTTAGAAACAGTTGTTAACATTAGATTAAATTATTTTTTTTTTTTAATTTACCTCGAAAAGTGCGGGAATAAACCTTGGGGATGGCGAGACTACCAATAAAGCCACGATGCTTGAAATTAATATTTAAATGCTGATTTAAATTCTACAGTAAATTTCCTGCCAAAGAATTTTAGATATTATTTCTCTAGTATACTTCTGCATGAGAAAAAACTTGAAAAAAATTCTGTGGCTGCATCTGAAATGATTTTCTATATAACTTTAGAAGAGGGATGGTAAAGAATCTGAAACCCAGGGACAGAGTTTAAAAAATAATAACAGCCCTAAAAATCTGTGCAGGTTAATTTTTAGCTATATATTTATATAAAACAATAGTTCCAGTTTGAGAAAAAAATTGCATCGAATTATTTTTATTGAAACAATTTTATTCAGACCTCCAAACTTAAAAATCAGCATCAGGGACACGGGACGGTATAGGAGTTTTCCAAGTGTTTGGACCCCCCAACACAGTCCAAGACTTATTTATGTCGTTAATATTGTTGTGCAATCATGTAATGGGATGTTCCCCAGTATATGACATAAAAAAAGTGTTTTAAAATAAAAATTATTATTCAGGGACATAAAAGTCAAAAGATTGTGAGAATGCCCCATATACTGAAACAATCATTGCTTCCTCTGCGGCATTTAAGTAATTAAAAACTTCATGAACTTACGGAGAAGTTCAATGTCTCTACATTGACCTGCACTCTCGGAAATACTTTCTTCAATTCACGGAAGTTCCCCTGGCAGCAATGCTGCCTGAATTTTTCCGTTCAATGACGAATATCCGTTTATTTTTTCTCCGTTATAGAAGATAAAATATACAAGAATTGAAAAAAGTGTGGAAAAAATAAAAGTTCTGAACTGGACTCGAATCAGCTATCTAAGTGTTTCCAGACGAGTACGCTAATCATTGAGCTACAGTTGCAGAGTTGTGAGATTCCTTGAAGTAAATATGTACGCTTCAGATGGCTATGGCTTGATTAATTTCATTAAAAAGCTTTTCATTTTGAAGTCGATATCTGGAAGATTTCGTCTTTAATGAGATTGTGCCTGGGGTTTCAATATCTTAGTATTAGTGTATGATAAAAATATAATTATAAATATTTTTAATTTGATTGCTATACATAAAATATGAATAGTATATTTTTATTCGATAAGAATTTTTTTTTCTTTTTTGAGTAGAATCGACTTTTTTTCCATTTACTATTTAAATTAAAATATCTTTTAAACCAGATCATTTAAAATATATTTTAAATGCGAATATTTTTTTATAAACAACTTCGTAAACTCAACTTTATTTAACTTGATTTAACTTTAAAAAAAAAAAAAAAAAAAAAAAAAAAAAAAAAAAAAAAAAACTGTGCGTACTTCTGAATGAATGAGGAAAGTAATTGTTATTCATTTTTAAATTCGAAAAGTTTTTTTCTTTTTAATTAAATTAGAAATCTTAATATATAGAATTTTTCATTTTTCATTCTTTAAATAAATTCGGATTTTCGTATTAATAAAGCGCATGCGTGCTCGAAATGAACGAAATTTCCTTCTTTTTTTTCAAACTTTTGGGAAGAATTCACTGATAAAATGCATTTTTTAGGAGTACGGAAATTAGTTTGTTAAAAAATGAGGAATAATTTTGTGAAAATTGTAGAGTTTTTCTGACAGTGTGAGCAATACTTTCCAATAGTCAGACAACATTTTTTTCTGTAACCTGCATTTATTCTGAATAGCACTATGGTAATAGCACTGTTAAAGTGAAAATTAAGGTTTTTTTAGCTAATTTAATGACCAATGTTGGTATATTAATGATTGGAGTTTCCTAATCAGAAACAGATTAACTGGATTCAAATCCGAAGCTGTGACTGTCTAGGTCTAGAGGGATGGAAGAAATAAGACAACACCCATAACATATTTGTACACCAGTTGTTGAGCAATGCTTTCCTGAAATCTTAGTTTTCTTTTTACTATCCCATGCATTTATTCTGACCAACAGTACGTAGGTTTACAGAATTATTATAGTTTTAAATAAAATCAGTTGTATTAAACGTATCAGAATACTTGAAACTGTGAAGTTCTTTCATTAAAAAATTAAAAAAAAAAAATCAGAATAATATATCATTTCCCGCATGATAAAAATCATCATTATAATTAGTGAATATTTCCATTTCAGTAAGTTATTTAGATTTCGCTACATGAAACAGTGTAAAGGGTTGAACATAAATGAAATTTTTTGTTGTATTTCTTTTTGTTTCGTGCTTACTGCTTATTAGCTCCTTAAAACATGAATAAAGTTTTAAAATTTTCTGAATAAAACTTGGATATTAACAAATGTATTTTTTTCTTGTAAATAACTCTAATTATTTTTGTTAAGTATTAGAATAAAAAAATAAACGAAGAAACTTCGACTCAGAATACTGTAGCTGATTGCTTTGTGTAATTATAATATTAAAATATTATTTATAATTTGTATTTTCATGTGTTCTACATCTACTTTAACTCGTAAGCTATAATTTCTGCTTTAGGAAACTGCTACTTTTTTTAAATATTAAGTTTTTGGCTTTGTTAATTAAGGAAAACAAATAGAAAAACTATTGATAACAAGCGACATAATCAAGTTTTGATAGCAAAATTATGTATTCCGTAAAAACGTAATTAAAAGAAATACTGTGGATGTGAAATTACCTCTTTATTATGGAAAAATGTGTACAAAACTTCATTATTATCAATTTTTATGGAAAAAAGAAAGACAAATCATAAGAAATTTCTTTGGAAGAATTAAAATGATTATGACTACTCAATAGTAAGAATAATCATTACATCACACAAAGGCTTTTCATTAAATAATAATCATTTTATTATAAGTTAATTTTATTGAATTTTTATCTTTGTTTGTACAAATTATCAAATTTATATGCTTCGTAAAACTATTCCCATACGTTTTATATGCATTTAACAAGAAAATAATTAAAACTAGCGAACAGGAATTCTGCGTTTTCAAAATTTAGTGTCGCCCCCGGCATTTCCATTACTTCATTTTCTTCTAATGGACTGATGGCTTCTGTTATTATGAAACAGCCATTATAAATGAAGTGTTAGGTGAAGATGAAAGAGCAGCTGTAAAAAGTTAGAACTCTGATTTTCTGGTCAGAATGGGGGGAAAAATGGACATGACTTTTTTTTTTTTTTTTTTTTTTTTTTTTTTTTTTTTTTTTTTTTTTTTTTTACGGCTGCTCTTTCATCTTTACCTAAAACTTCATTTATAATGGCTGTTTCATAATAATAGAAGCCACTAGTCCATCAGAAGCAAATAACTCGGTTAAGCGGGACTTTACTGCAGTACACTTAAAAATTAAGACTTAAAGCACACGTTTTATTTTATGTAAAATGACGTCATTCGCATCCGCTTAAGAATTCCACTTTTACGATCTACTCTTAAACATCTAGAGTAAAGCATGCATAGCACATCACTATCACGAAATAATGCACAAATGCAGCAAAAAGATTCCGTCATTCAAGAAAATCGAAAAAAAAACCTGCTATCTAGTGATTCATAGATACTTACAATTAAATATTGTATATAATAGCTCCATTGTTTTAACAGAAATCATTCGTTTATATTTTTTTCAAAATAGCACGTATTTTAATTACATTTTCTTTCGGTTGTTACGAGAAAATGGCAACAAAAATATATAATTACTATTTTAAAACTATTTTTTCTTTACTTTCTACAGAAATGGAGTACTTCCGTTGCCAATATTAAGCTAATGGCTCCAAGAACTACATAAAAATTAATATTTCAAAAGTAAATGGAGATACAGTTTTCAAACAAAATGCATTTAAAAGAACTTTTTTTCCAATACGACGGTATAAAAATTAAAAATGTGCGATGCTTAGAAATTTAAAAATTGCTAAAGAGTATTTAATCGTGATGCTTTGTTTTACGGCTAGCGTCTGTAAGGTAACGTTATTTTTTGGACACAAAATAAGCTGGGAGAAAGAAATAGCATACCGTACCGGAGGCTAATAATCAATGTATTGAAAAGAAATGTATTAAAATATATTTTCCATAAATAAAAATAATTGAATGATAGAAAGCTTCCGAAAAATACTGAAATATATTATTTAAGTATTCACTTAAATAATATATTGCTTCAGAAATATATTATTTAAATATTATAAAAAGAATTGATACGATTAAATACAGTAACATTTTTAAAACTTTGAAGGAATTTGTTTTGTATTTGTAACACTTAATTTTAATTTAAAAAAATTACGAGAATTTTAAAATAAAATTTTGCTTTTAAAATGTGCTTATTTTTTTTATACAAGGTGAGACCGAAAAGTAAGGTGACTGACGTCATAATAATCACTGTATTATATATTTGCAGATAAATACCTCACTGTTGATCAAAGTAGTTCCCGCCGTCTACAATACACTTTTGACAACGTTCATACAAGTTCTGGAAACTTTTGAAAAAGTCCTCCTTTGAGACTGTTTTAAGTTCCTTGGTAACAGCAGCTTGAATGTCGTTTGTGGATCAAACGGCGAAACATCACGTTTCATCTCCTGTGACGATGGACTGTAAAAACGCATCATCTTTGTCAGCTGCATTGATGAAGTCGCCGCAGGAGTCCATTCGCTGCTGTTTTCGTTCATCGCTTAAATAATGAGAGACAAACGTCGCACAAAGTTTCCGTTTACCCAAATCCTTCGTCAATATTATTCGGACGATTTCACGAGGAAGATTCAATTCGTTCGCCATTATTCGGACGGACAAACGGCGATCTTGCATTAATAACTTCCTAACTCTTTCAACATTTGCCGTGGTTCTGCGCGTCACTGGTCTTCCACTGCGATGCTCATCCTCCACGCTTTCACAAACTTCGCGGAAACGCTTGAATCACTGAAATACTGTCTTGCGAGATGAAGTTTCTTCGCCATACACACTTCGAAGCATTTCCAAGGTTTCCATAGCAGATTTACTGATTTTAAAACAGAATTTCATATTCGTTTTTTGCTCCATTACGCAATGCACTACCACCTCTTATGTTTAAGTGACTTCACGAACAAACACTAACCAAAAAACTTTGCAAATGATCCTGAACTTTAACGTTACATACCGAAGATCGTAATGCGCATGTGTCCGGTTATCGTGCTGTTCTCATTTTCGAAAGGAGGGGTGAGTCACCTTACTTTTCGGTCTCACCTTGTATACTATCTAATGAAATTTACCGAACACTTTGGTAAGTCTAGAATTACAACAAGATAATTACATGTTCTTGATAGGGTTTAAACAATTATTTTAAAAGGTGAGCTTATCATTACAAGGTAAACGATAAAGAATGTTAGAAACAGGATAGGTTTTTATCTCTTTTTTAAGAAAATCGAAAAAATAACTCCGTTTTCACGATGACAATAAATAAGTGGCTATATCGATTTCACCCCTGAGACACTGCGTGGTGCAGTTAAGTAGGCTGTAAAAAGTGCAAGAATATTTTATTCCAATTAACCCGATTTCTAAAGCAATTAAAAATGAACAACGCCATAAAAAATCCCACGAAATTTATTCCAAGAAATAAGTGGTGATATCGATTTCAGTCCTGAGACACTGCGATCTGTAGTTAAGTAGGGTGTGAAAAATGGAAGAAATATTTTATTCCAATTGACACGATTTCTAGATCAATTAAAAATGAGCAGCACCATAGAAAATTCAACGAAATTTATTGCAAGAAATAAGTGGCGATATCGATTCCAATCCGGAGACACTGCGATCCGTAGTTAAATAGGCTGTGAAAAAATGGAAGAAATATTTTATTCCAATTGACCCGATTTCTAGAGCAATTAAAAATGAACAACACCATAGAAAATTCCACGAAATTTATTGCTAGAAATAAGTGGCGATATCTATTCCAATCCTGAAACATTGCGTGCTGTAGTTAAGTAGCCTGTGAAAAATGGAAGAAGTCCTTTATTCCAATTGATCCGATTTTTAGAGCAATTAAAAATGAACAATGCCATAAAAAAACACAATATTTGTTACAATAAATAAGTGGCGATATCGATTAAAATACTGAAATACTGTAAATATGTAGTAAAATTAAGCACCAAAATTTTCATTCTAGTTGGTAACTTTATTTTGTAATCCGCGCGTAATCTGTAATACCAATTTTCTGCTTGACAAATGTCTGATAGTTTGAAGTGTCTTATAAATATTAATTCTGCATCTTGTAATTTTTTAAATGTGTGAAATGAAAAAACGTACTTATATCTTTCATCCCTCTTAAAACTGTGTTTTAAAATCGTATAAATTTTAAGATATTAAATGTTGAATTTTGTCTTTTTTTTTTAATTTTCCAATTTTAAGAGACTGCAGACCTCTTAAAGTAGAGCACTCTATTTATGTAGTAAACACATTTAATTTCCCATTTAATTTTGTATTAAAATAATTATGAAAATTGGGCAAATAATATTAGAAATTACATAAACACGAAAGATTAAATGGTTTATTATGCAAATTTGCAAACTCTAACCCTTGCAGTACGCTGTTAACTATTCCTAAACTAATTTTCCTCCTGACATGGTAAAAAAAAAATCATTTACTATAGAATTAATTATTTCAGACTTGTACTTAAAACATAGAAATTATTATTATTATTATCATTATTATTATCATCATATAATAATAATTATTATTGTTGTTGTTGTTTTGATAATGTTTGCTTCTTTCCATAAATATATGTGCCGAGTTTAGTTGCCACCACAGTGCGTTGATATTTCTGTACTCGAGGCTGCTTATGCAACCGTTCTTTTTTTTATGGAGATGAGGGAACATATTATCAGTTAGTCATAATTTAGTTGAGAAATCTTATGCTTGTAGTGGCCCAATGATATACCAATCAATTCATCTGACAGTTTCAGGATAATTTTTGAAGTTTAGAGCTCATAAAACATAATCTTATGTATAAATTGATACCTTTCTTACTGGACTATAACATCCATTATACCTAAATGCCAAGAATGTATTATCATGCGCAGCTTATATTTAACCGTAGTAATATCAGATAGATATTTGTATACATTTATGTTAATGGTAATTTAATATATAGATATTTCACACCACTATGTAAGGATATATATAAGGATTATGGTAATGCCGTAAATGGCATACGTCGAGTTTAATTACTCAATAAGGCATTATCATATCCTCACTAGTGATATCAAGTTGAATTCTGTTACCAATTAAATTAAAGTGGAAACTGCCAATGCACAGTTGAAACACAAAATTCACTATAAATTTCTTAGGTAATATAATGATCAGTTTGTATGAAGACGTTGAAAAATTACATAAACTAGGGTATCCAATTCAGGATTCTCCGGATTAAAAATTTGTGTGAAAACTATTTTTAAATTGATAACTCAAATAGATTTTTTATATTTAATCTATACTTTTTTCAGACTGCCCACTAACAAAACCAAAAAGCACTTGTATATGAAAAACAACAATCTTGCATTCAAATATAGTTTTGAATTTTTTGAAAAGCAATACTTTCGTATCAGCCGTATGCCAGGAATTAAAGACGAAGAAATAGCCAAAGATTTAGATACTTGAAGCAGCCTTTCTGATTCAATGTGTATGTTAAATTTGTATATTACATTATTATTGTATTTTTTATTGACGAAATTTTAACTTCGTTATGGAATATCAGCCTGAAATAAATACTGAGCTATTTATGTAGCTTTAAGTGCAACGGGTTAATATTTAGTAAAAACAAATATGCCTGAAAACAACTTTTAAATCATAAAAAATCAGTCAATTGAGATACAGTTTTCAAACATATTGCATTTGAAATAATATTTGTTTCTTATTTGGCGGTGGAAAAGGTAAATTATGCAACTTTTAGAAGTTTAAAATAGTGCAGAAAAAGCGAAATTCATAAGTCATTACGTTGTTGATATCAATAATGACGTTTGCATTACTCACGGACACATTTTTGCTTTATACAGGGTGTCCACTCTCAACGGTGCCCAATGGCTAATTCCTAAGCTGTGAGTCATAGACATATAGTTCAAATTACAAAAATATTTTAAATGAGGTAAAGAAATATTTTAAAAGCAATTTGGGTCAATAAAAACAATTTTTAAAAAATTACGAAAATTAAATTTTTATACGGTCCCTCGGTCCTATAAGCAGGGATCGCAGCATATAGGACAAAATCGTTCTTACCAGTATCTTTGATCAATAATCCTCATCATATATTCCTATTGCATATCTTATTAAAATGTCTCTTGAAGATCTTTGATAAAAGGTATTGGTAGGAACAATAAAATTTGTTCTATATACTGCGACCCCTGCTATAAGTATATTTAGTAAAATTTTGCTATTACACTGACAAGTAAGACAAAACAAGTTCCGTTTATATAACACCAAAATTGACCGAGTTATGAAATTTTAAAAATGCATGACTTATTCCACTTTACTAAATCTGAACACTGATGAGTTCTGCCATGCATTGTGGGGTCATATACCAAATACTTAAAGTATTCGAAGAACTTATTTCATCTGTATCTTCGATTTGAAAAAAATCGTACAAGCGATGAGTTAACTTTTATTATGTTTCAGATTGACTAAAATCCTTGTATTTTAACATATGTTTTATTTTGTTTGGATTTGAGATTGTTTCTTTCATGATTTCTTTTAACAAAAATTATGTTATTTTATAAGTTTTTAATTAACTTCAACGATCGTATGTGTGTTTTTCCAGTTCAAAATTTGTACTCGAACTTTAACCCACATTCAAATATCCGATCGAGATTAAATTTTACATACTGGTGTAAATCCGATGACAATCTAACATTATGATTTTCTCTGGTTACCATTTGTACTTATTTTACAGGTCAGGATAACACAAAACATTTCGGATAGATTACCGCCAAGAAGTTTAGCAAGAAGTTAGAACAAGTTTTAGATTAGATAACACAAGATTGCAATAGTTGTGTTTTTTTATATTTTATGTATTTTTTAGCACTGAATCCGAAAATTACTTTAATTTTTAACCACCATGTCAGGATTTTTTGCAAATCATAAATTGTCAAAGTTAAAAAATTACAAAAATTGGAGACTATAAAATAGAAGAGATGACTGTATTTTTTAGCTTTTGATAATTGATTTTTATGCACTTTTTAACACTGAATCTGAAAATGACCTTCATTTTTAACCATTACGTTAGAATTTTTTTGCAAATCGTAAATGTCAAACTTAAGGGGACCGGGAAAGCCCTATCTCCGCCATGTTAATTTCACCAAATTTATGTACCTTTTTCTCAGAAATGGTGAAAGATAGAGGTCTAGATTTTTTAGAGTAGTTAAAATAACATAATTTACGTATTTTAACAGACTGTTTTCTTTCTAAGTGAAACTCAAAATTAATTATTAATTATTTACTGAAAGTCATTTTTAAATTAGTGTTTTTGGTAAGATTTCGCTGCCTAAAATAAATAATACTCAACAAATCATTAAATCCCTGTGTTAAAGTATACAATATAACATAATATAGTAGAACCTCTTTTATCCGAAACTCTTTTAATCGAAACTCTCGGTTAACCCAAAATCCATTTTTAAAGTTTTTTTTTTTTTTTTTTTTTTTTTTTTAATTATCACATTTCTTGTGTGCAAAATCCATTTTTAAAGCTTTAAAAAGAAACTATCATATTCCTTGTGTGCAAGAAGTCCTTTCCAAACTACGAGCATATAAATATTTTCAAACCCCTTTCTTAGAGTTCTTTTGAATTTAACTTGAGCTCCCGTAAACTGAGGAGTGGAACAAAATAGTAATTCTGAAGTTTTTTATTTTTTTGCAAAAGGTTTGGCATGGATTGAGTAGCAGAAATACTGTGATACTGGTGAACATTAAAAATCTCCGTAATAGAACTTCAAAGCAAAGGCAATCGAAACTGCGTCAAACAAAACATTTTTTCAAACACTTATGTAAAAGGTACTTAATTTGAAAATTAAAATTAAGGTAATTTATTCTTGTTTCTATTTTGCTATTGCTTTATTTTACTAAGCACTTGTTACCATAATAAGAAATATTGCACATATTTCTCCTTAATCTTAAAATGGAAGCATTCTCGATTATCCGAAAATTTCGATTTTCCGAAAGAGGGTCGCTCCCAATTACTTCGGACAATCGAGGTTCTACTGTATAAGTATTTAAAAAAATCCGAGTTCTTAAGTTTAATAGATATATTTTTTTTTTTTTAAAGGAACATAAACATAAAAAATCCTTTTTTTGGCTTATACTGGGATTCTTACAGCAAAACAGCAGAGGGGTCCGATGAAGTGGGGGAGAAGGTTCAATTTTAACTCTGAATATTCCAACTTTGAAATTTGCAATTAGCAAAAAATCCTGACGTTATGGTTAAAACTGAATGTCATTTACTGATTCAGCGGTAAAAAATACATAAAAAGCAATTATCAAAAGATAAAAACACAAAAATGACATATTTTATAGTATCAAATTTTCGCTATTTTTCTTTTTTTAACTTTACAAAATCTTTACGTGATGGTAAGAAATGAAGATAAATTTTGGATTCAGCGGTACAGATTACATAAGAATCAATTATCAAAGGCTAAAACTGTTAATTTTCATCATTTTATTTAACAAAAATTCTGTTTTTTCTTCTTCTTATATGTTTACTACAAAGTGTATATTTTGCATTAATGAGTCAGAATGATTAAAGATTTCAAATTTATATTGCAATGTTAATTTTACTCCCAACAGTTTTTTTAATATATCTGATGAAATTATATTTCTACTAAATTTGTGAATGACCCCTAATTTGTAGCAAAAAATATGCTCCAATTTTAAACAGTTATTACTCGGTCAATTTTAATCATAGAATAACGGGACTTTTTCTGTCTTTCTTGTCAGTGTAATAGGAAAATTTTACTAAATATAACTTATAGGACCGGGGGATCGTATAAAAATTTAAATTTCGTAGTTTTTTAAGAAATGTTTTTATTGTCCCAAATTACTTTTAAAATTTTTCTTTACCTCATTTAAAACATTTTTGTAATTTGAACTATATGTTTATGACTAACGGTTTAGGAATTAGCCATTGGACACCGTTGAGAGCGGACACCCTTCATATAGGTTTAAAAGTTCAAAACTTTATGCCCGACGGTACTTTAAAACACCATTAAAATAATTTGTTATACAATTAATTTAATAAATCGATTAGTAATAATACAATTTAGAATAAATTATAGATACTTAACTTTAGCTTGTTCCAAAAGCATTATTGGTTGCACAAAACAAATATATTTTTAAAAGGATTTTTTTCTTTTTCATTTGCATCTTTTCAGCTTTCTTGACGTTTAAAGATTGTGGAGATAAAGTTTCAGTTAGGAAATATATTTCTATATTTCTATTGTAAAAACATTATGTACATTTCCTAATTCTATAACATACTAAAAAAAAAAAGATTTTAAATAAAAGATTTCAGTGAAGTTATATATATTTCACAGAATCCCTATAAATTCAAATTTAATTAATTTGAATTGGGAAAATCCTACTAAAAATTATTTAATGATCGTGCAAATCTTATGTAGTTTTAAAAATTCAGGGAAAATGCTTTAGAATGTGAAATTATCTCGAATCCTTAATTTGTGATGGCTATTTCCATGCGTAATTGTATTGTAAGTCACATGCTACGATTTTTGTCTACCAGTATTTTAGAACGGAAAAATGTGACTTATTTTATGGGAAATATCTAATTAATTGAATAAGGTCAAGCAAACTTTACGAAAATAACTGTGGCCAACAACCATAGCAGTTATGAGTTATGTGACTTAAACTACAAAACCCAAGGAATTAGCGTGATGAAAAGGGTTAAATAGCTTTTCACACATATTTGTGAAAACAAAACTGTTTCTTTCACAGTGGTGTAGTCGTAAAAAAAGCAGAGGGCATACGTTCAAAGCAGAGGGTATACGCTCAAGACAGAGGGTAGACCCTACAGTGTATATACTATAGCTTTTTTGAGAAACAGAGGGTATACGGTGTTCCTTAAAAAAATCCAGAAGGAATACGGCGTATACCACCGTATACGCCGTATACACCTTCAAAAGTGCAATCCTCCACCCGGAACTCTACAATGCCTGATCTATCTGCAAACTGTTTTATACAAACGTTTAAAAAGCTTGAGGAATGAGGACAGATTACCGTAGATGTATAAGAGTTGTTTGAGTTTGATAAATTTCTCAAGCATGAAACATTATTTGACGACGATATAATTAGGGCAGTAACTGATGTTGTTCAATACGAAGACGATCTTGATGATGATCCAGTTAAAGTTGCACTGCTAAAATTCCTCAGACGGAAGGGGTAAAAGGAATAGAGTTGGCGCTACGCTATATGTTGAGCAGCGTCTAACAGCTTCCTCTGTTAAACGTATGATATTAAAGAGATGGGGAAGTAATGCTGCAAAATGCCGGGCATCTTGCCTTCAACAGAAGAAGGTCGCTGATTTCTTTATAGTTGATTAACTTAAATATACATAATGTAGAACAATTTCAACTTCTTATAAAGGTGTGTGACACGATTTTCAACAAGTTAATTTGTGTTAAATATTATTCATTATTTGTTATCAGTGATATTTTTCTTTCAATTCCGTTAATTATAACTAATATTCATTTCACAAAATATAGAAAATATGTTCTTTTTTAAAACTACCCAAATTAAAAAACTAAATGCATCCTTACGGATTTAATTAATTAAATTACGCAAATATTATTTAAATTATTTTTACTTCTCCATTTTTTCCGGTTTTCTCTTAACCGGTTTACCCTCGGCCCCTTTAGGCCGGTGAAGCGGGAGGCTACTGTACAACGAAATGTTCAAACAGGAGAAAATGTTACTTATTTTTAAGTACCAGTTTTTGATAGAGTGTTACAAATCGCAATAAAACATGGCAATGCTTTCAAATGTGATGTAAACAGAGAAAGTAATGTTAAAACATAAAAAATGTGCATATCATATGATCAATTAATGAAAGATTATTTATGAAACCTTATGAGTGTTTACATTATAAATAATTAAACCCATGTAGTGGATTCAAAATGAAATTTTATTGTTTAAATCACATCAAATATATTATTATGTAAAGAATAAGATTTATCAGTACTCTCCGAGTTACATAAATTATTGTCAATAAATGCCAATAATATATTATCATGCACACTGTAAAAAACAAAAAGGACTAAAATACGGAAATACTACTGGCAATCTAGACGCCAGTACTAATTCCGCATTTTAACTGAACTTTTTCTCGGTAAATTGCAGAAAATTTTCCGTTTCTTTGGAATTTAACGGAACATTTTCTGTAATTTACCGGGAAAAAGTTCCGTTAAAATACGGAAATAGTACTGGCGTCTAGATTTCCAGTAGTATTTCCGTATTTCAGTCCTTTTTTTTTTTTTTTTTTTTTTTTTTTTTTTTTTTTTTTTTTTTTACAGTGCATAGCCCACATTTAACCATAATAATTTCAGATAAATATTTCTACGTAATTATTGAACAGTAAATTAATTTACAGACATTTCGCAAAAAAATATTCTTCTATAAGAATTATGACAGTAATGCACTGATATAAATTGAAATCACTTATGTATTAACGGAATACTACATTATTACTGATATCAAGTTTATTTAAATTAACTATTAATTTGAAATAGTTAACCCCCTAGTTAACCTAGTAATTTGAAAAACCCCCCCTTTTTTTATGGGGGGAAGATGATATTTAAGTACCTTTTCTCATGAACCATAGAAGAAACATCAAAATTATAAAAAAAAAAGAAATTTTGGGAAGTAACTCAATTGAAAAGTAATCGTACGGATAAAAATGCAAACAAATTCTAGAAATTCACCATAGATTTCTAGCGCTACATATTTGTATTATTAGAATTAGTACAAAGAATTTACAAAATTCTATAAACACGAGAGTTTAAGGGGAAAACAACACTTGCTAAATCCTACGTGAAATAGCAGATATTAAAGTACCGTTTTCTCAGGAAATATTGAAGAGATATTAATATATATATATATTTTTTAATAATAGTTTTGGAAGTTCTTAAAATGAAAAATTATTGTTCAGCAAAAAAAGTTAATTCTAGAAATTCACCATAGATTTCTACAATAAAATCTGGGAAATTTTATAAACATTTGCCAAATCCTACGGGAAATAGCAGATATTAAAGTACAGTAATCCCTTAACATTCGCAAGTTTTGATTATTCGCGAAATAAAAAAATGAAGAATATTTAAACATTCGCGAATACTTAATTTGATTATTCGCAAATTTTGTTATGTAAAGAATATTTTTTCTTCAAATTAAACTCGCTTTGTTTTATCAATTTCGTAAACTGTTTGACGCTGAACAGTTACAATGCACTGTATAGCCTAACTTTCGAGAATTTCAGCCCTTGCATTGAGCCAAAATATTGATCGATAATTCTAAAAAACACGCAACATGACTTGATGCTAAAAATAAAAAAAAATCCTAAATTTTCCAAAATTCAAAATTTTTGTTGGAGTGAAATTTTTTTTTGCAAAAGTTGTAGGGAAATTTTAAAGCTAGAAGAACAACTTGTTGATAAAGCAATAGAACGTGATCCTCCAATTCTGTGGAATCTTAAATGTAAAAGAGAAGTCGAATCCGCAACATTTCCTTATATGGAAATTCATAAACGTTCTTCCAAACCATCGTATAGGGGGGAGTAGACGAATTTGGACCACTTCACTTATTTTCAGGTGTAACTCACTTAATTTTTGGAATATCTGCAAAAGATCATTATACAGAGTCAATCTATTCATCTACTAACTAAATAAGTATTTAGATCAATTTCTTTTTGAAAATCTTAAATTTTATTTTAATTTGAAAAATTTGTCAAAATTGGTCCAAATTCAGCAACTGGTCGCCTAAGTTGGACTCCCGGTCTCCTAAATTGGACCAAATAATATCAAGTTGTTTTAATGACTAGGGAATATAACTTATTTTATTAAAAGCAAAGTTTGCGATTAATGAACCAATCAAACAAAATAACAACAATGAAATATAATGAAATCAAATATCTGAAAATAAGAGCTATTGTTTTAAATCAAAATGTATTCAAAATATAAATCAAAGATATCAGTAATTAAGAATAGAAATTATGGAACTAATTGTCAGTTACTTGACGATCATGTAAGGAGTAATGCAAAGCTTATACATGAATTTTGTTTATTGTTTTTGTTTTCCAGCGCACACAACATGGAACCGTATATGGCAGTCTGAATACTGAATCATTGCTGCTATTTTATTTTTCTTACAAATTAGGCAAAACCAATCATCACTGTCTAGATTTTTCTTTTTAGATTCTGAATTATCAGACCTTTTTTTTTTTTTTTCAACAGAAGTCTTCTTTATATTACGTTTGTAGTTCTTCTCTTCCATCATTTTCTTGCTAATTGCATTACGCCTATTTTTTTAAAACTCTATGTTCCAATTTGTTTTTGGGCTGTGAAAGCTTCCTTTTTTTCTTTTTTTTCTTTTCAAGCTTTAGTTTATATGGCGATGATGTGAACACAACTGTTTGTTGGCTCCATCTGTACTTTGATTTAACTGAATATAGCAAGGGAAATAATATTTCTAATGATTTTATTTGCCTTTGGGGAGGATTAGTAGCTGCAGCCTTGTTGCAGTTCAATTTCTTCACAACTTACTGCCTGTTTTTTGTTTCCTATATCTTTAACAGCTTTTGCTGTTACGGGTGTTTTTCTTCCAGACAGTTTGTCTATGTCTTTTTCAACATTTTCATCAAGGTTTGAGACTTTATGCGTTTTAATGGCAAAAAATATAATTCCACCCTCCAGAACTGTAAAAAGTCTTCCACCACAAATATCCTGCAGGACGAAAATGTTTGAATATAACTCTGTAAATCAAATATGCCGTAGGAATAAAGAATTCAAAGAAAATAAATACAATTACAAGATAAAGACATTGCAAACAAAATTTATTGCACAGACATATAAAAATATTTTTATGTTTATATAGGCCTAAACTGTATAAAAAAATTAATCCAGATAAGTAATCCATTATAAAATATAAAACAAGTGGGTAAGTGTGATCACAAATCATACAGAGGGTTTCGTTTAATATTCCTTTCAAAACACTTTATCCCTTTGAAAAATCTGTTAGTTCCACATTTCGCAACCAGGGACGCATTCTATTCTAAACAAACCTCTATCCGAACAAAACTCCGTTTTACGTACTATCCGTATATATATTAGTCGAAGGGATTGGGCCCATAGCAGCAGAGATAAATAGGCGCCCCTGGCGGTTAAAAGTGGAACTAAAATATGTAAGGCTATGGTGCATAACATGAAAGAATAGTCAAAGGGGTGTCGGCAAAAGTTGGAAAAGTGCTCCCCGTGTGAAAAGGGCAGAGGTTAGAAAAATTGCTTAAAATATACAAGTTAGAGCACGGAGGAGTAAATAATATAAGACTTTTTGAAATTTTTATGATTTGTCGCGTAGTCTGAGGTATTCAGCTATACGTATGCAAAAATTCATGTCTCCAACTTAATTAGGGGCTCTCGTAGACAGAATAGCTTAAAATATATATGTGATAGCTCAAAGGGTTAAACGTAAGATTTTTCAAGATTTTATGATTTCTCGCCTGGGCTCAGGTGTTCTGCTATAAGTATGCAAAATTTCACGCCTCCAACGTAAATAGGGCGTCACTTAGAAAGAATTGTTTAAAATACACATGTAGGAGCCCAAAGGGTTAATGTACGACTTTTTGAAATCTTATGATTTGTCGTTTGAAGCGAGGTGCTCAGCTGTAAGTATGCAAAATTTCACACCTCCAACGTAATTAGGGGCTGACTTAGAAAGAATTGTTTAAAATGCATATCTGGGAGCCGATAGGGATAAATATACGACTTTTTCAAAATTTTATGGTTTGTCATTTGATGTGAGGTGATCAGCTATAAGTATGCAAAATTTCACACCTCCAACCTAAATAGGGTGTCACTTAGAAAGAATTGTTTAAAATATACATGTGAAAGCCCAAAAGTTTAAATGTATGACTTTTTCAAAATTTTATATTTTGTCGTTTGATGTGAGGTGTTCTGCTATAAGTATGCAAAATTTCACGGCTCCAGCATAATTATGGGCTGACTTAGAAAGAATTTTTTTAAATACACATGTGGGAGCCCAAAGGGTTAATGTACGACTTTTTCAAAATTTTATGTTTTGTCGTTTGATGTGAGAAGTTCAGCTATAAGTATGCAAAATTTCACGCCTCCAACCTAATTAGGGTTCACTTAGAAATAATTGTTTAAAATACACTTCTGGGCACCCAAAGGATTAAATGTACGACTTTTGCAAAATTTTATGATTTGTCGTTTGATGTGAGATATTCAGCTATAAGTATGCAAAATTTCACGCCTCCAACCTAATTAGAGGCTCACATAGAAAGAATTGTTTAAAATACACATGTAGGAGCCCAAAGGGTTAAATGTACGACTTTTTCAAAATTTTATGATTTTTCGTTTGATCTGAGGTATTTAACTATAAGTAAGCAAAATTTCACGCCTCCAACCTAATTAGAGGCTCACATAGAAATAATTGTTTAAAAGACACATGTGTGAGCCCAAAGGGTTAAATGTACGACTTCATCAAAATTTTATAATTTTTCGTTTGATGTGAGGTATTCAGCTATAAGTATGCAAAATTTCACTCCTACAACCTAATTAGGGTTCACTTACAAAGAATTGTTTAAAATACACATGTGGGAGCCCAAAGGGTTAAATGTACGACTTTTTCCAAAATTTCATGGTTTGTCATTTGATGTGAGGTATTCAGCTGTAAGTATGCAAAATTTCACGCCTCCAACCTAATTAGAGGCTCACATAGACAGAATTGTTTAAAATACACATGTGGGAGCCCAAAGGGTTAAATGTATGACTTTTTCAAAATTTTATGATTTGTCGTATGATGTTTGGTGTTCATCTATAAGTATGCAAAATTTCAAGTCTCCAACATGTATAGTTTCTGAGAACGGGCTATGTGACGGACAGACAGACAGACAGAGGAGCGAGATGAATAGGGTTTCGTCAGATGAACGAAACCCTAAAAAATAGTGTACAAAGCATACCATCCTCGAAATTCATTACTTACTTTTCAAATTTATGATCGCATATCTGGTCCAATTTAAGTAACTTAAATTGGCCCAATTACGGCAACTGCGCCATTTTTTAAAACAGTTAATTTCAAAACTAAGAACAAAAACGAAATCAAACAAATCCGCGTGAAAAATATGAGCAATAAACAGATGAATTATGTATATGAAAAGATAACAACTTATCTTAGTTTTAAAATATTCACTTACATTTAGTAGGAAAAAATTAGATTAAAACAGCTAACTTTAGGTTTTTTTAAATTGTCTGAAAACAGCACGTGGTAGGCGGCTGCTTCTTCTAATCATGAGTGACGTTATTCTGATAAGTAGGATTTTAGCGGTAGATGGAGTCTTTTCCTGTAATTAACGGCAGAATGGCAACGGTCCAATTAAAGCGGCGGTCTAAATATGGCTACTCTGCCTTATCAATAATTTTTTCAACCATCAACTTGCAACTAAACTTTGCGTAATAGGTTTATAATTATTCAAATTTATTTACAGCATGTACTTTTAACGCTTAATAAGTACATTTTTGTACTTCATTTTTTTTTTGTTTGTTTTTTTTTAAATCTTAAAACCTAACTAACCCCCTTTTATGCAGGGGAATATAGTCTCAACATTCGCGATTCTGACATTTACCGAGGTTTCTGCGAACCTAACCTTCGCGAATGTTAGGGATTTCTGTACCTAGTTATCAGGAAATACTGAAGAGATTTCAATAATTTTTTTAAAATATTAGTAGCTAAAATAAAGAAGTCGAAAATTGTATGTGAAACTTGGCAAATGTGGTGTGTTCGTACTATAACTAATTTTATGAATATTCAGATCTTAGTGAATAACTGTTGCTCTCTGATGCAAAAATGAATAAATACAAAATTTATTACGATTAGAGGGCACATTTATGCTTGGAGTACGTTTACGCAGTGCACTTTTTCCGAAACAAGTTATAACTGGCGCGCCACCAGTCATGAAAGATTGATGCTGCTCCCTAGTAGGTATTCTCACAAGTTTTTGGGCGTCAGTCGAACTTCCGTCTGGCATGAGGAAAGGATAATCTGTGTTCTGTCAAGGTCAGTAAATTTTGTGTTGAACTTCTTGAAACTTATTGTGAACTAAAAATACTTAGTTAAGGATAAACAAATATATGAACATTAGCAGAATTTTATCCTTTTTTGAGAACTGTATCTGTATGAACAGGAATGTTATTAATTTTCGTTGCACTTTAAAAATGAATCCAAATATGGCGACGGGGCACGTTTACGCACTGACATCGGGGCACCTTTACGCACACTCAAAAAGAAGAAATTACGTAAACATTTACAAGTTTCTATGGAAGCAGAACAAGAAGACAGCAAAGGGAAAAGTATGAAACCAGAAACTGCAAAAGGGAAAAAGTTTATACACTCTGGAATAAAGAAAATAGTGAATGAGATGATGAAGATGAAAACTGTATGTGTATTTATTGTTTTAAATCATGCAAACAATTTAAAAAGGACAAGACTGGGTTCATTGTCTTAGATGCAAAAGGTGGTCGCATGACAAGTGTGCAAAAGGAATTACGTTATTTTTTGTTTGTAAAAACTGTAACAGTGATGATGAAGATGACTAAATAATTTTTGTTTTTAATTAGCAATAAGCCCTATGTTTTCTGTTTAGCATATAAAATGTTCTTTAATTAATTCTCTTTATTTCTTTTTAAACAGTGTTTTAAGTTATGAATAAAACATTTCAATTTTATTAAATATTTATTTCACTTAATCCTTGGTATCACTTATAATATGCGTAAACGTGCCCCGTTCAAGGGGCAAGTTTACGCAAAAGACTTGGACCCAAAAAATTTTTTTGTTTACGGTTTAAATCACAAATAAGGCAACAACTGAATACACAAATTTTGACTTTATTAACTGCTTTATAAAACCGCAATGTCTGAAATTTCCTGATTTAAAATATGAAAATGAGAAAATATATTGAAAAAAAAAAATCCGCGTAAATGTGCCCCGGTCTACCCTACATACACTGGTGGAATAAACTTAAGGACCAAGAAGAAATGTACGCATAAATGAGAATCTACGTAAGATTGTGGGTCAAGAAGCAAACAATAGTATTAACAGAATGTTACACAGGATTTAATATAAAAATTTTGTTGAAAGGATGTATACTGGGTATTACCAGAGGTTCTTTTTCTGAAGCGTGAATACTGTCCAAAAACACGACTGTACAAAGAAAGCGAAATATTCATAATTAACAATCGTCTGTGCCATATCAATAAGGAATGTGGCAACCATGTAATGCGAGACAACTTTCAACACAGCGTGGCATACTCAGGACAACATGATTTAGCAGCTGTTGAGGCAAGTTACTCCATTCCTCCTTCACTGCACGGATGAGGGTTTCCTTGTTTGTTGAAGGAAATTGTCGAGCAGCAATACGTCTCTCGAAGGCATCCGATACATTTTCAATGGGATTCAGGTCAAGGACGCGTGCTGACCAGTCAATGCGATGGATCTCTTCGGCCTCAAGACAATCTTGTACAGACTGTGTGCGATGACAAGGTGCGTTTTCGTCTATAAAACGAAACATTTTGCCGAAAGCACCTCGAAAAGGCCGAACATGTGGAAGCAGGACTTCTTCAATGCACCGTCTACCGATCATAGGCCCTTGGTCAAGCACATAGAGATCCATGCGGCCATTGAATATGATGCCTGCCCACACCATGATACTTGAAGTCGAATATCGATCTCTTTCTAGAAAATTTTCGCAACAGTAAGCACTACCAACCTCGCGCCATATCAGTTTACATCTACAATCAGACGATAGACTGAATCTACTTTCATCTGAGTAGAGCACAGTAGACCAGTCGTCATCAGTCCAATTGAGATGCATACGGCACCACTGTAAACGGGCGCTACGTTGGCGTCTCGAGAGTGGGACAGACACAGTAGGTCTTCCGGCGTACAATCCACCCTTTTTCAAACGTCTTGCAACAGTTTTAAGCGATATTTTAGTTCCTGTGGCAAACGAAAAGTTGATTTGCTAATTGACCAGCTGTGCCGCGTCGTTTCCTTTTTGGCGAAATAACAATATAGCGGATCTTCTTCGGACGTCGTCCTGCTAGGACGACCTCCTCCCGTGTACCTGGTACGTATTCTTCATATTACTCAAAGTACATTACTCTTTTGGAATGCTGCCAATGATGCCTCAAAGAAATGTTAAAAAATTTCAGTGTTCAAGCTTCACTCCATCTCCACGAATTTTTACATCTAATGACAACTCACAACACCCACGATTGCCTAAAATCTTATCCCTGCTGTCAAGTAATCAACAAAGCGGAAGTACAAAATTTGCATAAGTTTCACAAAACAGAGTAAATCCGCATTCATTCAAATTTACACGTGCTGCTGTGGATCTATTTCTAACAGTAATCGTTGAAAATAACAATGGTCATTAAGTTTTGTCCACCAGTGTATATTAAATTCAATAATACGGAAATGATATGACTCCAGTTTAAATAGGATGTAATCGTCATGGAAACCTAGAATCATTACCTATCATGGGATATCATTGAATTAATTACGTATGATAGGATTTAATAGAATGAAGAAAACTTTTATTCTTATTTTTTTTTAGTTTTGATTCGATTTTCATAAAATTAGGAATGACTCGACACAATTCTGCAACGATTACTTATATTTAATTTCAAACCATTCGGTTGGGTAGTTTTTGCGCTGTTATATGCAGACAAACAGACAGACGGACCACACGACGACTATAGGTGCTACGTATTTATATAACTACAAACACATGTAAAAATGATTGTTCGGCAAAAAAATAAAAGTTTATTCTAGAAACTCACCATAGAATTTTAGAATTATATTCTATTGGAATCGGTACAAAGATTTTACAAAGTACAAAATTAGATTCAACATTACACATCGGACCATAATACCAGAGAAATATTCGTATATAATTATGTTGATTGTAAATTAAATTTACGTATATTTCACATCAAAGCATGGTTCTAAAGGGATTATGGAAATGATGTAATGACTTATATTGATTTCACTAATCCTACAGCAGATTAATATATTATCTCAGCTCATAAAACATTATTTTACACTATGAATTAACATGAAGAAGGATACTCTCAATAATGTAATAGGAAATTATAATGTGTCATTAAAACCAAGAACAATATAATAATGGAATTAGAACGAAAAAAGTTAGGAATTAGATAAATTTAATAGTTTAAATTTTAACAATATTAATTTTAGATTAGTATTTCTATATAATTATGTTAACAGTAAAATAAGTTGCAGATACTTCAGACAAAAGCAGGCATAAGAATTTTTGCAATGATGCAAATTTGTACACCCATGTTTGATACATACACGACTATTATTGGTACAAACAAATGATTACATTTTCAAAGTAAAAAAACAAAACAATATTAAGTGACCGAAATCAGTATTTGGTGTAGCCACCACGCGCTGTAATAAGGGCTGCTATACACCGTGGCATAATGTCAAACAGATATTTAAGGTCTGCCTGGGGAAGAACATTCCATATTCTTTGTATGTTTATCCAAAGTTCACCTGCAGAAGCTATAGGAGGAGGATAACGAGCGAGACGCCACCGATCAACGAAATCCCCCACATGTTTAATGGGCGAAATATCTGGCAAATACGCTGACCACGGAAGAAGCTGTATGTGATTTTCTGACAAGATGTCTTAAATATTCGTTGCAACATGTAGGCGGGCACTATCCTGTTGAAAGACAGCTGCAGGAATGCCTTCAAGGAAAGAAACGATTTCGGGCTTCAGCACTTCATTGATGTATATGTTACTGTTCAAAATTACCCACAATTAGTTGCAGCCTCGATCGTACATGAGGCGCAATCGCATCCCAGATCGTAACTCCCGGTGTTCGTCCACTATGACGTTCGATAATGCACTCCGGAAGGTAGCGTTAACCGGCATAGCGTTTAACGCAAATCCGCCATGATGGTACTACAAATTAAAGCAGGATTCTTCAGATAAAACAACTTGTTGTGTATCTGCATGTCAGTCTCTACGTTCATGAGCACATTGCAGCCGCTGTCGTAGATGGTTTTGCGGGAGGGTGATCCTGTATAAAGGAGCTTTTGCAGGCATTCCAAGGTGCAGCAGACGCAGATGAATTAACGATGCAGACAGTGATACACCTGAAGCAGTTCATGCTGCCTATTCTCTAGATGAAGATGTACAGTCCGTCAGCTCCATCTGGATCATGTATCTATCGTCACGCGTTAACGTCACCGTTCGGGGTTCACTCTCAGATTTCCGAGTTGTTCGAGCCTCATCGGAACACTGTCTCCAAACTTCCATCATTCTGCTGCTGTAAAGCTGCACACGAGCTGCTTTTGTACAAAAGAAAAATCCTTCTTCACGAAGGCCGATGATTCTCTCTATTCAAACTCCGTCAGTTGATGAAGTGCCGCTTTCTTTCGTCAAAGAGACATAGTTACGTCTCACCTAAACGTTTACCATTAACAAATAACCACAGACAATTAATTCTCAACATCTCGCTACATCCCACTATTTATACGGTTTCAGCAGCAGTCCAGGGGACCCTGCTCTGATCACTAATGTATGATGTCCCTGAAATTAAAATCATTTGCATAACACACTATACTTTGCATTCTCTGAAATTTTCATCTCAATCGCGTCATTCCTCAATCGCGGTGTTGCAATCTTCATAAAACATGAGTGTATAAGAGTTATTGCAATGATACAAATTTGTATAAGAATTATTACAATGATGTAGGTTTGTATAATTACGGTAACAATGAAATAAGATACATTATGTTCTCTAATGCAATGGCAAATTTTTATGTTATTTCTACTGATATAAAGTTCATTTACATTGTCAATTAACTTGGAGTAGAAAACACCATTTGTATAAAAGGAACATTTATTTTAACATGAAGTTTCAGATTAATATAAAAATGGAATTATATTGCAACGATTATAGTGCAACGATGTTTAAATAGTTTTATAGGTATATTTTTAAACACGAATGATGGTTATCCTTGCGGAAAACCCTGTTAATCATTGGACAATAACTGTTCCCAAAGAGTTACGCTTGCCAACCCACGTTCAGACCCTGCGGTCTCTGTCAACACATTCATTTACACTGTTTCGAGCCGAAAAAAGAGGGTTACAAATTTAGAAATTTAAAAGCCATTTGAATGCAGACTCCTACTCCAAGTTAATTGGTAATGCAAATGAGCATATTATCAGTAGTGATAAAATAAAAATGTTCTGTTACCATGTTATTTCATTGTTACAATAATTATACAAATTTACATCACTGCAATAATTCTTATACAAATTTTCATCATTGCAATAATTCTTATACCTACATTTGAATGAAATATCTATAAGTTTATTTATTATTAACATAATTATATAGAAATACTAATACAAAATTAATATTATTAAAATTTTAACTCTTAAATTCTTCTAATTCCTAACGTTTGTCGTTCCAATTATATTATTACATTACAAGCAGGCGCGACCGGGTTTACCCGGGGTCCGTAAATAATAACCTTAAACAAAACTTAAGTTTGTATCATTTTATATCTTTTGAGATTCTTTTAAATGAACCTAATTTCGGAGGCCTCCATTGCCTTCCGCAGCATCTAGCGTATTCGGAAAAAACTTCTTTCCGAACGAACCTGTAACCTGGGTCCCCGCTACCTAAAGCACCGTGTACTGGAAGTGCTCCGTACGTGCCAGAGACAATCTAAAACCAAGTTGAGTGAGCCAAACCTCGTAGTAATCAAGCCCTTAGAATAAAAAAAAGAATACATCATTAATGTTAGAAAATGTTGGTAACTCAAGTCTAAGATAAAATTTCATAATACAGAAAGCAGCTGAATTGTAATCTAAATTGAATGAACAAAATTCCGTTGAAATGGGTCCTTAGAATCCGGGGAAAGAATGCAACCCCAAGCAGTCGAAGATACCCCCTCCCGTTGTAAATTTCATTAATTAATTTTAACATTAACTCGATATTTAATAAACGGATGAAATCCCTTATCTAAAGTTAACTTTAAAGTAACGCGATTTTTAATTTGCAGCTCTAGTGAGTAAACGTAAGTTGATGCTGAAAAAGAAGATTAATGTTCGGAAAAAATGGTAGCTGAGATATAAAGAAAGACTGGACCCTGGGGGCCAGGATCTTAACTGGGAGGTAGTTGGATATAAGAAAATTTTTATTAGTTTTAAAGTAGCTGGAGGACGCTTAAACTATATTAAAGAAGATTGTAATAGAATCGGATAGTTTTTAAAGAAGCTGCAACAAAGGACCGAAGAAGGAGATTAATATTCAAAATTGGTGGTAGCTGAAGTCTGAGAAATATTTGTGTCATTCATGCAGAAGCAGGAGGATTTAAGAAGTTGTTAAAAAAAGCTAGTGAATCGGACTGTTTTTAAAGGACCTATAACAGAGGGCCAACTGGTAGTAAAGAGCTGGTCCCTAACATGAAAACTTGTTAAAAGGGGTAAGTTTTTAGTACTTTAGACCTTCATTTAGTCAAAATTAAGCATAGGGTATGAATTAATCATGAGAATAAAATTTTAAAGAAATGCGCAAAAATGGAGGGGGGGGATGCTTAAAACAGGACCCTAGGGTCCAGTAAAAATAAGGGAGTGTTGGTCCGGGAGGAAGAGTGCAAGACTCAATTTTAAAATTTTATATTGAGAATGCGGGAAAATTAGGTGGTGAAAAATGCACAAAAAGTTCGAGGGGCACCGGATAGGGCCCTATGGAACCCTAGGGTACCCCATGGTTTTAACTGGAATAAACAAACGGGAGAATAACTAAATGGAAAAAGGGTTCCAAAAATGAAGATCAGATTAAGGGGAGGCAATTTATTAACAATTTATGGTGCAAAAACTTTAAGGATCCCTGTACCGGGCCCCAAGAGACCAGAGATTTAAGTGGCATGTAGTTGCGTATAAAGATACTTTTTAGTAGTTTTTAAAGTAGTCAGCTTGGAGGATGCTAGAAATATGTCAAATAAAATCGCAAGCAATTCCGATCATTTTTAAAGAAGCTGCACCAAGGGCCCCAAGAAGGCGAATAATATTCAAATTTGGTGGTAGAAGTCTAATTTTTTTTTTGTCGTTCTTTGTAATAGCTGGAGAACCTAAGAAGCTATAGGAAATTAAACTAGTGGATCGGACCATATTTACGGGAGCTGTAATAGGGGCTCAAAAGTGTCCAACTGATAGTTGAGAGATAGGCCCTAACATGAAAACATGTTAAAATGTTTTAGTACTTACTTTACTTTAGTAGTTATCCAAGGTTGCCAGGGTCTTAACTGAAATGTAGAAATGAGGTAAAAACTGAATAGAGAATTCGCCCCAAAAACAAAGAAAGTCGGGTAGAAAAGAGGCATGTTATTAACAATTTAGTGGATAAAAACGTAAAGGGGCCCAGGGTTCCCGGCCCTTAAATAATTAAAAGTATGAGCCTCGGGTAAATCAGGACCTGCCTTGGACTATTCACCCTAAATTTTCAGACTTCTACGTGCAATAGATTTTGCCTGCCATCGCACTCACACAGACACACGGACATACACTGAGCGATGTGTTCTTTATTAGTATAGATTCTTTGACTTAATGATAGATAATAATTTCCTATTATACAGGCTGTCCCAAATATATATTTACAAATTTGATCCTCCATAAAACTTAATTGAAATTAGATAACAAAAATCTATTTATGGTATAATGAACAGCAAGTTCCAAAGTTTTATGTGATGCTAGACGAGCTCCTAATGAGTACTTTTGATTTTTTGATTACACGAACGATGCCGAGACGGTATTCAACCTCTTGCCATATTCTTTGGAGCATCAATTGTAGAGATGACCACAGTAATTCTGTGCCTCAGTTGCGCCTGTATTTTGTTCGGAAATTCCTTTCGACTTGTGTATCTGACTTCGACTCTATGAACCAAGCCGCACACTGAGCTTTTTCCTCCGGTGTAGCCATCACCAGTTATGGATCTTACTGGGCCGTCTCTGAAAACGAAAACATTCTTTTTAGTACAAGTAAAACTTAACGAGTTGCTGTTATACGCACACAAAACCCGACTTTTCTCTCGTATATCGTTTATGTTTTATGCAGAATCAAAGTTGTAAAGATAAATTTTGAACAACCTGTATATTCAGAGTATTCGACTTTAAGTTAATTGATAATGTAAAAGAACATTTTAGAAGCAGTGATAATATATTAATCAGCTGTAGCATAAGTGAAATCATACAGCATTACGATAATTCTTAAAGAAGCATGCTTTGGTGTAAAATATCTGTAAATTGATTTACTATTAACATAATTACATACAAATATTAATCTGGTAATATAGTCCGATGTGTAATGTTGAATCTAATTTTGAAATTACATTAATTCATTTAATTTTTCCTCTCACCCTGCAAAGAAAGAAAGAAATATTTGGGAAAGGGAATTATGGACGGACAAAATTTTGGAATTTACGCCATTTTATGAAATCGCAAAAAGTAATATTTAAGTTTCTGACATATTTAAAGTTTTCTGCATGTTTCATTTTAAATATGACGACATTTTTACAAGCGGAAGCTTAAAAGTTCATGATTTATAAATGTAACCCACGAGATCAGCGGAATATTTTGCATATAAAAACCACATAATTAAAGAAATAAAAACTTGTGTGGAAAATTGAACACTAAAGAACCAACGTTTAAACAAACAGTATACAAATGGAATAGCATGGAAATTATAATATGTTCGTTTCGTGTGCAACTTGGACTCGTATCATCATCTATATCTATATCTATCTGTACTAATCTATATCTATCTATACTTCTATACTTAATATTATAAAGAGGTAAAAATTGTTTATTTGTAGGAAGTAAGCTCTGGAACTACCGAACGGATTCCAAAAGTAATGGTATAAAAATGATGGTGTTAGTCCAACTTAGAACATATGCTATATTTTATGTTGGTGCCACTGACCAAAAGGGGGTGCAGGAGCAAAACACGTTCTAAAAATGCGATTTTTGTGTTACTAAAGGGCCTAGAAACATGGAATTTGGAATGGTAGTTACTCATAAGATACTAATGATCTCTAAGGACATTTCATAGAAAAATCGGAATTAAAAAAGGGTGAAAATGCGCGAAAAGCGTTCTAAAAAATGTTCTAAATAGCGATTTTTACGCAATTTCAGGAAGTACCAAATCGATTTCAAAAATAATGAAGTCAAACTGATGGTGACAACCCTTGCTCCAACATAGGTTACATTTTATGTCGGTGCCACTACCCCTAAAGGGGTGCAGGAACATAAAAACGTTCGAAATTGCGATTTTTGTGTTACTGAAGGGTCCAGATACATTGCATTTGGCATGGTAGTTACTTATTAGAAATAAATTAACTCTAAGAACATTTCTTAAAAAATTCGAAATTTAAAAGGGGTGAAAATGCGCAAAAAGCGTCCTAAAAAACGTTCTAAATGGCAATTTCTACGTAATCTCAAGAAATATCAAACCTATCTCACAAATAATGGTGTCAAAATGATGGCAACAACACTTGCTCCAACATAGACTACATTTTATGTCGGTGCCACTACCACTAAAGAGGGTGCAGGAGCAAAAAAACGTTCGAAATTGCCATTTTTGTGTTACTAAAGGGCCCAGATACACTAAATTTGGAATGGTAGTTACTTATAAGATATAAATGATCTCTAAGAACATTTCTTAAAAAAATCGGAATTTAATAGGGGTGAAAATGCGCAAGAAGCGTTCTAAAAAACATTCTAAATGGCGATTTTTACGCAATCTCAAGAAGTAGCAAACCGATTTCAAAGTCAAAATGATGAGGACAGCCCTTGCTCCAACATAGGTTCTATTTCATGCCAGTGTCACTACCACCTAGGGGTTGCAGAAGCAAAAAAGTCCTAAATTACGATTTGTGCGTTACTGAAGGGTCTAGAATCCTGAAATTAGGCAGGACAGTTATTAATAAGATACAAATGATCTCTAAGAACATTTCCTAAAAAATCGAAAATTTAAAGGGGTGAAAATGAGCGAAAAGAGTTATAAAAAAACTTTCTAAATTGTGATTTCTACGCAATCTCAGGAAGTAGCGAACCGATTTAAAAAAATAATTGTGTGACAACGATGGTGACAGCCCTCGCTTCAACACAGGTTGTATTTCATGTCGGTGCCACTACCCCAAAGAGGGTGAAGGCGCAAAAAACGATCTAAATTGCGTTTTTTGTAATACTGCAGGGGATAGAAACTTGAAACTAGGTATGGTAGTTAGTTATAAGATATAAAACATATAAATATCTCTAAGAACATTTCCTAAATAATCCGAAATTTAAAAGGGGTGAAAATGGACGAAAAACGTTCTAAATTGCGATTTCTGCGCAATCTCATAAAGTACCCAGCCGATTTCAAAAGTAATGGTTGGAAATTGATGATTACAGCCCTTGCTCCAATATAGGATCTATTTCATGTCGGCATCACTACCACCTTGCGGTTGCATTTTAAAAAGCATTCTAAATTGTGATTTTTGTGATACTGAAGGGGCTAGCAACTTGAAATTTGGCATGGTAATTACTTATGAGATGTAAATAATATTTGAGAAAAGTTCCTTAAACATTTGAAATTTAAAAGGAGTGAAAATGAACGAAAAGCGTTCTAAAAACTTTCTAAATAGCGATTTCTACGCAATCTCGGGAAATATAAACCGATTTCAGAAGTAATGATTTCAAATTGATGGGGACAGTTCCCGCTCCAACATAGCCTATATTTTACGTTTTTGTCACTACCACCTGGGGTTACAGGAGCAAAAAATGTTCAAAATTGCGTTTTATGTGTTACTTAAGGGGGTCTAACATTTTAAATTTGGAATGGTAATTACTTCAAAGATGCAAATGCTTTCTAAGAATTGCCGAAAGAAAATTCCAAATTTAAAAGGATGAAGTGAGCGAAAAGCGTTCTAAAAGCGTTCTAAATTACGATTTTTATGCAATCGTATGAAATACGAAACCGATTTCAAACATAATGGTTGCAAATTGATGGTAATAGAAACTGCTGAAACATAAGCTATATTTTATGTCGAGGATTGCAGGAGCAAAAAACTTTCTAAATTGCGATATCTGCGGTATTGAAGAAGCTAGAAACTTTAAATATAGCACGATAGCTACTTATAAAATATTAATGTCCTCTATGAACAGTCGAAAATAAATTCGAAATTAATAAGGGGTGAAGAGAAGGCAAGGAGCGAAAAGCATTCTAAAAGAGTCCTAAATTACGATTTCTATGGAATCTCTGGAAATAATAAACCGATTACAGAGGTTATTGGTTGCAAATCAAGAGTGATAGTCCCTTATCGTATACGGGCTATATTTTATGCCGGTTTCACTACTACCTGGTTGGCAGGAACGACAAGAAAGCCTTTAAAAACATCTAAATTCCGTTTTCTATTTAATATTAGGAAATACCAACCTATTTCAAGGTTAATGTTGGAAAATTAATGGTGACAGTCTCTGTTTCAATATTTTTCGAGACATTCTATTTCAACTCTGTTTTGGCATTTTATGTTGGTGCCACTAACACCAGAGAAGTGGTAGACTGTTAGACAATAATTTCGGAATTTGACATGATGGTTAATTTTAAGATGTAAATGTGTTAAGATGCTTTCTAAAAAATTCAAAACTTCAAATGAATACTGAAATGAGCATAAAACTCTCAAAATACTTTCTAAATTATCATTTAATTGGAATTAGTTTTAGTTTTTATTAATTAAAATCTCATTTCTGTCTATTGCACTTTTATAATGAAGTTTAGTCAAACTGTGGCTTAATTTGTAATGTTTGAATTATTTCAAAATGTGTTCTTCTAATAAAAAGTAGTCATTCAAATATCACTTGGCATATTTCATCTATTACGAGAGCAAAGCCGCGGGGTTTGCTAGTTGTTAATAAATTTAAATAAAACTGGCAACTCCCAAAGTCGTGAAATTGAAGTCGAAAACCCAAATGACAGTAAGCAATTCACATAAAAACCAACATGTTCCATTAACCATTGAGATTAAGCCAGGTGTGATGCAACGTGACACAATAAATCAACCCAGAAATGTAAGATATAAGGTACACTCCAAAAAGCATTGAGCAGGAGTTTCTAAATTTATGAATATAAACAGCTTCAAAAAAGTGTAAATCTGAAAGAGTATAGCATTTCTTAAAAATAGTGGCCAAATCAATGTTGAAATTATGTCCGTCTCACCAGCAATGACAAGCAATAGAGGGTACATTTTTGTGATTCTTTTGGATAATGTGTATTTAAACTTTATTTATTTATTTATTTATTTATTTATTTATTTATTTTAGTGTTCAAGTATTAATGTTAATAAATAGTGTATTGATGCCGAAGTATATATTTGCCGTTTCTTTTAAAAGTTTGGCAGCGCAGGGAAAAAAATAATTATGTTGAAAATAAAATAAATAAATGTTTCAAATAAATTTTAAAGTCAAAATTAGATTTCCAAAAAATGTTGAAATAGAGGTAATTTTTTTATTTAAAACTTTCCATTATATAGAGTTAAAACGATACTTCAATCCATGAAAATGCACAATATAGTTTTAAATATAACGTAATAGTCACCATTAAATGATTTTCGCACGTAATAGTTTAAGTATTTTAAAGTTTCTTTGTTTTTAGGGTTCCGTACTTAAAAAGTAAAAACGGAACCATTATAAGATCACTCATGTGTCTGTCGGTCCGTCTGCCACAGTCCTTTTACTCTTAAACTATGGAACGTGAAAAGTTCAAATTGGGTAAGTAATAAAGACTATTGATCCACATATTTACAGATTAATAAATATTCATAATTATATTTAGGAAAAATGTAGAGGGGTTAATTAAGTTACTTGAAAAAAAAAATCTTTTCTTTGTATATCGAGTGGGGTATCATGCGAAAGCTTCCGTAACGCTGAACTGAAAAATATATTTAATTTAATCTTAGGTATTAGGTTTTCAAAGTTATGGTCAAAAATGTAGTGCAAAAACATGTTCCACTCATCTAATTCCGAATCTACTGAAAATAAAATTATGAAAAATTTAGAGCTAGTAGACGATAATTTAAAACTTGCAGGAAAATTATAACGATACCCTAGGTCACACAGTTTTAGAGATAATCGCATTTTTCCGTCACACACAAAATGCGATTTGCGGGCATTCAGCAAAAGTGTTGAGTGGTACCTATTGTAGCAGGAATATAAAAGCATTGTTGATCACGAATTTCGGAAAAAATCGTCGGTAATTAGCCGATATATTAACCCTTAAAGACACGGACGGTTTGGACATGCATAATGACAGGGACGGCGTACACTATGTACCATCGGGAGGGGGGGGGGGACTTTTAAAGCCCAGATATCAAATTTTAAGGATATATTTGTGTAATGCAATGCCCAGTAGCAGTACAAAAGCAATAAACGTCAAATTGTTGCAAACCGACTAAATTAATGAGAATTAATCACATAAATACTATTGGATTCGCAACTAGTTTACATTGAGTGGTTTTCTCAATACGCCTACCGTGTCTTTAAAGGTTAATTTAAAAACCTATATGGAAAAACGCGGCACGGGCTAAAGAGGCGTTGCAACTTTGCCACGTCCTTTCGAAGCACGCTTAGCACAGTGCTAAGTTTAAATTTTGAACAAGGGTTTTTCTTTAGGTACACTATAAAAAGAAAAGATTACTACTACGCTGAATTTAGCTGTATGAAATACCAAATGAAGTGTAAATACATACTACTTTTATTGTCAGTACCGAATTAAGTTAATTTTAAACAGATTAGGATAAGATTAAAAAAAGAGTTAGACATAATAGCTATATTTGATATTATTTAGGTCCCATATCTCTTTGAACTTTATGGTATATCCATTTATAGTTTTCTAATTTATACAGCTATCACCAAACCTACGTGGTATAGTTTTTTACAGAGTCTTCGTATTCTTTTAGCAACGGATTTTAGGTAGATTTCGTAAGAAATACTACCTATTGCAGTCGTTACCATGGTGCGACTTTTGAAAAATTCCTTCATAACTTTTCATTATAGGACCCCAGGAACCCAAAACAACCCCCACCTAAAAAGTTTATATATATATATATATATATATATATGTACTAAATTTTGTCCGCACGATAAAAGTCGCAATTATGCGCGGATCGTCTTCAAACTCGCCAACAACTTTGAGATGGTTAATATCTCGGCTGGGATTGAAAATGGGCAAAATCGGCCCAAGGGAATGGAAATGGGGAGGGTTCAAAATTTTGAATACCGTCTTAACATGATTCTATAAAACCAGCTCTTACACAACAATGACAGGAAAAAATAAATATTTTTCGTTATAGCAGTTGCCAACAATAAAAAAAAGCAATAAAATTCTCACCACAACAATTGCTTTTTCTACTGCAAAATTTTCTTCATGTGAAATATTAAATTAATTAAATAGTTTCACGAATTAAAAACAAATTGAATAGTACGTCATAAGTTTTCTAGAGCAAGATTTCCGCATGGAAACTCAAAATGAAATAATTAGTTTGACGAATTAAAAACATAAACAAAATATTGCGTCATATTGGAAATAAAATGGAACCCAACAGGTGAATATTCAACGTCATGTGAGTTTGAAGAAACGCATTAAAACATGATAAAAACCCGACTATGGAAATATTAACTTATTTTAACACTTTGAAGTTCTCTGAATTTGCTTTAGCTATTTTTTAAACCTATTCTATATACATGCGTGTGTGTATTCGTGTATATTAGAATTTTCACAAAATGTTTAGCTTCCTAAAGTTCATTCTTAGTGAAGGAACTGGGCTTATCTCTAATATTGATTTAAGTTTTGTTGGTGAATTTAGCACTTAACTTCGAAATTTACCTCCACCTGTAGGCCCGAGCTGGCAGGGATTTTTTTTTTTAATAATATAGTTACTAATTCGTATATTACTGTACGGAACCCTCTGTGCACGAGTAATACTCGCACTTGGCCGTTTATTTAATATTCACTCTTAAATAGTAGAGTATATTTCAATTGAAAATACATTGTTAAGATATATTATTTGTTTTTTTAACTCTGACAACAGTAAAAAAACGGCTATTTGAAAACATGAATTAAATCTGTATTCAGTTCATGAAAAAATTTGCAAAGGAAAAAAAAAAACATTAAAAATTCTCAAATTAAAAAATGATTGGGCCCTGTATACAACAATTTAGTCATGTATACACATGCAAAAGATTGTTAAATTGCTGCGCATAATTTTTGATTCAATAAAATCAGCGTTAAATAGTGCATAAAATAATTTTTCTATTTAAATACTGTTTCCTTCAACATGATTGTGATACATTTCTTATTGAACTAACAACATTCATGTTTTTCTATGCAACAGATTTTGCAGGACATGCCAAAAAATTGAGGACACGATAGTTAAATATCGGCAGAGATAAATATCTTTCATAAAAAATGTGTTTGGGTCAGTTGGTGGGCAGATAAAAGAAAACATTAAATGATCATACCTATAAAAGTTTTCAATAAAAAGAGCTTTTTATCTATATTCTGTACATTGGTAATATGTTCTGTAACCGAGTAACCCGGGTTGGATACTCTGATTACCTTAATTAAGGGGTCTTGTGCCTTTTAAACGCTACGAAAATCAGCCAAAACTTTCAAAGTTTGAATTGGTATATGGCTCAAACTTTTTTATGTATAAACATTAAATTTTGACTCTTGATTAAACAGATTAGATATTTTAATATACTACCATCAGAAACTGACTAGCCTTTTACAGAATTTGTGGATTATTGAATTTAAAATAACTCTTTTGATTACTCTGTAAATCATTGCGCGCATGATATCTTGAGAACATATGTATGGATTGCTATAAAATTTCAAATACATGATAAGCACATTTGTGCGTTTAAAATGAATTGCTTTTAAAGATTTACAATTGCAAATTTTTTAGTTACGAATAATTTTATTCATTAAAAAATGTATATTTTTTATCACAAAAATATTTTTTGTTACATGGTTAATAAAATAAATTCGATCTGAGAGGAGATCCTTTTAAAAATACATATATTTTTATTAATTATATCAAATTTTATGACAATCCATACATACGTTCTGATGATATCATGCGCGCAATGACTTACGGAGTAAAAAAAAAAGAGCTATTTTAATTTCAACAATGCAAAAGTTCTGTGAAAGACTGGTCATTTTGTAATAATAGTATATTAAAAAGCAAAATCAGTTTAATTAATTGTCAAAATTTCATGTTTATACATAAAAAGGTTTTGAAGAAGCACTAATTGAAACTTTGAATGTTTTTGCTGACATTCAGCAAGTTTAAAAGGTACAAGATTACTTAAAAAAGTCATTTTAATATCATTCATTTTTAATTAAAAAAATTATCCTTCTCTCTATCGTTAAAAATGGTTCAATGAGATGCAAGAAAATGTAATTATATTAAAGCAATGTATTTGAGTAATTTAATTTAAGGTAAACATTGGCTTATATAAATCGATTTCACTTGCTTTCTGTTTCTTCTCACCAAGTTCGCTTCAAAATAACATAATTAATTTGTAATTTGCAACTTCGTTTTCTTTACAAACAAGCAAATAGACAAGCGTAAAGTTGAAGAAGAATAAATAATTAAATTTGAATATTGTTGTTGGTAAATTAATATTGATACATGAATTAAAAGATAGAATGATTTTGTTAAATCTTGTGTGTCAAAGAGCCGAAATTAATTAATATATGTGAGCAAAAGCTTCGCTTTAATTTGCTTAATTTGAGATTTTATTTGTTGTTATTTAACTGATATCTCTTAAGAATGAAATTCTTCATTAAAACTTTACAAGGGGACTGAAGATTAAAAATTACACACAAATAGGTAAATAACCGAGCGGCTATCCGACGTGTTCGTCTGCATTGCATGGAGATATTGATTTTGCGAAGAAAATATTATAAATCCATTCTGCATTTAGAAAAAAATATATATAATAATTTTATTTAATTTGTTGAAATAATTGCGATTCATACTAAGAATGTAAATTATAAACATAAACTGTAAACTGCAGTGTTTAATGAAATTTCAACATCACGAAGGACTCATCAGAAGCGCATGAAATGTATACCACAAGCAGCCTATATTAATAAAAATGGATGATTAAATTTACCTAGCAATAAAACTATAGTGAATGTAGAAAGTAAGTATTTGGTGAAGCCACCACGTGCAGCAGTACGTGCTTCTATACGAAGTGGAATTGAGTCAAACATATTTTGAGTCTATACCTAAGCGAGAGCGCACAAGATTGCTTCTATCCAAATCGAAAGTTCAGCTCCCTAGCTACGGACAAGTGTAAAGAATGAGACGCCGACGTCGAAATCACAGAACCGTTCAACAGACGACATATTTGCTTAATAGGCTTGCCTGGGAATTATCTGTATCCGTTGTGCTGAAAAGAAGGCTTGAAAATTCATAGCAACATGTAGACGACCATTGTTCTGTTGAAATTCAGCTCCAAGAATTCGTTAAAGAAATTGTACGTTTTCGGCTTCTAGAACCACCCTGATACGGCGATTGCCAGATTATCCGCAATTCTTAGCAACCGATGTTGTCCATGACATCAACTGGTGCCCTAGACCATCACAAGCGGCATTCCTCCGGTATAATGTTGGATAACGCATTCCGGAATGTGACATATACCAGTATGGTATCTAACGCAGATGAGGCCATCACTGATCCCCAAATTAAAACGGAATTAAACGCCGAAGAATTGCTGTAGCCAAACACTGATACACCTGTGACTGTTTTGCTAACTGTCATGATATAGTTCTACAGTCCATCACCGCCGTGTAGATGCAATATCTATTATTCTTTTGCTGACGTAACATTTTATCGTCCACTGCTGAACTTCATTACTTTTGATCTCACTGCTGTCAAACTCGCATCACTGTCGTGGCACTGCGCTCCATACAAACTACTATTGTACACTAAGAAAAACACACCTTCACAAAGGTAGGCCCTTCATTCCCGTTTAAACACCGTAAATTGTTCATAAGACGCATTCTGTTGTCATCGAAGCATACTGACTTCTCGTGAACTTCTCAGTGGCAGACAACCATACACTATCTTCAACGTTCATCCACATCTCTCGATATATACAGGGTGATTTTTTTTTTTTAAGTAGCGAAAGTGAAACCCTATAACAAAAGAACCACTGATCCAAATGACCTGAAATTTCAGCAGTATGTTCTCAATGTAATGGGAATTTTTTAGGCGTGGTAAAAAATAAAACTTAAAATCGCACCGACAGATGGCGCTGTAAGTGAACAGAAACAAAGAATGTCGCTCGTAGGAGGAAAACAATGGACGGTACTTTAAGAAAAAGAATACTTTATTGCGCATATGAAAAAAGTACAGAATGCAGTAATTGGGAAAAGGAACTACGAACACTTTCGCAAAAACAGAACGAAATAAAATATGGAGTAAAGCATTCATACGGAACTGCGCCACTAACGGAAGAGATTTTCAATGTGCTGTCGAGCGTTTTCAGCGACGAGTTAGAAACGTGAAACCACATATTCCACAACAAAGCGAAGAGTATCCGGCTGGATGCTATGGATCTGGTGCACAATGCGTGCCTTTAAGTCAGCTAAGTTTGTAACGCCACCACAATACACAGTATTATTTAGGTAACTTCTTTAGCTGGCCAGGCTGTTGCGAAATTGCGGCTTATAATCCTAATCTGAGTAATAAAGATTTCTTTTTCTCAAAGTACCGTCCATTGTTTTCTCCTATTGACGATAGTCTTTGTTTCTGTTAACTTACAACGCCATCTGTCGGTGCGATTTTAAGTTGTTTTTTTAACCACGCCTAAGAAATTCCCATTGCTTTGGGAGCATGCTGGTGAAATTTCAAGTCGTTTTGATCAGTGGTTGTTTTGTTATAGGGTTTTATTTTCGCAACTTAAAAAAAATCACCCTGTACATCTAAATCAACAGTTCAGGTCACACTACCTAGCCCATGCGTTCGCGATGACTCTGAAATACTAATAATTTAAGTTGAACACTCTAATTTACATTTTCTGTCATTTCCAGCTCTTTTGCGCGATGCCTTAATGATGTTGCAATATGTTCAAACAACAGTTTAGTTTAGTCGAAAAAATATTTTTTTAAATATAGTGTTTAAGTCGCTTGGTGGCATGTTTGTGCAATAGGACAGGTAGGAAGGCGTTCTCAATCGAGGCAGGATTGGCCAATTGGCAGTGTGTAAATAACACCAGGAAAATACTCTTCCATGAGACTTGAAAATATATTGCACTATTATTCAACACAGGCCCATTCATACCGGACAAAGGATCGTGCTGCCGATTAAGCAAACTGCATTTAAAATGTTTTAACATAATTTTAAATTTATAACAAATAATGGGACAAATTTTGTCTTTCCATAAATATGTATAAAATAACAGTAAAGGTCTTAAGTACCTATGTCATAATGAAGAGAAGGAAAGTTTTTTTTCAACTGGATAAATCATCTTCAAGGTTGGAGTAGCGCAGTTGAGATTTATTTCAAAATACCGAAAAATGTCGTTTTGGACTGAACATTTTTCGTTCTGTTGGAATAAACGTCAACTGTGCTACTTGAAACTCGAAGATGGTCTTGAGTACCTTCTATGTATAGTCGTGGGAAAAAAGTAAATACCCCTACTAACTCCGCAACAGATAATAAGAGATGAAAATTACTGATACCAAACGATTGGAAATAAAAGTCTACTTTTAAATGACCTATATATAAATCTACATAACAAAACAAACCCAAACTTGTTTTTTTTTCAATACCAATACCCATTTTAATTTATTTTTGTTCGGAAATGCATGAAACTACCAGGACCAGGTGTTGTTGTTCATAAACTATGTAATCAAGCTATTTTTTCGTTTTTTTTTTTTTTTTTTTTTTTTTTTTTTTTTTTTTTTTTTTTCCCAAACGCAATAGATCTTTCAGAAAATAGTGTCAATGTTGACGTTTTGATCCGAAGTTTCCGAAGAAAGCAGAAAATTCAGCCCGTGAAGTGCGAAAATCGTGTTTGTCACGTGATCAAAAACGCTTATAACTCAATAGGTAATTTATTGATCAAAAAATGAAAAAAAAAAAACAGTTCAATTCCAAATCGCTTCCATTGCCAGGTTTTCCAATTTTACATCTTTCCGCTAAAAAATGAATTTGTAAATGCGTCAAAAAGTTTTGCACTTGTTGAACAGAGCAGTTAAGAACAGCCTTAATATATTTTGTTCATTACCAAGCCCAAATGTTGAAAGGAGTAAAATATTTTTTCAAATTATGCGTTTCTCCACATCATAGACGACACCTTAAACTAGCACATTGATGTTTTTGAAGCATGCTTTGAAAACTACTTGGAAGAAAAATGTGAAATTTTGAATTCCTATAAAGCAGGACATAATAAATACTAGGACTTTCCTCAGAGGGACTAGTCTGAGCGATATTGCCGAGAACATACATTTAATAATAACTTGTTGCAAGTAAAGAAAATGAGATACTATCTTTAATTGGCCATATACTGGTTACAAATTCAAACGGTGAAATATCAAGATCAGTGAATCTGAAAAAAAATTCCATATCAAATTTAAACCAGCGCTTCCCTCTGGCCTTGGCAAGAGATATAATAGCCTAGAGAAGGAACACGTTTACAAGTGCTTTCGGACAACCTATTCGCTGTTTCATACCGACATTTATTCAATATTTACATAATTTATCCAATACTAAGTGTGTATCTACCCATCTTGTTGCATTTAAATATGTTTTTTTTTGTTTTTTTAGGGAGGGGGTGATGAATGTAGTATTATTAAATATTTAAAGTTTCTATACCTAATAATTTCAAATTAATGGTAAATTAAAACGTTTCTATTCATTTCACCTTAAGGTTTCAGATTCAGCGGTAACACATAGAAATAGAAAATTTGCGAAAGTTTTTTTTTTTCCTGCACCGTTTTACATAGCCAAATTTATAGAAACTGTTCTGTTGTGAGTATTTATGTCATAAAAGTAACAGCCATGTCAATTTTCATGTTTAAATTCCTAACAATTGCAAGCACATCTTTATTTAGATCATCTTTAGGACTTTGTCCGCTTTATTTAGTCTTCTAAATTTCAAATTTTTTGGAATTCGTTCTAAAACGAACATTTACATCTTATAAATTACTAACATGCCAAATTTCAAGATTCTAACTCCAAAAGTATCCCAGAAATTGCAGTTCAGATTTTTTTTTTTTTTTTTTTTTTTTTTTTTATCGCACACCCTTTTAATTTTCAGATTTTTTAAAAACTGATCGGGATTTACATTTTAAAACTAATAACCATGGGAAATTTCAAAATTTCTATTCCTAACAATTCCAAATAAATCATGATTTAGAATCTTTCTAGAACGTTTTACGTTTATTTCTCACTTTAAAATTTTCGACCTTTTAAAAAGAGTTCATAACAAGTGTTTACATATTAAAAGTAGCCACCACGCCGATTTTCAAATTTCTAGCACAAACAATATCACAGAAACCGCATTTTAGAGCATTTTTGTTCCTGCACCGATGGGAGTTGTTGTACTGACATAAATACTGTCTTTTTTAGAGCAGAGATGGTCACCAACATTTTTCTGGGACCACTTTATTTTTAATCGGCTAGGTAGATTCAGAGATGTCACCCCACAAACACTCAAACGTTACTGCTTAGCACAGATGTCATATACGTGACTCATATTGGCGCAATTTTTTCTGACGCCAATGTCATATACGCACCGGGTTGGCTCCAAAGTATCGTCATTTTGCTTGATATGGTAACCCGGATGTTTTTGTTTATTTATTAATGAATTGTTTATTTACATTTATTTTTTTATTATATAAATGTTTTGTTCTTTTTTATCAAACTTTTTTTATTTATTGTTATTCCTCTTTTTAAAATATGCATGTAACTGGTATTCAAAAACGAGGTTTTCGCCAAATTGGCGTCGGAAAAAAATCGCGCCAATATGGAGTGTGTATGACATATGTGCCCTTATCTGATACGTGTTAGCAGGTGCATTTTTTAAAATACATACATAAACCAGTATAATACTTCTTCAGTTTTATTTTCAAATTCGTTTATATCATTTGGCAGAAAATCTCACTTTTTAAAACTCGAATTGCGTCAAGCTTTTTAAAAAAAGCAAAGTCAATATAACAATGAAATACCGTGAAGGGTATTAAATACATGGTAATAAAGCATTTTGGAGAGCACAGGTGATAAATCGTCAAATATTGTTCTTATCGCAATCTTTCGTAATGCAATCTTTTAATTTGAAACACACATTAAATATATTTAAAAACACGATTTGACTTATTTAATTAAAAACACTAATAGTAAGCTAGAAGAAGCAGGGGTCGTCCGGTAGCTTCATCGCCCCGAGCCCTGCCTTCCCAGTTTTAGGTGTCTTTAATTTGTGTAATTTCCCTTTTAAATTTGCCCGGTTTCAGTTTCTGATTTTTTTTTCCATTCTGGCTTCCGCTAGAATGTCTTATACTCGGGACGTGGCTGGGGACCTACGAACCTAGCTTCCGCAAAAGAGTCGGAATAAGTGAAAGAATAAAGGGCTGCGGACGGTGTCTTTAATTTGTGTAATTTCCCTTTTAAATTTGCCCGGTTTCAATTTCTGATTTTTTTTTCATTCTGGCTTTCATTAGAATGTCTTATACTCGGGACGTGGCTGGGGACCTACGAACTTAGCTTCCGCAAAAGAGTAGGAATAAGTGAAAGAATAAAGGGCTGCGGAACAAGAGAGGCCTCTCGCCGCGGCGATTGTGTGCTTAAAGCCATTATTACTTAGCAAAAAATTACATATTAATTATACATAAGCAAAAAATTAATATCACCAGTGGTTGACTCGTAGTTTTATCATTGTGTTTGTCCTACAACTATCTTCCATGCTTTCATACTTTTGTTTGTAGGACAAACACAATGATAAACCTACGAGTCAACCACTGGTGGTATTAATTCTTTGCTTATGCACCACTTCACTTCCGGTACACATGGATCATTAAATTCCCCTACTTCTACTCTCCCATAAAATAATAATTTTTTTCGTGTGCGTGATAACATAGGTTTTTGTGCTGTCGGCTCTTGGACTATTATAACAATGTTGCTGTTGGTATTACTCTTGTTTGACGTCAATCTTGCCTGTGTATCTGAATACGAATTTTTAGTAATTTTTCTTGCACGAAGAGTGGTTATAATATAATTGTTTCATTTTGCATAGCATGTACCAACTGCAATATTGATACTTTTAAGTTAGTCAAGGTGATATATTGCCAATATTTTTTTCGGTACTTTCCGGTTAGGGGGCGCCAGTGTTATATTTACATACATATATACATATACATGCACATATATGTACATATATATATACATGTGTATGTATATATTTATGTGTGTGTGTACATTAGGGTGGAACTTAAGTATAGGGTAAAAAAAAAACTTTTTTGTTTTAATGTGTAATAGTGAAAACTTTTTTCCTTTTTGGATGTCTAAACGTTTGGCTGAAAAGGTTTTTAAAAATTAATTTGTTTTCCGGTTCCTCAAGAACGTCAAAGTTTTAAAATTTTAGTATAAAGTAACTTAAAGTAAACAATGTAGCTGTTAAAAAGATGCTTACGGCTGTGCTTTCAAGACTTAGCAGGGGCAATGCCGTGTCCCTAGATGCTTTCATTCATTAGTGCTGCTACACAATTCAACGCATAAAACATTTCCTGACGATTAAAAAAACGCACACGTAATTGTTGAAGTTTTCACTTCTATTGGCACTCCCGGAGTGCCGCTGTTTTTTTTTTTTTTTTTTTTTTTTTTTTTTTTTTTTTTTTTTTTTTTAGTATATTAAAACCAGTGCTGCTAGATTTGGGGACTTTTAAAATTCAGATTATTTGACTGTCACCACTTTTCTAAAATACCGTATTTACTCGTGCATAACGCGCACCCCGTACTTAACAATAAAAATGGTCGATTTTTTTTTATCTCGTATATAACGCGCACCATAAATTTCACATGCAAATGAATGTTAAATTTATTTCCAACGCTAATGAAATTAGCGCTTAAACAACGTTACTAGCGATGTTGCATAAAAATGTGCCAGAAGTGAAATAAAGATGCAGCAATACTTCTATTATGTAAGACTTTTCCAGTTTTAATTTCTTCTTTGAATATATTTCTTGATTCGTATGTATATCGTATGACTACATCTAGCAGTAAAAAATTATTCCGTGTATAACGCGCACTTGGGATTTTTGCCCTAAATTTTTGAAAAAAAGTGCGCGTTATACACGAGTATACGTTAGTATAATTCGCTTATTTTTCAGAATTTTTAATCTATTTTTAAATAGGTCGAATATTTCTATTTCAAAAAAGTGGTGACAATCAACAATATGGGGACAAAAAAGTCCCCAATCTGGCAACACTGAGTAAAACCTGCTCAGAAATACCCGTACGGGACAGGAAAAAGTTCCGTTTTTGATAAGTTGAAGGTTGAGCAGGCATAGGGTTTTGCTTATCATTGGGACAATGACATATCGTTCACCCGCAAGAAAAGTGACACATCTGGCAAAAATTCATTTTGCGTTTTATTCCACTGATAGGTCTGTCATAGGTGCCTTTTACTACATAAACAGTTTCATAAGTGTAGCTATGCGGAAAATCACTTTATTACACTATATGTCCATTTTTGACCACAGAAGAGGGTTGGATTGTGTGGGGAGGTAAAATTACCCAACCCTCCAAACCTCATTCCACGTCTTCATTTTTAAGAGTTTTATGATTTTATGCGCGTTTTCATTCCTGCATGCAGAGCTAAGGTCTGTAATTTCATGTTACAGTAAAATAATGTACATTTTCTTTTTCCTCTCCTGTGAAATTTACTTTTGTCGGGTTCTTGCGGGCGAGCGATATTTACGTTTAAGGCATGATAACGTTTCTGGAAGGTTCCGCCTTAACAGGGCTTCCACTTTTATTTTAATTTTTTGTATAGATTTAGAAGTTCTTTTTTCTTGCCTTCCTGTCCCATTTGTTGGGACACTAGACCTGGAAACGCTAATCAAGTGGTACATAAAGGATCACCAGGCCACATACGGCCCGCGCGTCACGGGTGGAGTATGGCTACAGTTAATTCGTGATTCATTAATTCAGTTTCTGTTTATGTCGGAACTCTGCTTTAAATGTAAAAATGTCATTGTCCCAGGGATTTTGCTTTCACCGGTTTTACTATTAAATACTAGAAAGATTGCCCGTAAAAAATGACGGGAAATGAGACAGATATGTACAACACATGTGCAAGAATGAGTTTTTCCCGCTTGTTCCGCAGTGATAGATGAAAATAACACATTTTGAAAAAGGAAACACATTTATGAAAAACTATGTAATTTCATTCATTACTCATTCATTTCAAATGAAATAAATGTATTTTTTTAAAGACATGCTTTCGTTAACATTCACAAAAATGTAAATATGTACTATATATATTTAAATGCACTAAAAAGTAGAAAATAATTGTTGGGCTGGAAAAGTAATTGTTTTATTTTCTCATGTCCAAGAAAAACATAATGCAATTTAAAATTTGCTGAAAAAAAAAACTGCAAAATGTTTAACTTTTGTTTAATTTGTTTTTTATGATATTATATTATATACGTATGTATACATATCTATATGTTGGCGCCCACGCTTTCATCTTTTTTCTTCGACATGGGAAAATAAAACAATTTCTTTTCTAGCCCAGAAATTATTTTCTACTTTTTAGTGCATTTAAATACATATATTTTTTTCTGTATTTTTGTGAATGTTAACAATTTTTTTATTTACATTTATTTTATTTTAAATTTTTTTGACATACAGCTCTTTTAGTCTTATTTTACATTTATTTCATTCTTAGATTTTTAGTCTCGTAGTGCTTTATACAAATTTTAAAATTTAATATTTAAACTTTTCGCCCCCACTCCATATAGTACAAACTATGCTGCAGATAGTTAAAAATAATAGAGAATTTGGTACTCTCCAACCATAAGGCACTTGGCGGGGGTTTTTTTCCTCTTTTCTTTTTAGCTTGGCGGATTCGGGCATCAGAAAGTAAAAATTCATAACAAATGATGTAAACAGCTATGCAAACAAACTTGATGAAATTTTTTGTTCGTTTATGTATATATATTTTAATTAAATATATATTGTTGTTTTTTAAATGTAGAAATTACGTCTGTTTCTGAATAAAATTAGATAACGTTTATATAATCTTTATGCTATATAAATTGCATAAATATTGAAAAAAATGCGTGTATATATGAAATGAAACAGTGAATGGGTTGCCAGAAAATATGTTGTCAAATTTCCTTCTTCGCCAAGGCAGTTTTCTTTATTTCGCTAAGATCCCTATACTGGAAAAGTACCGAGAATGTAGTTTCTGTATCCGGCTATGTAAAGCATATTAAAATCGGCAGTTAAGAGCTGGGATAGTACAGCGCCGTCCAGTGGCTGTTATTTTATTGGAAGCATCGGGATGAAGATGTAAAGACGTACATTTTCGTAGATTACACTTTAAATTCTGACCCATAGATTTTAAAAAAAAAAAACCTTAAATGCGCGGAGTTTAAATTAAATTGCGATGAACTCGATTATGAAAGATTAATGGATTTCAATGGAAATTTCGCCAAATTGGCTTCATATATGGCAACTTATTTTTGTCGCCAAATTTGGCGGCATAATGCCAAATCTGGCGATATTTTGTCAAGTTGATCAAAATTTGGCGTTATTGTGGTAAACTTTTCAGCAATTATTCATTGTTGAAGCTGATACTGATTTCTCCATAGGAAGTCTAACACGGCCGTGATCAATGAGGCGGTCCATCCGGAATTGTGAGGGACACAGAGAGACTTGGATTTTATATAAATAGATTGTTGTGTTTATTTAGTACGAGGTGGAACCCGCTGAATTTTGACGAAAGAAAACGTTTAAGAAGGAACTGTTTCATTGATTTATAATAAACCCACAAAATTAGCTACAATAAAAGCACATATCTTACATTGGTTACTCTAACTCTCAAATTTTATCTTAACCTAAAATTAACTAAATAATTTCTATAAAACTTAGTTCTCCTAATTATTAAAATTAAACTTTAATCTCATGTGTAATGAGTAAAATATAATAAAGATCAGTTATTATGAAGTTGTCAATTAAAGCTCTTATGCTTTGTATTCCCGAATAAAAAGAAAAAAAAAATATTCCACTTTGACACGATCATTGAATTTTTTCCCGAGAAATCTCAACCCGACATTATTTTCACATTCGCAAAATTTACATACGCACTTCTCACATCCATATTCACCATGTTTAAAAAAATGATATTTTAACTCAAAACTTGAAGTCACGATTGTCAACAACATATTTGAATGTGAATAGTCGCACTCTTAACTTCAGATACTAATCTCAAAAACGAAGGTAAAAATTGCCGTAATTTATGTTTTTTAGGCGCATTTGTGTTAAAATGTTTAATATTATCTAAGAAAATGATCATTTTCTTTTACATATGACGTCATTATCACTTATTTAAGCATTTCGCCGAGTGTCTCAAAATTAGTGTCAGTACACATGCAGAAGGGAAAAAAGTCCTTCCGGCCAGTGCCGGGAGGAAGAGGTAGCTTTCATAATCCTTATTTAAAAAAAGCCAACTTATATCATGCAAACACACGAAGCTCAATTTAGTGGAAACCGAATATAGGAGATTCAATACTAATTTTTATCAATATAATGAATGAGACTTTCGCGAAATTAGTCAGCTTTATCCAAGCTGCTTTTCTTTAAAGTAACTTATATTTGGCTGCCAAATTCGGCAATTTCTTAAAGTGCCTGTCATTTTAAGACAACGTGGTGGATGAGGCTAAGCAGTGAACTTGGTCGAGAGCTTAGTAATTGCTGTGCACATGCTCACTCACATCGGAATCGGTTAATATATAGGAGTGCTGTCGCATGCAAAAAATCAGATTTTTCAAAATGTCACCCACAATAGAAATTGAAACTGCTATATCTGAGCCATTTTTTAAGGTAAAGACAAACAAAAAATGCTCCTGAATCCTTATATCAAGATCAAATACTTAAGAAAGAAACCTTTTTCAATTTCTAATTTTTTTGCACCTCACTTTAAATATATATATATTTTTTTAATTTAATGGCCGCCATTTTGAAACAAGATGGCTGATGAATCTGGCCAGCGAACTTGGTCGAGGTGTTGATGTATACTATCCACATGCCTTCTTACATCGAAATAGGCGAATACGTGTGTTATCGCGTGACAAATACAAGATCGTTTCAAAATGTTAGCCATGCTAGAAATTCAAAGTGCTATAAATCAACCATTTTTTAAGATATCAACAAAAGAACAAATTTTCAGAAACAAAAACTGCTCCGGAATCTTTGTATCAAGGCCAAACACATAAAAAAAAATCTTTTTCATTTTTAAATTTTTTAATACCTCATTTTGAATTTTAAATTTAATTTTTTTTAAATGGCAACCCTTTTGAAACAAGATGGCGAATGAAGCTGGCCAACGAACTCGGTCGAGACACTGGTATGTACTATGTACAGACCAAGTTACATCCAAATAGGTTCATAAATACGCCTGTTATCGCGTGACAAAAATCAGGTCGTTTTAAAATGTCAGCCACAAGAGAAATTCAAAATGCTATTACTCAGCCATTTTTTTTTAGATATAGACGAAAGAAAAACTGTTCCGGAATCTTTGTATTAAGGTCAAACACATACAAAAAAATCTTTTTCATTTTCCAATTTTTTGGTATCTCATTTAAATTTTTTTATTTTTTAATTTTTTTAAATGGCCGCCATTTTGAAACAAGATGGCGGATGAAGCTGGCCAACGAACTCGGTCGAGATATTTGTATGTACTATGTACACACCAAGGTACATCCAAGTCGGTTCATAAATACGCCTGTTATTACGTGAGAAAAATCAGGACGTTTCAAAATGTCAGCCACGCTAGAAATTCAAAATGCTATAACTCAGCCATTTCTTAAGATATAGACGAAACAAAAACTGCTCCCGAATCTTTTTATCAAGGTCAAACACATAAGAAGAAAATATTTTTTCAATTTTCAATTTTTGGCACCACATTTCAAATTTAAATTTTTCTTAAAAATTTAAATGGCCGCCATTTTTAAACAAGATGGCGGGTGAAGCTGGCCAACGAACCCGGTCGAGACATTGGTATGTACTATGTATAAACGAAGTTACATCCAAATCGGTTCATAAATACGCCTTTTATCGCGTGACAAAATTCAGGACGTTTCAAAATATCAGCCACGCTAGAAATTCAAAATGCTATAACTCAGCCATTTTTTAAGATATAGACGAAACAAAAACTGCTCCGTAATCTTTGTATAAAGGTCAAATACATAAGAAAAAAATATTTTTCCATTTTCAATTTTTTGGTACCACATTTCAAATTTTAAATTTTTTTTAAAATTTTAAATGGCCGCCATTTTGAAACAAAACGGCGGATGAAGCTGGCCAACGAACTCGGTCGAGACATTGGTATGTACTATGTCCACACCGAATTACATCGAAATCGGTTCATAATTACGGGAGTTACAGTGTGACATAGGTCAGATATATATATATATATATATATATATATCAATTTTGAACGGAGGGTGGTTTCGGGGTCTGGGGGTCATGATCGATGAAAATATACCAAAATTTTTTGAAATCGCTTTCCTCCGAACGGCTGCAATAGGTAGCTTTTTTGTAAAGAAAGCTACCTAAAAATGTGCAAACTTCATAAGGTAAAAGGCGTGTTTTCAAAAGTAGTACGTGATTTTCCGTTCAAAATATTTTGGCGCAGTATGTCCCTAATAGAATTTTGAGCCACTAAACCCTATACAACAAAATTTAAATCATAGAAATTAGAAAAAAGATATTTTTTGAATTTTTATCAGAAAATGGCATGAATACATATAAATAAACCTCATTATTCTCTCTTTTCTGCAATAATGAAAGCTGTCTAATTACCACCATTTTGAAGACATTTCATAAAACATTTTTAAAATTAAAATATAACAATGGGGATATTAAAAAAACATCTAGTGCGGGAACATCTACAACTAAACAGCTTTCAGTTAAAACAATTATTAGTAAAATTGGTTGACTAGAAAGTTCAAGGCACATGACTAAAAAACAGCCTTGTCTTTTAAAAGTATAGGTTATGTATAATTATAAAAAAAAATTAATTAAGCAAATTTTGCTTTTTTTATAAAATTATAGTAGAATATGTTAAAGAATAGCAATAAAATTTTATTGGTCAAGAGAATTTTGGGCAAAAACTTGGGGAGCCTGATATTATTTTAAACGTCAAATTATTACCAAGAACCTCACTGCTTGTCTAACTCTACGAAGCTAATTCATCCAGGCAAGAATTATCTAGATCTTTAGTATATAATAATATTATATCACTATTTTTTGGACAAAAAAGCATGAACGCTGTATGTCGCTGCTCTTCTATACAGACACTCTAATTTTTTGTAAAAGATTGCGCTTTATCAGCCTGTGATTTCGATTATGTTATTTTTTAAAGTGAAATATTTTCGCCTTTGTGAAAAATTCAAAATCAGCTGGGGTGAAATGACGCACTTCTAAAAAACATATTTCAGTTTTAAGGTTAAAAAAACACTCTTTTTAATAAAATGACGTCATTTGCATAAGCTAAAGCATTCCACTTTTACGATCCATTCTTAAACAACATCTGTAGAAAAGTATGCATATGAAGTCTTTATCGCGGAATAATACGCATACCCAGCAAAACGCAATATTGTCATTCAAGAAGTTCGGCAAAACAAATCGGGTATCTAATGATTCATAGGATTTCACCTGTTTGTTTATACTAGCTCCATACTTTATCAGAAATTATTCCTTTGTGTTTTTCAAAATTTGGAAAATATTATTGCATACAGATAAATAAAATTGCATTCTTTAAGCTTTCTGATACGAATTAAGTAAACGTGAAGGAAAGTCACACAAATATCGTTATTTAAAATACATATTTGTAAAGAGAAAGCGTTGTATCGCTTTTAAAATAAATTTGCAATAAGCTAAAAAACATTTAAATGATGAATAAAAATGAAATAAAACCAAAATTCACCGGATTTTATAGCAGACGATATTCTTGACATAGCACGTATTTTAATTTCAATTCTTTTTCAATTTGTATGAGAAAATGGCAACCAAAAGATTCAGTAATCTTACGTGCTTGTTAACCATTTGGAAATGGTTGTTGTTTACGGTCGAGGATGGGGCCAAATGATGCTTGCATTTTATTTTTTTAAAGAAATTCAACGATGTTCTTTACTTTTAGAAGAATTTTTATTTGAATAGGTAATGGAAAGGCATAAAATCTTTAAAATTGTTTGAATAGGTAATCGAAAGTCATAAAATCGTTAAAAATTGAAAAAGTTACAAAATGGGTAGGCGCAAATTATCAGATATGGAAAAATCCAAAGCCAAAGAGCGACGCCGATGTGAAAATCGTCTTGAAAAGCAAAAATCGAGGTGACTAAATACATCGTACGGGTTTAATTAATTAAATTACGCAGATATTTATTTTATTTATTTTTTTTTTTTTACTTCTCCGCTTTAACCGGTTTTTCTCTTAACCGGCTAACTCTCGGTCCCGGTTAGGCCGGTTAAGCGGGATGCTATTGTGTATCATATTTACTCGACGTATAATATTTAAGACGAAATTTTTAGCTTGGTTTTCGCTGCACTTAAGTCGTTCATCCATCATGTACGGGAAAAAATATATATCCGTGTATGAACATAGAATAGATATTAGATATATAGAATAGAATATCTATTCAATGCTCATGTATCGGCGTAACATTCTGCTGAAACGTAAACATGCAACATTTAAAAAAGAAATATCACAATAATGTAGACGCTCAATAACAAAAATATTACAAAGATGGGTAGTTTCTTCCCCATTATCAGTAGAGGCGCTGCGATCGCAATCGCATTAACATTAAGCTCTATGGAAGTGTCCGATCTCGTATGTTAATCTATGCTCGGGACGAGGCATTGGCAAGAGGATTTAAAAATATGTTAAGGCACTCTTAACTTGCGAAAACCTCGCATGTGTGCCTGTCAAGATGTACGGATAAGACAAATCTTCAGACGACGACCTATGTATAGGAAGAAATATTGTTAAGAGGCTACTTCAGTCAAATGGAAAGACGCATTCGCTAATGCTAATCCTATGGAAGAAATTTATAGAGATATCTCGGTCGCATTTCAATATTTTTAAATAATTTCTTTTGCATTGTATAGCTGAGATTGATCTGTATGCAGGCCGTTTTTTACTTTTTCGATTTTGATTACAGATATTTTTTATGAGGATGCTTTTACTTTCGAAACCAGTTCCGAAAATGAAAGTGAGCTCATAAGAAATACCTGTAAACAAAATCGAAAAATTAAACAACGGCCTTTGTACAGATAGATCTCAGATATACAATGCAAAAGAAATCATTTAAAAATATTGAAATGCGGCCGAGATATCTTTATAAATTTCTTCCATAGGATTAGTATTAGCGAATGCGTCTTTCCATTTGACTGAAGTAGCCTCTTAAGCCAGAACCGTTATGCCAGAGAGTCGCCTCATCAATGAGTAAGTGAACTGGAATCAAACAAACCGGCTGCCAAATCAAATGTATCGGAAACAGTTTTCGATAAGCGGCATTACGGTTCATTCAATGGTTCATTCCTTTATTAATCAGACGTTTCCATATACATAGTGCGGCAGGTATTTCAGAACTCACATTATAGGTGAATTACCACCCTGTCGTTACAAGTCTTTTACTGATACATGTGAACATGTTAGAACCTAGACTAACTGAGAAAATAAAGAGGCGTGCTGTCATTGTCTCATTGACAAAAGAAAACTCCGATTTACAGATTGGCACCTTCTTGAAACACGCCCGGTCATTCGTTTTAATGTAAGGAGCGAACTGATGGCTGCCAGGTTTCATGTTGCAGTCGTTCATACAGCAAATGACGTTGTCAGCGATATGAAATTATAAAGACACTGGGAGTCGTCAGTCGTGTCGAAGAGGGTCCTTAGGGATCGATGAGGCCACCACCCGATGTGTTATTCGTGGGGACATTCGCTAAAGATCTTATGTGATGAGGAGAAGAAAGTTCTTATCCGTTCTGTTATAGAGAACAGGGATAACCGCATGCCCATATCCAACCGCCTACTTAACAAGTTGAAACATCAAGAGGATCCAGGAATGATGTGTTTCCTTCCGATAAAAAAAAAAAAAAAAAAAAACTCAGGCCCAGAAAGTGAACCGCATAATGATCGGTGGCTATGAAAGTGCCTAAACGGTGCCTAATCCAAGACAAGGTTAAAAATAAACTATACTGTTAAAAGAAGACAGATATTTCTTAATATAGGAAAATATAATAAAACCATGAAAGAAAATGTACAATAACATCTTCCGAGTTACCGATGATTCCGAAAACTTTCTCTATCGACTGAGACCTCGAAAGCCAGCATATATTCGAGATCTAAAGAAGTGTTTACATAAATAAAGTATCGTTTCTTGCCGCTTATTTTAGGAAACTTTTACGATTAGTTTTTAGTTTATTTATTAGTTTTTTCAACACAGAAAGACGTTTTTCGAATGCTATCAATTATGAAGTAAATGTTTTCATGTTGGACAAACATATTTTATAGACAATAAAGATAAATTAACAGCAATAGCATTGCGAATAAAATTATTTTGTTACTCTTGTACGCATAATCTTACTTATGAACTTGAAAATATTTAATTAAAAATTAATAGCATTCTAAAAATCGATATTCCCGCTTGAGAAAACCGAATAACATATAATAAAACTACTGGGAACTGTTTCCAAAGGTCGGTGGCAGAAAAATAAACTTTATCTTTATAAATGATTAATTAAATCCCGGATATATATTGGTTTCTGAGGTTTCTAATAATAAAGGAAGCTTTTTCGAATAGTGGATAACTCGGAGCAGGCTATTATTTATTTTCATTCTCGGTTATATTATAGTTCCGCAAATAAAAAAACGTTTCTCTTTTTTTTTACTTTCTTCTATCTTTACAAAAAAAAAAAAAAAAAAAAAAATACTGGATTCATGAAAATTTTTGAATTCCAGTTTCGATGGATTTCCTCGTTTTAGGGGTCAGAAAACCCGAAAAACATGTTTTTACAAAATGTCTGTCTGTTTGTGTGTGTGTGACACAAATTTTGTGGGCGCTCTATCTCAAGAACTAATGAACGTAATTTAATAAAAATTTATATTCAGTTAGTCCCTGATATATATTAGTGCTGATACGTTTTTGGTGTAAATCGCTCAACAGATGGCGCTGCTATTCAGATTTTTTCACGATTTCCACAAGAGCTGAAGCTCCAGAACTAAAGCTCGGATTTTCATCAAAATTCAGATTCAGTTGGTCCTTGACAGGAATTGACGTTTTATACATTTTGGTGTAAATCCCTCAACAGGTGGCGCTACTATGCTGCATTTTTTGCGATTTCCGCAAAAGCCCTATCTCAAGAACTAATTCTTGGATTTTAACAAACTTCATATTCAGGTATACCTTGATGTCAGTTAGTGTTGTTTATGCTTTGGTGCAAATCGCTCAATAGGTGGCGCTGCTATGCTACATTTTTCAGAATTTCCGCTATAGTTCTATCTTAAGAACTAATGCAAGAAATTTTCATCAAACTTCAAATTCAGATATACTTTGATATGTATTGGTGCTAAATTTATGTAATTTCTTGTATTATTTAAATGACTTCATTGGCGTGATTTATCTAGAAAAAAGTTTTGTGATGGCTACAACATACTAGTTTTACTGTGTACATTTATTGGTCGAGGCTAACGAAAAATACAGGCTACCACGGTGCATCCCACGTATCTTTTTTTTTATTTATTTACAGACCTCTAGAATGACGTGATGCTCTTTTCGCACACCTGTTATATGTAACGCGACCACTAGGGTGGGTAAAGAACAAAACAAAATATTTATAATCGAAACGTAATAGCGCTAGAAAGTTGCCTTTTGAAAAAAAAATAAGTTCGTAAAATATTACACCGATTGCTTAATATCTTTTACCTCCCGCCGCAAGGAGGCCAAAGTTCGGAAAAATTCAAAATAAACATACTTTTTGGAAATTGAAAATTATCCAAACTTACCAATTCAATTTCTAATAGAACGTAATAGCCACACCAAAATATTAGTAATGTAACAGTAAAATTTCATTTTGGTGACATTACTTTTACCGCCGCAACAGGTCCAAAATTTCTAAAAAATGTGAAAAATTAAAATTTTTCAGTTTTCAGAAATTTCATAATATTTTCAGAATTTTCTAACCGATGGTGTTTCTGCCTTTCCGAGGTGGTGGAGTTTGTATACACCACCCGGAGAGCTATGCCGGCGGTAGCGTAGCTACTGGCATGGTCACCCAAGCCGGACAGTTTGAATGATTGGTGCCAGACGAAAAGAAACACCCCGGTCCTCCTGGTTGGGGGTTTTGCATAAGGTTGGTACCCTCACCATGTAAAAATCTCACTACTCGTAAGCCCCAAATGAACAATCACCGGGCAGCTAAAAATGGAATAAATGGAAGAATCACGCAGAGCGTTTGAGTAATGACCGATTGCCAAAAAAGCTTCTGAATTACAGACCCAGGGGTTACCGTGACCGAGGTAGACCTATGCTCCCATGGATTGATCAATGGAGCCGGAACAGGCTGATTCAGGCTAACCCATGATGAAGAAGAAGATGATGATGATTTTCAGAATTTTTAAATTTCTAATAGTGAAAATTTTATTATGTTGTTAATTTCATGCGGATTAACCATGATCACTGAAATTCTATAAAAAATATATACTCAATCATAGAAACACCTGCATTAAAATTATTTTCTCGCTGCTAAAGGGCCATATTTAACTTAGTTCGTTTTTCTTGTAATATACTCATTTTGCTCTATACTTTGATGGCCCTAAAGATAGAAATATATGCCAGGTTAAAAGTGAGATCAAAGTTTCATCTTCGCGAAGTCAAGGAAGAACACATCTATTTGATACTAGAACCAGGTCTCTATTATTTTCGTCACTTGACCCTATCGTCTGGCAAGGCGACTTCTACATGAAATGACATTATAGATTTTTTGAAAAAAAAGAAATGTAAACTTTAAAAATAATTGCAGTAGGACTTGGTAAAACTGTCTTTAACACAGGATAGAATGCTGGTGTTATATGATTACCTGAGAACACGTTTAAAAAAAAAATTACCTTGCCCTCACTTCAATGAGCTTCCGCTGACACATCTTTTCGAATATCTTGATACAAAAGACAGATCCTATGCCATATTGTGGCCCAAATGGTTGATCTCTTGTGATTTGCGAATCATTACCACTTGCAAAGTTTAAGCCAATTTAATCTGATCACTCAGCTGTTGGTAAAGATAATTTGTCAACTGACCAGAAGAACATGACTGAAATATTGCAAGCACTTTCAATAGACGTATGTTCAATTTATCTTTTCTTCCGAGTTCCTGGACCAATATTTTACGCAAAATGTATCACTACTGCTAATCAAACTTTGAGACTCTATTTTGGAACAAAAAACCCTCTTCTTAACTTGTTATACTGCCCGAGTACATCCTTAAAGTTTACTGCATCAGTTGGTTTACAATTAAAATGAATCCATCATGTTTTCCAGAATCTGCGTACTATAGTTAGTAACTCCTGTTACTTTCCAGATCATCTACAAAAGATTATAATTCCTGTAATTTCACGAAATGCCTATTTCGCAAATTATGAAAATAGCCTTATTAGAATGATTGTATATGAAGGAGAGAACGTTAGGACCCCATCAGGAAGAAAATTGCCAAAACACGAAGTTCTGTGGACTCGAATAGTGCCATCCGTCACTTTATAATTCCAGATTTGAACTTTGAAGCTTAAAATTGTATGGATTTAGTTGACTGACAAAACTGTAAAGTAATGGAACTACCTGTTGCGGTTTCTCTATCGACTGAAGATCTAAAACGCTGGTGAGTTTAGAATGTTCGATTAAAGATACCAACTATTATAACTTTCCTTGTCCCACTCAATCAGTAGAAAGATGCGTGAAATTAGTCACTGAAGCCTTGATAAAGCTTGTGGAACAGAATAGAGGGAGGATTATATCTGGTAAATTTTGTCCTCTCGAGGAATAATGGCTTCATTTAAAAGCAAGTACATTTTATAAAATTCATTTAAATTAAATACTTCTTCATTTTAAGCTTATTTAACCCGTTTCGGTTAAACATCTCTGTATTTTAAAATAAAATACTAAAATACTTTATTCATTTTATTTCATTTATGTGATTTGTGGTGCATGAACTGCAGGTATGCAGTAAAACAGCAGTAGATGAAGCGATCGTTACGAAAAATAAATTATTACCTTTTTTATTTTCCGGTCTGTTACAAATAGTTATAAAAATTTATGACATATTAATAGATATACAGTAACTTTATTTACTTCTGGACATATTATAGGAATTTTAAAAATTTAGAAGAAATGAAAAAATTTAATTTTTTGTAATTTTTTCTTAATATGGTCCCTTTGTGGCAGTAAAAGTTATGATTTCATCATAATGAACATTTACCGGGACATTTCACATATATTCATGTAGCTATTGCGTTCTATTAGAAATTTTATTGTACGTTTGGATAATTAAAAAAATTCGAAAGAAACACATTTTTGCGATTTCCTGAAACTTTGCCCCCCCCCCCCTGCGGCGGTGAAAGATATCAACTGATTCGTGTAATATTTTACGAATTTATTCTTTATTACAAAAGGCAACATTTCCGCGCTATTACATTTCGATTATATTTATATATCAATAATATTTCGATTTTTTCGATCCACCCTATTAACCACCTTGTTGTATCTGCATTTGTGGCTGTGTATTGTCGCGTTTGTGTGCGTTTTGAACCTATGTTTACATGTGATTGCTACTTGTTGTCATGTTTCCGATATCTCAATAAATTTTATATAAAGAATTCTGAATCAAATAGAATATATTGCATGTAATTAATTTCGGTTTAATGATACATTTGATTGAATTTCAACTGGTAATTTCTAACTTGTTGTTTTATTTCAGAAAGTCCTGATTAAAATTCAATACAAGTATTTAATATTATTTAATTTTTTATTCCATATAAGTAAAATTCGTAAAAGAAAAGGGCAAAAATATATAACAATTGCATTTTTAAATATAAAATGCACTTCCCACAGATATAAACTTTCTTTCAGGAACTCATATTATTCTCTTAAAATGTCATTCCAGTTCTCATTTCATTTCATCGTATTCAATCTTGTATACAAATTTCCATGTTGTAAAGTATAAACTATATTGCTTTCAGTCACTTTTATTCTCAGAATTGCATCAGCAGAACTAGTGTTTACAACATTTCTGATGCAAAGAAATACCTGCATAAATATATTTTTTGAAATATTCCAAGGAGTTACGTAATACAAAAGCTTATAAATATGCTCTTGTGTCTCTAACAAAATATTTTTTTTTTTCATAAAAAGATAGCTATATATTCAAAAACAGTTAGAATAAGCTTCTTTGCAACATTTCTACATTTCGTTTGAAGAAAATAAAATAATAACAATAAAAGAATAGTTAAATTACGCATTCAGAAATACTGCAGAAAAAAATGTGATGCTGATCATCGTTTCAAAATAATATAAAAGTCATTACGTTTTCGAAATATTTTATGCAAATAGTTTTCTTCATCCTCTTAATACAGTATGGGGATTCACATTTTTTTTCAAAAGAATTTACCCTTATCAACTTCAACGTTGTATATTTGCACCACAAATACTTTAAATTCCTGATTGTTGGGGCATGGGTTGTGTATTGAAATTCACTGCTCAAAACAATTAAAGGATATTGCAGTTTTAGGTGGATTTTGTATCTGGTAAACTGTTTAGCTGATTGATACATGGTCGACAGACATAGTAGGTTATATGAGAATAAATTACACATGTTTGGCAGAAAAAAATGCATTTTAATGCGCATTTGTGTACTAAAGGAAAAAAACACAATTTGTGAATATGAGAAAAAAAGAATAAGAAAAGGTGTTTTCTTCAAAGAAAATCATTTTCAGTAGGGGGTATGGTTTCCACGGGCGGCCAGCAACGTTGAACACCTTTGAGACATGGACTCAATGAGGCTATTAATGACGAGTTGGGGTATTCTGCCCCACTCTTTCAGAAGAGCTCTTTCCAGTTCTTGGAGAGTTTGTGGGGGTTGTTGGCGGCCAGAAACTCGTCTTCCTAGAGCGTCCCAAACGTGCTCGATTGGATTCATGTCTGGACAACACGCTGGCCATTCCATTCGAACGATTCCTTCCTCGAAAAGGAAATCCTCCACCAGGTTTGCACGATGTGGCCTGCAGTTATCGTCCATTAAAATGAAGTTATCTCCGATTGCTGCAGCGTAAGGGACTACAATAGGTCTGAGGATCTCATCCCTATATCGGCGACCAGTCAGAGCTCCATCTCGAATGATGTAGAGGTCAGTGCGCCCGTCAATGGAGATGCCACCATACACCAACACTCCTCCACCGCCAAATTTGACAATTTCGTGCACGAACGCAGGATTATTCCTACTGCCACGGTCCCTCCAGATGAAAATACGCCTATTATCCGGATGCACAGAAAAACGGGACTCGTCAGAAAACAGAATATTGCTCCATTCATTTCTCCTCCAGTTGACATGCTCGGTTGCCCACTCCCTGCGGTCGCGACGATGCCTTGGTGTTAATCTAACACATACCATCGGTAGGCGAGCATACAGACCTACAGCATGGAGCCGGTTTCGGACAGTCTGAGTTGAAATCGTGGTGCCTGTAGCCGAGCGAAGGTGTTGTTGGAGAAGAGTAGCGTTCATGGTTCGGTATCTCCGAGCTGTTAACGCTAAATACCGATCTTCATTGGGCGTTGTTGCCCGTTTACGACCTTGCCCTGGTCTTCGGCCTGCACATCCTTTCTCCAAAAAACGGTTCCAGATCCTGGAAATGACACTTTGTGACATTCCAATGGCTTGCGCTACTTCGGCTTGAGTTTGGCCCCCTTCTAACCTACCAACAATTCTCAAAGCTTCTGAATCTGTCAAATGACTTCGCTGAGACATCGTACTCATCGAAACAAAGCAATCACTGAATGCCGATCATCCTTGTCTTCATTCTCTTTTATCCAGTTGAAAGTCATATTTCATTCGCTGCCGCTGAAGCGACGTTTTTGACGTCGAACTCAAAATTTGCATACTCCACAGTTTGAAAACCAGAAAAATTTGCATTTGTGATTCTCTTCTTCTATATTCGGCAAAAAAAATTTCGTTTATATCTTTATTTTATATAAAACTTCAAATATCCTTTAATTGTTTTGAGCAGTGTATTTTATTCCATGTTAATTTTGAATTATAGCCGTGACATTTGTGCCGCTATATTTTCTGGTCATACATTACGGTAGGTTTCGGGAACCACGGCCCTCTTTTTACCACTGTATCTTAATAGTTCTTTTAGTTTTATTTAATCTCTTAAACCAGAGGTCCGCTTCTTACTACTAAGGTACTTGTACCCGATATGGACAGTTCTCTCAATATGGACACCACTAAGATCTTTAAAAGTAACAATTTTGATCAAGATATGACACTACATGTGCATGAAGAAAAGCAGTTAAAAAGATAATTAAGCCTGGAAAGTGCAAAAAAGCACTCTGTTCGCCATTTGGAAGGAAACTTGTTGTTTTGTGGTGTGTTGATCGTAATTACAGGTAAGTTTAAATTTCTATTAGATATGGTTAAATTACTTTAAGTATTGAAAAGTGTAGTGTTTTAGAAAGCTGATAAAACATATTTTCGATTGCTATTGCATATATTGCTTAAAAATGTTTTCTTTGTTTATTTATTACAAGATTTAGTAAAACTATGCTTGATTCCCAATATGGACACCTTATGTCCACATTGAAAATACAGCAAATGAAGCTTCATGTTCACTTGCTGTATCCTCCAATCTTCCAAGAAACTTCCTCCAAGAAAAAAATCCTCCAAAAAGCGTTTGCAGAAAAATCAAAAGAAGCCTCCCCTCAATAGGTATCTGTTGGCGAAATCGCAGGTACCAGCGGTATGACTTCCTTAACAATGGAGAGCTGGTACTGCTTCTTATGCAGTATTAATGCTGTTGCAGACATGCGGCTATGCATCACATGCGGCAGATATGTCCATGAGGACTGTGTGGGACTTACCGCCCATGATGAAGAAGTTTTTATTTGTCCACCCTGTGAGGAGTGAGTAATAACAGATGTAAATTCTGCAGGCAGATGCAATAAAGCTAAGCAAAACCAACTATATTATTTCATAATATTTTGTAATAAGAGGTACTTTGCATAGGTCTTCGAAGAGCCACAACCGAAAATGACCCCCTTCTAAAGTGCATGTTCTGAAGATACTTACTGTGCACCCCCCCCCCCTCCGCAATACTTTAAGATATATTTCTTTTATCTCCTCTCCTCTAAAATTCCTTGGAAAAGTGGCTCTTCCATACACCCTGTGTAGTAGGTCAATAAGGAGCCACTTGTCCCTAATATTGACATGCATGTCCATAATAGGGACAGGTGTTTCCTTATATGGACACTTGTAAACATTTTTTTGTTTTTATCATTAAAATTAAACCAGAATAATTACAAGTTCGCTAATTTTAATAATGATAGTCAACAGTACAGGGATATTGATCATATATTTTTCGAACCCTATGACGTGTATACGGGGGTGAAAAAAATCAATTTTCCTTAGGGTGTCCATATTGGGTACAGGTACCTTATAGCCAAATAGTAATATTTGCCTTATTTAGGTGCTTTATTTAAAAGCGAAGATTACTATTTGGAATTAGTGGTAAGAAGCGACCTCTACACTCGGCTGCCGACACCTTCACTGAGGTTTAATTCATCAAGCATTTCCTACCAGAAATTTTATTTTTTCGAATTTTTCGTTAGAATTCCTTTACGTAATAACTATATTCTATACTGTTTATTTTCAATTACCGTAATCTATTTATGCAGCACACATGTATAAAGACTAATAAACAACTGTACTTGCATTTCTATTAATGTATGTAATTCATTTATTTCCGATACTAGAAGCCAAAATTTGAACTAAAATGAAACTGGATTATATCAACGTACATGAATTTGATTTTTAACAACTACTTTTAATTTTTTGAAAATACAATTTAATATTCAAGGAAAAAGTTATTAAAATGTATAATAAAAAAACTATATTTTGTTTTTTATCGATCACTGTGAATGTGCATTATAAATGTATCAAGCAGAGAATAAAAGTGTTGCTCTTTTTATGTATAGACACAGATTTGACCAGTGCCGCTTGTGATTTTGTATATTAAGTTAAATTTAATACTTTCTCAGTCTCGGTCAGTTCTCAGTCAGTTCATTAATAAGAGCAACTGAGGAATTTTGAGACTTATGAAGTTCATGAAAAGATGGAGGATTGTGTGAAAAATGGATGTCGTATGGATGTTTGATGTGATATCGGGTTTGTAATTAAGCACTTAGAGAATCACGAAGTAAATTAATTAGATTTTGGAACACAATTTTTCACACCGGTTGTTAAAAATATGTACCGTCGGTAGTCTAAAGTACAGCAACAAAAAAAGAGAAAGGAAACCCCGGATAACTCTCGTAAAAGTTCTCAATATTCATGGGTGACGAATGTTTATGAACATCAGACGATCGCAAAAGGTGTCAAAGAATTTATTCAGTTAAAAATTATGTGCTGTCTTTATGAGGGCAAATCCCGCCCCCCCCCCCCAATACTTTCAATTGAAGGATTGGCCGGGACGTACATAGCTAATGCACCATATCTATCGCAGAACCCATTGAAATGAGCTCTCATCCTGAATAATAACCAATTGCAAAATTTACATATCAAGATGTTTTTTACTTTAAGCTTCACGAAAACAGTTTTGGCAAGAGTTGCCCGGCAATAGCAAGAGGTGTGTACAGTACAGGCTGGAAGTCAAGGATAGAATAATAGAATTACAAAATTATTCCACGCCAACATCTTACGAAATCGAAGCCAATCCGAGAGTGCAAGGAGCACCAGAAATTATTAACCATTAACAGAAAATACTATGGGAGTTTTAAATTATTAGCGAGAAATAGGATCGGGAATATTGGACAATTTATCATCTAGTAACTCTATGAATCCCAAACAGAAAGGTTAGAAGATGTCTATATTACTCATGAAATAAATACAGTTGCCTTAATATTATCGAATAAATAGCATGGTATTATTATGTCATAAATCTTTTTGATTTTAAGTACGTTGCATGCAGCTCCGAAATAGCGGATAGCGTACTGAAAATGATTCAATCTATTTAATTTTTTATTACTTATTTCTGCGATAATGAAAAGAGAATTTACGGGTGCTGAACACTGCAAATAGAAGCGTCTTAAATTTAGACACATATGTGACTGAAAAAGAATTTTAGACACTTAAGTGTCTTAATCTGAAAATTAAGACACTATAGATGTCTTAATTTAAGATACATAAGCGTCTTACTATGACCATGGTGTAAACGAACTGAGAATAATGTCTAAAATATCCGCAAACGTCTTATTTTAAGACACTTCATTGCTTTAAACGTGTCTTAATTTTTGATTCTTCCGACGCAATAACCACCAGGGGGCACTAGCACTCCCAGTTGCGCATGCGTTTTAGATGTCTTCGTTCGAAGTGGTATACGTTGTAATTCAAACAAAGTTTGTTTTTATGTACGCGTGTATTTTAATTCGTTTTTTGCGAAATGTGAAGTACTGTGATTTTAATTCGTATTAACTTGGATTATGTATTTATTGAATACATACATCTGACGTGTGTGCTCGGCATCAAATGTCTCTTAGAAGCTGTCGTCGATACAAGGGCGGGATAGACACAGAACCGAAGTAGACGACGGTTGAAGATTACACCCGGAAATTCTACAAAGCGTGTGCAATGGGCTTAGTGTTAACTCGTATCAATTTATATCAATAATATTGTGTTATTCATCTTCGTCCTGTCGAAGCTGGCAAAAAAAAAAGAAACTTTTGTCTGGCGGGTCCTGTTTTTAGGATGAAACATCTCATCCTTTAAATATGGCTAGTCGGATGTATTATGGATTACCTTTTAAACTGATGAAAGTCTTTCTCCCTCACTGTGGTTGTGGTAGTTTTTAAAATTTCAAATCGAGGAATATTTCTTACCTCTTGCAGCAACTCAAGTAAGTTTCTTTATAGTAGTAAAATTAGTGTATTTTATGATTTTATTTATTGTACTAAACAAAATCCTGCATGAAATTTAATTAGTTTTGAATCTGTTCGCAAAAAACCCCACTAATTCTAGAAGTATATATTTTTAAACTTATGACGTTCTTTTTTATTACGAATTATATATTCAATGTCAGTTCTTAGTTTCAATGAATAATTTTTATCTCGCAGTAAATGACGGCCACAAGGAAGTAAAGATAAAAAAAAACTTTGAAAGATGACCTAATGCTTTCTTACTTCCTGGCATAAAACCGCAGATTAAAAAAAGATAAATAAAGTAAATGAGACTCGTCTATTATATGAAGCTGCCTGTAAAAATATACATATGTATTTGATTTGCAATCAACTCTAATACTGATTTTTTTATTATTTTTAATAAAAAAGTAATTTGAAATTTATAATGGGAAAAAGTAAAAACCTCTAACTAGATTTCGTATTTAAAATTGTGGTAACTTTATTTATATGCACTTATACGAAAAATACAAAAATGACAGATGTTACTGTATATATTTAAGACGAAAGAAGTTTGGAAATCATAAGTTATTTTTTCCTCATGTTTTTAATATAGAATATGTACTTATTTGTTTTTATTGATAGTTGAATAGCTTTTGTGAGTACCCTCTGATCTACATAAAAACTTGCCCATGTGGAAATATAAATTTTTTAAAAACATAATTTTTAAATAAGTATTTTCATTTTTGGGGGGGGGAGGGGGGGGGATTTTGCATGAATTTTTGTAAAGCTGATATCTTAAATCTTGCACTGATTATAATGAAAGTTTTGAACTTTTAGAGTAGGACAAGTTTAAAAACGCAAATATATTTAACAAAATACCAAAGTCATTTTTTCCCCAATGTTATTAAAGTAGAATATTTATTTATTTATTTTCATTATTCATAGTTAAATGGCTGTTGTGATTATCAAGTGATGTATATGTAAAATTGCCTATGTGGCAATATATTTTTTTATATTTTCATTTTTTTTTGGGGGGGGGGGGATTTTTGCAATTTTCGTACATCTGATATTTTAAATCTTTTTCCACATTCAACCGAGTATAATAAATATTTTGAACTTTTAGAGTAGGACAAGATTATAAAATATATATATATATATTTATCTATGTACCTTAAAAGCCCTTAATAGCGAACACTTCGGGAACGCGGAATTTGTCCGATAATTGGAGATGTCTACTTTTTTGAGGTAAAAATATACAAATATGTATGTCTGCTGATTTAAAAAGTATTCGTTAAATAGAGGTGTTCGCTATTCGAGAATGTTCATTAACCTCCACAACGGATACTCCCGAATATCGGACATCTCAATTTAGACAACTATAATGCAGGGTTGCGTTTTTTGCAAAAGTACTTCTTGATTAAAGGAAGGGCAAACTGGGAAGTGCCCCGTCCCCCTACGACTGTAGTGCCCCCAAATTTGATGTGCAATATTTGTAAAGCTTATATTTTAAATCTGTTTCGAAATTGTACTGATTATAATCAATATTTTGAACTTTTAAAGTAAAATAAGGTTAAAAACAAAATAAATTTAAAAAAATCTAATATTTAGATAAATATTTTTTGTTTTTTAATCTTGTTCTACTCCTGAAGTTCAAGATATTGATTATAATCAGTACAATGTCGTAAAAGATTTAAATTATCAACGTAACGAAAATTGTATACCAAAACTGAGAGCACCAAAAAAATCAGGCTGTATTGGGGGGGAGGGGGGAGGGGCAGGACCACAGCCAAATATTTTTCCAGGATTCAACGTGGTCAAACATGGCTACGTATGATGCTTAGAAAAAAAAATGGATGCGATTCAGACGTTTGAAGTGTCTGAAATTCAGACGCAAAAAGTGTCTGAAAAAATTCAGACATTTTAAAATGTCTGAAAATTGAACACTCCATTTCAGACACTTAAGTGTCTGAATTTCAGACATTTTAATTTAGAGTGAATAAACATGACAGGATGTATTCCGATTGGGACATAGTTTCTATTATTGGTACGATAGATCACCATCTTATTCTTTCAGCTACGGCAATAGCAAATGTTGGTTCAACACAGGAAATTTTTTTATCTGTATATGACGTCATTTTATCTGTAAAAAATAACAATAAAAATGCATCTTTCACTTTGAATTAACAAACGAGATCTCCTTTGTAGTCTTACACTGTGATACCAATTCTTAAACGATCTTTAGGACTGTATCCTAGAAATCCGCACAAAGTTTTCTTGTCTGGAAAGCTATGAAAAAACGATACAAACAGCACAAATGGGCACTGTAACTTAACTTTAAAGACCATATTACTCTGTAAAACTGTTATCGGGTTTCAATTAAATCGTTTCGTCGGACATTACCAATTTTACTTTTTGTGGTACTTGCAAGGCATAGTACAAAATTTAAATCCCTAATTTTGAGACAGTATTTGATTCGATTGATCAATTTCTGGATGTAATCTACTTTTCTGACTTTAGCATACAATTTGGACTTAAGATATGCCATAAACCGTTCGATTGTTGGAATTTTGGGGACGTTAGCCGGGTTGTCGAACTTCTCTATGAAAGTGCCGTTTTGCTGGCGGAAGTGGTGAGAACGATTTTGAAATAATAACTGCTGGTAAAGTCTGGCCAGAAGACGTAATCACTGCCATTGTAATTCCTACCGATGTAAGGGATGAAATGACGGCGAATGCACTTATTCAGTTGTTGTTATCCCTTGACAATAAACCCAGAATTTCGGATGAACAGACGACTCAAGCCTTTCGGACTCATTCCAATCCAAACGAGGATCTTGTCTTCAAATTTCGCTTTAGTTACGAATTTGATGATAGGTTGTGTCGTGAAAATGTGAGATATGTAGTTGCTACCGTTATCGTTAAAGTGGAGTGAGGGAGTATAAGATATGACTCGTCATCCAAGATGAATCCTCGATCAGAGAATTTTTCGAACAAGCGACCACAGTTCGTTTTCGCGGCAACTACTTGCTTTTCTGTTCGTTTTCATATGACCCTTTTCTTGTGATGTTTGGCGTTAAGCTTCTTGGTGATTACCTTGTGTAGGTGCCCGGGTGAAAAACTAAATTTGGCAGCCGAGACATTGATAAATACTTTGTCGTTTTTGTCAAACAGTCGTTTCAACTGTTGTAACTTTGACTTTGTGAGTTTTTGGGCCTTCCAACTCTACCCGAGTTCCCTTTTGGCAGTTAGTCCCTTCTAGTAACGCTGTAGAACATCGAATATAGTTCATTGGAGATATTTTTGTCAAAAAAATGGTTCGAGATGAACTTGTTCCCATGATGAATATTGCTTTCGTAAAGCTTGTACACACGCGTACGCAAACACTCCTCTTTCGACTCCATTATAGGAAAACACAGATTATTTAATGAACTTTCGGCTTACGGAAATGCCCTTATATACAATATCGAAATACTTCACGAGTAGATTTTGCCTGATTCGTATTCCTTTGCTATTTTTCACAACAGTAAAGTTTGTGCGGATTTTTAGGAAATAGTCCTTAGTAGTATGCTGAAGAGTGTAAAGCCAAGAGTACTGTATGGGGTTCGATGAGAGTCGTGTCCGACAATTCCCGCTTTTCTCAATTCAAAATCCACGTTAAACATTTTAAATATATTACAGCTTTTGACTATCACATGGCTATGAAATACTTTTCTATCGTAATCGATTCCCTGAATTTGTATTGATAGTATTTTGAGAGAACTTAAGCAAGCAAAAGTACTCTAAAACTCATTCAAACTCTTATAATTTCAACGAAGTCATTGTGCTCTGGATCATGAGAATACGCTTTATTAAACTGTTCCTTTAATGCTTAGTAATACAGTATAATTCCAAAAATCCGGCATCACCGGGACCGATACTATGCCGGATTTTCGAAAGAATAGCAAAAGTAGTAACTAGGACTATCAAAAGAAGTACTATATTCTTAATGGGGCCTTTAGCCATATCTTAATTCATTATTAAGTGATAATTAAATAAGAAAAAGAGAAAATTATATATAAAAAACTTAGGGTAAAGTGCCATATTATCGTCCCACAGTCACTTTTAGGGCCTTGGAAGTTGTAATTTTCAGTGAAAATCTACCAAATTTGGATGTTAGATAGACTAACTAAACACGCACATAGAAACATAAGCAAATATCGTACAAAAGAGTTTTAACAATGCGAAAAATTGTTTTTTCAAAAGTATTAAAAAAATGCAAAGGAAAAAAATGGTCCCAATTTCGTCCCCCCCAAAAATCCAATATGCAGAGGCTTAATGTATAACTAAATCAAAATTTATTTCAAAATGAGTAAGTAATTTAATTTACATCAAAGTAAAGCACAAAGAAATGTACTAAATGTCAGTGGAAGAATAACAAAACGAAACATTAGCCATCCAAACATTAGGAAAACACTTCAAAAAAAGTCATGAAAAAGCATTCCTAATTTCGTCCCCGGGACGAAAATAAGGACTGCAAGGGGGACGAAATTAGGACCACGCTACTACCCAATATGACGGAGCTTCAGTTCCCGTACGATGAACTGAATGTCCTAAAACTCACTATATGCTACTGCCAGCATCTTACCAACGTAAAATACATGCAATGAATAAGAAATAAATACTTACAGCACAGTAAATAACGTTCTACAGACGACGTAGTAAGAACTCAGGTCTTCTAAATATAGGAAATCCGCCGCCTTTAATTTATGTATGCGTCTAGGCGAACGAAACTTTCAAAACCTTTTACCTTCCGTCCTCTCTGCCTTGCGTCATATGTGGCGCCACTTTCGCAGAAGCGGAGAAAATAAGGGGGATGAAATTAGGAGAGGGGACGAAATATGGACACTTTACCCTACTTTAATTGATATTTCTATGTTACAGGAAAAAATTATAATAAAGATTGATATTTTTTTCACATAATTTCGGAAGCATCTATGGCGATTTTGTCTGCTTCAATTTTTTAGGTCATTCTTTAACAAGCGTTTCTTGTATTTTATACAAATGAAGAATTTCTATTTCGGAAATGCAGTCTTGTTTCTCTAAAGCAGATATTAACTCTCCAGTCAAATTTATGCATTTTTATAGGGACACCTTTTCTTATACCAAATGTTCATCCTCGTCTTCCTGAGCTACTACTAGTCTTATCAGTGCTTCTATTTAGCACAGCGCCAGCGATCTCGCTGTCCGTTAAATTGTTCGTTGTTGGTGCATTTTCGTCAATGCATAGCCAATCATCTGTATCCTAGATTTCTATAATTAATGCATATTCAGATTTTGCGTGTTCAGTCAGCTCATAAATGGGGGCCTTTTCACGGGAAATGTGAAAGTCTGAAAACTTATAATCGATGTTGCCATTGCTGAAAATTCATTCCGGACATATATTATGCTATGTATTCGCCAAAATCATTGACGTTACTTGTTGCTATGTTACTTGTTGCCCAAATTGCATATTTAATGCTGTAATCCTTTTTGAAATTTTCTAATTTTAAGCAGTGATTGCATGCATTCAGAAGACGCTTCATAAATTCCGCTTTATAAATAGTCCAGGCAATAGGGAATTTTACCTAGCAAAATTAATGGTAGTTCTGGAAATCGGCTTACTTTATGTTTTTTGGGACGCTGAATACGACTTTGTAACTACCCACCAAAATTTCCCCCGGCAACCCCCCAAATTATGGTAAAAAGTCCCCCAAAAAAGGTTTTTATTAAAAAAATCTTTTTTTATTGTTTTATTGGAAAATTATCTAGAAATTCAGAAAGTAGACAAAATTTGCAACAAATTGGATGTATGACATTATGACTTAGGATGAAGGGGAACGGGGGATCTGCCTCGGAACATGCGCGCGGTGCTGCGTGGACTAAGTTGCGCAATTCCACTTAACCACTCACACGTTTACATTCGCCCTCCCATCTCCTCTCCAAACTTTCTCTATAAGGTTTACTTTAAGTTTTTTGGGTCGCTGAATCCGAATTTTTTACTTTCCCCCAAAATTTCCCCTCGAAAACCCCTCAAATAGTTGTTTTTAACTTAAATTTCTTATTGTTTTAGGGGAAAAGCATTACGAAATTGAGAAACTAGACAAAATTTGCAACAAATAGGATATATGACATTACGACCTAGGATAAACGGGGAGAGAGGGGGCTGCCTCGGAACATTCCCCGCGCGCTTTTCTCAAAAACCAAATTTTTTCAAAGAATCAATTTTTTGGGGGGTTGCCGGGTGAAATTTTGGGGGAAAGTTACAAATTCGGATTCAGCGACCCAAAAAACATAAAGTGAGTCGAAATCAAAAACTAGTATTAATTTTTACAGGTAAAATCCCTCATTGCCTGGACTTCATAACTTAGTGCACGTAGCGCCGCAGTGCATATTCAGAGGCAGCCCTCTCCCTCCCCGTTCCTCCTACGTCATAATATCATGTATCCTATTTGTTGCAAATTTTGTCTAGTTTCTGAATTTCGTAATGCTTTTCCCCTAAAACAATAAGAAATTTAAGTTAAAAACAATTATTTGAGGGGTTTTCGAGGGGAAATTCTGGGGGAAAGTAAAAAATTCGGATTCAGCGACCCAAAAAACTTAAAGTAAACCTTATAGAGAAAGTTTGGAGAGGAGATGGGAGGGCGAATGTAAACGTGTGAGTGGTTAAGTGGAATTGCGCAACTTAGTCCACACAGCACCGCGCGCATGTTCCGAGGCAGATCCCCCTTCCCCTTCATCTTAAGTCATAATGTCATACATCTAATTTGTTGCAAATTTTGTCTACTTTCTAAATTTCTAGATACTTTTTCCCTAAAACAATAAAAAAATTGATTTTTTTAATAAAAACCTTTTTGGGGGGCTTTTTACCAAAATTTGGGGGGGGGTTGCCGGGGGGAAATTTTGGTGGTAAGTTAAAAATTCGGATTCAGCGACCCAAAAAACATATAGTAAGCCTTTTTCCAGAACTACCATGAATTTTGCTAGGTAGAGCTCCTATACGGTCTCTAATGCCTGTACTAAAAGTCATTTTAGTAATCGCTGAATTTCCTGAATAATTGAAGTGCAATTAGGAGGTAAAAACATAGCGGTCACATTATCTTTAGTCAAGATTTTAGGATGGGCTGCGCAATTATCAAGTAGTAAGCCAAGATTCAAATCACGTGAAAGACCTATAGAATAGGAGTGGAACCGCAACTCCGGAAAAAAGAACTGTTAAACCAATCACTCATGATTTCGGAAGTCATGCATTCGCGTTTGTTGGATTTATAAATTACTGGTAAGACTTTGATACCTTTAAAAGTACGAGGGTATTTGTTTTCCCTATCACCAGCAATTAACATTTATGCGTACCAGTGTCGTTTGAGCACGCAAGTACCATAATTCGTTTTTTTTTATGTTTCATTTCTGGTGCAGCTACCTTATTTGAAGCAGCCAGAATTGTTTTCTGCAAGCAATATCAGAACAATCCTGTCTCGTCCGCTTTATAAATGTGTTCAGGAGTTAACTTCTCTTTGGCAAAAAATTCAGAAAACACTTGGACAGAATTTTCATCGGCTTCACCATCCGAAAACAGTTTTCTCTGTATATTGCTAATTTCCGAATGTTGCGGCGAGCTTTAAATCGGTGCAACCACTCTTGAGAATAATCACATGCATTAGAAATCTTTAATTCCTGGTGCTATGCTTTAGCTTGTGCAATCAGCATAGGACCAAATATGGGTACTCCTTCATTTCGCCGTTAGTGAAACTATTCGAAGAGCATAATTTCCACCGTATCAATTTTTTCCTCATGAGTACTTTTCTCTTTAGCATATCCTTCAAAACGTCACTTTTAGTATAAAATTCCAATATTTTTTGCTTTTGCTTTTTTATGTCATAAACTGTCGCCGATCCGATTCCATACTCAGCACACAACAATTTCACAGAGCAACCACTTTGTAACATCTTTATCAAGTCAACTTCATCTCCGACAGACAAAATTCAATGTTTTATATTAGAAGCAGTATTCGCTGATTTTGAAAAAGACATCGTGCTATAATAATAAATAATAACAATAATAATAAACTTCCAAAATACAAGTGTTCGTCTGACCTCAGTAAAAAGAAGTCGCAATCAGAGCAATCTCTCCTTTCTTGTGTCAAATATTCTTTTTTTTTCTTTTTTATTACATTTTTACTTTTGATTTAAATTTTTTTAATTCATAAACTATTGATGTTTTTCTTCACCCATAACTTGAATGTGTAAAAGAAAAAGGAATGGAAAAGATGGTTTTGTTGACGGATTTTTGAAGTTACTCTGTATATACTTTATTCTTAAAATATTTTTTCCAACTATATATCTGGGACTCATAACCTTTGGCTTTTACCTATGGCCCTTTGAGTTCGTCCCATCAGTCATTTCAGAATGTGACTGCACTACACATTTAGTTGAATTATTTATGACAGAAGCTACAACAAAAGAAAATTTTCATGTCTCCGAGTCCTAATTCGCTTTTATTATAGCAGTTACAGGAGAGTTCAAGTCATATTAAAATACATAGCTGCCAAGACTTCCAATTTTTGAGTATCGATAATTCCGAATATTAATAAATACTTTTCTTTGGAAATAGTGGTGCACAGAAATCGGAATTTGCAACTATTCTTATTTTTATAATTACAAAAAGAGAAAAGAATATTAAAGCGAACGGACGATTCATATTCTTTTTCCTTTTTTTCTTATAACTTTCAAAAAGAAAAAAATATTTTTATTCTAGGCGCGCTTTTTTAAAATTACTTGCAGAGTATTCAAATTTGACAACAACAAATATATGTACATAGCAAATAATTATCGAAGAAAGGCACATATATTCTATATTAATTCTACACATACAAATACATATAAGTCACTATACACAACGATGCAGTTAGCGATAAATAAAATAAAATCGCCATATAAGCGCAAAAGGTAACTTTTAATAACATTTCACAAATAAAAAAAGCTTTATAAATAATTAAAGAAACGCATTATCTATTCTTTTCTATTACTTTACTTTACTTTCTCTGAAAACGGAATAAAATGAATCAAAAACATTTCTAATTTTTTTTTAGCCTATCTCAGAATCGTTCGTATCTCCTATAATTTTAACCATCATATTTACATTCAGATCAAGTATATTCTTCTTGAAAATATAAGATGTTTTAGTTTTCTCTGTGATGTAAAGGAAGTGATCAGGCAACCAATTTCAAATTTCAAGAACTTTTTCTAGTGTCTAGAAGAAATCTAATAAAAATTCCTACATTTAATTTTTTTTTCAATTCATGTACAGTTTTAATGAAAAAAGTATACTAAATGATAAAATACATACTTCTACTTTCACTTTTTAACGTTTGTTTAAGTTTGTTTTGTGATATAGTTTCAATTATATGGATATAAAATGTCATTTTATTGAATGTTTCTGAATTTCCAAAATTACAGCATTGCAAAATTTTCGGTTACATTAAAAAAATCCAAACTATGATTAAAATTATTTTTGTATATTTTAGTTATAGAATCGATACAATGCGAGAAAAATATTTTATTATTTTACTATAAGCATATAATTATACCACATGTTTCCATATCAATACCTATCTGCAAATGTTATATAGATAAAATTATATATAACGATATACTTGTTATATTAAAGTAATATAAAATTTAATCAAAGATTCATTAACCTTTATATTATAAGTAGGGATCGACCGAAACAAGTTTTAAAACCGAAATCGAAACCGACACCGAATTTCGGTAGTCTTCCTATTTTCGGCCGACTGTGAAAATGTCCCCAAATGTTTTTTAAAGTAATTAACGCATACATAATTATTAATTAAATTGTAAGTGCATAGAAACACATTTATAACAAACAAACAAACTATATATATATGTTACATTATTAGATCTAATTCCGCGATTTCCTTATCTTATTCTAAGTTACTACTTTATATTCACTAAATCCTTATCCTTAAATAATCTCTATCGTTAACTCTGTTAAATTCCCTTTAATTTAATGTCTCACTTGTCTTAATCGCTTAAATATTACGCTTTTAGTATTCTTAAATTAAATGTTCCATTCCCGCGCTTTTTTCTTTCGATACTATTGTTTTAGCTTCCATTTTTACTTCCCGCGCATTTCTAATGTTACCTTTTTTTCCTCCAAATTCATCCGCTAGTTCTGTTCGCACTCTTTTTATGACGTGACATTCTTAATTATTCATTGATTGAGAGCGCGACCTACGTCATATTTGTATCCATACATTGAAGGAACAAAAAGTTGATACTCGCTGTGTTTCGGGAGATTTGAGTCGTATTTCCAGTTTTCATCCATCCCCTGGTCACCGTCCTGTTATTCGATTATCTGGAACTTTGTATAAACCTAATTACTACTACGGAGCGATGGCTAATTATCTTGGTGGAAACTGCACTTTCTGAAAGATGTTCTAATAAAGTGCTTAGTTGATTATGAGTTGTTTTCAATTTCTCCTGGGGAAACTTCACGCAACGATGCATTCCATTGTTTTCACTCGACAACTGCATTTCAACAATTCGTTCTACTAATATAACAGATTCGAATTATCTGTTCTGACCACTTCTTTTACGCCATTATCGCTGCATGTGATCCACAACTACTATCGTGACAGCCAGTACGGCATTTTCAACGATAAAACCAATCCAATGTTGCTAGAATGCAACATTTAGCCGGCAAGGATTTGAGACTTCAACGCCACTTCAGAATTTATGCAGCATGAACGCCATATTAAACATCTAGCCAGCGCAAATTCGAATCATCGAATGTCAACTAAAAAGTTCAAAAAAGCCTTATTTCACTCGATGGTCTCCAGGAAGAAACAAAGTTCAGATACCTTTTTTTATTACCGACTTCAAAAAAAGGAGGAGGTTATCAATTCGACGCGTATGTATGTTTTTTTTTTTTTTATGTATGTTCACCGATTGCTTCGGAACTTTTCGTCCGATTTATGTGATTTTTGTTTTAATTGAAAGAGGATACTCTCGAATTGGTACCACTTCCGTTTAATCGAAATTGGTTGAGTGGTTTTTTAGTAATTCAACAAAAACCAATAAAATGAAGGATTTCTCGCAAATTATCTTTCATTGTTGTAACCGGTTTCTCAATCATAAGCGTAAAACTATGTATTCATATACGTTGTCGCCAAACTTGGCGCCATTTGGTGAAATGCCGCCAAATTTGGCGACCAAAATAAGTTGCTAAGTTGCGATAAATGAAGCCAAATTGGTTGTAACTGACTAATTTGGCGATATTCCTATTCAAATTCAATAATGGATCTTCTCCAATCTGTTTCTTCGCGTTTTTTAATCGGCAGTCATATTTACAATTCTCAATTGCCAATCACGTTCAAAATAGTAATTTAATGTACCTTAATTAAATATATAACATTATTTCAAATGCTAAATAATACAGAAGCAAACTAAATTACAAAACAATAATTTAGTATACAGTAGTTTAGTTTAATTAAAAACATAACATCAGACTGGCGACACATAATATATATATATAATATTATATATCTATATTATATTAAACAGTTATGTGTATGAATGCTTTATAATTGCCTTTAATATTCCCACTAGATAACATTAGCGATAACTGTCCTGTATAGGGGCCTTGGAGAGAAAATGAAATTTTCACGGATATTTTCTGACAACCTATTAACATACATACACATACATACCATATACACAAGCAAGTTTTTCAATATTTATAAATTTATTTATTGTAAACCGCCACTTGTCTACTTTTATATGCAAACAGAAATTAAACCAAGATTCCTACACTGGAAAAGTACAAAATTAACAATATGGAAAGAAAAAAAAGGAGTTACTGTAATTAGTATTGCAGACGGCATTGTTGGTGCGGTGTATTTACATGGCACAGAACTTAAACATCAGTAGGCATAAGCATAACTGCAAAAGCAAGTCAATGATTTACGCAGTTTTGAAAACATCTGAATTGCATCAAGAAATGAGAGTAAATAACTTTTAATCAGATTGCACGATAAACGCAAAAAGTGCGCGATGCTAACAGCAAACATGGTTTAAAGGAAATACGAATATCATAAGTTGCTTCCGATATTTCTATGTTTTGCGGTACTGTACTCACTAAAATACGCCAGTTAGTATGCAGACCGATGACGCTTTAACCAAGACTATTAATGAGCATAACGATGAATTTCTAATCTTCCGTAATCGAACCCACAGTTAAGGATCGTGAAACAAAAAAGATATCAGCAACAATGTGGTTTAATGTAAATGTGGATATCATAAAATGTTTATTTCACAAAAACGCTTCAACGCACCAAATCATATTAGCTCAGAAACGCCAACTGGCTGTGGACCCAATAACAGTAGATTTCTTAATAGTTTTAAAATCTCCACTACCCAACGTATTGAAAATGATGATGCAATAAGAAGCATAAATGCTTAAGTAAGTTAAGCTGTTTTTGTCAAGAAAGATGAAATACATATCAACCAAAAATAAACAAAATGCCGAAATGAAGAATAAATGTTAATATACACGGTGTCCATAATTAATCGACCCTACTTTAAAGTTGTCTACAGACAAAACTATTGTTCATAGAGTTGTGGAATTTTGTGCAAAACATAATAAAGGTATGGGAATTTGTTTAAGCAAAGAAAACAAACAAAAACCATTGTTCAAAATTTCGCCACCAGAGGGCGATTTTTAATAAAATACACATTTAGCATTACGATAGTTTAGAAATTTTATCTATTATCTTAACCTGATTCTAAAGACAGCATTTCGTGACATGTTCCTAGCATTTCCTTGAACACACTGCCGTCAACTGTGGCGGCATGCTAGCTTACGATTCCAAATGGTATCTGAAAATGATGATCTTCATGCGGAACTATTTTTGTCAGAATAAAATTTGTTAAACTATGGTAAATGTATGTCAAATGTGTCATTCGTTAAAAAACGGCCTCCTAATTTTTTTCGCTCAAACAAATTCCGATACCTTTATTCTGTCCTCCACAAAATTTCACAGCATTCTGAACAATAGTTTCGTCTGTAGACAACTTTAAAAGGGTCGTTTAATTATGAACATCCTATAAATGAAATTTCTAATCTACCGTAATGCTAAAATGTGTAATTTATTAAAAATCGCCTTCTGGTGGCGAAATTTTGAACTATTGTATTTGTTTGTTTTCTTTGCTTAAACAAATTCCCATCCCTTTATTATGTAGACAACCGTAAATTATGTATTATTATGTAGATTTTCTGTAGACAACTTTAAAGTAGGGTCGTTTAATTATGGACACCCTGTATATAAAGAATTTTCACAAAAAACCTGTGTTTTGAATGTACACACAAATCTGGACAGAAGTATTTACTTACCAAAATAACATCTTTAAAAGTTTATTTAAAAGTCTGCAATTTCCTCCAAAACAATAATGCAAAAATCGTAACTCGAAAAAACTAAAAAGTGAAAAATAAACTTTTTTATCAAAAATAAAACCGACTTCAAAAACTACTGCAAAGTAAAAAATAATTTTTTTACACAATAGTTTATAAGAAATTAAATTAAGAGCATTTCACTTACCATGTGTATTATTATATTTACGTACATTAATTAGATTTTTTGGAGTCGGTGCCAGCCAAGCCAAGTTCGTAAATCGACAAATACAAATCGTAACAAGATTCAGCAAAAACGTTTCTGAAGAAAAATTCCATTCTCAATCAACTCTGACAGCATCCTGCATTTGAAAATCTGTGTTTGGCTACGATTTTTTTATATAATATCCGGTATAAACGCACTAATTTTATAATAACCCTTAATTTAGCACACATAATTATAGCTAATCTCACTTGAAAATATACGTTTATAAAATCAGATGAAATGTTTTAAAAATGGTAAAATAAAATTTTTTTAACTAAATAATAAATCGCAAAAAACTCGTAGATATTTGGATGTTTGTCTGTTGATAATTATACTTAACTTCATTTGGCGGGCACCGACTGCAAAAAATCAAATTAATGTACATAAATATAATAATACGCATGGTAAGTGAAATGCTCTTAATTTAATTTCTTATAAACTATTGTGTAAAAAAATTATTTTTTACTTTGCAGTAGTTTTTGAAGACGGTTTTATTTTTGGTAAAAAAGGTTATAACATCATTAAAATAAAAAAGAACAACAAAAGTTGTTCCATCCCCAATAAAGACAACTTTCAGCATGACGTAAGTCATTTTAAAAAAGGATCTCTGTTTTGTGATGAAGAAATTTATGTTTATTCTTATAGTTATTGCATAACTTATTTTATTTTATTTTATTGATTTATTATTTCGAAATAAGTTGTGTTTATTTTTTCTGACAAAGCATATGGACATTAAAGTGACAGGTGTTTATTTAAGTTACGTAATCGTTTATTTATACATATTTTCAAAGATTACGAGTATTTAAAAGATAGAATATTTTAATATTTTGAGATTTATTAATTTTGTGTTAATTTATTATTTATTATGAAACTTTTATTATTAGTTTTATATTTATGTTAAGCAATATGATAGAGATTTTGAGGTATATTTGTAATGCTTTTACGATCTGGAAGTAAAGTTAGATACTGTAGTTTTATTACGTGGAAACAAAAAAGAAAAATGACTGAAACTAGTATTGTATCTTTTGACCCGGATTTGGGAATGAACATTCAACAATGGTTAACCTACTTTGATAATTCTAGCATTAAACAAAATGATGCTTGGAAATTTGAAAATATTTCAAAATATTTAAAGGGAGAGGCCTTGAAAATTTATATCAATGATTGCCAAAATTGTGATAGTTATGCTCAAATTTCAGAGCTTTTAGTAGAAAAATTTATCAAAATTGAAGTAGGCGATCTCGTTATTTATGAAGAATTTCATTACCAAAATACTAGAAACCTTTCTCAGGTATTTTTTGGACCATACCAAATTCTTCGAAAAGTATCCGATGTAAATTTTGAGATCGATAGAAAAACCGATAGATACCGAAATCATTCATGTTTCAAAATTGCGTTTGAACCATCATCCTAATAACTTAAAATTGTCTCATGAGCAATTACCACAACAACAGCAGCAGACGCAGGTTAAATCACTAACTTAAACTTAATTTTCTAACAATGATGAGTTTGTAAATTAATATTAAAATTAAAGCTTAAGTAAATTTATTATTTCAACATTGCGGATGAGTTTTTGGAGACGTCCCAAGAGTTTATCTGTTTGGGAGTTTATTTAAATTAACTGAGTTATGCGGGCATAAGTTGGTTGATTTATCTAGAGTTCTAATTAATGTTGGATTATAAACTTAAACCAAAAAACTTAACTTTACTTAATTTATTACTAGTAATTAAATACTTAATCTTACTTGCTATAAAAATTTAATAAAAACCTAATTGATATTCTTTCAAATGATTTAAATATTACTCTAACGATTGCATTTTATCAGTTTTTATTTAAAAAAAAAGAGAGAGAGAGGGGGGGGGGAGAGAAAAGAAAATGTTTCATATTTTTATTCCGAGTCCACAGGTGTGAAGGTTATTGCGAAACCGCTTGTTTATTCGAATGCAAGACTTAATGATAATTATGATAATTTTCGTCTGCCATTTTTTTTTTTTTTTTTTTTTTTTTTTTTTTTTTTACCGCGAAAGTCAAATTTCATTTTGTAGCGACAGATTTGATTTTTTATTTTATTATTTGAGGTACAGGTAATTTACAGATGCGAATTAAGAAACACTAGTGTATTCAGCTATTTTTTTTTACTTCCTTTGCAAAAGATTTTTTTTTATTTCGAAGATGACGATTTATTTATTTTTTATATTTTTATTAGTTGAGATATTTATAGATATGAATTTATTATGTGATGTAGGATTAACATTATATTATTTATAAAAAGAAGAAAATACTAGAATTAAGAATGTTATTGAATTATTTATATAGAGATTTAAATAATTTTTAATGATGACTATACTAAAACAAAAGATATAAGTTACTGAAAACAGTGATAATGGTTTAACCCTTGGAAGGACCTATGAGGCAATGCACCTCATAATTCTTCGTTTCTGGTCACAAATCATTACTTTTTTTCCGAAAACTTATCTAGGATTTAATACAATACGAGGAATAAAATTACGTAAGATTTAACAGCAGTTGTGATTGATACTGTTATTATACTGAGAGAATACAGATCTGTAATAATGAAAAGACCATGGCAAAAACTATCAAAGATTGTACAGTTGTAAATTACATTGTAGTTGACAAAAATTTTATTTACTATTGTTTATTAATTGTTTTGATATATTATTATTATACAAGGTTATTCTAAGATTATTTATTTATTTATTTATTATTGTTATAATTTATTATTTATTGTTATTGGTATTTAATATTATTAGTGCAACAAAGTCTGTGATATAGAATTTAAGCGACCAAAAACTCTTATGAACTCTACAAATCCATATTTCAGTACGGACTAAAAATCACTAGAGGACATATAATTTAGTGAATATACTGAATAAATATGGTATGGTTTTGAAAATAGTGTCACTGTTGCTAACTAATGAACTGATATTAATATTGCTGTATTAATTCACAGAAAGCAAAACTGTTGCTAATTTTGAATTTTAACCAAATATTATTATAATTGTTTTTATTATTGGATATGTACTTATTACAGCAGTTTCCACTAAGACGCGAATTTTTTTTTTAAATTTTTAATTATAATTTTTTTTCTTCCTTTCAAATTGAAATTAAAGTTTGAGCAACGCGATTTGGTGACCAAGTGACGGTATCATTTTAAAGATGATTGTAAAACAAAGAAACAAATTTGTAAAACGAGTATCTGCTTTCTCTCAATGAACTTGCAGGTCATCGGGACCTACTAGTTCATTCATTTTTTGAGGGGAGGGATTTAAATGTTGCATTCTAGCAACATTGGATTGGCTTTATCGTTGAAAATGCCGTACTGGCTGTCACGATAGTAATTGTGGATCACATGCAGCGATAATGGCGTAAAAGAAGTGGTCAGAACAGATAATTCGAATCTGTTATGTTAGTAGAACGAATTGTTGAAATGCAGTTGTCGAGTGAAAACAATGGAATGCATCGTTCCGTGAAGTTTCCCCAGAAGAAATTGAAAACAACTCATAATCAACTAAGCACTTTATTAGAACATCTTTCAGAAAGTGCAGTTTCCACCAAGATAATTAGCCATCGCTCCGTAGTAGTAATTAGGTTTATACAAAGTTCCAGATAATCGGATAACAGGACAGTGACCAGGGGATGGATGAAAACTGGAAATACGACTCAAATCTCCTGAAACACAGCGAGTATCAACTTTTTGTTCCTTCAATGTATGGATACAAATATGACGTAGGTCGCGCTCTCAATCAATGAATAATTAAGAATGTCACGTCATAAAAAGAGTGCGAACAGAACTAGCGGATGAATTTGGAGGAAAAAAAGGTAACATTAGAAATGCGCGGGAAGTAAAAATGGAAGCTAAAAGAATAATATCGAAAGAAAAAAGCGCGGGAATGGAACATTTAATTTAAGAATACTAAAAGCGTAATATTTAAGCGATTAAGACAAGTGAGACATTGAATTAAAGGGAATTTAACAGAGTTAACGATAGAGATCATTTAAGGATAAGGATTTAGTGAATATAAAGTAGTAATTTAGAATAATATAAGGAAATCGGGAAATTAGATCTAATAATGTAATATATATATATATATATATATATATATATATATATATATAACCATTAAATAAACGTTACCGACCACCAACAAAAACTGTGAAATTATGAATAAAATGACATTAACAAATACAGTTCCCCCAACACACTTAACATAGATTCCAAAAACATAGTAAAAAAAAGCAGAAATTGAATAACAGAAATGGAATGAGGGAAATTTATAGAACTTAGACAGAATCATCGGGTCCCAAATGTCTCAAGTTCCACAAATAAAATGTGTGGTTCATCTTCCTATTAGACCATAAATTAGCTAAAGAATATGAATGTGGGACTGCTACACACAGAAAACCGAGAAATAAACCACTGAAAACCAATTAAGTTAAAAATTAAACAAGATTTAAATGGATAGAGGAAAAATAAAGAAAACAAATTACTAAATTAAAATCCATACTGTCAGAGCATTAGGTATAACAAATACACTCATTATGCATTTTATTCTCATTTAAGATAGTATACTATTAGAAATTAATATGATATTGTTCTGAGTAGGCTAAAATTTTAATACAAGTTAATCGTTAACTTTATTAAATATTAATGAATATGAAAAAATTTAATATGAATTGATAAATATATAAATATAACTACACCATTATACATATAAAAGTATCGAATCAGCATCCGTTATATATATATATATGTATGTATGTATGTGTGTCAATATTTTTTCAGACGTGCCTGCACAACAAGATCAAAATAAATATTTGGTCAATCCCTCACAAGAAAACCTTCCACCTTCCCCTCCCCCGCTTCCAAAAGCCGTTTTGATGGTACCCCTTTTTGAAAATTTTATCTCTAAGGCTCAATTTCGCTCTCTGTCCCTCAGACCAAAACATATTTATATTCATATAAAATAAAATGTTATATAATTCATTAACGACAGAGAACGATTTTTTAATTATACGAACTTTATCTAATAAAAAAAATGTTTTAGGTATACATACCTAGATGTTTATAATGATTTTTGTAAATGATCATCTGTTATACTGGTTCAACTTTCTCAAAGAGCATTCGATCAAACTACAAATTTTCTATTACTGTTAAGTCTGCAGCTTTTAATGAGAGCAGGTGGAAAACGTCTTCAAAGTTTAGTCATAGCATAGCTTACTTTATAATTTGCACTCACGTCTTGAATCAATCATGACTGATAATAATAAAAGGTGAAGTTCATCGCAATAAACGAAGAGTGTAACACTTGGAGTGGATATCAGAATTTGAGTCGAAAACGAAAATGAATTTTTGGTCGATCTCTAGTTATATAAGCACGAAAATGATGATGTAATTCATTTTCGATACACCAGCGTAAGTGTAAAACAACTAACTAAAATATAGCATAAAACCTAATTGTTTTTATTTTATAAAAATAAAGTCAAGCAACTGCAATTAAAGATATATCGTTACTATATTGTGTTTCATATTTTAATTTAACACAGGAATCGCAAATACATTTACAAACTGTGAACAACGGATACTATAAAAATATGTATGATAATCACTTTTAATGAAACTAACTAGGCTAAAAAATGCTATAAAAGTGATAAAATACCTTTATTTAGATTAACGTACGTTTCATCGTACAAACGGTGACATTTTCAAAATCATTCTAGATAGAAATATTTTCCCCAAAAAATTTTAAAAACAACAACTTGGTCACGAGACTTCATGCATAGTGAATATTCAGTTTCATTTTATTTTATGTTTGCACTTATTTTCATTATTCATGAAGCCTCGGACATTATTTACCAAGTTCTTGTTTTAAATTTTTTTTTTTTTTTTTTTTTTTTTTTTTTTTTTTTTTTTTTTGCGAAAATATTTCTATCAAGAATGATTTTGAAAATGTCGCCGTTTCTGCGATGAAACGTACTTTAATCTAAATAAAGGTGTTTTATCACTTTTATAGCATTTTTTAGCCTAGTTAGTTTCAACGGAAACCACTCAACGCAAATGACAAAAGTGCGTATCTTATATTAATCGGTTTGTGAACAAACACTAAAATCAGCTCACTTCCGTTTCTTTTTCAGATTTAGCACTCTAGTTCACAACATGTGGCACGCATACCCCTAGGGGAACGCAGAGGTAGGCACATAGGCAGGAGTCGGTTTCAATTGAGTTAAAATCCTCTCATTTTATATAGAACAGAATGTGAGTTGCGGTCCCTTCAATTTATCAACTTTTTTTTTTACTTTACTTTCTCAACTTTGAACGTTTTATCAATTTCCCATATAGTTAAAGTTTTAGTCGATCCTTTAAATATGGTCTCTTAAGAAAAAAAAGAATTTAAACATCAGAAAAAAAAAATGTCGAAATTATTTTTAAATTATTCACATAAACATATTTCAGTTCTTTAATTTTTTTTAAACATCCCGTTTAAGGCTGTAGATTTAATAATCTGTTTTTTTTTTTCCCTAACGGAGCTACTTATAATTATATCATGCAAGCAAAAACTTACAAAGTTGACCTTATATTTAATCAGGGATTTGCTGTTAATAAATGCTGATGTATAAACGAAAAGTTGGCATAAGTTAAATGAAACTGTGAATGCGAAAAAAATCCCGAATTATACAATATCATGGGATTAAAGGTAATAGTATTTACTTACTTCATTCAGTTTTATAAAAGTTATTTTCTTAATTAAAATATAAAGTACTGAATTGGGATGACGTTCAGGTTAGATTATTTGTAATGAATGTTCTTTACTGGAATATTTTACATAAGTTGAGAATTGCTTGTACTATTTTTGTTATAAGTAAGTGATACTTTCTAAATATTCTCACCAAATATAATTAAGAAAAATTTCTTATTTCACTTATATTTTTTTCTTTCACGATACTTCACGAGATTTCAATTAGTATTAATATAACAGTTGTGTAGTTCGCTTATTTACTTTATTATAAATCATTTTTCACAATTAAAATATAATTTAAATATACATGTTTCAGTTGTGATAATTAAAAAAAAGGTTGCTAATCATCGTATATTTTATTTCGAGATTTTAAACACAGACGTAAAAATTAAAATCATAAAAATAAAAATATACTCGACGTTTCGGTTTGTCTTTAAAAGAATCACCAGGAGTAAATTTTAATAAATACGAAACGACAAAAATTATTTAGAAATTTACATTATCGAAGCAAAATTCAAAGTTTGAATTTTGCTTCGATTTTTGAAATTTTACTTCAAGTTTGAGTTTTGCTTCCATAATGTAACGTTTATAATAATGTTTGCCGTTTTTTATTTTAAGAAAATTTACTCCTGATGATTATTTCAAGAAACACCGAAACATCCAGTATCATTTTTATTTTTATTTTTATGATTTCAATTTTTACATCCGTGTTTAAAATCTTGGAATAAAGTAAAGTACACGTTGGTTAGCAACCTTTTGTTTTATTATCAAATTTGCATATATATCTTTATATTGCATCATTATTTTGCATTTTTATTATGGTTCAATTGCTTAAATTTTTTTAAATATGAACTTTAAATAATGCATTTAATTTGTTCTTTAAAACGGAGTTCCCTTTAACTAAATCAGCAATCAAAATCTAGTAAATGAGTTGATCATTTAACCTGGCGACCGCTTTTTACTACTTAACATTGATGTGTAAACGAAAAGATGGAATTATTTCAAAGGAATCGAGTTTGCGAATGTAACATAATTATTCAATATTGTGGAATCAATTTTAATATTTGCTTCATTCAGCTTTATAAAATTGAAGTAACTTAATTAAATTAAAATTTGTGATCAGGTAATTTGTAATGAATGTTCTTTGTTGAAATAAGTTTTGTTAATAATAAACAAATGATATTGGGCCACTAACATACACCAAATTACTTTTTAACTAAATGTTAATACTTTTCTTTTCACTTGTAATACTTCACTGGATGCAGCGTGGTTTTGCATCTTTGTTTAGAAAAAACGTTACTAAATAATATTAACACAAAAAAAGTGCACAATCAAAACGTTTGAGACTGCTTGTTTACCAACGAATCACTGAAGAAAGACCTAATATTAATGCTGACATTTAGTTTTTTACTATGTAGTCAAAAGGTCGGGCTCTGACACTATTAGTACAAAGAATCAATGCACCAGATTTAACACGGTTCAGATTCGGGCGATTAAGATCTCCAGGACCTGATATCCAGCTCCTACTACTGCGGAGGCATTGGCATAATTTAATGTAATATCAAATCGTTGGGCGCTAAACGTTCAATCCCATGAGCTTTATGTAATATTCATCCAATTCGTTGAACTGGGGGACGTGTTGGACCCTAATAAAAGTATTATATACTGTTACGCAAAGTTACAGTGAAAAAAAAAATGAAGTACTTCAAAAATGAGTAAATCGATGTATTCATATCGAGTTGAGTATTTTTGGAACAAAAATGAACCTATACTTTCTCAATTTTGAAGCATCACATATTATCAAACCCAAACAAAACGATAATTTTGTACCCTGTAATGGTTTATTTCATTTATGGCGGCATAAACGATGTTTATTAATGTAAATATTAAATTATGCACAGCATTTTAAAATAATTCAAAAGTGCTTGGAAATAATGCTCTTGTCATAAAAATATTCGATTTGGGTATCTTGTTACTAATTTTGATATTTTTCTTAATAAATAATCAAGTAAACGTCTCTTGTTAATAACTTTGAACGGGAAATAAATGTCAGTACATTTTTACTTCCATTTTTAGGTTTAGAGGGCACTACATAACGATTCATATTTGAACATAACCATGGAATCAAAAATGAGTACATGTGTTTCTCAATTTTGAGTACATGATGTAACTCAAAATTCACACATGTACATTTTGTGTGACATGTGTGAAAAAACACATGTTATTTTACACATGTGTGTGAAAATGTCACATATTTGTGACATTTGAAACACGAAGGGTTAGAACGGATAGCACCACCATTGTTAAAATTGGGCATTGCCATTGAAAAAAACAAAGTTTGGGTTCGTTTTAATATGCAGATGCCCCCCCCCCCTAAGCAAATTTTATATACATCATTTAAAAGTAGACTTTATTTCCAATCTTTCGGTACCAGTAACTTTCTTCTACGATAATTTGTTGAGGAGTTAGTAGGGGTGTTTACTTTTTTTTTTCCACGACTGTACATCATATTTTTAAAACATTTTAAGCAAATACAATGAATACATTTTTATTTTACCTTCATTCGCAATATATAACTGGTTTTAATTTAATAACTGAATCATTTATTTTAGAAAGAGACAAGTCTCATTTTTCAAAACTTACACCAGACATAAAAACGTACCCATATTATGTATCCTTACTTTAATAAAGATGTTTTTATAACGTCCATAACAATGAATGGAGTCGAGTTAGAACTGCTACATTTTATCCACTTCAACGTTTGCCCGGAGAATGCGGCTATCTTAATAGAGTATATATCAAAACATCGATTTAAAAAAAAATCTGACTTGTACCCTTTCTAAAATAAATGATACAATTATATACATTCTGTCCAGTTCAGTAACCTTATTTGAGATACATTTAGTTTTTCGACACATTGGTTCAATTTAATTAAACATCATATCTCTTTATTTTTTTTTAATAGTAGATTTAATATAATCTTTAAAGCGAAATTTTCTGTAAATAAATCCGGAAACGGAAAGTCGCAAACGAGTTGATAATATCTATTTATGCATTTTGATAAGTAAACGAAAATTCGAAATCATTTTAATAGAATTCAAATTGCGAAAATAATAAACGTAACCAAATATCGGTGAAATGAATGTAGTATTTATTTTATTAAGTTTTATGAAATCGTGTTTTGTTCAGTTTGAATATCAGTCTCTTAATTTAAACTTCATTTGTAGTCAGGTATTTTGTAATGATTCTTCTTCACTGAAATACAATTACATCAGTGTGGATTTACTATTATTATTATTATTATTATTTATTTATTTAAAATTTCAGAAAATGCAATGGAGAAAATGCTTTTAATTTAACTTATTTTTTTTCTTTTTTTTTTTTTTTTTTTTGTCTTATTTCAAGATCTTTAACAATATTTCATTTAATAATTGAAGACCCGGTTGTAAGACAGTGTTTTGTAACGAAAATTAAATTTACAGAAAATTGAATTTAAATGTCTTGGTGTAAATTTATTTATTTATGATAATAAATGGTACTTAATTCTCTCAGAAGAAAAATTAACAATATTTAAATTATTGGAATTTAAAATATTAAATAATAATAAAAAAAAACTCTCATACTTTCAAGATTAGTTAGGGTCTTAGTATTTTATCTTTATCCTATGATAGATTAAATCATAACACATTCATCCTTAAAATAAAACAATTTTTGTGAAAATTGTCATATACAACCTTCTTCTGCTGGTGTCTTGAAGGTTGTGTAGTTGTTACCTACTTTGAATTAAATTGATTTTTTTCAAACCTAAATGATAATCCTTTTATGATCAGCTCCTGCTACTGAAGAGACATCGGCATAATTTAATGTAAGGGGCTATGCATATATAATGTTATCATTTTAGGGGGAGGGGGGGGGGTCTAGCACATGATATCGTAAGATATCTCTGGGGGGAGGGGGGTTGTCTCTTGATACCGTTATCATTTTTGATCCAACAAAATATTTCTCTTTTTATTTGTAATTTGGTCGTTATATCAAGTATGTTATTAAAATCATTAAATTATTATAAAGTTGTTCAATTTCAAAAGGAATACCCCAATGATTTTCTTATTCTTTTGTCATGCCTGTATGCATATATATATAAACCGCTGTTTAACAAACTATGTATGCAAAGTATGTTTGGAATGATACCTGTGTTTAACTAGTAAATAAAAGAGAATGTTGTTCACCTGTTTTCTTGATAAGAGGTTCTGTCTGAACCCCCTCCCCCTTCGTGCGGGGCGAGTGCAAAAAGTCATTATTACTGTTCAATGCATTATATAACAAAAGCCATTGTTAAATACTTTTAAAGAGCAATTATTTATTTTCAGTCTCACTTGATATGCAGTTATTTCATATATAAACAGATATTTTAATGACTTCACTTCACGTGAATCAATAATGTATGTGAAAAATAAATGTAACCATATTTGTATATCATTTCAAATAAAAGAAAAAAAATATATAAAAATCTAAAGAATTTTTATGCATTGATAACGATATCGTCATTGAGGGGGGAAGGGGGGGGGGTGAGGGATGATAACGTATGATGTAGTTACGGGGGGCAGTCCAAAATTACCAAAATTTCCTAACGTTATGTATGCACAGCCCCTAATATCAAATCGTTGGGCTCTAAATGTTGAATCCAATGAGCATTACGTAATATTAATCCAATTAGGTGAATTGTGGGACCCTCATAAAATGTATTATGTAACGTATTTACCTTATTAGTATTATTTAACTTATTTTACCTTCGGGGTCTCATACCTTTTAAAATATCCGTAGTTAGTTTAAATGTAATGTGGTTTCGAGTTATCATAACTTTTTTAATATTTATTGAAATTACAAAAAACTTTGTAATATATTTAATCCATATTTAAGGCTTTATCTACTCTATATATATAAAATCCTAATGAAACGAATTTATGAAACGGATGTATGAAACGGCTGAAATGAAACGAAATTATGAAACGATTTTTTGAAACGACTGATTAAGCAACTGATTATGTTTCAAGCGATTTCTCCTAAAATATGGAATATTTTGCGATGAAATTAACATCAAAAATCCGTATCGATCAGCAAATCTCAAAACTGGTATTAGAATTTTTACATTCGAATTCGTTTTCGAAATATTAATTTTTTTCTATTTTTAAATACTTTTTTCTAATGATGGCAACTCAAATTTTAATCATAACAGATATATTTTTTTCATATTTCAGAAAAGGTTATTATTTTAAACTAATTTGGTGACCAGTTTGGCCTCCCTTAAATCTATGCTAAGAATAATGCTTTTTTACTTTCTTCTATCTTTACAAGAAGAAAGTATTGGATTCGTGAAAATTTTCGACTTCCGGTTTTTGATCGATTTACAAGTGTTAGGGGTCAGAGATTCCAAAAAACATGTTTTTACAAAATGTCTGTCTGTGAGTCTGTGAGTCTGTCTGTCTGTCTGTCCCTCTGTCTGTCTGTCTGTATGTGACATAAATTTTGTAGGCGCTCTACCTCAAGAACTAATGCACGAAATTTAATAAAAAATTATACTCAGGTAGTCCCTGATATAGATTGATGCTGATTAGTTTTTCGTGTAAATCGCCCTGCAGGTAGCGCTGCTATGCTGCATTTTGCAGGATTTCCACAATAGCTCTCTATCTCAAGAACTAATGCACGGATTTTTATAAAACTTCAGATTCGGTTACTCCTTGATATGAATTTGTGCTGTTTACATTCTTGTGTACATCCCCCAAAAGGTGGCGCTGCTGTACTGCATTTTGCTGGATTTGCACGATTTTCGCAGTAGCTCTATCTCAAGAACTACTGCACACATTTTCATCAAAATTTGGGTTCAGTTAGTCCTTGATATGAAATGATGCTGACTACGTGTTGGTGTAAATCGCCCAATAGGCGGCGCTGCTGTGTTGCATTTAGCACGATTTCCTCAATAGCTCTATCTCAAGAACTAATGTACGAATTTTCATCAAATGTCAGATTCAAGCATACTTTGATTAATATTGCTGCTGAATATGTGTTGGTGCAAATCGCTTAACAGGTTGGGCTGCTATGCTGCATTTGTCACCATTTGCGCAATAGTTCTATCTCAAGAAATAATGCAAGAATTTCCCCCAAATTTCATATTCAGTTAGACGTTGACATAAGTTGCTGATGATTAGGATCTGGTGTAAATCACCCTATAAGTGGCGCTGCTATGCTGCATTTTGATGGATTTACACGATTTCAGCGATAGTCATATCTCAAGAACTAATGCACAGAATTCCATCTTTTTTAGAATCCGTATGATGAGCATAGATTGCTATTTAATTTTGGCAAAGCGATAATGAATTTTGAAGTATTCACATGTATGACATAGAAGAAAGATTTGGGATTGGTACCCGATTGGCGCCAAAATGGCGTTATTTTGCCTGATATGGTAACCCGGCTATTGCTGCTTATTTATTAATAAATGCTTATTTAGCTTTATTTTCTTTTTATTTAAATTGTTTTGTTCTATAGTTATTAATTAAACTTATTTTATTTATTGTTATTTCATTTTAAAAATAATAGAAAATAACTTAATAATACATATGTAACTGGTATACGAAACGAGGTTTTTGCCAAACAAATATTAAATAATGCAACAAATCATGACATTTAATTTCAACTTCAAAGTAATGCTTTATATTAATGGTACTACTTAGTTATCCCGTCAACCAATTTCGCCAAATTATATTAATTGCCAAAACACTCGCCAAATTATACTAATTGACATAATTCTTATTTTAAATAACGAGAGAACAAATAAATTAGTATAACATTAATAACTAGATGGATGTGCCAATCCCAAAACTTTCTTCTATCTTATACTTCTTAATATTTCAAAACCTAGTTACACATGTTAATACTTCAATATTATTAGTTCAATACTAGTCCAACTTTGATTTTCATCTTAAATTTCTGCTCAAGTCAATTAAACGGACTAAAAACGAGTTAATCTATATCATGATATTTGTTAAAATTATTAATTTTTCCTTATTCTGTCGTTATCAGCTGTTTGCGAATAGCCGGCATAGCAGGAAGCGAGTTCCCGCCGCTGCATGAGCCGCCGATGCACAATAGAACTACGAAAAATCAAGAAAAGTATACAAAAATCGCTAGCGCGGAGACCCTTTACCGCGCAATATTTCCAAATTCAAGGAGAACCTGTTGGCCAAAGCCAAAAACAAGCACAAACATTTTGGTTCAATTGTATGCATAATTTTATACGCTGATCGATGGTACAATAATGAAAATGGCACAGAGATCGGAATTATAGCGCCCCCTTCTTTCGGAATTTTTTCAAGTTCAGGGAGGACTTGTTTGCCATTGACAGAAACATGCACAAAAAATTTGGTTCAATTATATGGATAACTTCATACACTTTTCGATGGTACAATAATGAAAATGATACAGACATCGCAATTATAGTGCCCCCTTCCGGCAGAATTTTTCCAAATTCAGAAAGGACCTTCGTGACATGACCAAAAATAAACACATAAAATTTGGTTCAATTCTATGCATAACTTCATACACTTTTCGGCGGTACAATATTCAAAATGGCACAAAAATTGTACAAAATTAGCTATTACAGCGCCCTCTACGAGCGATTTTTTTACAAATTAAGGGAGGACCTCCTTGCCATAGCCAAGAACTTAAAAATTTTTTTGGTTCAATTCTATGCATAACTTCATACACTTTTCGATGGTGCAATATTCAAAATCGCACAAAAATTGCTATTACAGCGCCCCCTAACGGCGAATTTTTTGCAAATTCATGGAGGACCTGCTTGCCATATCCAAAAACTTAAAATAAAAATTTGGTTTAATTCTATGCATAACTTCATACACTTTTGGACGGTACAATATTCAAAATCGCTATTCAGCGCCCCCTACCGGCGAATTTTTTCCAAATTCAGGGAGGACCTGCTTGCCGTAGCCAAAAACTTAAAATAAAAATTTGGTTTAATTCTATGCATAACTTCATACACTTTTGGACGGTACAATATTCAAAATCGCACAAAAATCGCTATTACAGAGCCCCCTACCGGCGAATTTTTTCCAAATTCAGAGAGGACCTGCTTGCCATAGCCAAAAACTTAAAATAAAATTTTGGTTTAATTCTATGCATAACTTCATACACTTTTGGACGGTACAATATTCAAAATCGCACAAAAATCGCTATAACAGCGCCCCCTACCGGCGAATTTTTTCCAAATTCAGGGAGGACCTGCTTGTCATATCCAAAAACTTAAACTAAAAATTTGGTTCAATTCTATGCATAACTCCATACACGTTTGGATGGTACAATATTCAAAATCGCACAAAAATTGTTATATCAGCGCCCCCTACCGGCGAATTTTTTCCAAATTCCGGGAGGACCTGCTTGCCATAGCCAAAAACTTATAATAAAATTTTGGTTTAATTCTATACATAACTTCATACACTTTTGGACGGTACAATATTCAAAATCGCACAAAAATCGCTATAACAGCGCCCCCTACCGGCGAATTTTTTCCAAATTCAGGGAGGACCTGCTTGCCATAGCCAAAAACTTAAACTAAAAATTTGGTTCAATTCTATGCATAACTCCATACACTTTTGGATGGTACAATATTCAAAATCGCACAAAAATTGTTATATCAGTGCCCCCTACCGGCGATTTTTTTCCAAATTCCGGGAGGACCTGCTTGCCATAGCCAAAAACTTATAATAAAATTTTGGTTTAATTCTATACATAACTTCATACACTTTTTGATGGTACAATGGCGACAGACAGACGGACAGACGGACAGACGGACAGACGGACGGACGGACAGACGGACGGACGGACAGACGGACAGACGGACACACAGACAGACAGACATTTTCTATAAACATGTTTTTTGGCATCTCTGACCCCTAAAACATGCAAATCCGTCGAAAACCGGAAGTCGAAAAAAATTTCGATTACAATACTTTCTTCTATTGAAGATAGAAGAAAGTAAAAATTAGCTTCAATTGTATGCATAACTTCATACACTTTTCGATTGTACAATAATGAAAATGGTACAGACATCGCAATTATAGCGCCGCCTTCAGGCGGAATTTTTCCAAATTCAGGGAGGACCTTCGTGCCATGACCAAGAACAAACACAAAAGAATTGGCTCAATTCTATGCACAACTTCATACACTTTTCGATGGTACAATATTCAAAATAACACAAAAAACGCTATTACAGCGCCCACTACCGGCGATTTTTTTCCAAATTAAGGAAAGACCTGCTTGCCATAGCCAAGAACTTAAAATAAAAATTTGATTCAATTCTATGCATAACTTCATGCAATTTTGGGTGGTACAATATTCAAAATCGCACAAAAATTGCGGTTACAGCGCCCCCTACCGGCGAATTTTTTCCAAATGCAAGAAGGACCTACTTGCCATATCCGAAAACTTAAAATAAAAATTTGGTTCAATTCGATGCATAACTTCATACACTTTTGGATGGTACAATATTCAAAATCGCACAAAAATCGCTGTTACAGCGCCCCCTACCGGCGAATTTTTTCCAAATTCAGGGAGGACCTACATTCCATATCCGAAAACTTAATATAAAAATTTGGTTCAATTCTATGCATAACTTCATGCACTTTTGGATGGTACAATATTCAAAATCGCACAAAAATCGCTGTTACAGCGCCCCCTACCGGCGAATTTTTCCCAAATGCAGGGAGGACCTACTTGCCATATCCGAAAACTTAATATAAAAATTTGGTTCAATTCGATGCATAACTTCATACACTTTTGGATGGTACAATATTCAAAATCGCACAAAAATTGATATTATAGCGCCCCCTACCGGCGACTTTTTTCCAAATTCAGGGAGGATCTGCTTGCCATAGCCAAAAACTTAAACTAAAAATTTGGTTCAATTCTATGCATAACTTCATACACTTTTTGATGGTACAATGGCGACAGACAGACGGACAGACGGACAGACGGACGGACGGACAGACGGACGGACGGACAGACGGACAGACGGACAGACGGACACACAGACAGACAGACATTTTCTATAAACATGTTTTTTGGGATCTCTGACCCCTAAAACGTGTAAATCCGTCGAAAACCGGAAGTCGAAAAAAATTTCGATTACAATACTTTCTTCTATTGAAGATAGAAGAAAGTAAAAATATAAATAAAACGTCGAAATAAAAATCATTTGATGGCGTAAATACGTGCAACTTCCTTAAAGTCAAGTGAATCTGACAATTACGATCAACCATAGGCATTTAATCTTATAGTTTGGCGATAGATTTTTGGTCGACGGCATAACAATATAGTACTGTTTTAATTTACCTCTCGAAAAATAAAAAAATGCTAACTGACAAGTTAAAAAAAAAAGCTGTTGGAGAGATTTGCACCCGGCTAACGCAAAAGTACCAAGAATTCTTTGCGATCATAGAAACTTTTATGTAGTTTTATCCGAAAAAATAATTTTGATTCTTTGATCAAAACGGAAACCTTTCATAAGAAAAGTGAAGGGCCGTAATTGTTTATGGCAGCGCAGTTACATGACTTGAACTATTGTAATATAGGTGAAATGGTGGCGATAGAATAATATTTGGCGACGTATCACCTACGGCTGGCTAACATTAAAGTACCAAAATGGCCGCCTGGAATATAAAAAACGAAGGGATATGTCCGGAACTGTTGATAATAGTCACATGACTTAGGCTTTTATTATAGAGATTGTTCAATTCTAAAAACAGAGCAAAGAATAATATTTCCTTACGATTAAAATATTATTTACAAGTGACTATTAAAAAAAAAAAACTTTAAAATTACTATTAAATGAGTACGTGTTAAAAGCAGGAAAATACTGAAAATTACCTCTTGAAAATTATATTTACACGTGAATATTATAAGAGAAAGGAAACTTTAAAATAACACATATATTAATATGTGTTTAACACTTTCAGGGGCAAGGTACTTCTATTCGTAAAATGTTGAAATTAGTGAATGGCACCAGAATTTACAAACAAATTTACTTGGAAGTACGAAAATTCTTTTGTTCTCTTACTTAATAGAAAGAAAATTTTCATTCCAATATTTCTGGTGCCAATGTGGCATTTAAGAATTAAAATTAAGTGGTCCAAAAATGAACCACCGTCCTTGAAGGGGTTAAAGCAGTAAATTGTAGTACATTGTATTATGTCAATCGTTTTATAACGCTATTAAGAAATACCGGGAGGCAAAGACTCTGTTGATTCATTTTATTTTAGCTTCTTTTCAAATGTTTAATTGATATTTTTTAATCAAACACGAAAACAACCATTGGATTTCTTAACAGCAACTGATTCTGCCTTAATTGTTTGCAATCAAAGGGAATTCAATGGGAACCCGTTTGCATGAAGATCGCTACAGGTTTTTTTCATTATAATTCAGTCTTCTCTAATATTTTTAAAACCCGATCAGATTAGCGTGCTTTTAGATTCTACGGTGTCTGAACGGGGGTTGGCGAGCGTAGCTTGCAGGGGGCAGAGCCCCCTAGTAAAATATAAAAATAAACATAATATTTTATAATAAAAAATACAATTCAATTAATATTTCAAATTTTTTTTCACATGGTACGTCACTATCCGCACGATAACTTTACTTCGAATAGATATATATATATCAACATAAAACGTATGTTAAAATTACCTTTAAACTCTACTTTATAAATTGAATTAATAGTAAATAAATTTTCTGACACAAACTATTTTAAAAATTCAATTGAATTTGAAAAATTAAATATAATTGAAAAAATAATTAACTAATGGTTAAAAAATAATGAAAATACTTACTTATCTCAATATAGTCCGGGTGCTACGGATGAGAAAACTGCAAATCGTGATAAGAATATACCGCTTGGTGAGTATCTACTTTATGTTACTACAATGCATTTCAGAGGGGCAGGCTTCGCGAAAAGTCATGGGTATTCAAGATGGCTGTTGTTATTCAAAATGGAGTCATTTTTTAAATTTTCTTACTATATATCATATAAATGTGTGTTTCAGGTCGATTTGGATGGTTTTAACGTCAAAAATATCTATTTAACACTTTCTGTCATAGTTGAATGAGTGTATGAATTCAATTTGTCTGTTTGTTTGTCTGTCTGTCTGCTTGCCGTTCCAAGCTCAAACTCGCATAAATATTGCTACTCGCTTAAATTCACTCAGATTGTCATGTAATTTATATATGTTATTGAAGTTAACAATAACATGTTCGGAAAAAATTTGAAGTGTATAGCTTTTACAGTCCGTTTACAGGACCATCAAAAGAATTCCATTACGTTGTTGTCTATTCGTCCGGGTGCTACGGTTGAGAAAACAGCAAATCGTGATAAGAACATACCGATTGGTGAGTATCTACTTTATATTAATACAATGCATTTCAGAGGGGGGGGGGGGCATCGCGTAAAGCCGTGGGAATTCAAGATGGCGGCTGTTATTCAAAATGGCGTCATTTTCTGAATTTTCTTACTATACATCATATAAATGTGTGTTTCAGGTCCATTTGGATGTTTATAATGCCAAAAATTTTATTGAATAACTTTATATACATTAGGATAATACAATATTGAAAAAGAAACAAAAATCGCTACTACAGCGCCACTTTCCTGCAAAATATTTCTAAATTGAAAGAGGACCTGCTTGCCACAGCCAAAACTATACTCAAAAATTTTGCTTCAATTATATGCATAACTTCATACACTTTGCGATGGTAGAATGGTGACACACGGAAACGCAGACATTTTCTATAAACATGTTTTTTTTTTTTTTTTTTTTTTTTTTTTTTGTGATTCCTGACCCCTAAAACATGTAAATCTATCGAAAACTGGAAGTCAAAAATTTTCAGAAACAATTTCCATTACTTTAATCTTGTAAAGATAGAAGAAAGTAAAAAGCACATAGGTTATAAACAGTACTATAGCCCTTTTCTTTTTTGAGCTCCTGTAAATGAACGTAAATGCTATGCACATCATATTTTACAGCAAGTATATTGTATTGCACCTCATTAATGTATATCAATTTCAATATGTATCAAAGAGTTTAATATTATTAAAACACGTTGAAAATGATTTTCTCCCATAGATCATAATGTAATGGAATTCTTTTGAGTGTACCTGTAAACGAACTATAAATGCTACACGCTACATTTTCAATATAGAACTTTTTGCTGTATACCACATAATTAAATTACATATATAAATAACACATATATAAAGAAAATATTTAAATTCATGGATATCCGTGTATATTTAAGCGAATATACGTTATTATGCGGCCAGACAGAGGGCCAGATAAACAGGATTCATAAATACTTTTCAACAATGTTGGAAAGTGTTACAAATGACATTTTTAATCTTAAAAGCATAGAATTTTACAACTTTAATACGATGAATAGTATGAAAATTGCAAGAATTCCAGAAAATGACGCAATTTTGAATAACAGCCACCATCTTGAATTCCCATGGCTTTACGCAATGCCTCCCCCTCTGAAATGCATTGTATTAATATAAAGTAGATACTCACCAATCGGTATATTTTTATCACGATTTGCTGTTTTCTCAACCATAGCACCCGGACTAATACACAATAACGTAATGGAATTCTTTGGAGGGTCCTGTAAACGGACTGTAAAAGCTATACACTTCAATTTTTATTCGGAACATGTTATTGTAAACTTCAATAACATATATGAATTACATGACAATCTGAGTGAATTTAAGCGAGTTTAAGCATGGAACGGCAAGCAGACAGACAGACAAACAAACAGACGAACTGATATCATGAACCCTTTCGACTATGACAGAAAGTGTTAAAAAGAAGATTTTGACGTTAAAACCATTGAAATCGACCTGAAACACACATTCGTATGATGGATAGTAAGAGAATTCAGAAAATGACGCCATTTTGAATAACAGGCGCCATCTTGAATTCCCACGGCTTAACGCGATGCCTGCCTCTCTGAAATGCATTGTATTAATATAAAGTAGATACTCACCAATCGGTACATTCTTATCACGATTTGCTGTTTTCTCAACCGTAGCACCCGGACTAATAGACAATAATGTAATGGAATTCTTTTGAGGGTCCTGTAAACGGGCTGTAAAAGCTATACACTTCAATTTTTTTTTTCCGAACATATTATTGTAAACTTCAATAACATATAAATTACATGACAATCTGAGTGAATTTAAGCGAGTAGCGATATTTAAACGAGTTTAAGCATGGAACGGCAAGCAGACAGACAGACAAACAAACAGACAAACTGATATCATAAACCCATTCAACTATGACAGAAAGTGTTAAAAGGAAATTTTTGACGTTAAAACCATCGAAATCGACCTGAAACACACATTTATATGATGTATAGTAAGAAAATTCAGAAAATAACGCCATTTTGAATAACAGCCGCCATCTTGAATACCCACGACTTTTCGCGATGCCCCCCCCTCCCCTCTGAAATGCATTGTATTAACATAAAGTAGATACTCACCAATGAGTATATTCTTATCACGATTTGCTGTTTTCACCTTATTTTGGTCGTGTAGCACTCGGACTAATAATATTAATTCATCGTATAAAATATAGGTTAGAGCTCAATTTAACATAATTTTAAAGTTTATATAGCTATTGTAAATTAAGTTATCGTACGGTTTGAGAAATACCATGTGAAAACACTTTGCAATTTTAACTGAACTGTATTTTTTATTATATTACAATAAAAGTTTTTTTTTTTTTTTTTTTTTTTTTTTTTTTTTTTTTTTTTTTTTTACGTTATATAAAGCCTTAAATATGACTTAAACATATTAAAGATATTTTTGTAATTTAAATAAAAATTTAGAAAGTTATGAGAACTTAAAATTGCATCCTTTTGCAGTAGCGACTGAGATTTTAAAAGGTATGAGACCCCTTAAAAGTTTACGTAGATTTTTACATTGAGATACATTGATATCGATGTTATTTATCAAAATATTCTGTATAAATTGTGAATTGACTAAATGGTTTACATTGTATATGTATATCTTCTAAAGCTTTTAGCAAATACAATTAATGGAATTTCGTATTTTTATAATAGATTTTAATTACGTAACTTTTTGTAATGGATTTCTTTACATTTGTAATTCTTAAAGGGTAGTTTTTTTTGATAAATCTACAAAAGTTGTGCAGTACATTTAACTTATTTGAGACAATTTTTTACAATACTAAATGTTGTTAAATAAACTAAAAGTCGGAATCATTTTAATAATACTGCGTTTCTTTTAAAAACTAAGTTATGGAATGTTGATGGATTACAGGTACCATTTTTTTTATTCGCCTTTTTTATTATTGGTTTTATCAATTAGAGTATAAAGCACAATTTTGGGTGAAATAATTTGATGTCGATGTTCTATATTGAAATATTTTATATCAGTTGAAAATTGATTGAATGATTTTCAGTATATATGAGTATATATATTATATCTCTGAAAGCTTTTAGTAAATGTAATGGAATGATATTTCGTATTTTTAATGGACTTTTAATAACGTAACTTTTTACGTAACCTTTTTAATGGATTTCTTTACATTTGTATCCATTAAAGGTTTTTTTCTGATAAATCCACAAAAGTTGTGAAGTACTTTTAACGTAACTGAGACATTTTTTTAAAATTCTTAATTTAAATTAAATAAATATATTTCAGTTTTTTAAATATCACTTTTAATGCAACCGATTTAATTTGGCCTTTAAAAGACTTACGCATAAGCAAACACACTTCAATTTTATTTATTTTATTATTATTATTATTTTGTAGTGACAGTCTTAAAATATTAGTTTTAACTCCTTTATAGGAATCAGCATGCGAAGAATCAGTCGCAAATGAATTAATATTTTGATTATGGATTAACTATACATTAATTAACGTTGTTAAGTAAACGAAAAGTTGGTATCAAATTAATAAAACTATGTTTCTGGGGAAAAACTAATTTTTTGCAATATCGTTTAATTAGAGGTATTATTTATTTTATTCACCCTTATACACTATATGGCCATTAATCACCGAACACTTTCAATTTTAGACATTTTGTCTAATATTTAAAAATATATTTCCCGGATTCTTCTGGAACTTCAGAATTATGAAGGATATGTTCAACTTCATACTTATCAACGACGATTTGATCAGCAAGGCAATTAAGGTGCCAACAAAAAATAAAAGAAAAATAATAATGTTTGGGATCACCCCTGTAAAATAAAATGCACGAAATTATCTATCGCAATAGATTACGATTATATGGATATTGTACTATATACGCATTCATTTGTGAAGGAATAGAACGCATATTCATGGAGATATATCGATTTTTTAAAGAAGTTCAAAAAATCGTTGCATGTTTTTTGTCTATATCATGTAGGGGGCTTTTTACCAAATTTAACGCAAGTTTCAAAAAATTTAACAAAATGTGGTAGAAATAACATGGTGTAATTGGAATGTAAATATATAAAATATTTGAAGAAATATGAGCAGTTCAATGTAATATTTTTTATATACGCATGCGCGCATGGTAATTTTTTTCACGATTCGATAGTCAGATCTATGGAGCAACTTAAAAAAAATCCAATCAAATATCTTGACAATTCAGAAAGATATCGTCAACAGACTGAGCTGATTTTTAGTTGTTCTCTAAAAACAACTAAATGATAAGGGGTTTTCCATAAATTGTCGTTTTTAATTTTGACTTTTTTTAATTTTCATTTTTTATTGATGATTTAGTTCTTCTTGGAAAAGTACCAGAACGACCCTATTCCAAGAAAAAAAGAAATATCAAAATCTAAGCTTTTCTTCTAAATCTACTCGTTGACATTCATTAAGTACAAACACCTTTGCTGAAAGTCGGGTATTAAAAAATGGCAAATTGTGGAAAATCCGTTATCATTTAGCAGCTTTTAGAGAGCAATTAAAAATTCGCTCACTATATTGCCGATATCTTTTTGTATTTTCACGATATTTGACTGGGTTTTTTTATGAGTTGCTTCATAGAGTTGACTATGAAATCATGGAAAAAAAAATATATTTTTTATCGTGCGTGCATGCGCAGATATAATATAAATGTATTATGCACTGTAAAATATTTCATACAACTGCTCATATTTCATAAAATATGTAATATATTTACATTCCAATTGCACTATATTATTTCTATTACATTTTGTCAAATTTTCTGAAATTGGCATTAAATTTCTTAAAAAGCCCTGCATGATATAAACAAAAAATATGCAAAAAATTTTGAACGATCGATATAACTATATATACGTTAGATAATATACGTTCTATTCTTCCACAAATGAATGCGTTTATAGTACAATATCCATATATTCGTTGGTATAGTGAAAGATTATTTCGTGCATTTTATTTTAAAGGGTGATCCCAAACATTGTTATTTTTCTTTCTTTTTTTGTTAGCCCCCTAATTGTCCTTCTGATCAAATCGCCTTTGATAAATATGAAGTAGAACATATTATTCATAATCCTAAAGTTCCAGAAAAATCCGGCAAATATATCTTTAAATATTTGACAAAATGTCTAAAATTGAAAGTGTTAGGTCAATAATGGCCATATAGTGTATATTTTATTTTAACAATTACAATATAAAGTATTAGATTTGTGTAAAAATAATGCATGATTTTAAAATGCAACTTATTTTATAAGCATTTTGCATACATAATTTAATCCTAGTGGTATGCATTATGCATCATTTAAAAACTTATTATAAGCACTTTCTTTGCGAATTAATTGCTTTCATTTTTTTTTCGTCTAATAATTGATTTCAGAAGCTGGGATGTCAAAACAAGATTTTCTTTAAATTTATTTTTACGAGTTTAATCTCGGTCCCAATGCAACATTAACCGGGCGAAAAATTAATGAAATTTGAGGCGAAGGAATCATCAACGTAAGCACGATTCAGCGTCGGTTTCAAAAATTTTATCGAGTAGATTTCAGGCTTCAAGAAAAGGGTAGTCGCGGGCGTCCTTGTCTTGTTGACGATGATTAACTGACAGTAATAGTCAATACCAATAGTCAACCAAAACAACTCCAGAAATTGCGAATGAATTCAACGCTGACCATTCCAGTATCTTTCGCCATTTAGAATAAATTGGCAAAGTGAAGAAACTCGATAAGTGACTGCCGCAACAGTTGAACGACAACTCACGTCGAACAGTTGACCCTCCAAAAATTACACGCGTTGACCTACAAAACACTATCTCACCTATCGTACTCACCGGACCTCTTTCCAACCGACTACCACTTCTTTAAACACCAAGGAAACTTCTTGAGGGGAAAAATTTTCGTTCACCAAGATGATGTCGGAAACGCCTTCCGAGTTTGTCGCCTCCAGAAGTATAGACTTTTACATCACAGGGATCACCAAGCTCGTTTCTCGTTGGTAAAAATACCGGGTGATTATAATTAAAGTTCCGATTTCCAAAATCGATAATTTTAAAACTACTGGTTAGAATGAATTGATTTTAGCAGAACAATCGTGAGGCAATGCAATTTCGTTTGGCGAAGGAAAAAATAGTTGCAAAATGTGCCGATAGATGGCATTGTCAGTTTAATGTCCGGGGAAAAGACCAAGAATGTAATCGTTAAACACAGGAATCTTGTTAGCCAAAAGGAAAAAAAAAAAGCTCAGGGATTTTATAAAAATGTATTAGCAAAAATGCAAGAATACGTGTTTGCTGCGACAACAGCGATAAAGACAAGAAGTGAAAAAAAAAAGAGCTTCATGGAACAAACTCCTTACTGATGATTAATGCATAAGTTGTTCGGTATGCCCTCCGACTTGTTCTGCTAATAATTGGAAGCGCAAAACGGCCTGCTTCACAACAGATCGGAGGGTATCTGTACTGTTGCAATGGGTTGCCTTCAAGTCGGCTAGATTCTGAATCCGCCCGCTATTAACAACATTCTTCAGGTCAGGTACCCCCAAAGCCAGAAATCACACGGGTTTAAGTCGGGGGAACGTGGCGGCCACGTAGTTGGAAAATGGCGGCTTATGATCCTATTATCTCCAAAATTAGCACTCAGTAGCTGCTTCACAGGAGTAGAAATGTGCGGAGGAGCGCCATCTTGCATGAATATTGTGCGATCCACACACTGACGCTGCTGAAGTGCCTGTAAATACATGGTTACTCAGAAGTGCTTCATACCGCTTGCCAGTAACGGTGCAGGTAACGGGACCCGCAGGTGTGACCTCCTCGAAGAAAAACGGACCGACGCTGAACGCTGCCGTTATTCCACACCACACAGTGACCTTTTCAGACTGAAGAGGTAATGGCTGTAGCTGGGACGGATTCTCGGTCGCCCATATCCTGCAATTTTGCGTATTTACGGAACCTTGCAAATAAAAGTGGGCTTCGTCAGACCACATAATGTCCATCCGTTGGCCACTTCCATCTGGGAAAAAAATTGTAGCGCAAAAGATTGACGTGCTTCCAGATCAGCAGGTAGCAACTCCTGCACATGAGTTACCTTGTATGGATATCAGCGCAAGATGTTCCGTAGGACTTTACGCACCGTACTGTTCGGCATATCCAGTATTCGGCCAATTCCCCGTGCACTGCTGATTCCAACCTCACTGTTAGTCTGTTCTTGTAATGCTGTAGTCACATCTTCCACTGCCGCTGCCGAAACTGGTTTCCTTCCTCTACCCCGTTTAACGTCATATAAACCGGTCTCTTCGAATGTAGCAATCCTTTTTCGCAGACTATTTGTGGTTATTGGACCCCTGTTTATGGATTTTAATGTCCGAGATTTCCTAATAGCTGTAAGTGCACAGTCATCGTTCCTATAAAAAAGCTTCAAGAGCAGAGCGCGATCCTTCATAGTCAGAGTCATGATGAAGCATTCAGGCAAAGAGCTAGTTCTCTGCATTTTTATGGCAGCTATGTCTGTTGTGCGCATGCCACGTATTAGTAATTTGCTTTCCAGACAATGTGAACCCTGACAGCGTCATCTATCGGCACATTTTGGCACTGATTTTTTTTTCGCCAAACAAAATTTCATTGCCTTATGATTGTTCTGCTCAAATATCAACTCATTCTAATCAGTAGTTTTAAAATTATCAATTTTTGAAATCGATACTTTAATTATAATCACCCGGTATATCGATTGTAATAGCTCTTACTTTTATTAAATATCTTTAACTTGAAAAAGTTATAGCGTTATAAATTTGAATTGAAAAATCATGCATTATTTTTGCACCAAGCTAATACTAAGCTAAAATTTAGTTTGGAGTGAAATAATTTGATAGCGATGTTTTTTATTAAAATATTTTATATAAATTGAGAATTGACTGAATGGTTTTTATTGTATGTAAATGATATCTTCGAAAGTTTTTAGCAAATATAATCGGATGGAATTTCGTATTTTTATAATGGACTTTTAATTACGTAAATTTTAAGTAACTTTTTTTAATGGATTTCTTTGCATTTGCAATTCTGAAAAGGTTTTTTTTCTCATAAATCTGAAAACGTTGCGCAGTATATTTAACTTAATTGAGAGAAATTTTCTTTTTTTTTCATCCTAAAATTAAATTAATTAAACATATTTCAGTTTTTTGAAGTATCACTGCTAATGTTAACGATTTAATTCAGCTTTTAAAAGACGTTTATTTTAACTAAAGCATCGAAAAGCAACTGGTCATTTCATCAGGGATTTACTATCTGTAAATTAATATTGATATATAAACGAAAAGCATAAACAAAAAGTCTGAATCACTTTCATGCAACTATGTTCAGGGAAACAATCAAAATAATGAATATCGTTGAATTAAAAGTATTATTTATTTCAATCAGATTTATAAAACCAGTTTTCTCAATTTGAATATAAAGTATTTAATGAAAATGTAATTTGTGTTCGGGATATTTTTAATTAATGTTGTTTATTCAAATACTTTTTGGAAAGAATACACAAATGAAATTGCACTCCTTATGAAAGAAAAATGATTGCACAGAATTTTTTTAATGTTTTCAGAATGTAAAACCTTTTATTTTTAAAATCAGAAACACTGTTTTTCTTAATCTGAATATAAGAATCATTCCATATAAACAATCTATTCAGTATCGTAATTTTTCATTCACCATTATGTTTTCCATATTAATTTATTCATAAAAAAAAAAAAAATTGCATTAAATGCATTTCTTTCTCAAATGTGCCATTAAGAAAAAAAAGTAATTCTAACAAAGTGAAATTTATGTGTTACTGCGGTCTTTAAACTCTAGAAAGCAGAAGAAAGTATAAATCCTCAACTTCAGCATCAAAATTAGATTTCATGACACTGATAACATTGCCTGAAATCAAGTGGCAGTTATACTGGTAGTATCAGGATTAAAACGTGAGTAGTCTGCAATGCAACTAGACTTTTAAATCCAACAAGAAGTTGGTCTCGAGCCTCCAAGAATCATCTGTATACTAGACTATTTGGCATAATACTTCAATTGATAGCAATCGCATTAAGACTTGCTCTAAAATATATTTTATCCCAAATATAATATGCAAAGGTAATGCAGACAATCAAATTATTCTAAGGAGGAAATCTTGTACAGTCGTATACTGACGAATCAGCTGATGAAACCGTATAACCAAGGAGATACATGCATCAATTTTTACAAAACACTGCGTAACACAAATCGACACAAGCATCACCGCCCCAAATTTCGCAAGTGAACTAAGAATATTACAAAAAGCTTTGCATTAATCTGATTCACTTGATTACATGAACAAACCAAATGAATTAGATTTCTTTTGTAATTCCAAGACTGCCTGTAAGGCAATAAGCCCATACTAGGCAAGACATTCATCATCAACTACAAAAAATATTTACCACTTAACAGTGTTACTTTCGTTTTCAAACAAAAGTTAAAATGATGGATAAAACATCTCTTTTTTGTGACTCCAAGGCTAATCGCACAGCAGTAAGAAAATACCATACTTCTACCGATTTCAATACAAAAGAATATTTAAATATTCGCCTTATTTAGTCGAGAATTTTTTCCATTAAAAAGCAACGATTATAGTTAATAATTAGTGGTATACAAAAGCTTTCAGTAAAGGAGCAGTCAAGCAGTTTTTGTATGTACAGGTTTCTGGGAAACCTGTTAAGAGGAAAGAGGGAGAAGATAATTTCACAGATAATATCTAAATTCTGCAGTTGATCTCAACATACTTTTTTATGTCTGGTAATGAGACAGCGGACAGGCTTGCTAAATGGACAAAACACTAAAGCAAGAATAGTTTCGAATGCAATTGCAAGATAACAAATCAGAGTATTTGGGAAAATCTATGCAATAATTTCTGGTTACGATTTTTAAAGAATCCTCCCAAAGATCTATTTGCCAATAATGCAACCTTTAGTGCTTAAACAGAAAGGGAAGGAGAATTTATTAAAGAGGGTGCTTTCAAAATAATACATATACAGTAGTGGCCAAAATTGTGGACACTTTTGGAAATTTTAATGTTTTCTAAATTTATATGCTTATAGAAAATGTTACATTTCGCAAAATGCAAACTCTTATGTATCGTTTTAAAGATAAAATAATGCTGATTTCAATACAAAAAACAAAATCCAAATATTTGCAATATAAAAAAAATTAAGCGGCAATAATTATCGAGATACTTTAGGTACTAATGATTGCAGTGAGTTATCAATACTTAGTAGGGTAGCCTTTATTTTTACTTTCTTTATCTTTACAAGAAGAAAGTATTGGATTCGTGAAAATTTTCGACCTCGGTTTTCGATGGATTTACACGTTTTAGAGGTCAGAGATTCCGAAAAACATGTTTTTACAAAATGTCTGTCTGTGAGCCTGTGAGTCTGTCTGTCTGTATATGACACAAATTTTGTAGGCGCTCTATCTCAAGAACTAATGCACGGAATTTAATAAAAAATTATGTTCAGTTAGTCCCTAATATAAATTGGTGCTGATTATTGTTTTTTGGTGAAAATCTACCAACACGTAGCGCTGCTGTGCAGCATTTTTCACGATTTCCACAATAGTTCAATCTCCAAAACTAATGAACGGAGTTTCATCAAATTTCAGATTCAATTAGTACTTGACATGGATTGACGTTTTATACATTTTAGTGTAAATCGCTCAAAAGGTAGCGCTAATATGCTGCATTTTTTGCGATTTCCGCAATAGCTCTATCTCAAGAACTAATGCTTGGATTATCAACAAACTTCATATTCAGGTATACCTTAATATGAATTAGTGCTGTTTATGTTTAGGTGCAAATCGCCTGAAAGGTGGAGCTGCTATGCTGCATTTTTCAGAATTTCCACTATAGCTCTTTCTCAATAACTAATGCACGAATTTTTATCAAACTTCAGTACCAGGTATACCTTGATATCATTCAGTGGTGTTTATGTTTTGATGTAAATCGCTCAACAGGTGGTGCTGTTATGCTACATTTTTCAGAATTTCCGCTATAGCTCTGTCTATAGAACTAATGCACGAATTTTCATCAAACTTCAAATTCAGATATACTTTGATATGAATTGGTACTAGATTGGTGTAATTTCTTGTACTATTTAAATGATTTAATTGACGTGATTTATATAGAAGAAAGTTTTGTGATGGCCACAACATATTAGTATATTACAGCTTCACATCGATATTTCATTGAGGTGACGAGAGTTTTAAGCTCTTCCTTCGTTATTAGACGATGCCAGGAAACATTTATAATCTCAATTGGTTCCCTTTTATTTCATGGGCGCCTCATTCGTAGTTTTCAAACGGTGCCACAATTTCTTAATAGGATTAAGGCCAGAACTGTTTCCTAGCCATTCAATGCTCTTTGTACTAAAGCAATCTTTCGATCATTTTGCTATTTGGCAAGGAGGAGAATCTTGCTGAAAAATAAATGAAGCATTGTTGGGAAAGAGATCCCTGATAGAAGGTATAAATTTAGATTCCAGAATAGTGTCCATCTATTTTCTTGCATTCAGTGTCCCATCGATTACATGAAAGCGACCAATACTGTTTGCTGACACGCGTGATCAAATCATAACACTAACTGTGTTCTGTGAACCGCAGTGATAAAAAAAAAGGAAAGTAGTTGGTTTACAAAAAATAATTCAAAAGAAGATCCTATGGAAATCTCTGCATACAGTACAAAAGTAAAGAAAAAAAACCCGCAGAAATTGTAACTGAATATTCGCCAGCAATCATAATAGTAAATTCCGCAATTGCTAGATAAAAAAAAAACTTCGACATCTCTATAATAATAGCCTAAGTCATGTGACTGCCATCAATAGTTCCGGGCTGGCCACTTCGCTTTTTGTATGCCAGGTGGCCATGTTTTACATTTTTTATTTTTCGCGTGGTAAATTAAAACAATGCTTTGATGTTGAAATTAAAAGTCATGGTTTTCGGTATTATTTATTATTTTTCTTTTCTTTTTCTTAAAAAAGGGAAAGAAAGAAGTAAAAGTCATGAATTTCAAATTAAAATTATGTATTTTAAATAAAATGAGTAAAACTATTATATTTTAGATGAATTTAATGAAATATGAAAAAATGCGACGGGAAAGACAATGTTTGATGATTTATCACTTGCGCCTGGCTAACATAAAAAGGTACTACTTAGTTATCCCGTCGACCAATTTCGCCAAATTATATAAATCACCAAACCACTCGCCAAATTATACAAATTGACATATTTTTTATTTTAAATAGCTAAAGAGCAAATAAATTAGTACAACATTAATAAAAATACAAATAAAACGTCGAAATAAAAATAACTTGATGCTGTAAACACGTGTAAGTTGCTTAAAGTCAAGAGAATGTGACATTTACGATCAACCATTATTGGTGTTTAATCTTATAGTTTGGCGATAGATTTTTGGTCGACGGGATAACCAAGTAGTATCCATAAAAATACGGAGTTCTTGATTTCTCTACCAGAAACTTCTGATTTGGCGAAGTATTGAGAAAGTAAAGTAAATTTTGGATAAAAGCAACATGGTACAATGCTTAGCACATATCTAACGGAGACCAAACTGGTCGCCAAGGGCGGCTAGTATACAATATAATTTCAAAGTAAAAGTAAATAACATTCACTTCAAAAGCATGTACAGGGAAAATTTAATTTTAACTTTTATGCTTTACTTGTAATAAATACAGTAAATGATTAGTTATTATTTTGCTTTTTTGTTCTCTGTATATGTTATGGTTTATATATATATTTCCTTTTCATGCTGTTTGGTTAAAAGAAAATAAAATAATGACTGCTTATTTTAGCTGATTATTTTGATTTGTTAGCATGAACAGAGAGGAAAAAAAAATTGAAAATTTGCTAAATTGAAAAATTATATTTTAACGTTTTTATTTGGCACTTATAGTTATTGTCTGCTCTTTTCCTGCTTTATTTTCAAAAGTAGGTTTTTAATTTCAGTATTTCTGTGCATATTTATTAAATGTTGATATTTATATGGTTTAATATTTTTCATGCATAAAATAAAATTTCATTTAGTTAATATTTGTTTATGATAGGATAGGCACGTTGGTAGTCCTTGTCGCCGTTTCCAAAAGAGTCTTGGGAAATTTTATCCCGGCAATTATTTGATTTAAAAAAATTTTATTTACTTTTGCTCAGTATTTCCAATTGATTATCATTTTTGCATGACATAGTATTGAAAGATCTTGTAATGAATTTTTGCTGATTTCTATATAATGTCTGAGGGTTTAAAATTTTTCTTACTGTAAGAATATATAATATAGTGCTTCCTTTTAAAATATACATAATTAACATTTTAAGAATGCCTCCCATTTTTTTTTTTTACTCTATCTCTCACTCAGTAAAAAAATTTTTGGTTAGATATTTTTCTTTCTTTCTATGCTCAAATACAGTATGTGAATTTTAAATTATTGTGCCATCTTTTATACTTTTTAATTTTTCGTCGTCTACAGTTTTTTTAACAATTTTGAAAATGTCAAATAGAGATAACCATGCAGACTTGGAATTGTCTAATAGGGTGGGCCGAAAAAAACTTTTTTTTGATTTTCGATGATGGGTAGTGCGGAAAAGTGGCCACTAGTGGCACCAAGTTCACACAAAAAATTTGAGATTTTTAGGACAATTCCTATATTTGCCGATTTTGGCTTGAAGTTTTGCTAAAATGCTGATTTTTGAACTTTTTTAGCAAAAATTTTAAAAATGTTAAATTAAACTTATTTTAATCGTATTTACTTGAAAAGGCATATTTAATGTTCCAAATGTATAAATAAGCTCTGATAATGTATTATTTAATTGCTATGTGTATTCTAAATTAGACGATTTTTATAGCCTTTTCGCTTTTAAGTGAACAAAAATTACATGTATTGTTTGAATCTTTCAACGGTTTCTCTCTTTTGTCCTGTTTATGTCCCTTGGTCTTCATTATTTTTTTCGATGCTTTAAGGGTCATATATTTGCGTGACGGACAGCAGAATCCCTCAGAATCAGATCTGGAAGAAGAGAAGGAAGTGAGGCGAGAACATAAGCGAACGCAGTGACTCATCGCGATGTTGGGGGAGTGAAGGAGGAAATACAAGAGGGGAGAAAGTGCGACAAGGGATGCTTATTATTTTTCAGTGCTCGGTTTCCCTGTGACATTTGTTCAGTGCAAAAGTAAAACCTTTTTCTCGTGCAATACATTGCTTTTTGGATAGAAGAAAATCGAGATATTTATCTTCAACCAGTGGATGATATTATTAAAATGGTAGGTGAAAAAGTTTCCGAAATCTGGATAAAATCTTTCATACCAGTGGTTTCCCAACGAACAATTAACGGAAAGATTAAAAACTATTACAATGAGTGTAGATCATTGGAGAAATCTTGTAATCATACGAGCGTTAAAGGCTAGGCGATCCGCGAAGATTTCATACGAAATGCGGAAACCTCTCTCTTTGACATTGCAGCTTGTAAGTGAGGCTCTGGATAAAATCTTCCATACCAGTGGTTTCCCAACGAACAATTAACGAAAAGATTAAAAACTATTACAATGAGTGTAGATCATTGGAGAAATCTTGTAATCATACGGGCGTTAAAGGCAAAGCGATCCGCGAAGATTTCATACGAAATGCGGAAACCTCTCTCTTTGACATTGCAGCTTGTAAGTGAGGCTCTGGATAAAATCTTCCATACCAGTGGTTTCCCAACGAACAATTAACGGAAAGATTAAAAACTATTACAATGAGTGTAGATCATTGGAGAAATCTTGTAATCATACGCGCGTTAAAGGCAAGGCTATCCGCGAAGATTTCATACAAAATGCAACAACCTCTCTGACATTGCAGCTTGTAAGTGAGGCTTGAACAATTGTAGCTGCGACATCAGACGTAAAGTTCCACATCGGGAGGTGAACTTCTTGAAGGATCAAAGAACTGTTGGAAAAATTTTTATCGGAAATATTGATTTAAAAACAAGCAAAACTCTTGCAAAGAAAATATCGCGGAAAATGAAAAGGGATACAATTTCAACGAGGAATAGTGGTTCTGCGACAAAGCCTTCAACGAGTGGAGTTAGATCTAGATGGAAGACGGTTATATTGTTGGAAGATTCAAGTAGTGGGAGCTTTCAAGCAAGCAGCTCGACTGAATCTGAATTTGAACCAGGCCCTTTAAAGCCAAACACTCCTAAATGCATATTCCTGTCTAACACAGCGTCTGCCATGTCTCAGGGAAACTGAGCACTGAAAATAATAAGCATCCCTTATCGCACTTTCTCCCCTCTTGTATTTCCTGCTTCACTCCCCCAACATCGCGATGAGTCACTGCGTTCGCTTAAGTTCTTGCCTCACCTCCTTCTCTCCTTCCAGATCTGTTTCTGAGGGATTCTGCTGTCCGTCACCCAAATATATGACCCTTAAAGCATCGAAAAAAATAATGAAGACCAAGGGACATAAACAGGACAAAAGAGAGAAACCGTTGAAAGATTTAAACAATACATGCAATTTTTGTTCACTTAAAAGCGAAAAGGCTATAAAAATCGTCTAATTTAGAATACACATAGCAATTAAATAATACATTATCAGAGCTTATTTATACATTTGGAACATTAAATATGCCTTTTCAAGTAAATACGATAAAAATAAGTTTAATTTAACATTTTTAAAATTTTTGCTAAAAAAGTTCAAAAATCAGCATTTTAGCAAAACTTCAAGCGAAAAGCGGCAAATATAGGAATTGTCCTAAAAATCTCAAATTTTTTGTGTGAACTTGGTGCCACTAGTGGCCACTTTTCCGCACTACCCATCATCGAAAATCAAAAAAAAAGTTTTTTCGGCCCACCCTATTGTCTAAGGCTGAGTTAAAAAGTTCCTTACCTTATATGTTTCAGGAAGCGCTTAAGAGATTTGGCGAAAATGTAAACACAGAATTCCTTCTACTACAGGAACAAATTGCTCTTGTAAACAATGACACTTTAGTTCAAAATATATCATCTCTTCATAAGAAATTTTTGTGGGAATTTCGAATATTGAGTGATTTTTTTCGGGTAGTAAAAGATGATTATGTGAGGTTGCAAAATAGGAACAAAAATTTACAAATTGTGAATACTAAAATTTTGGAATGATTGCAAGCACTCACATTTAAGAAGAATCATGAAGTTGAAATTAATGAGACTCGTTCTCAAAATCAAAGCGCATCGGAAGCAAACAGCAAAATATTATCACCTAAGCCGAATGAAACAACACAAACAGACGTCTGTGAAAACACCAGCCTGACTGGAAAATTTTTACAAAATAAGTCAAATATAGTTTCTGATTTGAAATGCCCACAACAGAATAAAAGTACTACAGAAGTTACCACTTCTCCTAAAAATAGTAACTCCTCTTCTCCTTTTAAGAAAGATTTGAACCCTATTTCAGTTATTATATGTCAGTTGACACAAAATTTTAATATCCCTGATATTTTTTTGGAAATTTCTGATTTAACTGGTATATCCACACCTTTTATTCAATTCAACAAAAATATAAGATGAAATATGTTAATTTATTCAATTGGATGGGGAAATCAAAATCCAGTCTACAGGTTACCCTGTAAAAAGATACGTTTCAGTAAAAAGATGTTTCATCTGCCAAAGCCTTCTTCATCAGGCAAAATCATGCACACACAACATTAGGTGTCCTGTATGTGCCTTATCACATAAAGATCCTCATTGTTCAAACAGCCCAAAATGCATTAATTGCATTAGATGTAATGAGGTAAACAACACATATTTTGACGTTTTCCATGCAACTTTTTCACATAGGTGTTCTACTATAAAGAAATTTATACAAGATGAACGACTAACCTCAGACAACTGCAATTTGTTTCACTGGACACACTTTTTTTTTCTTGTAAAAAAACCCCTTCTTAACAAGGTAATGTTTTTTCCTTGCTGCATCTTGCATAGATGGCATTGTGAAGGATTCTTTAAAAAAAACACTATTTTTTTAAAAAACATTTCACTTTGTTAGACACTTATGTACATCTTAATAATAATGAAAATAATGAAAATAAAAACAGCACTAACTATTTTTGTAACTAGAGAAAAAGTTTATATATATATAGAGTAAAAGATTAAATATATTATATTAGACAAAAGGGTACTGATATAGGGAAAAAATTGTGCAATAGGCACAAGACTACCATAAAAAGAGGTGCCTAAAGCACACCCATAAAAAATGTAGCCCCAATTCTTATTTAAGTATTGCGCGGCAGCTCAATACTTATTTATTTCCAGTGTCACTTCTCAATGTTAATTTAACATAGAAAAGCTTATGGAGATGATAACTTTTTCATTTTTTCTTCCCACCTTTTTGTCCCTGATGCCACTCATTTTTTATTCTTTACTAATTCTAATAATATTATAAATTTAAAGTTTAAAAACGTTTGCCTGACGTCAGGGTCAAAACTCATAAAATGCCTTTGCATATAGGTGGATTATAATCTAGAGAGTAACATGGGCTAATTTTTTTTTACATTATTCAAATACTTTTCTTAATAATTCCAAATTTCGCTTTTTCCATTGAGAATCAATGGACATTTTCTAAGGAAATTTAACAGTTTTCCTTCATTGTTGTAAATAACTCAAAAGCCGTAATAATAATTTGTCTATTTTTAGTTGAATGATTTTCACGTGAAACATGAAACGAAAGTAACTGATTTTTTTTTTTTTTTTTTTTTTTTTTTTTTTTTTTTTAAGAATTAAAAAGAAGATGAATATGGCGTCATAGTGGAAATAAAAATGACATTTTGAAACAGTTTTTTAAGTTCAGATTGTAATTTTTTGACCAAACTACAGCAACCTGCATTACTGCACTGGTGAAACATTTTGAATTATACATTAAATTGCATCACAAATTGAGATGCGATATCACATAAATTAAAGCCTGATGATGATACCCTGCTCCATTAATTTTGAAATGTGTTCGTCTGATTGCAGTAGTTATTAAAAAACTTGGCATATTAAACAAAAACCTAATTTGCAGAACAAATTAAAAAAACAAAATTTATTTCCTAAATTGTTTAAGGCCGAGAAGGACCAGATATTAAGATATTTCATTCAATTCGTTCTACATGTAATGTTAAATTTTTTTAACAAATAAGTTAAACCAACTGAGCATAAAAAATAAAAAGGAAATTCATACAATATAATACTTTAAATACCTATATACTTAGATTCCGTTCAAATGAAATCGAAATAAATCTTAGAATTTTTCCATTTTTAAGTTGTAAATATTTGTACTGCAGATTTTGCATTATGTTTATGACGACTGTACATAATATGATAAGATACATGCAAAATACAAAACTTTAAAAAAAGTCTAAGATTTATTTCGATTTTATTTGAACGAAATCTAAGTATATAGGTGTTTAAAGTATTATATTGTATGAATTTCATTTTTATTTTTTATTTTCAATTGGTTTAACGTATTTGTTACAAAAATTTAACATTAAATGTAGAACGAATTGAATGAAATATCTTAATATCTGCCCCTTCTCGGGCTTAAACAATTTAGGAAATAAATTTTGTTTTTTTAATTTGTTCTGCAAATTAGGTTTTTGTTTAATAAGTATACAAGTATTATGGCTTCGGTTTAGAACTTCAGCCCTAGAGGAAGAGGGAATAAAAATGAAGACTCACATCGCGCACAACATGAGCCTCCCCGCTCCCAGTAGATCACAGTGATCTGCGAAAGGAGTGCATTTCAATATCTCATAAAAAAATCTTTTGTAAGTAGCATGAATTGGCAAACCAATTCACGTAAAATGTGTTTCTCATCACAGTATAGCGTGTAATCCTTAGGGCAACCATTTTGAAAGGTTCACGACTTCTGAGGGTCTAATTTAAAATATAAAAAATTGCGGTATATCTCATATATCAAATTGCAAAAAGACAGTCCGTGGTTGGCGAGAGACAAATTGTCATTATCAGGTAAAGGCGACAAATGCATTCTTTCAAAAAGTAAACTATTATTTAACATTTAGAGAAAATTTTCAAAAACATCGTAAGTTTAGGTGTAGCGAATAAAATTAAAATCTGTTGCGTTCAAAACACTGCCTCAGATCAAGTAAAATGTAGAGTTTTTTTAGAGTGATATGGATTTCTTTAAAGTTAAGTCCTACCAAGTATATTAAAACTACTAACAAACTATATATTAATTCGTGTTGTCTAACAAGGGACCTTACTTGATATACCACTTTCAGGAAAGGGGTCTATAATAAAGGTGTAAAAAAAAAAAAAAAAAAAAAAAAAAAAAAAAAAAAAATGTGAAACGTTAAAAGTTAATTGCTGCAAAATGAATGTGTCGTTTAAAAATATCAAGTGAAGGATAATTTCATGTAACTCTAAAATCTTTGTAATTAAACAAAGTGATGGTGTCATTAGTAACTTATGACATTACACAAACTGAACAATTAAACATGCTAAAATTTAGAGGTTGAAAAAAATAGTGCAAAACGAAAACCTGACGCAAAGTGTAGAAGTAAAAAAAAAAAAAAAAAAAAAAAAAAAAAAAAAACGGTACGTGTGTACAAACACAAAACTCCAAACTCTTTCTTGTGAATGAGATTTCGTGTACATAACTAATGAATTAAAATTATTAGATTATGTAATGATAAAAGGTTTTGCCTGACACAATGAACTAAGGATATAAACATATGAACAAAGTGTGAAAGTTTTAAATTATTTCAATGAACAAAATGTGACAAACTCATGAACAATGTATGCTAATATCTTAATGAACAAAGTGTAATCTCACATGAACAAAATTGCGTAAGTATTCTCATGAACTAATGTGTAACAACTCACATGAACTAATTGTAATCTCATATGAATAAAATTGTGTAATTATACTCATGAACTATTGTGTAACAACTCATATGAACTAATTGTGTATATATCCAACACTTACGTGAAGCACATGAACTACTGTTGTCAAAAAGTAAAAAAAAAAGTACCGTCAATTTTAAAATTAAATGTTAAGTGAAAACAAAGTAACAGAAGATGTTATTAAGTTATATTGTGAAAATGTAAATTTCAAAACCAAAACTAAATATAATGAGTGATGTGTGATGTTTCCATTACTTGTCTATACCAAGTTACAAAAGTAGAAAAGCATCCAAAATCGTTTAAGAATGAAAAAAAACTAAACTATATATACAGTGTTTGTGTGTACACTTTCTATCCTAGTTCAGAAAGATAATAAAAAAATGTATAATACAGCTGTTTGTAACATTACGTTTTCATTTAATTTCATCCTCTTTCGCCCACGTCATACATATGTCATTCTTTAATTGCTCATAAAATTTAACCGTTGAGAAAACATATAAAAAATAACCTTGATTTGGTGTGATTATGATCTTTGAAATCATCTCATGTACGTTAGTTTGAGTTATGGCTAATTTAAGGACAGATGTCTTGTTCTTTGTAGTGTGCAATAATATGTAGAAATCATTTAGATTTAATATAAACATATCCAGTCTCCCTGTTGCCGTTTAAGTGATTATGAAAAATGTATTTTTAGCAGCCTAGACGTCACGCGTCTGGTAATGTTACCAGATAAATTCTTGTAACTCATCGCGTCAAATGCTTTGTGCGGCTTCGTGCAGTCTGCAAGAAAGTTTGTAAATTGGGGATATTGTATACCGCCAAGATATATGACTTCTAACAAAACTGGCACTTCTCTGCTGACCACTAGAAATAAATGCAGTAACTAAAAGAGCGCCTCGGGCGCATTTTCTGTTACGGGCTCTCTTTCCCACTTTACTGTTTTCCCATTGCACTGTATGGATCATCGTAACTTAAATGTTTTTAAATAAAAATCCATTTTTCCAGTAAAATTATTAATTGGAGTTTTTTTTTTTGTTGTTGTTCATTCAAGAACCCGGAAATTCAAACTTCATTACAGTCCCCCCCCCCCCCTTAAGAAAAAAAACTGTCGTATACAAATTAAACTTCGGCTTTTTAGATTTTTCGTTCAGGTTAAAAAAAAAAATCATTCACAAATAAAAATTGCGAAATAGTCTATTAATGTGATAACAAATGAAAAAAAAAAAAAAAACTCTAATGTTAATTTTATTTATACTAAATATTTACGTTAACTTTGTTTAGCGCGCCTGGAAAAATAATTAATTCCAAATTTTGTAATAATTCATAAAATATGAAAAAAAAACCTTTTACTGAAGCTACTGAACAAAATTTTAAAGATGATAATTTAAGACACTTTAATAGTTGACTCTCTCGCTGTCAATAGAGAAAATTAAACATATTTGTATGAACAAAATACCTTACCCCCCAATTACCGACGCGCAACATAAAACGCAACATTATAATGAATAAATAATTACACTTAGCAATTTTTTTATATAACATTTACTTAGAATTACTATTTTTACAAGCTGAGAAATATAAATGATTTAATAATGCTATAAAAATTATCCATAAACAAATGCGAAAAGAAAGAGAAAAAAAGATTTTGAGTGGAGCTTTAAATTTTGATAAATTGTTAATGTAAGAAAATTCACTTGATAATTCTCAGAATTTTCAGCTAATGATTTTCAGAAAAATAATTAAATATTAAAACAGGTTTTATGTAAGAATGCTAACACATAAAAAATACTAACATTTATAATTTATTACTTTAGATTTTTTAACTGTGAAGAAAATATTAGGCAGTAACGGACCATTTATTATTCATTATTTTACATTTTTATAATTCTAAGTCAAATAGAAAGTTCAAAATACTGTATTTGTCATTGAGAATTTTAAATTTTTAACTTAGAGCGTTCAATTTTTTTTTTTTTTTTTTTTTTGGGGGGGGGGGGGGATTGTCGAAAACGAATGTTGATTATTTTGAAGGTTGAAGGAACCTGATTTATTTTAAGGTTCAGTTTTCTTTAAAAAATAATTTGTGATATTTTTTTTTCTTTGGTTATTATTTGCATATTACAGGGTTTTTTACTATTAAACATAAAAACATATAGGAATACATGTAGAAGTAATGTATTATTTAATCAATTGATACTAACATTTATTATCAAAGGAAAACTGCATTGAAATGTAATAAATGTATTTTTAAATAGGCTATGAAATTTTTTGTTTGGTTTCTATCACTAAGAAACCGCTTAAAATCTATATATATATTTCAAATTTATTATATATGTATATATATATAGATAGATAGATAGATAGATAGATAGATTACGCTATCGTACGTGGCTCAGAAATCGCGATAATTTGTTAACTGTTTAATGGCAACGTCGAATGAAACGCATCTCATTGGTTATTGTGTAAAAGTCCTTTGGTAGGATTTAGGCCGCGATAAATCGGGTTTATTTACGTTTTGCTCTTTCGCTGCAATTATGGAGTTTCAAAATATCATCAGAAATGCCCGTAAAAGATATCGGCGAATGCTTGAAACTGAAGAAGAAGCCGAATTAAAAAGAGAAATCGTAATTTTGTCTCACTTATCAGAAACTCCCGATGTGATAAAAGATTGTTGTGTAAAAATTAACTTGAAGCCAAAAATTATAGAGAACATATCCGGCGGTGTAACGCCGCTTTATCTTTTACCTCAGTGAGAGGCAGAAATTAAATTGCTTTCTGGAGCAGGGCCATATTGCTTCCGGATACACGGTCAGATATATCACAGGATTTCTCTTTGCTCTTTGCTTTGCGATTTGCTCTTTGCATAATACCAATGAAAACAGGAATCCCGGCTATGGACAGCTATCAACAGCTTTCTCCCAAATCGTTTCATTATTGAAACCTAACTGTTATACTTTTGAAGTTTTCGCTCTTATTTAATTTTTTTTACAAGTTTTTAGTATAAATAAATGTTATTCAGCTTTTTTAGGTGCGTTCGTAATTATATAAATACGTAGCACCTATAGTCGTCGTTCAGTCCGTCTGTCCGTCCGTCCGTCCGTCCGCATATAACAGAGCAAAAACTATCCAACAGAATGGTCTGAAATTTTAAATGTATGATTGTTGCAAAATTTTGTCGAGCCATTTCAAATTTTATGAAAATCGGATGTATAGTTTAATTACAGGGACATTCAAAAGTTTTTCTTTACATTACGTCCAATGGGAAAAAATTATTGCAAGTGCATTTTAATGATGTTACAGTCTTCCGAATGGTCTGAAATTTTAAATATATAAATGTTGCAAAATTTTGTCGAGCCATTTCGAATTTTATGAAAATCGGATGTATAGTTTAATTACAGGGACAGTCAAAAGTTTTCCGTTACATTACGGTCAATGGGGGAAAAAATACTGAAAGTGCATTTTAATGATGTTACAGACTATGCACTTATGAAGTGAAAAAAAAATATACATTCAGTACTATATGGGGTGCAAAAAATAATTATAAAACTAATTATATTACGAACGCACCTCATTTGACATGTTTGACGAGCAATTTGCAACTTGTTTTATTTATAAAGTCCACTCAACTGTTATATTTTTCAGTGACAGTCAGCCGGTGCGGCGCCGGGCCGGTCCAGTGAGCTAGTTTAAGAAATTACTACAGTCAAAAGTTTTGAATAACAGGAAGTGGCTTCTATGTAATGAATAAACACAATGCCAAAATAATAAATTTCTTCTTAATCTAGTAAAATACAGGGTGTCCATAAAATAATACCCAGTTATACATTTTAATAGTATCAACTTTAAGAGTTGCAGAGTGATGGTTTAAGGTCACAAATAAAGAATAACTCAAACAGTTTTAGATAAGTTCATGCGCGAGTGCAGCTTTGTTAATTACTTGCTTGTAGTGCCACATATGCCAAATGGCGAATCCAGAGCGCAAAGCGTTATTACTGGGCTGAATATTTAAAAGCTGTTAGAGCCATGTAAACTTTTTCTTTGTGGTTTTATGAAAGATCGTACCTACGTTCCGCTGCTACCTAATGATTTGCCAGAGTTGAGACACAGAATTGAAGAGGCTATTTATTGCTTCTATTACTCCGGACTTGTTAACCGGAGTGTGAGAGGAATAGGACTTTAGGTTGGGTGCAGTGGCGTCATTTTTTATGGGCCCATGGAGCTCGTGACCAATCAATAATCTACTCCTCCTAGCCCACCCAACATCTATTATTCTATTCCATTATTTATTTTATCTTATTACTTTTTTTTCATTTTTATCAAACAAAATTTCTTTCTATTCACGTTTAGTGGAAAAACAATAAGAATAGCAGTAACAGACATGTAAGATCAATAAAAGTATATTTAGCGTATGTACAATTAAATTTCTTTCAAAAGAGAAATTTCCTGCTTACTGTTACTTTACCAGTGAATACAGGCTCCCAACTTTCTATTTCAATACTGTGGTATCCAAAAAGCACTTAGATGATCAATAGCTTTATTTTGGGTACACAGGGGATGGTCAAAATATTCTATTGTACTTATTGACCCTTTTCATTTTCTGAAGAGTGTACTTATCTGCGTAATAATGTATGCGCTAAATACCATTCCAACCACCCTGCCTCCTTTTAAGACGTGTGTCATAGGTACGTCTTGCTACATAAAATGTTTCATAAGTGCAGTTATACGGAAAATCACTTTATTATGCTATACGTCAATTTGTGACCACAGAAGAAGGGTGGATTGTGTGGGGAGGTAAAATTACCCAACCCTCTAAACCTCGTCCTTCGTCTTCATTCTTAAACGTTTTACGCTTTGATGCAAGTTTTTACGCCTGCATGCAGAGCTAAGTGCTATAATTTCAAGCTACAGCAAAATCATATAAATTTTCTTTTACCTCTCCTTTGAAATTTACTTTTATCGAGATGTGTCACTTTTCTTGCGTGTGCGCTATATTGGATCAAACGTTTTCAGCGTTTGATCAAACCAGGAAGTGCCTATTTAATGTAGTATCAATAAAGACTTCTACTTTACACATGCAAATGTAATTTAATTAGATCACAAATGTATACTTTAAAAATACATCGGTTGAAACCATTTACCCGAAAAATATTTGCGCCCATCGAATATTTTTCTAAAGTTGGCGCCCGGTTGAATGTGTTGGATGTGTGCCGTTTAACTAAAGGTGCACCTATTGAACATTTGTAAGAAAAACTATCTTACCGGGTGTCCTAAAAAGGACTGACTGATTTTAAAATTCAATAACTTGCAAATAGTGACAGATATTTAAAATATTCTTGCAGGAGGGTTATGCATGAGGTCAAAAGTTTTTTTTACAGTGATTTTCGATTTTAGTTTTGCATTATCAACAATAGATGGCGCTGAGATCAATAGACGCTAAATTCAGGATCGTTTTTTGGAACTTCGGGACCCACTCAATACATTTTTATCTCCTTTTTCTGGATGGAAGAAGAGCCTGTTGATGCCAAAAAATCGAGCCTGTATTTTGCTTATATTGCTTACAGCACCATCTAGTTTTTGTAATTCGAACTAAAATCGGAAATCACTGTAAAAAAAACTTTTGACCTTATGCATAACCCTCCTGCAAGAAATTTTTAAATATCTGTCACCGTTTGCAAGTTATTGAATTTTAAAATCAGTCAGTCCTTTTTAGGACACCCGGTAGTTTACCTTCAATTTGATGTGTGATGGGTTGTAAATAGTCTAAATTAAACAGTTTTACTATACCATTTAAACTGGGACATTTTTTACGGGCACCCTGCATAATGTAACAACGAACGATAATATACAATTACACCTTCACAGTTACTCCCGATTCCGGAAAGCGTTATTTATCTTTAAAAACCTCAGAAACCAACACATGTTCGAGATTTAAATACACATTTATAAAACAAAGTTTCTTTATCTGCCACTGGTTTTCGGAAAAGTTTTCTAGCAGTTTTCCTAGTATATCAGTTTATCAACCAAGGAATTAGATTTTTCGGACAGTGACAACTGTCAAGTGAACATTTTAATGTTCCAGAAACATGTTTTACACATAAATGCGATGAATTAATACAATTGCTATTAAAATAAAAATTCATATTATTTTAATCAACTGCAGGAATAAATTCAGTTATGGAACTAAAAAATTTAATTAAGAATTGATAGTATTCTAAAAACTGGTATTTGGGTTTGAGAAAACTCATTAATACACTATAAAAACTACTTGGAAATGTTTCCGAGAAACAGTAGTGTTTAAAATAAACTGTTTTTATTATTGCTTCTTTAAATATTGAAAATATATTGGTTTCTGAGCTGTCGAAAGATAAAGAACGCTTTTCGAAACAGTGTCTAACTCGGAATAGGTGATTGTATATTTCCGCTCGTGGATTGTATTTTCGCAGATTGCGAAATACTCAGCACCGTGCGAAGAGAAAACTGCGGCCGAGGCAAAGTTTAAATTTCCCCGCCCCCCACCACCACACTTTTTCTTTGTGACATGTATCACAAAATTGAAAGGCGCAGAAAGAGAAATAAATTCTATTGAATACATATTTCACGTTCATTTTGGAACTTTATGTTTAATTTTAATTCAGAAGCTCTAAACAACTAAATAAGGTAAAAGAAAATTTCACAAATACTTTGGCAAAGGGAATCTGGGGAATGGGTGTATAAAAAATGCATCTAACCGTACAGTATAGCAGTTTATAACCCTTTTGTATTCCCAGAAGGAAATTCCATGCTATTTTCAGGATATATGTTTTCGTCCCAAACACAGAAAAATTAAAGACTCAGAAAAGAGAATGTTAACGAAAGAGACTAAGACAAAGACCTAAAACAAATTTTGAAGAGAAAGAAATCTGTATTCATAAATTTGTATTTGAGTTTAGGGTAAAGGACACTGAAATATCTTTGGCACAAAAATGAACGTGCTTGGGAAAAAAAAGTTCCCAATACGTAAATATATAATGTTTTCAACAAAAAAAGAAGAAAAAAACTATGTTTGTAGTATAAAATTGGCGCCCCCTCAATTTCTGCGCCTGGGGCGAGTGTTCCTTTCGCCCCCGCTTCTCATGGCCCTGGAAATACATATCTTTTTTTACAGTCCAGGCTTTCTAAGAAAACCAAATGATGTATACAATGAAAGCGAAGTTTCTAAAAAGTATTTTTTTTTTTTCAAAATATAAAACTAAATCCAAGGAATTGTTTCTTACAATGTTATTTTTCTAGCCTTTCTGCATTATTAACCAGACTAGAACACTGCACGGGTCGGGATATGCACAGACGAACTGAATAAGTCAGTTTCAAATCAATCCAAAACAAAACACAAAAAACGGAATGGGAGGAAATCAATCCGAAACCAGACACAAAAAACGGAATGGAAGAAAATTAATCCACATTTTAATGCAATTATTAACATATATCGTGTAATTATTTTTAAAATATTAATTAAGATCAAGTTATTTTGGGTGTCATGGGTTTTTCTTTTATCGAAATAGGTTGAATGCTTTGTTTTTTTCTTGTGAGAATTGTCAGTGTAAATGTTTCTTTTTTTTTAGTTTTCAGTTGAGAGAATCGAGCTCATGTGTATTCGATAACGATCGCTGTCGAAAGTATAACCATGAGGGTTTTAAAGTATTAATTAACATTTTACAGTTCACTCTGAAAGTTGAGTATTTAATTAGAGTAATTTATTGAATCAGTGAACATATGGTGATAAAAGTGGTTAAATTCAAATATCGATGAAACAGTCGAGAAAACAGCTTTTTTTTCAGAATGTCCCCATTTTCAGCAACGGCGCAGTCTGAGAATAAATTTCGCAAAAATCCATGCTAACGTTACAGCTGGAATGACAGTAGAATAGTAGATGTACAGTAATCGTTTTCGGAATTTGGAAGTGCACTTTGTCTTTCAGCCCTCCTCTAACGCAGAAAAATGTCATAGGGAGTCAAATTTGGTGAATAGACAGGTCGATCTATACTACTTCCGACGTTCTTGTAATAGTTCAGGCCAATGACGCTATCATCGAAATATTCTTTGAGTAAATAAAATACTTCAGCAGTTCGATGTGGATGAGCACCGTCTTACAATGAACCACTAGATGTTCCCACAGTCGTGTAAGGGATTTTGTATAGCGAAAAATTTGCGCAGAATGTCCATATAGAGCCCTGAAATAATGGTTTGCCGTGGAGAAAATTGCCCGATGAGAATTTCGATGAAATAATGTCCCAAGGCATGACTTTTAACGATGCAAAGATAATGATACGGCAACATTGAGTTTTTCCGTTCCCCAAACGCGGCATTTCTGATTATTGACGAAGACGTCCATGGAAAATACGATTAATCGGAGAACCGAGCGTTTCACATCGATTATTGCACCACGCATATGCAACAGTATAGGGTTAGCGAACGTCTCGCATGGGTTAATTTCAACACAGTTTAGGTGTTGGAGAGTTAGAATTATGTCTGGAAACAGGTGAAGGCTGTGGCGCATGATACGGTGTGTGGACATAAATTGTAGTCCAGCCTGACCTACAAGACCGTGAAGAGCAACGAGGCCGTTGTCAGATCGCAGAATGAATTCATGCATCTCTAACAGCTTCACATGGGAACCAGACGTCTATAGAACAATCGTCATTAACGCTCCTAATCAATTGAAAATTTTCAAACACAGCCTTTGCTTTATCTCATTTCGGTCTTATGTGACGTTAAACGTCTTCTGAATACTGCACCTTATTTCAAAAATACTGTGGTACAGGTGCTGAAATTCCAAGACAAAAACTTTTCGCTGTTTTAACGAATAAACCATTTCTGCAGCAATCTGTGAGTAGCACACGCTAGCAGAAGATAGACAAAGTACGGATTGAAAATATGACAAATTGAGTTTCTCTACTGATCTCGCTAACTCCTGCAACACCATCTGTTGGTTCACTTCGTAACTAAATTTAAACTCTGTATGACTGAAAATTTATGGTTTTAGAAAGTAGAAAGCAGCAAACGTTGCTGTTCTATCGATTTCGGTTATCTCTCATTTCATGTTTCGAATTCACCTGCAATTTTTGGACACCTTGTATATACAATCATTCCCTTAATATTACCCTAGAAAGACCACACAAAAAAAATTTATTTACGACGGTGATAATGTTAATTACTTTTATTTAGAATAAAAAGATTCATAAATAACGCAGGGGTTTTTTTGTGTTGGGAGGGTGGGGGGGGGGGGGGTAGTAATTTTCTAAAACAAAAATATTTCGACACTTTAATAGACAAACTACGCACAAGTTTGATATAACATCGATTTTCCTTAATGCATCCATTAAAATCTATCTATCATCAAATAAAATTTTATGATCAATCAAAGACATAACCGTAAAAGGTTGCCACTTAAAGCAGTTTAAAATTTATCCAAGGTAAACACAATAAGATTAATAGCTCAGAAAATATTTGTTTGATATTTGAAGGAATCCTCTAGAATCCAAACATTGCATTACTGAAAAAATATATTAATTGCTTATCCATTAACTTTTGACATTTAATGTGTATATTTCTTACTGTAAGGGAAAAGATAAATAAGTAAATTTTTAAGCTGGCATTTATATCAATGCTTTTTTTTTTTTTTAACAATGGACAGAGCGTTTTACTTTCCTTATTTTTATTCTCTGAAATGGAAAAAAATAAGTTTTTAAAAAATACGTTTAGACTTTGATTTATCTATGCTAAATATACGGAAATGCATGACAATCTATATTATAAAGGACAAACGTGTCAGTGCGAAACTCTGACGTCATTTAAAAATATTTCTTCAAGTATGAATTTTTTTCAAATCTATCTCTATTGTGTGTAGACGACTAGGAAAGTTAAATACGTTTGCTCTTAAATTTATAAAAATAGTGCATCATTTGTTTCCAGTTTATATTCCATAACGAAATTAAAACATTCATCAATCAAAAAATAAAACAATAAAATATAAATAAATCAAGATTTTAAGACATTCAATCGAACCGTACCAGCTTAAACCACAGTAATGAACAGAATCTAAAAGTGTGAATGTAAATGGCGATTTTTTTTGTTAACTCCTGGCATGAGGAGAATATTAATAATATTCAAAGTTATATTTGAACGCATTATTGTTAGTTTTCATATAAATATGATTTTTAGTATTGTTAATGGGCATTCTAAAAAACTATATATCATGTAAAATATCTATTAGAGTTATCATTTTTTTTAAACTGTGAACTTGTGAAAGGCTTTCTTGCCTTAATCTTTGTTATTTGGTGATACGTTTTTTCATTACTTTTTGATTAACTGCTTTTTTGATTATCAAACGTGTTTTACTGTATGTAAGAACCTTTCGAAAATTACCTCATTCATCGTTGTGCCTTTATTATGTGCAGGCCAGTTTATTATGTTAAAAACCGAAAAAATATATATGTGATAATTTTAACCTATATTTTGTAACCCGGGATCCCCTGGTATATCGCCTTGTTTTTGTTAAAAGGCAGATAATATTTGATTCATTGTCTCAAGTTAGGGGCCTCCGTGGCCGAGTGGTAAAGGCACCACGCCGCTAACGCTTGAGAGCGTAGGAGGTCTTTAGATTCGACTCCCGCTGGCTTCGTTGCACACTCTTTGTGGAGCTCCCGTCCGTAATTCTCTGGTGTTGTAAATTTCCTTGTGATATCTCGTCCTTATATGTTGATGAAATTGTATATCTAGTTTCTGTAATTATTTATTGTGTGTAAAATAAAGGATTATTCGAGGCGACAACCATTGAAGCTATAGGCCCCAAGGCAATCTCAACTTCGGTGGACTTCAAATGTCAAAATGTCTTGTGTTTAATAGTTTGTTTGATGCTCAAAGTAGGATACTGCAAGGGTCAGTACTCAGTAGCAAGCATCAGTAAAAATGTATAACACAATACAAACTCGAAAATTCCTACCTACTAGAAAACTGACAGAAACCCTGCAAAATCAAATGCGAATTTTACTGTTCAAATGAATAAAGTTGTCTTCTTATAAATAAAGCTGTATAATCGCTGCAATGGTCAGTACTCAGTAGCAAGCGTCAGTAGAAATGTATAACCCAATACAAACTCGAAAATTCCTACCTACTAGAAAACTGACAGAAACCCTGCAAAATCAAATGCGAATTTTACTGTTCAAATGAATAAAGTTGTCTTCTTATAAATAAAGCTGTATAATCGCTGCAATGGTCAGTACTCAGTAGCAAGCGTCAGTAGAAATGTATAACCCAATACAAACTCGAAAATTCCTACCTACTAGAAAACTGACAGAAACCCTGCAAAATCAAATGCGAATTTTACTGTTCAAATGAATAAAGTTGTCTTCTTATAAATAAAGCTGTATAATCGCTGCAATGGTCAGTACTCAGTAGCAAGCGTCAGTAGAAATGTATAACCCAATACAAACTCGAAAGTTCCTACCTACTAGAAAACTGACAGAAACCCTGCAAAATCAAATGCAAATTTTACTGTTCAAATGAATAAAGTTGTCTTCTTATAAATAAAGCTGTATAATCGCTGCAATGGTCAGTACTCAGTGGCAAGCGTCAGTAGAAATGTATAACCCAATACAAACTCGAAAATTCCTACCTACTAGAAAACTGACAGAAACCCTGCAAAATCAAATGCGAATTTTACTGTTCAAATGAATAAAGTTGTCTTCTTATAAATAAAGCTGTATAATCGCTGCAATGGTCAGTACTCAGTAGCAAGCGTCAGTAGAAATGTATAACCCAATACAAACTCGAAAATTCCTACCTACTAGAAAACTGACAGAAACCCTGCAAAATCAAATGCGAATTGCTGTTCAATTGTTGGCCTTTCTTTTCTCTCAGTATTGATGCGAAAGAAGATGGTTAAATATATATGTTGTCTTAGTCGCCAAAGCAATTCCATTCTTAGGGGCCCATTCCATATATTTAATCTCCTACTTTTGCATCAGTACTGAGAGAAGGGAAAGGTAAAAAAATCGGTACCCGATTAAGTGCCTATTGCTTGCAAAGCCATCTATCGCTACTATTTTAAACTAAAATCGAGAATCGCAGTAGAAAAAAAACTCCTGACATCCTACATAAACATTCTCAAAGAATTTTTTTAATAGCTGTCACCATTTGCGAGTTATTGAATTTTAAAATCAATCAATCCATTTTAGGACACCCGATACATGCATATATGTATAGTATATACAGTTTGATTCATAAAGATGGTAACAACAAGCTATTTCCTTAAATATTGTTTCTAGGCACATACTTTCAATCGCAAAGTTTCATTAAAAAAGAAGTGCAAAATTTGATGAGATAAGTTACAACTCCATAAGGGGTCTATTTGAGAAAATACGAAAACTAATATTTTATACGGCCCCCGTGAAGTAAAATTTCCATTTAAGAAAATTTTCCTTATACATTCCTGAATTAAACACAAAAAAATCCATTTTTAGTCTGCAAAACTCGCACAGATATGCCCGTTTAAATAATTTGTCAGGTTTAGATCTCTGTAGAAGCCGAAATACTTGTTTTTCTGTCGATGTGGACTTTGATGTTCAAAGAGTCTTTTTCAAGACTAAGGTCTGCGAGCACTCGAAAAAACATCAACAGTGGACGGTACTAGAGAACTGCATCTCAAAATTAGTGAGCTACGTGCCCCCATTTTGTATTTTCTTAGATTAGTGTTAGTTAGGCATGGCTACCTTTTGCTATGATTCTTCTGTGCTCGTTGATACCTTACTGTCTTTACATTCTTTGTTATTTACTTACCACAGTCGTTGAAATGACATCGAAGTGTAAGACAACCAAATCGATTTGGATGCCCTATGCGCCTTATTCCTGGAGGAAATTCCTCGTGCTTCCAACTCTGGAATGGACTTCGAGACTCCATCAGAGCTTCCAAATTATATATTTTTTAGACCTTGCATTGTTTCGAAATTCATCTTTATCTTCCTTTTCAATTTGGATGGAGGTTACGCTCGGCGGCGTCTCACTCCCCGTTGGAACTCCTTAAGCACCGCGATGTCATGTCAGAAGGGATTAGACTGAAATTGAAATGCGTGTAATTCAAGAAACAATGTTTACTTTGAGAGTTCCAGGAAACATGTAAAAAATATATTTATTGAGTTAGAATTTTGATTGTTTTTTCTTTATTTTCGTGATTGTTAACCATATAATTTGCAAACAAAAGCATATCCTAAAATTTCTCATAAAGTTTATTTTATTTTATTTTTTTAATGATTATTATTTTTTCTCAGTGGGGTAGTTTAAAACCGTTATAACTCGAAACATTATTTGTCGAATTTCTAAATTTTTCATTTAATTAAAGAGAGAAATATATAATTTAAATTTTGTTTCATGATTTTTCTTAAATATTAATAAAAAAAAATTTAAAATATAAATTTAAAAAATGATGTAATTTATTTAAAAAAAAATCATATTTTCAAAAGTAAATATATTGTCAAATTTGCCGAAACAAAATTAATGCAAAATAATCAAAAAAGACATATTCCAAGTTCGTACCTTTTTTCTTCAACAATTCTTGACTTATAATAATTTAAAGACGAGAATCGGTAAAAAAAAAAAAGTCATGCAGAAAAGCGCATTTAAAATTTTAAACAAAGATTGGCTGCGTATAAAATGTTTAAATGCTTTCTAATAAAATGAAATGTGAGTAAGTAACTTCTTCCTGTAGCTTAAACTTTCGATTCAATTTAACTTTTGCCCTTTCCACCGTCTTTCTGTACTATTAATGTCCGTCCGTTAATTCAAGAAGGCTTTTTCTAACATACCGATAAAGAGTTTTTTCATAATTTTAGCCCTCATAACTTCAGGTATTACCGTGTCGGCGAGGACGTTAAAAAAAGCCTGTATTCTGAGGCCTGGCCAGGCCAGGACCTTACATTTTTCTTAAGACTCGACCGGGCCGGGCCGTAGTTTTTCATACGGAACCGGGACTGGCTTCCTCCATCCTAGGTCTGCACATGGCGAAATTTTCAATCCCGGTTTCCACCCAACACGTATTAAAATCATTGTTTCTGACTGGCCTGATCCTTGCAAAAATCAGCAAAATTTGTCTCATCCAAAAAATTCCACAAAAATGCACATATTTTTAAATTGCCATAATTTTACAATTAAAAGTTTACACTACAATTTATAATTGGATAAATTTCCTTCTTTGGCAAGCCGCTCAGTTTGAGATTTTTCTTTGTCACACTGTTAAAGATCTGCAGTTTTTGCTTCATAGTCACTCCACCGCTCTTATAGAAAAAGGTTGCTTGACTATATTATGGAGCACTCTCATTGGTCAAAAAAGAGATGTTCTATAAAAGCAGCGTGGTGACCATGCAACAAATGCTGCAGATTTTTAACAGTGAGTTCGAATAACTCTCAGACTTATTTTTCGGAACGAAAATTCCCATGAATTGTTTTCGAACCGCAATTGAAAGGATATGAATAATAATTGAAATTTACGAAAAATATAAATTAAATGTATGTTTTGCATCATATAAATTCATTTTTAACTATGAAATTTTAAATGTTTAAATATTTAATGAAAAGAAAAGAAAGAAAAAGTCCATTTCATATATCTATAGACCAGAAATATTTCGCTGTTATTTAAAATTATTTACTGTTACTTCAATGAATAATTCACTATTTTTCGCAGAAAAATAAATAAAAATACTTGATATTAATACGTGAATAAATATATTATTTTTATTTTGTTTCATTATGTAAATATTTCAAACATTTCATGATTTTGTAAAAATATTGTTTTGAATTTTAAAATGGATTCTTTTTTTCGGATTTTGGATTTTGTATTTAATGCCTACTTAATAACTATTTTCAGCAATTCAATATATTTTTAGAACTTATTTTTAAGCCCATAAGACAGTTATTTTAAATATAAGCACAAAAATCCAAGATTTCAAAAATTCAAAAGTTAAAAAGCTAGTTGTTAAAAAACGGTACATTTATTACACGACAGCCAAGAACGGTTATGTGTTTCACGCGTATCTGTGTATGTGGATTTCTTTATAAACTCGAAACATCCCAACCGCTGGATGGATTTTAATGAATGGGATCTCTATCGATTCGACCTAACCGTCCGATGGTTATAGGCTAGGTTTTTTTGTTTTTATAAATTCAAAATAGTGTCCGTAAAATACAAAATGGCGGTAGAGACGAGAAAAAAATTTTACGCACCATATTGAGTGGAATATCACTGGATAGGTCTTTCAAAATGAAGACGATGTTTCATTGACTATTTTACATTCAGAAGCTCCGTTTAAATATTCCGTTTATTACACAACCTGAAGTTGTGTAGGTAGGATCTCTATTTTATTGCAACTCTAATCATCATAAACATCTAAGGGCCTCATCAAAACAGTGTTTATAGATAGCAACTAACAATTAAACACAACTTAAAAGTCATCAATACAAGTAAATAAAAAACAGATAACTAATATAAAAATAGTTTCACATTGATGAGAAATAATTAATTAGTTCGCTTTTTACGCAGTAGGGTTTTTATTTTTTTTAATTTAATTTTTACTTGTACATTATTACGATGTTCGAAAAATTACAATTTAAAAAATAATGCAGCATGTTATAATTTTACATAACGTATTTTAATTTATTTTACCGTATTTTAATTCCTTATGTGAAGAGTAACAGCTTATTTGTGTAAACAACAGTAAATAAATTTTAAAATTAGCGTAATTTTATGGTCTATAAAAGTTCAATTTGGCTTTTTTTTAGTTTATTATTATTATTATTATTATTATTATTATTATTATTACCATGGTTCGTACGGATACCGTTATTTCTCCAGGAAAACCATCAGTATAATATTTTTATAGAAAAAGAAATTTAGCTTAAACGCGCAAAATTTCGCCTTCTTTTAAGAAGAGATTTTCTATAAAAAAATACTGGTGCCAAATTTTTTTCTGGTCTGCAAAATTCAAGGAGCCGTACCAACCATGTTTAATTTTCATTAAATATATAAGCATGCAAAGACTCACAGTTAAAATTGAATTTATATAATTAAACTGCATTATATAAACTTATTATACAGGGAAAAAATCGAATTTCTAACAAAAATTACTTCGTAGACACTTATTCTAATTAAAAATCAAGAATCCCAGGCTATAAAAAATCCCATTAAAAATTAAAAAGCATATTTTTTATAAACCATGAAATATTTAAAGCATTTGCATAAGTGAACAAAATGAAAATAATATATTTGTTCACAGATTTTATTTCTCTGTTAAAAATATTAGATATTCATTATGAACTGTAAACAGTTTTAAATAACAACAAAAATATAAATATGCCTACTTTTTACTTTTCATTAAATATTTAAACATCCAAAATTTCGTAGTTAAAAATGCACAAAAATGCACTTAAGATGCTACAAAACGTACATTTAATTTAGATTTTTGTAAGTTTCAATTATTATGCATATTTTTTCAAATGGAAATTTTTGCTCCAAAAAAATAAGCCGAGCAGGATTCCAACTAACAAAGAAAAATCTCAAATCCGGCATGTTGACAATCATGCTAACTGAGCCGCTTGCCGAAGTGGGAAATTTATCCGACTATAAACTGTAACGTAAACTTAGCCTCTTAATTCTCTCTCCCGTCATATTCACGGAATGTGGCAGATTGTTTGATTCCCACCAGTTTTATAAAATAGTGTAATCGGCTTTATTATGGTATCATTTTACCTGTCATTAAATAAGGTAAATACTTCTTTTTCAAAAAGGTGGTGCCAATCAGCACTTTAAATTTTTAAACCGTATTATAATGCGATCGTTAAGGGGTTAAATTCTCGAGATCTCCTGTGTGTTGCGCTTTATGACTGTCATATATTTATATACTAACTATACTGTATCGATACATAAAAGTTCTCCGTATTCGATTATTCCAACCTTGGACCCTCTCCTTGTTAGTTTGATCGATGTATGAATAGCAGTGCCATTGGTTCGTTGTAAGGGGAAGTGATGCATTCAGCTGATCAACTTTCTGACCAAGATTATATTTTAGACACATCAGAAAACGTTTTGGTTACATTTTTTTAGTGTCATGTTTTTCAAAGAGTTTTAAATGAATTTAAGCCGTGTTATGCAATATTATAGGAGAAAAAATACATTTTTTTTTTCTTTTTTGCATTTTCATCGGTGTTTTCCATTAATTTTTTATTCATAAAAAATATTTGTAAATTGCATATGTTAAAATGATTTTATGATAATACTCATTCTGGTTCGAGTTGATGCAAATAGTGGCGAGCGAGCCAAGCGACCTGGGATCGCTTAGCGGTCCCAATGCGAATTGCGTTGCAATTCACGGGGGTTTGCGAGCGTCAGAGAGCAGGGGTCTGAACCCAATAGTATTTAATAAATGGGAAATATTCAATGTTTTATAAAACTTTTTCTTTAAAGTAGCATCCAGAACAAACTAAATGTTTTCTGTAGAAACCTATATGAAAAAACATTTTGATTAACGAAGATTTCGGTTAACAAGGGGTGTGATTCTGAAACGAATTCCCTTCGAAAACAAAGATATTACTGTAAAAATGATTAAATTTAAAGATTTTTTTTATTTCGCTTAAGGGCACATTGAAACTTTAGTTGCTGAAAAATCGACTGAAAAATCAATTATTTGTATTTGGTTTATTAATATATACTGCAATCTTAACTGCGTCATTTGCAAGAAAACGCATGCAATTGCAACTATTCCTGGCAATGTTACAAGCATTTCAAATTTGTATATCGTATTTGAGTTACACTAAATTTAAAGCTTTAACCCCTTGAAGGTCGCCGGTATATTCTATATATATATACCAATTAACGTTAATTTCTAAATGCCACATTGACACGAGAATTTTAAAACTAAATTTTGCTTTATGTAATGTAAGTGAAGTTGAGCTTTTACTTATTTTAATAAATACTGGTATCAATTAATCATTTTAAGTTTTTTACATCAGAAGTACTTTGGCCATGAAAGGGTTCAATCGCGTTTTCTCAAAATGAGAAAGTATATTCAAAATGCTCCAATCTTCTTATTTTTTGCCGAATTTGCATTGTATTAAGTTTTATTGTTTGCAACATGCCATGATTCAAAACATAGTATAAATTTGCGTCTTGTACGAAAAAAGGAAAATTGTTACCTAACTTTTTGACGTGAAATTTCATGAAAAAGTGTGAATATTGTTTATAACAAAGTTCGTTGTTATTTTTTCTCAATATATTAGTATAATTTTAAAACGCATACCAACTTTTGTTGAAATATTATAAAACAACCATTCAACAAAACACCGGGTTCCCAAAGCCAAATTTAATGCTCATGGAGCATTTTTAATTAGAGTGATAAATTAACATAGTGTAATTAGAAAATGTATGAATTATTATGTGTGCAAAAATTCCATACAATTGAGTGAAAAATGAAAAAAAAATATTTCGAACGTCCACTGTCCCCTTAACTAGTTTCATGTTAAAATTTAAATGAAGAAGAAATTTTACAATTCATGACAAATGCAAGGTTGCCAGATTTCGCCTTTTTTAAATTTTTAAATTTTACATTTACACCAGAAATTCTGCATAGTATTATTCTCTTTGTTTAATGACAGACGTTTCGTGATTACCTAAAGTAAAAATTCTTTTTTCAGAATTTATGATGTGAATTTGAAGTTTTTAAATTGTAATTTGAGGCCAAACGGGCACCCCAGGACAAATGCAAAATGCGAAAATGCAGTTTGATTAAACTGTCCGAGCATATATTCTGTGACATACAATGAAACATTACTTACGTTACTTCAAAGACACCTTCCCTCCACTCGGATTACAGTGTGATTGATTGAGAAACGTAGTATCACTGAGCTTGGTATATTCATGATGTAATAAATATTCCCTGACGATAAATGACATGGATTAAAATGGGCGAAAAGCATTTATGTTTAAATTGAAACCGTTGAAGGGAAAACTAACTCTCATGCAGTATCCACTCTCAATGGTGCTAATTCCTAAACCATTAGGCATAGGCATATAGTTCTAATTGCGAAAATGTTTTAAATGAGATAACGAAGTATTTAAAAAGTTATTTGGGTAAATAAAATCATTTCTTAAAAAAATAAAATGCGAAATTTAAGTAATTTTTATATGGTCATCCTATCCTACACGTTCTATTTAGTACAGTGCGTGTGAAAAGTTTAAGCACAACATAAAAATTCAAAATAAAATGTTATTACTGACTGAAAGTTATTTTCCTTTTCACATGACCTACAAATTGTACTTTAAAAAGATATTTAACAGATTTATACTTTAAAATTTATCTCAAATAATGGAATTTATCAAAGGAGCAAAAATCAGTTTATCAAAAGTTTAAGCACAGTAGTTCTTTAGTTTTTTGTTGAACAAGAATTTAAAAAAAATAATACTTGATTATTGCTCCATTCTGTTGAATTAGTTAAAATATACTGTCTCTCCTAAAACCTCGGCAACGGGGAGCAAATGATTGGAAAGTGTCTTGATAGTTTTCATTGTTTTCACGATCATTGATGAATGCTAGAAATGTCTGACCATTGAAAGAACACCCCCCCCCCATACCATTACACTATCACCACCATGTTGTCGGCTAAATATACCCCAAGGTTCTTTGCGGAAATCTTGCCAATAGTACTTAAATCCATCAGGGTCATCGAGGTTCCATTTTTTTCATTACTGAATGTGACATTCAGCCACTTATCACTAAATGACACATGCTCTTTGGCCCCCTGTAATCTAGCTTATTTATGGTGTCGTCTCAGACATGATAACCAAGCCATTTTACGGTTTTTGATGTATTCCGATTCGAAAACTCTTCTATGAACAGATTGTTTCGATATTTGTCCATGAACTGCATGTTTTATTTGCGAAAGAGAGTAATTACCAGTTGAAGCTAAGTTTCTGATGCGGCGGCCTTCGTGCAGATTAGTCACTCGTAGCCTTTCTGAACGGAATTTTTGCTCGAAATCAGTACCATGAACCAAAACGTGATGAATACCTCGTTTTGATCTTTTTAATGCGCTTGCAATTTCAGAAACAGGCTTATGTTTTGCTCTCATACTCCAGATATATATCACGTCCTCCTCTGAAAATTCTTTCGACTTAGGCATTTTGTGCTAACTGAAAAAGAACAACTGACTGCTTCTTATACACCAAGAAATCGTTTGCGTGCGCAACCGCTTACATTAGTTTGTAAAATTTGAATAAAAACGATTTTGTGTTTAAACTTTTGACACGGTTAGTTTTGTTCTGTTCTTTAAACTCTATGGTTTGAAGTAAAATTTAAGAGATAATTTTTATTGAATGTGGTGTTAAAGCTGCTATTATTAACATATACGAGATAGATATTGAAATAAAGTGGATATTTAAAGTTGTAGTTTAAAATTGTTATTGTTTTAAGCGATGTTATATGAAATATTGTTTGACACGAAGACGAAAAATGTCCCATTCTTCTACAATTAAAACTGACCGATTAATAGACGTTTAAAATTGAAGCATCTTTTTTCCTGCGAAATACAGGTCATTCACGAAGTTACTAGAAATATAAATAACCATCAAACATAAAAAAGATAATAGTTGAAAGTAAAATTTACATCTACCCTATATATATAAAATCCTAATGAAACGAATTTATGAAACGGAAGTATGAATCGACTGATTAAACAACTGATTATGTTTCACGGCAATTTCTCCTAAAATACGGAATACTTTGCGATGAAATTAACACTAAAAATCCGTATTGATCTGCAGATCTTAAAACTGGTATTAGAATTTTTAAATTCGAATTAGTTTTCGAAATATAATTTTTTTTTAATTTTTATATACATTTTTCTAATAATGGCAACTCAAATTTTAATCATAACAGCTATTTTGTTTTCAGATTTTACAAAAAGGTTACTATTTTAAACTAATTTGGCGATAAGTTTGGACTCCCTTAAATGTATGCTAAGAAATGTATCATGTTACTTTTCTTCATAATTCATTTTGTATTTCATTATTATTTTATTTAATACAAACATATACACATATAAGATATACATTTCAAATAAATGACTTTCATTTCTTTATTTTTTTTAAACCAAATGAAAAGAAAATATTAGGCACAAATGTCATATACGCAACGGGGTACCTAATTGGCGCCAAAATGGCATTATTTTGGTTGACATGGTAACCCGGCTATTGTTGTCTATTTAATAATAAATGTTTATTTATTTTATTTTCTTTTTTTTAATTACATAAATTGTTTTGTTCTATAGTTAATTATTTTTTTGGTTATTTTCCTTTAAAAATAATATAAAATAATTAAAAAATACGGTACTACTTAGTTATTCCGTCGACCCATTTCACCAAATTATATAAATCGCCAAACCACTCGCCAAATTACACAAATTGACATAATTTTTATTTTAAATAACGAAAGAACAAAAAAAATAATATAACATTAATAAATATACAAATAAAACGTCGAAATAAAAATCACTTGATGACGTAAAGACGTGTAACTTGCTTAAAGTCAAGTGAATGTGACATTTACGATCAACCATTATTGGCATTTAATCTTATAGTTTGGTGATAGATTTTTGGTCGACGAGATAACTAAGTAGTACCAAAAATACATACGTAACTGGTATTCGAAAACGAGGTTTTCGCCAAATTTTCGTTAAAAAAATCACGCCAAACCTGGTGCGTATATGACATCTGGCCAAATATTAAATGATGCAACAAACGATGATATTTAATTTCAACTTCAAAGAAAATGTTTTAATTTACCACTTGAAAAAAAAAATGCTAACTTGCGAGTTGAAAAATAGCTGTTGGCGAGATTTGCCCTCGGCTAGCGTAACAGTACCAAGAATTCTTTGCGACCATTGAAACTTTTATGTAGTTTTATTCGAAAAAGAAATTTGATTTTTTAATCAAGAGGGAAAACTTTCGGCACAGATGTCATATACGGACCCATATTGGCGCAATTTTTTTCTGACGCCAATGTCATATACGCAACGGGTACTTAACTGGCACCAAAGTATCATTATTTTGCTTCATATGGTAAGCCGGATGTTGTTGTTTATGCTGTTGATGTTTTCTTCAAATTACCGTCGGAAAACATCGCGCCAATATGGGGCCGTATATGATATCTGGGCCAAACTTTCATATGAAAAGCGAAGGGATCAGAGTGTATTAATTTATGGCAGCTACATGACTTGGACTATTATAATATAGATGAAATGATGGAGATATAATAATATTTGGTGACTTATCATCTGTACCTGGCTAGCATTAAAGTACCAAAATGGCACCAGAAATATAACAAGCGAAGTGGTTCACCCGAAACTGTTGATGATAGTCACATGACTTAGGCTATTGTTATAGAAATTGTTTTAAAATACCGGGAGACAAAGACTCTGTACACTTAATTCATTTTTTTTAGCTTCTTTTCAAATATTTAACTAATCCTCTTTAATCAAACAGGAAAAGAACCATTGGATGTCTTAACAGCAACTGATTCGGCCTTAAATTTATGAAATCAAAAGAATTTGAATGGAAACCCGTTTTCAGGGAGATCGGCACATCTTTTTTCAGTATAATTCAATCTTCTATAATATTTTTAAAAAAGATCAGATTAGCTTGTTTTTAGATTCTGCGGTGTCTGAACGGGGGTTGGCGAGCGTATCTTGCAGGGGGCAGAGTCCCCCAGTTACAATATAAATTTTAAATATATGTTCACTCTGACATGAAAAATATAGAACTTGTACTAATTAAATAAGTTAAAAAATCGCAGTATTTTTGTTAAATTAAATGATGAAAAGCAGCATTCGCAATTCTTTACAAAATGATACATGTTTTAAAATGCTATTACGTTATTTAATCTAAAATTTAATAAAAAAAAAAAAATAAGTAGTAATCTTAAAACTTGCTCCCTTCGACTCCAATGCAAAAATACACACGCGTAATGAATCTTTCTAATAATTTAATCCCTTTGTGTGCGATCCCTCGAAGCATGGTCAAACTCGTCTGTGCTCGGATGTAGAAAATTGGTATAAGTCATGCGATTCCAAGTTTCATAATTCGGCCAAATTTAGTATTAGATGAACGGGGCTTTTTTTTTTGTCTTACTTGTTAGTATAATACGAATTGTTTTCTAAATATCACTTATAGGACAGGAGGAACGTATAAAAATTTAAATTTCGTAAATTTTTATTGATCAAAACGATTTGTAAAATACATTTTAACTCATAATTTTTTTTTAACTGGTACCATCCGGTGTCTTTGACTAAAGGTTTAGGAATTAGCCTTTGGACACAGTTGGGGGTGGATACCCTGTAAAGAGGTCCAACGTACAATTATGTGGTTAATCGAAAGTAAATGTTGAAAAAGACTTTATATTAGCTCATCGTTTATGACCGAAGCACCCAATTTCCGGTTTTTATTTTGCTTTTACCCAGACACTGTAAAAAAAATTCTATGAAAAAACGGAAAACGTACTGGCGAACGAGTCGCAGTTTATATAATAGCCGTTTTTTCTCAAAACTTTCGTTTTGTTATTTCTTCGTTTTTCGGATAGAGAATATCCGTTATTAAGAAATAAATATGCAATTTATTTACAAAAATATTAATTCTACATACTGATGTATGTTTGCACGGAATAGGTAATTGTTTGGTTAAGCTAATGTAAGAATGACTAGAGTCATGTTTTAAACTAGAAAGTAATAAATAATAAATGCACCAAACTTACATGTATTTAAAATTATACCTTAATTACCAAGTAAGAAATTACCATAAACATTTGGAAATACAGTAGCCTTCCTCCTAACCGGAACTCCGATTTAACCGGCCGCCTTTTTCCCAACATCAGGCAAAATTCAGAAAGGAAATATTCTGTTCTCATTTGTTTATGGTTTAATTAACTCAAATTTACATAATGTAGAATAATTTCAACTTCTTATAAAGGTATGTGGCACGATTTTCAACAATTTAATTTCTATTAAATATTGTTCATTGTTTGTTATTAGTGATAAATTTTATTTTAATTCAGTTAATTACAGCTAGAATATATTTCACAAAATATAGAAAATATGTACTTTTTTAAAACTACACAAATTAAAAAACTAAATGCATCCTGTGCATTTAATTAATTAAATATGCAGTTACTTATTTAAATTTTTTTAATTCTCCGGTTTAACCGGTTTTTCTCTTAATCGGCTAATCCTCGGTCCCGCTTAGGCCGGATAAGCGGGAGGCTACTGTATATATATATAAAACTCTTAGGAGTAATAAAAATATCACAACAGGATAAATGCTCCCTTTTACATGCCGTGGTGTGTAAGAGGACACATAGATATTCGTAAGAGTGAGCAGATTAATCATCGGTATGACTTAATACATACAAAATAGAATTTCAGCAAAGAAACCCGCAAATAGCCTGTTCATTTTTAAGCCAGCGTGACTGACACATTCCGAACTCGATCTTAGCTTCATGAATTGGATCTTTATAGATTTCTTGATACCTTCTGCATATCTTGTCTTTAGCTTCATTTTTCTCTGCTTTTTAACACTTTTCAAACAAAGTTGAAAAGTATTTATGACTTCGGTTTCTCTAGCCGTCTGACCGTCTGGCCGTCTGTCCACGCTCTAACTCTCGTAAATATGCTCGGATCGTTCTGAAATTTTTGGATCTTAGCGACCTCTACAACAGAACATTCCCTATTTCAAATTAACTTTGTAGCATGTTTAGTTCATTTACAGGGACAGTCAAAAGTTTCCCGTTACATTACGGCCAATGGGAAAAAATCGTTTCAACAGATTTTTAATGGTGTTACACTTTTTCAAACACAGTAAAATTGACATTCTTGTATGAAGTCCACTAAAATATGCATTCTGTTGAATATGCGATGTAAAGAATAGTTATTGTTCATTTACAAGGCCACGCAAAAGAATTCCGTTCATAATGGTATAGGGGGAATTGTTTGCGGTGTATTTGAAAAGATTTCAGATACTGTATCGTATCCGAATTACTGCATATTAGTAAGGATTGCTCGAAATGCATTTTTAATTATGATATGTGCTTTTTTCACTATATTTTCGCATACTATAAAGTGCATACAAATGTTCTAGTTCATATACAGGGCTACAGAAATGAATTCTTAAAGGTTACTGAGTATGAGCATAAATTGCTTAAAGGTGGGTTATAAAGCAGTTATGCATTTTTACGCTGAACAGAATTTAGTTTACTAAGAAATATTTGTAGAATATAGATAAAATAATGTACAGGGCCACGCAAAGAGTTGGATACATTGCCGTCTATGGGTGATAATTTCTGGAAATGTAATTGCTGTAGTTTTAAGAGTGTTTTAGTTTTGATTAAATTTTAGCTAAATAGTGGCATGTAATAAAGGTACTAGGTAAACTACTGGGCTGTACAAAAGTATTCAAGTATGTTTCCATCTATTAGTATAAATTGATGAAAGATTAATTTCAACCTGTTATGAGCTTTCTTGCTAAACTAAATTTTCCCATTGTATAGTATATATATCAACCTACATATCAAATACAGGGCTGTCCAAAAGAATTGGAATACATATTTGGCTGTGGACGGTAACTACTGAAATCAGTTTTTCAAATGTTTTATACGTTTTATAAAATGTTTACTTAGTTATCTTATTTACCTTATTTCCTTAAATAACGAAGTTTTGTTAAAGCATTCAGGAAGTGTTGGAAAGTGTTGCATAATCTGTGCTAACGCATGATTTTTCTTTCTTGTTTTATTTATTTATTTATTTATTTTTTCATTAAAAAGACATCTGTATATAATTTCTGATTTATTGTGCTTACGTTTTATGTGCGCTGTTGCCTGAAAAATGTTGCGATTCAAAGATTTTATTTATGAAACTAAAACATAAATACTTTTCAGAAATTGACTAAACCCAAGAATGTCGGAGATTCAGACTTTAATTGCCTGCATCTTTTTTAACGCTTTCAAACGTAGTTGAATAGTGTTTTTGAATTTGGTTTGTCTGCGCATCTGTTCGTCTGTTTGTCCATGCTCTAACTCGGGTAAATATGATCGAACTTTCATGTAATTAATATATGTTAATCATGTTTACCGTAGCATGTTCAGTATTGGATATGAAGTATGTACCATTAGTCGTTCATTTACAGGGGCACACAAAAATGTCCCGTTACATTATGGTCAATGGAGAAAAATCGTTTGCAGTGTATTTTAATAAAGTTACGCTATTTGCGATGTATTGAAATTGCTATAAATCCCTGAATTTCCCTACAAGATTATTACTATGGAATACAGCATCCATATCATTTATCGTTCATTTACAGGGAGACATAAATTAATTCGGTTACACTACTGTCTTTGAGCAATAATTGCTGGAAGTGCGTTTCAAATTCGGTATGCACATTTAAATTTAACTAAGCCTTTGCTTGTTATTCGCTGTGCCAAAATTCTATACCTCGTATACAGGGCTGCGCAAAAGAATACACGCACCATTTTCCTTATTACAGGATATTGCTGACAGGGAATTTTCAACTGTGGTATGTATTTCCTAATTGAACTAAATTTTTGCATGCATGTAATTTATGGATACAATTCTATATACAAGCCTTCTCAAATAATTCGGATAATTTTCCAATTGTAGATGAAAATTGTTGAAATTTGGTTTTTAAATGTATTATGCTTTTTCAAACGGCTCAATTAAACATCATATTTCAACTTATTAAACGGAGAAATTTTGTTATAGTATTCTGAATGTTTGGAAAATGTTTCATAATCTATGTCGTACGCATGATTTTTTTTCTTTCTCGTTATTTTTTTCTCCGTCTACCATGGATAAAAACATGTGTAATATCGCCTGGTGTATAAACAATATAGACGATAATCACGTATATGCCTTTTTCTACGCTGTATAATTTATGCACAAAATATTTACCTTTAGAGAAACCACTCGATTATTTATTAGACACTAGTGTAATTCCAGTTCCCTGCATGTTGTATACAGAATTAGCAGTAATGGGATATTTACACATTAAAAGACTTTTGTAGATTTTTTTTCTGATTGTGGCTTGTTAAAACACATTGATCATTCTATGTTTTTCAATATGAGTTGTCAAAGTGATAACTCAAAATGACTTCTCAGAAAACCCCATAACCATTTTTACTGGTTATTTCATCTCAATGTTAAAGCTGTGAGAAATATTTTATACAAATTCGAATGCTACAGTCCTTACAGTTTTCGAAGTCGCATCAAGAAATATTTTATAGAGTTTCTTGAAATAATTGCATAATTTTCGTACAACTTCCTTTGAAAACTGGCCTTAGTTTTACACTACAATTAGAAGCATTTGAAGGCTTTCAAGCGCGGTGATCCCGCGGTGGGACCACGTAATTTAAAATTCCAAACTTGTAAATGGAACTAGTAATATTTTAATAATTTTACAATGAAAGTTTAGAAGATCTAGTTTTTAAGTTCGTTTGTAAATCCTGGTGTCAATCAATCATTTCATCATTTTACAAATAGAATTTTTCTCTGTCGGAAAAGGTTAAACACTTGCATATTGGGGATAATATTCCCAATCAAAAATCATTACATTTTTGCTGTTGCCTTGAAGTATTTTTCTTTCTTCTGCTCCTATAGAACTTGCCAAAACCCATCTCTTGAACGTTTACACTTTTTCTGACATTATGTAAATGTTACAAAATACAAAAGAATTATTAATTATATTTTCTTATTATCTTGTGTTAAAATAATTTCTAAGTTCAATATTCTTGATTGTGAAAGAGTACGCGCGTATCCTCATGCAACCGCCGACTGTGCACTCTTACAATTTTAACCTTTGATGTGAAATTTGAGTTATCAGCATTTTCTCTTCATAAAAGGCGAATTTTCCAAGTCTTTTTTGGAAGCTTTTCTAAATTTGTAATTTAAAACATTCGGTAAATCATTCGAAGTATGTAATCTTTTGGAACAATGTCGTTTAAATTTAAAAAAAAAATTGCATCAAAAGTGGTTAAAAATCTTGAACTGACCTTTGTTATTTGTTTTTAAAGCAATCAAAATTATTTTCCTAGAGCATGAAAAATCATCAGTCGCACTCGAAACACCATGGAATTTAGTAAATTTTCGCACTCTATAAAAAAAGACAAATGTTTCATAATTTATGAAAATGTAACATAACCACGAACTAATGCATATAATAACCTCTTCTGAGTTACCCATGATTCCAAAAAGCGTTTTTATCATTAGGGATAACCGAAACCAATATAATTTCAAATTTAAAGAAGTATTTTTCAAAACACAGTTTATTTTGCAGCCACTAATTTAAGGAAACGTCTCAAAGTCGCTTTTACAATATATTAGTTTTCTGAAACCGGTATATCAGTTTTTACGCTGCTATTTATTCTCATTTAAACATATTCAGTAATTGAATTTATACATGCAAGAGTAAAAATAGGGTATAGGGTAAAAATAGTATAGGGTAAGTCTTGTAATCGTTTTAAAAATCGAAAGAAAAATTTGATGGATTTACACGTTTCAGACGCTAGAGATTCCGAAAGACATATTTAAAAAAAAAAACTGCCCTCCGTCTGTCTGTGTGTGTGTCTCTAAACGCTCTATCTCCCAAACAATTTGAGATAAAGACTTTAAATTTGGTGTGTACTTAGTATGTAACAATGGAAAGAAGCGTATTGAATTTCATTAACCTCGATTATACGGAACTATTTTTTGGACTCTCGAAATATTCGCTCTGATAAAAGGTATATAAAAATTTTCGAAACTGTTTATTTTAAGGGGTGAATATAAAAGATAATAAAAAAACATAAATTTTTCCTAAAAAATGTAGTCCATCGGATAATTAGTTGCCTAGATATTTGTAAACATATTTCCCACACTCTTCGATTTTTCATGACCCTATATTTCATTCGTATTTCAATTCAAATATATATTTTAATTGGAAATGAGACGCTTAATCCGACGCAGTGAACTGTTAGTTAATATGATTATAATTTTGGGGGTTACAAGAATGTTTCTTTTACACAATTCAGTAATAGAATATTTAAAATTTATGATGTCATCAAGTCACTATGTTAAACACTCTATCTACCACACAAATTGAGACAGAAACTTGAAATTTGGTATGTACTTAGAGTGTAATAGTGCGATGAAGTGTATTGAATTTCAGTGACCTTAGTTATCCCTGGATATGCATTTTATAAATAGTTTATACATGTTTTATTTTCCTATTTTATATTATGCATATCCATGATGGGTAAGTATTACGGTGACCCCCAACGAATAGTTTCAACATCCAGACGTTTAGTTTAGAATTAACATCATCCGAAAATACTATATTATAGATTGCAAAAACTGATTAATACACTATAAAAACTACTCGGAAAAGTTTCCGGAAATCTGCGGCAACAAGAGAAACTTTAAAAATAAAAAATATATTACAATTCATCAGACATACAAGTCAAAATTACATAAATACATTTAATACAATTAAAAAGCAAACGTTTTGAGCTACATTTTATCCCCTCATCAGTGCAATAAATAACATTCAAATGACAGAAAACTACATATCATGTTTACAGTTAAAAATTACTAGCAGTTAAAATTAAATAAAGTATAAAATTTTTAAAACAATGCTGAGTATTCAGGAGGAAGTGCACATGATTAATTTATCGGCGACGTTTGCTTACGAGTGAACACACCTTCCAGAAAAACTCTACTTTTAATATTATTGCAACCGGATCTGATAACTTTATATTATGATAGCCGATAAATGAATCATGTGCACTTCCTCCTGAATACTCAGCATTGTTTTGAAATTTTTATACTTTATTTAATTTTAACTGCTAATAATTTTTAACTGTAAACATGATATATAGTTTTCTGTCATTTGAATGTTATTTATTGCACTGATGAGGGGCTAAAATTTAGCTCGAAACGTTTGCTTTTTAATTGTATTAAATGTATTTATGTAATTTTTACTTGTATGTCTGATGAATTATAATATATTTTTTATTTTTAAATCGTATATCAGACGTTAAACAATGATTATTTATTTTAACAGAAACTTTGTTTATTTAAATGATTCTATAATGAATTTTCCTACATTGTTAACCATTTTTTTCACAATGTACCAGTATGTTATTATAATGAAAGCATATTCTTTTCAACTGCGCACTTTTACACCAGCCTTCCTATGTTTATAACGTACTTCTTTTTATCGCTTTGCCTTCTTCTGGATTTGCACCTGGTTACTCAACATAAATTGATGGATGTTCTGTAACCTATTACATCTGGGCATTACCAACAAATTGTCTATTCGCCCGAATGTCGATTATTAAAACTGAACTGGTATTTTTCCGTTTTTTCCTGTATTGGAAAAGAACATTCCCGTTTGTTTATCTTGAAAAGAACAATTTCGTTTTTAACATTCAACGTATTATAATAAAAACGAAAGTTTCCGTTTATTTTGAAAAATAATTACGCTTTTAAAAGATAATAGACATTTTTGGTTAAAATATCGAAACAACATTATACAGGATACTGCCGAATTCGACTGACAAATTCAGAAGGATGATAAATTTAAGAGGATGAAAAATTATCATAGAACACGTAATGGGGTCATATTGGGATCGCAAACCACTTATTTACTCACAAATACAGGGTGTTTTACCGTAAATGTATTTGGATTGACGGTAATAATTTTAAGATAAGTAAAAATAATCCAATGAAAATGTAACGATATGTACCTCATTTGGTATAAAATGCGATAATATAACTAAAAGTTCCGAAAAAACAGGATTCTCACGCAATCGATGATACCATATTAACTGGTAATCGCAGGCCAAAGTGTGGAGCGTTAAGTGCATACTGATGGCGCGTACAATGGAATTTTGTACCTCTTTGTTTCATGTTAAAACATTTAAAACAAAAATGAGCAGGTCTATCAAAAGTTTCATTAGAATGTACAGTCGTGGAAAAAAAAAAGTAAACACCCCCTACTAACTCCTCAAAAAATCATCGTAGACGAAATTACTGGTACCGAACGATTGGAAATAAATTCTACTTTTAAATTATGTATATAAAATTTTCTTAGGGGGTCATCTACATATTAAAACAAATCCAAACTTCATTTTTTTCAATAGCAATACCCAATTTTAACGATATATTTCAATTCTTCGGTTCAAACTATGTCTAGACACCAAATTTCAAGCCATTTGAATGATAAGCTTTTGAATTATAAACATTCAAAATTGAGTGCTTCTAATGTTAAATTACATTTTCATATCTTTATTTGTATCTCCTTAAATTATGCTCCTAATGTGCTAATTTTTTTTGTAGCAATAATACTAATATACCCAAACATAAATACGCTGAATTTGGAATTTTTATAATTTTATGATATGAATTATGAATTATGAAATTAATATTCGAAAAAATTATGAATTGCAACCTACAATTTTTTTGATGGATTTAGATTTATCAAGTCTTGCTTTATGGAAAACCAAAATTTCCCATTTTTCTTCCAAGTAGTTTTCAAATTATGCTTAAAAAACGGCAAAATGAGTGATACTTTTTCATTCAAAATATGAGTTTTAAAAGATATGATATCAAAATTAAAGTGACGCTGTGATCTGACTTAGATTAGTTAAAAAATTACTTTACACATACTTATGTTTTGTCTTCTGAAATATATTTAGAAATTGAAACTTTTTTTTTCAATACACTATCAAATATGTCATACATTTTCTCAGCTGATGTTATGTATTAAATGTATTTAATTCAATAAATTCATTTATCTTTTGCGTCACGATATCCAGAACCATCGGTAAAATTTGTGTAAATGTTTTCTTTGCATCACACTATCTATTTGACTTAGTTTAGATACTATGACGCAAAATAAACGTTTACACAAGTTTTACGGATGGTTCTGGATATCGTGACGCAAAAGATAAATGAATTTATTGAATTAAATACATTTAATACATAACATCAGCTGAGAAAATGTATGACATTTTTGATAGAGTATTGAAAAAAAAAGTTTCAATTTCTAAATATATTTCAGAAGACAAAACATAAGTATGTGTAAAGTAATTTTTTAACTAATCTAAGTCAGATCACAGCGTCACTTTAATTTTGATATCATATCTTTTAAAACTCATATTTTGAATGAAAAAGTATCACTGATTAAAAATAAATACAACAAAAAAGAAAAATTAAATATATATAAATTCATTTTAATAGCACAGCGTCACTTAAAATTTGATATCAGAATTTTTAAGACCCATATTTCATATTCATATAGCCATAAAGTAAAGTGCTGCGTCAAATTTTTAACCCGTTAAGGGGTTTTGTATTGATTTTATATACATCCTTTAAAAGTAGATTTTATTTCCAATCGTTCGATACCAGTAACTTTCTTCTACGATAATTTGTTGAAGAGTTAGTAGGGGGTGTTTTACTTTTTTTTTTCCACGACTGTACTTCAGTTTTTTAAAAGGTAATACCGACAACCCAACTTGAGCTAGGGTCTAACACTCTGTATTTTTGATTAAATAGGTGATTTGCCACACCATGTTCCATTGCAATTTTTGTTCCTATTGATGCCTACTATACTCCCTCTGAATTTGTCGGTCGAATTCGGCAAGGGAATTTTCTACAGTGTGTCATCATCTATGTTATCATTTGTAGCAATTCGATCAAGGGGATTTGAGAAACATCAAAATTGTGAAAAGAAATTTTTCTTATAGCAAGAATTGATCTGCCTTCGCAGTGGAAAGAAATTTTGACTAACTCATTAACCGCCGAAACTATGACATTGGGATCTTCAACTTTTTTGCAGTAAAATGTCTGACACCACAAATTTTGAAAGAAAATCTTCGTTTTATTTATTGATCGAAGTTTCTCTCGTTAAATAAGACTTTTTTTAAATTTATTAATATTGGTAGCATCACAGTAAATTTAAGCATGGACATTTATTTTTACTGTTGTGTGAACGCAACACCAGCGGGTAATGGGTTAATCTTTTCCCTTAATTAATACACCAGAAATTTAGTTATTCTGTTAAGCAGAGTTTAAACGTTATTTTAACTTTTTCTTTTCCATTTTTATATCATATAAAATATTTTAAATCGCTATTTCACGTTTCTAGAAATTTTAGCATTTGCTTCAAATATTGGTGAATAACACATATTTATTTAAGAAAACATTTCTTAAATATCATCCAGCACATTTCTAAGTTCTTAATAATTTTCAAGTTATTTTTGACTTTTCATTGCGCATCCTTTTTACATATCCATCGCACCATAAGCCCTTAGAGAATCATTATTAAAGTTTCGGAGGAAATTTAAAATGATGTGCGATAGTTATTTATTTAAGAAAATATTGTATGAATATTATTCAGTTTATTTTAGGAATAGGTTTTTTTATTTGAATTTGCATTAGAGTTCAGTTTTAAGTTTTCCTAAATTTGCGTTTGCTAAATTTACTATAAAATATACGAGGGCACAAAGTTTTACTGAATATAAATTTAAACACAATTTGAATTTATTTTCGTGGGGGAGTTAGTACCTTTACCGTTAGTACTGCTCATAATAACAATTTTTTTCAATTCAACACAAATAGTTTTGCAGATTTTGGAGTGAAATTTTTAGAGTTTCAAGAATAGTACCCTAGCTCTAAAAAATTGCCACAATATTTGCAATTTTATATTAACAATATATAATGTACACACAAAAGTAAAAGAAAAATTGTATAGTTACCTGTCTTTCTTACAATATAGCTTTTGAAAAATACATAAGATAAATTAACTGAAGCTAAATAAAACGATGTATCAACTTTACTCTGTAAACCTAAAGCATTGAACTTATCAAATGTTTTATGATTTTTTTAATTAAAAATTTAACATGATAAGTGCTAAAAATTAAAAATTAAAATAAAAATATTTACACTTTTAATTAAAAAAATTATAAAACGTTTGATAAATTCGGTGTTTTAGGTTTACAAAATAGAGGTGATATTTAGCTTCAATTTGATATTTAATTTAGTTTCTCTTAAGTATTTTTCAAAAGTTGTATTATACTAAAGAGAGGTAAGTAATTTTCTATTACTTTTTTGTATGCATTATATATTGTTAAATACATATATATTATTTAAATTGCAAATGTTGTGGCAATTTTTTAGAGCTAGGGTGCGATTCTTGAAAATCTTAAAATTTTGTTCCAAAATATGCAGAACTTATTTATTTATGTTGAATCTAATAAAGTGTGTTACTATGAGCAATATTGGGTCCCGAAAGGTACTATCTCATCTTAATAAAGTTTGCATTAATTTCGTTTTATTTTTTTTAGTCTTTACTAAAATGTAACATTATTAGATAGGTTTTAAGATGCATACCACAGCGGAAAATGCACTTTTATCAATTATCGCTCTTAGTCGGTCTCGTAACCGAATTCTCTTGTGTGTCTCTGTAAATGAACATGCATAAATGCTATGCACCCGGTAAGTTATAGAAAACCTATTGTAAGACACTTCAGTTTATTCATCGTTTGAAGCATTATAGCATCATTAACCCTTTATCTACTGACGGTGCTTATAAGTACCATTAAAATAACTTCTTATAAAATTAATTTAATACATCAATTAGTTGTATTACAGTTTAGAATGAGTTATAGATGCTTTACTTTATCTTGTTCCAAAAGCATTATTGGTTACATAAAACAAAAATACTTTTAAAAGGCTGATTCCTTTTGCCTTTGCATCTTTTCAGCTTTCTTGGCGTTGCGGGGGGGGGGGGGAGAGAATTTCTCAATTCGGAAATATTTCGGAAAACTGCTATACACCTCACGAATCTCTCCCCCAAATTTGCTCTTCCGGGCGCACTTTTCTTAATTTTGCGGACATAATTCATGCCCCCCCCCCCCCCCCTGAGTGCAAATTTGGAGGGAGGGGCTCGGGAGTGTATAACATGAATAAGTGGTCACGGGCCTTTCCAATCCAACAATATGTCACATGTGGGCGTCCGCAAAAGTTAGAAAAATGCCTCCATTTTGGGCCTACTATCGTGCCTCCTGGAGTACATCCTCACCCCTCTCTTAGAAATACCGTTTGCAGAAATGTGTTCCTGTGCACGATGAATATATAGAAAAGGGCTAATACAATGTAGCAATTTCATAAATTTCACTCAATTATTTCTATGTGAGGACAAAAACTTATTGATACACCCTCGTACTTATTTTTTATCCTTACTATGTGGTATTAAATTTTGTCTTGGCTTTTTTGTATTTTAAAGCACCCTAAAAGGAAAAGGGTATAGTATGATTACTAGAGCAAGTAATTACGTATAAAATTTTCTGATATTATTTTTTAAACACAGGGACACGGAAATATTAATTGATTTTAATTTTGTAATAGACTAGGGGGGTCTGCCCCCCCCCCGAGCTATGCTCGTCAACCCCCGTTCAGACACCGCAGACTCTAACAGCACGCTAATTTGATCGGCTTTAAAAAGATTTCGGAACACTGAATTATAATTTGAATCTGACAATTATAATCTGACGTAATTTTTACCAAACTTTTATTTCTCTTTTTAATATTCACGTAAAAATACTTTTCTTAGAAATGAAATATTATGATCATCTTAAAATATCAAATTGTCTCACGCAATTTTTAAATTTAAACTGTTTTGCAATATTATTTTTTGTTCATTTTACGTAATAACTGTAATGTGACGTAAATTCGCCTATTTAAGACTTCTAACGCATGTTAATGAATTTATTATTTTACAATATTCATTCTCTTTAAAATTCACGTGTAAATATAGTTTTTATCACGTAATTTAATTTTCAATGAGTTCCTGCTTTTTATATTTTCTGTTTATAATAGCCACGTGTGAAATAAATTTTTAATTTGAAGAAAACATTATTTTTTGCGCTGTTTATACAGTTGGCAACAGTTTAAATTAATACAATTTTCTAAAATATGTAAAAAATATCTCTCGAAATGCTGAAAATTTTAATTTAAAATAGAAATAAAACCTCAAAAAATGAGTCAAATTAAAAAACTAAATGCAGTCTGCACACCGGGAAATTTTGACGCATAAAATGTACTAAAAATGATTAAATTCCTATGTACAGTTTTACTCCTATAAAACTTTTTTAATGGAACGATTTTGTCCAACATTGGCATTGAATATCTCTTAAAATAATTCTTCTATTTGAAAACTGTTCTGCATCAGCGTGTTTATCAAACATTTCTCTATAATACTACCGATTTTCATATTTTTGTATGCAACAGTTTTTTTAATATTAATGAAGAAAGGCCATGCTTAAGCATTCAAATTGGATTCCGATCTGCCGGGAATAACTACGCAGATTTTCATTGGTCCATTTCCAAATCAAAACTTTTTTTATATATATAGAAGGATTTAATTTAGTATGAAGTGTGATCTTTGGGACTACATATCTATCATCTAGTTCGAGTGTTATTCACAAATGATACATTAAAACTTCATTTAATGTTATAATAAATGAAGTACGGTCGGACCTCTATTTTGCGCATTTCTCAATTTTGCGAACTTTTACTTGGAACCAAGAACATTTTGCAAATTTCTTCGTAAAATAACCTCCAAATAGCGAAGTGTATTCTCTATTTAATGAACTTTTCCTTGGGCTCTAAAATTTTTTTCTCCCTATTTCTTAAAATATTATTGATCATTTCAAACTTATTCTTTCTTTTAACACACTTTATGATGATCAGTGACCATGAACAGGTCTTACCAGGCATCTAACTCACCGAGAGCAGTAAAATCGTTGTGATTCTTTGCTTCCCATCCAAGAAGAGCAAACTTTCAATATTTCCTTTTAACCCTAAATGGAGCTGCCCCGTGTCCTTAAACTATAATTTCCCGTTTTCTAGATTGTTGATCATGATCAATCGTGTTGGCAATTTCGGTTCTTGTATTTCGAAAATGTCAAAGCGAAAGTGCTTGATCATCAAAGAAAAAAAAATTGTTCTTGATGAGGTGGATAAAGGCATGAAGAAAAAGAATACTGCTTTAAAATGTCATATTCCTCTAAACAGCTTATCAATCATTATAAAAAATCGTGATTTTAATGTAAAATTATTTTTTTAAACTGAAAATACAATGTATTTCCAGACAATATTTTGTTTCATTCCTATTTCCCTTGCAGATTTCTTTTTTGTGTGTAAAATAAGTAAAACAAATAGATATAATTTATTAAAAAAAAGTGTGACTAATTAGTTTTTTTAATTATATTTAGTGTTTATGGACTTAAAATGTGTTTTACGTAGTTTAAAGGGTGACTCTCTATTTAACGAATTTTCCATATAACTAACTTTTTTCCGGGATTTAGCGACTTCGTTAAATAGAGGTCCGACTGTACTTATATTTATCTAAACAATGTCTACATAGCATAGTATCGTACATGTTAGTTCAGTCAGGTAACGCATAGCACGGTTGATAATACCTCGACAGCAATTTCCATCAATAAACGAAAATGTACTCGAGCCTATATATATGATCTATTATAGAATATATGCATACCAAGTAATAGGCAAAAAATTAGTTACATTTTAAAAAGCGTACCCTAATTAAAAACGCGCTTCCAACAATGAATGTTATTAGACGGTACTCTAACCAAATTATTTTCTACGTTCTTGTAAATGGGCGATAAATACTATACACACTATGTTCTAGAGTAAGCCTATTGCAGTGCATATCTATGATTCATATCAATTCCGATATATTTGAAATAGTGAAGCATAATTAAAACACATAGCAAACGATTTTTCACCATTGACTGTTATGTTACGAAATTCTTTTGAGTATCCTTGTAAATGAACTTTTAATGCTAGACACTTCATTTTTAATAGTGAACAGGGATTGGTCAACCTCAATAACATATATCAACTGCATGACAATCCAAGTATGTTTCGCAAGTTAGGGCGCGGACAAACAGATGACAGCCAGGCAGACAAACTGAATTCATAAACACATTTCAACTGTGTTGGAAAGTTTTAACAAGTTGGAAATTATACGTCAAACGTGGCAAATGAGGTGCGTTCGTACTATAACTAATTTTATAAATATTTTTTGGGCCGAATATTGTACTGAACGTATATTTTAGTGCACTTCATAAGGGCATATCAATTTCATTCTGTTCGATTGGCTGTAACATCATTAAAATGCACTTGAAATAATTTTTTCTCATTGGCCGTAAATTAACGGAAAACTTTTGGCTGTCCTTGTAATTAAACTATACATCCGATTTCCATAAAATTTGAAATGACTCGACAAAAGTTTGCAACAATTATATATTTAAAATTTCAGACCATTCGGTTGGGTAGTTTTTGCTCTTTTATATGCGGACAGACAGACGGACCGAAGGACAACTATAGGTGCTGCGTATTTATGTAATTACGAACACACCTAAAAAAGAATAATTTTGTTATAAATAACGTTAAGTTTAGAAGTAAATGTTTCATTTTAATAATATTTTCACTTTAATAAGAATTGATGAAAATGCAAGAATCGAAAGGAAGTAATAGATGTAATAGATAGCTATTTATTACAAAAGACAATTTCTTCATCCATTTAAGTTTCTGCTTTCTTCTGTATTAGTGAAGCAACAAAAACTATTTTGTGCTACGCATATACTGTTCTATCCAATCGATCAAATGTCTATTCAATGTATTCCCTAGGAATTACATTTCGATTCAAGTACCTGTAATATTAAGCTTATCTTGTCATTACCACAAAGGTGTGGCAAAATGGGTCGATGAACCATTTATATTTTAAGATCAAGACGTATTATTAAAACTTCAGCTGAATTATTAATCTTCTACTGCGTGGGAATCTCCTCTAATGGGCATTATATAACTTTCGCCGAGTCAGAAATATCGGATTCATTATTTTACATTATTAATAGGTTCAGTTTTAATTTTTTTTTCTTATAATAAATGAAGATTTTGCTTTAAGGTGAACATTTTGCTAACAAAATTATTTGATAAATTAAATGGTAGGTCTTACAGAAACACTGACAGTGTAGTTAGGCAAAATACAGGCCAAAGAACATAGACGAAAATAGTTTTCAATTGAATAGCACTAACGTATATCTCATATTTAATATAATTCATAGCCTGACCACCAACTACTTGTCAAAGCATTTTTAAATAAAAAGTATGTGTTAATAACAAAATTTTGAAATTTATTTAAAAATGGGCATGATTAACCGTTAAAGACACGGACAATTTGTAGTAACATAAAAAAAAAGGTGGGGCACTATATGCACAAAAAAAAATTAAAGCCTAAATAGCAACTTTTAACGATATCCTTGTTTAATGCAATGCCCAATAGTAGTAAAAAAGTAATAAACGTCAAATGATAAAAAATGCTAATTAATGTTTCTTGGGGTAATAACACCAGTGTGGGTAATAACGCCGAGTGCTAATATTACTCCTAATTATGAGGGAATCTGAGAAATGGCACATAAGGGTTCTGTGCAGAAGGGCTCTGAGTCTTCTGAATCACAAATAACTGCTAAAAATTAATTTGTTCCATTTATAGACCTTATCGCTGGAAGAAGTGCGCAGGAATCAGCGCCCGATCTAAAATTTGAGAGGTAAGTTCTCTGATCAGAAGACTATATATTTATTAGGAAATACTTTGTTTATTACATAAATTTGTAGTGTATTTTATGCTCTTTCAAAATCTTGTGGAAGAATTTGGATGTGTTCGCGAGATAGTTTGTAGTTGAAAATGTACTGAGCAATAAGTATACCGGGCTAATTACGCCATCCGTTGGCGTTATTACTCCCGTTGATTCTTTTCAGTGCTGGAACTACATCCGAAGAGGGTTTATTTTTTTATTTTATGCACGAGAGAATATTATTGTCATCGTTGAAAACAATAAAGGATATAGAGAAATTTGTATGCCCTAAGTGCTGCTAATTTTTTCATGCCAAAAGATAAAATATCAAATGATTATTACAGCCTCCAGATATCGCAATTAATGGTAAGTAAGAGAAATTTTCCAATTTCTAGGGCTGTAGAGTTTGCATCTTAAGAATTGGACAATTTACATGCCATTATTTCATCTTATTTTATTGTATTTTTTGTTTGTTTGTTTTTTTCATGGCATTATTATTCACATATGAATACATATCTGGTAAAATATTGTTTCTTGTATACATAGTCAATAAGTTGCTGTATCAAATCCTATATTTGTTTGGAAAAAAATCTAAAACAAAGCCATGAAAATTGGTAGAACCTTAACGTGGGGTTATTACCCCAGGACACCATAATTAGAATTATTTTAACACGGACCGTTTTATAGAAACATGAACACATTGGCGACGTACTCCATGCACCAACGTCTTTAAATGCCAAAGTAGCAACTTAGGATGCTAAAAAAAATAGCGTATAATGTCTTGTAATAGAATTAAAAATAACAGACATTATATTTATAAAAAAAATAATTTTATTAAGAAAGAAAATAAATTAAATTAGACAAATACACGTACGGTGTATTCCGTACTTACCAATAAAAATAATGAAAGATATAAGAAAAATTGTGAACTTTATAAATTGATTGAACATTGAAGGGTCTTAGGGAAGGGGGTAAATAAAACGAAGATGTTAATAACATAATTGGAATTCGCATTTGATTTTCACTGAGTGGTGCATTCTGTGCTGTGTTCGCGTTTTGAAAGGTTAAATGAAATAATCACCCTGTATGGTAAGCTTGTTCATAATTTATTGACATGCACTGGCGTAAGAAATTAAACAGAAAGTTAAAAAAAATAACGCATTTAATTTTAATTTTATTAATCCTTTAATACCGGGAGACTTTTGGTAGAAATGGAAAGTTTTGGAGGTTAATAGAATTGTATTTGATTGAAAAAAATATTTAATATATATATAATGTCAGGCTATGACAAGGGAGGATCCAAGCAATTCTACGGGTTCAGGTTCACCTTTAAATCGCACAAAAAGAGGAAAATGCTTTTTCTTTTTCTTTAGGATCACCTGCACAGTTTTGTAGGTCAGGTCTTAAAGGGTTAAGTGGGATGCATTGAAAAGAAGATCAATTCTATCATGTACTTCGATGCTATTTTTACTTTTGCTACTCAGATATATCTAAATCCAATAAAATTTTCACGTCTTGAACGGGGAACGTTATTGAGAAGGCATTTGAAAAAGTTTAAGAAATGGCGTTTATTTTTGAGAATGGAAGGAGTAATCTTGGAAAGCTTAAAAGATTGCATTTCGGCCAGTGGTGCCAGCAAACTTTATTTAAATGTTTATGTATCTCTAGGCAATGGTAAAAAAATAAGGCAACATTTTCCCTACCACGTATCTTTAGCAAACTCCTAACTTTCTGTACATGATCGGAACGCAGTCAGCAGTGTCGGTTTATTGTGATGACACTAGCACAGTGGTATCGGTTAAGTGTTAATAGCATGTCGACATAAAAGTAAATTTAACCCTGTTTATTATATGCTGTATCTGCATACTTAGTTAGTATAATATAAAATAGTTACGCAGTTTCTTTTAAATGGGAGGGAGCAAAATGATATTCGTGAGGTAAAATGATGCAAAGGGGCTAAATGATATCCGTGAGGATGGGATGAGGTGCCTTACACATGAAAAATATATTTAACATTTTTTACAAAATAATCAAAGTTAAAAAGGAAAATTGAATTAAAATCAAATGGGGTATGCCTCCCCCCTCTCCTGTTAGTGCCCATGAAAATGTAGCATTTAAATACTTGCCGATATCGGACAACATTCGGCAGTACTACTGATAGATATCGATATACGATTGGCATAGTATCTCGCCGCTATCGACATTGCCGATACCAGACAATATTCGGTAGGTGTACGAGTAACTGCCGCTATGCAGTTGGCACAGTATCGTGCCATCAATTCAATCGGCATTGTCGTTACCGGGCGGACTGCATGGATGATCTATCTGTGGGGAGTCAGTCGCGAGGCCCGGCATGTCGAAAAACTTACGGAAGTGGTACTGGCAGCCTGTAATGAGCGGATACCGCCGGAATCGGCAAGCGGCCGATTGCTTACAGATAACTTTGTGTTTAGTAGGTCACATTATTTTTCGTATTCTTATTTAAATTTATTTTTCACAAAAATAGGATATTCTGCAATTTGAAGATATGTAAGGTGTAACAAATAAAAATTTTGTGCAAGTTCACTGATTTTAGCAGCAAAATCTTTCGTTACATCACTGTTTAGGTGCGTTCGTAATTATATATATATACGTAGCACCTATAGTCGTCGTCTGGCCCGCCCGTCTGTCCGCATATAACAGCGTAAAAACTACCAAATCGAATGGTTTGAAATTTAATATATATAATCGTTTAAGAATTTTGTCACGTCATTTCAAATTACATAAAAATCGAATCAAAATTTAAAAAAGATAATAATAATTTTTTTTTTTTTAAATCTTGTCATACGTAATTCATTCAATGATATCTTATGATTGGTAATGATTCTAGGTTACAATGGTGATGACGTCCTCTTTAAGATGGAGTCATATTATTTCCGTATTACTGAATTTAATATATATAATCTGTAATAATTCTGTATTCATGCATTTTTGCATAAAAGTGCAACAGCTATTGCACCAAGATCTGAATATTTAAAAAACTAGTTACAGTACGAAAAAACCTCATTTGTCACATTTGACGTACAATTTCCAACTTGTTATACTTGAAAACTTATTTCTTAATGCAAATGTACAATGCTTCTAAAGAACTAATTCATCTCTTTTTCAATTTTACAAAATATTTTTTTTTTTTTTTTTTTTTTTTTAAGCAATGTGAGAGATGTTGCAGAAGTAGTTATCGAATTTTATATCCTAATAGTGATTATTTTTTCCTTTTTAACTTCATAAAAAGAAAATAATTTTCTTTTAATTTTAAAATGATATTTTCCGGTTCCTCAAAGCGCCTGATTTTCCCTAAAAAACGAATAAAAGCCAATAATTGCATTAAAAGTGTTTTAAACTTATTGTTAAATTTATATTTTGCAAAATTAAAATAATGAAGTGTTAATGTCCTGTAGTAAAGAGTATAATTTAGTTTTAGTACCATGGAAAAGATGGCCCCACTTTATTTCATTTTTGTGGAAGCTAGCGTAGTGGGTGTCGCCTTTCATTGTCTCTGATTTACTTGGCTGCGACTCATAAAATGTTAATCCGATTTAACTCATGTTTACAGTTGCTTTGATTATTTTTCAATAAACAGTCGGCGTCAAATCTAGAAATTTGTGGAAACGTCTTTTATTTCGTGAAACAAAACAATTAATATTAGACTGTCATCGTTGGCGAACATATGAAGATGTTATGAAACTTTAATTATGGGTTCAATTTAACTTAAAATCTGACAGCTGGAAACTGGAACAAACTATTTCTGACATATCTAAAGCTGTTTCTGATACAATTAAAAGTGTATTGCTGGCACCTTCAATTGCCACGGTTTCTGATACACAAATCATAAAAAATGAGTAAAGCCTATCGTGATAAATGTCAAAATTTGAAGACAAATATCAAGATTAGAAAGAATAATCCCAAATCTAATATAAAATTGCAAAATGTTAGGTAATCGTGCAAAAAACTATTCTTTGTCTAAATGCACTAAATATTATCGTGGATCAGAACAAGAACGACACTTTCTCAAAGACCAAAGAGAGATGGGGTCATGGCAATAAGATCAATAGATATAAAAACTACAAAAAAGGTGTAGCAAGACTGGAAAAGGAAATATCAATGAAAGAAAAAGTTATTTTTTAAAAAAAGTGATGTTTGGATTGAAAGACTCACCAAATGTAGAAAATAGTTCGGAAGGAAAAATTTCAGTCGGTAGTTCTTCTAAACCTGAATTTGACAATCAACAAGGTGAAAGAATTGGAGTATTAGACAGAACTGCAAATACTATTGCAAATGGTACCCTAGAAGGTATAGGTATTTATGAAGATAATAAAGAAAAGGTAACTGACAAAATGACTTGAAGAAGACAAAGAGAAAAGAAAAGGGAGGATTTGAAAGAACAAAAAAGACAAAATGATTTAATTATAGAAGGTTTGTATTTTGATGGCAGAAAGGATAACACTATGATAACTGAAGCAAAGGGAAAAAGTATAACGAAGAATCATTAAAGAAGAACGGATGATCTTACTTCAAAAACCAGAATCAAAATATATTTGTCATATTTCAATGACATCATTAATATAGCTACTGCAATTTTGGTGTATTTTCAAAATAATAATACAGACATTTCAAGTTTGAAATTTATTGCGTGAAACAGAAACACCGCCAATGTAGTACGCAAATCTGGAGTTGTCAAAACATCGAAAGCAAGTCTCTAAAAACTTAACAATGGATAATTTGCTTATTACATGCAAATGAACTTTTTTTTAGATACTTATTTCTTGCTGGAAAAACTACGGGTACTAAAGGATTTTCTGGATGAATAGGAAAGCAACTTGAAAAAATACGATCATATTGAAATTATAGACTATAAAAACATCCTGTCTTGACGGACTGATCGGATAAAGAACATTAAAAAAAGCACAAACAGGGGTTACATCTGAATTTTAGATTTTCCTTGTAATACTCAAACAGAGTGGAAACTTTGTCCCGCGAGCTGCGTCAACCGTCTTCAGATATTAAGTAAGAGATGGCTTTATCTTGGGAAAGTTGAATTCCCGCAATGTAATGACAAAGTTTGCCTAAGAAGCGAGTAGGTTGAATATCCAATTGAATTAATCCATAACAAGGGAGGTAAAGATGGTGGAAGTCGATATTTAACCACCTCCTTGTGGTGACTTCTGGGTAGGATTTGCTTAATATAAGCAGATATGAACTAACAGATACGTTGTTTACTTTAAGTTACTTTATACTGAAATTTTAAAACTTTGACGTCCTTGAGGAACCGGAAAACAAATTAATTTAAAAAAAACCTTTTCAGCCAAAAGTTTAGACATCTAAAAAGGAAAAAAGTTTTCACTATTACATATTAAAACAAAAAAGTTTTTTTTTTTTTTACCCTATACTTAAGTTCCACCCTAATGTGTGTATACATACTTATTTTCGAGTCCCTGTATGTACTAAAAAAAAAAAAAATGAGTACATGCGTTTTTCAAATTTAAGAGTTAAGTACACGGAGCTATTTTAAGATCGGGAAGTGCTCAATAATTAGAACAATTTACTTATTTTTAAGAATAGTGTTTTAACAGTGTATTGAAACTTATTAAAAAATAATTGATCTTATGACTTACTAAATTACTGTTAATTTACTGCGTAATCTAATATGTATGTACATTCAGAATTACAAAAACTAAAGTGACTGATAAAACGTATGCTTTTAATGTTCTATATTAAATTAGAAAGAACGATGGAAAAACCTCAAAGTTAATTTTTAAAGTAATCATATTTTGAGTCAAAAGATAAACTGATAAAAGGTATTTTTATATCTTACCTTAATAACTTGATTTTATAGTAAAAGAAAAAAAGAAAATAATATTCATGTTATTATTAACATTATATGGTATACTGCATAAGATATAATTCATGCACATTTATATCGGTGTAAATATCATTTTACACAAAAGCAACTTTATCATGTTGTCCTGGGAATTGTAAAAGTTATTCCGTAGAAATTCTTCTAATTAATTACTTTCCGCATATACACCGGGAGCCGGCAGCACCGACAATCACCTCATCGAGTTCACGGATGAAATTCTAGGATTAGTGAAAACTTGATTCGCATATTAAAACGCAATCGGTCTACCAAGTCCTATCTTGGTGGAAAACACCTGAAAACCCGATTTTATCGGCTGACTCGTAGGTTTACCATCGTGTTTTCCTGCACCAAAAGGCATGTAAAGCATGGAGAACTGCGAGCAGGAAAACCCAATTGTAAACCTACGAGTCAGCCACTAAAATCGGGTTTTCGGGTATTTTCCACCAAGATATGACTTGACAGACCGATTGCGTTTTAATATGCGAATTAAGATTTAACTAATCCTAGAATTTCATCCGTGAACTCGATGAGGTGATTGTCGGTGCTGCCGGCTGCCAGTCTATATGCTGATAGTAATTAATTAGAAGAGTTGCAATGGAATAACTTTTACAATTCCCAGGACAACATGATAAAGTTGCTTTTGTGTAAAACAATATTTAAACCGATATAAATGTGCATGATTTGTATCTTATATAATACGCCATAAAATGTTAATAACAACATGAATATTTTTTTCTTTTTATTTCTACTATAAAATCAAGTTATTAAGGTAAGATATAAAAATACCTTTTATCAGTTTATCTTTTGACTCAAAATATGATTACTTTAAAAATTAATTTTGATGTTTTTTTATCGTTCTTTCTAATTTAATATAAAGTATTAAAAGCATATGTTTTATCAGTCACTTTAGTTTTTATAATTCTGAAAGTACCCACATATTAGATTACGCAGTAAATTAACAGGAATTTAGTAAGTCATAAGATCAATTATTTTTTAATAAGTTTCAATAGTTATTTCATTTTAGCTTTTATTAATTTACGAAGAAAAGCAAATGTTATGAACGTTTTTTTCTTCTAATTTGCATTTAGTAAGTGATTTTTCCTCCCCCCCCCTTCTTTTTAAAAAAGAATATCATATACTAGATGTGCCTAATTATTTACCATTAGAGATCATTTTGTGCGTTAAAATTTTGTTGATAAAAAGAAAAGAGACGTTTTAAAAAGACTTTTAGTGAGCTCTCAGTTTTCTTTCAATTACGATATATATCAAATCAAAACTTCTTTCAGCCTATATTATAGCGCGAAAATGCATAATACTAACATTGACGCCATAACGATTGCGGCAAGCACTTACTAACGCTTTCGTTTTTATCGCTTACATATTCCATTCTAACTATCGAATAATCTCTATTTTTACGACATCATAGAATTTAATCCGTGAACTCGATGAGGTGATTGTCTGTGCTACGGGCTTCCGGTCTAATAGCAGTAAAACCTCTAAAAAACGTGCACCTCTGGACTACCGAATATGTCCGTTATTAGAAGGTGTCCGGTCTTCAGAGATAAAAGTATGAAAATAATATTTGAGTTAGTGATTGAAAAAGTGTTCGCTAAATACAGGTGTCCGATATTCGGGAGCGTCCGTTATGAAACTTTTGCTGTATTATGTTTTTTTTTTACTCGCGTTCTTGTATTCACGTTTTTAAATATGATTTCCCATTAGGTATCATAAGGTTTACCGAAAAAGTCAACTACGATGTCAAAACTAGGTGTCTGTGTACAAATTTCAGACATCCATTTTTAGTACAATTTCAGTATGAGGACGACACACTAAGCCAATTTTTGCAAAGTATATTTAAAGAAGACATAATTTCTAGTCGAATAGCAATTTCCGGTTGTTGTTTTTTTTTCTGAAACAATTTTATGATTAAAGTGTATGCGGTGTTGTTTTTTCTTTTTTCTATTGGTCGACTGTACAACGTTTTTTACTAAAACTGATTTCTTTATGCATTGCTGTCAAAAAACGTGTATCCCGGAAAAAAAATTTTGTTGGCAAACCTCATATTCGTGTTCAGCGACCCTAAAAACATAAAGACACCAAATATCAAAACTACACCAAAACTTTCTTTTATTTGTCCTTTTTGAGCCCCTAATGCGTTCATGCTAATGGACTATAATGCATTTAAGCTATTTGCAAAGAAAATTCGCACTGAGGCGAAGTAATTACAGGTCTTCAATTATAACAAATAAAAAGAAAAGTACCCAGTTAAACTGACGGCATTGAGGTCACAGGCTATTCACACTAATTGTGTATCTTATATTATAATACGAGCAAAAATTGTGCTTGTATGTGTGTGTGTGCGTATGTAAATTTATTTCAAAAACGGCTCTAACGATTTTGACTAAATTTTATATTTAAATATTTTCGGGCACAAGAAGACCATTGAGCTAGGTCACAAGTTCGAGAAAATTTGATTAGTAGGTCATTTTGGGTAATAATGGGCCAGGGTCAAGCCAATTATATCTAAAAAAACGTTTCTATCGATTTTAACTAAATCTTGTTTCCAACCGTTTTGGGGCACGAGAAAACTATTGGGCTGGGTCACATGTTCGAGAAATTTCAATTAGTGGGTCATATTTGAGTCACTATGGGCCAAGCCAAATTTATCTAAAAAACGGCTCTGACGATTTTGACTAAATTTTGTATTCTATCGTTTTGCATTACGAGAAGACTATTGGGGTAAATTTCATATTAGAGGAAATTCGATTAGTGGGTCATATTTGGGTCATCATAGGTCAATCTAATTTTATCTGGACAACGGCTCTAACGATTTTGACTAAATTTTGTATTCTATGGTTTTCGGGCACAATAATACCATTGAACTAGGTCGCATGTTCAAGAAAATTCAATTAGTGGGTCATATTGGGTCACAATGGTTCAGGGTCAAGCTAATTTTATCTAAAAAATGACTCAAAAGATTTTGAAAAAATTTTGTATTATACCATTTTCGGGCGCGAGAAAGTCATTGGGCTATATTACATATTAGAAATTCGATTAGTGGGTCATATTTGGGTCACCATGGTTAATCTAATTTTACCTAGAAAATGACTCTAACGATTTTGACTAAATTTTGTATTCTGCCATTTTCGGGCTTTGGAAGGCCATTGGGTTAGGTCGCATGTTCGAGAAAATTCGATTAGTGGGTTATTTTTGGTCACTATGGCTCCGGTTCAAGCTAATTATATCTGAAAAACGGCTCAAAAGATTTTGACAAAATTTTGTATTATACCATTTTTGGGCTCGAGAAGATCATTGGGTTAGATTACATGTTCGAGAAATATCGAGTAATGGGTCATTTTGGGGTCACTACGGGTCAAGCTAATTTATCTAAAAAACGGCATTAACGATTTTGGCTGAATTTAGTATCAGATCGTTTTCGGTCTTGAGAAGACCACTGGGATGGGTCACATATTCCAGAAAATTAGATTAGTGAGTCATACTGGGGGTCACTGCGGGTTAAAGTATTTTTATCAAAAAAAAACGACTCTAACAATTTTGACTACATTTTGTATTCTACAGTTTTCGGGCTCAAGAAGTGCGTTGGGGCTCGGTCACATGTTCAAGAACATTTGATTAGTGGGTCATTTTTTGGTCACAATGGGTCAGACTAATTTTATCTATAAAACCGCTTAAACGATCTTGACTAAATGTTGTATCCTGCTGTTTTTTATTACCAGATCATTGAGCTAAGTCACATCTTCAAGCCGAATTGATTAGAGGATAATTTTGCACACTACGAGTCAGGTTCATGAAACCGCGAAATTGGCGAAATATTGGCGACATTTGACTGAAAATTCGACTTTTAAGCTGGCGAATGCTAAAACACATACTTCCCGCCAAATAGAAGAATGTCACCAAATTTGGCTATATTTAACGAAAAAATAGGCTTTCAGGATTTTTTTAGAAATTCTTAATAGGACTCGGCATACATGTTTAAACAGATTAGTGTAGAGCTAAAAATGTACTTTGGATAGATGTCCTTTCGTTGTAAATGCTTAAGTAATGTAAAATTTAGAAACATGTACGAACATAGTTTTCATATTGGTTGTATTTCTAAATAATACTGTTATAAAATAGCATGCTTTATAGCAATAATACAGAGAGTGATACAGTGAGAATATTATATCGAGTTGAACACAAAGCTAATTTTGACCGAGCATAGCTCGGTCTTCCCCGCTTGTTATACCCTTATTTAAAAAAATAATGCCCCTCAAAAAATAAATGAAGAGGGATTAGCCCCCGTTTCCCCCTTTATAGTTAACCCATGAATCTCCAAATCTAATCAGGGAAGCTCCTTAACATGATAAACTGGTATACCAAATTTGAAGCAAATCAGATAATTCTGGATGAAAAAACGCTTTCGCTAATTTAAGGGGGAGGGGGTACTTTCCCCTCTTTCTCCCTTTTTATTTTTAACCAATGAACCTCCAAATCTAACGAAGGAAGTGCCATATCGGAATAAACTGCTATATCAAATTTGAAGCAAATAAAATAATTCTGTACGACAAATCCATTTTTTTTAATTAGGGGCGGAACTAGTCCTACCCTCCTCTACATACTTAACCAATAAACCTCCAAATTTAATCAAGACAGCTCCTTAACATGATAAACCGGTATACCAAATTTGGAGCAAATCTAATAAATCTGCATGTAAAATTAATTTATATAAATTAAAGGGGAGGCCTAGCCGACTTCCCTCCCTTTATACTTAACTAATGAACCTGCAAATCTAATCAAGTCATCTTAACATAATAAACCGGTATACCAAATTTGGAGCAAATCTAATAGCTCTGTATGAAAAACCCATTTATCTAAATTAAAGAGGGACTAGCCAACTTCGCTCCCCCTTATACTTAACTAATGAACCTCCAAATCTAATCAAGGCAGCTTCTTAACATAATAAACCGGTATACCAAATTTGGAGGAAATCGAATAATTCTGCATGAAAAAACCATTTATCTAAATTAAGGTGTGAGTCTGGCCCCCTTTCCTCTCTCTATACTTAACCAATGAACCTCCAAAACTAATCAGGGAAGCGCCTTATCTGAATGAACCGAGAAAAAAAATTGTTTCTATCAAGAGTTATAACGTTACGTACATACGTACGTACGTACATACATACATACATACATACAGAACCGGCGGGCACATTAGCTCTCAGGCTTTGATAGCCTGTGAGATAAAAAGTCAATTATGATGCCAAAACTAGTTGTTTGGATTACAAAATTCAGACATCCCTTTTTAGTACATTCTAGTATGAGGACGACACACTAAGCCAATTTTTGCAAACTGTATTTAAAGAAGACATAATTTTCAGTCGAATAACAATTTCTGTTTTTTTTTTTTTTTTTTTTTTTTTTTTAACAAATTTATGATTAAAGTGTATGAGGTGTTGTTTTGAGGTTTGTAGATTTCGTATGAAATACTACCTACTGGCGTCGTTCCTATGTTGGAATTTCTGAAAACATTTTGCAGATCTACACCGATCATGAGCCCTAGAACACAAAACCACCCTCAGTGAAAAACTATCAATCTATCTATCTCTCTCTCTCTATATATATATAACTTTCTTCTGGACGAAATAACTCCCACAATTCTGCACGAATCTCTTCCAAACTGATACATAAAATCAAGGGGCATAAAATCTCGGTCAAGTTCGTTAATGGGCAAAATCGGACCAAGGGGATGGAAATAGGGAAGGGTTTTGTGAAAACCGAAAACCCCCCATAATCTCTTAATTTTTGTACATATCAAATCAGTTAGTTTTTATTACTTCTAGAAATAGGACCAAAAATTTATGTATCACAGATTTTTGATAAAATTAAAAATGGGCTCAAGGGGTGCAAAAATAGGGTTTTTGGGGGGAAAAAATTCATAACTTCGTCAATTCTCAAGATATCAAATCCAATTAATTTTATTATACATCTCCTTAATATTATCTACAACTTTTATATTCACAAGTTTTTGATAGGACCAATTCGTACCAAAAAAAAAAATTAAAAACGAATACAAAAAGAGGGGGGGGGGGTGAAGAAGAAAAATTTCCATAACTCCGTCAATTCACCAGATATAAAATCCCCATAAATTTATCATATATCTTCTTAATGTTGTCTTCAACATTTATATAGACAAGTTTTTGATAGGACCAATTCTTACAGCAAAAACAAATTAAAAATACATAGCGGTGGAAGAAAAAAATTTATTAAGGGTGTATTCAAATCCAAACTGCTTATTTTCTTACTCAATTCTAAATTTATTTTTGCTCTCAAACGCATCCATTCGTAGATTCGCTTCTTCAGAAACTATATAATGTACTGTAATGATCGATTTTTTGATAGAGGCAGAATATATTTCAAAAAATGATGTCAAAGTGGGCATTTTGAACAGAATTTCCCGAAGCGACTGTGTTAGGAACGAAAAATGTTGCCCTACTGAGAAAATAATTGTTTATTAATCAAGTTTTAATTAATCGAAAGAAAAATAAAAACACATGTCGCTTATAAATCTTTTCAAAAATCGCGTCAGGAAGTTTCGTATTTTTTCTATTAAAAATGAATCTGAAAATGTGCCAGAAAATTTCGAGTTGTTGAGCATGGAAAAGTATTATTTTTAATACCGCCTTAACATGATTCTGATAAAACCAGCTATTATATAAAAATGAAATAAAAACTCGTCAAAAGCGGCCAGATAAAATTGTTAAAGTGGATAAATCTCTAATCATGATTTAGTTTTTGTTGGCGCAATTAATATACTTAACTTCGAAATCTACCTCCGCCTGTAGGCCGGGCCGGCAGGGATTTTTTTTTTTTTATTGGTTGAACGTGCAACGTTTTTTATTGAAACTGATTTCGTTGAGCATTGCACGGGCATCGTAATCAGCTATCTTATCGTCCTGATTAACCACAAAATGTTTATATAAAAATATATCCCGTTGGAGTGTTACATTCAACTTGAATTATATTAAAATATAATTAAATAAAGCTTTCTAAAATGTAGCTTTTTAATATGTTATAGCTATCACAAATGTAAAAGATGTTTTTACACAACAATACAGTTTTAAAAACTTAAAAACTTCCAAAATTGCACGCAGAGTGCTTTCGATCAGAACTTGATCGTCATAACGGCAGCTTTGATTCCGTCCAAATTAAGAATATAACTCAGCACACTCTCTATACTGATCTAATTCAAAAACAGGATAAGTTTTCTATAGTAAGCAGGGTAGTCTTTATTCTCTTCTTCATTACTCGAAATGTTTAATACAAAATGAAAATATTTCTTCTTTTTAATTTATTTTTTAAAAAATATGGCTCTCTCCCAAATAGATTATAAAACTGAACTGCTTCAATAAGATTTATCATCTTTGTTAACAGAACAAATTCCCATTAACTGTCATGGGCCAAAAAAATCTCCCTGCGACTGAGATAAGAGATGTCTCTAAAATCGACTAACGTTATACATCATGGTTATGTTTGCTATAGCTGATTAACTCTTAAATTAAAAAATATATATATATTGAGCATACTGATCACAATATTGGTTCTATTCTTATTAAATATGGATGTATTTATTTTCTTTTAAATTACAGGAAATGAAAAAAATTCTTCTAACTGCAATTTTTTTTTTAATTGAAAGCAAATAATTCCTTTCTCACAATTAGATTATAAAACTAAATATCTCCAAGAATATATCTTATAATAGTTTTTAAAAAATTTCTAATTAATTGATGCACAAAAAAGCTCTCTTCAACTGAGATAAGAAATGTCTATAAAAACAATGAGCGTTAATATATCAAGCTTATATTTGCTATAACTGATTAACACTTGAATAAAAAAAAATATTGAGCGTACTGATCAGAATATAGATTCTTTTCTATATTAAATATGGCTGTATTTATTTACTTCTGTATTACAAAAAATAAAAAAAAAACATTCTTCTAACTGTAATTTTTATTTATTAGAAAGCAAATCATTACTCTCTCGGAAAGAGATTATAAAACTGAATACCTTTAATAGGATTTATGAACTTGGTTAATAAAATGAATTATTATCTTTTGTGACACAACAATCAAATTTCTCTATCACTAAGATAAGAGAAGGCTGTTAAATTAATGAGCATTATACATGAAGGTTTTATTTACTATCATTAACTCGTAAAATGTATACTATAAATAGATAAATTAGGCTGTTAAGATAATAAGAGATAAAATTCACTGGACGTCTTTAACAGGGAAATTGTTAATTGTTTTCATTAAAAAAAGCTAAAATATTTTTTTTTATGTGTGTAATACTAAGAACAAAGTTGTGGTCATTGTGAGTTGCATAATAAACTACAAAACAGTAAAATAACAAGTAAGAAAAATATAAGGTTATAAAGTGATAAGAGAAAAAAATATACAGCATATCAGAGATTTAATGTTTAGATCATTTGTTTAAAAGAACATAGAGGCGTGAAATTAAATCATATTCTGATAAAAAGTGATTTATTCCTTTGAGTTTCAAAAAATAGAACATGGTAATACGAGAAACTTTGTCTTCATAAGATAATTGAAACCCTATTCCAAAATTTGATGCTCCGGATAAACCATATACTTGTGTAGGATGAGCCATGAACCTGTAAAACGTGATACCATAACTTGGTATGATACTCAACCATGAACTGGTATAACGTTGAACCTTAGGCAGCTACATTTATGCTTTAAAAACAAGGTCTAATTTGCCTAGTTTTTCTGCTGTAAGTGGACTCGGACACACTTCGGAACTTAAGCCTGACACGAGATTTGAACTTGACACCTCCTGACTTGTGGATTCCGTTCTAACCATAGCACAGGTAGGCACACATCATCACTCGCAAAAGCAGCCTTTTGTGAATGTATAGAACTATTTGATGTAAATGGCTGATATATATTACTATAGAATGATGACAATTTATTAAAGTTTCACTATAATCAGGAGTTTTGAAAAATCTTGTGAACCATGGTTCCATGCTTCTGTTTTTGGGTTTTTTTTCAGTTTCTAATAATGTTTTCATCTAGCACGTGTGCGCAGAAGAATGTTGCAATGTTCAAAATCTTAAACTGAAAATTCAATTTTTTTCATTCGGACATCTTAGAGTCATTTTGAATTTTAGTCTACGTAGAACAGTCAGAAGAACATTTGGTACTTTTCTAGTATACGAGTCTTTGCGAGATAGAGAAAATGGATAGCGAGAATAAGAAATCCAACAACATATTTCCAAGAAACCAATTCACTGTTTCATATACACGCGCAATTTTCCCTATACTTATACAATTATTAGAAAAAAAAGTCAATGATCTGTTTTTATTTACAAACAAAAGTGATTTGTATCTAAAAAACAATAATATTTTATTTATTTAATTGTTTATTTATGTTTGTTTTCTTAACTGTTTATATCTTACTTTTTGAAGCCCGAATTGCACCGAGCTTTTAAAAAAAATGTCAAGGCTAATATAGTGGAAAAGAGCCGAATATTTAATTCCTAACATAACATTCGTATGTCTCGTCTCGCTTTCCGGCTCTAAGATTTCGAGATCAATTTCTTCTCTATCCAAAAACATTAATTTAGGCTGATAACACCTAGTTTATATAACATCCATCCTGGTGCAATCCCTACTAATCTTTTCTTTCCCTAGTCAGATAAATAAAATAGTGGTCACATTCCAGCTCTCAATGGTTACTACAAAAGATTTATAAAACGCGAAGTCAAATCTTTCTCCATTTTTCTTGTACAATGAAACGTTTATTTCATTAATTTTTAAATTGTATTTTGTGAAATTTTTGAGAAATTATTTCAAATTGGGATAGTTCAAATAAATTTCAATGTTCAACTATCCAACAATGTAAAAAAAATTATCTTAAAAATAAAACTAGAAAAATATGAAAATGGTAACAACCGAAGCAAAGAGCTTAACTAATTATCTAATTGAGGCAAAATTAGATTTTGTTATCGAAATAGTGTTCGAACCTTAAAAACTGAGTTAGGAAAAATACACTTGTGACATATTTTTTTATACTATTTATTATCTGCTTTGAATGTATTTATGAGTGTTTATCAAAAATTTTGATTATTTACTTGTAAGAAAAGAAAAACGTTATTCAAGAAAACATTTTAAAAAGAGTAAAATATTTTTTTTTCATCTTAATATTTAGTTTTACCTTTTATTCCAAACTTGAAGTCAATAGAAGATCACCAAATATAAATGAAGTAGTTGTTGTAAAATCATAAAGTAAAAAAAAAAATGGAATATTTTCAATTAAAATGATGAAAATACAAGTTTTTTCTTTCTTTTAAGAAAAAATTTAAATTAGAAACATAAAATAAATTGTTTCTAATTTTTCTTTCAGCAGAAATAAGATTAACAGTTTTAAAAAGTTTTCTTCAAGATGTGCATACAGCATTTCATATCTCAAGTTTTTAGACACCTGAAGTACTTTTTGTACAAACATATATATATATATATATATGTATATATATGCGATTTGAATTTAAATATCATCTATTTTCCTTATGACGTACGTGATCATCAAGTAATTAACGCTCTGGTATTTTTATTATCCATGATATGAAAGCAAGTGTTATGAAAATTCAGGATTACGAGCACAAGGTTTGGAGATCTTCAAAATTAGAAAAGAGGCAGTCGACTAATTTTTATCATTCGTCATGCATCGACATATGAACTGCAAATACAGGCACTGTTTGACTTAATTGGATTATTCGGAAGAAAGTGTATTATATGTTTTAAGTGAGAAATGTAATGTATTTGAAGAAGCTACCAACGAAGCGGTGTAAAATTATCTTTATGAAATTGTAAGTTTATGTGATATTATTTTATTGTTTAGTCAGTGAAAATAACTTTTTACATATCATCTTCGTACACACACACATATATATACATATATTAACATTATATTTATCTTTATATTAGAGAAAATAAAGTTGCAACACCATATTTTTTGTGTGAATTATTTTTGTAAATTATAGTATATATTGAAATTAATTATGGTACACTATGCAACAAACAAGAAATAAGTAAATTAATTAAGTTTTACTGCTTATCAATCTATGTTCTTTTTGTTCTTTAAAATCTCATATTATAAAGTTGTGAAATTCATGCTTATAGTATACGCATGCAATTAGGACTCCTTAAAAATATTTAAAAGAACAAATTACTTTTAAAATATTTAAATTTAACATAAACAAGTATAATTATCTACGAATTTATTAAAATTTTGGAGATATACTCTATAAAGTTATGCAAAATTTAACGATTGAATCGAAACACATAGCAATGTAAACATATCGTTTTCACACTCCTTAACAAAATTAAGTTCTCATCAATAAACAAATAAATTACAAATATAACAGACATGTAATCAAACTATGTGCAACTGATACAACTGATAAACTGTGATAGAACTGAAATGATCAGAAATAAAAAGGAAGTTGTAAGTAACAATCTTTTGCTATTTATTCGGCTCTTTGCTCCTGGCATGCGGCAAATACATAAGTATCGTTTTAAATATAAGGGACGTTCAAAATGAGCCGGAGTCTGAAATGTGCAAACCGGTGACAGAATGGTAATATCGTTGAGTCAGTAACAAAGAGGGTTTCCGACAAGAGCGCGGAAGTCCACATGCCCGCCGCTACAGGGACACGAGTGCAAGTTACGTGACTACAAAGTTAGCAGAAGCATGTATCAGTCGTCCAACGCTCATTCGTGTTGTAAGCAGTGAAATGAAGGCGTCAAAAGAAGAGCAAAGAGGTGTTGTTCGTTTTTTGACAACGGAAGGAGTGAGGGGAACGGACCATCATCGAAGAATGTCACAAGTGTACGGTGAACACTGCATGTCCCTCACAAGGCTAAAGGCGTAGCACAAGTGCTTCAGGGAAGGACGAGTTTCCTTAGCCGATGATGCACGGTCTGGAACACCAAAACGCATTACCAATGACATTGTCTAGCTGGTTGATGGACTCATAACGCAGGACCGCCGAGTTACAGCGAAAGCCGTAGCCGCCGAGGTCGGATTGAGCGTCCGAAGTGTTCACACCACCATGACGGAAAGAATGAACTGGCACAAAGTATGCGCCTAATGGGTACCCCACAGTCTTCAACCACAACAGGAAGCATGTCGAATGGCCCACTGTCTTGATCACCTGCAGCGCTATGCCAAGGAAGGGAATGAGTTCCTGGCACAAGTGTTGACTGGAGATGAGTCTTGATGTTATCACTTCGAACAAGAATCGAAACGACAAAGTCTTCAGTGGAAACATCGAATGTCACCATCACCAAGAAAATCCAAGGCCATCCACAGAAGTGCAGGAAAGGCTAGGCTGACGTTCTTCTTTGACGAAGACGGTCCCCTTCTGATGGACTTCCTCCAGCACCGGACAACAGTGAATGCCCAGCGTTACTCGCAAACTTTGACTACCCTTCGCCAAGCGGTCAAATCAAAACGACCAGGCAAGCTAACCCGTGGGGTCATTCTGCTCCACGACAATGCAAGGCCTCATACAGCCAACACGATTACGGCACTCGTGCAGAAATTCGAGTGGGAAGTTCTCGGTCACCCTCCATACAGTCCAGACCTCTCTCCTAACGATTACGCCCTCTTAGGGGCAAACGATTCACCTCGGACGACGACGTCATGCTGTACGTGCAGAACTGGTTCACATCGCAGCACTAGGGATTTTACGAGACAGTCATTCACCGCCTTGTGTCTCAGTGGGACAAGTGCCTCAACAGCCAGGGCCAATACTTCTGAAATAAATGTTCTACTTTATGTTCCTAGGCCTCCGGCTCGTTACTTTTTGAACGTTCCTAATAACTTTAAAATTTTGTTTAAATACAATATTAATATTTTTCATATAAAATTCTTTTGGGGATTGTTAGTGGGCAAAAAATGCATTTTCAATGTAAAACTTCTCGTAGAGTTTCCGAGGAAAAAAAAGGTTTCACCTGTATATTGAACACCCGGAAGTATATTATGTAGAGTATCTGGTTGTTATAATTAGAATACACTTAAATGTGCTAAGTAAACCTATGTTTCTGACCTTATGTAATACATTTAAGCTATTTGCAAAGAAAATTTGAACTGAGGCGAAGTAATTACAGGTCTTTAATTATAATAAAACAGTCAAAACATCTTAATAAAAATAAAACTATTTTGACGTATGGAGGGCGTAGTAAGTGGGGGCGAATGAATGAAATAAATAAATTAGAAAATATTTTTCCGCAGTTCAAAAATAAAGTTTAGAATGTTTATATGCGATAATTTAAAAACTTAAAATTTTTCTTTCTTTTTATTAGGAAGTGTTTTGAAATGCAAAATGGAATATTTCAAGCAGACTATTTGGAAAAAAGTATTATGTAATATTATTTTTATCTGGAAATAAAGATTCGAAAAGTGTAAAATATTCACATTGAAATGGATAAAAAATGCAGAAAAAAATTAAACGAAAGGAATACCTCATTAGTTTCGAAATACTTTCGAGTGGCTCGGTAACAGAATTTAATTTAAAAGGATATTTAGTATTTTTAATGTAAGTTTTTATGAATTGCCGTTTATGTGATTTTTCTCAGTAGAATAGTCATTTTATCAAGAAAACTATTTTAATAACAAAGAAATTACATTATAAGAGATCAGATTATTACATCTACAGTTTTAAGAGTAACCAAGAAAAACTATGAAAGCATTTAAATTATATATATTCGTATATTTTAAACTATTCTATTTAGTAAAAATAAATAAATGAAAATAAGAAAACAAAATAATACATTTAAACTTAAAACATAAGATTTAATTGACAAAAATGTATTTTATTGTAGAAAACATAATTCTGGTAAGTTTCGAAAAAATAATTTACTCAAATCTAAAAACTACCTTTAGATACTATTTAGATATTTAATTTTAGACTACTTTTAGAAAACTACTTTTAGAACTTTACTCAAATTTACTCAAACTTACTTAAGTCATTTACTCATTTCTCACTAAAGTAGTCGAATATTATTGATTGTTTAGTTTTCTCTACATGTAATAAATTTGTTATATGATTTTAAAGTTTTAAAATAAATTAAAATCTATGTTTGATTTCTCTCCTAAGAAACATCGTTGCATTACTATCTTCAACTCTGAAAGAAGTCTTTTCAGTAAATACTTAATTCCATTCATCTTCTTCGTCATCACTTTGTGTAAATATTATGTAAGTTTTTAATATTTCTAATTCATTGTCATAATCTACAAATCTGGAACATAATTTCACGGCGATACCTTTTGGTGACAGATCCTTCATTTTTAGCATTAACTCGCCATTTGATTCACTATTTCTCTCGACCTTTGTTAATTTGCATTTAACGATTTTTTTTTTCAAGAAGAAATAGTATTCCACAATTTTTTCATTTTAGGAAATACTGCAAGAATTAAAACTTGCTTTATTATTTGAGTATAATTATTTTTACAAAATTCGTTATATTCATCCATACAAGATAGAATCTTTTTTACGACTTTCTCATTATAAATCCACTTAAAAAAATAATTAATATAGATTTTATAAGATCTATAGTGTTAGGGCCAAAAAATAACCTTCTGCAGTCTTCTAACCTTACATTCACTCTATGAGAAATACAATTACAAGAATAAATTTACCCCTCACCTTCTAAATCTCACTGTCAAAAAGCACTAGCTACTTTTCAAGTAATGTAGACGTCATCGACCTGTTGTAATTAGCTTTGTATTGGACTTGGAGAGATTTTATGCCTGCAAAGCGTCGTGGTCTTCTAGACTTTTCGATTACAAAAAGTGGCATTTTATGATTACCATCACGGTTTCTGCTCCAAAAAATAATCAATCTGTCTCTCGGATTTTTTTTTCTCTAGAAACTATCTTTATATTTAGCTCTATTATAAAGGGCTGTTTCGTCACAGTTATAAATATAAGCTATGCTGTAATCTTGGCATGAAATGAGAAATGCAGTGTGACCTCAAAAATCCGGCATTCGAAAATCCAAAAACTTCAAAAATCGGGCATCAATGGCTTCCCACACCTCCTCTTTTACTCTTCATACTCCCTCTTTCATACTTCTAAGAAATATAGCAATTGTCTATAAACTAAAAGCTTCCAGATCGAAAGCGACGAACTAACGGCCAGAGAGATCACTGACGCTGTGGTAAATACAAGTGCCGATAACGCAAGTAGAAGGTCAGAGGGACGAGGACGGGGAGTCAGCAGAAGAAAAGATGTCAAAGGAAAATTGCATAAATTTGACTGGAGAATTCGTATCTTTAGAGAAACAAAACAGTATTTCTAAAATATATGTTTTTCCCTTATATTAAATCCAAGAAACACTTGTTAAAATCCGAAAAAAAATAGATGCAAATAAAACTGACATCAATGTTTCGGAAATTAAATTAATAGAAATAACGTTACTGTTTGTTAGAAAAAATTTTGTAACCTAGACAATATTAATTAAACCAAGTTTTTTTTTTCCTTTTCTCGCATTTTCTCACATAAATATCATTTGGCTATGAATAAAATTATGACTAAAGGCACTATTAAGAATATCGGAAGTACATCTGATTATCTTCCATAAATCCGGAATTTTGAAAAATTTGGTTTAATTTCGGTCTCGAGAATGCCGGATTTTCTAGAGTATACTCTACAACGGCGGTTCCCAACCTTTATTAGTACCCCACATTTAAGTAAAAAAAAAATTCTCGACCCACCTAATGTAAGGGTGAATATCAATATGGAAATTGTTGTGTGACCTCTATAAGCTGTCGGTTGTCATATCCTGCAAAAAAGGATTCGTACGAGGGATAAACTATCAACAAAAACAAGAATTGGTGATCCCAAAGCAAAACAACACACAAACTACAAAGGTTATGTAAAATACGTTTAATTATTATCCAAACATAATTTTATAATTAGTGAGATTTCTGGCACTGGTTTGTACGGATGAGGGCATTAATATCAGGGTTAAAACTGTTTCATTTTTATCTTAAGTCACTTTAGTCACCTTAAGTCACGCAGTTTGTTTCTGTACTTGTTTTTTAAAAACGGCAAAGTAGAAAAAAACATGTTCACACACGTATGTCGTGTTGAACCTCATTAAGGAATTCAAAGCTGATTTAGATATTTCTGGATGTTCTGGTCGTATATTCGCCTGGATGGAAATAAAAAAATTTCTCTTGAAATATTAATTTCAGTTGAAATTGCTGTATTTTTTTAAACAGATAAATTAAAAGATATACTTTGTGACAAACCTCGATTGTTCCACGACTCTCAAAAACATCTTCCGCAACCCACTAGTGGTTCGCAACTCATAGGTTTGGAACCATTGCCCTACATTATTTATCCATTGATTTGCCGCGAATGTGTCCGGATCACTTGTATTTCCCGTGATTTTTTTTTTCTTTGAATGAAATTAATTTTTCTATCTTCTTTCCATCTGCACAGCCAGGTATTTGTAGCTTTCGAATAACAGATTTTTAATTATCTTGCTAAATCTCTAGCTTTCTGATTCAACATAATCTACCGAGAGAAACATTACTGGCTCGTTTTTCGGCGAACCATTATATGTTCAAATAAAGCTGGAAGCAGTCGTTGAAACCCTCCGAGAAATTTTAAAGGTTCCCAAAACAAGAGAGAGAGTTGTTGTATGACGGGTGTAATCACATTTGGCACATATCTAAGAGGTTTTTTGTTTTTGTTTTTGATTTTTCTTTTCGTTTCGTTTTTCTTTTGTGAATCATGCGGGATAGCAACAGTAGGCACAGCAATTTCTCAATTATTTGCAATTAATCCCAGTAATATGATGATGGCGCATTCTACAATATGGCGAACGAATTACTTTAAGAAACTTTCATTTATTTATAGAAAATGAAGTTATTTTTGTACTTGGACGTTTCCACCGTCAAAAATTCACGTTTGTCCTTTATAATATGGATAGGTGTTACATTTTTCTGACAAATTGTATAGGATTCAGGAAAGCACTACTTCAGCAGCTATTCTCAAAGGTGTTATAATAAATATACAATAACATGCCATTTTCGACATTAATACAAAACTTCATGAGCATGAAAAACGTTTTAATTGAAAAGACTATTGTAGAAATGAAAGAAGCTTCACTTCTGTTAAGTTTTGCCGTTTAAATATTTCATCATTCAAATAAGTGTTCTTAGAAATATAGTTTATCAGGTTACTTATGCCTTTGGAGATTTTAATATCAGTTTTTTTTAAAACAAATATTTGTCTTATTTTATGAAAAACATGACAGCAATTATTTTTAGAAATTACTAGTATTCAAATCCCCTGAAATTAGTAATCCTATTTATAAATTTATTTCTGTTCGTTTTTGATTATAAAAAATAAATCGAAATAGTAAACAAATAAATCATTTGAATAAAAACAAATTCCATTTAATACTTAAATGGAATTTGAATTTTAGATATATGAAATAGTACTGTTACGTATTCTAAAAACACATTAAACTTTTCGTCGATGTTGTATCGGATCCCAGCATGAAAAATCTGCAAGGGGAAAAAATTACATTTTACTACAATAAACATATCCTTTTTATTAAAGCTATAAATATTCATGAGTAAGAAAAAGTTGAAATTGAAAAACATATTGAAGAAAAGAAAAAAACCCGTTAAAACTGTTTCTTTTGTTTGTTATTTTCATGGTAAGAGAAGACGTTTATATATTTAGGATTCTAATAAGAATTTGTATGCAATATAGTTTAAAAAATCTATTTGCATACTTTTCAGTTCACCGCAGAAAATTAATATGTAAAACGGAAGTAAACCACTTTCCTCTTTTGTAAATCCATCCTATTTAAAACTGCTGTTTCCAAACATTTTTTGGGTACTTTTCCAGCATAGGGGCTTCGCGATTTGTTTAAAAGATTAGCGAAGTTCAGGCTTCAGAAGTGAAATCTGTTGAAATATATATATATACATAGGTAGGGTTTAAATTTAAACATCGTTTATTTATTTTATTTTTTTTGTGACGTGCATGATCAGCAAATTAACAGACGCTCTAGTATTTTTATTATCCATGATTTGAAAGCATGAGTTATGAAAATTCACGATCGCGAGATCAAGGTTTGGAGGTATTCAAAATTAGAAAAGAATCAGTCCATAAAATTATATTGTTCATGAAGCATCGGCTTATGAGATGCCAAGGAAGGTACTGTTAGGTCTAATCAGATTGTTCGAAAGAAAGTATATTATAGGTTTTAAGTGAGAAATGTACTGTATTTGAAAAAGCTATCAAGGAAGTGGTGTAAAATTATCTTTATAGAATTGTATTAAAGTGCATGTGTTGTTATTCCAACGTCTAGTTATTCGTCATCAATAAGCTAACATTATAAACTTCCTATTACTTATTACATATAAACTTCCTATATAGTTATATATATACTAGAGGGCTCTGCCCCCTGCAAGCTACGCTCGCCAACCATCGTTTAGACACCACAGAATCTAACAACACGCTAAACTGATAGGTTTTTAAAATATTAGAGGAGATTGAATTATACTGAAAAAAGCTGTGCAGATCTCCCTGTTAACGGGTTTCCATTCAATTCCCTCTGATTTTAAAAATTTAAGGGCGAATCAGTTGCTGTTAAAACATCCAATGCTTATTTTCGTTTTTGATTAAAGAGGATCAGTTAAACATTTGAAAAGAAGCTAAAATAAAATAAATTAAGTATACAGTGTCTTTGTCTCTCGGTATTTTAAAACAATCTCTATAACAATAGCCTAGGTCACGTGACTATCATCAACAGTTCCAGGCGGACCACTTCGCTTTTTATACTCTAGGTGCCATTTTGGTACTTTAATGTCATCCAGGGACAGGTGATTGTTCGCCAAATATTATTCTATCGCCATCATTTCATCTATATTATAATAGTTCAAGTCATCAACTGCCATAAACAAATACGGTCTGATCCCTTCGCCGTTCATATGAAAGTTTGGCACAGATGTCATATACGTCCCATATTGGCGCGATTTTTTAACGACGCTAATTTGGGGGAAGCATCAACAGCATAAACAACAACATCCGGCTTACGATATCAAGCAAAATAACGATACTTTGGAGCCAGTTAAGTGCCCGTTCCGTATATGACATTGGCGTCAGAAAAAAATCGCGTCAATATGGGACCGTAAGTTTTCCATTTTGATTAAAAAATCAAAAATTGTTTTTCGAATAAAACTACATAAAATTTGCCATGGTTGCAAAGAATTCTTGGTACTGTTACACTAGCAGGATGCAAATCTCGCCAATAGCTTTTTTTCAACTCGCCAGTTAGCATTTTTTTTTTTTTTCGAGTGGTAATATTTGGCCAGATGTCATATACGCACAGCAGGTTTGGCGTGATTTTTTTTTTTTTTTACGAAAATTTGGTGAAAACCTCGTTTTTAAATATCAGTTACATATGCATTTTTGGTATTACTTAGTTATCCCGTCGACCAAAAATCTATCGCCAAACTATAAGATTAAATGCCAATAATGGTTGATCGTAAATATCACATTCACTTGACTTTAAGCAAGTTACACGTGTTTACGTCATCAAGTGATTTTTATTTCGACTTTTTATTTGTATATTTATTAAAGCTATACTAATTTATTTGTTCTTTCGTTATTTAAAATAAAAATTGTGCCAATTTGTATAATTTGGCGATTTATATAATTTGGCGAAATTGGTCGACGGAATAACTAAGTTGTACCGTACTTTTCAATTATTATTTTCTAAAGGAAATGTAAAAAAATAATTAATAATTATAGAACAAAATAATTTATATAATTTATAAAAAGAAATAAAAGTAAATAAACATTTATTATCAAACGAACTATAGCCTGGTTACCATGTCAACCTTTTCTGAAATATGAAGAAAAAAATATCTGTTTGATTAAAATTTGAGTTGCCATCAATAGAAAATTGTATATAAAATTAGAAACAAATTAATATTTCGAAAACTAATTCGAATTTAAAAATTCTAATACCAGTTTTGAGATCTGCGGATCAATGCTGATTTTTGGTGTTAATTTCATCGCAAAATATTCCATATTTTTGGAGAAATCGCTTGAAACATAATCAGTTGTTTAATCAATCGATTCATATATCCGTTTCATAAATTCGTTTCATTAGGATTTTATATATATAGGGTAGATATATCGGCATCAAAAATTCAAAGCAGTGTTAATTATTTAGATATTACTATCGAGATAAAAAATGCAGAGCTATTAACAAGCATATATGACAAATGGAATAGCTTTAATTTTGACACTATAAATATGTTACCTTCCGTTTAAATGTGCGTAATTCAATCTATAGAAACATTTTTGTTAACGGGTTAAACCGGATAAAATGATTGACGTGAAATACTATGGATAAAATTGAAGATCTTTTCATATGTCATATTCAGACATCTGGGAAATTTTTAAAAGGTTTGTTGTATAATTTCGTAAAGTGCAAGACTTATTGCAAATATACAGAGGATTTGTTGATGCGAAAGGATGAAAAAACTGTCAGTCTGACTGTTTTGTGGAGACGTGCACGTTTGATGGAGTTTTGACGATTAGTTGATTTTGTTTTTGATGGTTTTTGTTAACTCAAATGTTTAGTTTATTTTTCCATTTCGTTTTGACAGGTATATGGGGGAGCATTGTGTACATAAAACTAGTTTAACCCCGCTGAGCATGTCACAAGCCATGCCACCTGTCTTCATTGGTTTAAGTTCTTATGTTTTTGGATATTTCACACTGTTTAAAGGATACTGGTTTGTTGTTGTGGGATGACGGGTTTGTTTTTAAGTTAATTTAGTAGTTGTCATTTTGTCCAGTTTAGTTATTTTTATTTTGAAGCTCAGATATTCTGAACGCACAGATGAATTCTTTTGTCAATCATCTGCAAATCATTGCTTAAACAAATGTAATAATTCCTTTTATGAATATTTAAATCTTCTTCAATTTCACATTTGACTCAATTTAAATGTTTGAAATCACACTACCGCACGTTATTCCAAGATTCCTGCTAGCGTAATGGCTATTCAATATTACGCCAGATTGAATTAGTTAAATTTTTTGCTTTCGTCAGTGGACTAGGCATGCCATTTGATGTCTCCTTTTTGTGTGATAGTTTACTTTAAGTAAACTTACGTTAACTAAATACATATAAGAATCGATATCTACCTGTCTCTACCGAGCGGGAAAAAATATCGTTTTTCGAAAATTAATTTCAAAACACATTTATTTTCGCAATTAATTTTCGAAAAATATGTAATTTGATTTTTTTAATGGATATCGATTTATAGAAAATTCAAAGTTGGAAATTAAAAGATACAGTTCATTCCGTGCAGTACTTCTTGAGTTATGCATAAAAATATAACCATATTGCGATCTGTTTTGCAACGATTACAAATGAATTAAAAATTAAGACTGCCAAAATTTAAGCCTTCGTAATTTACTTAACGCATTGATTTCCCATTTTGTATAATAATTTAAAATTTACAGAAAAGCCCAAAATCGTGTGTTCGCATTACAAACTTCAGAGTGCGGTATAATTTTAGTGTGTAGACGACACCCTAAAACAGTTATTGCAGCATACATTTAAAGAAAGCATAATTTCCATCCGAATGTCTACTTCCATTTTTTCTTGAAAAATTTTTTATCATTAAAGTGTTTGAGATGTTCTCTCTTTTATTTATTTATTTACTTATTTTTGGTCCGACTATACTATGTTTTTACTCAAACTGATTTCCCCGAGCACAACACAGGCATCGTAATCAGCTACGTCATTGTCTTGATTTAGCATATTTCTTCAGCATGCTGACTATGCTGATTTAATTTAGAAAAGTGACAAGTTTTCTACATCATGTACGGAAGCCTTTATTTTCTACATTACACGAAATTTCTATGATAAACTTAAAATATTTCTTCTTTTTCATCTATTTATTTTTTAAAGCATTACTCTTTCCCAAAAAGACTATAAAACTGAATATTTGCAATAATATTTGTCATCTTCTTTAATAAAACAAATTCTCATCCTCTGATGCAAAAGAAAGTTCCCTACCACTGAGATAAGATATGCATGAAAACACAATGAGCATTATACATCAAGCTTATATTTTCTATAACTAATTAACTCGTAAATAAAAAAAATATTAATCATAGTAATCGATGTCTTTATTTTCTGATACATTACATGAAATGCTACCAGAAAATGAAAAACATTCTTCTAATCATAATTTTTATTTACTACAAAGCTAATCATTACTCTCTCACATAGAGATTGTAAAACTGAATATCTTCAAGAATATGTATTATCTTCATTAATACAAAACGAATTATTTTCATTTTTGACGCAACAATAAAATTTCACTTTCTCTGAGATATAAAGACGTCGTCTGTTAAATTCTTGAGAATTATTTATGAAGGTTTCATTTGCTATCATTAAGTTGCAAAATGCACACTATAAATAGATGATTTACTCTGTTAAGAGAATAAAAGTTAAAATTCATTGAACTGCTTTAAAAGGGAAATTATGATATTTTTTTCATTAATAAAACGCTAAAATATCACTCTTATGTGAATACTAAGCGTAGTTGAGGACATTGTTAATAGCATAATAAATTACAAAACTGTAAAATAACCATTAAAACAGATGTTAGATTACAGAATGATTAAGGGAAATATATTAGAAATCTACACTGTAAAAAAAAATATTTAACGTTGCCCTATAAAATTAATCGTTTTCATTTTATTGCTGTCTTTATTTTATTAAGTAATTTAAGCGATATAACTGGTGTTACATTAAACTAATACGTAATATTACTGTATTTATATTAATTTATATTACACCATTATATAAGTTAAATTACTCAATAAAATTAGAGGCAGCATGTTGCCACCAAAATTGTGTTGAGCAACGTTATATACTTTTTTTACAGTGTTACAGTATATCAGAGATATAAATTACAGATCATTTCTTTAAAAGACAAATGAAGCTTAAAAATAAAATGCATATTCTGATAAAAAATGATTTATTCCTTTGATTTCCGAAAAATAATCCTTACCAGCGCTCTGAATAAATCATACACTTGTGTAGAATGAGCCTTGAATTTGTAAAGAGTGGTACCAGCAAGAGGTAAAATGTTTAACCATAATCCAGTAATAAGAAATTAAATTTTAAAAATCAAAAAACCCGACTGCGTAAAAAGCGAACTAATTAATTATTTCTCATCAATGTGAAACTATTTTTTATATTACTTACCTATTTTTTTTATTTACTTGTATTGATGACTTTTAAATTGTGTTTAATTGTTATAAACACTGTTTTGATGAGGCTTATATATGTCTATGAAGGTTAGAGTTGCAGTAAAGCTAGAGATCCTACCTACACAACTTCCAGGTTGTGTAATATTTAATCGGAGCTTCTGACTGCAAAATAGTCAATAAAACATCGTCTTCATTTTGAAAGACCTATCCAATTATTTGCCACTCAATAGGGTGCGTAAAAAAAAAATTTCGTCTCTAACGTTATTTTGTATTTTTCGATCGCCATTTTAAATTTATTAAAACAAAACCTATCCTATAACCATTGGATGGTTAAGACGAATCGATAGAGACCTCACTCATTAAAATCCATCCAGCCGTTGGGATGTTTCGAGGGTATAAATAAATCCACATACCCAGATACGCGTGAAACACATAACCCTTCTTGGCAGTCGGGTAAAAAGTTGAACCTTTGGCTACAGTTCTAATCAGCCTGATCTGTCTACTGTAAGTGGAACTGTTCACACGGTACCAGAACTCGATACGAGATTTGAACCTAAAACATCCTGAATTGTAGACAACATTCCAACCACAGCAGAGATAGACACACATCATCCTTCTGTAGTGTAGCCTTTTGTGAAAGTCTAGAAATATTTGATCTTATTCGCTGCTGCATATTGTTATAGAATGGGACAAGTTACTCAAGAGTTCAACCATGTTTCCATACTTTTCCTTCTTCTTACACTGTCAAATAATAAACCTAAAACGATTTTTTTAACTTTCTGCAAACGTTTACATCTAGTGCATGTGATCAAAATCTGAAAATGGATGTTCTTTTTTTTTTTTCATTCTGTCTTCTTAGAATTAAGAGTAAGTAGAACATTTAGTACTGTTCTAATATACAGGATTTTGTAAAATAGAGAAAACGGCCTTGGCGAAAGAAGGAAATTCTGCAACATACAATGGGTGGCCAAATTATTAGTTACAAGTCTAAAATTTACAGTGTGATGAACTTAAGGCTATATATTTTTGTTTACTGGTAGATTGTTAAGCTATTTTAGGCATATTTGGATAGAATGCATACGGTTTAAAAATAAAAACAAACTTTCGTTCATAAAATAGAAATTTATTATGAAAAAACTTAGCGTAAGTGTCTCAAGACAATATCCTCAATATTTTGTCGAACCATGCATTAGCATCGATAACGGCCTCTACTGTTTTTAGCATACTTTGTATACATTCTTTTTAGGTTTTCTATCGTTCTTCATCATGGTGCCAGATCTTAAATAAAACTTCTGTCACGTTTCTTTTGATCCATGTTGTAAAGACCGCCTGTACCGCTTCCACTGATGAGCGAACACACCATGACCTTAAGTGAGTGCTTGACTGTCTTTACAATACTGTCCAGTTGACATTTTTCGATTTTTCTGTATCGAACAAAGGAAGATTTGTCTCTCGTTATTTCAATGTGAAAGTCGTAGGAGAAACAAACCTGAAAACTTTCACAATTATGTTTTTGGTAAGGGGTATTGTGAAGAATTGAAATATGTATAGTACGCAGAACACAAAAATGAAAAACTACATTTTCAATTCAATTGAAAATTCACATTTTCCCGGTCTTCAGCGGTCATGTGTCGATGTTGTTTGGTTCAAGACATCAATTTCATAGCTGAAATCAGTTTGAGTTTTTTTGCTGGTATGCGATATTCAAACCTTAATTCTGCAACACGGCGCTTTGTTGTTCTAGTAGAAACAGAAATGCCAGCTTTATTTATAATTCTTGTCAATGCCAATGTCAATGTCTTTTGTGCACTTTCATCTGTTTCCAAGACAAATGAAATGGATTTTTAGTTTATCCCAAGGCATAATGAAACGTCGGCACTCACAATTTCTATACCTCTCGCTCCCTATGAGAACGATTTTATCAAGTTTAGAATTATTCTGCTGACTGTCAAAGCAGATGTATGTATAAGAATAGCAATCTGTCTTTGTGAATAATGGGAATGCTTCAACAATGCAGTGATGTCTGAAATTACCACCGAAAACAAATATTTACTTTGCTCTATTTCTAACAACTGTTTCTAAAGTCTGACACTACAGAAAATAGAGAATTACGATATTTAGAATCCACAAGGCACTAATTATCAGAAATTTGAACAGAATTCACCATAAAAATATCGAAAACCATGTCTTTCCATAATATCCCCAATGCGCGTTTACACTAACACATACTTATCCAGTTAATAATATACCTGTTAAAATTCAACTGTCAGTTACGTCAGTACTGAAACATGAAGCCGGCATTGCCAGCATTTAAATCCAAAGACATGTGGAGAAAACTTCTTCAAATGTAAGCCAGTTTTTAAGTGTAGAATTTAAAAAAGTAAGAGAAATTGCAGTGCAACTAATAATTTGGCCACCCACTGTATTTCCAAACAACCTATTCACTGATTCACATACACAAGCAATTTTTTCAGTATTTATACAATTTATTTATTATAAAATTTATCTTTTTTACATACAAACAGTAATAATTTGTATCTAAATAACAATAATAATATTATATATATATACAGGATGTCCCAGAATTATTGGGACAAACTTTAAGGGGAGGTAGGGGATATCACAATGATTCAGACTTGCATAGAAACCCATGGTCGGAAACACTTTCCTGGAGCGGTAGTGATGACACAAAACACAAGAAAGGGAGGACACGAACAGGGGAAGAAAACATGTTTATTATTCTTAATGCTACAAAAATGCTGAGACAATGCTGGAAAGAGCTGAGGAACTTGTTGCACGCATCGTGACAGCTGCTGGGGAAGCCCGGGACACTCCCGATATTTTTGAGGACATTAGATCTTCCATGCGTAGGAGAAGCTCTTCCATGCATCAGGGCCCGGGGTCGTAATTTCGAACACATACTTTGATGACGATCGTTGTCTCTTTAATGTTCTTTTTTCTTAGTTTTTTGTTGTACTAAAGATAATAAACAAATTTTCTCCTCATATTCGTATCCTGTCTTACTTGTGTTTTGTGTCGTCACAACCGCGCCAGGAAAGCGTTTCCGACCATGGTTTGCTATGGAAATCTGAAATTTGTGATGCCCCCTACCTCATTTTAAAGATTGTTCCAATAATTCTGGGACACCCTGTATATACATATAAACAAACATAAATGTTCATTATGTTTGTTTTCTTAGCCGTTTATATCAATTAATAACAAATCTTACTTTCACAAGCAGAATTGCACCAAGTTTTATAAAATAATACCAAGGTTCATATAGTGGTAAGGTACCGAACATTTTATTCCTACCATAACATTAGATTGTCCCGTTTCGCTTTCCTACTCCAAGATTTCGAGGCTAATTTTCACAACTATTCAAAAACCGTCATTTAGGCGCATAACATCTAGTATATATAAAATCCGTCATGACGCAATCTCTACAAATCTTTTGTTTCCCGAATCAGATGAAAGGGCGGTGGTCACCTACTACAAAATACTACTATAAGTTACTACTATAAGTTACCACTATATGTTATCACTGTCAGTTACAACAAAATATTTATAAAATGCAAAATCAAATATTTCTCTATTTTTCTAGTACCGTGAAATGTTTATTTAATTAATTTACAAATTGCATTGAACGAAATTTTGGGAAATGGTTTCAAATTGGGAAAATTGAAATAAAAAACACGTTAAAAAACCACACAAATATAAAATAAATAACAAAAGAAGCAAAAAAAAAATTAACTAATTAGTTAATTAAGACATAATTAGTTTTCGTTACCAAAATATTGCTCCAAACATAAAAAATGAAGAATGGGGAAAATATACTTGAGACATTTTTTATTTATACAAATTATTGTCTGATTGAAATGTTTTTATGTGTTATTATCAAAAGTTTTGATTATTTATTTGCGAGAAAAGAAAAACGTTATTCAAGAGAAAACATTTAAAAAAAGGTAATATATCTTCTAGCTTAATATTTTGTTTTGTCATTTATTTCAAGCTTTAAGTCTATAATAAATCGCTACATAAAAAGGAACTAGTTCATAGTTTTAAAATAATAATGTAAAAAATGTTGAATTATTTTCAATTAAATGAAGAAAAGACATTATTTTTCATTTAAAGAATAATTTTAACTATGTAAATAGGAACAAAAAGAAAATTATTTCTAATTTTTCTTTCAACAAATATAAGATAAACAGTTTTAAAAAGTTTTCTTCAAGATGTGCAATTTTATACTTTTCTTACCTCAAGTTTTTCTTCATCTCAAGTACTTTCTGTAAAAAGAAATATACATATAATATATATATACATACTTTAATATTATATTTATCTTCATTTGAAAAGAAAATAAAGTCAACACGATAGTTTGCGTGTGAATTTTGGTATATTTTTACTGAAATTAATAACACAAATTAGAAATAAGTAAGTTAATTCTTACTGATTATCAATGTATGTTTAGATTTATATTTACAAAAAAACTGTTTGGCACTTCGCAGTAATGAATTTTCTCTCGAAACACTTTTTTAAAATTTATAAAGTTCATTCATACGCATAATTTGTCTGCAATCACCACGCTTAAATAAAAAAGAAAAGTGCCCAGCGAAACTGATGGCATTGAGCTCACAGGCTATTCACGCTAATTGTATATTATACTCTTATGTTAAAGAATAATGCCCCTCAAAAAAATAAGTGAAGGGGAATTAGCCCCCGTTTCCCCCTTTATACTTAACCAGTGAACCTCCAAATCTAATCAGGGAAGCTCCTTATCACAATAAACCAGTATACCAAATTTGGAGCAAATCGAATAATCCTGCAAAAAAAAAACATTTATCTAAATTAAGGGGGTGGACTAGCCCTCCTTTATCCTTAACCAATGAATCGCCAAAACGAATCAGGGAAGCTCCTTAACATTATAAACCGGTGTACCAAATTTGGAGCAAAGCGAATAATTCTGCATGAAAAACCCGTTTATATAAATTAAGGGGGGTGGACTAGCCCCCCTTGCCCCTTTATCTTTAACCAATGAACCCCCGAAACTAATCAGGGAAGTTCCTTAACATAATAAACCGGCATACCAACTTCTGAGCAAATCGAACCGATTTGCTCCGACTGCATGAAAAACCAATTTATCTAAATTAAGAGGGGCGGGCTAACCTCTTTTCCCCCCTTTATACTTAACCAATGAACCCCCAAAACTAATCAGGAAGTTCCTTAACATAATAAACCGGTATACCAAATTCGGAGCAAATCGAATGATTCTGCATGAAAAACCCATTTATCTGAATTAAAGGGGTGGACTAACCCCCCTTTTCCCTCTTTATCCTTAACCAATGAACCCCCAAAACTAATAAGGGAAGTTCCTTAACATAATAAACCGATATACCAAATTCGGAGCAAATCGAATAATTCTGCATGAAAAAACCCATTTATCTGGATTAAGGGGGGTGGACTAACCCCGTTTCCCCCCACCTTTATCCTTAACCAATGAACTCCCAAAACTAATCAGGGAAGCGCCTTATCACAATGAACATAGGAAAAAATTTTGAAGCAAATCGGATGTTTCTATCAAGAGTTATCGCGTTACGTACATACATACGTACGTACGTGCATACATACATACAGAACGGGCGGGCACATTAGCTCTCAGGCTTTGATAGCATCTGAGCTAAAAAAGGGAAAAAACAAAAAAATTAAAATCGTTAAAATTAATACAAACAAGCATACTTTTCAATGAATTTATTAGAATCGTAAATAATAATCGACTATAAATTTAGGCAAAGTTTCACGATTGAACCGAAATACATACCAACTTAAAAGAATAAGTAAAATACACACTAAATGAAATAAAAGAAAAAAGAAAGTTGCTTTCCTATTGGCTGAAATCTGCATGTGACGGAAAGAATTTGTTTTTTACTTCACTGTTTGCATGAATTTTCTTTCACAGTATCGATTCTTGAATTCGATTTCAAAGCATTGGTGCTTGAAAACTTACAGCATAAAGTGCAGGAAAAATCACTGTATTTTACAACTAAAGGTGCTGCCACACCGGCTGCCGACACAGTTCTTGTGAAATTTGCAAACTGCTGTCTTAAAGAGTGCTGTAAAAATTCTCAAGTCTGGGGGAAACTGAGTTCCTATTGGCTGCGTGTTGCACGTGACGGAAAGAATTTGATTTTTACTTCATTTGTTGCTTGAAGTTGTTTCAGAGCATCGGTGCTTGAATTCAAATTCACAGTATCGGTGCTTGAAAAGTTAGGAAAGTGTAGGAAAAATCACATTTTTTACAATGAACCTGGGGATCAGAAACATCATTTATTCTTATTGCAGCCATTTTGAATTCCAGAAGTTGTAAGAAATTAATTTGGAGAACTGTTTTCCAAGCACAAAATTAAAAATTTCCACCAAAACTCATTTCTTGATTTAAAAAGTTTAAAAATATGTTCTTTAACTACAACATGTACCTTTATTTGCGATCTGAGTAGTAAATAATATATAAGATGTATCAATCATCCAATTTTAATTCTTAATACAGCTCATTTTGCACGAAATCACCCCGTATTACGTGCTTAGGGCTTCATAATTAACTCCTTAAGTACCATTATGTACCTGCGTACGTCATGAAATCGTCTATTACAATACCAGGATGTATATGCGGACGTCCTCATTTTAAGTCCAGAGTGCAATGTTTTAAGCATATGTTTTTTCCGTAGCTAATTGCTATTGTGATTGGTTCTGTATGGTTTTTATATCATATTTATACATAGCTGATTTTTTTTTATTTTTACATTTCCGCGCTTTTTTGTAATGTAACAATAATTCGAAAACGATCTTGACACATGTAATACTTGTTTATTTCGAATGATATTTCTGTTTGTATAACATAAATAAATATTTATTTCATTTCCTCACATTACATGTAATTAAATAATTCACATGTCATTAAAAATAATGACATAAACTTCTTTTTGACGAAATTTAATACATCTGGTATTCAGCCTACTATCACTCAAATGAAGCTGGCAATGAAGGGGTTAATTCACTTGTAATAAGTTTCTTAGCCCTAAGTACAATGCTCGATTATTTTTCTTCTTCCTTTTTATCTTAGTTGAAAATATCCAATGAAAATGGATGAAAAACCAGCCAATTCGCATAATGATTTTTTGTAGTTCAACATACAATAAAGTGAATATTTATTACGATTATTTATCAATAAGTTTTCACCCTCACATAGAAATAATTGAGTAAAATTTATGAAATTGCTACAATGTATTAATCCTTCCCTTTTCTATATAGTCACCGTGCACGGCAACACATTTCTGCAAACGGTATTTCAAAAAGAGGGGGAGTATGTATTCCAGGATTCGCGATAATAGATCCAAAAGGGGGGGGGGTTATAACTTTGGCTGACCCCCACATGTGACATATTGTTGGAAAGGCCTGTGTCCACTTATTCATGTTAACCACCTCCCGAGTCCGTTCCCCCAAATTTGCCCTCTGGGCGGGAGCATGAAGGGTGTCTGTAAAATTTAGAAAATTGCCACCCCGGAGGGCAAATTGGAGAGAGAGGCTCAGGATATGCATAACATGAATAAGTGGTCACAGGCGTTTCCTACAATACTGTCACATCTGGGGATCGGTAAAAGTTAGAAAAATGCCATCCCCCCTTTGCGTCTACTACCGCGCCCCTTGGAATATATCCTCCCCCCTCTTTTTGAAATACCGTTTTCAGAAATGTGTTACTGTGCACGGTGACTATATAGAAAAGGACTAATAAAATGTAGCAATTTCATAAATTTTACTCAATTATTTCTATGTGAGGGCAAAAACTTATTGATACCCCCTCGTATTTTCTTTCTTCATTTTTCTGATATAAAAAAGATGTTTGACAATTTATATTACTTTAGAAAGTAATGTTTACAAAACATTTTTGGTCAAAGTTAAGTGATAATCCTGATATGTCTGCAAATATTTCAAATAGTGATTTGTATGATGAAACAAATACATCAACAATGTTAAAACTTCTCCCGAACTTGTGAGCCTTCTACTCCAAACTTTGTTTCATGCATTACACCTGAACAAGAATAACCTTTTCCTAATATAAAACTGGTCTAAAGCAGAAGGCCGTAAATCAAGGAAATTTAGAATCCACACTGACACTCCTAAAATGAACGAAAGAAACGGAAGCACAAGTATTCAGGACCTGACTAATGCAGGGGCATACGGGACCATTGCCCCCTTCCCCCCCCCCATTTGAGTAAGTTCCCCATAGGAATGATCCGGATTTTGTTCTTTTTGCCAAACGGTTTAAAAATGTCCATAAGTGACAAAAATTCTTTTTAACAAATATTTTTTAAAAGATTTATTGAATGCAGCTCTCTGCTTCTTATTCCCCATGGCCTCTCCTCGCCGCACAAAAAAAAAAAAAAAAAAAAAGAACAAGCTCCATTACCAGAAAACTAACGATTATAATTTTATTATATAAACTTAATAACCCATTTTTTCAAGATAAGTTCATTATTGACATTTCTCTCTTAAGGAGGCAGTTAAAGCAATTTATAATGACCAAATAGAGGCATTTTTTTCTTTTAGACATGTTATGACTATATATGATGGAGACTTGAAATTTTGGATTCTTATAGCTGAATACCCCACATCAAACGACAAATCATAAAATTTTGAAAAAACCTTATATTTACCCCCTGGGCTCTAACTTGTGTATTTTAAGTTTTTTTTTTCTACCCGAGCCCCTAATTAAGTTGAAGACTTGAAATTTTGGATACTTATAGCTGAACACCTCACATCAAAAGACATATAATAAAATTTTGAAAAAGTCTTATACTTTTTACCCTTCTGTGCTCTAACTTCTGTATTTTTAGCAATTATTCTAACCTCCACACTTTTCACCAGAGGTGCACTTTTCTAACATTTGCCGATACTCCTTTAACCACTCTTTCATATTATGCATCATAACCATACATATTTTGTTCCAATTTTTACCGCCAGGGGGCGCGTACCTGTCTCCGGTGCTATGGGCCCGATCCCCACGACTAATATATCTACGGATAGTTTGTAAAACGGAGTTTCGTTCGTATAGAGGTTCGTTTAGAATAGAGTGAGCCCCTGGCTGCAAAATGTGGAACTAACAGATTTCGCAAAAGAATAACGTGTTTTGAAATGAATATTAAACGAAACCATCTGTGCGATCTGTGATCACACTTACCCACTTGTTTCTACTAGTTTTCCACTGGTAATTTTCTGAAAGTTATGACCATCTTTCTTGTAATAGCCTGTATACAAATCTGAATAGTACCTGGAACAAAATTTATTTATATATAAAATAGGTATGAAGTTTAATATTAGTCACTTAAGCATAATTCACGAACAGTTTTTATGGATTTATATAAAGTGGGCCTGTAGTATGACCAGCCGCCCTTGGCGACCAGTATGGTCTTCCTTAAATGCATGCTAAGCATTGTATCATGTTACTTTTACTCAAAATTTATTTTACTTGCTCGATCCCCCACCAAATTGGAAGTTTCTGATGCAGAAATCATGAACTCGGTATTTTTATGTTAGGCGGGCGCAGGTGGCAAATAGCCAAACATTGTTTCTGCCGTATTTTTTCGCATTTCATTAATTTCATTTAAAATATAATACTTTCACTCGTTTTATTTAAAATACATAACTTTAATTGAAAAACTGAAATATATAGGGGAACAGATGTTATATATTCCCGCAGCCACCATCTTGGATTTCTCGGCGATGTTTTGTTGGCGTTTATCGATAAGGCAACCCCATTAAGCCTAACATGCGCATAATTATGCTTGGTGACATTTACTTGGCGGAAAAGGGGTTTTCACGCAAAGGAAAAATCTAAGATGGCGGCTGCGGGAATATATAACATCTGTTCCTATTTAAATTTTATGACTCTCAATTATTTTTTTTTAAATAAAGAAAAGAAAAGAAAAAGAAAAGTAATAAACAATACCATAAACAATGACATTTAATTTAAACATCAAAGCTTTGTTTTAATTTACCACGCGAAAAATTGTTTATGACAGTCACATGAAATGGACTGTTATAATACTGATGACAAGATGGCGATGAAATAATATTTGGCGATTTATCACCTGCGCCCAGCTAACAATAAACTACCAAATTGGCCGCCTGGCATGTAAAAAGCGAAGCGGTCAACCCGGAACTGTTGATAACAGTCACATGACTTAGGCTATTATTATAGAGATGCTTGTCTCGGGGTCTTAAATAGTCTAAGTGTAAATATGCAGTTTGAATGGCCACGACCAAACTAGATTCTCATCTAGTTTGGCCGTGGAATGGCCATAAAGAAGGGAGAATTCATATAAAGTCATGCGCTTCTGGTTATTGTGAAAACTTCATTTAAAAAACCCGCATGTACTGTAGATTCTACTGGTAATGCAAGTCTTCCAATTGGATAAATAAACAACACGATTTAAAAGAAGATTTTCATTTTAAAAATTAGAGGGAAAAATATTTGGCAGTTTTACATTGCAAAAATAATTCATACTGTGCAAGTTCGATATAGTGTTAAGTATCTAAAATGAATTACACAATCAATTGAGATCGATTATGATAAAGATTTCATTTATGAAACTAAAACATAAATAAATTTTACAAATTGACTGCATAAGACTGCCAGAAATTCAAACCTTCATTTCCTGCATCTTTTATTTTTCAATATGCTTTCCAAATCGTTGTATAGAATAGCCCACGAAAAGTATTTATATGTTATGTATACAGTTTAACGATAGAACTTCAGGAATAAGTTTAAGTTTAAACAGCTGTATTTTGGTAAAATAGTACTTTTAGGTAGCTTTCATTACAAAAAGCTACCTATTGCAGCCGTTCGGGGGAAAACGATTCCGAAAAATTTTGGCATATTTTAACCGATCATGACCCCTAGACCCTGAAACCACCCTCCGTTTAAAATTGATATATATATATATGATCTTTGTCATACTGTAACTCTCGCATTTATGAACCGAATTGGATAAAATTTCGTATGTACCTCGATCGAGTTCGTTGGCCAGCTGCATCCGCCATCTTGTTTTAAAATGGCGGCAATTTAAAAAAATTTTAAAAATTTAAAATTTAAAATGAGGCACAAAAAATTAGACAAGATTTTTTTTTATGTGTTTGGGTTTGATACAAAGATTCTGGAGCATTTTTAGTTTCGTCTATATCTTAAAAAATGGCTGAGTTATAGCGCTTTGAATTCCTAGCATGGCTGATCTTTTGAAACGATCTGATTTTTGTCACGTGATAATACACCTATTTAGGAACCGATTTGGATGTGACAAGGAATGTGCATAGTACATAGCAATGTCTCGACTGAGTTCGTTGGTCAGCCTCATCCGCCATCTTGTTTCAAAATGGCGGTCATTTAAATTTAAAAAAAAATTAAATTTAAAATGAGGCACAAAAAATTAGACATTGAAAAATATTTTTTTCTTGTGTGTTTGGACTTGATACAAAGATTCTGGAGCATTTTTAGTTTCGTCTATATCTTAAAAAGTGGCTGAGTTATAGCGCTTTGAATTCCTAGCATGGCTGACCTTTTGAAACGATCTGATTTTTGTCACGTGATAATACACCTATTTAGGAACCGATTTGGATGTGACAAGGAATGTGCATAGTACATAGCAATGTCTCGACCGAGTTCGTTGGTCAGCCTCATCCGCCATCTTGTTTCAAAATGGCGGTCATTTAAATTTAAAAAAAATTAAATTTAAAATGAGGCACAAAAAATTAGACATTGAAAAATATTTTTTTCTTGTGTGTTTGGACTTGATACAAAGATTCTGGAGCATTTTTAGTTTCGTCTATATATTAAAAAATGACTGAGATATAGCACTTTGAATTTCTAGCATGCCTGACATTTTGAAACGATCTGATTTTTGTCATGCAGTAATATGCGTTTTTATGAACCGATTTGGATGTGATAAGGCATGTGCATAGTGCATAGCAATGTCTCGACCGAGTTCGTTGGCCAACTTCATACGTCATCTTGTTTCAAAATGTCGGCCGTTTAAAATTAAAAAAAAAAGTTTAAAACTTAAAATGAAGTACAGAAAAATTATAAATCGAAAAATATTTTTTTCTTATGTGTTCGAGCTTGATACGAAGATTCCGGAACAGTTTTTGTTTCGTCTATATCTTAAAAGACGGTTGAGTTATAGCACTTTGAAATTTTAGTGTGGCTGACATTTTGAAACGATCTGATTTTTGTCACGCGATAACACGCGTATTTATGAACCGATTAGTATGTGACAAGGCATGTGCATAGCACATAGCAATCCCTCGGCCGAGTTCGTTTGCCAACTTCATCTGACATCTTGTTTCAAAATGGCGGTCAATTAAATATAAAAAAAAAAACATTTTAATTTAAAATGAGGTACAGAAATTTAGAAATTGAAAAAGGTTTTTTTCTTATGTGTTTCAGCTTGTTACAAAGATTCCGGATCATTTTTTGTTTTGCCTTTATCTAAAAAAAAAGGCCGAGATATAGCAGTTTGAATTTCGAATGTGTGTGACATTTTGAAAAATCTGATTTTTTGCCTGGAAAAGCACTCGTATATATCAACCGAATTAGATATGAGTGAGTATGTGCACAGGAATTACTAAGGTCTCGACCAAGTTCATTGGTGAGCTTTGTTGCACCCATTAAGTTGTTTTAAAATGGCGGGCTATCACCGATAATTCGGGTTAATATAATTATTAATATAATTCGTAATATCACCGAATTTGGCGACAAAATATAAATCACTATAATAAAACCAGCTTTGATAATGCTGACTAATTTCGCGAAATTCTCATTCATATTCAATATTGACAGAAATTAGTATTTAATATTTTATAATCGGGTTCCACTAATTTGAGCTCCGTGTGTTTGAATAATATAAGCTGGCTTTTAAAAAATAAGGAATATGAAAGCTACCTCTTCCTCCCGGCACTAGCCGGAAGGACTTTTTATATTTGGAAAATAGTTTTCAAAAATGCAAAAATAAATGCATTTTCTAACGTATCTATCAAAGTATGAGTTACCGACGAATGATAATGATTGCTTGTTTTATAAAATTGTAATGTAAGTTTAAATTCAGTGTAAATTCGTAGTTTTCTGATTCAATGTAAATTCAAAGTTTTAAAGCGTGGTACTACAACTACCGGCCCTTACATTAGATTTTTAGGTAGCTTTCATTACAAAAATCTACCTATTGCAGCCGTTCGGAGGAAAGCGATTTCAAAAAAATTTTGGTATATCTTCATCGATCATGACCCCCAGACCCCGAAACCACCCTCCGTTCAAAATTTATATATATATAAATATATATATATATATATATATATATATATATATATATGACCTTTGTCACACTGTAACTCTCGTATTTATGAACCGATTTGGATGTAATTCGGTGTGTACATAGTAGGGGAGATGGGGGCACATGTGAACACGGGGCACATGTGAACATCGCAGTTTTTCGATAGTTACTATAAGCTTTTTTATTTGAAAAAAATTACTAAAGATGATAGCATCTGTAGACATATGGTAAAAATTTTTTGAAGCTCTATGACATTTTGTTTGTCCTCTGTAGCCAAAACACTGTTTTTAGATCTCAAATGTAAAATCATTGCTCCAAGTTCATAAGCGAATAATTTTATTTATTTATTCATTTATTTGAATTTGAGTGTTTTACCATATACTATGAATACTAATAAACATTTTTGATAAAATTCTTTTTCTTCTAAAATTGAGAAATGTTAATTATTCATCAATTTAACAGAAGCAGCAATGTGGGGCACTTGTGAACAGGCCAGTTGGGGCAGATATGAACACTTCATAAGTACCCCAATAATCATTCTGTGATTCTGTTTCTTTCAGTTAACTTAATGAGAGATAATGTCAGTTCCATTATCTACAATTTTCCTGAAATTGAAGATATTTTCCTCTCACAAAGTTGATTTTGTATTGAAACTTACACAAACACATCTTTCAGCAAATACATAAAGAACAACAGGCTCGTCTACGTTCAATTGTACTTTAAATAAATTTAATGTTTTCTAAAATGCAATAAGTGTTATATATTATTTTACTAAACGGTTTACAGCAATATTTTTTATGCATTGTTAATACAAAAGTATTACTTTGAACAACTTTGCAAATTTTTCTTTTACATTTGTTCTAACCTTGCAATGATGGCTTACTGCCATCTCTAAAACATTTATGTATATGATGCTTTGAATGGAGATAGATACCAGTAATATTTTAAGAAAGTGCAATTTTTAAACTGATAACTACCGTAAAATCCCGATTGTACCCCCCCCCCCTCTTTCAAAAGCAAAAGAAGTTGGGGGGGGGGTTATAGTCGAGATTTTTTTTAATTATTAAAAAACCCTTCTTTATCTATAATTTACAAGAAAATAAGGCAAATACAGGAGTGAGAATCTTTCGTATTTCAGCAGATTTCCGATAAATAGTATGTAAATGCCCCCTCCCTAAAATTTCCCCGAAACAAAAACCCTTAAACAAAATTTAAAAATTTTAATTTCTTTCTTTAAATTGCTTCTTTATTTTTTTATTTTATTGCAACAATACTTAATGAATCATCTAAGACTCTCCCCACCAAATCTACTTATTTTCATTTTATAATCTTTTGCTTAAACATATCATTCAGAAACTAGAGAAATATACATATATATTTTTCTTTATGGTGAATTTAAAAGGTAATATAACTAATGATTACTATGACAAATGAATAAAGGAATAAAAAGCACATTAAAGGATATTTTTCCCTTGTGTTCACATGTGCCCCACGTGTGTTCACAACTACCCCGCTGATGGGGCACATGTGAACAATTTTTTGACTTTATAAAACTATTAAAAAATGTAAGAAGAACTATAGAGGTGATTTTGAAAAAAATACCATGTGCAAAAGAAAGTTCTGTTTACTATATTAAGTAGTTTTTGTTTATCGAAATTAATCCAGTTATGAGAAAAAGCTATATTTATGCGAACAGTTCACATGTGCCCCCATCTCCCCTACATACCAATGTCTCGATCGAGTTCGTTGGCCAGCTTCATCCGCTATTTTGTTTCAAAATGGCGGCCATTTAAATTTTTTTTAAAAATTTAAAATTTGAAAAGTGGTACCAAAAAATTGAAAATGGAAAAAGAATTTCTTCTTATGTATATCACCTTTATACAAAGATTCCGGAGCAGTTTTTGTTTCGTCTCTATCTTAAAAAATGGCTGAGTTATAGCATTTTAGGTAGCTTTCATAACAAAAAGCTACCAGCAGTTCGGAGGAAAATGATTCCGAAAACTTTTGGTATATTTTCACCGATCATGACCCCTAGACTCCGAAACCAACCTCCGTTCAAAATTGATATATATATATATATATATCTGATATTTGTCATACTGTAACTCTCGTATTTATGAACCGATTTGGATAAAATTTCGTGTGTACATAGTACATACCAATGTCTCAACCGAGTTCGTTGGCCAGCTTCATCCGAAATCTTGTTTCAAAATGTCGGACATTTAAAATTTAAAAAAATAAATAAAATTTAAAATGAGGCACAAAAAAATTAGACATTGAAAAATATTTTTTTTCTTATGTGTTTGGGCTTCATACAAAGATTCTGGAGCATTTTTAGTTTTGTCTATATCTTAAAAAATGGCTGAGTTATAGCACTTTGAATTTCTAGCATGACTGACATTTTGAAACGATCTGATTTTTGTCGCGCGATAATACACGTATTTATGAACCGATTTGGATATAACAAGGAATGTGCATAGTACATTGCAATGTCTCAACCGAGTTCGTTGGCCAGCCTCATCCGCCATCTTGTTTCAAAATGGCGGCCATTAAAAAATTTTTTAAAAATTTAAAATTTAAAATGAGGCACAAACAAATTAGACATTGAAAAGTATTTTTTTCTTATGTGTTTTTGCTTGATACAAAGATTCTGGAGCATTTTTAGTTTCGTCTATATCTTAAAAAATGGCTGAGTTATAGCAATTTGAATTTCTAGCGTGGCTGACACTTTGAAACGATCTGATTTTTGTCACACGATAATACACGTATTTATGAACCGATTTGGATGTGACAAGGAATGTGCATAGTACATAGCAATGTCTCGACCGAGTTCGTTGGCCAACTTCATCCGCCATCTTGTTTCAAAATGGCGTCCATTTAAAAAATTAAAAAAAATTAAAAAATTTATAATGAAGTACAAAAAAAATTATAAATCGAAAAAGATTTTTTTCTTATGTGTTTGAGCTTGATACGAAGATTCCGGAGCATTTTTTGTTTCGTCTGTATCTTAAAAGACGGTTGAGTTATAGCACTTTGAAATTTTATTGTGGCTGATATTTTGAAACGATCTCATTTTTGTCACGCGATAATACACATATTTATGAACGGATTTGGATATAACTTGGTGTGTACATAGTACATACCAATGTCTCGACCGAGTACGTTGACCAAGATCATGCGCCATCTTGTTTCAAAATCGCGGCCATTAATTTTTTTTAATTTAAAATTAAAATGAGGTACAAAAACATTAGAAATTGAAAAAGATGTTTTTCTTATGTGTTTGACCTTGATACAAAGATTTCGGAGAATTTTTCGTTTCGTCTATATCTTAAAAAATGGCTGAGTTATAGCACTTTGAATTTCTAGCATGGATGACATTTTGAAACGATCTGAGATTCGTCCCGCGATAACACACGTATTTATGAACCGATTAGGATGTGACAAAGCATGTGCATAGTACATAGCAATATCTCGGCTGAGTTCGTTTGCTAACTTCATACGCCATCTTGTTTCAAAATGGCGGACATTTAAAAATTTAAAAAAAAATTAATTTAAAATGAAGTACAAAAAAATTAGAAATTGAAAAAGAATTTTTTCTTATGTGTTTCAGCTTGTTACAAAGATTCCGGATCATTTTTTATTTTGCCTTTATCTAAAAAAGTCCTTCCGGCCAGTGCCGGGAGGAAGGGGTAGCTTTCATATTCCTTATTTTAAAAAAGCCAACTTATATTATACAAACACACGAAGCTCAATTTAGTGGAAACTGAATATAGGAGATTCAATACTAATTTTTATCAATGCTAAATCATTATGAATGAGAATTTCGCGAAATTAGTCAGCTTTATCCAAGCTGCTTTTATTTAAGGTAACTCATATTTGGCTGCCAAATTTGGCGATTTCTTAAAGTGCCTGCCATTTTAAGACAACATGGTGGATTAGGCTTACCAGTGAACTTGGTCGAGACCTTAGTAATTGCTGTGCACATGCTCACTCACATCTGAATCGGTTGATATATACCAGTGCTGTCGCAGGCAAAAAATCAGATTTTTCAAAATGTCACCTACATTAGAAATTGAAACTGCTATATCTGAGCCATTTTTTAAGATAAAGACAAACAAAAAATGCTCCTGAATCCTTATATCAAGGTCAAATACTTAAGAAAGAAACCTTTTTCAATTTCTAATTTTTTTGCACCTCACTTTAAATATATATATATTTTAATTTAATGGCCGCCATTTTGAAACAAGATGGCTGATGAAGCTGGCCAGCGAACTTGGTCGAGATATTGATGTATACTATCCACATGCCTTCTTACATCGAAATAGGCGAATACGTGTGTTATCGCGTGACAAATGCAAGATCGTTTCAAAGTGTTAGCTATGCTAGAAATTCAAAGTGCTATAATTCAACCATTTTTTAAGATATAAACAAAAGAACAAATTTTCAGAAACAAAAACTGCTCCAGAATCTTTGTATCAAGGCCAAACACATAAAAAAATCATTTTCATTTTCCAATTTTTTAATACCTTAAATTAATTTTTTTTAAATGGCAACCCTTTTGAAACAAGATGGCTAATGAAGCTGGCCAACGAACTCGATCGAGACATTGGTTTGTACTATGTACAGAGACAGACCAAGTTACATCCAAATCGGTTCATAAATACGCCTGTTATCGCATGACAAAAATCATGTCGTTTTAAAATGTCAGCCACAATAGAAATTCAAAATGCTATAAATCAGCCATTTTTTTAGATATAGACGAAACAAAACCTGTTCCGGAATCTTTGTATTAAGGTAAAAGACATAAAAAGAATCATTTTCATTTTCTAATTTTTTGGTATCTCATTTTAAATTTTAATTTTTTAAAAATTTTTTAAATGGCCGCCATGTTGAAACTAGATGGCGGATGAAGCTGGCCAACGAATTCGGTCGAAACATTTGTATGTACTATGTACACGCCAAGGTTCATCCAAATCGGTTCATAAATACGCCTGCTATCACGTGACAAATATCAGGACGTTTCCAAATATCAGCCACGCTAGAAATTCAAAATGCTATAACTCAGCCATTTTTTAAGATATAGACGAAACAAAAACTGCTCCCGAATCTTTTTATCAACGTCAAACACATACGAAAAAAATATTTTTTCAATTTTCAGTTTTTTGGTACCACATTTCAAATTTAAATTTTTCTTAAAAATTTAAATGACCGCCATTTTTAAACAAGATGGCAGATGAAACTGGCCAACGAACTCGGTCGAGACATTGGTATGCACTATGTATAAACGAAGTTACATCCAAATCGGTTCATAAATACGACTTTTATCGCGTGACAAAATTCAGGATGTTTCAAAATGTCAGCCATGCTAGAAATTCAAAATGCTATAACTCAGCCATTTTTTAAGATATAGACGAAACAAAAACTGCTCCGGAGTCTTTGTATAAAGGTCAAATACATAAGAAAAAATATTTTTCCATTTTCAAAATTTTGATTCCACATTTCAAATTTTAAATTTTTTAAAAAATTTTAAATGGCCGCCATTTTGAAACAAAATGGCGGATGAAGCTGGCCAACGAACTCGGTCGAGACATTGGTATGTACTATGTACACATGGAATTACATCCAAATCGGTTCATAATTACGAAAGTTACAGTATGACAAAGGTCAGATATATATATATATATATATATATATATCAATTTTGAACGGAGGGTGGTTTCGGGGTCTGGGGGTCACGATCGATGAAAATATACCAAATTTTTGTGAAATCGCTGTCCTCCGAACGGCTGCAATAGGTAGCTTTCTGTATTAAAAGCTACCTAAAAGAGGCCGCGATATAGCAGTTTGAATTTCGAATGTGTGTGATATTTTGAAAAATCCGATTTTTTGCCTGCACCAGCACTCGTATATATCAACTGATTTAGATATGAGTCAGCATGTGCACAGGAATTACTAAGGTGCCGACCAAGTTCATTGGTGAGCTTTGTTGCACCCATTATGTTGTTTTAAAATGGCGGGCTATCACCGATAATTCGGGTTAATATAATTATTATTATAATTCGGGATATCACCGAATTTGGCGACAAAATATAAATCACTTTAATAAAACCAGCTTTGATAACGCTGACTAATTTCGAGAAATTCTCATTATATTCAATATTTACAAAAATTAGTGTTTAATCTTCATAATCGGGTTCTACTAATTTGATCTCCGTGTGTTTGAATAATATAAGAAGGCTTTTAAAAAATAAGGAATGAAAGCTACCTCTTCCTCCCGGCACTGGCCGGAAAGACTTTTGAATTTATAAGCGTGGCTGACATTTTGAAACGCCCAGAATTTTGTCACCAGATAAAAGGCGTATTTATGATTCGATTTGGATGTAACTTCGTTTATACATAGTACATACCAATGTCTCGACCGAGTTCGTTGGCCAACTTCATCCGCCATTTTGTTTAAAAATGGCGGTCATTTAAATTTTTAAGAAAAATTTAAATTTGAAATGTGGTACCAAAAATTGAAAATTGAAAAAATATTTTCTTCTTATGTGTTTGACCTTGATAAAAAGATTCGGGAGCAGTTTTTGTTTCGTCTATATCTTAAAAAATGGCTGAGTTATAGCATTTTGAATTTCTAGCGTGGCTGACATTTTGAAACGTCCTGAATTTTGTCACGTGACAAAAGGCGTATTTATGAACCTATTTGGATGTAACTTCGTTTATACATAGTACATACTAATGTCTCGACCGAGTTCGTTGGACAGCTTCATCCGCCATTTTGTATAAAAATGGCGGCCATTTAAATTTTTAAGAAAAATTTAAATTTGAAATGTGGTACCAAAAAATTGAAAATTGAAAAAATATTTTTTTCTTATGTGTTTGTAGGCCAACTTCATCCGCCATCTTGTTTCAAAATGGAGGCCATTTAAAAAAATATTAAAATTTTAAAATTTAAAATGAGATACCAAAAAATTGGAAAATGAAAAAGAATTTTTTCGTATGTGTTTGACCTTAATACAAAGATTCCGGAACAGTTTTTGTTTCGTCTATATCTTAAAAAATGGCTGAGTTATAGCATTTTGAATTTCTATTGTGACTGACATTTTAAAACGACTTGATTTTTGTCACGCGATATCAGGTGTATTTTTGAACCGATTTGGATGTAACTTGATCTGTACATAGTTCATACCAATGCCTCGACCGAGTTCGTTGGCCAGTTTCATTCGCCATCTTGTTTCAAAAGGGTTGCCATTAAAAAAAATAAATTTAAAATTTCTATTGTGGCTGACATTTTAAAACGACCTGATTTTTGTCACGCGATATCAGGCGTATTTTTGAACCGATTTGGATGTAACTTGGTCTTTACATAGTACATATCAATGTCTCGACCGAGTTCGTTGGCCAGCTTCATTCGCCATCTTGTTTCAAAAGTGTTGCCATTAAATAAAATAAATTTAAAATTTAAAATGAGGTATTGAAAAATTGGAAAATGAAAAAGATTTTTTTATGCGTTTGGCCTTGATACAAAGATTTTGGAGCAGTTTTTGTTTCTGAAAATCTGTTCTTTTGTTTATATCTTAAAAAATGGTTGAATTATAGAAATTTGAATTTCTAGCATGGCTAACATTTTGAAACGATCTTGTATTTGTCACGCGATAGCACACGTATTCGCCTATTTCGATGCAAGAAGGCATGTGGATAGTATACATCAATATCTCGAACAAGTTCGCTGGCCAGCTTCATCAGCCATATTGTTTCAAAATGGCGGCCATTAAATTAAAAAAATATATTTAAAGTAAGGTGCAAAAAAAAAAAAAAAAAAAAAAAAAAAAGGGTTTATTTTTTAAGTATTTGACCTTGATATAAGGATTCCGGATCATGTTTTGTTTGTCTTTATCTTAAAAAATAGCAGTTTGAATTTCTAATGTGGGTGACATTTTGAAAAATCTGATTTTTTGCCTGCGACAACACTTGTATATATCAACCGATTCCGATGTGGTGAGCATGTGCACAACAATTACTAAGGTCTCGACCAAGTTCACTGGTTAGCCTCATCCACCATGTTGTCTTAAAATGGCAGGCACTTTAAGAAATCGCCGAATTTGGCAGTCAAATATAATTTACTTTAAATAAAAGCAGCTTGGATAAAGCTGACTAATTTAGCGAAATTCTCATTCATAATGATTTAGTATTTATAAAAATTAGTATTGAATCTCCTATATTCGGTTTCCACTAAATTGAGCTTCGTGTGTTTGAATAATATAAGTTGGCTTTTTTAAAATAAGGAATATGAAAGCTACCTCTTCCTCCCTGCACTGGCCGGAAGGACTTTTGTACCTTCACCATTTCCATTGTTACAGTAAAATATTTTATTTTGCATAACTTCCAATTTTAGGTACCTACTATACTTTCAATAAGAATTAAATACTATAACCATGCGTACACAATAATTTATCCGTTTTAAAAGTAGTTCGTAGCTCAGTTTATCTGAATTGAACAAAAAGTTACTGTAGGTACACAGGTTTCTCCTATTCTTTCAGAAAACGTTTTAAAGGTTTTTTCCAGAAACAATGAGTATTTTATGTTTTATAATTTTGAATGATTGCGTTTGAATGTTTCCTAGTTTCACTAACAATGATTAATGTTTTTAAGCCTCTCTGGTAACCGTGGATATTCTCATGAATGCAAAACTCCCAGAGATATTTTTTGTTAATGTAAAATTTGGAAGTCAATAATATTTGTTGAATGCAAATCGGCCGGAATGTATTTTTGCAAAAATGATGAAACAAATTAAAGCAGTGTATCTAACCAAGGTACTGTTGTTTTTCGGAAAGCGAAACCTTCCGTGTTTTTGAGCATTCGTCAGGTCTGTTTTGATTTTATCAAAATAAGGATGATCGGAGGCTGTTTAGCTGTTTAGCTGCGTTTGAACAAGTGCCAATCTTATTAACAGCGTACAAGTGGAACTTCGGAAAATACCCATCTCAGCGTTAACACCCCTTTGGATAGTAGAATCGTCTCAGAGTGCTAGGCGTGGCTTTCGAAAACGAACAATACAGTCGTGGCAAAAAAAAAGAACACCCCTACTAACTCAGCAACAAATTGTTGCAGAAGAAAGGAACATTTGGGCTGCAACCAAATTGAAGTTTGGTACTCGATTGTTGAAAAGCTACAGAATGACTATGTCGTTTCTTTTAATGCATTATTTCTTGCCAATATGACCATTTCCCTCGCTTAATATGTATCGACTATTAGCAGCCCAAATGTTTCCATAAAATGAGTAAAATATATTATTTCAAATTATGCTTTCTGCACATCATAGACGGCCCCTTAAACCATCATTTTGATGTTTTTAAAGCATACTTCGAAAACTACTTGGAAGAAAAATTTGAAATTGAAATTCTGTATAAAGCAGTACATAATAAATATAAATTTATCAAAAGAAATGTGGGTTGCACTTCATATTTTTTTCGAATATTAATTTCATAATTCGTAATTTATATTATAAAATTTTTAAAATTCCAAATTCGATGTATTTATGCTTGGGTTTTTTAGTATTATAACCACACACAAAAAAGGTCACATTAGGATTATAATTGCAGGAGTTATTAATACAAATATGAAAATGTAATTTAACATTAGAAGCTCTAAATTTTGAATGTTTATAATTCAAAAGCTTATCATCCAATTGACTTGGAATTTCGTTTCTAGACATATAGTTAGAACCGACGATTTAAAATATATTGTCAATATTGGGTGTTGCCATTGAAAAAATGTTTGGCCTGTTTTGATTGGTAGATGGTCCTTTAAGCAAATTTTATGTACATCATTTAAAAATAGACTTTATTTCCAGTTTTTTGGTACCAGTAATTTTCTTGTATTGCAATTAGTAGGGGGGGAGGGTGTTCACTTTTTTTTTCAACTCTGTACATATAGGTATGCATATACTAATATACATATACTTTAGTAGTTTGAAATTTAATACAGAGTATGTTCGCACATTTTTTAAACGATGTCCATGGTACTTACAGAATTATTTTACAAAAAACTGAATGGAACCGTCGAAACATGACGTCAAGCAACGTGACGGTATAATAGATTAAAGTTCATAATCACTTTAAAAGTTTACAGATAATGAAATGTTATAATTTTTTCAGAATAATTCAAATAAATAAAAAAGCCTTTAAAATTAAGGCTGAGGACTGGCAATGGGCGGAGTTACACATGCACTCACAGAATATTACTTATTTCTGAATTCTGACGCTTTTTTCTTTACTGACACAAAACTGATGAATTGTTTACAATTTTCATTACCCAACATTGGTGCGCGCAAAATTTATTTATATATACTACGAGTTTTTCTGCCAACTGATTCGATAATTATTTTGTCATTATAGTATATATAAATAAACCTTGCCTGCAATCGATGTCAGATAATGACAATCATGCATGATTTATCACTGTCGTGTCAGTAAATGGAAATGCACTCTTAAGTTCTTTGCATTAACGTTAATACAGATATGCACGATAAAACACACTACATGCATAATTGCATATCCTACAATTATCTTCCTGTATATACTACATTAAAAGTTCATTTTACGATTTGACCGTATTTGAATAGTTAGAGCCAACATTAACCAACACAACACCGATAAATCGTGCACGATTGTGATTTCCTGTCGTCGATTTCATGCAAGATGCATTCATATATACTACAGCAACAAAATCATAATCGAAATCAGTAGCTGGAAAAGCATGTAGTGCATATGAATGCATTTTCCATGCAAATATATCAAGTAATGACAAACGTATATGATAAATCGGTATCGTATCGGTAAATGAAAAAGCCCCCTATGTTCATGCCATAGAAATACACTCAGATTTGCATCAGGTAAAACATTCTACATGCATAAATATATGCTAAAATTTATTACTGATCAACAAAAACCGCGAAATTTCTCGAATTTCTTCGAATTGAAGTACAGACAAACATGCATCAGGCAAAATCAACTATATGCATGAATGCACTTACTAAAATGATCTTTTTGTACACTACGTGAACCTTTGTAACACTTATCCCTTTATTCGCACGATACCGATAAATCGTACACGATTGTCGTTATACGTCATCGATTAGACGCTAAATGCATTCATATACACCATGACGAAAAAATACTCATCAAATCGGTAAATGGAAAAGCACATATTATGCTAATTTAATGATTAAAATTATCTTAGATATTAATTCATTATTTTTGTGAGTATTTATTTTTTAATGGTGTTTAACAGAAAAAAGAAAGTACATTTTTACAACTACTTCATTGGCCGAGTACATAATCAAAATTTGGCCGAATACCGAGTACTCGGTATTCTACTAGTTATATTGCCAGTTACATAGTGCTTTGACAAATTACTTCAGAAAGTAGGATTACAGTTTCGTTAATTTTAATTACTTATTCTAATTTGTTGAGAATACTTCTTTTGATTTAATTATCTATTAGTCTTAATAAGTTATTTTGACTATCAGACAGAAAGTGTTTGTTTAGAATGCTGTCGGTATGTACGTGTAGTACTATTGGGTTTACAGAATGTTGTTTAGGTAGGTTTAAGCATCAAACGCAATCGTGTATCAATAATCATAAAAAACTGTGTTTCTCATTTTCAAATTCTTTTATAGACTGACCTCCAAAAGTTAAGGTACAGGGACTAGATGCTTTCGATTGTACTCGGTTTGTCGAATATCTACCAACATTATTGGCGAATTGTTCTTGAACTTCTGGGATATAAAGAACATGTTTCATTTCATATTTCTCGGTGAAGATTTATCGGGGTTACAATTAGAGGGCTAATAATAAATTTAATAATAAAATAATATTTGCGATCACCTATGTAACAAAAAAAGCTGGAAATGGTTTGTCTCTATGGAGAAGGACTATTTAAGTCCTGCTCAACGTTTGTATGCATTTGTGCTAGCATAGCACTCATATTCGTGAAGATGTTAACGTTTTTGTGAAAAATTCAAAAATTTTCTCTTTATAGCATACAGAGTTTTCAACCAAATTTAACACAACTTTCCAAAAGCCTGACAAAGAACAGTAGCAACAGTATACTGCAATTAAAACATGAATATATTGAATATTTGATGAGATATGGGCATTTGTATGAAATAAATTTTAACTGCGCATGCGTGTAAGATTTCAAAATTTTTATTTCATAATTTGGTATCCAGCTATTTTGGGTAACTTCTGTAAAAAGTCCAGTCAAATATTGTGAAAACTCAGAAAGATATAGTGAGTTGATTGAAAAGTTGTGGAAAAACCCTTATAATAAAGCTATTTTTAGAAAGCAACTCACTATACCGCCCCCATCTTTGTGAAATTTCTCGATAGTTGACTTTTAGATAAGTTGCCCTAAATAGCTGACTACCAAATTATGAAATAAAAATTTTAAAATCTTCCACGCATGCGCAGTTAAAAATTATTTCATACAAGTGCCCATATGTCATCAATATTCAATATATTCATGTTTTAATTAAAGTGTACTGTTGCTATTGTTCTTTGTCAGGTTTTCGGAAAGTTGTGTTAAATTTGATTGAAAACTCTGTATGCTATAAACAAAAAACTGTTGAATTTTTCACAAAAACGTTAACATCTTTACGAATATGAGTGCTATGCTTACGCAAATGCACACAAACGTTGAACAGGACCTAAATAGTCATTTAACGCAGTGACAAACCATTTCCAGTATTTTCTGTTGCGTAGCTGATCGCAAATATTATTTTATTATTAAATTATTATTAGCCCCCTAATTGTCGGCCCGGCTAAATCTTCATCGAGAAATATGAAATCAAACATGTTCTTTACATCCGAGAATCTCAAGAACAATTCATCAACAATGTTGGTAGATATTCGACAAACCGTGTGCAATCGAAAGCATCCAGTCCCTGCACCTTAACTTTAGGCGGCCAGTGTAGTTATGGGGATTATTTAAATCATCCACATCGTTTTAAAGGACTTTTATACATAATTCAAAACTTTTCAATGTTTTCAGCCGGCCACATCATTTGAAAAGTTGTGAAAAATATTATGATTGACAAAGAGTACAACTAATCAAAAAAATTTAAATTTATAAACACACCAGACTGTAGCTAATATGAAAGTTTATAGAAAACACTTTAAAAATGAAATTTCAACTTTTCCAAGTGAAACAAACCGCTTCGTGAATAAAAACTCGCTAAATTTGAACATTCCCATCTCGGTGTGGGTGGAAGGATATTACGATACTTTGCTGTTATACCCATACCATTGTTGCCAAGCGTAATTTTTGCAACAAATGAAACATTAAAAAAAAAATAACATTGCTGGTGCGAAAGCGATCATTTGATAATTATATACTTTCACGAACAATTTATAAAAAACATACAAATAGGTGTTAAAAAAATATATATATATATACAATAAAATAAACCTTAATTTAAATTTCATATATGAAGTTGTAAATGTCTCTAAGTATTGCAGTAAGCAATTCAAATTTTTAATAAACATTTTGCGTCGCCACATAAGCTGTATGAGCCTGATAAATAATAATTAATAGTCCCATGCTGTCTGCTATTATTTAAAATTTTGTTAAATATTAATTCTAAATTGTTTTAATCAATTTTTTTTATAATGGTTAAACCAAAAAAAAAAAAAAAAAAAAAAAAAAAAAAATCTTTAGAACTACTCTGTATTAGCCTAGTACGTCAAAATCTGACCAAAAACCGAGTACTTAATACACCACTAATCCATTTTCATAAAAAGTGCAGCTAAACAAAAAAAATATATTATTGATAAAAACAGTAGAATGTATCTATTATTAAAATTTACATAAAACATTTAAAAAATGAAATTTAACTTTTCTAAGAGGAAATAAACCCCTTCGATAAAGAAACAAAGCATTCCCATGTATTTGTAGGCGGGTGGAGAAAGGCATTACGATACTTTTCTGTTATAGTAATAGCACTGTGGCTAAGCGCAATAGTTGGCACCAAATGAAACATTTGATAAAAATTAACATTATTGGTGCAAAAGCGATCATTTGAAAATTATAGATTTTCAGAGACTGTTTTATTAAATAAATAGAAATATATGTTTAAAATACCCATCAGTGGGATGGCGGGCAAATAGGAGGGGAGGCATTAAGGTACTTTTCCGTTATACAAATTCTATTACCGCCAGGCGAAATGGATGGCACCAAACGAAACATATGATAAAAATTAGCATTGTTAGAGGAAAAGCGTTCTTTTGAAAATTATAGACTATTACAGATTATTTTATTAAATCCATATAAATATATATTTAAATATATATATATATTTAAAACCACAAACAAAATATCAAAATCCTTCACTCACCATAGCTAAATTGAAACTCTACATCAAAAATATTAAAATAACCAACATAAACATTAACTCTTAAAACCAAACTATAAAACCACACTAAGGAAAATATATATAACAGCAAAACAGAACAGAAGGCGAGCGGCATGGCTAACGACATGCTCTGCAGGGTTAAGTCAGACTGTACGCATGCTACGTCCCCCTTCACTCGCCGAGACCAAAAATGAAAAAATTAAAAACAATGAAAAACTAAACAGATCTACAAATCCAAAATATGTTCCTATCTCATTAGATCAATCAAAGCATCAAAACCACCATTCTCATCCATCACTGTGTTCAGTTCAGTTCCGTAACTGCTACTCTTAATAAAATCACTAGTTATTCTCCTGATGAAATTGCGAGGATAACCTTGCTTGAGTCCCTGACGACACCACTCTAAAATGTCATTAAACATATCCTTAACTCTATTCTCAGTCTTTCGATTCGTATTAAGCCATTTCTTAGGACATTTCTTTTAACCGAAACATGAACATTCGAATCAAAATATATCAGCTTTAAGGTATTAAAATCGAAATCATTTCGCTTATCAAATAACTTAGATATCAAATTTTCACTTTCTATGTTTAGGGTCACATCTAGAAAATTAATATTTTTACAATTCTGGGAGGAGGGTTCCAGACTCAGAGACGTAGGATAATATGTAAAATCAATGTTTTCAATATCATTATTTAATTTGACTATCAAAACATCATCTATATACCTGTAGGATAATGTGTTACTGTTTAAATTATTATTTCTTTCATATATATGTAAGTAAATGTTTGCCAAAATGGAGCTGCAACTCCCTCCCATTAGAATACTCCGAATCTCTCTCTCTCTCTCTCTATATATATATATATATATATATACAGTGTGTCCACGTATAACCTGACCGACCTTTATTTTCGCAACCGTTGGTCCTAGATGCATACTTCCAATTACAAAAATGGTTTAAATAAGGCAAAGAATTATTTTTAAAGCGATTTGGATCAAGAAAAGCATTTGTTAAAAAATTACGAAATTTAAATTTTTATACGGTCGCCCGGTCCTATAAGTGATATTTAATAAAATTTTACTGTGACACTAACAAGTAAGACAAAAAAAATCCCATTCAACTAAGATTAAAATTGACCGTGTTATGAAACTTTGAAGTGCATGACTTATACCACTTTTTTGCAGCTCAAAACAGATGATTTCTGCCATGCTTTCAGGGGTTGTATATAAAGTACTTAAACTTATTTCAAGGTATCTGCGCTTTGAAAGAAATCGTACAAATATTGTGATTAACTTTTATTACTTAAGTTTCAGATTAGTTACAATACTTGTATTTTAACATATGTTGTATTTTGTAAGGATTTGAGGCAATGATCTTCTTTTAACAAAAATTATGTTATTTTCATAAGGTTTTATTTAACTTGCAACGATCATCTTTCTAGTTTAAATTTTATACTCAAACATTAACTCACTTTCAAATGTCCGATCGAAGTTAAATTTTACATACTGACTTAAATCCGAAGACAATGCTGTATTAATATGATTTTCGACACTTAACATCTTATACATCCTTATATTGGAGGATAACACAAAAAAATTCGGACAGATTACCGTCAACAAGTTTAAGAAAGAGTTTTATATTAGATAACATAAACCTGCGATGGTTGTGTCTTTCAACTTTTATAATTACGTTTTATGTATTTTTTAACGCTGAATAAAAATATTACCTTCACTTTTAACCGTCATCTCATGATTTTTCGCAAATCGTAAATTTCAAGGTTAAAAAATAGCGAAAAATCTAATACTATAAAATAGATATGATACTTTTTAATTCAGTTTAATTTTATTTAATTCAATAATTTATTCAATTTTTTGGCTTATACTGGGTTTCTTACAGCTAAATAGCTCAGGTGTCCAATGAGGTTCGAAGGGGAGGGGGGGGGGGGATCTATTTTAACTTTAAGTTTTTAAACTTTGAAATTTGCAATTTGGGACAAATCCTTACGTGATGGTTTAAAATGAAGGTCATCGTAGGATTCAGCGCTAAAAAATACATGAGAATCAATTTTCAAAAACTAAAAAGCATGGCACAACCCAAAATTTGAAAGACAGTGTAATCTAACAGCATTTTAAAAACATGTATCATTTTCTAAAGAATTGAGGCTCTTGTTTCTCATCCTTTTATTTAAGAAAAATTCTGTTTTTTTTTCTTATTATATGTTTATTAAAAATTGTATATTTTGCAGTAATATTTCAGATGATTAAAGATTTCAAATTTATATTGCAATGTCAATTTTACTCTCAACCATTTTTGTAGTATATCTGACGGAATTATATTTCTACTAAATTTGTCAATGACCCCTAATTTGCAGCAAAAAGTATGCTCCAACTTTAAACAGCTATTACTCGGTCATTTTTAATCGCAGAATAACGGGACTCTTTTTGTCTTACTTGTCAGTGTCAGAGGAAAATTTTACTAAATATAACTTATAGGACCGGGGGACCGTATAAAATTTTAAATTTCGTAATTTTTTAATAAATGTTTTTCTTGACCCAAATTGCTTTAAAAATAATTCTTTACGTTATTTAAACCATTTTTGTAATTGGAAGTATGTATCTAGGACCAACGGTTGCGAAAATAAAGGTCGGTCAGGTTATACGTGGACACACTGTATATATATATATATATATATGTATGTATATATTATACAGTAAAATAACAAAATATAACTCAATTTAAACTGCTTTGTGAAATTGGAAATGTCTCTAAGCATTCGAGTAAACATGTCATTAAAAAAAAAAGACATTGTACCACCTCACAAACTCTATGACAAGGATGGGGAACGTTTTTGATTATGCGTGCCAAAAATTTCAAACATATTATGTACCAACATTCTAAAGTGCCAGAAACAAACTCAGATAAAATCCAATAATTAATTTTTATAGAGTTTTTTCTTAAATATTTTTACACTTACACTAAATTCGATTCCTAAGTTATTTATCATGCTGTATTTACTCAATAATATAGCCATGTCGCATAGAATTCCGTGTTAATAATCTATAAATGAGTTTTCTTTTATTGTATAGTTCGAATCAGATAATTTTTATTTGTAAAAACAAGTTCAATAGATACATATTATTTACAGTAACAGTTAAAATTCAATTTTCAAAATTAAAACCCAAATATAATAAAACCTAAAATTACTTAAAACCCTAAACCTAATTAAAATAAAACCTAATCTGAAGTAGAAGGTTGTCAATTAGGTGTATTACTATGCAAACTATATCTAAAAATTCCATTTTCAAAAAACTTTGAAATTTCATAAAGAAGCAAAATGATTTGGAAAACACTACATTGTGAATGGTTTGGCGAGAAAATGACGCTACAAGGCGCTTTCATTGAAATTTATAACACCTTAATTCATTCAAAATTTGCTAATTATTTTAAAGTAAATTATACACCTGTTACACAAAACTATACTTTTTGTTAAAAAACATAAAATGGATTGTTTTCCATAAACTGAATATAATCTATAATTTTTTTCGCGTGCCAGAGAAGTTTTCTTACGTACCAAGTTCGGCACGCGTGCCATAGGTTCGCCATACCTGCTCTATGAGATAGGATGATAAACAATGGCTAGCAGTACCGGGTTGTCCTTTATTATTCCCTTCTGCTATACCCCATAATCTCTCAACAGATTGAGTATGACTGTGAAATGTTCGTAGCTGGCATGTCGCAAAAATTATAGATAATTCCTATAGTCCAGAAACAAATTTTTTCAGCTTCCTCATCAACAAATGGTCAAATCTATTTCAGCGTCAGAAGAAAATTTAAATTATAGTTTGTTAGAAAATATTTTTTATTCGAAGAATAGCATATTAATACTTTTGCGTGGTTATGATTAAGTATTTTAAAAAAAATCACGTTCAAAAAATAGGGAGTCACAAAGTTTAGTATGGTTTTGAATTAAAATCTTTTGCATGGCCAAGGGTTGAAATGAATAGCTCATTAACATACATTTTGGTATAGTGATGGTATAACAGAAAAGTACTGGAATTACTTTTAAGTTTAAGAAATTTAAAGTAGTACATACATATGACAAAAATAAAATTAAAATTTATTGAAATTTAATGAATTTCATTTTCTTAAAATCTAACAAATATAGATACAGGGGGATTATAATTAAAGTTTAAGTTTCAAAACGCTCTAAAAAACGAACCACTGATTAGAATGACGTCAAAATTGAACGGTGTATTATTGAAAAAGGGGGAAGAAAATGAAGCAAAAAAAATATAGTTCCAAATTTTAGTGACAGATGGCGCTGTAAGCGTCAGAAAGTGTAAATTAAAATACCTGGCATGCGTATGGCCATTTCAGGTGTTATAAAAGCGTTGGGTAAACGGCGTTTAATCATTTCGCGTCTCAGACGCTCGCCCATGAGTGTCTCAATGAAGGACCCCGCTCTGCTTGTAAAGCTTTATTACAAGAACGGTGATTCTGCACCAGTAGCTCTGCAGAAGTTCAGGATCCTCAAGGGTATGAAAAAAAGCGTTGGACCGATGACTGTCATGGGTCTGGTGAAAATGATGAAAAAATTCGAAAATACAGGTTCGTTTGATGTGCAGCCTGGTAGAGGAATGAAAAGATGTGATTCAGCGATAGTTGAAGAAGTGGCCACCACAGTCCAGGAGGAGTCGAGCGGTAGTGTGCAACCATGCAGTGCACGGAGAATTACCCGAACAGTGGACAAGCCTGTGAGCATGGTGTATAACATTCTACGAAACATCCTGCAATGCTTTCCGTACAAAATTTGCCATGTGCAAGAGTTGTTTCCTTCTGAGCTGCCAGCAAGTGAGGTTTTTGCTTTGGAATTTCTAGCTCGCATGGAAGTGGGCAATGATTGGCCGTGGTAAATTCTGTGGACAGACGAAGCATTGAAGCAGACGACATTTTTAGTTGAAATTCTGACGCTTACAGCGCCACTGTCGCTAAAGTTTGAAACATTTTTTTGGCTCATGTTCTTTCCCATTTCTTTAATAATACTCCGCTCGATTTTGACGTCATTCTAATCAGTGGTTCGTTTTTTAGAGCGTTTTGAAACTTAAGCTTTAATTATAATTACCCTGTATTTTCCATACTATTAATACAGCAATAAGTTAAAGAATACAGATATACTAAGGACACTATAAAAAAATTCTATTTGCTGCGTAAAGTTGTAAAAATGATAGGCAAAAAGTAAAACTAATAAAAAAATTAAAATGATAAAAATACCAGAATGTAGCTATTAAAATTTTTGAAGTATACATTTAAAAAATGAAATTTCAATTTCTAAAAGTGAAATAAACGTCTTCCGAAAACGCCTAGCAAGATAATTAATTTGAAAAGACGAATAAAAAACTTTCAGACCATATTGCTTTTAAATTGATAATATAGTACATAAATAAAGGCTAAAATTTATTATATGATAATTAGCACTCTGACATGATCAAAGAATTTGAATTTAGTCAGCAATTAATGAAAAAAGTTAACTCTTTAAAAACACTTGTACGAAATGTTACGCGAACATATGCTTTCGAAGTAATTATATTTATATTAAATGGAAAAAAATGTACCCAAAAAACGTAAACTGAATAATTAAATTAATAAGAAGCTGTAGTTCATTAATTAAATTTAATATAAGGTAATATGCTCCCTTCATAAAGTGCACTTATCATTTTGTTAAGGCGAGCAACGGCTGAAAAAAAGAGCATATTATTAATTTGAAGCAAATAATATGGAAGATTAAAAAAACAGCAAAATTAATGTCACAGAAAATCTTAAAATTTATTCATTTTCTCAGAGGTAGTATAAATGAAAAATTCTTGAGAGAAATTTTCATTAAAATTAAAAAGTAACTCAAAAAATATACTGGGCATACATAATTTATGAACATTTAAACATTCAAAATCAAAATTATCTTTTTTTATTACGAAAAAGTGTCTCTCTCTCTATATATATACTATATATATATATATATATAGAGAGAGAGAGAGAGAGAGTTTAAAACATAAAAACCATCAAAGCTGCTAAAATTATGTTACAAACTTGGGTGTCAAGTAACATCATTTTAACATCTACAAGGGTTTTTAAATCCTACTTTAAAGTTCTCTACAGACAAAATTATTGTTCATAAAGTTATGAAATTTTGTGAAAGACATAACAAAGAGATGAGAATTTGTTTAATCAGAAGAAAAGTTCAACATTTCGCCACCAGAGGGTGATTTTTACTAAATTACGCATTTAGCATAACGATAGTTTAAATATTTTATTTACATGGTGTCCATAATTAAATGACCCTATTTTAAAGTTCTGTACAGACGAAACTATTGTTCAGAATGTTGTGAAATTTTGTGCAGGACATAATAAAGGTATGGGAATTTGTTTGAGGTGAAAAAAATAGGAGGCATTTATAACGATTATCTCGTTATATATGTTTACATTCCATCCCCCCCAGGCAGTTTCAATTAAAATTCTGTTTAATAACTTATTTATTTTGTGCACTATAGTCAAACAGTGCAGCCCCTAAATTAAATTCAACATTTAAAAACTAAAGCGATTGTATTAATGGCCCTGCACATTTAAATTAAATTATTCTAGTTACTCATCTCTTTAATAAAATAAAATCAGTGAATCACTCTCCATTTTCACTTTGTGAGTCTCACACACATACGATTTAACCTTGTAGAAAATTCGTTACGGCTGACTGTTAGTTTCAAAAGCATTTTAACTTCGGTCATTTCCTTATTTGGGCATGAATATAACTCATCATTTAAAATCACTTTACATGCAATCTATTCATTAGAATTATCTTCGCTTCACACCCTTTTATTCAGATGTATGGCAATTCTGCATTTTTGTGGTAAAGCGGTTTATCTTTGATCTAACATCTAGTCTAGAAAAATACATGCTCATGCCTTTTAGCCTAACGAATTCGGTCTGTTACTATGCCCTATCCAGATAACAATTTTTATTTTTTTTAACCGCAGCTGTATCGATGTACAGATTAGTCTTCGCCTAAGCCTATCATGACTCAGGAATGTTTGCAGCCCACAATCTCCCCCCCCCCCCTACACAATTAATATGGTAGAAGCCTACCGTATGTATTTGGCGAATCCACATCAGCTAATGCTTTCTCCACTCCTGTGCATGGCGCAAAATATTTGTAGATTGGCGATATTGTAGTCCGCCAAACAAGAAAGTTGTAACTGTATATTCAAGACATTCCTGCTCTGTCTCTAGCCTCGTGATGACGTCTTAAAAGAGGCTCCTTATTGCTTTCCCCCTGCACCTCTCCCTTGGACTTTCATCATGAAATAAACTAAGTCTTCGTTTACCCGCATTGGAGTTTTTTTAATAGGACCTGGTGTTAAAAATCACACTACTTTGTCAACACAAAACGGCCATCTCTTTCCTAGCAAAAACGTCTTCATAGCATTTTTTTAATGAATTACACATTTAGCAAACATTTATGATAGTTTAACGAATTTTTCTCTAACCAAACATGCTCCGCATGACGGTCATCATTTTCAGATGCCATCTGGAATAGTAAGATAGCATGTTCCACAGTTGACCGCAGTGTTTTCTGGGAAATGCTAGTAACATGCCATGAAATACTGTCTTTAGAATCAGGTTAAGTTACTAAATAAAATTTCTAAACTATCGTAATGCTAAATGTATAATTTAATAAAACTCATCCCTCACGTGATGAAAATTTAATTTTTTTTTTCCTTAAACAAATTCCCATCCCTTTATTATGTCTTTCACAAAATTTCACAACTTTATGAACAATAGTTTTGTCTGCAGACAACTTTAAAGTAGGGTCGTTTAATTATGGACACCCTGTATATACAGTTAGCACTTTTTTTGTCATAAAAAATCATAAATTTGATTTTGTATGTTTAAATGTTCTTATATTATTTCAAGATGCTCCTGACGTTCCGAAGTTATACTTAATCTATTTATATAATAAGGTGTCCTAGTGTAATAACGCCAAGTGTTAATATTACGCGTAATTATGAATTAATCCGGTAGATGGCACATACGGGTTCTACGCAGAAGAGCTCTGAGTCATCTGAATCACAAAAAACAGCTAAAAGTTAATTTGTTCCATTTGTAGACCTTATCATTGGAAGAAGCCCTCAAGAGTCAATGCCCGATGTAAAATTTGCGAGTTATGTTCTGTGATCTGAAGACTCTATATTTATTAGTAGAAATAATTTGTTTATTGCATAAATTTGTAGTGTATTCCATGTAGTTTCAAAATGTTGTGGAAGATTTTGGATGTGTTCACAAGGCTGTTTATAGTTTAAAATATACTGCGCAATATGTACAGTGGGATAATAACGCCATCCACTGGCGTAATTACTCCAGTTGATTCCTTTAGGTGCTGGAACTACATCCGAAAAGTGTTTATTTTTTTTATACACGAGAGAGCATTATTGTCATTGTTGAAAACCAAAAAGGATAAAGAGAATTTGTATGTTCTGTGCTGCTAATTTTTTCATGTCAGAAGAATAAAATATGAAATGACTATTACTGCGTCCTGATATCGCTGTTAATGGTAAGTAAAAGAAATTTGTTAATTTCTAGGACTGTAGAGATTTTATCTTTAGAACCGGACAATGTACATGCCATTATTCCACCTTATTTTATAGTTTTGTTTCCATGGCGCTATTACCCACATAGGTGGGTAACAAAGCCAAATAGCATTGGTCAAGAAATCACGCCATTACATTTTACGAATACATATCTGCTGAAATATTCTTCTGTATTAGAAATATACATCTAATTGGAAATTAATAGAAATATTAGAATATTAGAAATATACATCTGTATTAGATGTGAGACTATATTTTCTGAGACATTATGATGATATTTGTAAAATTGTTTTTAATGAGATTTGTCGATGATGCTGTTTTGAAACTCTCATAATTTAGATTTTTCCATCTGCCGCTTGTCTCTTGACAAAATGCGCGACTAATTTTTAAATTATGCATGGTTAAAACTTGCTGTTTTTTAATAAAATGTAGCAAACAGTTTATTTCCATCACCAGCTGATGTTAATTATTTGCTTTTGATAAAAGTTAGTAACTTTTTGGACACTTTGTTCAAATTGAATAATGATCCAATTCGGTTGAGTACATATCTGTTCTACAACATGAAGTTGATTCTTGCTATTTTCTAGTTTTTTGTTTCCAGTTTACACAAAACGCTCTTAGTTAACTCAATAAAAAAAATTGATTCATATTAGAAAGTTTATATGCTTATAATAATTGTAGGAACTATATGCGATCACTGATTAAACATAGCAAAAAACAATATTAAAATATTTTTTATGGTTCAAAACATGTTTAGTTGACTTATTAAAAATGATGGCAGCTATGAAAATTTGATACAATACAGGTACATGAATATTTAGATTACTTTTAGTTTACTTTATAAAATTCATTTTAATCGTCTACCTTTTATTAATGTATAAATTCCATATGTGCCATTCACAGAAACTTGCAAAGCTACAGCTTGAATAAGCAATATATAGTAAACCAAAAATCATATTTAAAACTGCCGAAAAGCACAATATTTAAACAGATATTATTCATTCTTTTAAAGCAATGTTTCTGAACTTGTGATATGCGTAACCCCAGGGAATTCGTTGGATTACGGATGGATTAAACATGTTCAAACTTTTCCTATTTTATATAAAAATGTATTGTTTTTACGGTAGCTTGGCTTTAAAATAGTTTACTTGATTTTCTTAACGTTGGCTATTATTTTAACCACAGTTCTCTCAATACTAAGGCCTACGCTCTGATACAAAGATAGTTTCGTTGTAGGCGGATTTTTCTTCGCATGTTTACTGTTCCATGAATTTGAATAAAAGTAATTCTTAAAGTTATTTTTCGTCTCTTTTTCATTGAGTAAATAAAGACGGGAAATACGTTTAGGAAATACTGGCATTCAAATTCAAGGGGCATACAAACGCTGAAAAACATCCGCTTCTGACATGGTCCATTTTTGTGTCATAGCATAGGCCTTAAAGTGCTATTACACGGGGAAATTTGAAGCGACAAAAATTTCTAGTAACTCGGTATTTTTTCAAGCATTTCGTTGGTTTTTCGGGAAAAGGCTTTTCCTTGTCAGTTTTTCAAGCATTTTATTGGCTGTTACTGGCAACATTTCACATTAAGTACGGAAGAATACATCGCAGGCGGCAAAATTGCTCCGACATTAAAAAGTTGCTTGCATTTCGAGCAACTCTTTTAAATCCATGGGTTAACGTTGAGTCACCCGAAATTAGCTGCAACTTTGAGGCCTCGTGTAATAGGACTTACTAGGGAACGTCCCTACCTGTCAGTTCTGCATTTAGATGAGAGTGGTATCGTTCGAAAGTTCTTGTTACAAGGAACAAGAAATGTACATGAACTATACTGCCGAATATAATAGTTCACCAGATATGAACACTTTTCTGTTTCGGCAGAAGATAAATAAAGAAGGGAAAACAGCATGTGGTTCCTTCAAGAACTATCAAAGGCAGGAATTTCGTCTTATAATAACCATGATATTGTTTTCTACGTGAAAGTGTTGAAAACATAAGTGTTTTCAAAACCAGGCACAAACGATGAAAGCATTATTGTTTGAAAGTCAGCGCAGGTTATTTTAGTAAGAGTTTAGTAGTAATTAGTAGAGCATACATGTTTTACTCATGGGAAGACTTGATCCGTGTTTCGCATTAAATCCTTTTGAAAAGCATATATTGGCGCATTGCATCGAAATTATGTGAAGAGGGCTGGCTGTAGACCAAATGATGTACTTTTAGTATGCCTCCTATTGTAATAGTGTTAACATCACCCCATATACTTCGATGGATTTTTAAATATTATCCTAAATTCTTTACCAAGTATTTGTAGTCTTGAAAAAGTAAACATCCAGTGGCTGAAAGTATATAATGAAGATACAGCCGGAAGGAAGACTGGTTTTACAGAAGAACGCATTTTTTGCTTCATAAATTTTCATCTTTTTGTCCCTTCAATCTGTCCATTACCAGGATAGCATTCTCATTACCACTCTATCACGAAACACTATTGTGATAAACACTACCAAAATAAATTATAAGACAAATTCCCTAGCTTTTGAAGGAATCTCATGCCGTTTTCCTTTCATTATTATCTCCTCTTCCGAAACAGAAAAGGGCCTACATCTCGTGAACTGTTGGATTCCGGGAGTATAGTTCCTATACATTTCTTCATCTTTGTGACAATAACTTTCGAACGATGCTACTTTCATTAAATCCAAAACTGACAGTTGAGGATGCGCCCTAGTTAGTATTCAGATTTCTGTTATATTAACTGCTACACGTATAATAGGAGACTTTTAAGTGTTAAATTTGTTTACCTAACACCTGAGTTGTTGTAAGTTGTTAAGCTAAACTAAAAACATTATCGACTAACTAAAACAACCTTTTCACGTGGAGGTATGGATGGAGACACGATTCTCAAATAAAGATAGATATTTATTAATAAAATGTCTAATCAAGACGTACAGGAAATAAAACAATTTTTGGGAGTTTCAAAGGATTAGATAGGGTGAATTTACAAAGAAAAAATTGTCTTGATTCCTTTTTGCATATTAATTTTCTGTGGTGAATCGAAAAGCATGCGAATAAATTTTTCAACTATACTGCAAAAGGAAACTTATTTGAATCATAAAATATATAAATGTCTTCTCTTACCGGGAAATAATAAACAAAGAAAACTCTTTTAGCGTTTTCTTACTTTTTTCCTTATGTTTTTCAATTTAAATTTTATCATACTCATGACTATTTATAGTTTTAACAAAAAGTGTTTTTAGTAAGAAAAATGGGAATAATCTATTCATCAAATATTTCATCTTGACATATGATGCAACTTCAATAGAAATGTTTAATATATGCTTAAGTTATGTAACATTATTTGTTATTATTAAGATATTTATGATTTATTAAGATATTTAACGGTAATACTTAAAATTCTGTTTTCATAGCAAATGGAAATTGTTTTGCATTCTAATGATATATTTGGTTAACATTTCCATTTTTTAGGGTTTCGTTCATCTCACGAACCCTAAACTTTACAAGACTACCCTTATATTCTCGTGTATTTGTCCGTCCGTCACACCGCTCGTACTCGCAAACTATTTAACTTACAGACTTTATTTTTTTTTTCATAGAGCTGAATACTCCCTGACTTTGCCAGAATCATAAAATTTTGAAAAAGTCTTAATTAACGCACGTTGTTAATTAAAAAACCCAATTACAAGAACGGAAAATTTTCATAATTCAACAAAAGCTTTGATTTTAATCAAACCGCAGCGATTTGCTGTCAGAAGAGAAGATTATTTCGAATTCTCTTCCGGGTTGCCACGGTAGCAGGGCATCCACATTCGAAACCGCATCAATAAAGTTAACTGGGGCTTTTCAAATCGCGTCAAATATCAGAAACTACCGGGCATAAATTTTCGAAATTTCGCACAGATACGCGCAGAAAAAAATCTATTTTCAGACATTCTAAAAATTATTCCGATGATTCTTTCATTTCTCTCAAAATTCTGTTCTCAAAATTCGAGAAAGAAACTGGTTTTGAATACTTTACAGTTCAATCGATAAAGTAATTGGAATTTATGATGCACTAAACAATAAAAGAAAGAAAAACGAAGAAAAGATTTCGTAAAAAGATAACTTATGAATTATTCTTTTTGAGAGTTTCATCTTTTGAAACAAAAGTGTTCCGTAGAAGTGAAAAAATCCACTAAAAATCGATCGATAAAAAAATCCTTTTATTTCATTCGAAAGAAAGTCAGCGAGCTCAGCTGTTTTTATTTGCAGACGTTCGGCGTCATACAATAGTGGAGGTTTTAAACCGAATGTAAAACTTTTAAATTATTAAAGTTATAGATTAAATTTTTATACATCCATGCGTAGAATTTTTCGCTTATTTCAAATGTGTTAATTTCAAAACTGTGTCTAAATTAGGTACGGAGATATTAATTATTACTTAATTAATACGAACATTTATGGCAAACTGTCGTTTTAACATGCCCACCGGTTGCCAGAATGAGAAAGGCAGGGCTTCCAGATGCGGAAGTTAAGCAATAAAGGGTAGAAGAGATTTTAAAAGGGGCTCCCATCTCAGAACCTAAGGGGCGTAAACACTCGAAATTTGCACAGCCCGGCGCAAAAAAAAAAAAATCCCCTTTCAGAAATTCTAAAAACATATTCTTCTGTCTCAATTAGAACTGATATATTATTTATGATTTCACTAATTGGTTTATTTCTATTAAATGCTCATTTAAAAAGGCAATTGTGAGTTTTTTTACAGTAGCATTGTTCAGAACGGTGTCATATTTTTAAAAACAGATCATAAATGTTACTTATTCAATATAAAAATTCCATGGTTGATATTACTATTTTTGAATTGTAATTTGAGAAAATATCTTAAATTCTTGCTTAAGACCAATTTTAAACTGTAACTCTGCCGTTTTGTGTGCGGTTTTTTGACGGCAAGGTGAGATAAATATTACTTATTCAATAAAAAAAATTTCATAAGTACCACTATTTTAGAATAGTATTTTCAGCAAATATCTTAAATTGGTGTTTAAGTCTCTCACCCCTCGACTAATGGATCTACGGATAAGGTGTAGAAAGGAGTTTCGTTAAGATACAATTTTTTTAAGAATAGAGTGCGCTCCCTGGTGGTGGAATATGGAACTAAACAGACCGCGAATTTATTTAAATTCGGAAATCTATCACGGCGATCTGTTTGAAACTTTAAGATAGTTTATAACGCATAATAAAAAGTTTAAAAATTTCGGAGGGGGGGGGGGCGGAGGGCGTTAAAAAAGTTTTAAAACCTTAACGTTTTTTACCGTTTTATGTGCGTTTTTTTGAAGGAGTCCTGAGATAAGTGCTACTTATTCAATATAAAAAATTCATAAGCGTTGATACCACTATTTTCTAATAGTAATTTCAGCAAACATCTTAAATTATTGATTAAGACCGCCACCCTCTCGACTAACATGTCTACGGAAAGGTGTTTTAACGGAGTTTTGTCCAGATACAGCCTTGTTCAGAATAGAACGCGCTTCCTGGTCGTGGAATGTGGAACTAACATAACGCGATTTTATTTCAATTAGGAAATCTAACACGGCCATCTGTTTGAAACTTTAAGATAGTTTATAACACATAATAAAAAGTTTTGAAAAGAATGGCGCGATAAATGTCGGGGGAGAGGGGGGGGAGAGAATAATTTTTTAAAAATCTTTACCGATTTTTACCGTTTTATGTGCGGTTTTAAAGGATTTAATAATCATAAATTATCAATTTGGGTTTATTAATTAAATAATAAAATGTTTTTGAAAGAATATTAAACGAAACCCTCTGTGCGATCTGTGACCCACTTCTGACTCATCACTGACCCACTTCTTTTATTATTATTAACGAAAATGAATGGAAATACATTTATAAACATAATTCCTAATCTCAGCAGATTTGAAGTCTAGTAATTTCTAAAAGTAATGGTCGCCATTTTTTCATTAAATAAGGCAAATATTTGTTTTCGAAAAAATTGATATTCAAATCCCCAGAGGCGTGAGAACAGTGATAAACTTCACTTTTAACAACTCTTATTTGAATGATGAAATATTTAAACGATAACTGTTACCTGGCAACTTAAAATCAGTGAAACCTCTTTCATTTCTCTAATATTTTCTTTCAATTTAAATGTTTTTCATGCTAATGCATTTTTATATTTATGTCAAGAATGTTATTTTATAGTATGTGTATTAAAATACATTTGCGAATGTCTGTTTGAAGTAATAGCTCTTTCCTCAATCCTGTACAATTTGTCAGAAAATTTTAATATGTTTTTGAATGTGAAAGATCATTATTTTAAATTATAACTTGATATGAAATGATATATTTTTACTCGTCCTATTAATTTATTTGCGTACGATTCCAACTGAAAGTAAAAAATCTAAATTGTATGAAGAAAACTTTAAATTGCATCTCGTAAAATCTGTCTCTAGAAATAGCTATTTAAATGAAATCTTTTACCAAACACTTCTAAATTATTAAAAAAGATAATAATTTAATTAATTTATTTATTTTGTTTCTTTTCTGCGTCATCAGCTTTAATTTTTATTTTCTTCTATCTTTACAAGAAGAAAGTATTGGATTCGTAAAAATTTCCGACTTCCGGTTTTCGACGGATTTACACGTTTTAGAGGTCAGAGATTCCAAAAAACATGTTTTTACAAAATGTCTGTCTGTGAGTCTCTCTGTCTGTATATATGATGTATGTGACACAAATTTTGTGGGCACTCTATCTCAAGAACTAATGCACGGTATTTAATAAAAATTTATATTCAAGTAGTCCCTAATATAAATTGTTGTTGATTAGTTTTTGGTGTAAATCGCCCAACAGGTGGCGCTGCTATGCTGCATTTTTCACGATTTCTGCACTAGCTCTATCTCAAGAACTAATGCACGGATTTTCATCAAACTTCAGATTCAGTTAATCCTTGATATGAATTGGTGTTGGTAACGTTTTGGTGCAAATCGCCCAACAGATGGCGCTGCTATGCTGCATTTTGCAGCATTTACACGATTTTTGCAATAGCTCTATCTCAAGAAATAATGCACGGATTTTCATCAAAATTCAGATTCAGTTAGTGCTTGATATGAATTGACGTTTTGCACCTTTTGGTGTAAATTGCTCAACAGGTGGCGCTGCTATGCTGCATTTTTTGTGATTTCCGCAATAGCTTTATCTCAAGAACTAATGCTTGGGTTTTCAACAAACTTCAGATTCAGATATACCTGGATATGAATTAGTGCTGTTTATGTTTTGGTGTAAATCGCTCAACAGGTAACACTGCTAAGCAGCATTTTCCACGATTTCCACAATAGTTCAATGTCCAGAACTAATGTACGCATTTTCATCAATCTTCAGATTCAGTTAGTCCTTGACATGAATTGACATTTTGTACCTTTTGGTGTAAATCGCTCAACAGGTTGTGCTGCTGCGCTGCATTTTTTGTGATTTACACAATAGCTCCAGAACTAATGCACGGATTTTCATCAAACTTCAGATTCCGGTATACCTTAATATGAATTTGTGCTGTTGTGTGTTGATTTTTTTATGCTGCAGTAATAATGAGTGTAATCATAAAATGCAACTTATTGTAATCGAAAAATCAAAATACACATAAAATCTCTCTTAGACCTATACAAAGCAAAATACAACACGTGAATGACATCTACATTATTTCAGAAGTGGCTAGTGCTTTTTGACAATGAGATTTATAACATAAAAATATAATTTATTCTTGTTATTGATAATTCCATCACTCATTGAGTGAATGTAAGTTTGGAGAATGCAGAAGTTCATGTTTGCTTACCAACACTATATATCTTGTACAACTTATGGACAAAGAATTTTATCTCTTTTCAGAAAGAATAAGTTTAAAAAAATATCCTAACCTTAATAGATTAGAGGAATGAATTTTGTAGTAATAATTCCACTCAAATAAAAAGCAATATTTAATTCTTTCGCAGTTCTAATAATGAACGAATCGTGGTAATAATATTTCTTTTGAATAAATAAAAAATTGTTTCACTAAATGCAAATTTACAAACGTCGTGAGAACAAAAATGGTTAAAATAGCGAGTTAAAGTCAAAAGAAAATGATTTGACAGCAAAAGTTATCCTCACGGAAGAAATTTCCGCGATTTCTGGATTGTGACTTTTCTGGATTCCGAAACATTTAATTAAACTTCAAATACTATTTAAAGTGAAAGCGAAGAAGATGAATTGATTGAAGTATTTAACTGAAAATGATCCATCGCAATTTCAAAAGTAAATGATTTGTCACCAAAAGCTATCATCGCGGAAGAATTTTCCACGATTTGTGGATTGCGACAATGAATTTGAAACATTTCATTAAACTTCAAATAGTACTTACATAAGTGAAAGCGAAGAAGATGAATCGAATGAAGTATTTACTGAAAAGGCTTCATCTCATGTTGATTTTAGTAATGCCTGGATGTTTCTTAGAAGCTAAACTAAAAGCTGACAAGGAGACACTACACTTTTAACGGTCATAAAACATGCGAAATTTGTCATCAGTTTAGCAACTTTTTATAAAAAAGGTAACCACTCTAGATGCAGAAAAAATTTAGAGCATGTTTAAGTGATATTGAACTAAATTTAAAAAACATTATTTGGATATGTTATAATTTTAAAAAAATCAAGGAGTCAATTTCAAAGGGCTATTTAAAATTTTTACAGTGAATAACATTTCACTGCGCGCGATATCTCATGTTAATTTCATTGTATTTGCATAAACTTTATCTTAAATTAAAGATAACATTCTGGTCTATAATTTGAACTAGGATATTGGTAATCGGTTAATTAGATAAAGAGTAATTAACATTTAATTAGAAAAATTAGAAAAACTATGAATTTTTACATGCAATCAATCGCATATTTTTTTCATACTGAACACAGCTTTATAATCCTAGTTCATTTTTATAATAATATAAATATTTATGTAGGGCAAAAATTTTAAAGCTGTACTTCAAATAGTTTTGGAGATATCATGGGCGCAAGAGTAAAAAATGACATTTTGAGAAAAAGCCGTTTAAAGATTAAATTGTATTTTTTAAGTATAAAATATATAACAAAAGAAACAAAACTACTAATTATATATCGTATTCTGTATCAAAAATAAAGTTAGGTGCTAGTTTAAAATGATAAATATAAAATTATTTGTAGAATGCTGCAGAATATAGGAATATGCTTAAAAATTAAATCGATGTAATTTGTAAAAATGTAGCATTTACTATTGCAAAAAATTAATTTTAAACATATAACTTAAAATTTTGTTTAGCTTTGATTGTAAAGTGAATTAAATGTGGACGTTTTATAAAACTAAGTTATTTAATGTAAAATATAGGCCATTTTATAGGGATTCTCGTATTTCGGTATCTGATTCACATACTTTGCTGCACAAAAATTCAGATAGTTTATTAAAAAATATATATTAAGTCAATAAATCCGTATTCTAAACGATCAATTGAAACAAAAATCACTATCAAATTGACTACTTTTTAGTTTGCTATAAGATGAGTTAGCACCTTAGAATATATTTATATCATCGTATTTTGTATAGCGATTACCATTAAACCGACTCCTTCGATGAGGTCTGAAGCATATCTTGCAATTTTTTTCATTAAAAATCTAATAAATACTAAGAAGCAGAATAATATTACAAAATCAGGAAAGTATTGCTCTAGGGAAAAAATGTTTTGTTTCAAATTTAAGCACTTAATAGCAAATAAAGCTGTGAAAAATCATGAAAGTAAACTAATTTGGCGAAAGCGGAAGTTGAAGTTAATATTTTAAAGCTTTCTTATTATTGTTTAAGGTATTTAAACAATAACAATTTCCGCATTTTATAATATTTCCAAAGTTACGATAATGTGAAAACGCGAAAACAAAATGTAAACAAGCCGCCATGACAGTTGTCGCAGGGCTGTTAATTCGGAAATGAAGGGGTGATGTCTACATTTTCCCAAATATATCAGTAAATAATTAACACACATTTAAAAGATTGGTATCGATATAATCAGAATACAATAACCTTTCTAGCGAAGTAAAAATTTAAAAAATCGATTTTTGAAAATTTTAAAAGTGTTCTGTCCCCTTAATTCAATTTAAAAATTTGAAAATCAAGAAACAAATTTATTACATGTCTAAAAAACTAAACAGTCGAAAATATCCGACTGTTTCCGTATGAAATGAATAACAGATTAAAAAAAATTATTTTTTCAAAACTTATGAGAGTTATGTATTCTACAATAAAATAGTTCTTTTGTCATTTGAATCATATATCTGAATTTTGATGTGTTTGTTTTCTTATTTTCATTTGTTTATAATATGATTTATTTATTTATTTTTGATAAATAGAATCGTTTATAATGTACTGATAGATACTTTTTAATGATATCATATTTTTTCTTGGTTACTTGTAAATTTGTAAATGTAACAATCTGATTACATCTGAGGGAATTTTCTGCTCATTAGAACAGTTTTTCTTGATAAAATGACTATCTATAAAGAGGACTCCACTGTATTAAAAAAAAAACTACATAAACTACCTGTTAGAATTATCTGTCATATGCGGCAAATATTGGCAAGGTACTTCTTCTGCAAATGTCTGTAACCATAGAAACGTAATTCGTTTCTTCATTCTAGCTTTTTAGGTGCGTTCGTAATTATATAAATACGTAGCACCTATAGTCGTCGTTCAGTCCGTCCGTCCGTCTGTCCGCATGTAACAGAGCAAAAACTACCCAACCGAATGGTCTGAAATTTCAAATATATGATTGTTGCAAAATTTTGTCGAGCCATTTCAAATTTTATGAAAATCGGATGTATAGTTTAATTACAGGGACAGTCAAAAGTTTTTCTTTACATTACGGCCAATGGGAAAAATTATTGCAAGTGCATTTTAATGATATTACAGCCTTCCGAATGATCTGAAATTTTAACGATATAACTGTTGCAAAATTTTGTCGAGCCCTTTCAAATTTTATGAAAATCGGATGTATAGTTTAATTACAGGGACAGTCAAATTTTTTCCTTACATTACGGCCAATGGGAAAATTATTGCAAGTGCATTTTAATGATATTAGAGCCTTCCGAATGATCTGAAATTTTAAAGATATAACTGTTGCAAAATTTTGTCGAGCCCTTTCAAATTTTAGGAAAATCGGATGTATAGTTTAATTACAGGGACAGTCAAAAGTTTTTCTTTACATTACGGCCAATGGGAAAAATTATTGCAAGTGCATTTTAATGATATTAGAGCCTTCCGAATGATCTAAAATTTTAAAGATATAACTGTTGCAAAATTTTGTCGAGCCCTTTCAAATTTTAGAAAAATCGGATGTATAGTTTAATTACAGGGACAGTCAAAAGTTTTTCTTTACATTACGGCCAATGGGAAAAATTATTGCAAGTGGATTTTAATGATATTAGAGCCTTCCGAATGATCTTAAATTTTAAAGATATAACTGCTGCAAAATTTGTCGAGACCTTTCAAATTTTAGGAAAATCGGATGCATAGTTTAATTACAGGGACAGTCAAATTTTTTCTTTACATTACGGCCAATGGGAAAAATTATTGCAAGTGCATTTTAATGATATTACAGCCTTCCGAATGGTCTGAAATTTTAAAGATATAATTGTTCCAAAATTTTGTTGAGCTATTTCAAATTTTAGGAAAATCGGATGTATAGTTTAATTACAGGGACAGTCAAAAGTGTTCCGTTACATTACGGGGAATGGGAAAAAAAATATTGGAAGTGCATTTTAATGATGTATCAGACTATGCGCTTTATGAAGTGCAAAAAATTATACATTCAGTACAATATGGGGTGCAAAAAATAATTATAAAACTAGTTATAGTACGAACGCACCTCATTTGCCACGTTTGACGAGCAATTTCCAACTTGTTGTTTTTGTCTTTCCATGAGGGCATGCAATGCATCGCATTGTCAACAATAAAGTACAGATACAGTCCTTTTATGAATGTGAGTTTCTTAATTATGCTTAATATGCACAGTTACAAAATGGCAATCGTCCAGCCGGAAAAATAAAATGTTGTAATTTGAAAAAAAAATCTGTGATTGTGAATGAGCTATTTTCACCAGTTGTTTCGTTGAAGTTTTATAGAAGGTTGATTTCGCAAGCTTGTATGAAATCGTCTGCTCAGAAAACAAGGTAGGAAATATTTCATTATTCCTTTTTGCTGTAGCTTTTAAAAATGGAAAGTATTGACAAATTGAAAAAGAAATGTTCGAGATTAAGAACGTCTGTTACAAAATTGATTAGTAAATTCCAAACATTAATAAATGACAATAATCTAGAATAGATAATTACTCAGAAATTTTAGAACAATTAAATGATAAAGAACAATCGCTAAAAAACTTAAATAAGGAAATAGAAGCTGCCATTACTATAGAAAAATATTATGAAATAGATATTAACACTAGTGAGGAAAATCATGATAACATTCTGAATAGTAAATTCAAAATTAAAAAAAAAACAAATTAAGTGTTTTGAAGAAATTAAAGTTCCTAATGAAATTCAATCAAAACCTACTCTAATAAAAAACGCAATAAACATTAAATTACCTAAAATTTCACCTCCGAAATACTCCGGAAAATCCGATGAGTGGAATACATTTAAGCTACAACTTAATAACATAATAACCTCAAATGAACAACTGTCGGATGCTCAAAAACTGCATTATTTATCAGCTGCATTAATAAATGACGCAAGGGTTTTGATTACAACAGAAGATACATTTTCATCCTTGTTCCAAGCATTAAAGGACAGATATGAAAATGATAGGATAGTAAGACAAATACATATTAATTCACTTTTAGACGCAGATAAGCTCATGCAGCTTTCCGCTAAAGACCTACGAAATTTAGTCGACAATGTAAAAAAAAGCATTCGCGCATTAAGGGTTTTAAACTATAATAGAAACTATTTTTCCGATGTGTTATTATTAAACATCATTCTTCAAAAATTAGATAAAGATACTCTAAAAAATATGAAGTGACTATAAGTCCAAATAAAGTACCAAAATTAGATGAATTAATTTTATTTTTGGAGAAACGTTCTCAAATTTTGGAATATATCCATAAATGCACTTCCATAAAACCTTTCATTAAGGATCAGAAACGTTCATTCAATTCTAATTCATTTACCTTGTTAGCAGAAGGTCCTCACAGTTGTTTAATGTGCAAGGGTGATCATATTTTTATGAAATGTTCGCATTTTTTAAATTTGCCTGCTAAAAAAAGGTTCAGTATTGTTTAAATGGAAAGATTATGCTACAATTGTTTATCATTTGTTCACAACATTAGTCAATGCAAAAGTTTAAGTACATGCAAATAAAATGTAGCAAGCGCCATTACAGCTTGATTCACTTATACGCGGTGAAGAAGGTATTGATACTAATCAGGCTATACCAATTCAAAACAGAAGTAATCTTAGTAGTAACTTGTCGCCAACCGCTACCGCATTTTCTCCTCATAGCTACACAAAGGGCCAGATATCCGTCATTACTTTAGGTGAAAATGCACATTCATTTTATAACACGCATTCAACCATAAACAGTACTGTAATTAATATGACGTCTTCTTTTATTAAAGAAGTACTACTTTCAACCGCGATAATATATGTTCAAAATGCTAGAAGAGAATTTGTTCCTCTTAGGGTATGCTAGATTCAGGATCTCAAAATAACTTTATAACAAAGGAATGTACCAAGTATTTCTTGAAAGGAAAGAAAATAAACGCATCAGTTTCAGGACTAAATGGTTCAATCATGAATATAAATGAAAGTGTTATAACTACCATCGCAAGTGAAAATAGAAGTTTTAGTGAAACATTGCAATTCTCTGTTGTTCCTAAAATTACGCGCGTAACGCCAGATACATATCTAAACATCATGCCTATTACGCAATTATAGACATTTAAGTTAGCTGATCAACAGTTTGATACACCAGGTCTAATAAATTTTTTATTCTCAAATGAAGTATTTTTTTATTTAATGGGAGCAAATAAAATAAATATGCAAAATTTGGTTTTTCAAGAAGGAGTTTTTGGCTATATTGCCAATGGTTCTAAGTCTGTGCCACAAGAAGACAATTTCAGTAATTATTGTGGTCTTGTTCAATCTGTGGACGATTTATCCAATATAATGCAGAAATTTTGGGACATTGAAGCGGTTTATGATACAAATTCAATAAAAAGTAAAGAAGAGCGATATTGTGAGGAACATTTACTGCGTGCATATACTAGAAGGAAAGATGGTAGATATGTTGTGGAAATGCCAATTAAAACTGGTGGGATTGCATGCTCAGGAAAATCAAAAGAAAAATGCAAATAAACAGTTAAAACATTTACTTAAGCGATTTACGGACATTCCAGCCATGAGATTCTTATATGAGGATTTCATTAACGAATATAGTAATTTGGGACACTTAGACGAAATCTCTTTCGAAACTAAAGCCAAATTTCCATATTATTTGCCGCATCATGGAGTATACAGACCCGACAAACCCAGAACGAAATTAAGGGTTGTCTTCGATGATAGTGCAGTTACTACTAGTGGTGTTTCTTTAAATGATGTTTCATTAAACGGAGGATTAGTTCAAGATGAGCTTTTCGATATGACTTTTCGATTTCGAACACACAAGTATGCCTTTACAGGCGACATCATACAGATGTATCGCCAGATACTAATTTCGGAAAATAAGAGGGATTTGCTGCGCATTTTGTGGAAATGTGGTGAAGAAGAACCTGGGCAAAACATTTAAATTTGACAGTTACATACGGAACATCGAACGCTCCATATCTTGCCACGCGGACTCTAAATCAGCTCGCAACTGATAAAAAAATAATTTTCAGCTAGCATCACGTGCAGTACTCCAAAATTTCTACGCCGTCGATGTCCTAACAGGCTCTAACAGTTTAAAAGAAGCCCAGCAACTGCAAGCACAATTAATCGCGTCGCTCGAACGTGGCGGCATGATATTTCACCGATGGTGTGCTAACCGCCCCGAACTGTTAAAAATTGCAACTGGTAACAAGGAATATTAATTCAATGTTCGTGATCAGGAGCAGAGCACTAAAACTCTAGGACTGTTATGGAATCCAATGCGTGACTCCTTTTTGTTTAATTCACCAGTTAAGGAACCAGTTGTATACACGAAAAGAACTGTTCTATCAGATATAGCTCGAATTTACACACCATTGGGATTCCTGGAATAGCTAAGTCTAAAATTTTCATACAGAGACTTTGGTTATTAAAGTTAGATTGGAAAGTTCCACTTCCAGATGACGTTACAGATGAATGGCGACGCTTTATCAGAACATTTCAACATATAAACAATTTAAAAATCAATCGTTTTGTTTTAAACGAAGGACATTCCGAAATTGAACTGCACAGTTTCTCCGATGGATCCGTGCTGGCATATGGAGCAGCCATTATACAAAAACATTAAGTACATTATACAAAAACATTATAACATTAAGTACCCGTTGCGTATATGACATTGGCGTCAGAAAAACATTAGCGCCAATATGGGACCGTATGTGGCATCTGTGCCGAAAGTTTTCCCTTTTGATTAAAAAATCAAATTTCTTTTTCGAATAAAGCCACATAAAAGTTTGGTTCAAACCATGGTTTCAAAGAATTCTTGGTACTGTTACGCTAGCCGGGTGCAAATCTCGCCAATAGCTATTTTTCAACTCGCCAGTTCGCTTTTTTTTTTTCGTGTGGTAAATTAAAACATTGCTTTGAAGTTAAAATTAAAGGTCATCCTTTGTTACATCATTTAATATTTGGCCAGATGCCATATACGCACCGGGTTTGGCGTGATTTTTTTTACGAAAATTTGGCGAAAACCTCGTTTTCGAATACCAGTTAAAAATGTATTTTTGGTACTACTTAGTTATCCCGTCGACCAAAAATCTATCACCAAACTATAAGATTAAATGCCAATAATGGTTGATCGTAAATGTCACATTCACTTGACTTTAAGCAAGTTACACGTCTTTACGTCATCAAATGATTTTTATTTCGACGTTTTATTTGTATATTTATTAATGTTATACTATTTTCTTTGTTCTTTCGTTATTTAAAATAAAAATTATGTTAATTTGTATAATTTGGCGAGTGACTTGGCGATTTATATAATTTGGCGAAATGGGTCGATGGAATAACTAAGTAGTACAGTATTTTTTAATTATTTTCTATTATTTTTTATTTTTAAAGGAAAATAACAAAAAAATAATTAACTATAGAACAAAACAATTTATGTAATTTAAAAAAAGAAAATAAAGTGAATAAACATTTATTATTAAATAAACAACAATAGCCGGGTTACCATGTCAACCCAAATAAAGCCATTTTGGCGCCAATTAGGTACCCCGTTGCGTATATGACATCTATGCCTAATATTTTTCTTTTCATTTCGTTTAAAAAAAATAAAGAAGTGAAAGCCATTTATTTTAAATGTTTCAGTTTGTATTAAATAAAATGATAATGAAATACAAATTGAATTATGAATAAAAGTAACATGATACATTTCTTAGCATATATTTAAGGGAGGCCAAACTTCTCGCCAAATTAGTTTAAAATAGTAACCTTTTCTAAAATCTGAAAAAAAATATATCTGTTATGATTAAAATTTGAGTTGCCATCATTAGAGAAAAGTATATAAAAATAGAAAAAAATTAATATTTCGAAAACTAATTCGAATTTAAAAAATCTAATACCAGTTTTGAAATCTGCGGATCAATATTGATTTTTGGTGTTAATTTCATCGCAAAGTATTCCGTATTTTAGGAAAAATCGCCGTGAAACATAATCAGTTGTTTAATCAGTCGATTCATACTTCCGTTTCATAGTTCCGTTTCATAAATTCGTTTCATTAGGATTTTTTATATATATAGGGTAGATATGCATTTGTGTCTATTAACTACATGCATTCAAAAATTTAATTCAGTTAGGAAATACATACTTCAGTTGAAAATTCCCCTTGAGCAGTTTACGCTAATAAGGATAGTGGTACGTGAATTCTTTTGCGCAGCCCTGTATACGAGGTATAGAATTTATGCATAACGAGAAACATGCAAAAATTGGTTCAATTTAAAAGCGCATACCGAAATTTGAACCTCACTTCCAGCAATCATTGCTCAAAGGCAGTACTGTAACCGAATTATTTTGTGTATCTCTGTAAATGAACGATAAATGCTACAGATGCCCCTTTCTATATTAATCATCTTGTTGTTAAATTCAGTGATTTATATAAATTTCTATACATTTGAAATAGTGTATTCTCATTAAAATTCTTTGCAAATGATTTTTTTCATTGACCATAACGTAACCAGGGCTTAGTTTGCACTTGATCTGAACGGAGCTCAGCTCCAGTACTTCTCTGTTTTTTGTAAATATTTAACTATTAATCGGAATTCACCGGAGTTCTAAAATACAGGACTCCAAGCCCAGTGGAACAGCGCTTCCGAAAAACTGAAGCCTAAATTATCATTTTCTCCCGTTCCCATCACAAATATATAACAAAACACATATATGTGACGTAATACGTTGCATACCTTGGAGATGAAGATGAAACGGACTCAAATTTTATATCAGTTTTTGGGTTTGGGCTTCGTGTTTTTCTTTTCTAGTGATATTTGAAAAATTATGTCTAACATTGATGGCGGCGACGTGTTGATACGGTGCCACTCAAGAAACTGAATAATGAGTTTGCTTTCAGTTCAGTTTTCTTTTGTGACAGTAGGATAATTGTTAATTGTTTATTTATTTATTTATTTTTAATATCTAACCTTGAAAGAATATTTTCTGTTTTTAGTCAGCGACTGTAACATCTGAGGTTTTGTTTGTTTGAGGTTTTTAGTCTTCTATTGTGTACAAGTATAAAAATCAGGTCAGTGATTTCCTATTTATTTTGTATCATGAACGCTGCTCATACTAAGGATCTACTCTGCTAAACATAATTAGCATATATCAATTGCGTGGAAATCCGAGTCTATTTATGCGAGTTATAGCGTGGACAGACAAACAGACAGTTAAACAGAGGGACAGACAAAGTGAATTCATAAACTCTTTTCAACGTTGTTTGGAAAGTGTTAAAAAATACACAAATAAATTTACAAGCTCAAAACTGGAATAAGAAATAAAAAAAGTTTGTGGGGTCATAGATACATACTAGTTTTATATATAAATTTAGCTGATTGAATGCTGCTTTAAAAATACACTAATTATACCTTTTTCTTGGGAGAAAAGCATTTATATGAGTACACTCTGAAAAATAAAAACGATTGACTTTCTATATTTTAAAGGACCAACGTGGCTGTTCCTAACGCTGACGTCATTTTTATGGTGGCAACAGCAGACGACTAAATTTCATTTTTATTAAATTTTACTGCAATTTTCTTAATTTCTAAATACCGCACATTTTCAATTTTTACACCTTCGAATAGAAAAAAATGTACTTCCAAATGCAATTTGTGTGAAAAGTATATTGTAATGTTTTTGAAAACTGTATCGTAATTTACTCAATTTTTATTGTTTTTAAAATAAATTTCAAACATGATTTTTTAAAATCTACCTCTGTCACATGCTGACAGACGATTACAAAAGATAAATGTATTTGCACTAAAATTAAGTTAAATAAAATAGTTCAGCATTTTTTTTTCCATCTTATATTCCATAACATAATTAACACTTTATCAATATAAAAACAAAATAAAATAATATAAATAAAACACAAATCTAAGACATACAATCGAACCACGCTTAAACCACTGAAATTATCAGAATAAAAAAAGACTCGCGATCTTTGACGATTTCTTCCATTGTTAATTCCTGGCACGAGGCCTATAGGACTATCGCTTTTAATAAATTTCAAAATTTTATTTACATAGATAATGCTATTTTTCATATAAAAATGATTGTCGGTAAAATATGGTATGTTGGTAATCTAAAATATATATATTAAATGTAGAAAAATCTATTAATTTTCAATAAAATATATATATATATAGTTTTCACCCATATTGTGTAACCCGGGAAGTCTGGGTCGGGACTCCTTGTTTTTTTTTTTTTGTTGTTGTTTTTTCTTTTAATCTGCAATATATTTTTTTCAGTTATAATATTTTTCGTGCTGAGGAATATCTATAGGTATGAGTAAAAAGCATGTTTATTGCGTCAAATCTTTCAAACCTACATACTACAGAGCTGCCTAGTAAAAGTAGTGTGATATATTTATAAAATATATAACATGTTCTTTAAAAAATTCACTATTTTATTTTAAATCGATTAAAATGATTGTTGGTAAAGTATGGTAAGTTGGCAATCTAAAATATATGTATTAAATATAAAAAATCTATTAATTTTCAATTTAAAAAAATATATATAGTTTTCACCCATATTGTGTAACGCGAGAAGTCCGGGTTGGGACTCCTTGTTTTTTTTTTTTTTTTTTTTTTTTTTTTAAATCTGTAATATATATATATATTTTTTTTTTCAGTTACAATATTTTTGTGCTAAGGAATATCTATAAGTATGAGTAATATAGCATGTTTATTGCGTCAAATGTTTCAAACCTATATCCAACAGAGTTGCCTAGTAAAAGTGTGATATATTTATAAAATATATAACATGTTTTTTTTTAAAAATTCACTATTTTATTTTAAATCGATTAAAATAATGAAAAAGATGTTACGTTAAAAATATACACTTTATTTAAAACTTCTTAGTACTTCCAAGTTTTTCCAAGCTCTTCATCAGAGACTATTTTAATAACTAATTGTTGTTTATATATACAAATACGTCACTCCATTTTGAAAAATGAGAGAGCCAATAATTATTAGAGTTTAAAGTAGAAGTAGCAGTTTCTTGGATTAAACTTAATTATAGAAAAATATGTACCCTATTAAAACCCGTGCGAGTTTCTATCTAGGGTGACTGAGCCAGTAGTTGATCAAATAAGGCCGGTGCTACGGGTTTTTTATTATATTTCCTTCCTTTTAAGTTTTAAAAGTAAACTAACATGATTGCTACAACCCTTAATGAATGTCCTATAGTACGCAAAAATAAAATTTGCTGAAATTAAATAGCAACAAAAGTAAATAGTTTCTTGAATTGCCATTTACTCGGTAGTCGATCAATCGAAGAAATCAGAAAATTCAAAAATTAATCTTTAAAATATCATGCTTAAGGTGTGATTAACAATAATTCATATAAAACTATTATTTGAAATAAACAAAAGGAAAGTGGATTATTTCAACTTATCGTAATCGACTCCAACTCATCAAAAACTAAGTTTTTCCTTTTTCTATTAAAAAAAAATTCGTAAAATTTCTTCTCTTACAACAGGCAGCTGTCAACAATGTGACAACAGGTGCTCCAACATTCAAACAAAAATATTATATCTAGTGCCACGTCTAAAATTCCTTTCCGCCTGAAATTTCACAAAATTTCAAACTTTTGATCAACTACTGGCGCAGTCACCCTATGTAACCTCAAAAAATCAGGAACCTCGGGGCGCAAATCTACGGAATTTGGCACACAGGTTACTGGTAGGGAGCCCATGAACGTTTGGGGCGAAAAATTCGAAAATTTTAAATAGGTTTTTATATGTTTTGACGAATGTTTGCCTTTCTTTTAGGGTTTCGTTCATCTGACGAAACCCTATTCGTCTCACACCTCTGTCTGTCTGTCTGCCCGTCTGTCACAGAAGCCGTTCTCAGAAACTGTATATTTTGGAGACTTGAAATTTTGCATACTTATAGCTGAACACCACACATCAAACGAAAAATCATAACGACAAATCGTAATTAACGGACGTTATTAATTAAAAAAATCCAATTACATGATCGGACAGGCATTCATAATTCAACAAAAGCATGGATTTTTTAATTAAATCGCAAAAACGATCTATTCCACGGATTAAAACAGGTGTTATTTTAACAGCAGATAAGGACTGGCGATTCCTTTAAGGCGCGATTACTTTTTTCTACGCATCCCAGAAATTTGAAATTAATACCACAATGGGCAAAAAAAATCAGCTTTTAGAAATTCTAAAAATTATCTCGATCGTACCATAAAAACTCGAAAATTCGTTAAAAATCGAGAAAAAAATCTTTTATTTTCCTTCATTTGTGAAGGCGACAGATGTCTGATCACATTGAATTTTCGGTGGCAAACCAGATAATTATAAAACAGGTGCCTCTTGTGATCAGAAACGAACACAAAACTTTTATACAAGACCAAAATTTTTTTAAATATCGATTCTTGAGCTAAGATTTTTACGCCATCCGACGTAAAATTTCATTCTCTTTCAGAATATGTCTTTATTTTTTAATTTCGACAATCGGAAGCTAAGATAATTAATTTTTTGGTAGGTAATTCCAGAATTGCATTTTTTTAGCTGTTTGAAACTTTAAGATTGTTTATAACACATGATGAAAAAAATTAAAAATAATGGCGCGAGAAATTTTGAAAAGAGGGCGGGGGGGGGTAATTATTATTATTATTTTTTTTAATCTTTGCTGTTTTTACCGTTTTATGTGCGGTTTTTTGGCGGAGTCCTGAGATAAATGCTACTTGCTCAATAAAAAAGAAAATCATAAGTGTCGATACCACTATTTCAGAATAGTAATTTCAGCAAATATTTAAATTGGCGTTTAAGACCGCCGCCCCCTCGACTAATGTATCTACGGATAAGTTGTAGAAAGGAATTTCGTTCAGATACAGTTTTTTTAAGAATAGAGTGCGCTCCCTGGTGGTGGAATGTGGGATTAAAAGAACGCGATTTTAAATTTGGAAATCTAAGACGGCGATTTTGAAACTCTAAGCTAGTTTATAACACATAATAAAAAGTTTTCAAAAAATTGGTGCTAGAAATTCCATGGTGGTGGTAGGGGAAGGGGGGGGGGCAATTTTTTTTTTAACTTAGCATTTTTTACCTTTTTATGTCCTGTTTTTATGGATTTAATAATTATAAATTATATGAATTTGGTTTTATTAATTAAAGAATAAATAATTTTGAAAGGAATATTAAACGAAACCCTCTGTGCAATCTGTGATCACACTTACTCACTTGTTTTTATGTTCAATCAGTAATCTCGCGAGTTCTAACCAGTTCTAAATGTCTACTGCAATGTGAGATATACATATTACGTACGCCACGCTGCAATACCAAGAAGCTGTAGCGGCTATTCCGATAATTATTTTACCTCACATGCAAATGTAATTTGAGATATACATATGACGTAAGCCACGCTACAGTACTAAGAAGCTGTAGCGGGTATAACGTTAATTCTTTTACCTCACATGCAAATAATTAAGATTATTTAACTGCGCTTAACTATTACTTTATTTAAAAAATAAAGAAAAACATTTTATCACAAACATAAAAAAACTTTCTTTTCTATTTATTCCCTTATTCCAAAGATATCGCTTTAAAATCCGCTGCCATAGTAACATGATAAATTAAATTTCATTTTTAAAAATTCACAGTAGTAGAAAAATATTTTTCTGAATCGAATAGTTATTTTTAATTTTGGTTTTAAAATTAAATTCATGAACTCCCGCGCGTAGAACGGGTTAAACAGCTAGTATATTATTATTAACTGTTATTAAAAAAAGTTCTCTATCTTTAGAAATCTCAGAAACAAACGTAGTTTGGAGATTTAAAGAAGCATTTATGAATATAAAGCTTCTTTTGCAGCAACGGATTTTCGGAAGTATTTCTGAATAGTTTTTACCGTCTATATTTCAGTTTTCTTTAACCATAATATCCGTTTTAGGTTGCTATTCATTCTTAATTAATCCATTTCAGCTCATAACTGGATTTATGCATGCAAGATTAACAAAATAACATTAATTTTAATCTTAATGTTAATTCTGTTAATTTATCATGTTTGTTAGTAAATCGTCTTCGTTCGGAGAGGTAGGCTTAATTTGGATCACTTTTTGACGATTTGAACTTTGACCATTAATTGCCAGAGAATGAAGTGGAGTTCATACTAATGTTATGAATAATTTCACTCAGTAGATAGTTCCCTCTTGAAACATGCAAAAAATTATTTTTCAATATACCATGTTACCTACTACAAGTCTCTTTTCCAAAAAATACCTATTTCATCAGTGATATTTTCTCTCATGCATTACAAGATACACAGTCATGGGTAAATGGGATTAAATTATCTTGGTGTGGGCTTTACAGCAAGATGTTTTGGTCTTACCACTAGAATATTCTCTGAAATATAATATTGGGAAGATAATTAAAATAAAAAGATAATTAATTAAGATCCCTTAAAAATATTTTTTAAGGAATTTTCAATATTTATATATATTACACTAGGGGGCTCTGCCCCCTACGAGCTACGCTCGTCAAACCCCGTTCAGACGCCGCAGACTCTAAAAGCACGCTAATTTGATCGGCTTTAAAAAATTTTCGGAAGACTGGATTATAATTTAAAAAACAGTCGCGATCTCCCTATAAACGGATTTATATTCATTTCTCTTTGATTGAGGAATTTTAGGGCCAAATCAGCTGCGGTACTACTTTATTAACCCGTCAACCAATTTCGCCAAATTATATAAATCGCCAAATTATACAAATTGACGTAATTTTTATCTTAAATAACGAAAGAATAAATAAATTAGTATAACATTAATAAAAATACAAATAAAACGTCGAAATAAAAATATCTTGATGACGTAGACGCGTGTAACTTGCTTACAGTCAAGTTAATGTGACATTTACGATCAACCATTATTGGCATTTAATCTTATAGTTTAGCGATAGATTTTTGGTCGACGGGATAACTAAGTAGTACCAAAGATACAATGGCTGTTTTCGTCTTTCATTAAATAAAATCAGTTAAAATTTCAAAATAAGCTAATATAAAATGATTTAAGTAAAGAGTTTTGTCTCCCGGTACTTTTTAACAAAGCGAAAAGAAAGTTCTTTAAATAAGACATTTTAAATGTATCGTTTTTAATCTGACGTAATTTTCACGAAATTTTTCTCTCTCTTTTTAATATTCACGTGAAAATACTTTTGTTCGAAATAAAATATTATTTGCGCTGTCCTAACAAAAATAGTTGAAACGATCATCTCAAAATATCAAATAAATGTCTCGCGCAATTTTTAAATTTAATCTGTTTTGCAATATTATTTTTTGTTCACCTTACGTAATAAGTGCAATGTGACGTAAATGTGCCATAATTTCTCCTATTTAAAACTTCTAATCCATGTTAATGAATTTATTATTTTACAATATCCTTTTTCTTTTAAAATTCAAGTGTAAATACAGGTTTTATAACGTAATTTTCAATAAGTTCCGGCCTTTTATATAGGGTTTTTTTTCTGTTTATAATAATCACGTGTAAGTAAATTTTTAATTTGAAGCAAACATTATTGTTTGTGCTGTTTATACAGTTGGCAACAGTTTAAATTAATACCATCATTTAAAATATGTAAAAAGTATCTCTCGAAATGCTGAAAATTTGAATTTAAAATAGAAATAATACATCAAAAAATGAGTCAAATTAAAAAAAGTAAATGCTGTCTGCACACCGAGAATTACTAACGTAAAAAATGATCTAAAAATGATTTAAATTCCCATGTATAGTTTTTGCTGCTATAAAACTTTTTTAATGGAATGATTTTGTCCAACTTTAGCATTAAATATTTTTTTTAATAATTCTTCGATTTGAAAACCGTCTGCATCAGCGTGTTTATCAAACATTTTTCTATAATACCAATGATTTTCATATTTTTGTATGCAATATTTTTCTTAATATTAAAGAAGAAAGACCTGCGGTCACAAAAAATTCAAACCCGGCGGCGGCGGTGCAGCGTTAGTTACTTTTTTTTTAAGAATAGAGAGACCCTGCCTACAAATCAAAATCAAATGCAAAATTTTTCATTTGACATTCACAGCCTTGTTGTATTATAAAAGAACTAATTTAAAATAAATAAATAAAATTAAAAAAAATTATATATATATTTTTAAAATAACATGAAATGCAAGCAACGGATTAAAAAGGGTCAGGCAAAACTTTATTTTCTGAAGGGGAAAAATTTTATTTACATTGAAAGTATTGAGGTCTAATTGGGTCTAAAACATGCAGTGAAGGCTAGAATTTGGAATAAATGAAAATAAAATTGTAAAATATATGTTTTGCTAACACAAAATGTGCAGTAAAGTAAACCAAACTTGTGGTATTTTACAGGATCTGAAAACTGAAAGATTAAAAATGCATTCCAAACCGCAGTTTGATTTAAATAGAAAATTAAATATGCGATTCCAATTTACCCTTAACCCCAAAACCCTCTGATCCTGTTTACCTCCAAAATGCTATTTCTGGGGTAATTAGGATCAAGCAGATTATTAACATAAATCTTCGTCTGTTGGAAAATGTAATCATTTCCTCTTAAAAATAACATTTTTCTAAATTTAAATCCATAGCTATATTTAAATATTCGTACAATTGTTTTACCTAGAACATTTTCACTAAAATATTCTCAGTTTGACTGACAAAGTTTTTCTGTATGTTCTGGGAAAACAATTATTACTTATACATTTTCACTCCAAAAAAAATTGCCCATGTAGGATATTAGTCAAACACGTCATAATTAGCAGGGTCATTTTATTACCCTTGAAGTGCCCCTGATCCCAATTATCCCTGATCTTAATTACCCCTAGCTCCCCTTAACTGGAAAATATTTACTTGAGGAGTGATAACATCCGACGATCCTATATTCCATGATGAGAAAACTGATTAGCATACTATAAAATACACTCGGAAATGTTTCTGAGAATCAGTGACCACAAAAGAAACTTTGATTTTATAAATGCTTAGTTAAATTTTAAAAATGTTTTGGTTTCTGAGATTTATAAAGATAAAAAAAACTGTTTTCAGAATCATAGGTAACTTAGAAGTTATTATCTATTTTCGTTTGTAATTATATTATGTTTTCGTAAAAAAAGACATATATTTACATATTACAGTGTAGTCATTCTGTTAAATCGAAAAAGCATGCATATAAAATTCTAAACTACAAATCATAAAAATGTTTATTTATATCGAGACATATTTTAATGGTTTCTGTTACCGGAAACCTGAATGTAAAAGAAAACTGTTCTACTTTTTTTTTTCATTTCTGTATTATTTATTCAAGCCTATGAATTGTTATTAAGAAAAAGAAACAACGTATAAGGGCACAAATAAAATGTGTTTAAAAGCATACAGCTGTTTCAAACCCTCTAAGGTTTCCTCATCAGTGCTTAAAATAAAAGTTAAATTAAAACTAAAACATTGTGCAAAAAAAAAGGGGGGGGGGAGGTAGACAGAGAGTCAGAAAAGCATACCTTTCAGCTCTACTGCCAACGGTGAAATGCGACATACGTCTGACAAACAGCTACGGAGTTGATCTCATGCGCATATTCAGGGAGACCAATCAAAATCACCCAATTGCTCCGGAAGAGTCCAAACTTAGAAGGAGAAAAAGGGAGGGGGGAGGAAGTGGAGAGAATTATAGAAAATTAAACCATATCTTTGAAAAATTGGGCGTACTGGATAAATCGTTAACTAAACTGTTTGAATTTTGCCATATGTGATAAGTTTCCCAGAAGTCCAGATCATAGATTGAAGTACATTTCTGTATTATGGAGGCTTCGGAAAATTTAAAATTATGGTTGTTGAACCAGCAGTGGTTGGCAGTAGCGGAACGTTTAATATCACAATTTTTAACGCAAGTTTTATGCTCCCCCAAACGGATCTTAAAGGCACGCTTCGTTTGACCAATGTACATTTTGTTGCATTCGCAAGATATCCTGTAAATACCCCAATTTGAAAAACTATCAATTGAATGTTTCAGATTTGTGAATTGAATTTTATTAAAAGGAGTATAAACTACTTTAAAGTCAAATTTTGACAAGATTTTAGAAATTTGATGGCTTACTTTCGGAAAATATGGGAGTATAATTAAATTTTCATTACCGACAGCATTAGCCCTGGGTTTTGTACGTTTACTTAGTTTGTTATGAATGGAATCGACGATATCAGCTGTAAAACCTCGATCAATGGCAATGGATTTAATGTAGTCTAATTCTGTTTTTAGTAAACTGTCGGAAGAACAAATATTTAACCCGGGAGAACTCGCTTGTGAGAATGTCCAATTGCTTTTCTTTTACTTTACATTAATATAATATCAACTTTTTTTGGTTGGCTTAGTACTTTTATTCACAAAATAGGTAAAATAATTGTAAAACATTTTGAAATTTTAATTAAAATGAAAAATGATTTAAATAAGAGTCTTAAAAATGTACGAGTGTGAGAGAAGATCTCATGCAGCGAGTTCTCCCGGGTTAAAGCCCTGTAAACATAACTGTTAAAGGCAGCCAACTTTTGATTAGGTGGATGGGATGAAAGGCGATGTGGGGGTAAGGATACTGCGAATGGTTTACGGTAAACAGTAGTGTGAAACTAATTATTTTCGCGGAAAACCATAACATCAAGAAAGGGCAAACGACTGTTATTTTTGAGTTCGAAAGTGAACTGAATATGTTCATCTATAGAATTCATAATATCGAGAATATTAGTAAGATTAAGATCATCAGAGTTCAATAATGCAAAGCAGTCATCGACATAGCGGATGTAAAATAGAAAGGATAATATCTTGAAAAGGTTTGATTCGTAATAGTGCATGTAAATATCACTGAGGATGGGGCTGAGGGGGGAGCCCATGGACAAACCATCAGTCATGCAATAAAAATTACCATTAAAAATGAATGTGTTTTGCGATAAACAAATGCTAGTAAGATGTATAAGCTCATCAATTTCGTAATATGAATAATGAAATTGTTGTAGGCGTAATTTAAGACAATTTAAAGCACCTTGAACCGGTACGTTAGTAAATAGTGATTTAACGTCGAATGAAACCATACTATTGTTTTGAGTACCACTGAAGCTACGAAGCTTATTAACAAACTCATAAGAGTTCCTGCTAGTGTAGACTTTTTTAGAGAGCAGGGGGGAGAAAATAGATGTCAGATATCTGACATCTATTTTCTCCCCCCTGCTCTCTAACAATATCTACGCTTGCAGGAACTCCTATGAGTTTGTTAATATTATTATAGTTTAAAAGAATCAGATACTGAATATTATTATAGTTTAAAATAATCAGGTACTGAATATTATTATAGTTTAAAGTATTCGGGTACTGAAGTTTTGCACGTAGCACCAATTTACAGCTCATTAAAAAATAAGTTAACAGGTTTTTTTTAAATTGGTTTTCATTCCGAAAAATTGTAGTTCGGTAAAACTATTTTCAAATCCCTGAGTTATACAGAAAATAAGTCCTATATTTAAGTAATTTTTACTTTAGTATAATTATTATTTTAATAATAGTTTTACTAAAAAATATTAGTACATTATTTTACCTTTTTTACAGATATTTTAGTATTATTTGCAGTGAATATAAATCTCTATTTAAATTTTCATTGAAAAAGTGTGAATTGTTAGACCATTTCTTATTGTAATGTTTAAAGAAAGAAAATTTGAAAATAAAACTGAAAGGAAAATAAAACTGTGAAAGGATCATATAAAAAAATGTGAGTTTAAGACATCGAATATTAAGTACTTTGTTGTTAATTATAAGACGTACATTGAGTTACAATACAAAAAACACAGATAAGAGGATTAATTAAAAGAAACTTAGAACCATAAAAAGAAATTAAAAATACTAAGAGGATTAGACAGATATGATATTTACCTAACTGAAGATAACATGTAAACTTTTCCTGATCTTAAATCTGATTTTTTTTCTTTTTAAACACACTATACATATTCAGACATGTATAATTTACATACTTTTAAAAGAACATTATTGTTTTTTACTTCTTTGCATTACTGAAAATTCTGTTTATTTAAAAATATTTTTTTTTAACTTCATAACTTTTTAAACTTTTTTAAATAATATTTAATTGGAATAATCATTTTATTTTTATTTAATTAATTATTATTATAGTTTAAAGAAATCGGATATGTACTGAGATTACGAAATTATACTGAATATATATATATATTTTCTTTCGTTAAATATAGAGATCAACGTACACTGTTAAAAATTTGCAGCATTCTGTCCAGTCATTTGACCGTTTTTTGAAAAAACGGTTTCATAACCATAATTTAACTGTATTCTGACCATAAAATGGCAAATAATTTGGCCAGAATAGTGTTAAATTATGGATGTGCAACTGTTTTCGATAAAAATGACCAAATGACTGGACAGAATGCTGCAAATTTTTAACAGTATAACTTTTGCTTCAAAAATATAAAATTGCAGCTATATTACGTATCAAGATATTTAAGAAATGAAACTAGATATAAAGAGAGATGTATCGGTTAAAATAGAAAACATCAGTTAAAAAGTAGAATATCAAATAGTTTATTTTAAATAACAAGAGACATTCCTTACGAACAATGAAAAAATCAGATAAACGAATTATTTAAAGGAAGTTTATAATGAAAAATAAAAATAAACAGATTTAATACGGGTCAATACGCGATTTTATCGCCCAGTGGCGTGGTCGGTAGTGACAGCTGCAGCTAAGGCAGGGGCCCGGGTTCGAATTCTCGGGATGATGTAATTGTGGGTGTCTATTTTGTACTTATATAAATAGAAGTAATGGAAAAAAGAAATAAAATTGTTCTACCTTGTTGTTGTTCCTGCGTATAATAAGGAACATTCGAGGCTGAAAGTCATAGTTGCTATAGGCCCCAGAGCAATCTTCACCACGATGGATCAATGACAATGTCAATTTATGTGATTTTCATTAAGACTACTACAATCCTCAAAACATTTTAAATTATTGCTGCTGTTAAATCTGTGAGATACGTGACGCAATTTCCATATTTATATACGATATACAGCGATATTTCGAGGGAAGATAGCAATTAACTAGAAATGTATGTTCTTATACTTTTAATCACAACAAACTAAAAAAAAATATGAACATAATTATGAAAAATTTCTATCTGAAATACCTGGCGTTGCCCGGGGTTTTAAGCATGTTTGATTAGAATTTTTTTTTTTAATTAAACATCATACGGACTATGAATCATGTGCAAATATGCTCTTTCTTTAATATATTGAAAACTTTGAGAAATTTCAGAAAACCTTTCATGATAAAACTTTCTCTCGTAAACATTAACCATAAATTCGTATTAAATATGAAGTCATACGTGAATTAACCTATATTATTCACAACGAAGAAGAAACAGCGCATCTAGTATTTGTCGAGAATTAAGTAAAAATCATGCAATCCTGACATCATAATTCACTTTTATATTTTAATAGACTAGGGGGCTCTGCCCCCTACGAGCTATGCTCGTCAACCCCCCGTTCAGACACCGCACACTCTAACAGCACGATAATTTGATCGGCTTTAAAAAGATTTCGGAAGATTTAATTATAATTTGAATCTGAGAAATATAATCTGACGTAATTTTCACCAAACATTTCTTTTTCTTTTTAATATTCACGTAAAAATACTTTTGCTAGAAATGAAATATTATGATCATCTTAAAATATTAAATAAATGTCTCGAGCAATTTTTAAATTTACACTGTTTAGCAATATTATTTTTTATTCATTTTATATAATAAGTGTAATGTGACGTAAATGTGACGTAAATTCTCCTATTTAAGACTTCTAACGCATGTTTATGAATTTATTATTTTACAATATTCTGTCTCTTTTAAAATTCACGTGTAATTATAATTTTTATGACGTAATTTTCAATGAGTTCCTGCTTTTTATATTTTCTGTTTATAATAGTCACGTGTAAAATAAATTTTAATTTGAAGTAAACAATTATTGTTTGCGCTGTTTATACAACTGGCAACAGTTTAAAATAATAACATTTTCTAAATTTTGTAAAAAATATCTCTCGAAATGCTGAAAATTTGAATTTAAAATTGAAATAAAACCTCAAAAAATGAGTCAAATAATAAAAATAAATGCAATCTGCACACCGGGAACTTATAACGTATAAAATGATCTAAAGATGATTAAATTCTCATGTATAGTTTTTGCTCCAATAAAACTTTTTTAATGGAACAATTTTGTCTAATTTTAGCATTAAATATCTCTTAAAATAATTCTTCGATTTGAAAACTGTCTGCATCAGCGTGTTTATCAAACATTTCTCTATAACACCACCGATTTTCATATTTTTGTATGCAACAGTTTTTTTTTTTAATATTTACGATGAAAGGCCATGCTTAAGCATTCAAATTGGATATGGATCTACCCGGAATATCTACGCAGATTGTCATTGGTCCATTTCCAAATCAAAACTTTTTTTTATATATAGAAGGAATAATAAGGCTACTATAATTCGTGACTCGTGCTATAGCCAGTTTACACGTCAGACACATCGCCGTTATCATTATCTTTTTACGAGTGACGGTTTGGCTATGGTACTCCATTGTGAAATTTGGTAATTTTGAAATTCGATATTTGAAAAATGGCATAATCATTAGATTTGAAATTCAAATCAAGAAAAATACAATTTTTTACCATTCTAACGCAGTTTGTCTAACAATCTTCTGACAAATTCTTTTCGAGCTATTGATTTTTTCAGTGTCTTCAAATGTTTCATTTTCAGAGATTAATCTCTGGCAATGATTAGCGAAAACGCCAGTCGTCAGCAACGCGTAGATTAATATCAAAAAGGATGAAAAAAAATTATAATAAACTTATCTTAAACTTACAGACTTCGTATCCCAAGGTCAACCCTTGTAAAACTGACAGATACAAGAATATTAATCCAGAGAACCATAGAGATTGTAAAACGCAAAAATTCAATCTGTAACGTTGCAGCATCATTCAACTTACCGAAATTGTGGCTCGAGCTACAAAATATGTAATGATGCAGCATCATTTAACTTGCCAAAATTGTGGTTCGAGTTACTCAATAGTAACAACAACAAAAAAAAAATCCAAGTAAAACTATCCTTCCATTATAAGAGAAAACATACAGATTATAACACGCAAAATTTCAATATGTAACGATGCAGCATCATTTAACTTACCAAAATTGTGGTTCGAGCTACTCAGTACTAACGGAAATAAAATAAACATCCAAGTAAAACTATCCTTCCATTATAAGAGAAAACATAGAGATTATAACACGCAAAAATTCAATATGTAACGATGCAGCATCATTTAACTACCAAAATTGTGGTTCGAGCTACTCAGAAGTAACGGAAATAAAATAAACATCCAAGTAAAACTATCCTTCCATTATAAGAGAAAACATAGAGATTATAACACGTAAAAATTCAATATGTAACGATGCAGCATCATTTAACTTACCAAAATTGTGGTTCGAGCTACTCAATAGTATCGAAAATAAAATAAACATCCAAGTAAAAATATCCTTCCATTATAAGAGAAAACATAGAGATTATAACACGCAAAAATTCAATATGTAACGAAGCAGCATCATTTAGCTTACCAAAATTGTGGTTCCAGCTACTCAGTAGTAAGGAAAATAAAATAAACATCCAAGTAAAACTATCCTTCCATTATAGGAGAAAACATGCAGATTATAACACGCAAAAATTCAATATGTAACGATGCAGCATCATCTAACTTACCAAAATTGTGGTTCGATCTACTCAATAGTAACGAAAATAAAATAAACATCCAAGTAAAACTCTCCTTCCATTATAAGAGAAAACATAGAGATTATAACATGCAAAAATTCAATATGTAACTATGCAGCATCATTTAGCTTACCAAAATTGTGGTTCGAGCTACTGAATAGTAAGGAAAATAAAATAAACTTCCAAATAAAACTATCCTTCCATTACAAGAGAAAACATAGAGATTATAACACGCAAAAATTCAATATGTAACGATGCAGCATCATTTAACTTACCAAAATTGTGGTTCGAGCTACTCAGTAGTAACGAAAATAAAATAAAAATCCATGTAAAACTATCCTTCCATTATAAGAGAAAACATAGAGATTATAACACGCAAAAATTCAATATGTAACGATGCAGCATCATTTAACTTACCAAAATTGTGGTTCGAGCTACTCAATAGTATCGAAAATAAAATAAACATCCAAGTAAAACTATCCTTCCATTATAAGAGAAAACATAGAGTTTATAACACGCAAAAATTCAACATGTAACGAAGCAGCATCATTTAGCTTACCAAAATTGTGGTTCGAGCTACTCAATAGTAACGAAAATAAAATAAACATCCAATTAAAACTATCCTTCCATTATAAGAGAAAACATAGAGTTTATAACACGCAAAAATTCAACATGTAACGAAGCAGCATCATTTAGCTTACCAAAATTGTGGTTCGAGCTACTCAATAGTATCGAAAATAAAATAAACATCCAAGTAAAACTATCCTTCCATTATAACAGAAAACATAGAGTTTATAACACGCAAAAATTCAACATGTAACGAAGCAGCATCATTTAGCTTACCAAAATTGTGGTTCGAGCTACTCAATAGTAACGAAAATAAAATAAACATCCAAGTAAAACTATCCTTCCATTATAAGAGAAAACATAGAGTTTATAACACGCAAAAATTCAACATGTAACGAAGCAGCATCATTTAACTTACCAAAATTGTGGTTCGAGCTACTCAATAGTATCGAAAATAAAATAAACATCCAAGTAAAACTATCCTTCCATTATAAGAGAAAACATAGAGTTTATAACACGCAAAAATTCAACATGTAACGAAGCAGCATCATTTAGCTTACCAAAATTGTGGTTCGAGCTACTCAATAGTAACGAAAATAAAATAAACATCCAAGTAAAACTATCCTTCCATTATAAGAGAAAACATAGAGTTTATAACACGCAAAAATTCAACATGTAACGAAGCAGCATCATTTAGCTTACCAAAATTGTGGTTCGAGCTACTCAATAGTAACGAAAATAAAATAAACATCCAATTAAAACTATCCTTCCATTATAAGAGAAAACATAGAGATTATAACACGCAAAAATTCAATATGTAACGATGCAGCATCCTTTAACTTACCAAAATTGTGGTTCGAGCTACTCAATAGTAACGAAAATAAAATAAACATCCAAGTAAAACTATCCTTCCATTATAAGAGAAAACATAGAGATTATAACACGCAAAAATTCAATATGTAACGATGCAGCATCCTTTAACTTACCAAAATTGTGGTTCGAGCTACTCAATAGTATCGAAAATAAAATAAACATCCAAGTAAAACTATCCTTCCATTATAAGAGAAAACATAGAGTTTATAACACGCAAAAATTCAACATGTAACGAAGCAGCATCATTTAGCTTACCAAAATTGTGGTTCGAGCTACTCAATAGTAACGAAAATAAAATAAACATCCAATTAAAACTATCCTTCCATTATAAGAGAAAACATAGAGTTTATAACACGCAAAAATTCAACATGTAACGAAGCAGCATCATTTAGCTTACCAAAATTGTGGTTCGAGCTACTCAATAGTATCGAAAATAAAATAAACATCCAAGTAAAACTATCCTTCCATTATAAGAGAAAACATAGAGTTTATAACACGCAAAAATTCAACATGTAACGAAGCAGCATCATTTAGCTTACCAAAATTGTGGTTCGAGCTACTCAATAGTAACGAAAATAAAATAAACATCCAATTAAAACTATCCTTCCATTATAAGAGAAAACATAGAGTTTATAACACGCAAAAATTCAACATGTAACGAAGCAGCATCATTTAGCTTACCAAAATTGTGGTTCGAGCTACTCAATAGTATCGAAAATAAAATAAACATCCAATTAAAACTATCCTTCCATTATAAGAGAAAACATAGAGTTTATAACACGCAAAAATTCAACATGTAACGAAGCAGCATCATTTAGCTTACCAAAATTGTGGTTCGAGCTACTCAATAGTATCGAAAATAAAATAAACATCCAATTAAAACTATCCTTCCATTATAAGAGAAAACATAGAGTTTATAACACGCAAAAATTCAACATGTAACGAAGCAGCATCATTTAGCTTACCAAAATTGTGGTTCGAGCTACTCAATAGTAACGAAAATAAAATAAACATCCAATTAAAACTATCCTTCCATTATAAGAGAAAACATAGAGTTTATAACACGCAAAAATTCAATATGTAACGATGCAGCATCCTTTAACTTACCAAAATTGTGGTTCGAGCTACTCAATAGTATCGAAAATAAAATAAACATCCAATTAAAACTATCCTTCCATTATAAGAGAAAACATAGAGTTTATAACACGCAAAAATTCAATATGTAACGATGCAGCATCCTTTAACTTACCAAAATTGTGGTTCGAGCTACTCAATAGTATCGAAAATAAAATAAACATCCAATTAAAACTATCCTTCCATTATAAGAGAAAACATAGAGTTTATAACACGCAAAAATTCAACATGTAACGAAGCAGCATCATTTAGCTTACCAAAATTGTGGTTCGAGCTACTCAATAGTAACGAAAATAAAATAAACATCCAATTAAAACTATCCTTCCATTATAAGAGAAAACATAGAGATTATAACACGCAAAAATTCAATATGTAACGATGCAGCATCCTTTAACTTACCAAAATTGTGGTTCGAGCTACTCAATAGTAACGAAAATAAAATAAACATCCAAGTAAAACTATCCTTCCATTATAAGAGAAAACATAGAGATTATAACACGCAAAAATTCAATATGTAACGATGCAGCATCCTTTAACTTACCAAAATTGTGGTTCGAGCTACTCAATAGTATCGAAAATAAAATAAACATCCCATTAAAACTATCCTTCCATTATAAGAGAAAACATAGAGTTTATAACACGCAAAAATTCAACATGTAACGAAGCAGCATCATTTAGCTTACCAAAATTGTGGTTCGAGCTACTCAATAGTATCGAAAATAAAATAAACATCCAATTAAAACTATCCTTCCATTATAAGAGAAAACATAGAGTTTATAACACGCAAAAATTCAACATGTAACGAAGCAGCATCATTTAGCTTACCAAAATTGTGGTTCGAGCTACTCAATAGTAACGAAAATAAAATAAACATCCAATTAAAACTATCCTTCCATTATAAGAGAAAACATAGAGTTTATAACACGCAAAAATTCAACATGTAACGAAGCAGCATCATTTAGCTTACCAAAATTGTGGTTCGAGCTACTCAATAGTAACGAAAATAAAATAAACATCCAATTAAAACTATCCTTCCATTATAAGAGAAAACATAGAGTTTATAACACGCAAAAATTCAACATGTAACGAAGCAGCATCATTTAGCTTACCAAAATTGTGGTTCGAGCTACTCAATAGTATCGAAAATAAAATAAACATCCAAGTAAAACTATCCTTCCATTATAAGAGAAAACATAGAGTTTATAACACGCAAAAATTCAACATGTAACGAAGCAGCATCATTTAGCTTACCAAAATTGTGGTTCGAGCTACTCAATAGTAACGAAAATAAAATAAACATCCAAGTAAAACTATCCTTCCATTATAAGAGAAAACATAGAGTTTATAACACGCAAAAATTCAACATGTAACGAAGCAGCATCATTTAACTTACCAAAATTGTGGTTCGAGCTACTCAATAGTATCGAAAATAAAATAAACATCCAAGTAAAACTATCCTTCCATTATAAGAGAAAACATAGAGTTTATAACACGCAAAAATTCAACATGTAACGAAGCAGCATCATTTAGCTTACCAAAATTGTGGTTCGAGCTACTCAATAGTAACGAAAATAAAATAAACATCCAAGTAAAACTATCCTTCCATTATAAGAGAAAACATAGAGTTTATAACACGCAAAAATTCAACATGTAACGAAGCAGCATCATTTAGCTTACCAAAATTGTGGTTCGAGCTACTCAATAGTAACGAAAATAAAATAAACATCCAATTAAAACTATCCTTCCATTATAAGAGAAAACATAGAGATTATAACACGCAAAAATTCAATATGTAACGATGCAGCATCCTTTAACTTACCAAAATTGTGGTTCGAGCTACTCAATAGTAACGAAAATAAAATAAACATCCAAGTAAAACTATCCTTCCATTATAAGAGAAAACATAGAGATTATAACACGCAAAAATTCAATATGTAACGATGCAGCATCCTTTAACTTACCAAAATTGTGGTTCGAGCTACTCAATAGTAACGAAAATAAAATAAACATCCAAGTAAAACTATCCTTCCATTATAAGAGAAAACATAGAGATTATAACACGCAAAAATTCAATATGTAACGATGCAGCATCCTTTAACTTACCAAAATTGTGGTTCGAGCTACTCAATAGTAACGAAAATAAAATAAACATCCAAGTAAAACTATCCTTCCATTATAAGAGAAAACATAGAGATTATAACACGCAAAAATTCAATATGTAACAATGCAGCATCATTTAACATTCCAAAATTGTGGCCTCGAGCTTCTCAATATGTAACGATTCAGCCTCATTAAACTTGCCGAAATTGTGACTCGAGCTACTCAATAGTTATGAAAATAAAATAAACATCCAAGTAAAACTATACATCAAATGTAATCCTAACAAAGTTATGTTTATTTATATGTTGTTTATACTATACATATTTATGCATTTAATTTCGCCCACTCTTTTATCTTTAATTTCTGGATTTAATTATAATAAAATTCTATTTGAAAATCAAAGTACAATTTAATTCTATTAAAGTCCATTTATCTGTTGTGCCGTATCTGTACAATCCTACCCATTTGTACTTTATGTTCCTTTATCTAGTTATTTCAAGATATAATTCAACTCCTGTTAAATGGTGTGTTTTAAATAATAAATGTTTTATATTGAAAATCTTTTATCTTTCTGTATTACATTAAATTTATATTATATATACCATGTGAAGTAAAAACCTTATTTTTTCCAATGCTTTATTTCTTTTTATAAGAGTATAAAAATAAGGTTCATTCAGTAAATGACTGTAAAGTTGCAGAAGAAATTAAAGTATAATAAATAACGTAAAATTGCATAAAAAATGTGTAATAGATTTATAGATTGGGATGTACTATAATACCCGCCCCCCCCCCAAAAAAAAAAACTATTTTTGTGTAATTTTCTGATTTTTATTATATTTTCGATTCTGTTAGGCATTCGATTATATATTGAACCAGTGGTTGTGTTTTAACCCCTTAACGGTTGCTTAATATTTGGAAAAACCATAAAAAAAGTATCTATTTTTTTATTACAGAAATTGAATAATTATAAGGTTTCTATAAAATATATGTAATTAGTTTTTTTTAAGGCGAAAAAAAAGATGTATAGAAGAAATTCACATTTGTGGAAAAGCCATCATGCGAGAATTCTGTGTTTTAATGTTTATTTTACACCATACAAATCAATGCGAATAAGACCTTTATTTTTCACATCTTAGATCTTTATTTATTATTAAATAAATTTTTACAACTAATATTTAAAATAATGTAATATACATTAAATTTTGATTATTAATAATTGTTTTGAGCGTGATATATTTCGAAACATGCAATACTAAGGCCAACATCAGAATCATCGGCAAAAACCCAACCCAAAAGCTAATATTCAAAGACTTCACGCAGCTAGTTAAATTTTTCTGGTTTCAGAAGTTTTTCCCAGCAATAAATCTCCACCCCGAAAATATGATAGGCACGAGAAATAACGAATGACATCTCAGCCCGTGATGTTGACGGGTGCGAGAATTAAGGAGTTAAAACTCTTGCTGCCTTTGTCATGACCAGTTCTCAGATTCTTACAGAAATACTTGAAAAGCAGATTGTTCAACATTATATTTATTTCGCTCCTTTTTTATTTTATTGGCAAAAAAATAAAAAAGGTTGACTTAAAGATATATGTAGATACATATCGGAAAAAACAAACTTATTTAAAACTCATACGCTAAGCGCAGGTTATGAAACACTTTCCAACACATTCAAAATACCGTAACAAAACTTCACCGTTCAACCCCTTGAGGGGCAAGCAAAAATGTCTCTAAATATCGAATTCTCACCGGAATAATCGAAAAATTTTATTTTTAAATAAGGAAAAGCAATTTTTCAAGGATTTTCCTCCAAATTTAAAAATGTAAAATTTAGTTAAAATTTTTTGGTGAGAATCTTATTTAAATTAGGTGGGATATATTTTATCGCACCGCCACTCAAGGGGTTAATAAATTGAAACATAATATGCGCATGAACAATTTAGAAAGCGCATAATACATCTGAAAATTGAATTTTAGCATCTACCATCTACAGTCGAAAAAGTATCCTAATTCTTTTGGACAGACCTGTAAATGATCTAAAGATTTATAAATATACTGTATAGCTTGCTAAAATTTAATTCAGTTAAGAATTGCATAACACATTTGAAATTTCTCCCTTAGCAATTTCCGTCAATAAACTAAAATTGAATCGCATAACAGATTTCAAATTTCTTTCTCAGCAATTTTGAATTTAAACTGAAATTTAGTCGGATTCTTTAGTGCTGAAATGTTTAAGATTTATAGAATTTATACACACCGACTAATATGTGAAAAATTAGATAAATATAAAAAAAAGCATATCACATCTGACAACATACTTCCAGTAATTATCTCTTATAGACAGTGTAAGGTTCTGAGAAACATATACTATTAGAACTATGGTTATATATTATTTTTCTTGCTTGTATATTGTCTGTGTACTGGGAATTTTAAAGTAACATTTTTTCCTTATTTGAAACTTAATCCGGGCCAGTGACTTAGAGAGGGAGTTGAAGGAATGTAGTTATGAATACAGTAGGGTCCCTGCTATTCAAATGCATACCTGGGATAAGGCGGAAAAAAAAATTTCACCAGATACCGAAATAGCGGACTTTAGGGTCAGAAGGGAAACCCTGTTTTTGGGAGAGGAAGGATACAGTGAAGGAAGATTAGTTAAAGGTTTGAGCTGAAAGTGTGTAGTCGCTTTTCTCGCAGAGCAGAGTTTTTGCCTGGAACTCAACGTGTGAGCTCGTTGCAGAGTAGCACGTGGATAGAGCTTGATTAGGAGTGAAGCTCTTAGAGTATAGAGCTAATGTGTTGGGAGATTAATAGTGTTCTCCGATAAATCTAATTTAATTAGCATAGGGTGAGAGGGATATCAAGTAGTTAACAGTACACAGCAAGTATTTACTAAATTTGATTTAATGTTGAACCGGATCATCTATATCCGAGTTCTTAGGTGTAAATAGTGTTTTGTGATTTGTAAATAGTGTGTAAATAAACTGTTAATTAAGTTTAATTGAAAGAGTTGGTTTTCGTTTCAACAATCCTCTCATAGCGTGACCGATATCACGTAATCATATAGGTGGTGACAGCATATAAATAGCAAAGGATTTCTTCAAAGTTATGTGGACTTCCAGGAAACCCGACAGGCAGTAATGTAAACGAATTCAGTTCATTTGTATATTCCTGAAAAGGAATGATAAGTTCTATGCACGCCATTTTCTACAGTAAGCATTTTATAGTGCTCCTCTCTTATTTTTATCAATTTCAATATGTTTGAAGTAATATGACATAATTAAAATGCATGAAAGGGATTTTTACCCGTAGACCATAATGAAACTGAATTGTTTTGAGTGTACCTGTAAACGAACGATAAATACTACACATTTTCGACACCGAACATACCATAATAAACAACAATAATATATTACAAATACATGGGAATTCGAGAATGTCAGAGCACGGACAAACAGCCACTCAGACAAACCGAATTTATAAATGCTTTACAATGTTTGAAAGTGTTAAAAAGCATTATTCCTACCGCTTTGGGTTAGGAATAGTTCATCAAAGATTGGAATTCCGTGATTAATTTGTCATGTAACGTATTTTTTGTTTTTAAAATATTTTTCCTGATTTCATTTAAAATAATATAAATTTGCCATTTCAATCAACAAAATTCGACAAAATAAGCCACATTGACAGACAAATTGGTGTTTCATGCAATTATATTGGGAAAAAATAATTCTGAAAATATTCTTTTTTTATATTGGGATCTTTTTAATGAAATTTTACTTTTTACTGTATTATCTAAATAATATATTTATTTTAAATTGGATTAAAAATACCAATTACACTGTAGTAAAATTTTCTCATTTCTATGGGCATTTTCATTTTGATATTTTACTTTTGTTACTCATATTCTCTTAGACTTTTCAAAGAAGTATAATGGAAGTAATTTTCACTTTCAAGCATGATATTTCTCTGAAAATGCACGAGAAAAGTGTGTGTACTGTTTCCTTTTCCGGAATTTCAGTTTGTCTCTAAGGAAATTAGGTATTGTTGAATAGAGGAACACGTTATATCCTTACTTAAGAGGATTCCCTTTCCTGTGGAACTCCGTGTTACGTAATTTCAAACTCGTTTGCTTCCCCGTGAATAATCCACTCTTTTTACTGAATAAACAAGAATTTTACCGCTTACGATAAAGGATTTCTCTTTACTTTACGGGCGTAAAGAAAGCAATTCATTTAATTTCTATAATAAAACGGAATGGCGCTCACTTTTCTGATTTCTAAGTCACACATTTCAAACTGTTTCATGATAATATGTCATATATCTATTTAGTACAACAGAAGTAGATGCACTAATTTCCTTTATATCTTTCTTTTGTTTCACGAAAATTTCGAAAAACTTTCATTATTGCACAAATTCTACACATACATTTCACATATTTATTTTCTAAAAATAAGTAATTTTTTATGTGTATAACTTTTATTCCTTATTAATAATATATATATATATATATTAGAGTGGTCCTTATTTTCGAAGTTTTAAAATTTATTGCTCTTACCCTCTAAAGATGTTCCATTATATCTAAAAATAATTCTTGTAGAATTTAATCACTAAAAAATAATAATTAGAGGTAGCTCAAAGAAGTATAAGTTTCATAAATCGGGGTCATTTTGCTGTTTTTTTTTCTCCTTTTACTTGAAAAAAAATTATAATCCTAATATTGATAAATTATTTCAATGTATTAAAATATCAATTATCTATACTATAAAATCCATAAAAGCATTTGTAAATGCAATTATTAAATAATTATCTACAGATAATTTCATTGATATGAAGAAGAGAAATGTCTCTCACCTCTCATAGATTGTAGAACTAGCAACAGAGATTCAACTATGAATTATTTATCTGTTTATTATTTTCTAATTATTTTCCCTTATTAGATATGCAAATACGTGTTAAATAAATTTTAAATTGGTCTATTTTATTGTGAGTTTTAAACTTTTATTGAGTTAAATTAGTTACAGCTATATTATTATTTTAGACTTAACTGCAACTGCTGTCATCTTACTTTTGATTTTGGTTTGTGCTTTGTTTGTTTATAGATGAATATTTTTTTAATTTGATTAATCAGTCTAAATCTTTTTTCTTATAAGCTAATAAGTTTAAGAAATTTTGATTTTTAAATTGTACTATTTTACTGTGAGTTTTAAACTTTGGCAGTAGAAATGGCAATAGCAGTACTTGAGTCTTTTACAGATAGCTCAAATGGATAAGATGGAAATGAAACTGAAGAACGCAATCACAAAATTGAACTGCTTGAGGATGCAGCATCAGATCCTGGGATATCTAAAGCTAAGAGCACGGATATCATAACTCCAGGAATAGCAACAACTCTAGACAGGACAAAATTTTCAGACAGAAAAGCAGTATTTGTAGTTGCAGAAACAGCAAAGAGTTTAGGATGTGATATTAAAGAAGTCAGTCTGAACAGAAGTGCAATTCATAGAAAAAGAATTGTTAGAAGAATTAAACAATCACAGAAATTAAAGAACAGCTACAAAGAAATGTTCCTCTCATTGTCCATTGGGATGGAAAAATTTTACCAGAGTTAACTGGTAAAGAGAAAATAGACTACCAGTTATAATTCCTGGAAAAGGAATATCTCAGATACTCTCAATTGCTAAACCTCCTTCTGCAATAGGCGAAGTACAAGCCCATGCAATTTATGAAGCTTTGAATGAATGGGATATTGCAGATAAAGGGATTGGAATGGGCTTTGACACCACATCAGCAAATACTGGAAAAGAGAAAGGTGCTCGTGTCCTTTTAGAAGAAAAGCTTTGAACGAAACTTTTTTATTTTGCCTGCTGTCATCATATTATGGAAATTATCATTGTAAAGTATTTCATATTTCTTTAGGAACTTCGGAATCAAGTCCAGAAGTACCTTTATTCAAACGTTTCCAAGAGTACTGGAGCTTTCTAGATAGAGAGAAATTTGAAACAGGCTTGAAAGATGATAATATTCGAGCTCTTGTACAAGATGTAAAAGATAAAATTTTGGAGTTTGCCACTACACAAGAATCATCAACATGTGGACTAAGAGATGATTACTAAGAATTTGTCGAACTTGTTATTTTCCTTGAGGGAATACCTGTCAGGGGATTTCGTTTCAGGCTTCCAGGGGCAATGCATCATGCTCGTGGGATGTCTAAGGTAATATATTCTTTGAAAATATTCATCTTTAAGTTCCAATTCAAGCTTACCGAAAAGAAAGAAAGTGGTCTTCGTGATGTTTGTGTTTTTATAGTCAGGGTGTATTAAAGCTGGGATCACTGCTTCAATAACAGAATCCTCACTCTATAATGACTTTCAATTGATGAATATTTTATTAGAATACTCAAGAATATATGCAGAAATTGTAAAGTCTGCATTAGAGAAATTTTCAAAGCATCTGTGGTATATGTGAGAAGATCTTTCTGGATTGTCCTTTTTCGATATCCACATGTCTGTTTGAACAAAAAGAAAGATGGTTGAAGTCCTTCAAAATAAAAAAGGTACAAAGAATCCTGATAAGAGGATAACTGTTTCCCGTAAAAATTTTCACGAAAAGAAGTTTGAAGATTTTGTTACCAAAGAATCTTTGAAGTTCAAAGAAAGGAATTTACCGCAAAGATTCTTTCAAATAGACCCAACACATTGGATCACTAACTCTGATTATATGATTGCATTAGAGATTGTGCAATCTATTAAAGTGGTAAATGATCATGCTATGAGAGGTATTGCTTTGATAAAAGAGTACACTGGAATCCTTGCAAGAAATGAACCTCAGTTTAAGCTATTGACGAATGTTGTGGAGGAGCACCGAAAAGCGTATCCTCACTGCAGAAAAATGGACTTAACAAATTAAACTAATTACTGATACTTTCAACTTTTTATATGCTTAATATTGTGTTTTTTGTGTTATACAAAAGTAAAATTAATTTACTATCATAATAAAAACTATCATTTTGGCTTAGTTTCTCTTTGTTGATATCATCATGTTTTTTAGTATAATCGCCAAACTTCAGCAAGGTTGATCTTCTTCTAAATATATATATTTTTTATTCAAACTTTTTCTCTTTTGTTTTTTACTGTATTGGAACAAATTTTGATGATAAGACATAAGAAAATAAAAAAAATAAATAAAATCGATCATATAAGGACCACCCTAATATATATGTGTACATATATATGAGATACTTCTCGATATTAATGTAGATTGTGATGATGAACACATGACATATCATTGCCAACCAGTAATTATTCCATAGAATATTTAAACTGCAGTCGTAAGTGGCTAAAAGGATTGCAGTCATTGGGAAGAATTTGCCATTCAATCAAAAGAGACGGCATAATCAGAAACGAATTTCGTTTTAATGAATGAATTCAAGTGAATTTTAAAATGTGATTATATGAGCCGTACCTCTTGAGTTACGCAATTCTTACGTTAATTTTAAATTTTCTTATGATGATATATTCTTAGATAAATATCATACTGAAATTCATTGACCAAATCAATTCTAATTGATAAGGTTTAAGATGAACTCACTAATCGTCAAGAATTTAATACAATCAGATTCTTGAATGACAAAAAAAAAAAGATTCCGATATATTGGATGCTCTTAAATGGGCAGTTACCTCTTTATATCCCAGATTATGAATTCCTGAAATTTTCATCTTCTAAAGCATGTTTCGTGAATATTTTAAACTACTTTAGAAGATTTACACAATTATTTAATAAATTTTAGAAGAATTTTGCCAATTAAAATTAATTAATTAAATTTGAATTTATAAGGATTTCGTGCAATATTTATAATTCCACTCTAATCTTTTATTTAAAATATTTTTTTCAGTATTTTGTAGAATTGGAAAATGTAGAAATATAACGTTCTTGCAATAGAAATATACAAATATTTCCGAATTGAAACTCCCCTTTCACCAATCTCTCAACGCCAAGAAAGCTGAAAAGATGCAAAGGCGAAAAAAATCATCCTTTTAAAAATCTTTTTGTTTTGCGCAACTAATAATGCTTTTGGAACAAGATAAAGTAAAGTGTCTACAACTCATTCTAAACTGTATTCCTACTTATCGATGTATTGAATGAATTTTATTACAATTTAATGTAATGGTACTTTAAAGCACCGTTGGGGCATAAAGTAACAAGAAACTTTTGAAACAAGATAAAGTAAAGTGTCTATAACTCATTCTAAACTGTATTACTACTAATCGATGTATTAAATAAATTTTACTACAAGTTACTTTAATGGTACTTTAAAGTACCGTCGGGGCATAAAGTAACAAGTAACTTTTGGAACAAGATAAAGTAAAGTGTCTATAACTCATTCTAAAGTGTATCACTACTAATCGATGTATTAAATGAATTTTGTAACAAGTTACTTTAATGATACTTTAAAATACCGTCGGGGCATAAAGGGTTAATTTAAATCGTGATTAAAAAAAAAGTGTTTCTTTCCTGGATACTGCTGAGAACGACTTCAAATGAGTTACTTTCAAAAAAAGAAAGGCAAAAAGTCGTATTCAGACTCTTATTTCAAAGAAAGCGGCTAAATTGGTGAAATTTCTAAAACCCCTGAAAATTCCGATATAGAATCAGAAAATGAAGAGAACTCCTCCAAAACTTTGAAAAATAATATTGCATATTCATAAAGTACATCTCAATTTAAAAAAAAATTAATAAAGCAAACAAAATTATATATGCGTAAAGTTGTAACTCAAAACGTTATTAATCCAATAAGGGTAATTTTCAAATAATAGTTATTTTTAAAATTTTATAGATTAAACAAAAAGTTATTGATGAATTATGAGCACAAAGTTAGATAGGTCCCCATGAAAGGTCTACCATCCCTTTTAGGTAGATTTCGTAAGAAATACTACTTATTAGATTCTCCCCTATGTAGGAATTTCTGAAATATTTTTTGCAGATCTACGCCGATCATGATCCCTAGAACCCAAAACAAATCCTAGTTCAAAACTTTATATATATATATATATATATATATATATAATATTACAATTCATCATCTTTTTAAAAATGAAAATTTTTTTTTAAATAAAAATTAACAAATTGAGTATCAATACATTACACTGACATTGTGCATAATAAATGTGGATCAGCTATTAATAATTTAACTAATTGTTAATGAATTTTTTTCTCCTTTAATAAACCTATATCCTAATCACCAATATGTGAAGTATTAAAAAATTAAAACATTCAAAATTGGCGAAAGGAAACTCAACAGGAAGGCGAATTCATAAAAAGAACAAGTGAATAAAGACATATATGTAGGAAATCACAAATATTTGAAATATTTTGTAAAACTATTTGTAACTTAACCAATGAAAAAGATCTGAAATAATAAATCATTGTCAGCTTCAACAAATCCTTTGCACGAAATGTATGATCTCAAAATTGAAAATCCATTAATTCAAAAAGAAAAACTACAAAATGAACTTAAAATGAGAGAACAATTATGAATAAAATTGGAACTAATGTTTCGTAACTCGTTTTCAAATGCAATATTACGAAATCATTAGTAAAAAGTGGTTAATTTCTGAGGAAGACAAAATAAGCTACATCTTAAATGCTTCTTTCCTCCATTGCCCGATTAACCACTAACATAAAAAATGAAAGAAATATATAATTAATCAATATGTAAGACCCGGACAGAACAGTGTCCGGCATAATAGAAATAAAAAGGAAACATATGAGTTAAAATCTTACTCAGCAATAGAAATTTTTTTAAATACCATATTTGAATCGTAATCATGCATCCCCACAATCACAGCAAAAAACCCGCCATATTAATGGGTTACAGTTCAAAGCGAATTCTGATAGTTCAAAATCATCAACCAAGTAAATAATTTTATTAATAATATAAATATAATAATTATAAATTATCGTAATTAATCTAAACGTTATAAATTATTTTATATGCTAATTAAAGGATCCCAGAATAAATCCATTACAAAATAGGACTGAATAAATACAGTTATTAACTTGAGAGGTAGGAATGACGATAATTATATAAGTTGACAGCACAAGATTTTAATAAAAAGGAATGTGATTAATTTTATAGTGCTGCCCTCTGCTGATGATTCTTCAAGATATAAACTAGTTTAAATTAATATGAAGTAAAAATACATTTAGTGCTGCCATCTGCCCCAGATTATTGAAATTAAGTATGGAGAATTATAATGCAAGTTTGCAAATCATAAATCCAGATTTGTTCTTAATTAAAAAAAAAACAGCACAACATTTATAATTCTAAATCTGCTAATTAGAATATCGATCACAATTAATTGGTATCAATAATGTGATGTTTTCATAACTATTTTTAAATTATAATTCAGAAAAAAAATAAGTAAATATATAATAATATTAGAAAAATAAATAAATTATATAAAAATACTACACTACCTGTCCCTTTAGAAATATAATTTTTAATTTTTCAATTCTTTTTTCTTTTCTTTCCTTTTTTTATTGGGTGGGGGGGGGGGGGGGTAAGATACAACTAAATATAACATTTTTAGATTTTATATATACATATATCATATACAGTATTAGAATCCAGTATTTATAAATTACAATATATTGAAGTTAATTAATGTAATTTAAATGGTTTTATGCATTATTAAGGATTGTGTATTCATCGCAACCACCATAAGCATTGAAACTAATTAATACAATGTACCATTTCCACTTATATATATATATCACTTTTTATGGGCACGATAACTTCCATAATTCTACACAAATGTCTCCCAAACTATCACATAAAATCAAGGGCCAGAAAATCTCGACCAAGTTCGTCAATGGGCAAAATCGGGCTAAGGTGGTGAAAATAGGGAGGGGTTTTGTGAAAATTGAAAAAACCCCATAACTTCTTAATTATAATACATATCAAATCAATTTAAAATTATTATTAGTTCTAGGAAAAGGTTCGAAAATTATGTATCACAGATTTTCGATAAAATTTAAAATTGGCTCAAGAGGCGAAAAAAAATAGGGTTTTAGGGAGAAAAAGTTCATAACTTAGTCAATTCTCAAGCGATATCAAATTCACTTAAACTTATTATAAATCTTCTTAATACTGTCTACAATTTTTATATCGATATGTTTTTCATAGGACCAACTCTTGTACCCTAAGAGCCAAGACCAACGTCAAAAAACGCGTCATTTTATCGAGGCTAATTTTTCTATATGTTCATCCGTTTTATGGTGTAGTACGTTTGCGGACGGTCTGGCTTGCTGGAGATGTTGCGTTTATCTGCGGGAGAAGGGGTTATGCAGGTCAAAAAACTTCAAAATTACGTCATTTTATCAAGGCTCATTTTTCTATATGTTCTACCGTTTTATGGTGTAGTACGTTTGCGGACGGTCTGGCTTGCTGGAGATGTTGCGTTTATCTGCGGGAGAAGGGGTTATGCAGGTCAAAAATCTTCAAAATTACGTCATTTTATCAAGGCTAATTTTTCTATATGTTCTTCCGTTTTATGGTGTAGAACGTTTGCGGACTGTCTGGCTGGCTGGAGACGTTGCGTTTACCGGCGGGAGAAGGGGTTATGCAGGTCAAAGATCTTCAACATTACGTCATTTTATCAAGGCTCATTTTTGTTCTTCGTTTTATGGTGTAGTACGTATGCGGACGGTTTGGCTGGGGGGAAACGTTGCGTTTATCAGAGGGAGAAGGGGTTATGCAGGTCAAAAAACTTCAAAATTACGTCATTTTAGCATGATTTTTGTTTATAACAACTGTTTCTACTAACTATTTGTGATATTTATCCATTATTACCAGACGTTGCCAATGTTGCTAAGACCCTGCCAGATCCACATTTATAGGCAACATATTACTCTTTGACTATCAGACAACCTATTATTAATTTGCAAGACACAAATTCGGTTGCAAAGATAATGCCAGACGGCTTTAAATATGGCCTAAATTAAAAGTGCCTGTTTCAAGAGTGTTTTATAGTTTAAAAATTATAGGCCATCTTTACGTCATTTTATCAAGCTTAAAAATAACAAGATATTACTCTTTAACTAACAGACAACCTATAAATAGTTTGCCAGAGACAAATTCGGTTGCAAAGTTAATGCCAGACGGCTTTAAATATGGCAACGAAAGTGCCTGTTTAACTTTGCTTGCGTCTGACATTAACTTTGCAACCGAATTTGTGTCTGGAAAATTAATTTTAGTTTGTCTGTTAGCCAAAGAGTAATATCTTGTTATTTTAAAGCTTGATAAAATGACGTAAAGATGACCTATAATTTTTAAAATATAAACCACTCTTGAAACAGGCATTTTTGTTGCAATATTTAAAGCCGTCTGACATTAACTTTGCAACCGGATTTGTGTCTGGTAAATTAATTATAAGTAGTCTGTTAGCCAAAGAGTAATAACTTGTTATTTTTAAGCTTGAGAAAATGACGTAAAAATGACTTTTAATTTTTGAGCTATAAACCACTCTCGAACAGGCACTTTCGTTGCCATATTTAAAGCCGTCTGGCATTAACTTTGCAACCGTATTTGTGTCTGGCAAATTAATTATAGATTGTCTGATAGCCAAAGAGTAATATGTTACTTGTAAATGTGGCTCTAGCAACATTTTCAACTTCTGGCAATAATGGATTAATAACACAAATAGTTAGTAGAAATAGATGTTATAAAAAAAATCATGCTAAAATGACTAAGTTTGAAGTTTTTTAACCTGCATAACCCCTTTTCTCGCAGGTAAACACAACGTATCCCTCCAACCAGACCGCCCGCAAACGTACTACACCATAAAACGGAAGAACATATAGAAAAATGAGCCTTGGTAAAATGACGTAATTTTGAAGTTTTTTGACCTGCATAACCCCTTCTCCCACAGGTAAACGCAACGTCCCCGATAGCCAGACCGTCCGCAAATGTAATACACCATAAAATGGAAGAACATATAGAAAAATTATCCTTGGTAAAATCAGGAGACGAAAGCGTTACTAGCTTTTAGACTATTACTGCAAAAACAAATTAAACATAAATACGGGCTGACGAAAAAAAGTATCGTATTAAGGGTGTAATCAAATTCAAACTGCTTATTTTCTGACTCATTTTAAAATTCATTTTTGCTCCAAACGCATTCAGTTGGCAGGTTCTCTTATTCAGAAATTATATAATGTGCCGTATTGGTCGATTTTTTGACAAAATCAGAATATATTTCAAAAAATGCTGTCAAATTGGGCATCTTCAACAAAATTTCCAGAAGCGAGAGCGCTTGGAAACGGAAAAAAAATGGTCCTTCTAAGGAAATAATTGTTTGTTAATCATGTTCTACTTTTGAACGAAATATAAAAACACCAGATCGCTTATTAATCTCTTCAGTAAATCACGCCAACAACTTTCATGTTTTTATTTTTAAAAATGAGTCTGAAAATGTAGCAGAAAATTTAGAGTTGTTGGGCGTGGAAAAGTATTTTTTGAATACCACCTTAACATGATTCTGATAAAATCAGCTCTTCCAGAAAAATGAAATTAAAAACTCGTCAAAAGCAGCCAGTCAGACTTTCATCCCTTTGGGGTCGATAAAATGAGTACCAAGCTTGCTTGGGAACTAAACACCGAGGGCCTCGCGTTAGGCTGACCACCTGGCCGGGACTTATACTGTATAGCACATCGGGGCCCAGGGTCAAGAAAATAGAGATGGGCACTGTCGGCCCAGATCCTTCATGGATTGTAAAGCCACAGAGTTTTTAGTTTTAGTTCAAAAGAGGCCAAATAAAATTGTTAAACTGTGTTTATCTCTAATCTTGATTTAGACTTTTTTGGTGAAATTAGACTTAACTTCGAAATCTCCCTCCGCCTATAGGCCAAGACGGTAGGGAATTTTTGATAAGTTGGTTTAAGTTTTAATATTATGATTTGATTATAATATTTATTGGATTGAAAACGTTTTGAGTTGCAACTTTACGTATATGTAACCTTATTTGTGTAATTAAAATACTAGAATTACCGAGTTTCTTGTATACGTAAATCTACCGAGGTGGGTCCTAACTGACCCATGGACTTAAATTATGTTATTCTTGTTTTGTATTAGAGATACCGACCTAAGATAAGGTTTGAAGATTAATACAATGTTTTTTTAAATGATAATTAATACGATTTAGTTTCTACAATATTACATATTTTGAAATTTAGTGAATAAATACCATCAAACAAATTTTATTTTCTAATTTCAGATTAGATAAATTTGAGATTTTCACAGCTCGTGTGAAGTGTAAAATAAGAAACATCTTACAAATAATATATATTTTAATTATCAATTTAAATTTCGTAATAATGTTCAAACAGATTAATAAAATATTAAATCACGCTAAAAATTAAATATGTATAGCTACATGATTTTTTTATTCGCATTATACCACTTTCTATCGAAATAATTCACGCAAAATGGTGTTTATTTCTTTTTTGCTGTGTGTAATCCACACAGATATTTTAAACATTTTTTACACATAGTATTAGTTTTACCATCTTTGCACCTCTTTATCTGGCAGCTCTTTCGTTTGCTTGAAACTTCAGGCGTGGTCCATTGACGGATAACTTCAAATTCTTTTTCAGTATATTTTTTTCTTAGCATGCCTGCTAATTTTAGAATATAATTTCTCCTGATAATATTAGAACCTGATATTGTTTTAAAAATTACCCATGCATTTATGACTATTGGATCTTGAACCGTTAGATTTTGATTACGTCGTCCACCAGAATAAAAGTAACACTGAGGCTGTATTTTGGATATAATTCAATCTTTGGCCTCTTTCAAAACCCTTTGAAGGAGTAATTAATTTTACATTTATCTCTCTTTTTTTTTTTTTATTCTTGGTTATATTTCGTATTTTTTTCACAAAACTTTTACGATTTATTGGTGCTTCACGGCTTCTACGCTACATTTACTTGGGATATTTTCTTTCAACTCATTTTCAGATTCGGAAGACGAGATTTTATAAGCATTTTCATCAAAACTGCTTTCGTCGTTACCCCTTTCGACAACTGACGGTCCCATATGTGTTCCCTACTTTTAAAATGCTTTAAACTATAAATAATGCCTTGCAGATACGTAGAAACCTCATAATCACATATGTGCATTCATTCTATATTTTAACTTTTTAGTGGACAAGTAGCTCTGAAATGGTAAAAAAAAAGTTGACAAAAGTTTTAATTTTTTTGGACTTAAAGAAAAAAGTCAGGGCCGAAAGGGTTTAGACTTAGATCAGGGGCTACTTTTCCAAATGAATAACTTGGGATAAGCAATAAAAAATACTAGTATATTTTTATGTCTGTTAAATCCTGTTGTAATACAACATTTTCCAAACGTCTTCAAAAATTCTTCCATCGACTATTGTCATATGCAAATAACGCGATATAACTACATTCGTTAGGTTTCATAAACTAACACAGTCGTTAAATTTCAGTAAAACCTAACATCTGTGATTTGGTTAGTTATTTTTAATTTTAATAGCTTAAAAGGGATTTTTACCCCAAACTGAAAAAAAAAAATCAGGCCCGAAAGGATTAATATCAAATTCTTCTTCATCGCCAGATGTATGTTTGTCGCAAGAATTATTTTCTTGAAGTTACTTAGCAATTTTTAGTTTCCTCAATTTCCTCATTTGAAATACCTCTCCAGATTGATGTCATCAGTACACATGTGCGAAAATGGAATAACACTAACGAACTTTTTCTCGCCGCGTGCAATTTATAACAGTCAAAATATTTTTTTTTTTTTACTTAGTTTCGAAGGTATAATACAACGTATAAAAACGTTCTAAAACATTCAACTAGATAGACACAATAGTTTAAAGTCACATAAAATCTCACATATCCACCTTGTAGGTGCTTGGGAAACGTGTGGGCAAGCCCCCTCCCTTCCCCCATTTACCTCCTTTTGTGAAAAACAGGCATGATACATCTCCTTACTTTAACGATCGGTTACTGAAAAATATAGAGTTCAAAGTCCCATTAAAATAAGAAAAAGCTATTTTCTTATTCGAGCCAGAGATGATCCACCGAGGTAATTCTAGGTATACAGTCCTGTAGGTAAAAAAGTCATCGTTGAATTTCAACAAAATTCAATTTAAGGTATTATACTGAATATTTAGGAAAAGTCAAAAGATTTATTTTGAAAAACAACACTGATACGAGCGGAACATCACGTTTTGGGTCATAGATGACCAGCATCATTAATTGCAATGTAAATTATTTTTTATTTATTTATTTATTTTTTTTTTTTTTTTTTTTTTTTTGCTTGTACTTTATGAATATGTAATCATATTTTTCATCATGTTCTTAAATCAAAAGTAATGAGGTAAGGAAACCCTGAGAAAAAATATGATTATAGATAGTCTATTTATCTATTAGATTATATATCCTATATATGAAATTCTAAATACTATCCGTGTTAAATAAGCTATATGAATATTTAATTTACAATACATTTCTTTACTAAATAGGTGCAAACATACATAAGTTTTAAAGGCATTTAAAACAATCAAGATGTTAAAAACATTGGAGTCAGAAGATGTTAAAAATCCGAGCGCTTTCAACTAAAACATTAGTCGTCATCAGGGGAACTGCTGCAACCAGAAAGACAACCGCTGGTTAAATACAGAGGGCGAAACCAAAAACCACAAATAGGAGGGTGGGGAGGAAAGAAAATAGAGGTTTTGCTATAGAAACCGGAAAAAGGGAGGGGGAGGAGGAGGGAAGGGGTTATTCAAAACCAAATTCAAAAGTTACTCCCAGCATGTTAAACCATATCCATGGTACATTATAGGACAGAACGTCATTATAGGTACTCTTGCCTCCGGTCAAAATTTCCAGAGATCCTTTGATTATACAAATATTATATTGTGATGCATGTGCAATGACTTTAACTTCTTTAAATAGGATACCAATATCTGCGTCTTGATTTAACCGGGATAGAGCTGGGGATAATTGTATAATACAGGGAACAAATCTTCTATTTTCTTTACTTCCATCCTCCCATTTGTGATTTTTAGTTTCACCCTCTGTATTTACCAAGCGGTTTCAGGCTGCAGCAGTTCTCCTGATGACGACTAATGTTTTAGTTGAAAGCGCTCGGGTTTGTAACATCTTCTGACTCAAATGTTTTTAACATCTTGATTGTTTTAAATGTTTTTAAAACTTATGTATGTTTACACCTGTTTAGTAAAAAAATGTGAATTAAATATTCATATTGCTTATTTATTTTATTAAGGTGGATATGTCGTTTCAACTTGAGATATAGAGCTTCTATATATATTTTATTAATATCCGTGTTTCCAAAATTATAATCTGGATGCCCACGAAGACAAAAAGAATACGAAAAGGGGCCCATAAATAAACAAAAGATTAAGAGCTGCAGGTTTAGAGAATTTATTTTTCTGTGGAAATGTAAATTACATAATCTCAAGCTCGCTTACTTCCCGGAGCTTAACATATTCATCATTAAATAAAGAGGAATTTTGTCGCCTTTTCTTCCACAAAAGGCTTCTCACGACGTGAGGTAAGAAATACAGTTCACCGAATTTCAATAATACAAACGAATAACGCTCATATATTTCACATTTCCACCTTTGCCCTTTCAAATGTTTTGAGCTTTGTTTAATGAAAAATATTTTCCTTTTTACAACAGACGTACATGTTGAAATTTGATTTTCTACATTTTTGTTTCAGAAGAATTCCAAAACTGAAATTCGCTCTGGAATAACAAATTTCTGTCTCGATTCTGTATGTGCATTTTACATATTTGTTTTCTAATAACATCTCGTTATTTTAATACATTATTTTTATCATTATGAGTAAAAATACCAATATACATGTAGGGAGGGGTTAATGCAAAACGTTAATTTATTGAAATATTCAAATAGAAACAGAATGCTGAATTGATACAAACTTTGATTTAATTCCTTAAAGCAATATTACAATGTTCTATAACTAGCTTCTTCAAACATACTAGGGTTAACATTTAAAACATATGATCTGTAGAATATTCTAATTGTGCCTAATTAGCCAATTGTTTTATTGACATACCCTTGTCAATGCTTCATAAATTACGGAAAAATAAGAGACCGATTCCTTTCTTATTTTCAAAGTTAAAAGTCATTATGCTCGTGATCCGTGAATTCGCTTTTACATCCCATGTATTCAAATCATAGACAACAATAAATACCAGAGAGTTAGCACGTCACAAGTGAAATAAATGATGCCACCTATATTGAAATCCTACTTATATATATATGTATACAGTGAAATACGTTTAACACGAAAGCGCTTAACATGAAAAATCGGTTAACACGAAATGATATAGCGGTCCGGACAGTATACTATGCAATTTATTACATTTTGTTTCTTTTAACACAAAACAAAAATCGTTTAACACGAAAAAATTACCTTTCGATCTAGTTAGTTTGAGTTGAAGTTGGTAAATTTTGTGTTAAAACCACTGAATTTTGGGTGGAAATCAGTGAATTTCGTGTTTTTTTTTTGTAAATTAGCTTATGTTTTATGAGCACAATGGCTGAGAAATCGATGCGAAAACAAACTGCATGTCGCTTCAAATGAAAATGAAGCTGCTTAATGCAGTTGATGAAAAAGTAGGACAAAAACAGAAATCTGCAACGAGTTTGGCATTGCCAATTCTACTTTATTAACGATAATAAAAACAGGGATCCCATTACTTTAATGGTTGAGCACAGTTTGTTTAAGCCAGAGAAAAAACGTATGAGAACCGCTAAGCACGAAGATTTAGAGACAGCTTTGCTTATTTCATTCAAACAAGCAAAATCTCAGAATGCTGTAAAAGACACTTCAAAAAAGATATGTGATTTTTTTTCCAAAAACACAATATTTTTTACTTGCTTTTTTATCCTGTTACATGCAACTTACTAGTAGTTTAACAAGAAATCGAAATAAAATTTAACGCTGTCGAAAATATTTGTGAGCTTTGTTCTTTTTTTTTACGAATCTTTGAACGCGAAATTCTTTTAACACGAAAAAAATTTCGGTCCCCTCAATTTCGTATTAAACGTATTTCACTGTATATGTAATAATAAAACTTTTCGCCCTTTTATCTTAGCAAAGCTATTCCAAATTCTTAATATTTACCCTTTTTTACCTATCTTTAATAATAGCTTAAATATCTTTTGTCTTTTATTTCCTGCCTGTAAAACTGCGTATTCTTTAATTATTATTCTGAAAACCTAACTCGCTTCTTAAAACCACTAAATTATTTTCTTTCATTTTATTCTGAGACAATTCTTTTTCTTTCAATGTTTTTTAAAAAATATTTTTGTTCGATGATGTTCCATATCCCATAATTCCTTGCCAGCTTTCCACCAACATTTGTTTATGTTATAAAACTGACTCCGAGAATAAAGAGTTCATCATCGACGTCACGCTTACTTCCCCCTCTCCCCGTAGCTAAGTCCTGTAGTACCGTGCCTCTTGTCCCGTCCTTCCGGCTATTTTAACGGGGCTGGTTTTTCTACTTGTAATGTATTCGTTCGCGCTCTGTTTCTTTGAGTATTTATAGTGTTGCATCGACTAGGAACCCAGAATTTTTACGCTTTTCGTTTGTTTAATAAATCTCCGTCACTTGGTGGTTCGATTTTTAATGCGTAGATTCTAATACCGTGTAACATCATATAGTTTATGAAGTGATCCAGCGATATTCTGAGAGCCGATGGATAAGCTACTGGAGTTGTTTACGAAATGTGTTTACAAATAAACTAGTTAAGTTTATACTGCCTCTATTAATTATTAACGGTAAATTCTTCCAATGTTTATTACCCGACTGAAAGGAAATTATGTGTTTCACGAGTATCTGGGTATGTGGATTTCTTTATACCCTCGAAACATCCCAACGGCTGGATGGATTTTAATGAATGAGGTCTCTATCGATTCGTCTTAACGGCCCGATGGTTATAGGCCAGGGTTTGTTTTTTTATAAATTCAAAATGGCGGTAGAGACGAGAAAAAAATGTACGCACCCTATTGAGTGTCAATTCCTTGGATAGGTCTTTCAAAATGAAGAGGATGTTTCATTGGCTATTTTACAGTCAGAAGCTCCTTTAAAATATCATACAACCTGGAAGTTGTGTAGGTAGGATCTCTAGCTTTACTGCAACTCTAACCATCATAGACCTCATCAAAACAGTGTTTATAGATAGGAACTAACAATTAAACACAACTTAAAAGTCATCAATACAAGTAAATAAATAAAAAAATAGCTAAGTAACATAAACAAGTAATATAAAAAAAATATTTTAAATCAATTCCTACTAAGATCAATAAGAGAAAAATTTTTTCTCCCATTCTTCGGTCTCGGTCTTAAAATACCTTCATGAAGATTAGGGTTATCTCGATTATTGAAAATTAATTAATTTAATTTAATTAATGAATTAATATTTGAAAAAACTGGATGTCAAGTGTACAACTGGATGTTTACAAGTGTCAGCCACTGAAAGTTTGAAAAAAAATGTTTGAGTTTGATTGGATGAATAATAAGTATTTTATTAACGATTGAAAGTTTGAACAAGATATATATAGCGAGAGTGTGAGCTAATAGTAGGAATTGAAAAAAATATATAGTTTCACATTCATGAAAAATAATTAGTTCGCTTTTTACGAAGTCGGGTTTTTTGATTTTTTAAATTTAATTGTTTATTGAATCTGTCTTCCATTCGCCACCGGCTGCATTCACTTGTATCATGATAACGGAGGGTCGGCAAAACTTTTGGCATTGATTACTATAGTATATTTTTGTCGATTTATAAGAGTGTCGCCGGAATGTCACAAAAGTCGACAGTAATATGTACACATATATAGTATTTCCTATTTGCTATTTCTTGACGCATTTTCAATACGATATTTTACTTTTCGTAGTCTAATTTCTCTGTAGAGTATTCAGTGAATCATATTGTAAGGTATTTCAATTTCTAGTATAATATTACTCTGTTAAAATGCATCAAACAAAGGTGGAAAGTATATAGTAGTTTCTCATTCCGAATATTTTCTGTTTCTCTAAAAGAAAAAATTAAGTATAGAAGAATAGGATTACACATTCTTTCCTTACTTTGGAGAATTAATTTTTCCGTGAAACTACGAATTACGTGATATCAGGCCTCGTAGCTAACACAGTCTTCGCTGAAAGAAGAAGAATTTTGTCACATTTGTCAGCCAAGAATATAACTCTTAAGAAAATACACTCATTGAAGGCCATCACAATCCTAAAATAAACAAAAAATCTTTTAAAAGCATGCGTTGAAAGGCACGCAAAGAATAATAGGAATTGTCATTAAATATTGCTTTAGTTAAATGACAAATTTTTAAATCCTAAATTTAAACTTTTTTTCATTTGGGGATTTGCTTTTTTCGGTTGAAAAAATCGATATTTTTACCCGACTGCCAAGAAGGGTTATGTGTTTCACGGGTATCTGGGTATGTGAATTTCTTTATACCCTCGAAACATCCCAACGGCTGGATGGATTTTAATGAATGAGGTCTCTATCGATTTGCCTTAACCGTATGATAGTTATAGGCTAGGTTTTGTTTTTTATAAATTCAAAATGGCGGTAGAGACGAAAAAAAATTACGCACCCTATTGAGTGGCCTATCATTGGATAGGTCTTTCAAAATGAAGACGATGTTTCATTGACTATTTTACAGTCAGAAGCTCCGTCAAGTATTACGCAACCTGGAAGTTATGTAGGTAGGATCTCTAGCTTTACTGTAACTCTAATCATCATAGGCATATATAGGCCTCATCAAAACAATGTTTATAGATAGGAACAGACAATTAAACACAACTTAAAAGTCATCAATACAAGAAAATAAAAAAATAGGTAAGTAATATAAAAAATAGTTTCACATTGATGAGAAATAATTAATTAGTTCGCTTTCTACGCAGTCGGGTTTTTGATTTTTTTAATTTAATTTTTACTTGTTTCATTACAATTTTTTATTCCCTAAAATATGTACTGTAGATTATAACGTGTGAAACGGTTTGATCGAATTCAAAGTTCTTTCATAGTTATTTAGTGCTTTACCACAACGCGTCCATAAGGACTTGTACTGTTTTGGATCACTATAAACGAATTTTACGCAAAATGACTTTTTTCAAATTCAGGGGAATCAGAGCGCAAAAACTATGAAACCGATCTTGCTAATTTTTTTAAATTAAAGGTGATTTATTTTATTAGATCTTGGACCGCTTTCAACCATTTTTATAAAAAATAAATATTTTTAGAGTGCGTCAAAGTGCGAAGAAAATAGTAAGAAAGAGACTTTTTATTAAAAAATGGCTGCCACTTTGTTGACTTTCGACTTTTTGACGACAAAGTGCTTACAGTTCCAGAATATCTTATCTACTTTCATAATTCTTAAAGAAAATTGATTACAAACGACTCTTTCAATATCGAAAGGATTGGAAGTGCACGGGCGCACGTTAACCCTTTCAGGGGCAAAGTACTCCTGTTACTAATGTATTAAAATGATTGATTGGCACCTCCATTTATGAACAACTTTATGTGAAACTAAGTAAAAGCTTTTCTTTGCGTACATTATAAAAAACAGAAATATATTCCTAAATTCTGGTGCCAATGTGGCATCTGGGAATTAAAATTAAGTGGTATATATAATATGCCGGTGCCCTTCAAGGGATTAAGACAGCCATCCACGCAACTCGAGTCACATCATATTTTTTACTTTCTTCCATCTTAAATAGAAGAAAGTATTGTAATCGAAATTTTTTTAGACTTCTAGTTTTCGACGGATTTCCACGTTTTAGGGGTCAGATATTCCAAAAAACATGTTTATAGAAAATGTCGGTCTGTCCGCGTGTCCGTCTGTCAGCGTGTCCGCCTGTCTCTCGCTATTGTACCATTAAAAAGTGTATGAAGTTATGCATGGAATTGAACAAATTTTTTTTTTTTAAGTTTTTGGCTATGACAAGCAGATCCTTCCGTCATTTGGGAAAAATCCGCCTGAAAGGGGCGCTGCAATAGCGATTTTGAATATTGTACCATCGAAAAATGTATGAATTTATGTATAGAATTGAACCAAAAACATTTTTTAAGCTCTTGGCTATGGCAAGCAAGTCTACCTTAATTTGGAAAAAATCCACTGGTAGGGGGCGCTGTAATAGCCTTTTTTGTGCCATTTTGAATATTATACCACCCAAAAGTGTATGAAGTTATAAATAGAATTGAACCAAATTTTTTGTGTATGTTTTTGATCATGGGAAGAAGGTCCTCCTTCAATGTGCAAAATTCCGCCGGATGGGGGCGCTGTAATAGTGATTTTTATGCCATTTTCAATATTGTACCTTCGAAAATTGTATGAAGTTATGTATAGAATTGAACCAAATTTTTTGTGCATATTTTTGGCCATAGCAAGAAGGTTCTCCCTGATTTTGGTAAATTTCCGCAGAAAGGGGGCGCTGTAATAGTGATTTTTGTGCCATTTTCAATATTGTACCTTCGAAAAGTGTATGAAGTTATGCATAGAATTGAACCAAATTTTTTGTGTATGTTTTTGGCCATGGCAAGAAGGTCCTGCCTGAATGTTTAAAAATTCCGCCGGAAGGGGGCGCTGTAATAGTGATTTTTGTGCAATTTTCAATATTATACCTTCGAAAAGTGTATGAAATTATGTATAGAATTGAACCAAGTTTTTTGTGTATGTTTTCGGCCATGTCAAGAAGGTCCTCCCTGAATGTGGAAAAATTCCGCCGGAAGGGGGCGCTGTAATATCGATTTTGGTGTAATCTCAATTTTTTGTAGTTTTATTGTACACCAGTGGCTCGTGAATCGACGGGAACTTCTCATTCTGATAAGCCGGCTATTCGCGACTATTCGTGAGTTTAATAAATATCATGATCGAGATTAACTCGTTTTTATTCCGATTAATTGACTGAAGCAGAAATTTAAGATAAAAGTCAAAGGTGATATGGTATTGAACTAATAAAAATGAAATATTGACATCTGTAACAACATTTTGAAATATTAAAATATATGAGATAGAAGAAAGTTTTAGGATTGGCACATCCAACTAGTTTTATTTTAAAAATTTTGAAATGTCCTTCAAATGATAGTAAATAACATGCAAAAAAACCCGGATCTAAAATCTTTTTTCCTATTCCAGAAAAAAAAAGCTAAAAATACCATTTTTTCGGCGATCTATAGGCAAATCCCCCTTAAATGAAATTAACTTATTTTAAACCTAAAAAAAATATTTATGTGTTAGAAATAACACACTCTCTTGCTTCAATGGCCAATAATCTAAAATTGCACAATTATTTTAAACCTAAAGGAAAACTTTCATGTATTAGAATTAACATATTCTATTGCTTCAATGGCCAATAATCTCAAATTGCACAATTATTTTAAACCTAAAGGAAAACTTTCATGTATTAGAAATAACATATTATATTGCTTCAATGGCCAATAATCTCAAATTGCACAATTATTTTAAACCTAAAGGAAAACTTTCATGTATTAGAAATAACATATTCTATTGCTTCAATGGCCAATAATCTAAAATTTCACAATTATTTTAAACCTAAAGGAAAACTTTCATGTATTAGAAATAACATATTATATTGCTTCAATGGCCAATAATCTCAAATTGCACAATTATTTTAAACCTAAAGGAAAACTTTCATGTATTAGAAATAACATATTCTATTGCTTCAATGGCCAATAATCTAAAATTGCACAATTATTTTAAACCTAAAGGAAAACTTTCATGTATTAGAAATAACATATTATATTGCTTCAATGGCCAATAATCTCAAATTGCACAATTATTTCAAACCTAAAGGAAAACTTTCATGTATTAGAAATAACATATTATATTGCTTCAATGGCCAATAATCTCAAATTGCACAATTATTTTAAACCTAAAGGAAAACTTTCATGTATTAGAAATAACATATTCTATTGCTTCAATGGCCAATAATCTCAAATTGCACAATTATTTTAAAACGAAAGGAAAACTTTGATGTATTAGAAATAACATATTATATTGCTTCAATGGCCAATAATCTCAAATTGCACAATTATTTTAAACCTAAAGGAAAACTTTCATGTATTAGAAATAACATATTCTATTGCTTCAATGGCCAATAATCTAAAATTGCACAATTATTTTAAACCTAAAGGAAAACTTTCATGTATTAGAAATAACATATTATATTGCTTCAATGGCCAATAATCTCAAATTGCACAATTATTTTAAACCTAAAAGAAAACTTTCATGTATTAGAAATAACATATTCTATTGCTTCAATGGCCAATAACCTCAAATTGCACAATTATTTTAAACCTAAAAGAAAACTTTCATGTATTAGAAATAACATATTCTATTGCTTCAATGGCCAATAATCTCAAATTGCACAATTATTTTAAACCTAAAGGAAAACTTTCATGTATTAGAAATAACATATTCTATTGCTTCAAAGGCCAATAATCTCAAATTGCACAATTATTTTAAACCTAAAGGAAAACTTTCATGTATTAGAATTAACATATTCTATTGCTACAATGGCCAATAATCTCAAATTGCACAATTATTTTAAACCTAAAGGAAAATTTTATGTGTAAGAAATAGCATATTCTATTGCTTCACACACCAATGATATCAAATTGCACAATTATTATGACCACGCACATTAATATGACAATCCAGTGAATATAAAAGATATGAGTATAAAAGACATTTCGTACTTGTGTCACAGACAGTCAAGAGGGAGGCGGAAAAAATGGAAGACAGCCTGAAACAAGGGATGGGGTGCATTTAAAGTGCTACTTATAAAACTTTGATACTGCTTTCGGTAAGCAAAAACTCGAAAGAAAATGCTACAGGAAAACTTTTCCTACTGCAGTTTACGGGAGTAAAAAATATTCCTTGAGTTGTATTAGACGTGATGAAAATATTGAAATACAAGGAGTTTGCTGTAATGCATAGCCTCTCTTATATGTTATCTCAACCATAAAGCTAAAAAATAGCAAATGTTTGACTATAAATTTATTTTTATAAGGACATCGGACGTTAAAAATAGAAAAAAATTACTCTATAACTTGAGTTGTGTTAGACGTGATGAAAATATTGAAATATAAGTGTTTTGCTGTAATGTATAGTCTCACTTACAGGTGATCTCAACCATAAAGCTAAAAAATAGCATACTTTTGACTATAAATTTCTTTTTATAAGGACAACGAACGTAAAAATAGAAAACAAATTACTACATTTGCGAAAGTTTAAAGAAGGTGTCTTAAAAAATCGTTATTTGACAGGAACTTATCTGTTAGAATGGATAATTTAAAAAATTTCGACTTTGAGTATTTTCTCTGCTTGTACGTTTTCCAGGGTTCCCACATGGTCCGTTTTTTGAACACCACTTTTATTTAAAGAAAAATCTTCCTTATAAATATCGTAGAATCATACCGGGGACAGCTTTTTCCTATCAGTTGCTGCAGAAACACTCCACGAATTTATTTCCAAATAATAACCGATTCTCAAAAAACAGACCAACTTGTTTCTATATACCAGGTTTTCACACAATTCAAGTTTCAGTTAAAATACATATATATATATATATATTAGTATCATGCAAAAAGACACCCTAAACTCGATAGGGTGTCATTACTGAATTGTCCATCCAATCCGTCACTAATTTCCATAGGTTTGACATTCCCATTCAATAAAAGTTTAACAATTGAAGACCTGAGTGAAAGAAAATATTAACAAAAATTAGATTTCGAGAAAATTGAAGAGAAAGTTTTTTGTTGCAATTTAGTTACTTATCAAATTCCTTCTTAGTAGCACGTTTTTTAATGTTAATATGTGATACTAAACTCTCCTGGAAAAGAATATTAACTTTTAATTATTATAAGATAATTACGGCAGGGATGGACCACAGTGTGAGATGGACCAGTCAAATATATCGTTAATGAGGTGTCCCACAGTTGGTGCAATTATCTTATTCAGACATTTATAGATATTTTATATGGCGTGCCACTTTCTGCTTCTTAAAAAACATAAAATTGAATATTTTAATACGTGATTTATCACATTACTAACTAAGCGTAGAACCAACAGAGTGAAAAATGTCCAAGCTGGGAATCGAATCCACAACCCTTGGAATTGCGCTCCTAGTACTCTACTATTTAAGCTACGAGGACAATACCCAGCTTAACATCTCTCACTCATATATGCTGGTAAGGCTTCAACTGCAGCTCAAGATGGAACAGTCTTCATGAGCACACAATCTTGCGGCGAAACAGGAGACACAAATAAAACCAACATCGGTGAATACATATATAATTTTAATTAATTTTTCAATTACTTTTCAGCAGTAAAATTACGCTCGAAATCGTTGAATATTTTAATATGTGGTTTATAACATTGCAAACTAATCATAGAACCAACAGAGTGAAAAATGTTTCGCTGCAGGATTGTGTGCTCATGAAGACTGTTCCATCTTGTGCTACAGTTGCAGTCTTACCAACATATATGGGTGAGAGATGCTAAGCTGGGTATCTTTCTCATAGCTTAAATAGTAGAGCACTTGGAGCGCTATTCCAACGGTTCCGGAATCGATTCCCGGCTTGGACATTTTTCACTCTGTTGGTTCTACGCTTAGTTAAGAATATGATAACGCACGTATTAAAATAAGTCAACAATTTCAAGAGTAATTTCACTGCTGAAAATTAATTCAAAATTAATTAAAATTGTAAAATATAATATTTTTTTTATCTAAAAGTCAATAAAAAAAATTGCTTTTGGTAAGTCAAATATTTTTTTCATATGGTCATAGTTATGCATTGAAAGGTTTTTGTCTATATGTGATCTATCTAGTTTTAATGATGTAACCTCGGTGAATATTTAGTCGTCTAAGTAACCTAAAATGGCGACGCAATATCTACACTGTAGAGTCAGGGTGGGTTAGATTTCTGACTTAGACGATCGGGAGAGATGGATCAGGTTTTCTCTCGCGAGGGATTGACCATACAATCTTGAATTTCAAATCTAGCTTTATAAGAGCTGAATTTAAAATACTAAGGGATTGTATATTTCTATTTTCGAAAAGTGCTGACGACGTATGTCAGAAAAGATTCGTCTCTGATATGGGCATTCAAGAAATGACAAACTTTCAAGAAATATGTTGCGACGAGGATGGCTAATTAGAAGATTGGGACGAAAACGAATGCGTGAGTGAAAATTACAGTGAGACATAACAAAAAGTAGATTGGATGCAGTGTGTTTCTTGTTTGCGTTGGCTTCATGGAGGATCTTCACGGTTTGGTGTAACATGCGGTAATTGTGGGAAAAAATTAAGTAGCCAGAAAGAAGTTACTGCAGAACAATCTTAACTCATAGTCATAGCATATAAGGCATTTTTATAAAAATGTTTAAATCTATTGGGATATTAAGATTTAAAGAAACAAGCTTTATTTTCATAGGTATATATTAAAAGGTTAAATAGTCATTCATGTAAACTTAATGTTCAGTAATTTAAATGTAAGTGAGTTCATTTAATTTTCATGTAATGAAAATAAATTTTTAAAAATTTACTATATGTGCGATTATTTCAATATTTTATTGTGATCCACTCACCCGGGCTACTCCGCATGAGATGGACCCCATAGTAAAAGTCAAAAAAATATTTAATGTAAATTCCTTTAAAGATATGAACTTCTGCATAAGGACATTTTTAGGAAACATCATACACTATACATATACACTGTGAAAAGTGAAATATATATAAATATATGGCTTTTAGAGCGCGAAGGAAAAACGTGGTCCATCTTTCCCGTAATTACCCTTTATTAGAAATTATTTTCACCCTTTAAATTATCTCTCTATTCTAAAAAAAAAGTAACTACCGCTGTCATCTCCGCCGACGCCGCCGGTTTTGAATTTTTTGTAACCGGAAGTCTTTTTTTGTTAATATTAAGCAAAGTATTGCATACAAAAATACGAAAATCAGTGGAATTATAGAGAAATGTTTGATAAATACGCTGATGAAGACAGTTTTCAAATCGAAGAATTATTTTAAGAAATATTTAATGCGAAAGCTGGATAAAAGCGTTCAATTAAAAAAGTTTTATGGGAGCAAAAACTATACATAGGAATTTAATCATTTTTTGATCCTTTTATGCGTTAGAATTTCCCAGTGTGCAGGCTGCATTTATTTTTTTAATTTGAGTCATGTTTTGAAGTTTTGTTTCTATTTTAAATTCAAATTTTCAGCATTTCGAGAGATATTTTTTACATATTTTAGAAAATGGTATTAATTAAACTGTTACCAACTGTAACGTAAACAATAATGTTTGCTTCAAATTAAAAAATTATTTACACGTGACTATTATAAACAGAAAATATAAAAAGCTGGAACTCATTGAAAATTTCGTCATACTAACTATATTTACACGTGGACTTTAAAAGAGAAAGAATATGGTAAAATAATAAATTCATTATCATGCGTTAGAAGTCTTAAATAGGAGAAATTACGTCACATTTACGTCACATTACACTTATTACGTAAAATGAATAAAAAATAATATTCAAAACAGTTTAAATTTAAAAATAGCGCGAGATATTTATTTAATATTTTAAGATGATCTTTTCAGCTAATTTTATTAGGACAGCGCAAATAATATTTCATTTCTAACAAAAGTATTCTCACGTGAATATTAAAGAGAAAGAAAAGTTTGCTGAAAAATACGTCAGATTTAAAAAGATACATTTAAAGTGTTTTATTTTAAAAAAACTTTCTTTTCGCGTTGCTAAAAAATACCGGGAGACAAAGACTTTGTTTATATAATTCCTTTTATATTACCTTATTTTGAAATGTTTAACTGATTTTATTTAATCAAAGACGAAAACAGCCATTTTATATTTTAACAGTTGCTGATTTGGCCTTCAAAAACCCCCAATCAAAGAGAAATTAATAGAAACCCGTTTATAGGGAAATCGCCACTGTTTTTTAACTTATAATTCAATCTTCCGAAGTCTCTTTAAAGCCTATCAAATTAGCGGGATTTTTGAAAACGTGGTCCATCTTTCCCGTAATTACCCTATATTAGAAATTATTTTCACCCTTTAAATTATCTCTCTATTCTAAAAAAAGTAACTACCGCTGTCACTGCCGCCGACGCCGCCGGTTTTGAATTTTTTGTGACCGGAGTTATTTCTTCGTTAATATTAAGCAAAATACTACATACAAAAATATGAAAATCGGTGGAATTATAGAGAAATGTTTGATAAGCACGCTGATGCAGACCGTTTTCAAATCGAAGAAATATTTAAAGAGATATTTGATGCTAAAGTTGGACAAAATCGTTCCATTAAAAAAGTTTTATAGGAGCAAAAACTGTACATCGGAATTTAATCATTTTCAGATCATTTTATGCGTCAGAATTTCCCGGTGTGCAGACTGTACTCAGTTTATTAATTTGACTCATTTTTTGAGGTTTTATTTCTAATTTAAATTCAAATTTTTAGCATTTCGAGAGATATTTTCTTACACATTTTAGAAAATTTTATTTATTTAAACTGTTGCCAACTGTATAAACAGCGTTAGCAATAATATTTGCTTCAAATTAAAAATTTATTTTACACGTGACTATTATAAACAAGAAAATATAAAAAGCAGGAACTCATTGAAAATTATCATAAAAACCATATTACACGTTAATTTTAAAAGTGAAAGAATGTTGTAAAATAATAAATTCATTAACATGCGTTAGAAGTCTTAAATAGGAGAAATTACGTCACATTTACGTCACGTTACACATTACGTAAAATAAACAAAAAATAATATTGCAAAACAGTTTAAAGTTAAAAATTGCGCGAGACATTTATGTAATATTTTAAGATGATATTTTCAACTATTTTTATTAGGATAGCTCAAATAATATTTCATTTCTAACATAACTATTTTCACGTGAATAGTAAAAGGAGAAAGGAAAGTTTAGTGAAAATTACGTCAGATTAAAAACGATACATTTAAAGTGTCATTAAAAAAAACTTTCTTTTCGCTTTGCTAAAAAATACCGGGAGGAAAAGACTCTGTTTATTTAATTCCTTTTATATTAGCTTATTTTGAAATGTCAACAGATTTTATTTAATGAAAGACGGAAACAGCCATTGTATCATTTAACAGCCGCTGAGTTGGCTTTAAAATTCCCCAATCAAAGAGAAACGAATAGAAACCCGTTTATAGGGAGATCGCCACTGTTTTTAAATTTATAATTCAATCTTCCGAAATATTTTTTAAGCCGAACAAATTAGCATGCTTTTAGAGTCTGCGGTGTCTGAACGGGGGTTGACGAGGTAGCTCGTAGGGGGAAGCGCCCCCTAGTTTAATATAAAAAATATTAAATAATAAAAGATACTGTCCCATATTTTCAATGCTAATTAGAATTTCAGTAGTTTTGTTTTACCACCTCACAATGCATTCATCCATAAAATAAAACAATTTTAGAGAAAATGTATCATAACATATTCTTCCACTAAGCTCTTCAATTATACTTACTACATTGCAGTAGGTACTTTGGTTTACGCGTATATTAAATATCCAATAATTAGGTGTATAAAGAATAAAACCATGAAAAGCAAATTTTTAAACGTAAAAGAATGTTAGCATCGTTACCAAAACAACAAGTATAAAAATCATCTACTATTTCTATTCTAAACAATTTGGAAGTTGCTCGTCAAACGTGGCGAATAAGGTGCGTTCGTACTATAAATAGTTTTATAAATATTGTTGATCGCATATTGTACTGAATGTATATTTTAGTGCACTTCAATAAGTGTATATCCATATCCATTTCATTTTGTTCGAAAGGCTGTAATATCATTAAAATGAACTTGAAATTTTTTTTTCCCATTGGCCGTCATATAAAAGGAAAACTTTTGACTGCCCCTGTCATTAAACTATACATCCGATTTTCATAAAATCTGAAATGTCTCGACACAATTTTGCAACAATTATATATTTAAAATTTCAGACCATTCGGAAGGCTGCAACATCATTAAAATGCACTTGGAATAATTTATTCCCATTGGCCGTAATGTAGCGCAAAACTTTTGACTGCCCCTGTCATTAAACTAGACATCCGATTTTCATAAAATTTGAAAAGATTCGACACAATTTTGCAAAAATTATATATTTAAAATTTCAGACCATTCGGAAGGCCGTAACATCATTAAAATGCACTTCCAATAATTTGTTCCCATTCACCGTAATGTAGCGGAAAACTTTTGACTGTCCCTGTAATTAAACTATACATCCGGTTTTCATAAAATTTGAAATGACTCGACAAAATTTTGCAACAATTATATAATTAAAATTTCAGACCATTCGGTCGGGTAGTTTTTGCTCTGTATGCGGACAGACGGACTGAACGACGACTATAGGTGCTACGTATTTATATAATTACGAACGCACCTAAATGTATCAGTCAGGGGACAGTAGGGACGGTTGACCGTAGGGGGCTTGACAATCCCATCAGTTTTCATATTTAAAAGAATTTCAGAGTTTTATCAATAGGTGTCAACTAAAGCTACATGAATGCTCAAACAACAGTCTTTGTTTAATGCAGATAATCGAAATACGTGTAGAAAAAATCAAATGTGTGGCGTTTTCAACTTAACCCCTTGGGGACGAGCGACACGTATACGTGCCGCATGAAGCGCTCAGAATCCATGTTTTTCCTCACCAGTAAAATTTTACTGTAAAATTTGCCTTATTTAATCAGCGCATTTTCTAGATTCAAGAAGACACAAATTTCTGTTTTTAAAAAACGGTGACAAAAGATTAAAAATTTCATAAAAGCCTCTCGTCCCGAAGGGGTTAAAAGTTGTGTTTTTTAGAAATATTTTGTAAGCTTTTTTTCAGATAAAATACATCATAGAAATTTCAGTAAGTAGATTTTAAGTAATGTAGAAATATCGAGCTTTTATTCCAGGCATAAAAATTATACAGTAAGTTAGAACATAACAATGTGCTATTCTTTAGAAAAAGGGCTATGTGTGGAGGCTTGATCCAGTCAGTGCGAAGGAGGGATGACCAGATACTCAAGGCTCCCTTAATTAAGTGGTTTTGGAATTTTTTTTATTATACACTGTGCATAATGAAAGGTTAATGATTATATATAAAAAATAATGTAAATTTATTCTGTAAAGCTCCAATATAAGGGAGGGATGGAAAAGAAAATATTTAAAACTGATTAAAGAAAGATGTGAAAAATTGCTATTGTAATCATTGCAAGAAAAAAAAAATGGAATATAAATAGGAAAATTGATAGGAACTTTTTTCATTTAAATATTACTTAATATAGATAAGTAGAAACAGTGGAAAAGACTAGAAAATATGAAAGCAGCAGTCTTAACCGTTTCAGGGGCAGATACGCCTTTCAGGTACGCTTTTGAAACCACTCAATTTTAATTCCCAAACGTCACAATGGCACCAGAATTTTGCTAAAATCTTTTCCACTTAATATGCATGTGAAATATAGCCTTTTTCTTATTTCCAAATAAATTTGTTCGTAACTTCCGGTGTCAGTCATTTATTTCATCCTTTTAGTACTGAGTGTTTTTTGCCCATGAAACTGTTAAAATATGCTAATGATAAGTTAAGTGTTCATGTGGCTGCAAAAGGACATAGCATTGATCGAAAAACTTTAAGAAGGTATGTAGACAAATTTCACCAGGATGAATACAGCGAGATGAAGCCAAACTATGTGACAACTATAGTTGTCAGGTCGAGTGTCGCCAAAAGTAGGACAAAGGGCCAAAGAAATCCGGACAGTGGCTCCTAAATACGGACATAATAATACATGAAACCCTATGAAAACCGAACATGTCTCTAAAGGAATACTGTCTTAAAAGTTAAAATTTCATTATCCTTGATGTACAATTATACCTGGTCAGACAAAATTCTGTTTAAAACAAAAAAAGTCTCCTCTGACTTGCGATTGCATCTAAACAGGTTTGTTCAAGCATCATATTTTCAAAAATATTATTTTATTATAATTAAAGCGTGTACTATACAGTTATTTTGCTTTTTTTAAAACTGATTTTATTTCTCTTCACAAATATTTCAATATAAAACAAAGTGGGTCAAGCCTCCCATATAGTGAGTCCACCCTTCCATATGTAGGGAGCAGTGACCCATTATTTTCTCATGATTAAAATCAACCCTTTTTTAAATTTCTTATATATTACACTTATGTAGCAATTTTATTTTAATAACTTATTTTATAACAAATAAAATGATACACAAAACTTTATTCTACGTTCAATATTTAAAAAATAAAAAAAATATTTTGTAAAAAGTGGATCAATTCTCCCTAGTTTCCCCTATACTTTCTTCGACCTCGTATCTTGTTGTTTTTTCACCAACATTAATCTATTTATATAGATGTTTTTCTAGAGAATTCTTCTGAATGAAAATAAATGACTTATAACACAGATTTTCTCCTAACCTATTTCTTAGTTAAGTGGTTGACTCCTGAACTACCATACTCAATACTGTTTAAATTTACTCAATATAACCTGTTAATTTTCGCCAATAGTTTAGATATTTATATCATACCTATTGTAAAACTAAAGTAAAACAGCATCAACAACACCTTAACAACCAGTGGTCGTTTTTCCATGATAATCAGAAAATGAATACTCAAAAAAATTTTCTTTAAAGATTTTATACATAAATGTTATGTAAATATCAAAAGTCATTGTAAAATATTTTATAACTTGGTGATAGTTTTTAGCCTTATATTTAAAACGTCAGAAAAGCGTCTTGCAAGTCGGAAAATATAACCTAAACTAGATAAGTGTTCACAGTAAAAATTTTAATCAAACGAAAAAGAATACACTTAACTTTGATGCAAAAAAAAAAATAACAAAGAGGGAGAATTAATTTTTTACTTCAAAAGATTTTTTTTCCTTAAACTGATGTTCCTATTGACATATTTTTTCTTTAAATTTATTAATCATTTTTTCTCTTTTTTTCCTTTTCTTTTTTCTTAAAGTATAATTAATTTGCTATACTTAACCTTTAACTGATGTCACGCGGTCCCACAGACCCCACGACTCCCAGCTGTAAACACTTTTACAGCTTTTTACTTTTCTGTACTGAAGTAAAATAATATGAATAAAATACTTTTTTCATGCAATTTAATTCACATGCTCCTAAGAGAAGTACAACAATATTGTTAGGACAAAATTTAAGTAAATTAAACTATTTTAGTTTTTTTTTTATTCATTTTATTGGAGGGGTCTGAGAGACCGGATCACATCAGTTGTGTGACAAATTTTAGTCACATCAGTTAAAGGTTAATCCAAAATGTCGCAATACGCTGAACCACCACTGATTTTAAATGAAAGGCTAAAGTGTATAATACTGATAGTTTCAAGTGAATTAGTATTGAAAAAGGCAATTTCATTTGTTAAATAGACAATTTTGTTACAATTTCATTTCATTTTTAAAAATTTGAATAAAAAATTATGCAATAATTGACATTTACCAAAAATGTTCTTACTGGAAAAATAATGATAACTTACTCTTTTTTAACACTTTTTTACACAGTTGAAAAATGTTTATGTTTTCGGTTTGTCTGTTCGTTTGTCCCCCCTCTAACTCCCGTAAGTACACTCGGATTCTCATGTAATCCATAAACATTATTTAGGATCACCAAAGCATGTTTGGTATAGTACATGAAGTATGAAGAATTAGTAGTTCATTTACAGGGGCACTCAAAAGAGTCCCATTACATTATGGTATAAGGGGGAAAATCGTTTGCAGAATATTTTAATGAGATTACGGTATTTTAAATGTATCGAAACTGATATAAATCACTGAATTTCACTACAGGATGATCACGATAGAATAGGGCATTCATAGCATTTGTCGTTCATTTACAATGACACACAAAATAAATCGGTTACAGTACTGTCTTTGAGTGATAGTCAATGGAAGTGCGTTTTAAATTTCGGTATGCGCTTTAAAATTTAACTAATTTTTTGCACGATACTCGTTGTTTATAATTTCATGTGATCATTTCAATAATTGTTTATAAAATATTTTTTTAGATTAAAAAATAAAATCCACAATTAACAGAATTAAATATTCACTTTCCATCAATATAGGGGTTATTTTCCCGTTAAGTATGGTGTTTCACATTTGTGCGGCAAATGTAATGTATTCGTAGTTACATTTCTAAGTTTTATTAAACCTTTTACAAAAATAAGGAATTGAAAACATAAATTTATCTTGCATGTAATCAGACTTACCGTTTTCCGTAGCGCACAATATTCTCAGTTTAACCAAATTCGATTTATTGCAAAAAATACCAAATTGAGAGAAAACTCGGAGTCTGTCAAAAAACGATAGACGACCATGAATTAGTAAAAAAAATGCCGATGTTATAACTATGGTAATTTGGAATTTAATTTCAGGCTTGTTTAACCCCTTGAGGGGCGGTGGAACACATTATATCCCACCTAAGTTTAAATAAGAATTATACTAGAAAATTTTAATGACGTTTTACAACCGTGGGGGGAAATGAGTTAAAAAATTGCCTTTCCTTATTTTGAAATTAAAAACTTCTAAATTTCCGGTGGGAATTCAGCATTACATAAACCCAATTGCTAGCCCCTCAAAGGGTTAAAGAAGTTGGCGTTTGCCATTTAGACAATTGAAGAGCTAAGTGGAAGAACATGTTAAGTAACAAAAATTACATTTCAAGAAATTTGAAGAGACAGTTTTTGCTGTAAATTTTAATGATTTATTTTCTGTTTGATACCATGTGTTTAAAATATTAACAGGTATGGTACTAAACTCTCTCAGAAAAACTTATTCATATTTAATTTTCAAATATTAAAAATTATTAATATTATTTACATTATTAAATATTAAAATATTAAATATTAATGAATGATGTCTTAAATCTTCAAGACTAAATAGAATCTTAGTATTTTAGCTTCACCATGTGATAGGATACCTCATAACGCTTTCATCCAGAAGATTTAAAAAAAAAAAATTAGAAAATGAAGCACAGCATGTTCATCCACTCAGCTCTTCAATTGTTTTCTGTCCTTATGTCTATTAATCATTATTTCTGGAAATTACGATTTAAGTAGTCGGAGCTATAATAACTCAATGAAATATTCAAAGGTAATCACACTTGGTCTATTGCTCAGTTTTTTAGACTACTACTTTCATAAATATTTTAGTAATATTTTAAGGATTTTTTACCATTCAAAAAAATGCAACTCCTGAATTTATATATATATATATATATTTATCGCTGAAAGTTAAAAAAGAAAAATATTTAATGTAATGCTATGTATTATTGGCTTTCATTCAAATTTCATAGGGTATTTCGCATAAAGATTTTTTTAAATACTTGTCAATGAATATCTCCGACGATACAGAGAAGAGTTTTCTATTCACTCAACACTTCTATAAAATGAGTATGTTTAAAATACGCAAATAAGGTTATTCTTTTAAAAATTACTTCATCGTTCTTTTTATGAAAAGAATTCATTAAAGGGGAATACAAATATTGACTTTTCTAACTTCATTTTTAATATTTGAAAAAACTAAAAATATGCCAAAAAAAATACTTATTCGTTAATTCTTGGAAAGTATAACCTAATAATAATTGAAAATTAAAATTAGATATCGAAAGTAATGTTTTTGATCATCACAAATAGTAGAAATAGGAAAAAGGTTCATGTTCTTGTTTAAAATATAGCTTCCAAACATCACGTTTTTTTTTCCCCCAGTTACATACGTTCTCGGCGGCAAAAAATTCACATATTTTGGAAGTTTTTTAAGGAAGGGGTCAAAAATTGAAAACTAATAATTTCACGTTGTTTTCTTTTTCTTATGTAAAAAATAGTTTTTTTGTATTTAGTTACATATTACGTCGAAAACCTGCAACCTTTACCAAAATATCCGGGCTCGACTGATAGCATCCTAACTTTCTGTAGAAACAAAAAAATTATTAAAATCTCAGTTTCTTCTTGTGAAATAAGATTATAGCTAAGGGCCATATTCTCCAATTTTGGAAATTTTACGAAATGATAAAATTGCTCTAATTTCAAAAGTTTTTCATTTTTCATCTAAACTTTTGACCATTTGAAAAAATATAAAAAAATAAAATTTTCAAAAAATAGCTCGATGGTCCTTATAAAATTTAATTAATGGTAGATGATCGTAAATTTTATACAAAAATGTTAAAAATTGTTCAACTTATAGTCCTGCCCTTGTTGAAAAATGTAATTTCGGAAAATCACGTTTAAAGTTTTAGAAGAAAAAAATATACTAATAAAAATAAGGGAGCAGAATCTTTAAATTGGCTCAATAAATTCTTTCAAATATAACGAACAGCAACGAAAACATGCATTTGTGAGTTTCTACCTAAACGCTACAGCTCGCTTTATATTGTTCGACTAGGTTGATTTTATTTTATCGATAGTGCGCTCGCACACATTTTTGCTCATATCTTTCTTAATAATTGAGATATCACTTTAAATATTTTTACCCATCATTCTGCACACTATAAGGATTTAATTTCCGTCAGACAAAATCGATTTTTTGAAAGTTGAGAACGTATGTAAACCTTAAGTCAATAAACGTATTTTGAAGCATAATTTATATTTAATAAATAAAATCAAATAAGCACAACATATAACCAAGATACATTTACACTTTCTGGGTCAAAACATGTTATTTCACTTTCACCAACCAACATCAAATTATACTTGTTTTAAGGGGCAATAAATGCAAGGACTTACACTCCTGGTAAATTCCATGAAATCTGGTAAATTATTTCAGACTAGAAAATTTCTTTTTATGATTTAAACTGATCGTTTAATAGTTAAACTTGTAATATTTTTCTGTGGTTAAAAAAAAAAAAAAAAAAAAAAAAATTAAAAGTTTTTGGTAATCCTGAAAGCATTATGTAAATGTCATTTTTAATGCATATTTTTATAAGTAGATTATTTTTATGCGTTATAGTGCAACTATTATATGATTTCTTTTTGCCCTTGTTATACAATTCAAATTGTATTCAGAAATGCGAAAACAAGGCGCTGCATAAAGTCAGACATCACAATTAGCCCCTTGATCCATGATTTTTTTTTCGGGAAACATTATATTTTAGTCTATTTTTGTTAATTATGCACCAGAAAAATAGTGAAAAAAATTATTCATGTTTCTGTTGGACATTATGTCATAATGTCACTCGTGAGTTACATAACAAAAATTGCTCAAAAAATGATAATTTTTAATTATTAACTTACTTAACACAATAACAACTATTCAACGATATAATAAGTTTTGTAATGCTTTTAATAATTTGCAGAATTAATAATGATTACCTTGTAAAGATAATGCAAAAACGCCAGTCGGGCACATTGCAAGCAGTATCAACATAAAAAGCGTCAAATGTGAAAAAAAGTTCATGTAATTCCTGAGTATCACTATGCATTTAAGGGTTACCTACTGTATGGGGGTTAGAAAAGCCAACAAAAGTAATCGAAACAATTAAAAGGTCGATCCAATATGATTCGAGAAAAGCTCTCTAGATAACAAAATTTTTGCTACTGCGCATGTTATCCTTGGGATGAGTCAGAGTAATATGATCCGTCTGTCCGAGCTCATCTCGGTACAGGCGGGAAAACATTAACCATATTCAATAAACAAATTGTCACATTATCATATTTTATTTAAATGAAAAGATTTGAAACTTCATCTCAACAATAGCAAAATATGCCAAGCCCCCCAAAATATAGCACTGCTGATTATATATAACGGCATGGGGGTTAGATTCCAAATTAAAATATCAAGTAAAATGTACGTTTTTAGGGTTCCTTACTTAAAAAGTAAAAACGAAACCATTATAGGATCACTCCTGTGTCTGTCACAACCATTTTGCCATTTTATTCCTAAACTATGGAGCATGAAAAGTTCAAATTGGAGAAAGTAATGAAAACTATTGACCCATATATTTACAGATTATTAAACATTCACAAATTTATTTAGGGAAAACGTAGGGGGGCTAATTATGCTACTTGAAAAAAAAATCCTTTCTTTGTATATCGTGTTGGGTATCGTGTGAAAGGTTTCGTAACGCTGAACTAAAAAAAAAAAAAAAAAAAAAAAAAAAAAAAAAATCTTTTAATTTTAAATATTATATTTTCAGAAATATCGTCGAAAACATAGTGCAAGAAAAGCGCATTTTTCAGTTACACACAAATTTCAGTTTGCGGGCATTCAGGAAAGGTGTTTGGTCGGTGGTGCGTGGCCGCCCATGGCGGGTGTGCGCGCCCCTTGCTCCTCTTGTGTATGTCCGTCTGCATACGGCCAGATAGGGCTGGACTCACTAACGAGCCTCAACGTGTCGGGAACATACCGGGAGAGGCGTTAAGCTCTAAGGGGCAGGCTAGCCGGCCCTGAGCAGTCTCTCTTAGGCTGCCTAACCCTTAAATCCACGGACGGTTTGGACATACATAATGACAGGGGCGGCGTAATCTATGTACCATCGGCTTTTAGAACCTAGATAACAACTTTAAATACTATATTTGTGTAATGCAATGCCTAGTAGCAACATAAAAGCAATAAACGTCAAATTGTTAAAAACAGGCTAATTTAATTATAATTAACCACATAAATACTATGAGATTCGCGACTAGTTTGCATTGAGTGGATCTCTCAATACCCCTCTCGTGTCTTTAAAAGTTAATTAAAGACCTATATGTAAAAAATAGGCAGGGACCAAGTCGGCGTTGCAATTTTGCGACCTCCTTTCGAAGCGCGCTTAGTAGTAGGAGAGCTGTTGAACATTTTTGAGTAGGTATTTGAGGCACCCTGAAAATTTGTGCAACACTTCTTTTGTAATGCTTGAATACAAAATCGAATGTCTGGCTGAAGGATCGTGGCCCAAAAACTGTGCCAGACACGTGTCAAATGCCATTTGGCACTTGACACGTGTCTGGCACAGTTTTTGTGCCGACTAAAGTGTCTGTCATTTTCAAAATATTTTTTTCTAAGCATAAATATTATTCTGCCTCAATCTCAGCGTGCCTCAAATACTTTTTTTGGGTAGTCAAAAAATGGCACTTGATACGTGTCTGGCACGGTTTTGGGGCCGACTAAAGTGTCTGTCGTTTTCAAAATATTTTTTTCTAAGTATAAATATTATTCTGTCTCAATCTCAGCGTGCCTCAAATACCCTTTTTTTTTGGGTAGTCAAAAAAAATGGCACTTGGCACGTGTCTGGCACAGGTTTTGGGCCACGATCCTTCAGCCAGACATTCGATTTTGTATTCAGCCATTACAAAAGAAGTGTTGCACAAATTTTCAGGGTGCCTCAAATACCTTCCCTAAAATGTTTAACAACTCTTGGACTATAGCGCAATGCCAAGTTTAAACTTTGAACAAGGTTTGGTTTTTAACTACACTATAAAAATAAAAGGTTATTACTACGCCAAATTTAGTTTTATGAAATGGCAAATAAAGTTTAAATATGCACTACTTTTATTGTCAGTACCGAATTAAGTTTATCATAAACACATTAGGATAAGATTAAAAAAAAAAGTGCTATACAGAATAGCAATATTTGATACTTTTTAGGCTTCATATCTCTCTGAAATCTAATATATACAGCTACAGCCAACCCTATAATGTATAGTTTTTTAGAAAGTCTTATTATTCTTTTAGCAACGATTTTTTTAATAATACAGTTAAAAATTCCTATATTTATTGTACGGAACCTTCTGAGCGCGAGTAATACTCGCACTTGACAGTTTTTTATTTACTTGTAATGGAATTCATTTCTTGTTTTTTTTTTTTTTCGATTCAAGCATTTCCTTTTTTCATGTGACAGCACAAAGCACATTATTACTTCTAAATAAACTATATGCTTTCAATGTTTTTGGTTGAAATTCACATTTCAGAATTGATATTTTTCTTCTGCTTCCATCAGGTTTGCCTTTATATGAAACGCATTTAAAATGTAATTTACGATTTATGTAATTTTTAAAATTTTCCAATATTTATTTGCATTATATTTACTGTATAGTTCATTTTCTAACGGAATCATATTTTAAACAAGAAGTTTCATTGTCCGAGAGAAAAGAAAACGACTGAATGGTCGCATAAATGAGCAACGGATAAATATTCTCGGTCAATTTTTTTTTTGTCTTTTTTAGAGGAATTGAGGACTAAAAATAAAAAACGCTGTAAGTACCAAAAAAAAAAAAGTTTTTTTTTTTTTTTTTTTTTTTTTTTTTTCTTTACGAAAAAATGTTTTAATTCCCAAGCTCAACAAACAGGAGAACACTTGAAGTGCCAATCCCAATAGAAATAGTTTAGAGAAGGGTAGAAAAATGCCGCTGGTTGAATGGGCCCGACAAAGTGAAATGGAGAATGCTGAATGTATCACACGAAGTGAAGTGGAAACCGCTGAAATTGCCAATGATATCATGCACGGCGACTCGTGGTCATTACACAACTTGTTCATGTTGTTATTGTTTATATCAATTGGATATTTTTAAGCAAGGTGAAAAATATTAAATTAATAAAAAAAAAAAAGAAATGTTTACAAATGACAATATTACGTACTTAAACACTAACCGAAAGGAAGCTACGTACCAACATTTTAAAGTGTTGAACTAAGAGCCCCAAAAAGTGGTGAAGTGGAAAACGCTGTAAGTACCAGAACTAGGGGATTTTCTTTTTTTTTTTTTTTTTCGTTTTCTTGAAAAATTTCCTCTTTTGGACTTTCAGAGTTTTTCCTTTTTATTCCTCAATTAATTAGTCAACAAATACATTTTTTAGAAAAAAATATTGTCTTTTAATAGAAAGAATTACTCATGCTTTACGGTTTATATTTATAATTGTTAAATGAAAAAAAAAATCTATCTATATTATAAAGGACAAACATATCTGTGCGTAACGCATACGTCATTTTGCGAATGGCAACACTTTGAAATTTGAATTGAAATTTTGGTTTTCTAATTTTCTCTACTGCAAATTTTCATACTGCTAAACATCGCACATTTTAAATTTTTACACCGCCGTATAACGAAAAAAATGCTCTTTTAAATGCAATTTGTTTGAAAGCTGTATCTCAATTTAATTTTAAGATATTAATTTTTTTGTAGTTTTTATTACTTTTTTTGTAATTGTGGCTGCTTAAGTACTCCATTTCTGTTGAAACTAAAGGGTGGGGGGGGGGGAATGAAAATAGTAGATTGCTGCATCTTTTTGTTGCCATTTTCTCATAAAAACCGAAAAAAATTGAAATTAAAATACGTGCTATGTCAAGAATATCGTCTGTTATAAAACCCAGTGAGTTTTGGGCTTTATTTCGTTTTTATTTATCAATTAAATGATTTTGCCGTGCCGGCTTCATTGCGAAATATTAATAAACAATTTCCACATAAAAAAAGGGTCAGAATTTCTCTCCCGCTAATTTTCTACAACGAAATTAAAGCTTCATCAATAAATAAATGAAAGAAATATATAAAAAAAAAGCACGAATTTAACATAGTATATGTAGTCGAACAATTTAAATTTTTAGAGCCGAATTGGGAGAAATATGTGCTTTTAAATGTAATCTGTATGAAATAGAGTTGCTAGGCAACTGTTAAAGTAAAAGAGAAAAAATAATCTATGTATTGAAAACACAAGATAGCTTTTTTAGACATCTTCCTTGAGCTTTCTACTGTACCAATTTTGCTAATAATTCTTTTTTTAAATGAAAGCAGTTCATTTGTAGATGTCCTCGCACTAGCTATTTTTCTAAATATTTTCACTTTTATATTTTTAATTTAATTTGAAAAGGTTTTTTGAAATTTCATCAAAATGGTAGTAATCGTATTATATCCACTGTTGTAGAAAAAAAGAAATATTGGGGTTTATTTATCCTTATTGATACCATTTACTCATTGCAATTAAAAATAACTTTATTTTAAGCCTGAACAGAAAATGACGTCACTTTTTAAAAAATATTTTCGCTCATAAAGCTAATGTTACAATATATTTTCATTCGGCTGATACCGAATTTGAGACACTTGGCGTAATGCTTCACTAAATGCCATATTTAAAAGAAAACAATCCTTTTCTTTGATAAAACTATATATTTTTACACGAATACATCTAAAAGACTTCAGTTTCTGGAATTTGTACTTCGCGGTACTGAAATTAGACCCTCAAGCCAAAAGAATACATTTTCACATGCAAAGTTTTAGCTGACAAACGGAACTTCACGTTTGAAAATCTATCTATGTTATAAAGGAAAAATATGCCCGTGCGTACGGCTGACGTCATTTTGAGAATGGCAACGCTTGATGATTAAATGTCGGATTTGCAATCTTTGCTACTGCAATTTTTTGAATTTCTAAACATCGCGCATCTTCAATTTTTACACCCGTTATATAGGAGAAAAAAATCTACTTTCAAATGCAATTTTCTTGAAAACTTTATCTTAATTGATTTATTCATTATGTCTTTTTAAATAATTTTCAAGAATAATGTTTTTTAATCTATATCCATTGAGTAAGGCTCCATTACGGAATAAGCCATTTGCACTTAAAATAATATAAATAATTCAGCATTTGTCCTGACTAATTTTTTATAGCGAAATTAAAACTTCATCAATCTATTATATTAAAAAGTGACTGTCCATTTGTATTTCACAGCTGTTTCTCCTAGAATATGGAATGTTGGGTGATCAAATTAACGCCAGTTATCTCCATGGGTCCGAGGATGTTAAACGTGGTCGTAAAATTTTAAAATTTGTTTAGTTTTTGAGATATAAATTTTTACGTTATTTCTGTAATGATGGAAACTAAAATTGCTCCATTTTTGTGGATAAAAGAGAGAAAAGGGAAAATGACAAGGATTATTAGGTCAATGTTTGAAATCATTTTTAAATTGAAATTAACGTATATTTGAATAAAAAGTGAAAAAATGATTGTAGTTTTCAAGAACATTTCACGAAATACGAACTCACACAAGCTTCAGGAATCCGTTTATTTTAGAAACAGAAATTCGACTCTCGACTGGAACATTGAGATAAATTCTGTTAACGGCAAAAGAAAAAAAAATCGTACGTTATTTTCATTTAATTTAAAGTCGTAAAGTTGATTTTCAACCATTGCCTTAAGATGGCTAATAAAACATTTCAGAAGCGGACATTAAAAATGCGAAAAAGCGAGAAAAAAAAAGAGAAAAGTTTTAGCGAGAAAAAAAAATAATTCTTTAAATATTTATTTTAATTCATAAATATAAAATGCTTCTGAATAAATTCGTCCAAACAAATTCATTTTTGTATAAGTTGACGCAAATGACATTATTTCTACAAACTCCAAAATTCGAAGCAAAATCTTGGAAGAGCGAAAAGCTCTAGGCAAATAAAGTTATAGAATATGTGGATTTTTATTGGGAAAGTTTTGACTTAAATTGTAAATATAACTTATTATTTGAAATATTGTATTTAATAAAATTAATATTGCATTGGCTTTCTAAATTTACAATAAAGTTAAGATTTCATTTTTCGCAAAAAGATCGATTGTCTCATGCAATTCAAAAGCAACACAACGGGTTGCTACGCAACTAGTATATATAAAGACTGGATTTTGTATTAATCAACGCGTAGCCCAAACTACTGGACCTAAAATCTTGAAAATTGGGGTAAAAATACTTCTTATGATATAGAGTGCCGCTAGAAAGGATTTCCTAAAATTCCACCCCTGAAGGGGGGGGGGGGGTAAAAAAGAGAACGAACTTTTAAAAAATTCCTTAAAAATCTGATTTTATAGTTGTTTTTCAACTAGTAACATATTTTAGTGTATTTTTGTATGGTGAATAGAATGGTACTAACCAAATTCTTTTAAATCCAATAGTTCACGAGATATTTTATATTTTTCTAATTTGATGATGTCTTTGATAATGTTTTTGGCGCCAAAACATCAAATTTTCATGTGATAATTTCTGAAAATACATCCGTTACTACAGCAAGTGAAGAAATTCAAATTGAGTGATTTTGTCAATCAATTATTTTGTTTAAATAATTAAAACAGTTATATCAGTTAGAAAAAAATCACAAACTCCTCGAAAGCTAAAATAAAAAAATTCGTTTTTCGGTAATTTTTCGCCCCATGCTAAAATATGTGCAACTGTGCCGTTTATTTCAACCTTAACCGAGCAAAGGACTTTTATTGCAAACAGTGCCAAACATTCAAATTTGCAATTTATTAAACGTGAATATTTTTTTATTGGTATTATATTTATTCGTAATCTCGCAAAAATCTTAATTTTTATTTTTCGAATATAAAATATTGTTAAATTTTCACTTACATTTATTACTGACACTGACATGGATTTTACCATTTGCCAGTTACTTGATACAATAAAATTATTTCAAAACTTAGGAATTATACATATAAACACGTTTCGTTAAAAAAAAATCCATGAATGTCTTCATTCAAAAAATGAAATGTTTACTGCAATGTGAGGCATACATCTTACGTACGCTATGCTGAAATACTAAGAGACATTTATATTTTCAGGCCTGCAGTTTAAATTGACTTTATTTTATTATTTTATTGTAAAATATTTATTTGTTCTTTTATTTTAAGTATTATTTTCATTGATTTAAAAAAGTATTTGGTGGAAAGATTGTAATTTTCAAATGATATATTTTTAAATCCTCATTTTTGTATCAACATTTTTTTTTTTTTTTCAAATGTTTCAAAGAAAAAAAATAATGAAAAACATATATTGTAAAATTAAAATATTTAATTTAAATATGAAAACAGTGTTTGTACTGCTTAAAAAATGTTTTCATTTTCAAAGGTTTAAATCGAAATAATGTTTCGCGATTTGTCATTTGCTCCTGGATAAGAAGGCAAAACTTGTACTTTTATGTTAGCCATTCGCAAATATCACCAAGTGCATTTTTGAAATCGGAAATACCGCACTCACATTTTTACACATCATCATCTACTAAGGTGTATAAACTGCAAATTCACATTTCATTCCGATTGATCATAACCCAGGTTCTAATGAACAGAATTTTGTAGAGCTTACGCTGTTAGTTAGGAAGTTTATTTTAGAAATATTTTAATATAAAAACATAGTTTTACGATGCTTAGTTATAGATAGGGGAGTTCTAAACATGATTATGAATGATTACCTTTTATTTAAAGTTCTACTGAATGGATTTTGATGCTATGCGGGAAAATTCTCAGTGGTATAGTAAAAAACCAGAGGATGTACGCTATAGGCAGAGGGTATATACTAGAGAATAAATTTGCTATAGTTATGGAAAGTGTGCATAGTTTCTTAAAAATCCAGAAGGTACATAACCTATACCTAACCCTACATTCCTGAGGATTCTATGATCATGTTAATGCGATTATGAAAGATATATTTAACTATCTACAATATATATGAAATGCAAAAGACATTTCTTCCGGCCGCATAGAACTTGATTTCTGCTGAATAGATTTTGATGGAACTTGCATTGTTAGATAATTTTTCAGAAAATTTTTTAGTATATAGCATATAAGACAATGAACAAGTTTTCTTTTTAATCTCGCGGTCAGTACCTCTTTTTTCAGAGATTTTCTAACTTAAGCTGATCACCACGATTGAATACTTCAACATATGTAGAACTTCTTAGTCTTTCAATTTTTCTTTAATTGAATCCTTCACTTAATTTGATCAAAGACTTTACAGTCAATTTGTATTCCTTGGAATCGCCAACAGTTCCTTCACTTTAATCATTCATCCTCTTCTCCATGAAAATGTTTACTTTTTTAGATTGATTTCTCTGTGCTATGCTCCTGAGTCCAGATTTTAAATGAGAGAAATAACGTAAAAGCTTTTTGTTTCACGCTGATTAAAAATAAAATTAAAAGTACTTTTCAAGAAAGTGTAATTTTTTTCTCTATTTGGTAATTTTTGCTGTTGTATGATATTAAATAGCTCTCTTCGAATCATTATTTAAACATATATATTACGAAACAATTTAATGGGTTAAGTCGAATAATCACGTCGTGTTTTTTATTTCATATTACTGGATTAGTACCACATATTAATCAACCGCTGGTGATGTTGTACAGCAATCATACCACTTAGCACAAGCATTGCTAGTGGAGGTATCAACTCTGTGAAAATTTAGCAGCTGTAGAGCGATGATAATATTGGTAGAGTCCAATCAAACTCTTATTTATTCATGATGAAGACAAGGCAGATTAGGCTGCGTGAGTGGTGAAAAAAAGGCGTATGAAGAAATCTGGGGTTTTCCCAATTAAAAAAATGGAAACGTATTCATAGGAAACTGTTTATTCCATCAGAACATACCAACATTAAACAATTCCCACAGGATGAGAAATCAGAGCATTCCACTCGAGCATGAACTAGTTACTCATGCGAAATACATGTTAATTTACGAAATGAATATTCTACATGGCTTAGGACACCGGGTAACAAATTAAGTAAACAATCCAACAGCACAAAAAATCTACTTCTGAGCTCATGCTCGAACTATTTATTAGAATGCGCGGAGGAAAATCCGATTAAAATGAAAACTTCAGGCTAGCCAAACCAAATCACGAACGAAACTCGAAGTGAAACTGCGATCCGTCACTCAGCCAATGGAGAACGACCGAGAAACGTCACAGAAAAGAATCCCGGCGCCGCTAATGGAAGGATTTCGATTGAAAAGGCTGTCGCCTAGCGGGCGGGAAAATTAGATGAAATAGAATAAAAATGTAAAAATGGCTTTGATAAACATTCGAAAAATAAGTAACTGCGTTCAGAACTTTACAGTTTGGTAAACGATAAAAATTACTGAAGGGATTAAAAGTTTAGATTACGTTTTGGAATAAATCTATTATTAAGATACGCGTTTTAAATTTATAGGAATTTAACTAGAAATAAATAATAGAGAATAATTAAAAAAAAGGAAATAATGAATATGCCGGCAATTTAGAATAATTTAAATGAATAGTAAAAGTAAAAATTTTTATATAACATATATACAGGGTGTCCGGTCTCAACGGTGTCCAATGGCTAATTCCTAAACCGCTAGTCATAGACATATAGTTCCAATTACAAAAATGTTTTAAATGAGGTAAAGAAGTATTTTTTAAGCGATTTCGGTGAAGAAAAACATTTATTAAAAAATTACGAAATTTAAATTTTTATACGGTCCCCAGGTCCTATAAGTGATATTTAGTAAAAGTATCCTATTGCACTAACAAGTAAGACAAAAAAAGTCCCATTCCTCTGCGATTAAAACTGACCGAGTAATAGATGTTTAAAGTTGAAGTATCTTTTTTGCTGCAAAATAGGGGTCAGTCACAAATTTACTAGAAATAAAAATAATCGTCAGATATAAATTTAACATTATTCGTTCATTCTGACATATTAAAACAAAATATACAGTTTGTACTAAAAATATAAGTAAAAAAAAAATAACAGAAATTTTGTTAAATGATTATAAAAGCAACAGTCACAACTCTTTAGAAAATGATACATAGTTAGATTACCTAATCTAAAACTTAATTAATAAAAATTAAGGTTATCTTAAAACGTGCTCGAAGTGACGTCCCTTCGGCTACAATGCAGAAATGTACATGTGAAATAAATTCTTCTTCTACTTTTTTCAACATTGTAGGTGTTACAGATCTGCACACCATAGCAATACGATTCCACAAATCTGCTCGACTAGTGGATTCTCTTTCATATACCTTACAGTATTTACTTCCTGTAGACGCTCCATAAGCTCAGTGTTGACTTGACTTGATATACCTTATTTTTTAGAAAACCCCAAAGAAAAAAAATCTAAAAGATTCAAATCTGGCAACCTGGGAGGCCATTTAATACGACCTCCATATCCGATAATATTATTTCCAAAAGTACTGGTTTGATTTTGGTCTCTAAAATATTTTTTTCAAACAAGTTTTTATAAAGAACTAAAAAGTTGAATTTGAAAAAAGGTTAATATCATCAAAATGTATAATTGAGCAATCCCTGCTCATACATCGTAATGTATCTGACTTCTTTAGTGCGGCGCTGTATAAAAAATATAAACGCAACGCACTTTCATTTGGAAAAATTACATTGTGAATCTCTATGACTTACATAAATGTTAGTGATTTTGATTTTAAATTTTTTGTTTGTAGGCAATAATTTATACAAAATTTTTGGAGTGGTCCTGTAAAATAAATATAAATGGTACGTACCTAAAATCATATTAATATTACATTGTCACTGGATTTACATAATTATGCAAAATTTATTCTTGATCGGATATTTGGAAGTGAGTTACAATTGGAATACAAATTTTGAATTAGGAAGACATACATACGAACGTCGTAAGTTAAAAGCTTATAAAAGTAATACAACTTTTAAAAATAAAATCATCAAAAGAAACACACTCATTTCCTTACCAAAAAAAAACAAAAAAAAATGTCAAATTTCAATTAAGGACATCAATTTCGAAACTCGCCTTATCCGAAATTTAAAAAATCATGTTTCTCCATCAATCTATTCTATTGGTATAACTGTACCAATCAAACACTACAATCTCCAAATTTTCAATGAATACCAATAGGCGCATTTAAAGGTTTTATGCGATTTCCCAAAATTTGATTTTCTCGATAAGGCGAGTTTTGAAACTCACTTCTTCAATTATTTTAACCAATCTGAAAGTTAATTATTAAAAATTAACACTACCGTAATATTTATAGGGGCAGCACCTTCAGTTTAATCGCTTTAAAATACTTCTTTACATTATTTAAAACTTTTTTGTAATTGGAACTATATGTCTTTGACTAACGGTTTAGGAATTAGCCATTGAACATCGTTTGGAGTGGACACCCTTTATAATACTTTAAGCACTTCGCGTTCGACCCCTGAAAGCTTGGTCAAACTCATCTGTTTTCGTTACAGAAAAGTGGTTTAAGTCATAAAATTGAAAATGTCATAACTCGGTCAATTTTAGTGTTAGATGAATGGGACTTTTTTTGCCGTACTTGTTAGAGAAATAGGAAAAGTTTACTAAATATCACTTATAAGACCAGGGGACCGTATAAAAATTTAAATTTCGTAATTTTTAAATAAATGTTTTTCTTGACCTAAATCGCTTTAAAAATACTTCTTTACCTCATTTAAAACATTTTTCTAATTGGAACTATATGTCTATGATTAACGGTTTAGGAATTAGCCATTGGACACCGTTGAGACCGGACATCCTGTATATAGTGATGTTTCCCTATGGAAGGAAAAAAAAATGTTTCAAGTTTATCCTCAATGATTCATCTTTATCGTCTATTCATTTGTTTATTTATTCATATCTAGACACACAGCAGTGTGTCAGCCAAGTTCGCCTGACATAGCCGTGTGTTATTTACACGAACCATTTCAAGCTGTTTTCGTCAAATTTCAATGCTCTACTACTGAAAATATATTAGACCTACATACTTGTTATACGAAATGTGTAGTAAGGCCACCCTAATTACCTAAAATCCAAAATTTTATAAATAACGCATAATTAGTTTCCGAGATAATGACATTTGAAAATGTCTGATAATCGATAATTTCACAACTGACTGACTGACTGACTCACTCACACACTCATCAAAAAGATCTCGTATATCTACTGCAGCTACATACTTCAAATTTGGTGCGAAGTTCGTTTACACTATAAAACTAAGGAAAAAATTTAAAAAATTGTGAAAATCGATGAATTACCCACCTGGGGGTGCCCATTTATACTTTAACATTACGTCTATTAGGCGAAATTTTAATTTGCCGTAGGAGGGGACGCTGTTCTGTCGCCAAATACCGCCAAGTTTCTCGCCAACATGGCGATATATCGCCAAAATTGGCGACCAAAATTAGTCGCCAAAAGTGACGCCACCTTGGCGATATCTCTAATATTTCGCCAAATTCCCATAGACTTCCATTGTAAACCTATCAACTTACTGGGGGTTTATCTAGGTTTACTTGCTTACAGAAAATCAACAAATTGAGATATTCTGTCTGTCACAGAGCCTGTTCTCAGAAACTATACTCGTTGGAGACTTGAAATTTTGCATACTTATAGCTGAACACCACACATCATACGCAAATTATAAAATTTTGAAATAGTCGTACATTTAACCCTTTGGACTCCCACATGTGTATTTTAAACAATTCTTTCTGTGTGAGCCTCTAACTAGGCTGGAGGCGTGAAATTTGGCATACTTATAGCTGAACACCTCACATCAAATGACAGTCTATAAAATTTTGAAAAAGTCGTACATTTTACCCTTTGCGCTCCCACATGTGTATTTTAAACAATTCTTTCTAAGTGAGCCCTAATTAGATTGGGGGGGTGAAATTTTGCATTCTTATAGCTGAACACCTCACAACAAAAGAGAAATCATAAAATTTTGAAAAAGTCGAGCATTTAACCCTTTGGGCTCCATATGTGCCTTTTAAACAATTCTTTCAAAGTGTTTACATTTTAAAGCTCTCACATGTGTATTTTAAACAATATTTTCTAAGTGAGCCCCTAATTAGGTTGGAGGCGTGGCAATTTGCATACTTATAGCTGAACACCATCATGCGACAAATCATAAAATTTTGAAAAAGTCGAACATTTAACCCTTTGGGTTTCCACATGCGTATTTTAAGCAATTCTTTCTAACTGGGCCCCTTATTTAACTGCAGACTTGAAATTTTGCATACTTTTAGCAGAACACATGAGGCCAGGCGACAAATCATAAAATCTTGAAAAAGTCTTACGCTTAACCCTTTGAGCTACCACATATGTATTTTAAGCAATTCTATCTAAGGGAGCCCCTAATTAAGTTGGAGACATGACTTTTTGCATACGTATAGCTGAATAACTCGGACCACACGACAAATCATAAAATTTTCAAAAAGTCTTATATTATTTTCTCCACCGGGCTCTAACTTGTGTATTTCAAGCAATTTTTCTAACCTCCACCCTTTTCACCCGGGGAGCACTTTTCTAACTTTTGCCGACACCCCTTTGACCATTCTTTCATATTATGCACCATAGCTTTACATATTTTAGTTCCACTTTTTACCGCCAGTTGCGCCTACTTATCTCGGTGCTATGGGCTCAATCCCCTCGACTAATATATCTACGGATAGTACGTAAAACAGAGTTTCGTTCGGATAAAGGTTTGTTTAGAATAGAGTGCGCCCCTGGTTGCGAAATGTGGAACTAAGATTTTTCAAAAGGATAAAGTGTTTTGAAAGGAATATTAAACGAAACCCTCTGTGCGATCTGCGATCACACTTACCCACTTGTTATTTTCAAAATCATCAGAGAAAAGGATATTTAGTTAATTAAATTTGAAAATCCAGGGTGGGGCAATATCCTTCCTCTGCACTGCCGGCACCCATGGATGAATGATACATAGTGTGCCATAAGTACATAACTTTATTTTTCACTTTCAGTAGAAAAAAGCAGGCCCAGCTATAGGATATTTAATTGGAAAATTTAATAGGAAAATTTAATAGAGGAATTTAATAGGAATTGTTGTTTCAGAAACAATAAAAGTTTCGAATCAATACATTTCGTCTCTAAACATGCATTCAATGTAGCAGTATTAAAATATAGATTTCTGCCGCAAACTGACAGCTAAATAGTTTGTTGCAGGAAATTTAATTTATAATTGAATGTTGCTTGGTGAATAAAATAGTCACATGTAAACACATTAAAAAGCATTAAGTAAAGTGTCTAAATATATTGTAACTTTACAAAAAGTAATGATATCTAACAAAAACATAGCTGTGAAAAAAAGGAGCCAAGTTCTGTAAAGACAATAGCAAGAAAAGAAGTGATATCTAAGTGGGTGCCAAGTTCAAATAAAATTCACTCAAACTTACCTACTGAAGTATTATAGCATTTTTTAAATTGTTTAGAAATAAAAATTATTGATAGCATATTAATAATAAATCTAGAACTTGGCAAGTTTTTGATAAATGTTATGCCTACAATTTCATGTCTTAATAAAATGGTGATGTTAATATTAATTTCAATGACATTACAAAAAAAATTAATATAGATATTATTATAATAAAATGACTCATGTTAAAGATTTGATAAACCAATAAATACACAGATACACTCCCGCTCGTCTTTGGTTATCACTCTAGCACCCACCTCCAGAAACCTCAATGCAAACAGACTAAGATGCCTGACAAAGAGACAGATATACTTACGCTTGTTCTTGGTCATCACTCTAGAGACTGCACCCCTTTAACCCTTTTAGGGGCAAATAACTTTTATTCGTGAAATGCTGAAATGATTGAATCACACCAGAATTTACAAAATGAATTTATTTCAAAATGGGTAAAAGCTTCTTTTCACGTATTTAATAAAATTAAACTTTTTAGTCCTGAATTCCAGTATCAATGTGGAATTTTGCAGTTAAATTAGGTGGGATATATTTTATCCCACCGCCCTTCAAGGTGAAGGAGCTCACTCAAATTAAGGCTTCCAATCATGAAATAACAAGATTTGATATGATAATGCTATTATTAAAAATAAATGACTCGTAAGTAAAAACTTGCCAAGTTCTAGATTTATTATTAATATCCTATCAATAATTTTAATTTCTAAACAATTTAAAAAATGCTATAATACTTCAGTAGGTAAGTTTGAGTGAATTTTATTTGAGCTTGGCACCCACTTAGATATCACTTCTTTTCTTGCCATTGTCTTTACAGAACTTGGTTCCCTTTTTTCACAGCTATGTTTTTGTTAGATATTGCAATTTACGAAATCGACTTTTGGCCAGCCACATTGGACGAATATCCCACAGTGCGTCGGAATACTTTCTAATGTGTAAACCTGTCAAAAACGAAACTTGTTTTCGGCCTCTTCTCTTATGTCTCCGTCTTAGCATGTTTTAATGTGCCTTGAGATGTTAAAGAACATTTTTAAGTATTTTTTATAGTAAATCATGTTTACTTTATGTTTTAATTTCTGATAAAATTGCCATGTTCGTTATTGAATAATACAATTCCATTTGATATTTGAGTAAAATTATTCTTTTAAAGGGTCTAGGGCAAAATTTTATTTCATTCATTTATGGATTTTTCAAGGATATTTTTCCTGAAATGCGTCTTTCTCTAAAGATGAGATTTCAGAAAAAAGCTTTTATCGAAAATTTGAAATTTTAGATAAAATAATAATTTTTTAAAATTTTAAACGTATTTAATTTTTGACATGATTCATGAAAACTTGTCCATTTTAATTACATTTTCACTATTGTGTGCAGGAAAGGTTTCTTGTTTTTTTAAAAAAAATTGTCTTCAGAATGACTAAAAATATGAATTACAAAATTTATAATAAATTAAAAATAAAATAGGAGGATTTTTTAGCCTAATTTTTACTTCAAGAAATAAAATTTCAAAATTTTTACATGAAATTAAAAATCATACAGACAAATTAAAAACATAACATAAAAATTCTGTACAAAATTAAATACATATTTTGAAAGAAAGCTTAGATAAATTCTTTAAACATGACACATTATGAAAAAATCCATTTTGAGGTAAATGGATTTTAAGTTTTTTTTATGGACGGGCACGGGCAGGATTGATCACACAACAGAAAAAAAAATTATATCTGCTGATTTAATCATCGTAAAAATCGGCGGTTTGCTTTAGTTAATTTATTTAACTTTGTAGCGTATTACTAGCAAAAAAAAAAAAAAAAAAAAAAAAAAAAAAAAAAAAAAAAATTATAATAAATTTTCAGTTAAAATTCCTTAAATTAAAATTAAATAATTATAAATGTAAAAAAAGAAAACTAAGGAACATGCTTTCAATAAAATTTACACAAAAATGTAGAAATATCAATTCATTGACTTAAATGAGAATTTCGCCAAATTAGCCAGCTATCGCCAAGCTGGCTTCATATATGACAACTTATTTTTGTCGGCAAATTTGGTGATATTTTGCGAAGTTGGCCAAAATTTGACGCTATTGCGATAACCCTGCCATAAGCATTTTTCAACAAAGACTCATTGTTCAAACTGATGCTTATTTCTCCATGGGATATCAAACTATAATTGAGTAACTTTATATGTTTGAATATAAAAGTTAAAAAAATAATTAAAAATTTTGAAATTTATTGAAATTTTTTCGAAAAATTTTTAAAAAGATTTTGAAATTTTTCTTTTTTATGTTCAAATATATAAAATTCGATGCACAGTTTTGTTTATATATATAAACCAAACTTTTATAAAAAATATTGGGGATTGTCATTGATATGGAACGCCCAGGGGGCATTTTGAAGATTTCTAAGACGACGCGTAAAATTCAACTTTTTTCTCAAAAATAATTTATTTTTATTTTTTTTCTTGTGATAAATACATGCCATAATGCATAGAATGTACCCTTGAATAATAAAGTGAAATTTACAAAAAATAAAAAAATGATTTTTAAGGATTTTAAGGTCCCTTGTCCCCTTAATGACTTTTTAAACTTCCCAGAAAAAATTATATGACATATACAATATTATCCAAATATAATTTTAAATAATTTATGAGAAAGGAGTCGCGTAATCTAACCTAAACAAAATATAAGTTCATTAGGGCAAATATTTGGAAACAAACTTTTACAAATTATTGGTTCTTCTTATTGTTGAATAAATAAATAACTAGCATTTCTAGATCCATCTAAAATAACTCTGAAAACATGCTCTGAACATGAACATGAAATATTTTTACAGAAATCTTTGATCGGTTTTTTGCCCACGGAACAAATAAAAGGAAAGGTTACATTTTCACTGAATTCTTGAATAAAACATGGATTCATTTTGATATTTCAGGAACATGCTTTTCTCTTGTTCAGCAAGTGAAAAATTTATGTCGTTCTATTTGTTGCTGTTTATTTCTCTGTAAAATACATGAAAAGAAGTAATATATCTCCATAAATATTGTGTCGAGATTTTATAGCTCTTCTTGTTCCCAGTGGATTTGATAAAGGAAAGAAAAAATAATGTACATTAAATATACGCGTATTAACCGTTATATATATATATATATATATATACGAAAGTTATTACAATCCATAAAATTTCCAAAGTGCATGGTGCCATTATTTTCGAATAGAAATTTTATTAAAAATATGAAAACGTAGTCATCCACATTTTAGTTTGTAACGCCTGTATTTATAATTTTCCCGTTTACGTACCAATTATCAGACATTATTTCATATTTTAAAAACAACTTTACTAGTATATTATTTATATTATTAGTATAGTAAACAACTTACACTATTACATATTACTTACATATTCACATAACATATTTCTTACATTACTAGTGTATTACTAGTATTTTACTTACATGTAGTATATTACTAGTATTTTACTTACATGTAGTATATTATATGTAAATTCATGAATATATTTTTTTTAATTTTATGAAGTTTTATACATAGCAAGCTATAATATATTTTTTTTATAAAAACAGACCTGTACATATTACAGATAGGGAACATATTTTTAAAATAAAAAATAATATGTGATAATTGATATGTAAACGGGTAAATTCTATTAAAAATTTATAGTAAAATATCCTGGCTTCACAAATTGCTCACCTCTAAAATTAATAGTTGTTTTAATTTCATTATTATTGAATTTTAAAACTGTGCAGTCCTACTTAGGACAAACAGACATGGCTACATTCAGTTTTTTGTATCATATATCAGTTTAAGTTTTTAGATAAGTTAATATTCATATTTTAGAGAACTCGTATTAGTGCATTATTAATTAAATACAGTAAAGCATCGATTATGTATCTTTCAAGGGACCGTTCTAAAATGACGTATAACTGAGAAAGACGTGCAATCGGAATTGTAGTCGCCTAAGGTGTAAAACCTTTGACTGTAGAAAGACCATGATGCAATAATAAAAAAATAATTTTACTTCCATTTTCGATTCTTAAGATGCACTATATTATTGAAAAAAAAAAAAAAACATTGAAAAAAGTATTAAATAGTAATTTCTAAAATTGAAAAATAAAAGTGAGAATTATCAAACCTTATATCAGTTGCACGCTTTCAAAATTTCAAATTCTCAAAATTTCAGTGTTCTCTTTTTACGAAAACTCTTTTCATTTTCGGGACATTTTAGCAGTATTTCACTCTGTATAAAACCTTTTTAGATGCTTAAATCACGATCCGTTTTCTAGAAGGTTTAATTTTATAGTCTCATATGGTTTTCAAGCACATTATTTAGGTATTTATCTCTCATGAACTTTTATTCTGTATCATATTCAACGAAATCGTTTATATGTATTAAATATTTTATGTTTTTTCCAGAAAGAATTGCTGAATAATGATAATATTTCCACGTCATCAGTAATAATCAGAGAGATAATTTCGCTTATCGAGATTCATCGGAAAATATAATAACATTAACACACTGAATAATTTTGTATGAAATCTGTGTTTTAATCCCCAAGAGGTACATTTTTTGACACGATAAACTAAAATTAAGGATCATACACCATTTTTACCGTACTAAAATATTTGCCTTAAATAATTTAAATAAAGGGAATACTGCAGTTTAAAATTAGTGGCGTCGAAAAGCTTTTAGAAAAGAAACAATCAAACTCTTTTTGCTCGTACGGTGTACGGACAAGCCAACTAAGGGGTTAACCCTTTCAGGCGCAGAAAAAGTCTGCTCGTATATATGATGAAATAATTGACTGACACCAGAATTTACAAATGACTTTCTTAAAAATAAAAACTTGTTTTTTGTAAACTCTGATTATAAAAGAAAACTTTTATTAAAATTTTCTTCGTGCCGTTTGTCAGTTTGCAATTAAAATTAGGTGCTCACGCCTTGTGACTACCAGGGTTGCCCGTTTAAACTCCATTTTACTTCCTAAATTCCGAATTCACACCAAAACTCGCTAAAGAAGAATCGTTACTTTAAGTAATCTCGAAATGTCTGTCATTAAACACATCAGAAATACATTAGAAATCGCGTTCAAACATGGTCTAAATTGCAACGAAATCAGGAAATGAAGCGACATTTACTAATCAGAAACTTATCTCGTAGCCAGACCACTCACTGTCCATTCTTTTCGTCCCATACCCTCCTCAAGTTCCACGAACTTGAAATAACCCTTTAGCAGTCACACGTGTTCTTTTTAATTATTTTCTCCAAAATATTGCTAGTATAAAAATAAAAATAAAACGACCCTGTTTGGAAAAAAATCTGAGAAAATCGGTTGTGGCATGAAAGAAACTACATATAAACGAAGTAATACGTCGTATAAACGAAACATTACAACCATTAAAATGCATAGGGATGAATCGGGAGCGCAATGAAACGACGTATAAATGAGAAACGTATAAAGGGGGCTTTACTGTATACGCAAGGGAGAAGGGGGGTGGAGAGGGAGAGAAAAGCTGGCGTAAATTACGCCATTTGCATGCAAACGCAGTAAATTATGACAAACATCTCATTGAAAATATATGTTTCTAATCAAAAATATTTTTAAAAATAATATCATTTTTACTTTCTTCTATCTTTAAAAGAAGAAAGTATTGGATTCGTGAAAAATTTTGACTTCCAGTTTTCGACGGATTTATACGTTTTAGAATGCCCAGAACACGATTTGATGGTTTTTAGAAAATGTCTGTCTGTAAGTCTGTCTGTCATTCTGTCACTCTGTCACTCTGTCTCTGAGTCTGTATGTGACAAAAATTTTGTGGGCGCTCTATCTCAAGAACTAATGCACGAAATTTCACAAAACTTCATATTTAGTTAGACCTTGATATAAACTGGACTTGATTAGTTTTTGGTGAAAATCGCCCAACAGGTGGCGCTGCTATGCGGCATTTTTCACGATTTCTGCAATAGCTACATCTCAAGAACTACTGCAGGGATTTTCATAAAACTTCAGATTCAGTTAGTCCAAGATATAGTTTGGTGCTGATTACTTTTTTGTGAAAATCGCCCAACAGGTGGCGCTGGAATGCTGCATTGTACATGATTATCGCAATAGCTCTAACTCAAGAAAAAATGCACGAATTTTCATCAAACTTCAGATTCAGTTAGTCCCTGATATAAATTAGTGCTGTTTAATTTTTGGTGTAAATCGCCCAACAGGTGGCGCTACTGTGCTGGATTTTTCACGATTTCTACAAGATCTGTATCTCAAGAACTATTGCACGGATTTTCATCAAACTGCAGATTTAGTTAGTCCTTGACATGAATTGACGTATAAATTAGTGCTGTTTAATTTTTGGTGTAAATCGCTCAACAGGTGGCGCTGCTATGCTGTATTTTTTGCGATTTCCGCAATAGCTTTATATCAAGAACTAATGCTTGGATTTTCAAGAAACTTCAGATTCAGGTATACCTTCATATCGTTTAGTGCTGTTTACTTTTAGTGTAAATCGCTCAACAGGTGGCGCAGCTATGTTACATTTTTTCAGAATTTCCTCTATAGCTCTATCTCAAGAACTAATGCATGAATTTTCATCCAACTTCAAATTCAGATATACTTTGATATGAATTGGTGCTAAATCGTTGTTATTTCTTGTACTATTTAAAGGATTTAATTGACGTGATTTATATAGAAGAAAGTTTTGTGATGGCCACAATATACTAGTTACAGTTTAAATTTTGTTTTTCTTTGAAAATTTAATCTGTGGCTGTACTATGAATCTGTTATTTCAGAGCTGGCGGAATGCAAAAAATCAAAAAATGATGTTCTTATCAAGTATGTTTGGAAAATATTTCCGTTTAATGAATGAATACAGATAAATTAATTTATAAATTAAAAAAATATATGAAATTCCACTTTTAGGTTCATTACACTCCTTGCCGCCTTAAACTAAGTCTATTCAAATTAAACATGCTTTTCCTCTTTTATTGAAATGAGAAAATAGCTGAAATAAAAATCTGAAAAATAAATTTCCTTTTTCTCTGCAACAACGGAAATAACCCGATTGCCACAATTTTGAAGAAATGTATTAAAAGTTAAAAATTTCTCTCTCAATTCTAAAAAAAAAAAAAAGTAACTAACGCTGTCACCGCCGCCACCGGTTTTGAATTTTTTGTGATCGGATGTCTTTCTTCATTAATATTAAGAAAACTATTGCATAAAAAAAATATGAAAATCGGTGGTATTATGGAGAAATGCTTGATAAACACGCTGATGCAGACAGTTTTCAAATCGAAGAATCATTTCAAGATATATATAATGCTAAAGTTGGACAAAATCGTTCCATTAAAAAAATTTTACCAGAGCAAAAACTGTATACGGCAATTTAATAATTTTTACATCATTTTATTCGTTAGAAGTTTCCGGTGTCAAGACTGCATTTATTTATTTTTTAATTTGATTCATTTTTGAGGTTTTATTTCTATTAAAATTCAAATTTTCAGCATTTCGAGAGATAATTTTTTACACTAGGGGGCGCTACGCTAGCCAAGCCCCGTTCAGACACTGCAGACTCTAAAATCACGCTAATTTGATAGGCTTTAAAGAGACTTTGGAAGATTGAATTATAAGTTAAAAAACAGTGGCGATTTCCCTATAAACGGGTTTCTATTCATTTCTCTTTGATTGGGGGATTTTAAGGCCAAATCAGCAGCTGTTAAAAGGTACAATGGCTGTTTTCGTCTTTGATTAAATAAAATCAGTTAAACATTTCAAAATAAGCTTATATAAAATGAATTAAATAAAGAGAATCTTTGTCTCCGGTATTGTTTAGCAAAGCAAAAATATTTTTTTTTTTTTTTTTTTTTTAAATAAGACACTTTAAATGTATCGTTTTTAATCTGACGTATTTTTCACCAAATTTTTCTTTCTCTTTAATATTCACGTGAGAATACCTTTGTTAGAAATGAAATATTATTTGCGCTGTCCTAATAAAATTAGTTGAAAAGATCATCTTAAAATATCAAATAAATGTCCCGCGCAATTTTTAAGTTTAAACTGTTTTGCAATATTATTTTTTGTTCATTTCACGTAATATGTGCAATGTGACCAAAATGTGACGTAATTTTTCCTATTTAAGACTTTTAACGCATGATAATGAATTTATTATTTTACCATATTCTTTCTCTTTTAAAATCTACGTGTAAATATAGTTTGTATGACGTAATTTTCAATGAGTTCCTGCTTTTTATATTTTCTGTTTATAATAGTCAAGTGTAAAATAAATTTTTAATTTGAAGCAAACATTATTTTTTGCGCTGTTTATACAGTTGGCAACAGTTTAAATTAATACAATTTTCTAAAATATGTAAAAAATATCTCTCGAAATGCTGAATATTTGAATTTAAAATAGAAATAAAACCTCAAAAAATGAATCAAATGAAAAAAATAAATTCAGCCTGCACACTGGGAAATTTTCACGCATAAAAGGATCAAAAAATGATTAAATTCCTATGTATAGTTTTTGCTCCTATAAAACTTTTTTAATTGAACGCTTTTATCCAAATTTCGCATTAAATATTTCTTAAAATAATTCTTCGATTTGAAAACTGTCTTTATCACCGTATTTATCAAACTTTTCTCTATAATATCACAGATTTTTATATTTTTGCATGCAATACTTTGATTAATATTAACGAAGAAAGACTTCCGATCACAAAAAATTCCAAGCCGGCGGCGGTCACAGCGTTAGTTACTTTTTTTTAGAATAGAGAGATATTTAGAAAGTGCTATTAATTTAAACTGTTCCCAACTGTATAAAGAGCGCAAACAATAATGCTTGCTTCAAATAATTAAAAAAAATTACACGTGACTATTATAAACATAAAAAAAACCTTCAAATTAGAATTAAATAATTAGGTATAAAAAGTAGGAACTTATTGAAAATTGCTTTATAAAAACTATATCTACACGTGATTTCTAAAAGAGAAAGGATATTGTAAAATAATAAATTCATTAACATGCATTAGAAGTCTTAAATAGGAGAAATTACGTCATATTTATGTCACATTACAGTTATTACATAAAATGAACAAAAAATAGTATTGCAAAACAGTTTAAATTTAGAAATTGCGCGAGACATTTACTTGATATTTTGAGATCTTTTCAACTATTTTTGTTAGGACAGCGCAAATAATATTTCATTTCTAACAAAAGTATTTTCACGTGAATATAGTAAAGTGGGGACAGATGCGCAGTTTTACTTTTCTTCTTTTAAAATGTACAATAAAGCAAAAAACAGCAAACTAAGTACCAGAAATCATTAATCAAACCCTTTAGAATCAAATTTCTATGTTAAGCAAGTTAAAGCCCTCTTAATAAAGCAGGCATAATTATTTTCCCAAACGTCCTTTTTTAACATGTTTTTTTATGTGCTGGGTAAGATGCCGCATGGGGTGTGGTACAGATGCCGCATGGAGAAAAAAGCTATGCTGTTTATTTTTTTTTTCAAGTAAGTCGCATTTTTATTTCTTAAAACTACTTAAACTGAAAATAAATAACAGTAAACTTACATAAATTACTTATATCACTAAATTGTGAAAAGTTTAAAGAAATTGCAAATGTACAAGCTCAAAAAATAAAACTTAAGGCAAAAAAAGGAAAAAAAACTTTTGACTGGAAACAATAGACAGCATAATTACAAAAAGATATAAACCACTTGTTTATATTCAGGCGACCATTGTAGTTTGCTCTTAAGTACTAGTTCCATTCATTTTAGGCCGTAGTCTTTTTATTTTTGGCTTTTCTTCTCATTTTTTTTTATTTTGTATTTCTATTCGCCCACAATCACTACTCTTTCCGTTGCAAGAGTAAAGTGAGCATGTTTCATGCAGCCACCGATTGCATGTTATGCACTGAATCGAGTCCGCTTTAAACTTTGTTTCTTGATATGACTCCAGACACTCAGCACATTCAGAGCCATCAAATTCCAATCCAATACTGCCTTCAGAATCCATAACAGGAATACTTTCGTCACTGTCGGAAGATGGCACATTTTTGTTTCTTCCTCAAGTCAGGTGTTTTCAAGTTGATCTTTCCCTTCCTTTTTTGACACATTTTACTTCCCCCAAGCTGTCGTTTTGTGACGCTTTCTTGCTCTTTTGCTTTTTATTTCCTTCTTCTTCTTTCTTGTTTATAAAATCTGTGCTTGAAATATTTGCAGCTTTTGCTTTCTCTTACTTGTCTGTATAAGTCTTTTGGCCACTGGAATAGGAGAAATTTTGTTTAACAGCTTAGATGGTGATAATTGTAGAAGGTCTACGCTTACCTTATTCACACATGGCGAACCAACATTGTTGCCTAGAATATTGTGATAAGTAGAAGAAGTTCCTTCTAATGGATCTTCTTCATTTTGTCGCATAGCCAAATTATCTAGAAGGATTTGAATTGATTCATTTTGTTGTGGTTCATCTATGTTGTTATCAGTTATGAAAGCATGGTTTGGAATTGCTGTCTTATCTAATGGCAAAATTACAGTAGCCTTAAAACCTGGGATAGCGTTTCGAGACGTCGCAGCTTGTCCCCAAGCTTTAGAAAGTAGTTCACCAAATTGCATTCTTACAATTTTTCTAGTGGCACTCATAGCAATCCCATCTTATTCTGCCTTTTTTAACTATTTATCTACTGATGGCACTTATAAGTAACATTAAAGTAACTTGTTATAAAATCCATTTAATACATCGATTAGTTGTAATACAGTTTAGAATGAGTTATAGATACATCACTTTATCTTGTTCCAAAAGCATTATTGGTTTCACAAAACAAAAATATTTTTAAAAGGATACTTTCTTTTGCCTTTGCATCTTTTCAGCTTTCTTGGCGTTGGGGGAGGGGGGTTAATTCGGAAATATTTCTATATTTCTATTGTAAGAATATATCTTTATACATTTCTTAATTCCAGAAAATACTAAGAAACATATTTAAAATGAAAGATTTGAGTGTGCTTATAAATATTGCACAAAATCCCTCTAAATTCAAATTTAATTAATCCTTCTAAGTCCTTCAGTCCTTCTAAAATCCTTCCAAAATTTATTAAATGATTATGTAAATCTTCTAATGTAGTTTAAACAATTTACGAAAATGCTTTTGAAGATAAAATTTTCATGAATTCATAATTCACTACATAAAGGGTTAAACAAATATTAGCTAAATAAAGAAATGCGCTGAATATACATTCATTTATATGTAAGTTCTACTGAAATTGTAGTGATGAATTTATTGAACCAGAAAACAAAAATATATTTCGCGGTATCTGTCCTTCAACCTCAGTGCGCCATCTGTCCCACAATGGCGGGTAATATGCCGCACAATCATTTTGTGTCATTTGAATGACGCGAGAGAAAGGCAAGTACATGTCTGTATTCTACGAGAATCTAGTCTACAGTTACAATCGGTTTTGGAAAGAAATATCTCTTTATTTGGCTTAAAATATGTAATAAAACTTTATTAGAATAATTTTAGCAACTTACCACGCAGGTTTGAAGTATAAAAGCTGACAGAAATATTTAAATACGAATAGTTAAGCAGTGGAAACACATACAACACAGCAGACAGCACTTAGGCACACAACGAAATTCTTAATTTGGCTTAGGGAGCGCTAGTGTCGCAAATACAATCTCTGCGGCATCTGTCCCACCGCGGCGTCTGTCCTCACTTTACTATATTAAAAAGAGAAAGAATAGTTCGGTCAAAATTTCGTCAGATGAAAAACGATTCATTTAAAATGTCTTATTTAAAAGAACTTTCTTTTCGCTTTGTTAAAAAATATCGGGAAAAAAAGACTCTGTTTACTTAATTCATTTTATATTAGATTATTTTGAAATGTTTAACTGATTTTATTTAATCAAAGACGAAAACAGCCATTGTATCTTTTAACACCAGCTGATTTGGCCTTAAAATTCCGCAATCAAAGAGAAATGAATAGAAACCCGTTTATAGGATCGCCACTGTTTTTTAAATTATAAATCAATCTTCCGAAATATTTTTAAAGCCGATCAAATTAGCATGCTTTTAGAGTCTGCGGTGTCTGAACTGGGGTTGGCGAGTCTAGCTCGTAGGGGGAAGAACCCCCTAGTAAAGTATAAAAATGTAAATATTTAAAAAAAAAACAGCTAGTAAGTCTCATCTATAAATAAACAACTTACAATAAAAATAATAATTTTTAAAATGGGTTCATTAAAAACTCGGAGAAGATGACAAAAAACCTATCTTGTGTTTTAAATATAGTTACACGTAATGTGATTTCTATTAAATTTTAACTGAAAAATTTATTTTCTGTATGACGCTAATTAAAAATTCATTATTGTTGAAGAAATAATTTTCCCTTCCAGCACTAAAAATATCTCTATTTCATTTTAAAACCTGATTGTTTTCATCCTAATAATGTTTATTATTTATTATTTTCAAATAAAGTACTTATTACTAGAAATAAAAATAAGATTTTTAGCTTATTTTAAAATATTTTCCTGTTAACGGCATTCAACTTAAAATAATGATTTTTATTGTTTTTTCTAATAACGCTTACATTCAAGTATTACATCCATTGCACGTTTTTTTAACACCTTAACAAAAAATATAAAATTTTTGCCAAAGGCAAGAAAACAAAAAATCACCTTAACGAGATCCTCTGTTTTTCATATTTTTATTTTTATTTCTTCTGTTAATGAAATGCCCTCACCATCACCATCACTGTCGTCTTTTTTTCCCTCAAAAGTTTGCTTGAAAAACAAAAGAAAGATGAACAATAGAATCATCTAATGAATGAAAAGAAAAATTGTTTTTTTTATTTTTTTTATTTATTTTTTTTTAAATATATTAAAGCATGGATTTTTATATTTTTGTCACACATTTTATGCAAAAATGGTTTTAAATAATAATCTAATTGCCTAAAAAAATAATCTTTTCTCATATTGTTTTGCTTTCAATTACCTTAGATTGCATCTTATTTTTCATAATTATTAATGCTATTAGGTAACATCATTCAATATTAGGATTGTAGGATTTTTTATTACTACTTAACTCATAATAGGAGTGTAACTTTAAAAAAAAAAAAAAAATGGATATTGAATTACACATTTTCTATAATTTATTTCGTCAATAAAAGAAATTATTTTATTATTGGAAACTCGACTGACAATAAAATACTACTTGAAAAAGCATATTCTATTATAAAGCTTTTCAATGATATTTTACCGCTTTATTGTGCTTAATTCGAAGAAGTCAGAACCTCATTACCGCAGCAACAATCATTTACAAGTATGCAGAAACGTAATTATTAACTAGAGGTGAAATACATTTAGAATGGTATCTTCTTTTACTTCATGTGATAAATAATTATATAATAAGCAGAGCTTGTTATCCTGTTGTTGGATTAACTACTTTCTGCACCTAATCACCTGACGAATCGAGCCGATAACGCCGGTCAACAATGGTTGTTTCATAGAACTGAAATTAAGTTGATTCTATAGATACCGTATATTTCCGAGTATAAGCCGAGACTTTTTGGTCATATTTTGTGTTGAAAATGGGGGTGTCGTCTTACAGACGAGTCTAAGAAAATACCCAAAATTTATAATCTAAAATAAAAAAAGATAGTAAATATAAAAACATAAAAAATACTCACAAATTTCTACAAATACTTTTATACTCCATTATTTTATAATAAAAAAAGTCACCAATCACCGTTCACTATAAGTAAGTCTTTATCAGAATTTTCAAGAAACTCCATAAAATCACTTTCTTTCATTGTTACACATCACGATGAATATCGTCATATTCTAATTTATCATCATAGCCATTTTCATAAAAAATGGCATCATCCTCAGTTCCATCCAATTCATTACTGTTCAAACCTTTATTGACAGAACGGACGACCCTTTCTTGTGGTACTTCAAGCCAAGATTCTTTCACCCATTCAGAGATAGTGGCAAAGTCAACTTTTTTTTTTTAATTACCGCCATTTGTAAAAGCTGCATCCCCAGTTGACATATTGAGTTCATTTCTAACGGAGCTCGTCTTTAAATGGCTTATTTAGAAAAACGTCTTGCGAAACCCAATTAAGCAGATTTGCTACCGCGCTAAAACACATAATAGGAGATATCAATAATTTCAGAGAGCATTTTTTTTCATTTAGCTTTTGTATTAGTTATCGTTAGAATTTTTCGTCACCTTTTTTGTAACATCAGCTTATATACGGGTTTCAGATTTTGGACGATTTTTCACTGAAAAGTCGTATACTCGGCTTATACACAGATCGGCTTATACACGGAAATACACGGGAAATATACACGAAGTTTTTTGTGCTTATTCCTAATATGCTTCCAGTTTTTCTGTAGGTGGTCCCGTTATTGAGAAATTTGCATATTTATGTTTATACAAATTTAAGATTTCTTATGCCATCTTATGCAAATTTTAGGTATAATAAATGTCAGATTGAATTAAATTTTCTACACAAAAACTACAGGACTATTTGTTTCAGATAAATGTCACAATGTGTATAATCTTAACATTTATGTCAGTTATTAAGCCTAATTTACATATTTTCCAATGGTGTAATGTTTACATTATTTTCAATTTAAAGTAGTTGCCACAGAAATGACGTAATGTTTTTCTGCACTAGATTTTTTATGCTGATTTTAAATTTTCAATCCGTTTCCGTATGTTATATCTAGCTATCGAGTAAAATGAATTTTTACTTTTGCATAGTATTAACACAAATTTGATATAAGATGCTTTTTAGGGGTGTGTACCTCATTGTCAGGTGAACAGTGTCGGATTCCTATAAGGTACATAATAAACGATGGGTATAATAGAAAAACAATTGAAAATAGTTGTTGAATATATCCTAAATAGCTGTCGTGCATCACAAAGTAGCATTAAAAATATTTTCTGGCTTTTTTTTTACCAAAAATAAAATTTCATTTTTTTTTTTTTTTTTTTTTTTTAACTGGATGGTATAGAAGAAAAATGATAACAGATTTGAAATCAGCGCAAAAAAACTTGTTTCGAAATATATTGACGTACTCATGTTTCAGAAATATTTAGATGTCAAGATACGTTATTAGAAAAATATGAAAAATATGCAAATTAGGCACAATATTTCACAGTCATATGTGCAGTCGTGGGAAAAAAAAAGTAAACACCACTTACTAACTTTGCAAAAAATTATCGAAGAAGAAATTTACTGATACCACACGGTTGGTAATAAAGTCTACTTTTAAATGACGTGTATAAAATTTGCTTAGGGGGCCATCTACATATTAAAACGAACCATAAATTTGTTTTATTCAAGAGCAGTACCCAATTTTGACAGCATAAATGAACTCTACACACCTCAATTAGTCTAGAAACAAATTTTTATGCAATTCATACGATAAGTTTCCCAGAAATTAATTATTTTAAAACGAGCGTATTTTAGAGTCCCAAATTGATGTTCGGTACTCCATTGTTGACCGAGAGAGTTGTGATTCTTGATCAAGGCAGCTTAAGCGCCACTCAAGCAGTCATTGAAGACTGCTAGATTACAGGATAGCATAAGAAATTTCAAAATATCTAGTCACTTCTAGCATAGACGGCCCTTTAAACCATCATTTTGCCGCTTTTTAAGCATAATTTGAAAACTACTTGGAAGAAAAATGTGAAATTTTGGATTTCCATAAAGCAGGACTTTATAAACCTAATTCCATCAAAAAAAATTGTAGGTTGCAAGTCCTAATTTTTTCGAATATTAATTTCATAATTCATAAAAATTATAAAAATTGCAAATTCAACGTATTTATTTCAGTATTATTGCTACACAAAAAATTAGCACATTAGGAGTATAATTTCAAGAGATATTAATAAAAATATGAAAATCTAATTTAACATTAGAAGCACTAAATTTTTAATGTGTATAATTCTAATACTTATCATTCAAATAACTTGAAATTTAGTGTCTAGGCATAGTTTGAAATGAAGATCTATCTTGCTAAAATTCGGTATTGCCACTGAAAAAAAATGGAGTTTTTGTTCGTTTTAATATGTAGATGGCCCCCTAATCAAATGTTATATGCATCCTTTAAAAGTAGACTTTATTTCCAATTGTTCGGTACCAGTAACTTTCTTCTACGATAATTTGTTGAGAAATAGTAGGAGATGTTTACTTTTTTTTATTCACGACTGTATATAAGTATAGTCTCCGAAACAACATTTTTGTAAAATGAACCAAACAATAATCATAACATGAACAAAAAAACCTCTCTGATAATGCTTTATGCTGTAAATTTGCATAACTGTACAAAAATTCTAAAATTTACATAAATAAAATATGCAAGTATCTCAAAAACTAGACATGATGGAGAAAATTTAAAACAAGATTTGGAATCAACACATAAAAATTAAAAAAGCTAAACTGACTTCGGTTTTGTAAAAAAGCAATCGTTCTCGCAACTATATTTGTGTACTCATAATCTGAAGAAAGAAATATTTTGTTCTATCTACTCACCGGTATTTTTGAATAGCAATCGTCTAATTAGTATTCCAAATTGCTGTCATAAATCAAGTGAAGATTACTATTCTGGAAAAATGATTGAAGATTTTCCATGTAATATTCAGACTCTGTCTCCCTTGAATTTACTGGTAGACCAACATTTGTAAATAAATAAAAAAAGAATTATCGCAGTTTACACAGCTTAGAATACCATTAAAATTTTAAATAGCAACAATTTAAATGCATTCCTATTGTTTTTAAATAGAAACGATTTACCAGTCAGAGTTTTAGTTACAAAACTTGTTAGGAACCTTATAGGAAAAGAAAAATTACGAAAAGAAGACATAATAAGAAAATTTTCTTTCAAAATTTAATATCTAGAAGCTTCTGTCTTTATTCACCAGGTTCCAATCTTTCGTTAGTATACTTTCACAGAAAATGAAAGAAAAGTTAATCCACAATGTTGCTACATTTGTCCACTCTAAAAAATAAGCGTATGAATTAGTCACTTTTACATAATTATATGTGTAAATTTACAAAACTACACTTTTGCAGTAAATATTTGACAGTATTTATGTGTATTTATAGTTTTAACCCTCTCGTTGCGCATCCTGCGATTTCCATGTGCAAGGTAAAAATAGCCAAATTTGCGCAACCCGCGATTTCCGCGGGGATTCATTTTTTTCGTCTGTTTGAAAGCCCAATCCGCTCTTTTCCTGTTCATTTAAGGTTTTGTTTAATTGTTAATTCATATCTGTGTTAACTGATGCGTTAATTGTCCATATGTATGTGAAGTTCATAAGTTTGTTTTGCAAGTATTCCGCGCAGTTATATGTAAGCTCAAAGATGTCTCCACCCCATGAAATTAACCGCTTGACATTTTGTTAGCCATATTAACCCAATCCCATAAAGAAAGAACCTCGTAGACAGTGTGCTGTTTCTTGTTTAAAAAAACTGAAACTAGCAAAAAAATCCGCAAAGAAACGCGAATTATGTGCAAAGATTGCGAAGTAGGATTTTGCCTCGAACCTTATTTCGAAATGTATCAAACTAAATTTCATTCCTAGCACAATTTTTGTAAGTATTTTATATATTTTTATTAATATATATGCTTCAATTTTGTATTTCATAAAATAAACCATAATTTAAACAAGATTAATTTTCAGAATTTCGCTTTTATATGATTAATCTTCAAATTCAGTTTTCTGACAACCTTCTTTTATGATCTAACTCTATATTAAAATAAAACCTCCTTTACAAAATTTTTTTTACATATTTTAATTCTAAAATATGTGTAGATTTGAAATATGTAATAAAAGAAACACCGAATTTTTTACATATTTGGAGAAAAAAGTTAAGAAGCGAAAAGTTAAAAAAGCGAGAAGGTTAACGGAAGTTTGTAATTTGTTATCCTTTCAAAAATTCGACAAGAATAAAGGAAAAAGCAGTGCTTTGCCTTTTTGAGCATTCTGTTTATTTTGAAAGATTTTATTTCCAATATACTCTACTTTGATTATTTTATGCTGTTGATATTTATTTTCTTTTTCTTTTATGAAGTTAAAATGTAGAAAATTTTTCGGATTTCCCGAATTGGTATATTAATGTAAATTAACAAATTTGCATATTACAAAAATATATGTGAAATTTGCATATTACAGCGAAATATACGTAAGAATATTAAACAGATACATGCATAAGAACAGAATATTACAGAGAAATATAGGTAAGCATTTTACACAGGTATACGTGTAAGAACAGAATATTACACAAGATTATGAGTAACAATATTACGCAGAAATATGTGTAAGAAAAAAATGTTACACAAAAATATGTGTACTTATGGGCACTCAATAAACATCGATACTTGAAAACTTGGCTTGTGTATAATTGATAGCTGAATGGTCAGGGTGCGACTTTGGAAAGTTGATGTTCCTTTATTCGTACAAGACCCCCACATAGAGCCCCTCGTGTAGCTAATTGGCCGTCATAAACAATACCGATACCTTTATTCTTACCTCGATTAAGGAAGTATTGCTTGTTTACTGTATACTGAATTAAATAGAGAATTTTTACTCTTGATGTAGATGTATCTTCAAAAAGTTATGACTGAAATTGATAGAAAAGTTTTTTCACAAAATCCGAAAATAGTACTCGTCTCACAATTTCCATATTTTAACGAAATTTTACTTTACAGTATATTTATTTAGATTATACAGGTTCTGTGCATAAAATGTCATACGATTTCAGGACTTCAAAACAACTATAACGGCATGCAGTAAATATAATTTCAGACGATCCTATTTCTCGTAAATTTAAGGTACACTATTTTGTGATCTCCAAACAAATCTGCTGGAAAGAGAACAAGCACATGAGTTTGTTCTTCATGCAAATTTGTTTTGAAACCATGAAAATAATTAGTTCAAAATTTACATTCCAATCTATAAGGTTATGTACTATGTACTTTTAAAATCCATTGTTTTTGAATATTATACAGATATATGTGTATACTCATGTGCAATTTACATGTTATGCTGTGTATTTCAAAGTTATCTGATAACGTTTTGTACACTTAAGCAGCAGAACAGTGTGTATTTTGGAAATTGAACACACCAGGTGTGAATTTGGCAATTTACACGCCACATTACACATATAGACAAATTGTTTTACTATCATCAGTATACCTGTTTTAATGTGCAAATTTACGCATTTATTTTTTAATGTGTAAGCCCTACTTCTCTAATACTACTTTCTACAAACATTGTCAATGTACACGCATATGTTCTAGTACATGATCAACAGAGGAAAAAATATTAATATCCTCTAGTTGGATTTTATCGCATCGCTTTTATCGCATATATACCCATTTTTAAATACTAATTTCATTTTTACACTCTTTTAATTAACTCAACTTTGTTTTTGCATGTAAAAATGTAATTTAGAAATCGATTTTTCATTCACGTTCAAAATTTAAATACGTTCGAATTATTTAAATTATCTACTGGCAATGCACCTTTTTAATATTTTTAGAACTTAATTACAAAATAATAAATTAATTTTAAAGCATTTTTCTGTTAGCCAGCAATTGCAGATAAATCGCTAGATAAGTTTTAAGGTTACAACTACTATAGACGAGATACAAAAACAATGGAGTTCATTATATTCCAAACTTACGCTCGATAAAATATGCAAAGTGGTTGTGAAATTCCAACAATGAAATATTTTAAGCGCTAAAAAAGTAGAAATTATAAAATAATTATTGCTAATATTTCTAAAAAATATCCTTTAATCAATACATTTTTGAATATTAAATTATAATTATGCGTTTAAAAAAATTCTTAAAAATTCTTAAATAGTTTAATTTTTTTATTGTTGCCATATGTTAAAAAAAGAAAGAAAGAAAAAAACTATGTTTTTTTTAAATAAATTCATTTGTTCGCGCTTTCTATCAAGTGTAAGTAAAATCGGTGAATTTTAAATAATCGGGACCGACGTCGAATTGTAAAGAAATTTTTTTGGAGCAACATGAGTTGAAATCCTGATACTAAGCGTTATTTTTAAGATAAATACCGAATGCTTATAAAGGGTATTTTTTTCCTTTTATACTTGTTTATACCATTTAATAGAAATAAAATTTATTTTGAAGTAAAATATATTCGAAAACATTAAACTAATTTACTGATTTTTTTTGTAAAATAATTAAACTTCTTAAAAAAAAAAACAAAAAAAAAACAAAAAAAAAACCAATGAACTATTGTTTGTTGCAATAATGTAAAGTAGCATTCTCAGTAATATAAATCTACTAAAAAACAACTTTTCAAAAGTAAAAAAAAAAAAAAAAAAAAAAAAAAAAAAAAAAAAAAAAAGGGGGGGGGGGGAAGTTGTGCTAAAAAATGATGTGATATCAAATTTGCAATCTTATATTATGGTACTTATTTAACATTTTTTATTCAAAATTTACCATACGTAAGTCGAGTACCTAAGTATGCGTTGATAGAAAGCCTTTCCTCCTTTACTAAATACATCATAACGTGTTTCTGAAAATTAAATTTTTTTTAATTATGCATGATGGGCTTGGCGGCCATCTTTCCATATTTTACACAAATTTCTAAGCATACAAGTACATTGTTAAGATCGGAAATTCGAAATTGTTCCTAAAGCAAACATTTTATGCTTTTAATTTATGGAAATGAGTGCCTAGAAATTTGTGTCTTAAAATAAAGTTGAAGTAACTTCAGGTTTCATCTTATGATTCTTTTTTTTCGGAGGGGGTTAATTAATTAGTTAAAGCAGTAAATATCAATTTTTTTTTCAAAATAAAAGACTTTCTTAATTTATCTGTCTGTAGCCAAAACTATAAGTTCAAAATTCTTAATAATGCAAACATATTACGAGCTTGTCTGCTTAGAAATTTGTGTAAAATATGGAAAGATGGCCGCCAAGCGCATCATGCATAATTTAAAAAAAATTAATTTTCAGAAACACGTTATGATGTATTTAGTAAAGGAGAAGGCTTTCTATCAACGCATACTTAGGTACTCGACTTACGTATGGTAAATTTTGAATAAAAAATGTTAAATAAGTACCATAATATAAGCTTGGAAATTTGATATCACACTATTTTTAGCCACAATTTTCCCCTTTTATCTTTTCTTTTCTTTTTTTTTTTTTTTTTTTTTTACTTTTGAAAAGCTGTTTTTTAGTAGATATCAGTTCTTTTTTTTAAACAGATTATATATAATTGAAATAATTCTACTCGCTAAAATTAGTCCTTGTATAGCCTTTATAAGCAGGGAACAAACACAATAGTATACATTTTGTTTACCTATCATTCATTTTTTGAGTAATTAATAATTTAAAAGTAAGGAAAGTCAATTTCTTCTTTCAAAGTATCAGTATTTCTCAATTTATATCTCCTTAAAATTTTCTATGAAGGATGAAAATTTAGTAAAAAACAAATAAGGTCAAAATAAAATATATATTTACAGTTAGTCTGTCAGTTAATTGTTTGTTCTAACTTTTTTTGCTGACGGTTTTGCAAAATAAATTTACCTTTACAAATACCTACGGATAATCCGAGAATTAAGCCCCGCAGGCATCTAAAGAATCGATGATCTGTCTAAAGAAGTAAATCTAGCAATTCTAGACATGATAATGAGACATTTTTGATAAAAAAAATCTAAAAATTTAAAGATATAAACTGTACATATAACTTCATCTTTAGATCGTGTTATAGAAAAGAAAGAATAAATATGTAATTTTACTCAAGTCTGTTTATCCATACCTATTTGCATAAATGTGAGAATATAATTTCGTATAAAAATTCCCGCAAATTGATTATCTTTAATAGTCTATTATTAAAGCTGCATAAACATTAGAATTAATTTTTTCCAGTTAAAATTGCCTGAAATCTATAGTCTTATCGTTCGTCAAATTTGTTTTATGTTTTTTTTAATACCCAGACACCTTTTCTAAACTCTGACAAAAGATCACAGAAATATTGAAGTTATCCGAATACTTATATCTTTCTATCGTATTTCTTTTTTTGAGGGGGGGAGGGGTGAGGAAGAGCGCTTAAGAATTTCGTTTTGTTCTTAGAATCCTGAATCAATCACTGAAAAGATATACCTACATGAGTCTTGTTGCAGAATTTTCATTAGCTAAGAGTTGCATCAACTTATACATCATGTGAATATATTAAATTACTTTTGTAAAATACTAGATGGGAGCCATTGATATTTTCAGAGCATTTGCCTACATTTTAAACTTAAGTCATTTACAAATATTCATTAATTTTCTATACGAATTAAAGAAGTCGTTGTTTCCATGTCAACTGTATCTTTCACTATTGCTTGTTTGTTTGTTTGTTTTATTGAACACATATATATCAGATCACGTGGGGATCACGGCGGGATTCGAACCCGCCCCCACATACACTCTCAAGCGATTAGCGGCGTGGCGTCTTATCCACTCAGCCACGGTGGGTCACTATTGCTTTCTCTAATACCCAGATACTCAAATTTAACCAGCTGCGCTTATAATCATGCTCATAACTGAGTATATTTATATGTAAGAGTGGTGACATATGCACAAGTCGTGTACTCTTATTGAAGTTTTTGTCCAAAGTACAGTAATAGACGTGGAAGATTTCGATTAAACTAACCAGAAAAGTTAAAAAACATTGGCTTCCTGATTTGATTTTATTTAAAATCATCTTAACTAACCAAAGTTAATGTCCGGGATCCAGATAAATTTTTCTCTGTTAGTAAAATTAGATTGACCAATCAGTAGCCTCCATCCTTGCAGGCTTTTCGGTGTTTACAGCAAACATAAAAAAGTTTGCAAAAATGCAGGCTTCTGATTGATCAATCTCATCTCACTAATAGCGTAAAATCTATCTTGATCCCGGCCTATTCAACGCCCTTTAAATATTCGAGGAAGCTTTGACACGCGTCAGGAAAATATCACACAAAGCAGGCAAAACAAAGAAGAAAAAATAATTCATTGGCTCGTTCATATCCACGAGCTAATGAATGATTTTGTTTCTTTGCTTTGCCTGCTTTGTGTGATGTTTTCGTGACACGTGTCAAGACTTTCTCAAATATCTAGGGTGCGTTGGCTTATTTCACCACTATGAAGCTATGAAAGGAGAGGAGCACACATGGCAATCTTCCCGTGTGAAAAACTACATAAAAAAAAACGAGTTCTTTCCCCCTCTTCTGCCCTTTTCTCTCTTGATTTTGACCGATAGCAGCCCATTTAGCAGTCTCCAGTGCAAGATGCCGCTATATATGGCGGACGCAGGGGGGAGGGTGTTAGCGCGACCAATGACATAATAGGCCAGTTCATGACGTTTAAAAGTCACACGAAGTTGGATCATCTTTACACAATGATTAGTACAAAGCGGTGCGCCGATTTTTTTTTTGTGTCCATTGCCGTGTACAGATAATCAACTCCGTGTGACGTGATGAGCTGGCCACACTTTAGGTACAGCGCCTAGAAAATACAGTGTGGAAAACGGCTATTCCTATAAGGTTTTAAAAAAGTGCTAAAAACTTGTATCCCATAAATCTCCAACAATGCTCAGCGGCAATATGCTGATACGAGCGCCATCTCGTAACTCTTTTCAATATAAACACTGTGTTTTCAAAAATTATAGAATGTTAAATGTCGGAAACTATAAATATAAGATATTTTGGTCTGTTATAAGCTAATTTAGATAAGGAATGACGTGAAATAGGTTAAAGAGTCTCTTTTAGAATGACTACCGTTTTTAAATCATTACGATGGCGCTACGATCGACATCTTGTTATTCACCATCGTTGTACATTTATGGGATTAAATTTTTTAGCACTATTTTGTAGCCGTATTCCACACTGTATCTTCTAGGCGCTGTACTTTAGGAATAGCTTCGAGGCTAACGAGAAAGACAGGCTACCGCGGTGTGTCCGATTCTTCTTTTTTTACAGACCGCTGGAGTCACGTGATGCTCTTTTCGCACACCTTCATTGGTGCATTCGAGCATCACGCGACTTCAGCGGTCTGTAAAAAAAGAAGAATCGGACCCACCGCGGTAGCCTGTCTTTCTCGTTAACCTCGGAATAGCTTCAAATGACGTCATTTATATCTACTTCGAGGCAAACGAAAAAGACAGGCTACCACGGTGCTGCAGCGTCTAGAATATATAGTGTGAAAATTGGCTATCCCGGTAATACTTTAAAAAGTGCTAAAATATTGATCTCTTAAATTTCAAACGATGCTGAAATCCAACCAGTCGATCACAGCGATATCTGCAAGATATTTCCCAAAACTCCAAGACGATTTGGTCTATACGCTGTAACATTTTTTTTAACGTTTTATTAACGTACATCTGGCCTGTGTGCTTGGCGTCAAACCCGCTGTAATAATACGATGTTTACTTTGAAATTTTAAAATATATGGCAGATGTCGCTGCAATCATCTCCCTCGATTTCAGCGTCAGTGCACATTTAAACGATACATCTTTTTAGCGGTTCTTGGATAGCAAATTTCCACATTATGTATTCTAGACGCTGTAGCGGTGTATTACACACGTCTCTTTCTTCTTTAAAAAATTCGACATCGTTGTACATTTAAGGGATTCAATACTTCCGCGCTTTTTTAAGTATTGCTGGGATAGTCGATTTCTACTACATATAATCTAGACGCTATAACGGAGCTATAGTTTCTAGAAGATAAAGTTTAAAAATCGGCTTATTAAAATGTGCTAAAAATTTGTATCCCATAAATGTTGAACGAGGCTGAACGATGAATGTCGATTACAGCGACATATGGTAATTCCAACGTAACTATTTCAAAAGAAAACGTTTCGCTCAGAGAAGATCTAGAAAATGCTGCTCCTATCGACATTTGTCATTCAGTATTTTTCAATATTTATGGGATTCAATTTTTAGAACTTTTTAAAGCATTACTGGAATAGCCGGTTTCCACACTATGACAGTGATCTAGGTAGATTTTTCTCTGTTATCGTAATGAGATTGACCAATCAGAAGCCAGAATTTTTGCTAACTTTTCACTGTTTGCAAAAATGTAACTGGATCCCGATCTATATTTCTAGACGCTATAACTGAGCTCAGGAATAGTACAGAAAACAAACTCCGTATTTGATACATTAAGGCCGGGATCTAATGGAGGATATTCCAAATATGGGTTCGAGGCTGAAGAAAGTCACTTGATACCGGTAATTTAACCAAGGAACTTCTAACTGATAAGAAGGGAAGATACTACTACTTTGCCTCATGAACCGTTTCATTGGCTAGTGGAGATTTACATTATACGTCTACGGAGCCTTCCCGTCTTTACGATAGAAGTTTTTACCTTGACCACGTGATCAAAATGTAGATGGAATATCCTCCATTAGGAACAAGTGTGTCTCTATAACGAAGTAGCGACATACGGCCAATAAATGTTTATTGGTAAAAGTGATAAAAACAAATCATTAAAGTTCTTTGCGAGCATGCCATTATCGTCAGGCTAATGCATGGTGAATTATTTCCCTAGTCTAATAGAGATCGTCCATGCGCGTATCGTCTAATGGAGGATATTCCAAATATGGGTCCGAGGCTGAAAAAGTCACGTGGTACGGGTAATTACCCAAAGAATTTCTAACTGATAAGAATTAAAGCAGGAAACAGCACTGTTAAAAATATCGTGAAAAGTTACCTCTGTTCTTAAAGGTTCTCTATTTTCTGACCAATGAGAACGCTCGCTACATAAACGCCTATGAAGCGTTCTCATTAGTCAGAATACAGATAGAGTTTAAAAACAGAGGTAATTTTTCACGATATTTTTAACAGTGTACTACTGCTTTCTCCCATGAACTGTTTCATTGGCTAGCGGGGATTTACATTACGTAGACGGAGCCTTCCCTTCTTTACGCTAGACGTTCTTGCCTTGACCATGTGATCATAACGTAGATACAATATCCTCTATTCAAGAAAGCGGATTGCTGTACTTTCGAAAAAAACTTGAAATGAGCATGCCTCCTGTGCATATATCACAACTCTTATGAAAAAGGCTCTCTGTTATGGTGTTGTTTCTGATACAGCGCCTAGAATACCTAGTGTTGAAATATGCTATCCAAACAGTTCTAAAAATTTGTATCCCTTAAATGTGCGCGTTACTGCTAAAATTTCAAGTGTCGATCGCAGCGGCATCTACGGGATTTTCGTATACTACTATTACATTTTATAGGCTAGCAATTTCTTGCAGTTGTAGAAAATATCCTGCAGATGTCGCCGCGATCTGCATATTGCAGCAATATCATTGCACATTTAAGGGATACAATATTTTAGAGCTTTTTTAAATATTACAGGGTTAGCCGAATTCAACACTATATATTCTAGGCGCTATAGTTTCTGAGCGCTGTTGGTTAAATTTCGATATTTGTGTTTTAGAGGGAGCAATGCAGAAAAGTACTAAAACTATTGAAACAACAACTTCTTTAATATTGAAATATATAGCAAAAGAGTTCAGAATCAATGCCTTAAATAGTTTCGAATATGTTGTTATGATAATCAATACCCTTCCTGGATGTGGAAATGCAAAATTGTGTTCAACATAATTGGCCGCAATCTAGATAGATTTTTCGCTGTTAGCGAAACGAGATTCATCAATCAGAAGCCTGCACTTTTGCAAACTTTTCGCTGTTTGTAGCAATGCAGGCTATTGATTGGTGAATCTCGTTTCGCTAACAGCGAAAAATCTATCTGGATCCCAGCCTAGATTTCTATAAACATTGCACTTCATCCATGGCACTAAGAAAATTACTCAAAACTTTTATGACATAGACCGGGATCCAGAAACAACAAAAATTCTCAAACATTCTGGCTTCTGATTGATCAAACTCATTTCGCTAACAGCGAAAAATCTATCTGGATCTCGCCCACAGTTTTCTTCGATGAAATCAATGCAAAAGGATAATATAAAAGAATAGTATAAGACTTCTAAAATGTTTTGGCGGGTTTATCGCTGTTTGGCATAATTTGTAAACTTTAGAATTAATTAACAGTTTTTCGCTAATTAAGAATAGAAAAATTGTGTTTTTAAAACTGAATTTTATAAAAGCACGTAGATTGAGTAAATATCTGTCCAAAAATACAATCCTTACTTTTTTATGTCCATTATTTAAGTCTCTACCTCGATTGAAACATAAGGTGTGACGAAGAAAATAAATCGGTCATTTTCAGTATCTCGACGTTATTTTAAAAAATCTATATCTCTGTTTATAATTAATTTATGAGGATGCATTTGGTCTCAAATTGAAGATCTTTTCCATTAGGTCCTCCTGGTTTTGGTTTTATTTTTCTGCGATGATTGTTTCTTTTAATATGGGAAATTTTACACTGGCATGTTTGGTCGATTTAACATTGAGAAGTTGTCTTCAGTATAATAAGCAGTTACGGTGTCTGGCCGTTTTATTCTTGGCATTTGTTTGTTTGGCGAGGTTAGCATTTTTTTTCAGCTTGGCTTGGCAGAACGACCGTCCTTCTTGATACACATGAAACAGGGTTGTTAGAGGTGAGGGAAAATACCTTCTCATAGAAAAATTCGCCTAATTTAATCAAGAATTTAATTCGATTAAATCACCTATATTCTGTGTACCGAACAGTATGTTATGTGAGCTGGGTATCTCAGGTTATGGATTTTCTAACTTAAAAAAATGGTATAAACGATATCAACAAAATACTAAAATGAGAATTGTATTTGCACAAACACAATGTTAAAACGTCAAACAGATAAAAACTGACATCTAAAAAGGCGATAAAGCGTTTCATTAAATCGGTTAACTGAGAGAGTAAAACATTTTATTGTCACAAAACTTTAGGATGATCTTAGAAAAAAAATAATAAAAAAAAAAAAAAAAAAAAAAAAATTGTTCCTTCGAGGAAAAATTCTCGAAAAATGTTTTTTCCTTCAATAAAAATTAAGAAACACTGCAAATTATGTTCCAAACAGTTTTATTTTGCAATTCTGTTCAATTGTACATAGTTTAAAAAATAAAGAAAAAGGTATATCTGTACAAAAAGTGCATTATATTTGATCTATTGTATGATTTAATTTGACAAATATGACTTTCTTTGAATTATTATGTTTTAAGAGCTGTGAAGATAAATTAATGTATAAATAAATATTTGATTACACTTTAGATGATTTTCACATTCCTCAAATAAATTTCCTGTGATGAATTTTATTAATGATAGAAATTATTAATATTAATGAAATCCATCATACTTTATATTGTCATAGTAACCAAAATGTGTCGAAACACCTATTAAATAAAAATTGAAAGCTCGAAAGGAGAATAAAGATTGCTACTAAAAGGGCTAATTATGGAAGTAAAACCTTTTATTGTCACAAAAATTAGAAAAAACAAAAAAGAAAAACCTAGTGAAAACTAGTGAAAACTAGTGTTATTGTTCTACAGAAAGAATCAATCCTGAAATATATTTCTCTGTCAACAAAAATAGATAAATCTCAGAAAAACAGCTTTATTGTACCATTGTGTTCATTAACGCTTAATTTAACACTAAAGCAAAATGTATTTATAGAAAACAAACAGATACGATTTATTCAATCAATAACTTCTAACGGATAGATAACTTTGCTTAGTTATTCATTTAAAAAGAATAATGGTAAATTAATACATATATAAATATTTGACTAAATTTTATTCAGATGATTCATAATTTATCGAAATATAATAGCAATTATTAATACCAAAAAAATAATTTGTCCAAGTTGGGTGTATGCAAAAGTAAGCCCCAAGCAAAAGTAATGAATAGCGTAAATGGCCTTATATGTATTGTGTGAATCTGGTAATATATGCTTTTTAAAAGTCTCTTCATATCCTTCAAAACGCAAATTTGATAAAATTGTAAACAACATAGTTTTTTATTCGATTTAAAATGGATAGTTTGTGCCAAACAATCCTCATTTGAGGGAAGTTTTGTTATACTTTTATAATTTAAAGAAAAGCGCTGCTGAAAGTCATTGCTTACTTGTAGAAGTTTACGGTGAACATGCTTTTTTTGATAGTATGTATAGTAGGTGGTTCAGGCAACTTAAAGATTGTTTATTAGATGTTGTAGAAGCAGAACGTGAAGGTAGGCCCATAAAATTTGAAGATGAAAAGTTGCAAGCATTATTGGATGAAGACATCACACAAAAACAAGAATTTGCAGAAGCATTGAATATTGATAAATTCGTTGGGGATCAATCCGTTTTGAATGGGAGTGTTCCAAAAATTTGGAAATTGGATTCCACATGAATTAATTGAAAGACAGATGGAATGTCGAAAATCCCTTGAAAACCTTCTTCAAAGACAACAAAAAAAGGGTTTTCTACATCGAATTGTGACTGGACATGAAAAATGGATTTACTGCGAGAATCCTAAAGTTTGGGGAAGCTAGTCCATCACAGCCAAACTGAAATTCAATTCTGATAAGTTTATGCTCTGTATTTCGTGGGATATAAAAGGCGTTGTATATTATGAGCTTCTGAAACCTTCTGAAACTATTACTGACAAAGGCTACCGATGAAAACTAATAATAAGCTCGATTCAGCATGGATCGTTTGGAAGCTTCAGTTCCCCGAGCTTCAGAGCCCTTCCCACTTTTCAGTGTCTTTAATTTGTGTAATTTCCCTTTTAAATTTGTCCGGTCTTAATTTTTTGTTTGTTTTCAGCCTGGCTTCCGCAAAAGTGTCGGAATAAGAGAAGAAAAGCTTAAAGGACAGCGGACAGAGAGAGAGGCCGCTCGCCGCGGCAGTTGACGCCCCCAACCGCCGAGTTTGTAACGAGTTTGAAACGAGCTGCTCAAGAAAATCGACTAGGATGGCAATGGGAGAATAGACACAATAAACTGATTTTGCAGCATGACAAAACAAAACCACATATTGCAAGCATCGTAAAAACATACTTAAAAGGACAAGACTGAGAAGTTCTATCCCATTCGCCATATTCGTCAGACATTGCTCCTTCCGATTACTATTTATTCCGGTCCATGCAGTCACCCCTTCAAGATGTGTTATTCACATCTTATGAAAGTATCAAAAACTCACTTGGCGAATAAATCGCTTCAAAAGGCGACGACTTCTTCAGACAGGGAATCCGTAAATTGCCTGAAACATAGAAGACGGTTATGACTTCTGATGGAGCATACTTTGAATAATGTAACACTTTTATGTAATTATAAACATGTAATTTTAACCAAAACCTGAACTTACTTTTGCATATACTCCAATAAATACAAATAAAACGTCGAAATAAAAATCACTTGATGACGTAAACACGTGTAACTTGCTTAAAGTCAAGTGAATGTGACATTTGTGGTCAATTATTATTGGCATTAAATCTTATTGTTTGACGATAGATTTTTGGTCGACGGGATAACCAAGTACTACCGTTTTTTTAAATATGTTTACTATCAAGTTGTTTGCCGTCAATTTTGACGGGTTCCATCTAGTTTCATTTATAAGTTTAAAAATGAGGCTAAAGCAGGAAGTAATGCTTGTGAAAAAAAGGTTTAGTAGATAAGAAATTAAAACGTTTAAAGATATTAGAATGACAAAAAAAAAGAATGATAAAAATACCCTCTGACGAAGAGTTCTACTTAAAATATCTTTTTCCATAAATAAAAATAGGAGAATTACTGAAAATTATGTCACTAACATCATTTTTGTATAATTCTGTTGGATAATGCTTCCTTTAACACACAAGTATAATGTATCTATAAGAAAATAGCATATTACATATTATTTAATGGACGACGCTAGCTCTTTTGAGTCATTTATTGAGAAGAAAGTGGCATAATAAGACACTTGAAAAAAATCCCATCGTAAATTTATATTTAAAGCTAAAACAAGATACACTAAAAATAGTTTATACCTTTATATTATTATTACATTTCCAGTAAAGAAATAATATTTTTAGCTATATTTCTGTTTGTGAAAAATGCCTTCATTTTAACTACTACTCCTTAGGCTAATGTCAGACGGACGTCTTTTTGCACGCTTTTTTCCTTACGTATTATCCCTACACAATGCAGCATTGTGTGCAGCATTTTGCACAAAGCGTGCAAAAAGGCGTTCGTCTGACATTAGCCTGATAATTGAGGAATTTTTCACAATAGAATTTTATGTTGGAAAAAGTTTAAAATCTTAGATATAATTTATATGTCAGCTTTGGACAAATAAGATGTTAATTCATATTCTGTTTTTCGAATTATGAATTTATTGATGAGTTACGCTTTTAAATCAGTGTCTCTTGTTACCCCACATATTTATTGCTTGTGTAATGAAGGAAATAAATGTCTTATTGTCTCTCTATATCATTTCTGTATAACTTTTCAGATTAAATCTTTTATTTCAGCCTATGCTTAATATGTCTACATACATTTTGTCTAAAAATTCTGATCTCTGAGCAACAATCTGAGCTTTTTTGTACTTAATCTATTTCCAATTAGCTAATTAGCATATACATCAAGTTTTGTTGCGTTTGGACTGGTTAATATTTTACAATCGACCTCTATACATCTATATAAGAAAATTATTTTTGGAATCGTTCTAAATTGTTATAGAGAAAAATTATGAATGTTCATATTTGTGATGTGTCTTTTTAAAATTGAACACAGAAAACTTCATTTTTTGGTAGGGATTTCACAAATAAGATAACTTTTAATGGAATTTTATTTCTGGTTTAATGGAATGCCGACCTCTCTGAAAGTGAATTAGAAGGGCTTATTTTATAAATTTCATACCTAAAAATTTCCTGTAAAAATTTCTTTAGTGGGAAGTCTTGTGATATCGTGTTTACAAAAGTCAACCTGTAAGGATATCTGTAAACATTTTCGGACAGTATGCTGGCCTTTAGTTCATTTTTTCTTTTTGGAAAAGAATTCCATTCAGGGACTGCATTGAAAAACTTTGAAATCCAGGGAACGAATAACAGTGGTTATAATATAAAACACACACACACTACAATATGTAATAAAACACACATAAATAACACCTGCATTCAACAGTTAATAGTATATATAAATATTCAACAGACATGCATACAATAAATACAATAATCCCAACTGGAGTGAAAAATTAGCCAGAGCCATGAATCGAACCCGGGACCACAGCATTCCAGGTTGTCGCTCTAACCACTGAGCTACTCCGGCCAATACCTGGGTCTGCAATTTTTCACTAATAAACCATATTGGGGAAGTCATCAGACATCAATACGACAGTCTTGGATAGCTGGACAACGATGAATAGATTTTACTATTACATCGATCTACGATACATAATATAAAACACACACACACTACAATATATAATAAAACACACATAAGAAACGCCTGGTCACCCAATGGTTAACAGTATATATAAATATTCAACAGACATACATACAATAAATGCAATAATCCCAACTGGAGTGAAAAATTAACAAGGTGAACAATGGTTATGTTCACCTTGAAAATTCCAAGAGTGTGGGAAACATAAAATTTCAATTTTGTGTGGAAATATTTTTAAGGAGACGCTTCACTTCACTTGAAAATACCTCTCCGTAATGTTAAGCCAATGGGCAGGTTGTTTTCGAATTTCTCGTTTAAATATGAGCATTTTTAAACGATTTTTTTTTTTTTTTTTGCCTAGGATAGCTGAGCTCAATCTTTATTATGACTGTTTTTAACTTTTTCGATTTTGGTTGCAGATTTTTTTTAAAAGGTACTTTCAATTTTGAAACCGCTTCCGAAAATTCAAAGTACCTTTATTTAAAAAAATCTGCATCCGAAATCAAGAAAGTAAAAAATGACCATATTAAAGATCGACCTGAGCTATCCTATGCAAAAAAGAAAAAAAAAAAAAAATCTAAAAATATTCAAATTTAAACGATAAATTCGAAAACAACCTTCCCATTGGTTTAACATTAGGGAACCGGTGTTTTCAAGTGAGTGAAGAGTCTCTATAAAAAGAGATATATAGCTTACCCAACATGTCATGGTGTCAATGATGTCGTGAGAAGCCAATGAGGAGAAAGGTTTCTCCATTCCTGGATCGATGAAAGGAAAAAAAACGGGGAAATTGTTCGTGATGGTGAGGGAGAGATTGTTAGTTAACAAAAATGATTTTTTTTTTATGTCTGATGTTAAACAGTTACAGTTGGAGAAGAAAATATGTTTTAATCTGTGAGATGTATACAAATACTAGTACATTTTTCTCATTTTCAACTTTAATACGATATTCTAATATGGAACCACTGGAATCAAAAGATGTGCAAGATTGGACATTATTTTATATATACTATTAATAAGTTTAAAACTGTCCCTTTGGGTGTAAAACTGATAAAAATACACCACAATTTTCATTATAACCCTCATGTACACGAAAGTCCGTAAAAATCTTTTCTGAATAAAAAAGCCAATCAGACCTTTTAATGTCTCGAAATCATTTTTCTTTGGTTAAAAGTATTAAAGCATTTCTGTTCCCAAGCCTAGCTTATGTAAACATTGTTGATGAAAAAACAAAGTTATGAGACAAGTATGGATAATATATCTTCTGAACAAAAACAATAATGTTAACACGCAAACTTCCTTATTCTTTTCGAAAAACATTTCCTTTGAAGAAATCGCCCATTATTGTTCATGAAAAAAAAAAAGTTACTTTGAAAGAAACTTTTTGAATAAAAGCTAAATAATTACATACAAATATAAAAAAAGAAGATAAGAAATTTATTTTGTAAAGATGTTACCATTTTTTTCTTAAATAAATAAAATGAAGTCTTTTAACCCCCTAATTCTCGCTCCCGTCATATTCACGGGCTGCTGCTTTTTTACTCAAATTGTTTGATTCCCACCAGTTTTATAAAATAGAGAAATTGGCTATATTTTAGTATCGTTTTACCTGTCATTAAATAAGGTGAATATTTCTTTTTCATAAAAGTGGTGCCAATAAGCAATTTGAATTTTTAAACCGTAATTTAATTCGAGTGTTAAGGGGTTAAATAAATTAATCTCTTGAAATAATTCAATCTTTTATATATTTTCTTACTTTTAATATTATTGATGATTTTCTACACAGCTTTAAAAAGATTTCAGTTTGTTGAAATATGTTTAAACAATCATATATACGCACGCAATTTTTAACACATGTTGAGAGCTTGAAAATTCATTCATTATTCAGCAGTTTAATTTTATACACAATTTCTTAACTCAATGGAATAAATATGTAAACGGAATGTGCATATACTAGTTAAAGTACAAAGGAATTTTAATTATTGCTACAACATAAATTACTAACAGATTATTTAAAATCTTTCAAATCCTACTTCATTCTACTTCATGTAATGACACGAAAGAAACTACATGCAATCATGTAATGCATATAAAAATCATACACTGTAAAAAAAAATGGTAACGTTCCATGTAAAATCCAGGAACGTTTCGCCTTTTCTCAGGTTTTCAGAATAGTTTAGCTCTTTCCAGTGAAATTCTGGTTTTCTTATCTGAAACGTTCCTGAACAAAAGTTGGAAACAGCAAAACGCTGTGGCCGCCATTTATTATTTTTTTGCTATAATCCGTTGCTCGCGCGCGAGTGTCGAAAACGAATTCCTTAAATGAATGTAAAAAAATCAATATGGAATGCAAATAAATCAATAGACGACATAATCCTTTACGTCCCTATTGCCAAGACCATTCAGATGAAAATACAATACCTCTGTGACATCGCTAAGAGATTATCTCTTGTACTTGTCTGTGGAATGTTTAACGAGCAGACCGTGTAAAACAATACACCTATTATTTGGATTTCCTTTAACCAGGGGACCATCAAACATGATTCTCACTGATTTTGATTAATTTAAAGTATGTTTTAGAGTTCTTATCTAGAATTATTCTTGTGAAAGGATTTCTTCAAATGGGTCTTAGATTTTCAAAAATTAGATGCCGAGGTTTAGCATACGTTTCAAATACCCATTAGTTTGCAGCTCTCAATGTGTCTTTCGTGGTGTGTACGCAGAAGGCTCGCACGCCACCCGTACGGCCAGAGTTCGATGCTACCTCTTGACTTTTTTTTTCTTTTTTAATTAATGTTATATTTTAACACTTTACAATTTGATTTAAATTTGATATATATTTGACACTTAGAATTGCTGCAATTTTGAATTTTTGTTTTATTTTCGGAAAAAATATACAATTACGTTTAGGATTTTTTTTTTCATGAAAATTTATATGTATTTTATCTAACTTGTAAACTAACATAATTACTAACGAAAATCCAAAATATTTTATGTCTAGATTTTTTTTTCTAATTATTATTTACATTTATATATTTTTATATTTTAAGCAAAGTTCAGAAACAACATATCATATATATATTTACTTTATTGAATTTTAACTGAAAATTTATTTTTTCGTGTAAATTGTAAATAATAATTTTGATGTCAATTTCAAAATATTTTTTCATTCCAACAAATAATGATAATAAAGCGAAAATTGTCAACTGGAAATGTAAAAATCGTCTGCGGATCCCGCATGCTGTGAAATGTCAGTAATGTTTTGCTGTCAACAGAAATATTCCTGGTATTTTGCAGGAAACTTACTGGCATTTCTGTAGAATGTTTTTAACATATACAGAAAAGTTCCAGTCATTTTCAAGAAATGTTTCTTGGAAATAATGGGCAACTCAGCTGCCCATTTTTTCCCAGGAACGTTGCGGATTTTTTTTTTTTTACAGTGTAGTACATGCAAAAAGATGTAATCTTTTAATTAGTTAAATGTAAGTCTAAACATATTTTTCTTTAAATTTTCTCTTTAAATAAGTATTTTAAAACCACTCTATACTTGTGACGGTTGTTATTACTTAAAAGAATTCTGTACATTTGCAGTATTATTTCTAAAATTTTGATTAACATTACATTGGATATTTAGAATTGATATCTTAGTATATAATTAATAATAATAAAGCATGGAAAATTTATTAACCGGGTATATTTATTCGAATAGATTTTATAATTCGATACTTGTGTATAACGAATGTTTCAAAAATACAGAGGCAAGTAGAAAAATAGGGTGTAAGGTAAAAATATAACGATTTTTTTAAATTATTATAAGAATTCTGAAGAAGTTCTTTGGTAGTGGGTCATGAAACTTTGAAAAGAAACACCTTTTGAAAAAATAAATCAATAAATAACATTCATGTGATAAACTCTGATATTATAAAATCGAAAGAAGAGGAACAGAAGAAGCAGGCTCTACGTAAACAGGTCGGTTTAGGGAAGGGACACTTATTCGTGAATTGTTGGGATCTTACAGATAGCAAGGATGTGCCAATGCAACACAGTGAAAATTGTAGATTGAACTATAATTGTTCGGGACCGCATTCTATCTGTGTACAAGCTACTGTTCTCGATTTTAACATCAACTCTGCTTAATGCTTCCTGGACCCTAGACTGTCACAACAGTTGTTATCATCACCCGAAGGCAGGTCACTTAGACGACAGGAGGGAAATGATGCGCAACATAGGAGAAAAATCAAGTCGAAACAAAGGAGAAAGCCGTTTCAAACCTGTTTTTTTTTTAATCGTGCAACAAGTTGCATGCGTCGCCTCAGGGTGCGACCTGCCTTAGTCTCCATAATACAGGGTGTTTATAAAGTCCCGGATCCATTTTGATGTTTAATAACTCCTAAAATAATGAAGATAGATTAAAATTAATAACATAAATGGTTAGATAGTCTCAAAAAATTTCATGACCCTTGTCAATGAACTTTCACGTGTGCCCTCTTCGTCGCACGGAGAACATCAAGTCGATAGTCAATTTCACGCCATGTAGCGGCAAGCATGTAGGCATCCACAGAGGCTATTGCGGTTGTAATTCTGGCTTTTAAGTCATCAATGTTCGACACTCTCCTCCTGTAAACATTGTCCTTTACGAATCCCCAAAAGTAAAAGTCAAGCGGCGTTATATCAGGTGATCTGGGTGGCCAAGGAATTGGACCTCCTCGCCCAATCCATCTTCCTGGAAAATGGTCATTCAAAGAAGTACGAACGATGGTACCCCAATGAGGTGGTGCACCATCTTGTTGCAAAATGACATGTGGCTGAAGCTCTTCTAGTTGCGGAAATACGAAGTTTTCCAACATGTCTAAGTATACGACTGATGAGACCGTCTCTTCTGCAAAAAAGAAAGGCCCAATGACTCGGTCGTGCATTAGTCCACACCACACAATAATCTTTGGGGAATCCCTTACTGCCTCACGGCATTCATGGGGTTTTTCAGATCCCCATATGCGCACATTATGGCGATTAACAATGCCAGAAACATGAAAGGATGCTTCGTCGTGGAACATTATGCGTTTCAGAAAATCAGCATCATCTTCTATTCTCCTTAGCATATCTTTTGCAAAGGCCATCCTCCTAGGCCTATCGTCCGGTTCCAAAACTTGAATAATTTGAACTTTGCATGCATGCAGTCTTAATTTTTTCTTAATAAACTTGTACACCGTCGAAACTGGCATATCCAATTCTCTTGGCGCTGATCTCACAGATCTTCTAGGATTGTGTAAAAATGTCTCTCTGACACGCTCAACATCAAAATTACTTGTGCAGGGACGTCCGGAACGTTTCTTATCTGCGATACTTCCAGTTTCTAGAAAATTCTTTTTCCACCGCAAGATGCTGCTTTTGGATGGAGGATCTTTTTGGTAAATTCTTCTACAATTTCTCTGTGCTTTCACTATCGATTTTGTTTCTATGAACCACCATAAAATATCTGTGTTTTCTCTTGTGGTGTATGCATTCTCCTTAATATCCGCTCTAGTAAAACATCACATGAAAAAGTAACATAGAACAAACACATCAAAAGTAAACATAACATTGCAATAGTTGCCAAAAACAAAAGAGAGAAAAATGCAATTAATAAGCAGACGATATTAAGAAAATACAGATATTTAGACTGGAAAATGAAATTATCTGAAATTAACCACACGCGCAGACGATATTTACAAAAGTAAAGATATTCAAACCTCAAAAGGAAAATATATGAGTTATTCCATCAATAAATGTCATAAGTTTGTTTATATCTTCATTATTTTATGAGTTATTAAACATCAAAATGGGTCCGGGACTTTATAAACGCCCTGTATATCAGATGTTAAGAACTGTTTCTTAGAAATCCGCACAAACTTTTTTTGACTGGAAAAGTATGAAAAAACGAAACAAAGAAGACAAATGAGCACTGTAAAGTAATTTTAATAACCACATTACTCTGTAAAACTGTTATCAGGTTTCAATTAAACCGTTTCGTCGGACATTAACAATTTCACTTTTGGTGGTTCTTGCTAGACATTGTACAAAATTTAGATCCATAATTTTGAGACAGTACTTTATTCGATTGATCAATTTCTGGATGTTGGTTTGCTGGACTTCTTTAAGAAAGTGATGTTTTGCTGGCGAAAGTGGCTGAGAACGATTTTGCAGTAATGGGTGATGGCCAATTCTGTACAGAAGACATGATCACCACCGTTGCAATTCTTATGGATGTATGGATGAAACGACGGCGAATGCACTTGTTCAAATGCTGATGCCCATTGACAACGAACCCAGATTTCCGGATGAACGGATGACAGAGGCCTTCCGGACCCATCGCAATCCAAACGAGGATCTGGTCTTCGAATTTCGCTTTAGTAGCGAATTTGATGATAGGTTGTGTCGTGGAGATGCCAGATGTGGTATCCACCATTATAGTTACAAGTGGAGTGAGTGAGCGTAGAATATGACTCGTCGTCCAAGATGAATGCTCGATCAGAGAATTTTCTGAACAAGCGACCACACTTCGTTTCTGCGGCAACAATTTCCTTTCTGTTCGTTTTGGTATGATCTTTTTCTTGTGATATTTGACGTTAAGTATCTTGTTGATTGTCTTATGTAGGTGACCGGGTGAAAGCCTGAATTTGATAGCGGTGGGATAGATTAATACTTGGTCGTTTTTGCCAAACAGTCGTTTCAACTGCTGTAACTTTGGCTTGATGAGTTTTGGGGGCCTTCCTACCCAATCCTGGTTGTCTTTCGTCCGGGAGTCCCTTCTAGTAACATTATGTAGAACATCGTATATAGTTCCTTGGGGAAAATTGTCGGCCAAAAAAATATCCATGATGATATTGTTCCAATGATGAATATTGCCTTCGTAAAACTTGTACAGACGCGTACGCAGACACTCCTCTTCCGACCCCATTCTCGGAAAATACAGATTACTTAAAAAACTAATGGGTATGCCCTTACATACGATAACACAACATTTCACGCGCAGGTTTCATCTGATTCATATTTCTTGCTATTTTGCATAACTGCAAAGTTTGTTCGGATTTCTAAGAAACAGTCCTTAGTATTGGCGTATCTGCATTATGTTATTCCACGTCAACGTCAGATTCTGCTCTTGTGAACATAATGAACAAATATTTCACTGGAACAAGAAGTTATTTAGCTGAGAAAGATGAAATAAATTATAGCACGACATGGACATATACAATAACTTTGTATGCTTGTTATTAAGACTGAATAAAGGAAAATATATTAAAAGAAAGAATGTTTTATGATAGGAAATAATTCCTTTTTATAGAAATTCAGAGCCTAGTTAAAAATAGCTAAATACTTTAATAATTAATGCTTTTAATGTAAATAAGCCAACTATACGTGAATTGTCATCACAAACGTACATGCATTTCGGTATTCTTTTGGAGTCTGACACAATTGAAATTTGTTTTAAACCAGAAATTTCATTCAAAAAATAAAATCTAACAAGTAAATCGAAAATTTGCTGAAATCTAAAGATACATTTCCTTAAATTCCTTTTCTAGTTCAAAACATGCTTGACTTGTGTCAGACTCTGGAAGACTCCCATAAGGTTGGTATCCACGCTTATAAGCAGTGAATGGATAATATTCTGAATTTCGCCCTTTGTGCAAGGAAGGATTAATTTTGACCGCAGTTAAGCTTTTGACCACAGTTATTTGATTAACAGACATAAACTTTGCTTTTCAAGAGAAAATACTAGTTATTAATATTTTTAAGTGCTGCAGTGAAGTCTATAAAGTCCACACATTTTAAAACCAGTTCAAAAAATATTATTTCCATACCACAGGTATGGAAATAATAAGATAAAAAAGAAGCTAAATTCTAAAAGATAAGTTCTAAGATAAATTCTATTACAATGTACACCGTAGAAAATATAGACATCAAACGCATTTAGGAAGATTTACTCTTATTTCTTTCGGAAAAGGATCTTGCTTTCACTACGATAATAGAGGCGAAAGGTAAAAGAAAAGACAGGGAAAGAAGAAAAGCAATAAGCAAAGGACAGCTGACGTCACTTTTGGTCGAATTCCTGTGGATCAGCAAGAAAAACCTGTCCGTCCTTTATGACTCCTACTGTACACATGAGATAGGGAAATTTGATTGGTCTAAGCTTAACAAGTCTCTGATATGATTGGCTTACGGCGCCAAGACCATTTCTGCAATGATCGTTATGACAAAAATGTAGTTGGTAGATTCGTTGACGGAAGTATTTGTTTGTAAACATGCACTTTCCTTATGGAACAAATGGGAAATCGTACGTCAAATGTTGCAAATGTGGTGAATTCATACTATAGCTAGTTTTATAAATATTCAGATCTTAGTGCAATAGCTGTTGCACTCTTATGCAAAAAATATATTCATAAAAATTTTATTTTATGTGCAGATTTTCATGTCATAGCTATTAATTTTATTTTATGAAATTAAGTTCCAGTGCACTTTTACAAACAATTAATTACAATTCTGTTACATTAAAATTATACAATGATAGACGATCTATAGCACTTTTAAAATGCAAAATGTCAAAACTGGGGCAATTTAAAAATATAAATTAAAAAGCATTATTATTTTTTGGCATAATTTGGCAAGTGACGTTTTACCTTTAATTGCAATTTGAAAAGGATCTACATACAAAAATATAAATAAATGATCTAAATTTTTTTTCACACATTAACTATTTATTGGCTGAGGCAAATATTTTAATTTATTTAAGAAATGTAAAATAAAACACTAAAGGCGATGTGTGTTTACAATTTGAACTAAGCAATTTAAACCTTACATCAAATAATTTAAGCCTCACTGTAAATTTTCAGTTAAAGAAATTAATATTTACGCTTCTTACGGGTTTAATATCTGTTTTATCTATATTTTCCAAACATTAAACTGCCTGTATATGATCAAATATATACCAAATTCGGTTTTAAACTCAGTAATTCTGAAATAATAGGACTCCATTTTAAATATGACGTAATCACTATGGCAACCTAGAATCATTACCTATCATGGCATATCATGGAATTAATTACGTATGATATGATTTAATAGAGTGAAGAAAACTTTTTTAAATATATTTTTAAGTTTTGATTCTATTTTCATAAAATTTGAAATGACTCGACAAAATTCTGCAAAGATTATTGTCTGAGCGAAGCGAAGGCTAATACACAGCGTAAAATTAATTTCCGGGCAAAAAACAGCTACGATGGATATTAAAACCTTTCATAAAACCTTTCGTCAAGCATAACTCAAAAAATATTTGTCGGATTTCGGTTCTGATTGTACCAGAATGTACCTATGAGGTTAACCTACTGAATGCACCTACTATGAAAAATAAGTTCTGATTCGTTTAAAAATTATAATAAAAAAAGTGATAAAAAAGCACAATTTATCTACATACGTCACGGAAATTTAGAGTGTGTCATTTTCACCGGCTTGATGTTTTCGTAGAAAACCGAATTAAATCACATGGAACAAAGAAAATATGCACGCACTAATATTAAAGTGTAATAAAACATATTTAAATTTAATCAAACAGGAAAAGAAATCTGGATTTTTTTTTTCTATTTCAAAGAAAAAAGCCATATTATATAGATAATTAGCCGTAATAACTTAGGGTTTCAGATTTTTCGATAATCTACCCAATAGCATTTTTAATCGCCAAAAACAACATTTATATTTTGCGTGTGAAAATTTAAAACAGTTATTTGATGTTTAAATAAACAATTTTGATTTGTGGCATCATTTATTCTTATTTAATTATTTTTCTTTCTTTTTAGTATTTCAAGTGAAATTTTGGTACTTGTTAGTTATCCCGTCGACCAATTTCGCCAAATTATATAAATCGCAAAACCACCCACCAAATTATACAAATTGACATAATTTTTATTTTAAATAACGAAAGAACAAATAAATTAGTATAACATTAATAAAAATACAAATAAAACGTCGAAATAAAAATCACTTGGTGACGTAAACACGTGTTGTCAAGTGAATGTGACATTTACGATCAACCATTATTGGCATTCAATCTTACAATTTGGCGACAGTAATTTGGTCGATGGGATAACTAACAAGTACCGAAATTTGCACTTTTCCAGAATAGGCGTCTTATTGATAAAGAAAATGGGTTTGGCGAGAGATGTAAACTTTTCATGCCTATTTTCTGGCAACCTAGTCATTGTTTCATATACCCAAACATTTTTTAAAGATTTAAACAATTTATTTAGTGTACACAAGATATTTACGCACAGATGTCATATACGCACTATGTTGGCGTGATTTTTTTTCTGACGCCAATGTCATATACGCACCGAGGTACTTAACTGGCGCCAAAGTGTCATTATTTTGCTTTATATGGTAACCTAGATGTTGTTGTTTATTTATTAATAAATTGTTTATTTACTTTTATTTTCTTTTTTAAAATTATATAAATTGTTTTGTTCTATAGTTATTAATTAAACATTTTATTTATTGTTATTCCCTTTTTAAAAATATATATGTAGCTGGTATTCGAAAACGAGGTTTTCGCCAAATTGGCGTCAGAAAAAAATTCGCGCCAACATGGTGCGTATATGACATCTGTGCCAAAAAGTTTTATATTTATTGCTAAAAAATAATCATAAACGTTCATCGGGTTTATAATAAATTGTCATGTTTGTATCTTTTTGTAACAAATCTCACTTTGTGAAGCCAAAACTGCACAAAGCTTTAAAAAAAACGTCAAGGCAAAGTGATGTTGTTAAAGTACAGTGAAATTAGTTAAAAACGTGTATTTTAAATCAAGTGAATGAAAGGTTTATATTTTAAATGAAATGAATGCAAGATGAAAATGGTATGTAAAAAAAATATTGGCAATATATGACCTGCGCTTAACTAACTTAAACGTATCAATATTGCAATTGGTAAACATGCTATGCAAAATGAAACAATTATGTTATGACCACTCTTCGTGCAAGAAAAATGGCCAATAATTCGTATTCAGATACACAGGCAAGTTTGACGTCAAACAAGAGTAATACTAACAGCAACATTATTATAACTGTATGGGAATTATAATAGTTAAGTAATAATGGCTTTAAGCACGCAAGCCACACAAGCAGTTTTTTACATATGCTTCGAGTGAAGCTCGATCATCAAGGTACTAATTATTCATACAAGCAACCGTTATATAAACGAAAGTTAGAAACTTTAATGTAAATATATGCAATCTCGCATTCTCTCCGCCCCCCCCCCCCCAAAAAAAAAGTTACAGCAATGAAATTTAATTGGAGCTAAACGAAGCTTTTTAAATTACGACATTGGTTGAAAACCAGATTACGGAATATTCCTATAATATTTCAATTAATCACGGTACATTTTTTTTAGCCCGGTTCAAATTTTCCCAAGAGTATTTTATTTTTATTTTTTTGTCAAAAGCCGCTTTTTTTCAGCACGTGTAACTTGTGTTGATTTTGAAATAAATGTTTTGACTTATGCTATTATCTCTTCTTACTAGCCGCCCTTGGCGACCAGTTTGGTCTCCGTTAGATGTGTACTAAGCATCGTACGATGTTACTTTTATCCAAAGTTTAATTTACTTTCTCAATACATCGCCAAATCAGAAGTTTGTGGTAGAGAAATCAAGAACTCCGTATTTTTATGTGTACTACTTGGTTATACCGTCGACCAAAAATCTATCGCCAAACTACAAGATTAAATATCAATAATGGTTGATCGTAAATGTCACATTCACTTGACTTTAAGCAAGTTACATGTGTTTACGTCATCAAGTTATTTTTATTTCGATGTTTTATTTGTATTTTTATTAATATTATACTAAGTTATTTGTTCTTTCGCTATTTAAAATAAAAATTATGTCAATTTGTATAATTTGGCGAGTAATTTGGCGATTTATATAATTTGGCGAAATTGGTCGACGGGATAACTAAGTAGTACTTTTTTATGTTAGCCAGGTGCAACTGATAAATCATCAAACATTGTCTTTCCCGTCGAATTTTTTCACATTTCATTAAATTCATCTAAAATATAATAATTTCACCCATTTTATTTAAAATACATAATTTTAATTTGAAATTCTCGGCTTTCACTTCTTTCTTTCCTTTTTTTAAGGGGTCTCAGGACTCTTAAAGCTTTAAAATTTTCGAAATTTTAATTTTTTTAGATATTAAACTACTATCTTTTCTGAACATTTTGGTATAAATGTTTCCTTGAAATTCCTATTAGAACAGAAGTTATGGCTTTTAGAATTATACACGCTCAATAGCTGAAGCGGCGTTTCAGAAATTTTGAAGTCAATTTTCTCCAAATGACGTTTTTGGGCATAACGCGCACGATATCTCAAAAACTTCTGAATTTTTTTTCATGAAATTTTCAAAACATATGTTTCATGTTAGTCTGTATAAACTGAACCTAAAATTTCCTTCTTATTGTTCAGAAATATATTCTTTATAGGTGATTATACTGTTGAAAATTTCTAAATTTTGCATTAACTACATACAACTTTGTATTAAAAATAGAAAAATGCTTTAAATACAAATTTATTTAGGTTCAGAGTAAGTATTACAATGTGAAGCATAAGTAGGACCCAGAATTTTCCTTCTACTTGCAGAATTTATTTCGTAATCGTTCGCATAATCTGTTATGCCGATTTTCCGCTCGTCAAATTTCTGACATTTTGCAGCCCACTGTAAATTCTAATTCTCCATCTTGTAATAATGGCTTTAAGCACGCAAGCCACACAAGCAGTTTTTTACATATGCTTCGAGTGAAGCTCGATCATCAAGGTACTAATTATTCATACAAGCAACCGTTATATAAACGAAAGTTAGAAACTTTAATGTAAATATATGCAATCTCGCATTCTCTCCGCCCCCCCCCCCAAAAAAAAAAAAGTTACAGCAATGAAATTTAATTGGAGCTAAACGAAGCTTTTTAAATTACGACATTGGTTGAAAACCAGATTACAGAATATTCCTATAATATTTCAATTAATCACGGTACATTTTTTTTAGCCCGGTTCAAATTTTCCCAAGAGTATTTTATTTTTATTTTTTTGTCAAAAGCCGCTTTTTTTCAGCACGTGTAACTTGTGTTGATTTTGAAATAAATGTTTTGACTTATGCTATTATCTCTTCTTACTAGCCACCCTTGGCGACCAGTTTGGTCTCCGTTAGATGTGTACTAAGCATCGTACGATGTTACTTTTATCCAAAGTTTAATTTACTTTCTCAATACATCGCCAAATCAGAAGTTTGTGGTAGAGAAATCAAGAACTCCGTATTTTTATGTGTACTACTTGGTTATACCGTCGACCAAAAATCTATCGCCAAACTACAAGATTAAATATCAATAATGGTTGATCGTAAATGTCACATTCACTTGACTTTAAGCAAGTTACATGTGTTTACGTCATCAAGTTATTTTTATTTCGATGTTTTATTTGTATTTTTATTAATATTATACAAAGTTATTTGTTCTCTCGCTATTTAAAATAAAAATTATGTCAATTTGTATAATTTGGCGAGTAATTTGGCGATTTATATAATTTGGCGAAATTGGTCGACGGGATTACTAAGTAGTACTTTTTTATGTTAGCCAGGTGCAACTGATAAATCATCAAACATTGTCTTTCCAGTCGAATTTTTTCACATTTCATTAAATTCATCTAAAATATAATAATTTCACTCATTTTATTTAAAATACATAATTTTAATTTGAAATTCTCGACTTTCACTTCTTTCTTTCCTTTTTTTAAGGGGTCTCAGAACTCTTAAAGCTTTAAAATTTTCGAAATTTTAATTTTTTTAGATATTAAACTACTATCTTTTCTGAACATTTTGGTATAAATGTTTCCTTGAAATTCCTATTAGAACAGAAGTTATGGCTTTTAGAATTATACACGCTCAATAGCTGAAGCGGCGTTTCAGAAATTTTGAAGTCAATTTCCTCCAAATGACGTTTTTGGGCATAACACGCACGATATCTCAAAAACTTCTGAATTTTTTTTCATGAAATTTTCAAAACATATGTTTCATGTTAGTCTGTGTAAACTGAACCTAAAATTTCCTTCTTATTGTTCAGAAATATATTCTTTATAGGTGATTATACTGTTGAAAATTTCTAAATTTTGCATTAACTACATACAACTTTGTATTAAAAATAGAAAAATGCTTTAAATACAAATTTATTTAGGTTCAGAGTAAGTATTACAATGTGAAGCATAAGTAGGACCCAGAATTTTCCTTCTACTTGCAGAATTTATTTCGTAATCGTTCGCATAATCTGTTATGCCGATTTTCCGCTCGTCAAATATCTGACATTTTGGAGCCCACTGTAAATTCTAATTCTGCATCCTGTAATTTGTCAAATACATGAAATGAAAGATCATACTTATATCTTTCATCCCATTATAAAATTTTGTCTTAAAATCAATTACATTTTAAGATATTATATGATGAAAATGGTCTTTTTTTTTTCGATTTTTCCAACTTTAAGAGTCTTGACACCCCTTAAGAAAAAAAAAAGAAAAATAATAAATAATACCAAAAACCGTGAGTTTTAATTTCAACATCAAAGCAGTTTTAATTTACTACGCGAAAAATAAAAAAATGTAAAAAATGGTCATCTGGCATATAAAAAGCGAAGCGGTCAGTCCGGAACTGTTGATGACAGTCACGTGACTTAGGCTTATAGAGATTAATCACTTCCTACTATTAGCTCACACTCTCCCTATATTTATTTATTTATTTATATGTTTATCTTGTTCAAATTTTCAATCGTTAACAAAATACTCATTATTCATCCTATCATGTTGAAATAATTTTTTTAAACTTGTACTGGATGACAATTGATGTTAATACAGTTTTTTCAAATATTAATTAATTAATTAATTTTTAATTAATTAATTTTAGTTTTGCATGGGAAATAAAATGGCGGCCATTGGTTTTTGAAGGTCAATGAAAGTATTTTCATTAAGGGGTTACCATAGGGGGGGGGGGGACTGTTCTGTTGCCAAATACCGCCAAGTTTGTCGCTAACTTGGCGATATATCGCCAAATTTGGCGGCCAAAATGAGTCGCAAAAGTGATGCCAACTTGGCGATATCTCTAATATTTCGCCAAATTCCGATAGAGTTCCATTGTAAACCTACTTGCTTACAGAAAATCAACAAATTGAGATATTTTAATGCAACAAAAACTAATATTAGCTTAAGGGATTATATTAAATTTTTCTTTGATGGCCTAAGTAGGAATTGACTTTAAAAACAAAATTTTTATATTACTTGTTTTATTTATTTACTTATTAGTATTTTTAATTAAATGAGTCAAATCGTGTTTTTAAATGTATTTAATGTGTGTATTTTAAATTAAAAGAATGCATTACGAAAGAGGACGATAAGAACAATATTTGACGATTTATCACCTGCGCTCACCTAAATGCTTTATTACCATGTATTTAATACCCTTCACGGAATTTCATTGTTATATGAACTTTGCTTTTTTAAAAAACCTTCACGCAATTCCAGTTTAAGAAAGTGAGTTTTTTTGCCAAATGATATAAACGACTATGAAAATAACACTGAAGAAATATTATACTTGTTTATATATGTATTTTAAAAAATGCATCTGCTAACACGTATTAGATAAGGGCACAGATGTCATACACACCCCACATTGGCGCGATTTTTTCCGACACCAATTTGGCGAAAGCCTCGTTTTTGAATACCAGTTATATATATATTTTCAAAAAGGGGAATAACAATAAATAAAAAAAAGTTTGATTAATAAATATAGAACAACAACACATTTATATAGTTAAAAAATAAATGTAAATAAACAATTCATTAATAAATAAACAACAACAGGTAAACAACAATCCGGGTTACCGTAGCAAGCTAAATAACGATACTTTGGCGTCAGTTAAGTACCCGGTGCGTATATGACATCGGCGTCAGAAAAAAATCGCGCCAGTATGGGACGCGTATATGATATCTGTGCGAAGCAGTAACGTTTGGGTGTTTGTAGGGTGTCATCTCTGAAACTACCTAGCCGATTAAAAATATAGTGATGTCAGAAAAAAATGTTAGTGACCATCTCTGCTCCAAAACAGACTGTATTTTATTTCGGTACAACAACTTCCATCAATGCAGGAACAAAAAAGTTCTAAAATGCGATGTCTGTGGTACTGTTTGGCCTAGAAATTTGAAAATTGGTGTGGTGGGCTACTTTTAAGATGTAAACACTCGTTATGAACTCTTTTTAAAAGATTGAAAATTTTAAAGTGAGAAATAAACATAAAACATTCTAGAAAGATTCTAAATCACGATTTATTTGGAATTGTTAGGGATAGAAATTTTGAAATTTTACGTGGCTATTACTTTTAAATGTAAATGCCGATCAGTTTTTTAAAAACCTGAAAATTAAAAGGGTGTACGATACAAAAAAAAAAAAAAAAAAAAAAAAAAAAAAAAAAAAAAAAAAAAGATCTAACCTGCAATTTCTGTGATACTGTTGGAGTTAGAAACTTGAAATTCGGCATGGTAGTAATTTATAAGATGTAAATGTTCGTTTTAGAACGAATTCTAAAAAATTCTATATTTAGAAGACTAAATAAAGCGGACAAAGGCCTAATGATGATCTAAATAACGAAGTACGTGGAATTGTGAGGAATATAAACATGAAAATTGACATGACTGTTACTTTTAAGTCATAAATACTCACAACAGAGCAATTTCTAAAAATTTGGCAGTGTAAAACGCAGCAGGAACAAAAAACTTTCGAAATTTTTCTATTTCTGTGTTACTGCTGAGTCTAAAAACTTAAGGTGAAATGAACAGAAACTTTTTAATTTACCATTTAATTTGAAATTATTAGGTATAGAAACTTTAAATATTTAATAATACTACATGCCCCCCCCCCCCCCAGAAAAAAAAACATGCAATTTAAATGCAACAAAATGGGTAGATACACACCTAGAATTGAATAAATTATGTAAATATTGAATAAATGTCGGTATGAAACAGCGAATATGTTGTCACAAAGTACTTTTGAATGTGTTCCTTCTCTAGGCTATTCAATCTATTGCCAAGGCCCTTAACAGAGGGAAGTGCTGGTTTAAATTTGATATGGATTTTTTTTTTTCAGATTCACTAATCTAGATATTTTATCATTTGAATTTGTAATTAGTCAATGGCCAATTAAAGATGGTATCTCATTTTCTTTAATTGCAACAAGTTATTATTAAATCTATGTTCTCGGCAATATCGGTCTGACTAATCCCTCTGGGGGAAGTCCTAGTATATATTAAATTTAAAACCATTCGGTTGGGTAGTCTTTGCGCTATTATATGCGGACAAATGGACGGAGAGAGAGACGGACGGACCAGACGACGACTATAGGTTAGGGTGGAACTTGAGTATAGGGTAAAAAAAAAACTTTTTTGTTTTAATGTGTAATAGTGAAAACTTTTTTCCTTTTTGGATGTCTAAACTTTTGGCTGAAAAGGTTTTTTTTAATTAAGTTGTTTTCCGGTTCCTCAAGGAGGTCAAAGCTTTGAAATTTCAGTATAAAGTAACTTAAAGTAAACAACGTAGCTGTTAGCTCATATCTACTTTTTTTTAGCAAATACTATCCAGAAGTCACCACGAAGAGGTGGTTAAATATCGACTTCCACCCTCCTTACCTCCCTTTGTTATGGATTAATTCAATTGGATATTCAACCTACTGTCTTTTTAGGCAAACTTTGTCATTACATTGTGGGAATTCAACTTTCCCAAGATTAAGCCATCTTTTGCTTAATATTTAAAGACGGTTGACGCAGCTCGCGGGACAATTTTGACACACGTTTTCACTGTTTGAGTATGACAAGGAAAATTTAAAATTCAGGTGTATAACCTGTTAGTACTTTTTTTAATTTTTTCATCCGATCAGTCCGTCAAGATTGGATCAATGTTTTTATAGTCTATAATTTCAATATGTTCGCATTTTTTCAAGTCGCTTCCCTACTGGTCCAGAAAATCCTTTTGTACCCGTAGTTTTTGGAGCAAGATGTTGAAATAAGTATCTAAGAAAAAAGTTCATTTGCATGTAATAATCAAATTATCCATTATAAAATTTTTAGGGTATTGCTTCCGATGTTTTAACAACTCCAGATTTGCATCCTGCATTAAAGGCGTTACTGTTTCACCCAATAACTTTCAAACTTTAAATGTCTGTATTATTATTTTGAAAATACACCAAAATTGCAGTGGCTATATTAATATAAGAAGAAGATGTCAATGAAATATGACCAATATATTTTTATCCTGGTTTTTGAACTAAGACCAGGTGTTCGTCTTTAATGATTCTTAGTTATACTTTTAACCCTCTGCTTCAGTTATCATAGTGTTATCCTTCCTGCCATCAAAATACTAACCTTCTAAAATTAACTCATTTCGTCTTTCCTTTTCTTTCCTCTTTGTCGTCTTCAAGACCTTCTTTCAGTTACCTTTTCTTTTTTTATCATCAGAAATACCCATATCTTCTAAGGTGCCATTTGCAATAATATTTGCAGTTCTGTCTAATACTCCGGTTCTTTCACCTTGTTGATTATCAAATTCAGGTTTAGAAAAACAACCGATTGAACTATTTTCTTACTAACTATTTTTTACACTTGTCGATCATTCAATCAAAACATCATTTTTTGTTTTAAAATAACTTTTTCCCTTGATATTTCCTTTTCCAGTCTTGCTACATATTTTTTATAGTTTTTATATCTATTGATCCTATTGCCATCACCCCATCTCTCTTTGGTCTTTGAGAAAGTGACTTTCTTGTTCTGATACACGATAATATTTAGTGCTTTTACACAAAGAAATGTTTTTTGCAGGATTACCTAACATTTTGCAATTTTATATTGAATGTGCTATTATTCTTTCTAATCTTAATATTTTTCTTCAAATTTTGACATTTCTCGCTCTTGTCTCTAATCATTTTTTATGATTTATGTATCATAAACCGTTGGAATTGAAGGTCTCAGCAATACACTTTTAATTGTATCCTCAACAGCTTTAGATATTTTAGAAATAGTGTGTACCAGATTTCAGCAGTCAGATTTTAAGTTAAATTGAACCCAAAAATAATGTTTCATAACATCTTCATATGTTCGTCAAAGATGACAGTTTAATGTTAATTGTTTTGGTTCACGAAATACAGCACACTTTAACAATTATCTAGATTTAGGTACGTTAACAGCCTTTGTCACTTTTGACACCGAATGTTTATTGAAAAATAATTAAAGAAACTGTTAACACACGTTAAATCGGACTAACTTGTTATGCGTCGCAGCCAAATAAATCAGAGATAATGAAAGCCGACGCCCACGACGCTGGCTTCTACAAAAGTCAAATAAAGTGGGGCTAACTTTTCTAAGGCTCTCAAACTAAATTATTCTCTTTATTTCAAGACATTAACACATAATTAATTTAATTTTGCAAAATATAAATTAACAATAAGCTTAAAAAACTTTTCATGCAATTATTGGCGTTTCTTCGTTTTTTAGGGAAAATCAGGCGCTTTGAGGAACCGGAAAATACCATTTTAAAATTAAAAGAAAAATATTTTCTTTTTATGGAGTTAAAAAGGAACAAAATAATCACTATTAGAATATAAAATTCGAAACTTCGTTGTTTAGTTCCTCCCTACTATAGGTGCTACGTATTTATATAAATACGAACGCACCTAAAAATTAGTGATAAACGGGAAAAGCAACCAAACATAAGTCAGGTGATTAGGGCCATTAACATGTAGAAGGGGATTCAAATGACAGTGTTGGAAAGGGCTTGCAGGAGAGGGACGGTCAGCACAGTTAAATTTTAATAGAATTCTTCGCCTGATTTAATAATAGAATTTCTTTGACTCAATAAGGCTTAGAATACTATTAAAATTAAGTGGCAACAATTGGCACACTACTATGCATATTTTCTACTACTTAAATGGTACAAATGGAATGGGCCTATTGTCACAGTTTTAATAGTATTCTTCGCCTGATTTAATGATAGAATTTCTTTGACTTAATAAGGCTTAGAATAGTACTAAAATTAAATGGTAACAATTGGCCCTCTGCTATGCATATTTTCCACTATTGAAATGGTACAAATGGAGTGTGCCCATTGTCAGAGTTTTAATAGCATCCTTCACCTGATTTAATGACAGAATTTCTCAGACTTAATAAGGCGAAGAATACTATTAAAATTAAGTGGTAACAATTGGCTGCAGCTATGCATCTTTTCCACTACTGAGATGGTACAAATGGTTAGAAATCAAATTAAACTATGAAATTCTAAGAAAGGCAGAAGAACAAAAATAAATATTCTTTGCTAATTGATATGTGTCGATAAACTGAGCGTGTACGAGATCTTATTGATACCGTATTCGTTTTGTCCAATCGGAAAAGTGAAAGATAATAAATACCCCATACTATCTCTGCTACAAATAATTGTATAAAAATTTGACTGTTGCCAATCGATTTTTAAAAAGGTCTACTAATATATGCTATATTTAGAATATGCTTAGGGATTACAGATAAATTGTATCAATCTTCTACAAATCGTTTTTGTAAAGCACTCATATGTTACAAATCACATATTATTCAAAGTTCTTTATATTTTGAAATTAGTTTTCGAAAAAGAAAATCATGAATTTTTTAACAGAAATCGATTTGTAGAAGTTTGAAATATGCGAAATTAATTTTAGGTTTCAGAGACGTTATTGTCAATTGATTGAAAGAATGCTTTTTATTTTCTAATTTCACTGCTTCCGCACATACATAAAAAACTTTATTTTTTTGCCTTACAACATCTGTTACTATTTGACTGCGTATTTAGGAAACATTCATTACAGATAAGTATCGCATTATAAAGCTTCCTCGAATAAATATACCTAGATAATTTGTTTTCTATACTTTATTTTATTAATTATACATTAAGATATTTTTTCTATCTGTTCAATGTATTTTTATTCAAAATATTAGCAATAATATTGAACTACCAATGTAGGAAATTCCTTTTTAACAAAAATAATTTACAAACATACAAAGAGATTTTAAAATTAGTTATTGCTTTTAAAGAAAAAACTTAAAAGAAAATAAGTTTATACTTATATTAAACTAATTAAAGGATTGTATTATTTGTTTTATTATTATTATTACCTTAAAGCTATATATTGTCTATAATTAAAATTATTTTTTGTTGTTGTTGTTAATGAAAAATAAACCAAACCTTTCTCTACCCCATTGTTCATAAGAAGACCGAGTGTTTTATAATTCTAAGATTATTTTTGTGCATAATTACACAATGCATTGTAAGGTTATGGATTGGTAATATTAACTAATGTTATTTTCTAGGGAAATTAATTTCGGGGTAGCAGCTTTAGAAATATTAAAATAATTGAGAATGGAAGTTCTATACTTTAGTACAGTAGTTCTTGCATATCCGAAAATATTCTTAGAAATTATGTAAATCTTTTATGCTTAGGTTAATTTTAGAATCTATATTTGTTTGCTGCTGTTAAAATTCAGTGATAGTATCAAATGTTTTTAAGATTTATCGTACTTCATTTTTTAAACTTCTTTATCTGAACTATTCTTTTTTTTTACAGATACTTAAAAAAATACTATTAAGGTGGTATGTTTTGCATTAAGCCACAATCTAAATGAAAAAATTCAGATGAAATAAAACATATAAATTTTCTAGTGTACAAGGGGCTTTATATCAGAAAATGAAGCAGAGCAATTTTGACTCATTATTGATTTTACTTTTTCCAAGATTAAAATAACTATGTATGTATGAAATATGTTATTATAGTAGCTTACTGTGTGTTTTCTATCAGAAACTGTATCAAAGCATTTTTGGCACATTAATGTTTTTTGTTTTCCACAAGAAAATGAACAACTAAACGTAAAATTAGATATAATGATAAAATTTTTATATTTAAAAATTGCATAAAATTATATATTTGCAATGGGCATTTTAGTATGCTATTTGAAAAATACGAATATAATTATAAAATCATATTAACCCTTTGATTACGCATCGGGACATATACATATTCCATTGGACAATTTTTTATTCTTTTCGTACCACTTTTTGAATAATAATCTCTGCGATACACTTATACTACGATATTTTCAAAATAACTCTACTACAATGAAAAATGTTTGTAAATTGTGGTACGATTGAATATAAAAATAATCGCTAGTCCTGCCTCGTAATCAAAGCTTAAGCAATGATGAATTGATAGCCCATCGTTTATTTTATCGCATTAATCATAATGAGGTGCATAAATATGAGTAAGAACTTTCGAATATATAGGGTGTATCTGAAAAAAGAGGCAAAACTTTATGGGGGGGGGGGATAGAACGCAGCTATACGAGCAAATTTAGTCATAGAATGTATGGTCGGAACGCAAGCGGTGGGAAGTTAAAAGGTAGTTTTCCACTGTCGCAGTTAAAGAATTAACACAAGAATGAGAGTAGATACTTCAGAAAACATTTTATTAACAGGAATGTAATTAATGTACATTCTCAAAGAAATTGTTCGAAAGACCTTCTTCCAGCTGTAATGCCCGCTTGATACATACGGCATAGGGACTGACGCGCATTTGCGAAGATCCAAGCATTTCTCAAATATGGCCGGCAACAACGGAAATCCTGGTGACTAGGTCCATATCGGTTTCAATCGGGCACTCGTTGATTAGACTTTTCATATGGCCCCATAAGGAAAAGTTCAAACACGAGAGATCCGGCAATCTTGGTGACCAAGCTGTGGGACCACCTTGACCAATCGGCCTGGGACAGCGGAACACTTCCTTTTAACTTTTCACCGCTTGCGTTCCAGCCATGCATTCTATGAGGAAATTTGCTCGTATAGCTGCGTTCTATCACCCCGCAAAGTTTTGCACACTTTTTTAGATGCACCCTGTATTGTAATTAAACAATGTGAACAAGTACTTATATTTTACTACAATGGAAACATTTATGTCAGTGTATATGTATACCAGCCAAATTACCTGTTTCCATCTGCAAGAACTGTTTTAAAGTGACCCAGATTAAGCACAATTTGAACCAATGTTTTTAGGATTAAAATCTTCTAAAGCATTTTTCGTGAACATTTGAAACTACATTAGAAAATTTACATAAACATTTAATAAATTTATAAGGATTTTAGAAGGATTGAGGATTTAGAAGGATTAATTAAATTTGAATTTATAGGGATTTTGTGCAATATTTATACCTCATTCATACACTATATGGCCAAAGGTGACCGGTCACTTGCGATTTTAGACGTCTTGTTAAATATATAAAAAAATACACGAGGAATTAACCTGAAACTGCAGGTGTGTAAACAGTATAGTATAGATCATATATTTCCGCGCAGATTTTTTCCCGAAACCCCATAGGAGACTGTCAACAAATTGAAAAAAAAAACGAATATCTTTTGGACAACCCTGTAAAAACTAATGTAACAAAAGCGTCAAACTCGAGATTATTAATAAGTGGCTTACTGTCATATACTGTGTTCATTTTTATGAGGATAGCATGTATATACTCGTAAAGAAATTAAGGTTTTTATAAAAACAGTCCCAAATTTCGCCAAGTTTTTTGTTTATAATTTGCAAAGTTCTTAATATAAAAGAAAGTTCTTTTCAGAAAACATGACAAACAACATTGTACACAATACTTTGCAACAGAATTAGAAAATAATAAAAAATGTATGAAAAATGATCAGGTTTACTAAAAAATGTTTCACTGTGCATGCGCGAATGCAATCGAAATATAATGTTCATGATGTATTTGCTAAGTATATATAGTAACTTTTGTGAAAATCCCCAAATCATAGCTAGAAAATTCTGAAAATTATCGTCGATAGAATAAGCTCGAAATCCGTTGTTCCCAAAAAGATGAGGAGTTGTATCAAATATCTGTTTATTAGTGCCAAGATAACGTACACAATATTGCACGTACTACTATATTTGGATACAACCCCTCATTTTTTTGCTTCCTTTTGGGAACAACGGAATTCAAACTTATTCTATCGACGATAATTTTCAGAATTTTCAAGCTATGATTTTGAGACATTCAGAAAAGTTGCTCTACATACTTAGCTAATACATTACGTGCATTACATTTTGATTGTATTCGCGCATGCGTTTATATTAAGAACTCTGCAAATTATAAGCAAAACACTTGGCGAAATTTGGGACTGTTTTTATAAAAACATTAATTTCTCTACGAGTATACATGCTATCCTCATAAAAATGAACACAGTATAGTACAGTAAATCACTTATTTATAATCTCAAATTTGAACGCTTTTGCTACATTAGTTTTTACAGGGTTATCCAAAAGATATTCGTTCTTACTCAATTTTTTGACGGTCTCCCATGGGGTTTCGGGAAAAAAATTTCGCAGAAATATATGACCTATACTATATTGTTTACACACCTGCAGTTTAAGGTTAATTCCTCATGTATTTTTTTAGATATTTAACAAAACGTCTAAAATCGCAAGTTACTGGTCACCTTTGGCCATATAGTGTATCTTTTATTTTAAATATTTTTCTTAGTATTTTGTTGAATTAGGAAATGTACAAATATAATGTTCTTATGATAAAAATATAGAAATATTTTCGAATTGGAAAATCCCCCTCTCCCCCCCCCACACACACAACGCCAAGAAATCTAAAAAGATCCTAAGACAAAAAATGCATCCTTTTAAAAATATTTTCGGTTTGTGTAGCCAATAACGCTTTTGGAATCAGGTACAATAGTGCATCTATAACTTATTCTAAACTGTATTACTACTAATCGATGTATTAAATGAATTTTATAACAAGTTATTGTAATGGTACTTATAAGTACCGTCAGTAGATAAAGGGTTAAAAAATGATATTAACCGTTTGATTAGGCGTCGGGACATATACATAACCCAGTAAAATTTTTTTTTTCTATTCGTACAACTTTTTGAATAATAATTTTACTACATACTTATACTAGGATATTTTCTAAATAAATCTAATTCAAAGCAAAGTGTGGTTCGGTTGAAAATAAAAATAATTGACCGTCTGGCACGTAATCAAAAAATAATCAAAGCCGAATTGATAACAATCGTTCCACAACAATGGGATGCATAAATATGAGTTTAAAATATTTAAATTAAAGTATGTGAAAGTGCTGATATTTTTCCACTATTGATACACTTATGTCGATGTATATGTATACCTGTAGTTTTCTCGTTGTATTGGATGTCTGCTATCTGTTCTTTGATCCTAGTTTTAAGCTAAGCTTTCTGTTTGTCATTCGTATGTAAAAGAAAATTGCAACATTTCATCTTCTTAAGCAAAAGGAACAGTGAATCAGGAAGATTATTTTTGTTTACGAGTTTTCAGGTGAATTTGTTTTGTTTTTTATTTATTTATTTATTTTTTGCGAAAGTATTTGTATCATTATAGATCTTGAGAATGTCGTCTTCTGAGCGATGAAGCATGTCAATCTGAATAAAAAAGGGCAATTATTTCCCTTATAAGTGTACTTTTATCCCTTTTAGCAAGTATTAACTTAGTTTTCTGAGCTTATATCTTTAGTTATTTATATATTTAGTAGTGAGCTTATGTGTTTAATTATTTATATATTTAGCTGAACATATGTAAGCCTAAATGAAACTTTAAAAAATTGCAAAAATATCACAATAAATGAATTATTATTGTTATTCATAAGGTTTACATTTAAAACTTGCAAGAACATTAAAGTAGCCCCAAATCTGGCTTTAAGGGATGAGATAATTTAAGAAAGTTACCAAACAATCAAACATAATCTAAGGTTTTGGTGTAAAAAATTTTTAAAAATGTAAAATGCTATCAATTACTCAAATGAACTACAATATTTAGAGTCACTTACACAAAGTCTTATTTTCCATATTTCAGTATCCACATTTTATATAAGGGCAATATGAAATATTTTAATGATTGTTATCGATAATTCAAATGTAAGGTAAGCTTTTATTCAGTAATTACAATTTAACAGATATTTTTATTTAAAATATTTTCTATAATTTACAAAGAGGAATATTCGCATTATTTAATCACGGAATGTCTGTCCTTCAGTAAAGGAAATATTACCTACCCCCACATTTGAGAAAAATGGCAGATATTTTGAATATAAAAATCCAATAATTCGGCAAATTAAATTTCCAGTAATTCTGTACAGGAATCAAGAAAAAACAGTTGTAATAAATGTCTGCCGATATTAAAGCTGTTCTCATGAAACATTTTCCCAGATAAATAGCGTGAATCCTTTATTGGACGCCCACAGATTTCTTGTTATGCAAAAAAAGCACGCACTTTGCAGACTTTACCATTCAAGAAATTTAAAGTCAAACAGAATTTCCATTTTCATATAAAGGAACTACATCTTAATGGGTCTTGTACCTTTTAAACACGATGAAATTTAACGAAAAAATTCAAAGTTTGAATTAGTCTATCTTCAAAACAATTTTATGTATACACATGAAATTTTGGATATTGATTAAACAGATTGTGCTTTGTAATATGCTGTCATTAGAAATTCATTAGCCTTTTAAAGAATTTGTGTATTGTTGATATCGAAATAGCTCTTAGTTTTTACTCCATAAGTCATTGCGCGTTTGATATATTGAGAAAGTATGTATGGATTGTCATGAAATTTGGTAAAGGTACTAAACATATATGTGTGTTTAAAATGAACTACTCTTAGGCCAAAATTATTTCAATAACTATATAAAAAAATCTATTTTTGTAGAAAAAAATAAAAAATTTGTATTTTTAATGAATAAAAATAGTCACAACTAAAAATTTTACGATTGCAACTACTTAAAAGTAGTTCATTTTAAACATACATATTTGCTTAGTATCTTTACGAAATTTCATGACAATCCATACATACTTTCTCAAGATATCATGCGTGCAATTACTTCTGGAGTAAAAAAAAGAGCTATTTTGATTTCAAGAATACACAAATTCTGTAAAAGGCTAATAAATGTCTAATGGTAGCTTATTACAAAGCCCAATCTATTTAATCAATACCCAAAATTTCATGTTTATGCATTTTGAAGATATACTAATTCAAACTTTGAAATTTTTCGCTAATTTTCGATGCGTTTAAAAGGTACAAGACCCCTTAATGGTTTTGCAATTTTTTTTCTTTTTTTTTTTTTTGTGTGTGTGTGTGTGAAGTTTTTATTGTCTTTAAAGTGTAATAAAAAAAAAATCCTTCGCCATTTTCTGAAAATTCATTTATCTTTATAGAAAAATGAAGTTCGTTAAATTAATCTACCACGCTACAGGTCTGGAGTTCTACTCCAAACACGGCAAAGTTTAGTCAAACCTTTATCCCTTCGGTGTCGATAAAATGAGAACCAAGCTTGCTTGGGATCTAAACACTGAGTGTACCAAGTTATATTGACCACCTAACCAGGTTATATGCTGTATATAGCACCCAAATGCCCATGGACAAGGAAATAGAGTTAGAACCTGTATACCAAGATCCTTAGGGATTGTAGCACAACAGACTTTAATTGTAGAAAACCGGGAAAAGCTGTTTTATTTAACTGTGCATGATGTCTGAAATTTTCATGTCTTTACGAGCAAAAAGACTTTGAGAATGTGTCAGAAAGTAGCATCTGTGAATTCAAGAAAAGAAATAAGATATTCGCATGTAAAATATATACATATATATATATTTACTGACCATCTGGCTCTTCTACTACTAAACTCTATGACTTACAAACCATGAAGGATCTGGGCCGACAGACAGTACCCATCTCTGTTTTCTTGACCCTGGGCCCCGAGGTTCTGACTCTTCAGTTCTCTGAATATTAAATATTTATGCGAGATCTATCTTATAAAAAATCTTTAAAATGTTTAATTTCTCTTTCCTTTTAAGCGGGAAAAGTATAGAGAAAAAGGTAATAGCACTTTATAGCAAAATTACGCTCAAGATATTCCTTCTTTTTTATAATTCGTATAAAGTAACTCCTTACGATGTGGAAATTCAATTTTTACAAAAGAAAAAAGTCTTATAATTTTATTCTTTTTCAAATTAAAAAAAATATATATTTTTCGGCACGAATTTACCTTCCATCAATAAATTTTCACATCTCTCTTTTTCCCCTAAATTTCTGATTTCTAAAAATCCGTAGGAATTAAAATTAGGTCTTTGTGTTTGCTGAGCGTGTAGATAAAGTATATTTATTTTAAATATTCTTTTAAAAGCATGGGGATCGGTAGAGTAGCACGGATTTAAGAAAACTCGCTATCTTGCAGAATAATATTGACTTTGTCATTCTCTTCTTTACATGTGTATTATCTCATAATATTTGAAAGAGTTTTTTTTTTAAAGAAACGTTCTTTTTTACACTCTTTTATTTAATTTAGCTTGATTTTTTGTATGTAAAGTTGGAGCTTTTAATCGAAATTACACTCACTTCTTGATATACTAGAATTATTAAAATTATTAGTATTTAAAAACTTTAAAAATGGACTTTATACTGTGAATAATGAGCTACAAAACTCGGAAATATGTAGAATATATATAATGTATGCGTGTATCATAGGAAATAAAATATACATGACATTTAAAACTTTAAAACTTTAAAATGAGTCAAAAACTTCCAGACAATTTCGGCCTAACCACTTGGCCATACTCAAGGGATTTCAAGAATTAATAGTAAACTATTAATCGATAAAATAATATTTTAAAAAATACATTACTCTATGTTTTTATTTATATTCTCTACATTTTATGGTTAAAATATTTCGTTGTTGCAGTTTCACAGCTAGTTGCCATGCTTTGTCGAGCATGGTTTTGTGCATAATCAACTGTACAATAACTCCATACTTGATCTTCATTCTTAAAATTATCTTAGAATAGCTAAGTTGTTTTTCCTAAACTATCGGGAAGTTTTTAACATCGTTTTAAATGTCATGTATATTTTATTTCCCATGATGCACTCACATAACATATATATTGTACATATTTCTGAGTTTTTAGCTCGCATTTTTCACATACGAAAATTATGTAAACAGTTGTATTTCCGATGACAGTACATCATTTTAATAATTTTAGAACCTAATTATAAATTAATAAACCCAGTAGCGTAGTGGTCAGCATGCCTGTCTGCCACGCTACAGGTCGCGAGTTCGGCTCCCGGCTGAACAAGGTGTACTCAACCTTTTATGCCTTCGGGACCGATAAAATGAGAACCAAGCTTGCTTGGGAACTAAACACCGAGGGTATTGCGTTGGGTTGACCACCCGGCCGGGACACATGCTTCTTAGCACCTCGGTGCCCAGGTTCAAGTAAACAGAGTTGGGCACTGTAGGACATGATCGTACAGCCACAGGTTTAGTTTTTTTAACTATAAATTAATAAATTAATTGTAAGGCATTTTTCCGTTAGCTGACTATAGGTGATAAATCTCCAAAGATCCTTCATGGATACAACTGTTTGCTAGTTTCAAAAACAATGCAGTCAATTATGCACCAAACTATGCCATCTAACGGTGAAACTCCAACTATGAAATATTTTTTTTAAACTTATATATATATATATATATATATATATATATTTGAATGTCCCACATACATGCTTTTAATAGTTTAATGGCTGTATGAAAATAATCCACACACTATATTTGAGATTTTTAGGTAATGGGAATTTAAGTATCTGATAATCTTCTATTTACTTCCATATGTTTTTTTTATTTCCTGTTCATTTTATAATTATCTTATGTATAATAGTTATTATTAACGATTTTTATATTATTTTAATATATATTTATATTAATTATTATTGAATTTATTTTATTTTATAGCATATAGCTATATGCTATATATTATCAATGTTATAATAATTATTTAAATTCTTAGTGTAGTTTAAATGAGTAAGATAATAGAATATTTTGAATGCTTTTTTAAAAATTTTATTAACAATAGTTTTTTAAAAAATATATAGTGTGGTTTATATTAGGTTTATAATTATCTATATATAGGGATTTGTTTGGTTTTGCTGTTAATAAAAATTTTTTACATTCAAAGGCTTTCAAATGTTCATCTTGTGACATTTGAATAATAAAAATAATACTAGATGGCAGCACCAAAATTTGTCTTTTGACGATAAGTTATAAATTTTGTCTTTTGCAGCTCCTTTTCAGTTATAATTCCCTACACCAGGTGGGTTTTTTGCTAAATTTTGACGATATTGTTAAATAGTAATTGATTAATTTAATAGTGCATTTTAGTTATTTTAAATAATGTAATTACTTTCTATTTATTTTATTTTATATTATATTAATTCCATTTATCATGGTATTTCAAAATGTATGAACTGCATCCTTTGGTATCAATTACTGTGAATTCTTAACTGTTTTATTCACCTTAATCTTTACGATATTTTGGTAGCCATGTGCGAGTGGATATATTGAAAAATACTGAAATATTAATCGGTATGTTGTGTATTATTTCTAATTTTTATCCTATAAATATTTAAACAGATTTTATTCATTTTTCCATTTCATATTATTTGTTTCTATTCTGTTTTCATTTTTAATCTATTCACTTGATTATAATGGTTGTTCGGGCACAGAGAAAAATAATTTTTAGCTTTAGCTTATTTTTCTCACAGAAAACAACCATATTGCTTATATCATTGAATTCTGTGCCCTTGAAAACGTAATTCAATGTATAAGCTATTCCATTATTTGTCGGTGTCCACTTTCTTATTTTTTCTTCCATAATAATTCTTATAATAAATTATTTGGCACTTTTTTTATACTTACAGCTTTAATTCATAATATTACGATTTTTGATGGTGGTAGGTTATGTTTAATTAATGGTTATATATATATATAAAGAGAATGTAATATATTTTTCAAAATTTTGTTTTATCAATTAATAGTTTAATATTAATTAAACTAGGACTATATGTTGAGAAAACGTTTTTAAAATCCTGGATAAGTAATTTAAATAATGTGTCTTTTTTTCCTCTAGGTAGATCTTAAAATACAAACTGATTTATAAATTCACTAATTGGCATTTATTATAAAGCATAAATTACATCAGCTAATTTTCCCTAATCGCAGTCCATGCCAAGTTAACGTATTGTAACGAAAATTTTTTAGAACTACATGAATTACATATTGTGAATATGTTCCTCCAAATTCGTAATCCCAGTGGTTCGGAAAGCAGAAAAGAAATCCTATTTCGAAGATCTGAGTCAAGAAACGCCACATGACCTGCGATGACGTCGTGAGATCATTGACCCCGACCCTAGATATCTGGGATCTCTGCAAGATAAGAAAAAAAAAAAAACACTGTGCTAAAAACTCTTTTTCTACTCAGTGATAACTTCTTCTAACTTCTATCTAATAGTAACGTGCTTCTTTTCTCGCTCTGAAAGCGATAATGTTTCGTGATGCATAGTGTACTTGTGAATCTTAAATTACATATCAAATTAAACACAATATTCAATCCAACAAAGGATAAAAATTATTTCACAGCACCCATTACATAAAGTGTTAATAATATTATTTCTATTTCACTATAGAAAAAGGAGCGGGGATCACATATCGGCAGCGTCATGACAAAATGAGAACCATCCAGGAGAAAAAGGTTTGTAATAGAAAGCCCAATTAATCTTCAAAGAGAGAGAAGATAAGATACATTTACTTCATTCATTGTAAAGAATTGAACTGTTTACATCTATATAATTACATAACAATAAGTATGAAGAATTGAAAGAAATAATTATGCAAATGAAAAAAATATTCAAAGAATATTTAAGTAGTTGTAATGAGATTATTATTTTTTATAGTAATGATTCGAATAATAGCTGTTTAATTTCCAACATTACCGTCATATTATTAGGCGTGATTTGTAAGATTATCACTGTGTGCTTATAAAAGAAGAGGTTTTAAAAAACAATATTTTTACTTTTAGTTTAATTTTTATTTTTGTTAAAATTAATACAATATTGTGGATTTATGTAAATACCTAATATTAACATTTCTTTATACAATTTCGAAAAGTACAACAAAATAGTATGTTCTACTATACAATATTCATCTAAATTTTATTCTATGGCTATTCAAATCCGATTTCTACTATAACGTAAAGCGAGGAGAGTTCGCGCGGTAGGAGAGACTGTGCACAAAGAGATTCGACGGGAAGGAGTAGAGTGTGCGCGCAGCGACTCCAGGTAGTTGTACAGCAGCATTAGTGCAGTGTCTACATGAATGTGCATATTGATTGTTCCAAGCGTTTTAGATAAAGCAGTGATATTTTGTTTTGTTTTTCCAAAGTAAGTGCTTGAATTTTCATAAGTGTTCGTCAGAAGTTTTATAGAACGTCAGTAATACAAAATATTTTGATCTTAAACGATTTCTTATAAACTACTAACCTGGACTAAGTATGCGAACACCAACAATTCATTTTAGAAGTGGCAATATTTAAATAACAGGCCGCGATATCTCTCCTACCAAAATAGGAGAATTTGCGCATCTGCTAGTTAGGAGAGATGGCGCATTTCCCCATAAGTTTAAGTGCTAGCAGAGATTACGCTACTTATTGATAAATTTGTATGAATTGCAAATTACGTGTAAAACATATGAATGAATCAATTTTTAAATAATTTCGGAAAAACACATAATTATCAAAACTAAATTTGGCAACAAATTAATTTGCAAAAAAAAAAAATGCTTTTGCAGAAATATTTTTTTATTAATAAATTAATAATACAGTTGTTATTAAATTAATTTTATGTAATTATTTTTGTTAATAAATTAATAATATATTTGTTAATAATTTAATTAAATATTTATACACATTTTTAATATATGAACAATTAATTTGCTAATAAATTAATTTGTTAACTAAAATAATTTTTCTAATACAATGTTTTGGAAAAGCTTTCACCCATTCCAAGCAGTGTAATGCCATCGAAATCAGAAGAAACAGAGTGCAACTAATATTACTGATCCACAAAACATACATGAAAAAAACTTAAGAAGTATACCGCTACAAAAAAAAAAAAAAAAAAAAAAAAAAACAGCTGAAGATAAGGTGCTTTCACAAAAAGTGGGATAAAAAACTCAAGAAAAAACCGAAGGTCAATGAGGATGAGTGCACTGAATGTCTGCAAATGTACCAGGAGACAACTTCGACAACTGACTGGATTCAATGTATTGCTTGTTGCAGGTGATTGCACGATAGATGCACGATTTGTAACAATAAGTGCATCGATTGTGGACGACGACAACTTCGGTTAGCAAACAAAATACAATGAAACTGTGGAAATGGAAATGAAGTAATTTTCAAGTTAAACAGGTTATCAACTAGATTAAATATTATTTTGTAATCTTAGTAGGGGTTGCTTTTTCTGATATTTTAATCTTCTTAAATTATTTTTTTAACTGTTGTTAAAATACTTTATTTTATTTATTATTTAAACATTTGGTTGAAATATTCACTCCTAATACAATAATATTTACTAACAAAAACCTTTCAACAATGTCGATTAAGTGTAATTATTATTGTTAACAATTTAATTGTAGTTATTATTAACAACAATCTCTTCTACCTATGTGCGCAATCTCTCCTACCCATATGCGCATTCTCTCCTACCCTGTAAGGAGAGATTGTGCAAAATAGTTTTCTTAGTTTTATTACTGCTGGTCTATTAAATTACAGTATAACAACAAAATAACAATGGAAATGCATAAAAAACAAACTAAGTCAAAATTATTCATGCATAGTTTAGCAAAATATTAATATTTAGATTTTATATTATTATTCTTTTGAAATGTGCGCAGACTCTCCTCGCTTTACGTTAACTTAGAGTTTTTCATATTCGGGGCTCATGCATTTTAACTGTCGTGTTTTGGTGCAAAATTAACTTACAAGAGGTTAATGTTTACGGCAAGCAATCAATATTAAATAAATTATATTTGCATTACATGTTTTTTATCAATTTTACTTTCTACCAATATTAATTAATATTTTTTCCAAATATAATTTATTATTATGTGCGTGTATATACTGTAGTACATAATATATACATATATATACAAGTATAAATGTTTGAATATTGCTTTTTACAGATTAGAAAATCGAGGATGTATTAAATATCAAAATAGTCACTTGTAGATCTATGCAAACGAAATAGTGAATTAGTGCGCTTCATATTATATACATAGATGCCTACTTTCTGCGTTTTCCAAGTCAAATATTCATATCTGTCTTGGAGATTTTATTTAATAACTGAAATCAAATGAATACGACATAGAAATAAAATATCTGTAATTAAATATTTTTTGTCTGGCTAAAAAAACGGAAGGTTGTCAGGTATGAAAATATACCCACTTCAAATTGATTGCGATCACTATAGAAATTTTCACTTCGACTGTGGTGTTTTAAGCACATATATATTTTTTTATCATGGCATGATGTTTGGTTGTAGTAGTAATATATATATATATATATATATATATATATAAAGCATCCAGACTGGTATTTCTTTCCCTTCTTGTAAAATAAATTTTTTAACCAACATTTTAATGAATATTTCCTCAGTTTCTGAAGTACGCGATTTAAAAACAATAAAGATAATCTACTATAATTGCATGATCCTACATAACGGTTGGGAAGATTTAAAATCTTCTTGATTGGTCAGTTTACCGCTATTAGTTCGAAAACTAGACAATAAACCTTTCAATTTTGTAAAATCATGAAAAATGATCCCCTCTCTACAATCCCCCCTCTAATTAAAATTATTTTCATTGTAAAATTTATTTGCAAGTAAATTTGAACCTTCTTTTCTACACTGTCTTTCAAAAACACAATATGAGGAAAATCAAAAACGGAGCAGAAACATAATAATAATAATAATAAAGGAAAATTTATCGAAATTCGTTTTTAATGAACACGACGCATTTATTATATTTTTATACTCTTTTATTTAACTCAACCTGGTTTTTGTATGTAAAGATGGAATTTTATAATCGATTTTATATCGCTTTTATTTCCATATCGACTTCCTGATATGCTGGAATTTTAAAAAATAAATTCACAGGTGTGTTTTCAATGACAATAGAACATTTTAACATTTTTAGAACTTCATTATAAATTAATACATTAATTTTAAAGCATTCTTCCTTTATCCTGCCAGAGCTCATAAATCGCCAAATTTTCTCTGTAACTCATACAATTGTGCCCGATTTGAAACAACAATGGATTTAGTTATGTGCCAATACACGACTGCCGAACTATGAAAAATGGATAAGAAATTTTAAAGGAAGAAAGGAATAAGAAATTTCCAATCAAACATTTTAAAGGGCTTCGCTAGCATGCGCTTTCTACACTGTAAAAAAATTTCCCTTACTTTACACCAAAAAGGGTGGCAGCTAAGTTGCCACCCCAAGTGGTGTGATGAAATTCCATTTGTAAGGTGGTGTAATGAGCCACCAGCTATCAAATGGTGTAAACAAACACCACTTTTAGTGACAACTTAGTTGCCACTATTTTTGGTGTAAAGTCACGCTACTGCTTATCTGGTGTAAATTCACACTACTGCTTATTTGGTTTGCACTTTAACAGTAAAATAAAAAACAGTTTAAAGATTGCATTTTTAATCTAATGCAACCATAATTTACAATAAATAGTTTCACGCAAAGAGGCTGCTAAACATTGTTCTAACTGCGATAATTTATTATCTCAATTTAAATATTTATTTTAAACATTTTAGTTTTGATAAACAACGAAATTTCTTCACAAATCATTCATTCGTTACATCTGGACTCACGTCACGAGCACTTCACTCTTTTTTTTTTTTTTTTTTTTTTTTAGGCCTGACTGGTTTTCGAATAAATAGTCTAAGCAAATTAAAATAAACATACCATAAATACAACTAAACATTGCAAATTGTACAAAAATCAGATACAGAGAGCTAAAATCCACCAACCTCCAAGCGCTAAAGAAAAATTTTTATCACTTTTAAAATGCAAATTAAAAATACTTAACTGCATAATTAATTAATAAACACTACACCGCTAGAAAGCTTGAAGTTTAAGCTTTTAAAAGATACTAATAGTTAAGCAAAATGATGAGGTTGAAATAGTTAAAAAAGGTGCAAAACAAAGTAAACAAAACGCGTAACGCTATGGGAAAGTGGTCTGAGACAAAAATTTTTGTAACAAATTTCATGAATATTTTAAACATATCTAAACTCAACCTAGGAATATACGGTGGGTGGCGGAGCAAAGCCCGTACTTTATAGAACATAAAACAAGGATTAGTTTTTCATATAAATTAATAAAAAGTTGAAAACAAGCTATGTTTAAATATGTCAACAACAGTTAAAATCCCATGTATTTCTATGAAGGGCTAACTGGAAAAGTGAAAAATGTCAACTTTTGAAACGCTCAGCAAATACACAAAAAGTGTTCAAAACTTTTAAAACTAGATAGAATCTTAAAGCTTAAGCTTTAAATGATCTGAATATCACATTAGTTTTTCAGAAAAATTTAGTTTTTGTAGTTAAAAAAGCTTAAGAATATTGTTGTTTACGTAATGTATTTCTTATGGGAAAACGAAAGTCGTAATCCTAAAAACGATACTTTTTAAAATGGCTCGCAGATAGTTAAAACTTATTGAAAACTTAAACTTTTTTGTTAAAAAATAATCTACGATCTTTAGTTTAGTTGAATCGAATATTATTTTAAAGTTAACAAGCGGAATTCATTGTATACTGAGCGTCTCAAAAGTGACAAAAATGCCAAAATTTGAAAATGGAACCAATACACTGTCAAAGTAGGTTGACTTCATATACTAATAAAATTATAAATATAGCACCTAGAGATGTATAGTAGATATAAAAATGTTGGAAAATGATTATACTATTAACATTAAACACGAATCTTTCAAAAATAGGAAGTTAAACATAAGTTTTAAGTTCTTACCCTATTCCGAAGAAATTAGCCAAAGAAGACGAGCATTTTTTTCAGCTATGAAGACACCTTTCAGTTCGCGTACTGCAACATAATCTGGTTAACTGCTTTTTATTTAGTGATCATTACTGAGAAATATTTTCGAACAAAATCCAAGCCCTGGAACATGGCTATATAAACAGATTTCAAAATGGCGAATTGAATCGTATATCGTTTAAAAACTTTACACGCGAAATGGTGTTCAGTTTCCACAATTTCTTTAAAAGATCAAAATTAAACTGTTTTGAGTATATCATGACACTTTATTCGCTGTTTACACCAAACTTGAGTATATTTAAACCATTTTGAGTGTATCCTGACCCTTTATTCGGTGTTTACACCAAACTTAGAGTATATTTAATCCTCATTTGGCATTTCATAAACTCAAATTAAGCGTAACTATAGTCCCTTTTTTTTTACAGTGTACCAAGCGTAAAGAAAACAGTGTTTTTTTTAAATATATAATTGAGTTCGGTGCCCCCCATACAATTAATGTATTACAACTTGTAATAACATGTACAACGTAACAAATCATTAATTGTTACATGTATAGCAAATGTACATTTTTGCCATTTTTTCTTTTAATACAAGGCAACTGGAAGAATAAATGAAACATTATTTAAACTATTTTTTTATCAAATTTTCTCTACAACTCATACAATTGTGCACGATTTGAAACAACTATGGATTTAATTATGGGCCAATACACGGATGCCGAACTATGAAAAATGGATAGCAAATTACAACAATGAAACATTTTAAAAGCTATAAAGCAGAAAATTAATTGCAAAGATGTAATAGCATTAAAAAACGCTTTTATAAAATAATAGTTTTACGTTAATTAATTTACTATTATACACTGAGAAATCTATTTAGAAATGATAAAAAGATAATAATATTTCATTTATTCTTCCATGAATTGCCTTTTTTTAAAAAGTGGCAAAAAATGTACAAATGAAACAATGTGTAACGTAATGTACAAAACGTGAAGTCACGATAGTCAGCACCATCTTTGCGTGTGAACAGTCGCACTCTTAACTTCAGATTCTAAACTCACAAGGGCAAACAACAGGTGAGCATCAAACATGGTGCTCACAGATTTTGATGATTTTAAAGTATGTTATAGGGATCATACCCCCAACTATTCTGCTGAAAGGTTTTTATTCAAACGGGCTCTAGTTTTCGAGAATTTGGGGTGGGGGGAGGGGGTCAAAGTGCAACATACGTTTCAAATACTGATTAATTTGCTTTTCTAAGCGTCGGCTGGGTGGCGTCGAGGTAATGTGCAAGTACGCTATACCGTATATGGCGGGTGGTTCAAACCCAACTTATACCTTTTTTTTCTTTTTTTATTTAATATTTTATTTTGACATGTTATAAGTTTTACACTGAATTAAAAAATCCGCAGCTTTGAAAATGTTTATATTTTCCTAACAAATTACATTTACATTTTCGTTTTCTTTTTTATGAAAATTTATATTTCCTCTGCAAAATTTTAAACTAATATTTCTGTTAACAAAAATTAAACTAATATATGTATAGTTATCTCATCATTTTTAAACTTACTATTATTGTTTATATTTATGTAAATTTTATTATTTATCGCATTTCTGAAATAACTCATAATATTTTTTTCTTACATTATATATATATATATATATACCGGGTGTCCCAAAAAGGACTGACTGATTTTAAAATTCAATAACTTGTAAACGGTGACAGATATTAAAAAAATTCTTGCAGGAGGGTTATGCATAAGGTCAAAAGTTTTATTACAGTGATTTTCAATTTTAGTTCGATTTACAAACAATAGATGGCGCTGTAAGCAATAGTCGCTAAATACAGGCTCGATTTTTGGTCCTTTATCTTGTTCCATGCAGAAAAAGGAGATGGAAATGTATTATCCGGGCCACGAAGTACCGAAAATCGAGCCTGAATTTAGCGACTATTGCTTACAGCGCCATCTATTGTTTGTAAATCGAACTAAAATTGAAAATCACTGTAATAAAATTTTTGACCTTATGCATAACCCTCCTGCAAGAATTTTTTTAATATCTGTCACCGTTTACAAGTTATTGAATTTTAAAATCAGTCAGTCCTTTTTGGGACACCCGGTATATATATATATATATACATGGGCTGTTTAATAGCCTCTGCTTATTAACCAGGAGAAGACCCTTTAATTTCCTTCGAGGAGGACTTAAAGGAATCGACTGGGAGCGGAGACTTAATGTCCAATCCGCACCTTCCACCGGTACAGCCTGTTAGTACCCTTGCCTAGTGCATGGGGAACGAACGCGGATGGGCTTCCTCCAACCCGCTTGGCCAGCGTGGAGGAATTTGGCCACCTACCCCCCTTATTTTACCATGAATTCACAAAATAAATCACGGCCCTTAATTCCCGGCGGTCTGAATGTTCCTGGTTACGGCAGCGATCAGAAAGACATGAAGACAGAGGGTGCTAAGAATAGCCGGGCTCGGCTAGGCTGCCATAAGTTGATGACATTGGCTACGTATAATGGACGATCCCTATCTTAGGAAAATCGTTTTCAGGAACTTGAAGAAGAATTAGAAAGAATCAACTGGGACATCCTAGGATTATGTGAAGTAAGAAGAAAAGGAGAAAAGAAGATAGATCTTGCCAGCGGACATGTATTATACTACAGAGGCACAGAAGATGGAAGAACAAGCGGTGTAGGATTTCTGATTCATAAAAGGTGCAAGAATCACATCGTAGAATATGATAGTGCATCAGATAGAGTTGCAAGGTTAGTAATACAAGTGTCCAGAAGATACAAGCTGCAAATTACCCAAGTTTATGCACCAACAGTAAGCTATACTGATGAAGAAGTTGAGGATTTCTATGAAGAAGTAGCTTCAATGCATCAAAAGGGAAAATGCTACATAAAATTAATAATGGGAGACTGGAATGCTAGAATTGGGGAAAAAGAGAAAGGTGAGTTATCAGTAGGAAATCATGGATATGGGGTGCGAAATGAAAGAGGAAACAGATTGATTGAGTTTGCAGAATGTGAACAATTGTATATCATGAATTCATTTTTCAAGAAAAAGCCACAAAGAAAATGGACATGGCGTTGTGCAAATGGCTCAACAAGTGACATCGACTACATCTTAAACAAAAAGCATCTTATTCAGGATTGCAGCGTTCTCAATAACTTCAATACAGGAAGTGATCACAGGTTGGTTAGATGCAAACTGCTGTTAAATACTAAAGTGGAAAGAATGAAGCTTTTGCAACACTCAAAGAAATCAATCGATATAATAAATCTACAGAAACATAAAGAAGAATTCCATTTGGAACTTAAAAACCGTTTCCAAGTACTTCAATCAGCTTTAGAAGAAGAGCAAGATGTTACAGTAGTGAACAAGAAACTAACCAGTACCCTACAAGTTATTGCAAAGAAGATAGCCGGCGATGCACAAGTAAAGCAGACAAAGAAAATAACAGAAGAAACAAGAAGATTGATGAAGAAACGCAGAGAATTTAAAAGGAAGAAAAACGATCCTAAATCAAGAGTTGAATATGCTGAATTATGTAAAACGGTAAGAAAATGTGTTACAGAAGATATCAGAAAATTTTTCTCTGATCTTGTCAAGAAAATTCTAGAAGATAACAAAAGTTTAAAATCAGCTAGGCGAAAACTTTGTGTTGGAAGAAAAGGTATTTTTGTACTAAAGAGGGCAGATGGAACAATCACCAAAATCAATAAAGAAATAGTACACATTGTCGAAAAATTCTATAACGATTTATATAAATGTGAAGATCAGAGGGAAATCAACTTATGTGATCCACGAGAAAACTTAACAGAAACCGATGCCATAATCCCAGTGACGACAGACGAAGTTTTACAAGCCATTAAATTTATGAAAAAAGGTAAATGCCCCGGAGAAGATGGAATTACAATCGACCTTATCAAAGAAGCAGGAGAAGAATTTGCAAAAATGCTATCCTTACTGTTTTCCAAATGTCTACAGAAGTCAGATGTACCAGGAGATTGGAATAATGCTGTGATGGTGCTACTTTACAAGAAAGGAGAGAAGGAAAACATTAAAAACTACCGTCCAATCAGCTTACTGTCAGTGATTTATAAAATTTTCACCAAAGTTTTAACGACAGACTTGAATCAGCTCTGGACTCAGCTCAACCTAGAGAACAAGCAGGATTCCGAAGTGGATTCAGCACACTGGATCATATCCAAACGGTAAGGGAAGTCATAGAAAAACATAAGGAATGTAATTTACCTCTTTGCCTTGCCTTTATTGATTATGAAAAAGCATTTGATTCGGTCTACACATCAGCAGTAGTAGAATATCTGGAGGACATTGGTATAGACAAAGCTTACATCAATATTATAAAGAAGATTTACAAGAAAGCAACAGCAACCATCCGCTTGGACAAAGGAAAAGCAAAAATCAAGCTTGGAAGAGGAGTAAGATAAGGAGACACCATTTCGCCTAAGCTTTTTACGGCTGCCTTAGAAAATATTTTCAAGAAGCTGGATTGGGAAAACAAAGGGATTAGAATAAATGGGGAATATTTAAGTCATCTCCGATTCGTCGACGACATTTTAATTTTCAGTAACAGTCCTGAAGAATCGGAAAATATGCTAAAAGTGTTGGCAGAATATAGCATTAATGTGGGATTAAAAATAAACTTAGAAAAGACTATGGTGATGTTTAATTCATTTGCATCAAAAAAGAAAATTGTCTACAACAACACTGAAATTAAAGAAGTACAAAGTTATGTGTACCTTGGGCAGGAAATATCATTGGATAATAGTATCATGATTGAAATCAATAGAAGAATAAGAAATGGATGGAGTGCTTTTGGGAAGAACAATATTATTCTGAAGAGTAGCATGCCCCTGTGTTTGAAAAGAAAGGTATTTAACCAATGTGTTTTGCCTGTCCTAACTTATGGAGCAGAAACATGGACGCTAACAAAACGGATGGTACAAAGATTACAAACAACACAGAGAAGTATGGAAAGATGTATGCTAGGTATAACTAGAAGAGACAGAAAAAGAATAACCTGGATAAGAAGTCAGACGAAAGTTTTTGACATCATTGAAAGAATTAAACGGCTAAAATGGAAATGGGCTGGGCACATCGCAAGAAGACAAGACAATAGATGGAGCACAAACACCCTACAGTGGTATCCCAGAGATGTAAAACGGCCAAGAAGACGACCTCAAGTAAGATGGAGTGATGAAATCAGAAAAGTAGCCGGTGTAAATTGGATGACTAAAGCACTAGACAGGAAACATTGGAAAATCTGGGGGAGACCTACATCCAGCAGTGGATTGAAAACGGTTGATGATGGTGATGATGATATATATACATATAAATAATTGACTAAGAAAATTTAACAAAATGATATATAATTTTAATATTTCATTTGTTCTAAATATAATGAATGCAATATATAAACTAATGACATACAAAAATGTTTATCATTAACGTCCGTCATCGCCCTTATTAATTTAGTAAATATGGAATTAACTGGATGATACGTATCATAATAATATTCAAAACATAAAATTCCATTAAAATATCACAATAAAAACAACTTCTTTGCATGAATTATTTTAAACAATATTGGAAGATGGCATAAACTAACATAATATATATTCTTTAAATACTTTATTTTTGTATGCCATTAAATAGCTGAACGAGATCAATAAAAGGAAAACTTTACTTATTCAGATATTACCGCGAAAGCACAGCAGACGATTTTATTAAAAATACTTTTTTATTTATATGACAAATTAAAAACTGGCATTTCCAGTTCATTTTTTAAGAATGGCGTCAACAATGTTTATAATTGTTAAAATGAAGAAAATGTATTATATTTAATCTGTCACTTTTTATCTTCGGAAATAAAAAATGATGTTGAATTAGAACTTTACCGATGAATATATATATAGAACATTAAAAAATTATACAACTGGTAAAATCTTGCATATAACTGTTACTACTTTAACATTTTATTACTTTTTTGTAAATATTGTATTGAAATTATCTAATCGTGAATACGTTTAAGAGATTCGACATGAAAAATATTTTGTATAAATTATAGGTAAAAATGTATAAATTTCCATTTAAAATTCCCTAATGTAAATAATGTACCTATATTATTATTATAGATCTGCACTTAAAATATAAAAATGTAAATACAAATAAATTGAATAAAAATATTTTAACAAAAAAAATCTAGACATAAATTGGTTTAATTTTTGTCAGTAGAAATATTAGCTTAAAATTGCAGAAAAAATATAATAATAACTATTTCGAAAATGTAAATGTAATTTGTTAGGAAAATATCAAACATTTCAAAGCTGCGGATTTTTTAATTCAGTGTAAAACTTGTAACATGTCAAAAATATAATATTAAACAAAAAATGGTATAAGTTGGGTTCGAACCCATCATCTACGGTATAGCGCACTCGCACGTTATCTGAAAGCTACCCAGCCCACGTTTAGAAGAGCAAATTAATCTGTATTTGAAACGTATGTTGAACTTTGACCCCCCCCCCCCCCACCCCTCAATTCTTCAAAACTAGGACTTATTTGAATAAAAACTTTCAGCAGAATAATTAGATAATTAGAGGTATTATCCCTATAACATACTTTAAAATTATCAAAATCTGTGAACACCATGTTTCGTGGTGCCCTTGTCAGTACCGGAGAGTGAAAACTGCCGTAATTTATGTTTTTTAACCGCATTTGTGTTAAAATGTGTAGCTTTATCTAAGAAAAGGATCTTTTCTTTTAAATATGACGCCATTTTTACTTACTTAAACATTTCGCTTAGTATCTCAAACTTAATATTAGTACAACTGCAGAAGGAAAAAAATATGGAAAATTTATGAGGAAAAATGTATGTTCTCTAAAAGCAGTACGTCATTTTCCGTTCAAAATATTTTGGTGCAGCATGTCCCTAATGGGATTTTGCGCCCCTAAACCTTATACAACAAAACTTAAACCATACAATTTTTTTTTATGTTTTTTTTTTTTAATTTTATCGAAAAATGGTATAAATAAAGATAAATAAACCTCATTTTTTCTCTCTTTTCTGCAATAATGAAAGCTATTTAATTACCACTATTTTGAAGAAATTTCATAAAATATTTTTTTAATTAAAATATAAAAAAGAAAGATGTAATATTAAAAAACCGCTTTCTAAAATAATAATTTTATGTAATTAATTTACTATTATACGTTGAGATATCAATTTAGAAATGCTAAAAAGATAGTTTAAATAATGTTTCATTTATTCTTCAAGTTGCCTTGTATTAAAAAAAGAAAAATAGCAAAAAATGTACATTTTTTTAATAAATTAATTTTCATGCGCTTTCTACCAAGCGTAAAGAATATAGCGGTTTATTTCATAATTGAGTTCGATACCCACACAGTGATGCCAGTGGGCAACATTTTTAATTCAGATTTCTTGATTGGCACTACTTTTTTAAAACGATAAAATTTCCTTTGTTTAATACAGTCATAATTAGTTATTAAATAAGGCGCGTTTTACCATTTCAAAAAAGTGGTGCCAATCAAGAAATCTTAATTAAAATAGTAACCCATCTGGCAACATTGTTCCCCCAATCCAATTAATGTGTTACAACAACTGTTTCCAGATCTTCCGCGTAAATCGTGGCTCCAAATTCTCTGCATACCAGTATTTTAAAGTAAGTTTCTTTCTTCGCCTTATATAACGACAGAATAATCTGCGATTAAAGATGGCGGAATAAACTGTATGAAATTAGTGGTCTCCAGAGCATTTGGAGCCCCGAATTACGCGGGAAACCTGGCAACACTAATTTCACGGACATTTTTGTGGAAAACGCGAATTTCAGTCAAACACTGATTCGTGATTTTCAAGATGAATATTTAACACTTTTAAAAGTTTTTTTTTTTTAACAACTATTTTTTCTTTTATACATATTTAGTAGAATATTATATTATGTTCCACGCGGAAAAATTATACAGGGAATTAATAATAATCTATTGCGTGAAGCTTACCGTAATGTTTACGGAAAAAACTTGCATTTCAGGTTCGAGTGCCAATGTTGCCCATCGTGTGATAGTCCGAGAGCGTAAATTGTAATGCCATTGATTGTAATGACTTTATAAAATATTTGTTTCTAAAAAATATTTATACTACTTGTCAAATAATGGTATGACCAATTAAATAATTGATACCAATTCATAACGTCAATAAATCTACAAACAAAACCTCCAGCCTTTTGAGAATAATCTGATGTAAAAGAACTACTCTCACAAAATTCCGTGAACTTTAATGTTTTTTTAACTTATCAGCCATTAAAAAAGTAATGTTTTTTTTATTTTTAAAAATATCTTGTTTGAATTTCAATATTTTTAAATAACCCTTTTTTTAATTGAATAACTTAAGTCAATCTCCAGAAAGGACTTTTTTTATTCTTTCAATTTTGGTTGCAGTGTATATATATACGCTGACTTTTTTTTCGAAACCGTTTCCAAAAGTGAAAGTATCCTCATAAAATAAATTGCAACCAAAATCGAAAAAGTATAATAGGGTCTTTGTAGAGATCGACCTCAGTTATGCACTCAAAATAAAAAAAATAATAATAAATCCAAAATTATTGAAAAGCAAACGTGGTATTTTACAAGAACGCTCCCACAGTATTAACATTAATGCGCGACTACATTCGAGTGAATGAAGTAGCTCTTTATGGGAACGCTAGTGTAAACGCCCGTCCTAGGACGGTGGGTAGAAATCGTGGTTTTCCCTTAAAATTTTAAATAATTGATAAAAATATTTATTAACCATTTGGAAAAATGATTATTGTCCTCGTCAGGGTAGGAAATCAAAAGCATATCTGAAGCGCTTTATAGGTTTAATCCGCATTTTATTCGTTTTCTGATTGGTCTATACACTAACCTTTACTTTCAACAGAGATGGATACTTCTAGATTAATTTTAACACAATTATTCTAATTGGTAAACAAATCATATTAGATGTATATTTCCAACTGGGCAAAAAATGTCCGGACCAGGATTGGAACCCGGGACCTCCTGGCTGAAGCTGCCAGTGCTCTGCCATCTGAGCTATCCCGGACGATTCTGGTCGAACTTTTTCACCCAGCTAACCTTGAAGATTACAGCATCTGGTCTGAAACCTGGTTCAGCTCAACAGAATAAATCTCAGGTAATGGAACTCCAGAAATCGCTGGATACGAAATTATACTAGATTAATTTTAACACAATTATTAATCTGCTGTAATAAGCTGTAATCTTCAAGGTTAGCTGGGTGAAAAAGTTCGACCAGAATCGTCCGGGATAGCTCAGATGGCAGAGCACTGGCAGCTTCAGCCAGGAGGTCCCGGGTTTGAATCCTGGTCCGGACATTTTTCACCCAGTTGGAAATTTACATCTAATATGGATACTTCTGTTGCTACTATGACAAAAAATTAATAAAAACTACAAAAAAAAATAATAACTCAGAAACAAATTGAGATACAGCTTTCAAACAAATTGCATTTTAAAGTACATTTTTTTTCTCTATACGACGGTGTAAAAAGTAACATTGTGGGATGTTTAGAAGTTTAAGAATGAAATTTCATTTACAATGGGTCGTCAGATTTCTACGATGGAAAAGCCTTTCCCAAACAGCCAATGAAATGCTTGGATAATACCTAAGATTCAGGTGGATAATACGTAAGTTTTAAGAAATCTGACGGGTCGCAGGCGATTTTTGTCGCTTGCAATTTTTACGTGTAATAACACTATTAATGTTTAATGCATGGCATACATAATGTAGGATCAACCCCGTGCGATTTTTTGTGTCTTAAATTTTAGTCTTTGAAAAAATCATTTTCCAAATGGTCGTTGTAATTTGTTAAATTGCCTTTTTTTATATATATATACTATTATTCCGTAATCCAGCTATTTCGTTTAAAAATCATAAAAAGTCAGTAAATTGAAAAAAAAAAGTTTTCAAACACTTTACATTTGAAAGTACACCCTCCCTATTCAACGTCCGATTCATTGATACTCTAAGCACTTTTCCAAGCTCCTCACATGAGCTATATTAAGGTTTAGTCCGTGTCTAGGCTTCGATTTCAATTTCGATGTCCGACAACTTAATTGGCAACATGGAATGTCGGGATCGACCACACATTGCAGCTAGGTGTGGATTTATTACTTATTAGAACTTTTTTTTTTTTTTTACGTTGCCAAGCCTTTTTTACACATAAAACTGTGATGCACTGTTTTCTCCAAGAAAGGAATTTTCGACCAAAAGTGCTTTTTTTTTGCTGTTAATCATGTAAATTATCTAAATTTCTTTGTAGCCTTTAATAAAGAACTGTTTAGTGCACATTCCCTCTAAATTTCTCGTTTCTTTGTTCATTCATTTTTAAATTAGACATCAAAGACAGGTTGTACGTTAACCCTTCACACCACGATTTTATTTTATTTTAAATCTATATACCGGTCTAATAATGGGGGGGAAATGTAAAAAAAATTTAAATTTCAAAATTTCAGCTAAAATTTTATATTTTATGGTGTCTGCCATATGTACACATTTAGGATTTTAAAATGCTGTATTGCTATATTTTGCAATTAAATGAGCTTAAATTAATTAATTTTATCTGCTTAGCACCCTGAAACTATTATTATATTAATATTTTTAAGTATTCAGTAAAAATGATGAAAATAAATCTTACCTTAATAGCTTTATTATTATTTTTTTTTCGAAGGGCAAATTCTAATTTTTTGCATAATGCAGTCGTCTGACATGAACAAAATAAGCGTTATTACAGGCTTTGAATTGTTCTTGATCAGTTACAGTGATCATATTAGCCAATGCATGGCACATGATGAAAATTTTAAGGTTTTTAGGTATGTGTGAGATATGGCACGTCGTACAGTGAAGGGTTAACTTTTGGAGGGGAATAATTAAAAAAATGCATCTAAATCCTACGAAAAGGCTAAAAATTATATCTTAATTCAAAAAAATTTCTTTTATGAAATATTACTTCCTCCAATATGTTATATAAGAAATCCTCAATTTTAGTTTGAAAAAAAAAAAACTTTAACATTAAAGCTTTGTTTGACATCTTAATACTTTAAACATCTAAAAAACTGTTTAATATCATTAAAAAGTAACATGGCAAATTATAAACTTCAAAAAAAGCTCTGTTAACTTTTCTTTTATATTTGTTGGCTGATAGTCTAAAAATTTCACTCGATTACTTTTATTAATTATTCATTGTATGACAATCTTTTTTTCTTCGTAATATTTTTTTTTCGAACAGCTAAATTTGTTTTAACATGATGGTTTTAAACGGTTTTTAAAGAATAAATAAATATAAAAACTTTCTTAATTGTTACCAGTATTTCAGAACACATTACAAAACATAAACAAACATGTTACATTTTTCTGATACATTTTAATGTACTAGAGGTTTCTGCTCCCTACGCTCACCAACCACTGACCAGATTCCACATGCTTTCAAAATATCCTAATTTGCTCTGTTTCAAAAATGACTGATTACGGACAATTGAATGATATTATTACGACCCGTGGCGATCTTCTATAATCGAGTTACATTTCATATCCCTTTGACTGTGTGTATGTTGGGGTTTTTAGTGCTCAAGGCCGCATCCAATGCTGTCGCCACAGCTGACGGATTATTTGGTGATTGATTAAGAAAGATGTATCACATATTTGAAAATCAGCTTTTATAATGTGATTAAGTAAAATATGTCGCAGCCTCCCGGCCTTAATGTATAGTACAGAAATTTTCTTTATAGAAGCTATAAGAAAATCGTTTCAGATATGATGTTTCAACTATATCGTTTTATATATGAATATTAGGACTTTTCGCACTTAATAATTTAATAATTTTAAAGTTTTCTTTCTCTTTTTATATTCACGTGTAAATAAGCGAGCAGTCTCCAATAGAGGGGTTAATTATTGGTAATATTAAAGAAAGTTGACATGTATTATTTGAATTTTTTTTAACATAATAATAAATTAAGTTTATCTTGTAGTCATTACCATTCAAATTTAAATTGTTCTACCCTGGACTGACACAATTTCTCAGTTACAGTTTCATAAATGCCACTGATTGGATATCTGCTTTGCTAATAATTTAAAACATGAAAAAAGGAACACACGCATCTGTAGTATGTTATCATTATTTAAGTAAGGTTTAATTATTTTGTTTTCATAATCAAAATTAAAGTATTTTTAAAGCATGAATTCGGTAGAATATAAAATTATAAAATAACTTTTTTTTTCTTTTCTTTGCAAGTAACGTGCCAGACCTGGTTCATTTTGTGTCAGTTATTGGTTTTTCAAAATGAGGTTGGTGTTACTTACTGGAGTTATTTGATCGTATTTATGAAAAAAAATGTAGTAATACAATATATAATTTTTGAGAATTTTGCCAACATTAATGGTTCAATGTATACTTACTATCATTTCAATGTGAAATATAAGTATAAAATGGATTTAAAATTTTGTAAGAGTGATTGAACAAGAAAGAATCCTTACGGTGTCAATTACTGGGAGTTCAACCCTATTTTCTGGTAAAATACTTTTGATTTGTGTTTCACATACAATAGCATCTTACCTTGCTACAAATAAATAGCTTATTATAGTATATTCCAGCTTTTTATAGAGTTAAGACTTTTGAAAAGCCATTGAATGATTTTTTTTCTATTTCCAGTAACTCTGTAAGCTTGGTCAATCTTTTCCACTTCAGAGAGTTTTGCACACAATAAGTAAGGCTTCACTCATTAAATAAAAAATACAGTAGTCCCTTAACGTTCGCGGATTTAACATTAGCGAGTTTTGACTACTCGCGAAATAAAAAATGAAGACCATTTCAACATTCGCGAATACTCAACTTGCCTATTTGCGAATTTTGTTTTATAAAGAACATTTTTTACATATAAACTCACTGTGCTTTACCAATTCCAAAAACTATTTGACACTTGGCAGCTACATTAGACTATATAACCTAAGTTCCGAGAAATTCAACCCTTATATTCAGGTAAAACATAGATAAGTAATTCCGAGAAACACGAAACATGACGTGATGCTTAAAAAAAAAAATCCCTACTTTTTTATAAATTCAAAATTGTATTGGAAGGGAAAATTTTTCTGCAAAAATGGTATGGAAAATTTTAAATCTTCAATAGTTTGTTGAAAAGTAATAGAATGTGATACTTAATTGGTGCGGAAGCTTAAATTTAAAATAGAAATCTTCTCCTTATACTAAAATTCACAAACTAAAGATCTGTTCTTCTAAACAATCGTATACCAATAATTTCTTTCAACCATCAACTAGCAACTAAACGTTTTACAATTTGTTTATAATTATCCAAATTTATTTACAGCATATACTTTTTGATGTTTGTACATATTATCACTAAAAATGTTCCTTAATGAAATAACTCATATCTGTACGGTATTTATTTATTTATAATGATTGGCTATAAGTCCTAATACGTCCTCGTCTTAGAGGCATATATTAACAATGTTTGCCAGTTTGATCCTCCTTCCCCTTTTTTTTAAGAACATCTGAATTCATACCAAAAATTTCGAATAGAAATTTTCTCTTTGTTTAATGACAGGCATTTCGTGATTATACAAAGTAAATATTCTTATTTTAGAATTTCCTGTATGAATTTGGAATTTTTGAATAAAAAAGAAGCCCAAATTGGCAACCCTACTCTTTTCAATAAAGTTGTACTAATAAAATCTTATCTATATTTTATTAAGAAAATTTGAATTCACACCAGAAATTTCAAATAGAAATTTTCTCTTTGTTTCATGATAGGCACTTCATGATTTCATAAAATAAAAATTCTTCTTTTGGAATTTTCTGTATGAATGTGGAATTTTTAAATAAAAATGAGCCTCAAATTGGCAATCCTACTTTTTTCAATAAAGTTGTACTAATAAAATCTTATCATCTGTATCATCGCGACGAGCTTCGGGTATACGTTACATATCAGATGCTCAAAATCTCTCAGATTTCCTACCAGAAATTTGGAATAGAAAATTCCTCCTCGTTCAGCCACAAAATGTCTCAGATAAAAATAGGCAGAGACTTTTTCTTTTTTCGAAATACTGGCGCAGAAATATTAAAAATTCTGTACGGGATACGCGTCGCAAAGGGGTAATTCATTTTATTGGAAACTAAAATTTTTGGTTGTACGCGAAAAAAGTACGAAAACATATACACTAAACGTTAAATGTACTCAATGTACCAAAAATAAAATCGGTTTTTTTCGTGCAAAAGGTTATCATACGTCCCAAAATTATTCAACCAAGCAACTAGTAAATTACTAGTAAATTTGTAATCGTTTAACGAAAGGGTTAAATTATCGAAAACAAATTAGAAATCTATTCTGAAAAAATATTTTATTTTTTTAATCATTTTAATTTATGTTGTATATAATGTAAGGTACATTTTAGAAGACCCAAAACTATAATTAATTATATGGTAGAAAACATTTTACTACATTTATAAATTAAGAAGTTTCAGATATATTCTGTAACAGTTAATAAGTAACACATATATAAAAAAAAATATTTTACTTAAAGATGTATATTATACACAAAAATGTAAAAACTTTTAAAACGTTAAAAAGAAAATTTTCAAAGTCTAAAAACCGACAAGTTTCAACCACTCTGTGACCATCATCAGGGCCAGCGTCACACCAGGGTCACTGACCCTGATGATGGGCACAGAGTGGTTAAAACTTGTCAGACGTTAGACTTTGAAAATTTTCTTTTTAATGTTTGAGAAATTTTTACCATTTGTGATTAATATACGTCTTTAAATAAACCTTTTTATAATATGTATGTTCTTAAATTTGAAGACGTAACAGTCCTTAAATTTGTAGTTGATAAATATTTTTAAATCTTAGCTCGAAACTCTCTTTAAAAAATAAATAATTTAACACTTCCATTTAATCTCTGATAAATATTTGAAACTAAAATGAATAAAAATGCTTAAATAATAAGAAAGTTTTCTTCGACTTTCAGATACAAAAGACAATTGAAAACTCCAGAAATCAAATCGTAAAGAAAAACAAAGAAACACATAACATCCGACTGCTAAAAATATTTTTCTCGAAATTCTTTCAGGTTACAAATGCTGGAGTCTACTCAAAAGTATTGGAAATATGTATTCGTGTAATTTAAATTGTAACACATTTTAAAATTTCAATAAACATTTTATGAACTGTACAAGAAGATTGATTTTTTTTTTCAGAAAATGAATATTCTGCAGTAACTATTTTTCAAACAACCTCCATCAAAAAACGTAAAATATTATGTATGCAACAAATATGCAACAAATAACTTGTCCCATGCAAATATCTTGCTGCAGGGGAATAACGCTGCATTGTTCAAAATAAATCAACTCATATTTTCATTTTTATCCGTGTTCCATATTCGAGTAATGAAAAAAGTATAAATGAAATTGTAGCTGGAAAGAATGAAGATTTTGCATGATAAAAATGTTATATAATAAACATAAAATAAGGAACTTTTAGAAAAAAAAAATATTTTTAGAAACGCATGGATTTGCTTATTTATTTATTTTTTAAGGAAAATTGTATTATAAGAAGTATATATTGAGTAAAAGATTATCCTTACTAGCACACATAGTGCATCATAAAAAAAAAGTCCTTCCGGCCAGTGCCGGGAGGAAGAGGTAGCTTTCATATTCCTTATTTTAAAAAAGCCAACTTATATTATTCAAACACAGGAAGCTCAATTAAGTGGAAACCGAATGTAGGAGATTCAATACTAATTTTTATCAATACTAAATCATTATGAATGAGAATTTCGCGAAATTAGTCAGCTTTATCCAAGCTGCTTTTATTTAAAGTAACTTATATTTGGCTGCCAAATTCGGCGATTTCTTAAAGTGCCTGCCATTTTAAGACAACATGGTGGATGAGGCTAACCAGTGAACTTGGTCGAGACCTTAGTAATTGCTGTGCACATGCTCACTCACATCGGAATCGGTTGATATATACGAGTGCTATCGCAGGCAAAAAATCAGATATTTCAAAATGTCACCCACGTTAAAAATTGAAACTGCTATATCTGAGCCATTTTTTAAGATAAAGACAAACAAAAAATGCTCCTGAATCCGTATATCAAGGTCAAATACTTAAGAAAGAAACCTTTTTCAATTTCTAATTTTTTTGCACCTCACTTTAAATATATATTTTTTTTAATTTAATGGCCGCCATTTTGAAACAAGATGGCTGATGAAGCTGGCCAGCGAACTTGGTCGAGATATTGATGTATACTATCCACATGCTTTCTTCCATCGAAATAGGAGAATACGTGTGGTATCGCGTGACAAATACAAGATCGTTTCAAAGTGTTAGCCATGATAGAAATTCAAAGTGCTATAATTCAACCACTTTTTAAGATATAAACAAAACAACAAATTTTCAGAAACAAAAACTGCTCCAGAATCTTTGTATCAAGGCCAAACACATAAAAAAAATCTTTTTCATTTTCCAATTTTTTAATACCTCATTTTAAATTTTAAGTTACATTTTTTTTTTAAATGGCAACCCTTTTGAAACAAGATGGCGAATGAAGCTGGCCAACGAACTCGGTCGAGACATTGGTATGTACTATGTACAGACCAAGTTACATTCAAATCGGTTCATAAATACGCCTGTTATCGCGTGACAAAAATCAGGTCGTTTTAAAATGTCAGCCACAATAGAAATTCAAAATGTTATAACTCAGCCATTTTTGTAGATATAGACGAAACAAAACCTGTTCCGGAATCTTTGTATTAAGGTCAAACACATACAAAAAAAAATCTTTTTCATTTTTCAATTTTTTGGTATCTCATTTTAAATTTAAATTTTTTTAAATGGCCGCCATTTTGAAACAAGATGGCGGATGAAGCTGGCCAACGAACTCGGTTGAGTTATTTGTATGTACTATGTTGACATCAAGTTACATTCAAATCGGTTCATAAATACGCCTCTTATCGAGTGACAAATATCAGGGCGTTTCAAAATGTCAGCCACGCTAGAAATTCAAAATGCTATAACTCAGCCATTTTTTAAGATATAGACGAAAGAAAAACCGCTCCCGAATTTTTTTATCAAGGTCAAACACATAAGAAAAAAATATTTTTTCAATTTTTAATTTTTTGGTACCACATTTTTGGTACCACATTATTAAATTTTTCTTAAAATTTTAAATGGCCGCCATTTTTAAACAAAATGGCGGATGAAGCTGGCCAACGAACTCGGTCGAGACATTGGTATGTACTATGTATAAACGAAGTTACATCCAAATCGGTTCATAAAGACGACTTTTATCGCGTGACAAAATTCAGGACGTTTTAAAATGTCAGCTTCGCTAGAAATTCAAAATGCTATAACTCAGCCATTTTTTAAGATATAGACAAAACAAAAACCGCTACGGAGTCTTTGTATAAAGGTCAAATACATAAGAAAAAAATATTTTTTCATTTTCAATTTTTTGGTACCACATTTCAAATTTTAAATTTTTTAAAATTTTTTAAATGGCCGCCATTTTGAAACAAAATGACGCATGAAACTTGCCAACGAACTCGGTCGAGACATTGGTATGTACTATGTACACACCGAATTACATCCAAATCGGTTCATAAATACGAGAGTTACAGTATGACATAGGTCAGATATATATATATATATATATATATCAATTTTGAACGGAGGGTGGTTTCGGTGTCTGGGGGTCATGATCGATGAAAATATACCAAAATTTTTTGAAATCGCTTTCCTCCGAACGGCTGCAATAGGTAGCTTTTTGTAAAGAAAGCTACCTAAAAAATCTGCCGGCTCAGACTACAGGCACAGATAGATTTCGAAGTTAAGTACTAATTTCACCAACAAACACTAAATCAAGATTAAACAAGGTTTAACAATTTTATCTGACCGCTTTGAGAAGTTTCTTTTTTCCATTTTACTCCAAATATTATGCAATTAATTATAAAAACTCTCCCGTGTTTATTCAATTATTTAATCTTGTTAGTTAGTAAAGCTACGAAATTTGAACCACACACTATATTTTAAATTATGACATTTTTTTATTTATTGATATACGCACGAATTTAATAATGCATCCCTATATACACTATACATCATCTCTCAGGATTGACAAAAATTTTCATCACCCCTATAATACTTTTTTATCGTCTTAGTGGCGGATTAACGGAGATGTGATTTTTTTTTCTTCTACAACACCTTTTTTTTTTTTTTTTGTAAGTCCCTGTCAAAAACTTGTCAATATAAAAATTTGTAGATAATATTTAGAAGATTTGTAATAAATTTAAGCGGATTTGATATCTTGTGAATCGACGAAGTTATGAATTTTTTTCTTGTTTAACAGCTGTTTTCTTCGTTTCTTAGGTCATTTTTAACGATATCAAAAATCTCTCATGTATAAATTTTTTTCCCTTTTTCTAGAAATAATGATAACGTTAAACTGATTCGATATGTATCATAAATAAGAAGTTATGGGGTTTTATCTGTTTTCACAAAAAACCTCCCCATTTCACACCCTTAGTCAGATTTTGAACATTAACGAACTAGACCGAGATTTTCTGCCCCTTGACTTTATGTATTGCAATTTGGGAGAGATTTGTGCAAAATTATGGAAGTTATCGTGTCCATAAAAAAATGATATAGATAGATAGACAGACAGAGAGATAGATACATATGGGGCATTCTCACAGTCTTTTGACTTTCATGTCCCTGAATAATAATTTTTATTTCAATACACTTTTTTTTTTTTTTTCATATGCTGGGGAACATTCCATTGCATGATTGCATAACAATATTAACGAGATAAGTAAGTTTTGGACGATGTTGGGGATCCAAATAGCAGGAAAACTCCTATACCGTCCCGTGTCCCTGATGCTGATTTTTAAGTTTGGAGCTGTCTGTATAAAATTGTTTCAATAAAAGTAATTCGATGTAATTTTTTTTCCGAAACTGGGACAATTGTTTTATATAAATATGTAGCAAAAAATTAACCTGCAAACATTTTTACGGTAGATATTATTTTTTGAACTCTGTCCCTGGGTTTTTCATCCTTACCGTCCCTCATGCTAAACTTATACAGAAAATCATTTCAGATGCAGCCACAGAATTTTTTCCAAGTTTTTTCTCATGCAGAAGTACACTAAAGAAAGAATGTCTAAAATTCTTTTAGAGGAAACTTACTGCAAAATTTAAATCAGCATTTAAATATCAATTTCAAGATCGTGACTTTATTGGTAGTCTTACCGTCCTCAAGGTTTATTCCTGCACTTTTCGAGGTAAATTAAAAAAAAAAAAATAATTTAATCCAATGTTAACAACTGTTTCTAAAAATCAGTGAACATTGTGGCTATCACTTAGTCTTAACACGATTTGCCTTAAATAGGTGGTCCTTACCGTCCTTTTTTTCCCCATTTCGTCCTTTTTTTCCAATACCGTCCTCTTTTTTTACCTTACCGTCCCTTCATAATACCCCTTTAAAACAATGTTATACCAAATTTTTGTACTAAAAATGCTACATTGTTATTATTTCTTATTTGAATGTCCTGTGGGTACTATGCAAATTCATTATAAGTAAATAAAAAGTTTCAGTGATAAAATGATAAGGAAAATTAAACTCGCAAAGTTTAATTTTCCATAACATAAGTTTAACATAAACCTCAGTTAAATAAAAAAATTTTCGCTGCTGACCATTTTTTCTTTATTTTAAATCATTAAGGCATTCGTCTATCAGATTAAAATGTTATTTTAGCAAGTTTAATTTTACCAGATTTTTTTCTCCCCAAAAGTCAAAAGATTTTGAGAATGCCCCATATATAGATAAAGTTTTGAACTGGTAGTAGCTTTGGGTTCAGGGGTGATAATCGGCGTAGATCTGCAAAAAAATTTCAGAAATTCCAATATAAAGGAGAACATAAACGGCAGCATTTCTTACGAAATCTACCTAAAAATAACTTCACATAATATTTATCCTTTGATTAAACCTAAAAGGAATGTCACCGTAAGTGCAAAATCAAATATTAAAAAAATGTATTAAAGATAGGCTTCATGTGGCTTTACATAATTATAAAAAGTATGCTATGGAATCTTCATATTACCTTATTTATGAAATGGTGAAACTTCCTTTATTTGGCGAGCTCTTTTGACAACATATTAATATAATACAAGGAGTCTTATAAAAACAATATTTCATATGTTTAATGATAATGATAATGATAAAAATTACAAATTTATAATAAATTTTGTACTAAACATTAATGTTTTATTTAACCATATTTAAAATTATATTTCATTTCAAAGAAAAATAAAATAAAATTTTCGAAAAAAAATATATTTTTGAAAAAAAATCCTGGAATTATATTTATTCATTACAAATACTTGAATGTTAGAATACAAATGAGTAAATGCACATTAGGGCTAATAAAAAAGCGATCAATTTTTTTTATCATTCTCCACCAACCAATCCCTAAAGAACTTTTTCACATTCTTTGTACCCATTAATTCAGGCTTTTTTAATTAGCCTACATATGGAATTAATTTGAATTTTTCTTCTGTAAATTTATCAGTTCCGTGTTTTTACAATAATTTATCTGGATAACTATATTATATATGTTTATATGCATAAACAATATATGTATAAACTAATATGTTTATTCTCCACAGTCATGTCAAGACTTTACAAATTGGAGAAAAAAATCCCTGCCGGCCCGGCCTATAAGTGCAGGTAGATTTTAAAGTTAAGTACTAATTTCACCAACAAAAACTAAATCATGATTAGAGATAAATCCACTTTAAAATTTTTATCTGGCCGCTTTTGACGAGTTTTAAATTTCATTTTTTTATATCAGCTGATTTTATCAGAAAATGCATTCAAATGCATATTAAGGCAGTATTCAAAAAATATTTTTCCATGCACAACAACTCGAAATTTTTTGACACATTTTCAGATTCATTTTCAAAAGGGAAAACATGAAACTTGCTGATGTGATTGTTTAAGAGATTTATAAGCGACCTATGTTTTTATTTTTCGTTCAATTAATTAGAACTTGATTTATAAGCAATTATTTTCTTAGTAGAACAATATTTTTAATTTCCAACACAATCGCTTCGAGAAATTTGGTTCAAAATGCCCACTTTGACATCATTTTTTGAAATATATTCTCCCTCTATGAAAAAAAAATCAAACTTTACGGCACATTATATAGTTTCTGAATCAGAGAACCTACCAATTAGATGCGTTTGAAAGCAAAAAGGAATTTTAAAATGAATCAGAAAATACGCAGTTTGAATTTATGTAATACGACATTTCTTTCATCAACCTCTAAATATTTTTAATTTTTTTTAATTTGTTTTTGTTGTAAGAACTGCTCCTATCAAAAACTTGTCAATATAAAAGTTGTAGATAATATTCAGAACATGCATAATAAATCTAAGCGGATTGGATATCTTCTGAATTGACGAAGTTCTGGAATTTTTTCTTCTTTAACACCTCCCCCTACCTCTTCCTTTTGTTTTCGTTTTTATTTTTGTTATTATTTTCTTTTCGGTAAGAATTGGTCCTATCAATAAGTTGTCAGAATAAAAGTTGTAGATAATATTAAGACAATTTATAATAAATTTAATTGGATTTTAATTGGAAGATATCGTGAGAATTGACGAAGTTATGAATTTTTTCTCCCCAAAACCCTATTTCTCCGGCCATGAGACCATTTTTAATTTTATCAAAAATCAGAATATATTATTATATAAAATACATAAATTTTTGGCCCTTTTTTTAGAAGTATTAAAAAGTTTAAACTGAGCCGATATGTATTATAATTAAGAAGTTATCGGGGTTTTTCGTTCACAAAGCCCCTCCTTATTTCCACCCTCCTGGTCCGATTGTGCCCATTAACGAATTTGACCGAGATTTTTTGCCCCTTGATTTTATGTATCAGTTTGGAAAAGATTTGTGCAGAATTATGTAAGTTATCGTGTCTACAAAAAAGTGATATAGATAGTTAGACAAAGTTTTTTACTAGGGATGGTTTTGAGTTCTAGGGGTCATGATCGGTGTAGATCGGCAAAAAATTTTCAGAAATTCCAACATAGGGAAGAATGTAATAGGTAGTATTTCATACGAAATCTACGTAAAAACTTGTAGCCAAGAAAAACTTCTTGACGCCAGTAAAAAATATTTACCCTCATTCCCAGCGTTATCAGTTTTCACTTAATTTTTAGGGTTTCGTTCATCTGACGAAACCCTATTCGTCTCGCTCATCTGTCTGTCTGTCCTTCTGTCACAGAGCCCGTTCTCAGACACTACAAATGTTGTAGACTTGAAATTTTGCATACTTATAACTGAACACCACACATCATACCACAAATCATAAAGTTTTGAAAAAGTCGTACATTTAACTCTTTGGGTTCCCACGTGTGTATTTTAAACAATTCTTTCTAAGTGAGCCCTAATTAGGTTGGGGGCGTGAAATTTTACATACTTATAGCTGAACACCTCACATCAAACGAAAAATGATAAAAGTTTGAAAAAGTCGTACATTTAACCCTTTGAGCTGCCACATGTGTATTTTAAGCAGTTCTTTCTAAGTGAGCCCTAATTAGTTTGGAGGCGTGCTATTTTGCATACTTATATCTGAATGCCTCGCATCAAATTACAAACCATAAAATTTTGAAAAAGCCCTACATTTAACCTTTTGAGCTCCCACAAGTGTATTTTAAACAATTCTTTCTAAGTGAACCCCTATTTAGGTTGGAGGCGTGAAATTTTGCACACTTATAGCTGAACACCACATATCATACGACAAATCATAAAATTTTGAAAAAATCGTACATTTAACCCTTTGGGCTCCCACATGCGTATTTTAAACAATTCTTTCCTACTGAGCCCCTTATTAAATTGCAGATTTGAAATTTTGCATACTTGTAGCAGAACACCTGAGGCCAGGCGACAAATCATAAAATCTTGAAAAAGGTCTTACGTTTAACCCTTTGAGCTACCACATATGTAATTTCAGCAATTCCTTCTAAGAGAACCCTTAATTAAGTTGGAGACATGAATTCTTGCATAAGTATAGCTGAATACCTCAAACCACACGGCAAATCATAAAATTTTCAAAAAAGTCTTATATGATTTACTCCTCCGGGCTCTAACTTGTGTATTTTAAGGAATTTTTCTAACCTACGCTCTTTTCACCCGGGGAGATTTTTCTAACTTTTGACGACACCCCTTTGACCATTCTTTCATATTATGCACACCATAGCCTTACATATTTCAGTTCCACTTTTTATCGTCAGGGGCGCCTACTTATCTCGGGTGCTATCGGCCCAATCTCCTCGACTAATATATCTACGGATAGTATATAAAACGGAGTTTCGTACGGAATGAGGTTTGTTTAGAATAGAGTGCGCCCCTGGTTACGAAAAGTGGAACTAACAGATTTTTCAAAAGGTTAAAGTGTTTTGAAAGGAATATTAAAAGAAACCCTCTGTGCGAACTGTGATCTCACTTACCTACATGTTTTTTTATTAAATCACTAATTTTCAAAGGAAAACACAAAAATTATTTTATGAATTTATTAAAAAGTATAATTATGAGCATAGTAATAATGTACAGTCGTAGAAAATAAAATTAAACACCCCTACTAACTCTGTAACTGATTATAATAGAAGAAAGTTACTGATACCAAACGATTGGAAATAAAGTCTACTTTTAAATGCTGCATATAAAATTTTCTTAGGGGCCATCTACAAATAAAAACCAGACCAAACTTTAAATTAAAGTAATAAAACTTTCTAAAAAATCACCATAAAATAAAACAATACACAGGACGCGTTTCGAGCTAAAAACATAACATCTCGTCATCAGCTACATCAAACACGTGTCCGCAAGCGAACAAGGTCAAAAATGAACTGAAGGTAAAGAATGTCGCAAAGAATGCGACAGATGGCGCTAGCTGAAAGAGGAACCAGAAGAGAAAGGTGTTGCCAAAAGGATAGAAGAGAAATTGGTAGGGAAAAAATGGAAATAAAAGAAATAAACAAAATTAAAATTAAAATTAAAGAAGTAAATTAAAAAATATAAATAATAATAATAAATAAAGAAATATAAAAGAATAAAACAAGAAAAAAAAAATTCCAAAATAAAAAGAAAAGAAACAAGAGAAAAGGGAAAAGCATTACAAAAGTAATTTCCACGCTGTAGAAAGGAGATGATGGGAGATCATTGACAAGATTAGCAGAATTTCAAGAAATAAAATATGCTTCATGAAAATCCAAGTGAGAGGGAGAGGCAGGGGAAGAAATAATTTTGGCCATGGAGAAATTGAAACAATGACTGGAAGACCAACAGTGAGAAGCAATCGAAGATTTAGAGATTTCTTGATTAGCAATGTACCTCTGATGCTCGCCTAATCTGAATTTTAAAGCTCTCTTTGTTTGGCCAATATAACTAAATTGCAAGAGCAAGGAATAAAATAAACACTCCACCGGTTCTCAGTAGGAACATGATCTTTTAGAGAAGAGTATTTAATTTTATTCATAGGTTTGAAGATATCTTTAAAATTAAAACGAGAAAGGATTTTAGTTATTTTGAAACAGAGAAGAGAATAAAAGGGCAGAAAGAAGGCTGCGCGAATTTCATTACTCTTCCATTGAGATTCATGAAATTCTGCATTTAGTTAGTATTTGTGTCAGGCAAACTGCTTTTCAGTTTACCCCTCGGGATTGCACTAACACTCTAAAGCGAAAGCTGAGTTCCCGAGGTGGTCATCGCTGTCATCGCTGTCGCTGCTTTTTAGTTTAATAATTCTTTCTATTCTCAAACTGGGGCCATGGGTAATCCACTGTCTCCCCTTTTATGTGATATTTATATGCATTTTGTTGAAGAAAAACTCTTCAGTTTATATAAATTTCCTTTCTGGTTTAGGTATGTTGATGACACTTTCATTTTAATTCCCTCTGACCTGGATCTTTCTAATCTCCTTTCTGTTGTTAATTCTGTTGATACTTGTATTCAATTTACTCTCGAAGTCGAAGAGAATAATTCTCTTCCTTTCCTTGACGTCTTGGTTTCAAAACACCCAGATCGATTCTCTACCTCCGTTTATAGAAAACCTTTCGCTGTCTCTCTTCCTCCTCATGCTCTTTCAAATCATCTTCCTCAGCAAAAATTGGCGTCCTTTTATACTTTTGTTTTTAGGGCGTTACGCATTTGTTCTGACTCTTCTGCTCTGAATAATGAAATTAATTATCTCAAATCTCTTGCCCTTGCTCGTGGTTATAATCCCTCTTTGATTGATAAAGCTTTGTATAAATTTAATAAGCCTAAACGTCCTTTTTCTGATTCAAATAATCCCCCTAATTTTAATTCTATAATTGTTCTGCCCTTTTATTCTCTTCTCTGTTTCAAAATTGCTAAAATCCTTTCTCGTTTAAATTTTAAAGTTATCTTCAAACCTATGAATAAAATTAAATTCTCTTCTCTAAAAGATCCTGTTCCTACTGAGAACCTGTGGGGTGTTTATTTTATTCCTTGCTCTTGCAATTTAGGTTATAATGGCCAAACAAAGAGAGCTTCAAAATTCAGATTAGGCGAGCATCAGAGGTATATTGCAAATCAAGAAATCTCTAAATCTTCGATTGCTTCTCACTGTTGGTCTTCCAGTCATTGTTTCAATTTCTCCATGGCCAAAATTATTTCTTCCCCTGCCTCTCCCTCTCACTTGGATTTTCATGAAGCATATTTTATTTCTAAAAATTCTGCTAATCTTGTCAATAATCTCCCATCATCTCCTTTCCTATCTCCAGCGTGGAAATTACTTTTGTAATTCTTTTCCCTTTTATCCTGTTTCTTTTCTTTTTATTTTGAAAACAAAAAGGGATTTTTTTTTTTGGGGGGGGGGGGGTTCTTGTTTTATTCTTTTATATTTCTTTATTTATTATTATTATTTATATTTTTTAATTTACTTCTTTTATTTTTATTTTAATTTTTTTTATTTCTTTTATTTCCATTTTTTCCCTATCAATTTCTCTTCTATCCTTTTGGCAACACCTTTCTCTTCTGTAGGTTCCTCTTTCAGCTAGCGCCATCTGTCGCATTCTTTGCGACATTCTTTACATTTTTGACCTTGTTCGCTTGCGGACACGTGTTTGCTGTAGCTGATGACGAGCTGTTATGTTTTTAGCTCGAAACGCGTCCTTTATATTGTTTTATTTTATGGCGATTTTTTACAATGTTTTGTTAATTTAATTGCTTCAAATCGCCAGTTTTCGGTGCTGTTTACCAGACCAAACTTTGTCTTTTCAATGGCAACACCCAATTTTGACAAACTATATTAAATCTTCGGTTCAAACTGTGCCTAGAAACGAAAGTTCAAGTCATTTGAATGATAACTTTTCGAATTATATGCATTCAAAATTTAGATCTTCTAATGTTAAATTACATATTTTTATTAATATCACCTGAAATTATAAGCCTAATTTTGTAATTTTGTGTGTGCATATAATACTAAAAACTCGAACATAAATACAATGAATTTGTAAATTTAAAAAATATATATAATATGAATAATGAATTATGAAATTAATATTCAAAAAACAATATGAATCACAACCTACAATTTGTTGATAGATTTATGCGAATTCTTAAATTTCAATTTTTCTTTCAAGTAGCTGTCGAATTATGCTTAAAAAAAGTAAAAAGGATAGTTTAAGATTCTATGATGGTGCAGAATAGCATAATTTGAAAAAAATTATGCTTAATATTTTCATTGTGTAATAAGTCCCCATTTTATTGAAACATTTGGGCTGACAACAGTCGAAAAATATTACGCGAGTGAAATGGTCCTATTGGCAAGAAAGAATACTTTAATAGAAGCGGCATAATCTAGTCCTTCTGTACCATTTCAACAATCGAGAACCGAACAATTTGGATACAGCCCCTGAAATATGCACATTTTAAAATAATATCTCTGAAACTAATCGTACGAATTTCATGAAAATTTGTATTTAGGGTAATTGAGTGTCAAACTTGGATATTGCTATTGAAAAAAAAAGTTTAGTTTCATTTTTATATGTAAATGGCCCCCTAATCAAATTTTATATACATCATTTAAAAGTAGATTTTATTTCCAAACTTTTGGCATCAGTAAATTTCCACTACAATAATTTGTTGCAGGGTTAGTAAAGGGATGTAGAAGGAAAAAAAATCAACTCTTGCAGAAAAAGGAAATTAAAAACTCGTCAAAGGCGCCAAATAAAATTGTTAAACTGGGTTTATCTCTAACCTTGATTTAATTTTTGTTGGTGAAATGAGTACTTAACTTTAAAATCTACCTGTGCCTGTAAGCCAAGTCGATAGGGATTTTTTTTGTTATTGCAATGTTGTTTTTAAAATATTTCTCGATCACCTACGACCAAGTAAAACGAAAAGCATACAACAAATATGATCCATTCGGAACATTCGGAAGCAAGAAAAACTAGCAACATTTATAATAAAAGAATTCATATTTCCATTTTGCGTTCGAGCTTTTATACGTAATAATGAGAAGAAAATAAATAATCAAATTCTACCTAACAGAATAAAGATTTTCACGAAAAAAAAAAAAAATGTTTCCTCATGAACACAAATAAAGAATTTTTTTAAAAACTCTTAAAAACTTATGCATGCATTTTTAGGTAAATAATTTTAGTAGTCAGAAATACGATTTCAAAGATTTCTAAAAATCGATGAAATATTTCTAAGTATGTACTAAAAATATCATTTCTTCAAAAATGTAAGACAGACTTTGTAAGGTCTCATAATTTGAAGAACATAAAAATCTTATTTTTAAGCCTTCAACATACATTTCTTCTGAGCAAAAGCATGGCAATTTCTGAGATATGTTGAAAAATCTCATAAATATGTTTTCCTGCTGTTACGTTTGTAGACTTTAATAAAACTTTTATGTATACTTCTCTTAAATTGGTTCTGTGCTTTAGGAGAAGGTTACTTTTCTTTAAAAATTTCTTTAACAACCACTACCTAAAACTAAAATTCTGTAAAATGCAACAAATGTGAAACGACTCTAATCTGTAAAAGGAGATTAAAATTATCTAATGTACATGAAGGCGTAATTTCATTGTTGTACTATATTTGTTGTAAACGGAAAAGAATGAATCGTGTAATTTCAGCTGATACGAAGAAATATTTTGTAAGATAGGAATGTTGCATTGAAAAGGTATAATAATATTTTATGAGAATGGTTATTAAAATACAGGGTGTTTATAAAGTCCCGGACCCATTTTGATGTTTAATAACTAATAAAATAATAAAGATAGATTAAAATTAATAACATAAATGGTTAGATAGGCTCAAAAAGTTTCATGACCCTTGTCAATGAACTTCCACGTGTGCCCCCTTCGTCGCACGGAGAATATGAAGTCGATAGTGAATTTCACGCCAGGTAGCGGCAAGCATGTCGGCATCCACAGAGGCTATTGCGGTTGTAATTCTGGCTTTTAAGTCATCCATGTTCGACACGCTCCTCCCATAAACATTGTCCTTTACAAATCCCCAAAGGAAAAGGTACAGCGGCATTATATCAGGTGATCTGGGTGGCTACATGTGATTTTGCAACAAGATGGTACACCACCTCATTGGGGTACCATCGTTCATACTTTTTTGAATGACTATTTTCCAGGAAGATGGATTGGGGGAGCAGGCCCAATTCCTTGGCCACCCAGATCACCTGATATAACGCCGCTGGACTTTTTCCTTTGGGCATTTGTAAAGGACAATGTTTACAGGAGGAGACTTAAAAGCCCGAATTACAACCGCAATAGCTTCTGTGGATGCCGACATGCTTGCCGCTACCTGGCGTGAAATTGACTATCGACTTGATATTCTCCGTGCGACGAAGAGGGCACACGTGGAAGTTCATTGACAAGGGTCATGGAAATTTTTGAGTCTATCTAACCATTTATGTTATTAATTTTAATCTATCTTTATTATTTTATGAGTTATTAAACAACAAAATGGGTTCGGGACTTTATAAACACCCTGTATTATGGAGACGCGCAAGAATTGTTGCAAAATCTGGCGGTATTATTATTCAGAAATTTCGAGTTCACACCAAAAAATGTTTAATACTAATTTTCGTATAATGTATTCACAAAATAGTTATCTATCTATCTATATTATAAAAGACAAACGTATCCGTGCGTAACGCTGACGTCATTTTGACAGTGGCAACAGCAGACGACTAAATTTCGCTTTTACTATAATTTTTTTAACTTCTAAACATCGCATATTTCTAATTTTTACGCCGTTGAATGGAGAAAGGGATGTACTTAGAAATGCAATTTGTTTCAAAACTGTATTCTATTTATTTGAAAACCGTATGTCAATTTACTCATTTTTTATAAATTTAAAAATAATTTTCAAGCATAAATTCTTTTTCCAAATCTATCTCCATAGCGTGCATTATGAAAGATAAATCCGTCTGCCCTTAAGTTAATTTAAATAGTTCAGTATTTTTTTCCGGCTGATATCCCATAACGAAGTTGATATACTGTAATATAAACAGACATTTAACAGATATGTAATCGAACTATGCTCTTAAACAACCGAAATGTACAGAATTAAAATGAATTGCTTTAAGTCACGAAATCGTTTGCAATTTCTTGTTTAAAAGCATGACTTTATTTTTTAAATGAATTAACAACACTGGACCATTTAAAAAAAAAAGGAATAATTACTTTGCTTACCTTATATTTGCTTCTGTATCGTCCATCTGATACTTTAAAGGTTAATTCCAATGTAATGAACATTACTTCGCTTAGAAGGAAATAGCGCCTAATCTCGTCATCTGCTGAAGTTAGCAATTCATATCACAGCAAGGAGCGAGTTTGTTTACACTCACATTGACGTTGAACTTGCAAAAATTTTATTCAGGAATACTGCTACACCAATTTGAGTGTACGATTCTTTTGAAAGATCATTTCGAATGTATGATGACACCTTTTTTTGTGTAAAGACCCAAAAAAAGCACATATTTAAACCTGCTTTGGCGTTTCATGGACCCAAATTAAGCTTAATAATAACCTCTTCTTTTTACAGTGTAGATGCAAAACTTAACTGCTCCATTTTCCTTTCTCTCAAAATAAACGTTTCCTTAATTTTATTATTGACTAGAATTTACTTAAAACTTTAAGTAATTTACGAGTAAAATTACATTCCTTTTTTTTTATAATTTGCTTACTAATTTTTCCTCTTACAATTACATTATAACAATTTATAAAGCAATATCAGTACAGTATCATTTATTTATATACTCCAGTGGCTGATACTCCCCTTTCATTTTTTTTTTTTTTTTTTTTTTTTTGGACAAAGTTTAAATACACTGGTTTCCAAAAATTAAGGAAAAATCACAAAAAGAGCTATAATTTGTTCAAAAAGAAACATATTCGTATGAAATTTCCATATGTCGTTAACGAAAAGATGTTGAATAAAACTGCAAAATGCAAATTAGTGGCGCTGCAATCGGATTGCGTCATCAGTGAGGAGAATAAAAATGCATGCTAGAGAGTGCGGCTGCAAGTGTCGCTGTGATTATCAGATAAGAAAACTGGGATAGCCAATTCATTAGTATAATCTCGAGGTTTCATTTGTCCGCAGAACTGCGATATTGAGCTATTGGAAGATTGGAGGTTGGTCAAATCCAGGCAGATGTGGCTAGATGGCTAAATGCGAGACCTTCTGTTGATCATAGGCTTTGGCAACAATTTCAATCCACTGGTTCGGCCGCCAGAAGGTTCAGCCAAAGAAGAGCAAAAGCTTCGACAAGCACAGATGACCGATATTTTCTGTTATGCGCATTAAGGAATAAAACAGCAGCCCCCTCTCATCTTAGAGCCTTCCTTGCTGCAGCCACTGTAAGGTTCATATCAACGTCTACTGTGCGTAGAAGGCTTCAGGAAGTTGGTCTTTACGCAAGGCGACCATCCATTTGTGTGCCACTCATATCAGGGCACCGGAGGGACGGTTTAAAGTGAGCAGGTCAATATGTCCACTGACGGTTGATCAATGAAGGAATGTTTTCTTCACTAATGAGCCCCGGTTTTGCCTCCAAAGTGATAGTATGCGTTGTTTGATTTGGAGAGAACAGGAAACACGTTATCATCCATCAAACATTCGTGAAAGAGATTCATACGGAGAAGGCAGTGTCTATGTTTGGAGTGGTATCTCTTTGGGTGGACGTACAAACCTCCATGTCTTTCCGCGTGGAACTGCGAACGCTCACATCTATAGAGATGACATTTTTGATGCTGATGTGCGCCCTTATGCCGGCGCAATAGGTAATGATTTCCTGTTACAGAACGACAACGCTAGCCCGCACAGGGCTCACATCCTGGAAGATTATCTTCAGCACCAAACAATCAAGCGCATGGAATTGTCAGCCCAATCCCCGTACTTGAATCCAATCAAACATGTTCTATAGGAAGATGTGTTTCTACTGAGCAATGGCTCGCACTTCCCACGTAACTTATCGATCGCATAATTGATAGTATCAGATATATCCGTATGTGTTGTATTGCTTCTAGAGGTGATCATACTCCATATGACTTTTCCTATACCAAACTGACACATTTATTTTGTTTATTTATGATTGTGTTAATTTTTGAATCACCCTAATCGTCTGGTAATTTCTTTTAAAGTTATTTTATACTTTATTATGTGTTGTATATTGTGGCTCAGTTTTATTAAAATCTACATGTAACATTTTGAGTAATCACTATTTTTGTTGTTTTTCCTTAGTTTTTGGTAACCAGTGTAATTAATGATCGATGTATATGATCGCATTACCATTATATTTACTTGCTCAAATTGTAAAATCGTAAAAATTTCGCAAAAAAAACGAGAAAAAGCTTTGACAAAAAATTTGCATTTGAGGGAAGAATGTCCAAATAGTCTTTTTAGCACCATTGTCTTTTTAAATAGATTTGGCGAATATATTTTATAACAATGACGTGTATTAAAATGTACTGCTTTTAAAAGTTATAAATTATTACAAACATGAAACCATTGTAATTTACTTAGGAAAATATTTGTAAATAAGGAATGTTTTCAGCAATTTATATTCTGTAATAATGAAAACAAAATGTAAAATAGTAAGTCCTTCAGGGCTGCATATATTTTATTAACATGTGCAAATCTCTTCAGATTTATTATAATGTCTAATACGATACTAACTCTTTTTCTCCCAAAAAAGTACATTCCAGAAATATCTTCTTGAAGGAAGACTACTATGTGCTAAATTATGTTTTTATGTAGAACAGAAATTTTTTCCTTCTAAACTATCAAGCTCATTATGTTTTGATTAAATGTATGCTATAAAGTTTCGGAGAAGAAAATTGAAGAATTTTGGTCTCTCGTTTATTCTTAAATTTTATAAAAGATAAGAAATGTTTGAAATTTTGATATGCTGTCACTTTTTGAACCGAAGGGGGGGGGGGATGCAGCTTTATAAAGTGTTGGAAAATGTTTCGAGACATTGAAAGTTATCCAAAAAATTTAAAAGAAATTTAATGCAAAATATTTAAAAGATGGAATTTGAAGATTTTTGTTTGAGATGTCTGCATTTAGAAACTGTAACAAAACTCAATACATGATTTTTACCTTCTAAATATTAAGTAATATAATAAAAAATTCAGTAGCTAATTGGTATAGAGCAGCGGTCGCCAAACTTTCGGACTTCTCTTATCACCAAATTCATAACTTTAAATCTCGCTCCAGCACATGCCTTGCATGAATGCCTTCAATCACGAACATGAATGCTTTTGAAAACATAAAAACGCTAGTGCAATAGTAATCACAAAATCTCCGTTTTATTAATGTGGAAATAACTTTTCATGTGCGTTTGTAATTATATAAGTACATAGCACCTATAGTCGTCGTCTGATCCTCCCGTCTGTTCACATATAACGGCGCAAAAACTATCTAACGGAATGGTTTGAAAAATTTTATATATATGAGGGGCTCACAATTACAGTAGACCAAGTCCATTTTGAAAAAAATGAGATAGTCCATTTAAAAGGTGCATAAAATTTATTTTATTCACTCCCACAGTGAACCAAGTCTGTTATCACATACTTTCTAATATGTATCATATGTTTACAGACTTGGTTTACTGTGCGAGTGGATACAACAGATTTTATGCACTTTCTAAATGGACTATTTCATTTTTTTTTCAAAATGGACTTGATCGACTATGGTTGTGAGCCCAGGGCTGCGGAGTCGCAGTCGGAGACGTGGAGTCGTAGTCGGGCCCATTTTTCAGCGAAAGTGTCGGAGTCGGAGTCGGATCTGTTAAAATTTCCGGAATCGGAGTCGTCCATTTTACAAGCAGGTCTGCGTTGTCGGAGTCGGAGTCGCCCATTTTTGAGCGAAAGAATCGGAGTCGTCCATTTTTCCCACCGACTCCGCAGCCCTGTGTGAATCCCTCATATACTCGTAATCGTTCAGAATTTTGTCGCGTCATTTCAAATTTCATGAAAAACGGATCAAATCTTAAAAAGACATTAATAAAAGTTTTTAGAATTATATTAAATCCTATCATACGCAATTAATTCAATGGGACCCCATGATAAGTAATGATTCTAGGTAGACCTGGTGATTACGTCCTATTTAAGATGGAGTTACATTATTTCCCTATTACTGAATTTAGTACAACAGCTATTGCACCAAGATCTAAATATTTATAAAACTAGTTATATTACGAATGCACCACATTTTCCACGTTTCATATACAATTCCCGACTTGATTAATATACCAAAATCATAAATGCATATTTAATTACAAGAAAATTGTAAATGATGCTTACTCAAATAAAGCAAAATTCCTTAAAGGTTGTTTACTTGTAAGAAAATTAATAAAGTTTGCTTAAGTATCACAACATAATTGAAGATTATTTTAGTATCAGATATTTTCAGGTTTTTTTTTTTTTTTTTTTTGTAGAAAGTTAATAATACAAGATAAAAGTGTTGTTTTCTGTTCAAACGTGTCGATAACATGTACTATCTCATAGTATCATGACTTCTGACAAACGAATCACAACACTTTAAGCAACATTTATGTCAGTTAAAATACACAAAAAAGACAATTTGTTGTTTAGATTAAATAAAATAAAATAATATTAAAAGCCTGTTTGACAAACAAACAATAAATAATATCTATTAATATAATTATAAATTATACGAATAGAACTTTTCCAACCGAGCACAAAAATGACCAAGCCGGGATTCGAACACAGAAGCTTGACATAAATTGTCAATGCTCTACCAATTGAGCTACATGGGCCTACGACCGGCTGCCATATTTCGTTCAGAAAATCTTATTGGTAATAGCATCTTTTTCCCACGTAGACAGCTCAACAGAGTACACCGTATGTAATGGACACTCCATTAAATAATGGGTACATAGATACACAGTTATTTTTTTTATGATGTTATAATTATGAATGCCAAAAATAGCTTAAAAAATAAAACTAAACATATAAATTTTCATAAACATACACATTTTTAGCTCTCAGGCTATCTAAGCCTGAGAGCTTATGTGCCCGCGGTATTGTATGTACGTAGGTATGTACGTATGTATGTATGTACGTAACGCGATAACTCTTGATAGAAATATCCGATTTGCTTCAATTTTTTTTCTAGGTTCATTTTGATAAGGCGCTTCCCTGATTAGTTTGGGGGTTCATTGTTTAAGGATAAAAGGGAAAAGGGGGGTTAGTCCACCCCCCCTTTAATTTGGGTAAATGGGTTTTTCATGCAGAAATATTCGATTTGCTCCAAATTTGGTATACCGGTTTATTAAGTTCAGGAGCTTCCCTGATTAGATTTGGAAGTTCATTACTTAAGCATAAAGGGCGGAAAGGGGGGCTACCACGCCTCTTAATTTAGATAAACGGGTTTTACATGTAGAATTGTTCGATTTGCTCCAAATTTGGTATACCAGTTTATTATGCTTCCCTGGTTAGATTTGGAAGTTCAATACTTAAGTATACAGGGGGAAAGGGGAAATACCCCCCCCCCCCTTAATGTCGATAAATGGGTTTTCATGCAGAATTATTCGATTTGCTCCAAATTTGGTATACCGGTTCGGAGCTTGCCTGATTGAATTTGGAGTCTCATTAGTTAAGTATAAAGGGAGGAAGGGGGGTCTAGTCCTGCCCTTAATTTAGATAAATGGGTTTTCTTCGATTTGCTCCAAAGTTGGTATATCGGTATATTATGTTAAGGAGCTACCTTGATTAGATTTGGAAATTTATTGGTTAATTATAAAAAGGGGAAGGGGGCTAGTCCACCCCTTAATTTAGATAAATGGGTTTTTCATGCAGAATTATTCGATTTGCTTCAAATTTGATATACCAGTTTATTCCGATGTGGCGCTTCCTTCATTTGATTTGGAGGTTCATTGGTTAAGTATAAAAGGGGGGGGGGACGGGGTCTAATCCCCTTCAATTTTATTTTGAGGGACCTTATTCTTTGAAATAAGAAAATAATATACAATCAGTGTGAATAGCCTGTGAGCTCAATACCATCAGTTTAACTGGGCACTTTTCTTTTTGATTTATAATATTATTCTTCGTATTATATTTAATAAAACATAAAAAATACACATAATGTCTATACTTCTCTGCAAACAACCAAAATTTAATCGAGGACCATCGGTTAGCGACCAATGACACAGAGCATCTCTTCGCTAATTTTTGAAAAGTAGGAGATGGTAGGTTTACGGAAACAAAATTAGTCGGGAAATCCTATGGAAAACAAAGGATGTGATAGCTGATGTAACGCGCCACTTTTATCGCGGTCTAGAAAAGGGATTTCAATGATTTATTTTACATGCTTCTTACTAATACCTATATTAGCCCCTGATTTGCTATTTTTTTCTCCCACCTATTAATGTGTCGTCTACAAAAAATAATGTTACGTTGTATAAGTCAGCCATAAAACAAAGCAGTTGTTTCATTATACGGAATAATCTGTACTGCAATTTTTTAAACTTTAAACATCACACATTTTCAATTTTTATCCTGTCGTACAGGGGAAAAAGGAACTTTTTAATGCAATTTGTTTGAAAACTGCATCTCAATTTATTTTTGAGATATTAATTTTTTGTTAGTTTTGAGCACCGTTTGTTTAATTTTGGCAACTCAAGTACTCCATTTCTGTAAAAAGTAAAGGGAAAATAGTTGAAAAATAGCAATTATTTCTTTTCGGGGCCATAATCTTATAAAAACTGAAAGAAAAAATGCAATTAAAATACGTGCCATTTTGAAAAAATATAAATGAATGATTTCTGATAAAACATGAAGCTATTATAAACTAAATTTAATTTTAAGTATCTATATTATAAAGGACAAACATATCTGTGCGTAACGCATACGTCATTTTGTGAATGGCAACAATTTGAAATTTGAAATAAAATTTTGGTTTTGCAGTTTTCTCTACTTCAAATTTTTAAACTTCTAAACATCGCACATTTTAAATTTTTACACCGTCGTATAAGGAAAAAAATGCTCTTTTAAATGCAATTTGTTTGAAAGCTGTATCTCAATTTATTTTTGAGATATTAATTTTTTTGTACTTTTTAATAGGGTGTATCGATTTTTAACTTTTTTTTTTTTTCCAAATTTCAAGTTGATAAAAAGTTGCTACTAGACACCACAACTTACCACAAAAAATTTTGGATTTTTAAAAAAATGTTTAGGTCTCCCGCACAAGGCCCAAAGTTTAGAAATTTTACTTAAAAAGTAAATTTTTACAAAAATTTTTAAAAAACCTAAAACACATTTTTTTTAAATTGCAATTTAAAATTCCACTATCAATAAGCACAAAAAACAATAGAAAAAGTATTTCAAAAACTTAGCACAACATTTAGGTCTCCCGCACAAGGCGTACAAGTCGTAAATTTCAGGCAATTTTTGAACATTTTTCAGTACTTTGATATTTGTGTTGTTGCTGGTTTAAAAATTAAATGTAACTAAAGCCTCGTTAGGCTTGATTGGAATTGTTGAAATAAGTGAAATAATAAATCACATTTCAATACGCCAAGCGTCAACTTGAAGCGATGGGGTGGGGAAGGCCAGACTGTCGCGCCGCGGTGACGCGGCACCTATGAATCACTGCGCACACTTGTCAGTAGTTGCCTGCCCGCGAGCTAGCATTACGGTTGTGTTTTAGTGCGATAGTCTTGTTGTAAGAATCAATTGAGTGAGTGTTGTTGTTGTTCATTATGAGTAAAAAACCGCACCTAACTAGAAAAACTACCGACAGGCCGATTATCAGGCAACCTATTGATATGAGTGAGTTTAATGTTCTGCCAACCAAGATGGATGTTTTGAAGTATTTTGAGTGGGTACGCATTGAAATGAAACAAGAGGGAATACATCAGCCTTAAAGAAGGTAATTGCGTTAAGAGTTGCTTTAAAACGTGAGGAAATATGGAAAAGAGCTTCAATTCCTGTTTCTGGCACCAAAAACACAATATTTATGGTTTTAAAACTGCATGAGCAGCTTCAGAAAATTGAAATGTATTCAGGGCCTAAAAGGAAGTATCCTAACTCCTACAAAGATGCAGTAACTAGCTTTCAGTCAAAAACTGAAACTGCATTGTTTGATATTTGTACTTGCAAATGTGACCTCAGCAACTGTATTTGATCTATTGGCAAAAAAGTCCCGGCACTAGAACACGAGTTTTTGCTCGACCAACGTGGTCCTAGATTGATGTCAATTGCAGAGTGTGACAAAAACGAGACTAAAAAGCTCAAAAAGCGATTAGAAAGAAAATCTAGGTCACAAGCTTTAATGCAGGTAGTTGTAAAAAAGACTGAGGATGAAAACTTAAAATCTGTTGATAACATTGATTCTGGTGATAGTACAGATGATTCAATGCCTCACACATCATGTCAAAATAGTGATTTTGAAATAAATGTACTTGATACGAGTCAAAAAGTGTTTCAAGTGTAGAAGTAAAACAAGAACTGCCACAACGCTTGTCTTTGTTTTCACGAGCTTGTGACCTCAGGGGCATTTCTAGTAGAGCTGGAATTCAGTTAGCTGCTGCACTTTTGCGAGACTTAAATGTCATTACTGCGGAGAACCAAGAAACAGTAATCGACAAATCAAAAGTAGCAAGTGAAAGGCTTAAGTCTCGTAAAGAAGTAAGCTCAACTCGAACCTCCGATCTGTTGGCCATTTACTTTGATGGTCGTAAAGATGAAACCATAACAAAAGAAATTGTAGCTGGTAAAAGTGTCCGAAAAACTTTAATGGAGGAACACATATCTATTGTTGAAAAACCTGGATCCAAATATTTCGGTCATGTAACTCCCATAAATGGAAAAGGAAAGGAAATAGTTACATCACGTGTAAAGTATTGTGAAGAAAAAACTGTCGATCTTAAAAAACTAAAAGCTATTGGTTGTGATGGTACGGCAGCAAACACAGGCACTTCAAATGGAGTTATCACCTTATTTGAAAATAAAATACAACAGCCACTACAGGCAGTTGTGTGTCTACTACATTTGAATGAATTACCATTTAGAAAAATTATGGGCCAACTTCTGGACCAAACACATTTAGCGGGCCTATTCGTAAACAACTTCTAAGCTGCCAAAATGTGGATGTTGTCAATTTTGTTGCAATTGAAAGCAATATACCAGAAGTTGATCTTAAAGAGTTGAGCACAGACCAAAAGTATCTGTACGAAATATCTATTACGAATTATCAAACAATTTACATCGTTAAACTATCTTTTTTAAGGTATACAACATTTATATATTATTTATGTAATATATATATATATATATATATATATATATATTGTGTCATTTTATGACTCCTGTAACAAAAATACACTGTGTGTTTTTAACGAAAAAAATGGTTCATTTACACTAAAAATTACGAAAGTTTCGTCAAAAGTAACAAATTTAGGTCTTGTGCGGGAGACCTAAATGTTGTGCTAAGTTTTTGAAATACATTTTCTATCTTTTTTCATGCTTATTGTTAGCGGAATTTTAACTTGCAATTTAAAAAAAAAGTGTTTTAGGTTTTTTAAAAAAATTTGTAAAAATTTACTTTTTAACTAAAATTTCTAAACTTTAGGCCTTGTGCGGGAGACCTAAACATTTTTTTAAAAATCCAAAATTTTTTGTGGTAAGTTGTGGTGTCTAGTAGCAACTTTTTATCAACTTGGAATTTGGAAACAAAAAAAAAGTTAAAAATCGATACACCCTACTTTTTAATACCATTTTTCTAATCGTGGCAACAAAAGCACCCCATTTCTATTGAAAGTATACGGAAAATAGTCGAAAATAGGAGATACTGTATATTTTTGTTGCCATTTTCTCATAAAACCTGAAAAAAAAGTTGAAATTAAAATATGGGCTATGTCAAGAATATTATCTGTTATTCCGTGATAATAACATCATATGCAAACTTTTCTATAGACAAAGTTTAAGACTGAATTGTAAAAGTGAATTGCTTTAGCGGATGCAAATGACGTCATTTTATAAAAAAAAAGCGTGTATTTTAATACTTAAACCTGAATTATATTTTGTAGAAGTGCGTCATTTTCACAGCCCAGCTTGAAATTATTCACAGGTGAAAATGCTTCACTTTTGAAAATAATGTAATCGAAATCACAGACTGATAAAACACAATGTTTTACAAAAATTTAGAGTGTCTTTATAAAAGAGAGGTGACATGCAAATAATAGCGATTTATATTACAGAAATTGATGATTCTTGCCTGGATGGATTTGCTTCGCCGGATTAGACAAGCAAACAAATAATTCGAGGTTTAAAATAATATCATGTTCCTGAAATTTTGTCCAAAATTATCCCGAATAATAAAATTTTAATGCTATTCTTTAGGACATTGTACTATAATTTTATCAAAATAATATAATTTGCTTAATTTAATTTTTCCTAATTTTATATAATCTATATATTTAAAACACAAGTGTATTTTTTAGTCATCTGCCCTGATCTTTCTGCTGAACCAATTTTACTATTTTTTTTTTCTTTAAACTGAAAGTTGATCATTTGTAGTGATTTTTTTGTGTTTTTTGTGACTCTGTTTTTTTTTTTTTTTTTTTTTTAATATCCCCATTTTTATATTTTAATTTTAAAAGCATTTTATGAAATTTCTTCAAAATGGTGACAATTGTGGATTATTGCAGACAAGAGGGAAATAATGAGGTATTTTTCAATTCCTACTATTAGCTCACACTCTCCCTATATTTATTTATATATTTATATATTTATCTTGTACAAATTTTCAATCGTTAATAAAATACTCGTTATTCATCCTATCAGGTTGAAATAATTTTTTTTAACTTGTACTGGATGACAATTGATGTTAATAAAGTTTTTTCAAATATTAATTAATTAATTAAATTTTAATTAATTAATTTTACTTTTGCATGGGAAACAAAATGGCCGCCATTGGTTATTGAATTTCAATGAAAGTATTTTCAATAAGGGTTACCATAGGGGGGGAACCTGTTCTGTCGCCAAATACCGCCAAGTTTGTCGCCAACTTGGCGATATATCGCCAAATTTGGCGGCCAAAATGAGTCGCCAAAAGTGACGCCAACTTGGCGATATCTGTAATATTTCGCCAAATTCCCATAGAGTTCCATTGTAAACCTACTTGCTTATAGAAAATCAACAAATTGAGATATTTTAATGCAACAAAAACTCATATTAGCTTGATTATATTAAATTTTTCTTTGATTTGACTTTAAAAACAAAATTTTTATATTACTTGTTATTTTTATTCATGCCATTTTTTCATAAAAATTCAAAATTGTTGATAAAAATTGTTGTATAGGGTTTAGTGGCGAAAAGCCCCATTAGGAGCATAAATGAAGTCATATTTAAAAGAAAACGATCATTTCTTTTAGATAAAACTAAACATTTTAACACAAATGCGTCTAAAAAACATAAATTACGGAAATTTTTACTCTCCGGAATTGAGATTAGAATCTCAAGTAAAGAGTGCGTCTGTTCGCATAAAAGATGTTATTGACAATCGTGACTTCAAGTTTTAAGTTAAAATGATTTTAAAATGATCAAACAAAATACAATTTAAAAAAATGATGAATATGGATATGAGAAGTGGTTACTACTTAGTTATTCCGTCGACCAATTTCGGCAAATTATATAAATCGCCAAATTATACAAATTGATATAATTTTTATTTTAAATAACGAAAGAACAAATAAATTAGTATAACATTTATAAAAATACAAATAAAACGTCGAAATAACGATCACTTGGTGACGTAAACACGTGTAACTTGCTTAAAGTCAAGTTAATATAACATTTACGATGAACCATTATTGGCATTTAATCTCATAGTTTGGCGATAGATTTTTGATCGACGGGATAACTAAGTAGTTCCGAGATGTGCGTATGCAAATTTTGAGAAGGTGAAAATTGCTGTTTTTCATTCCAGAATACCAAGCATAAGAGCCTCAATTGATAACCACATCCTAATAACTGATCTTTATTATATTTTACTGATTAAGTATCTGTATTATAAAGAACAAACGTATCTGTGCGTAACCCTGACGTCATTTTGCGAATGGCATCACTTCACGATCAAATTTCGGTCTTGAAATCTTTGCTATTGCAATTTTTTAATCTGCTGACCATCGTGCATTTTCAATTTTCTTAGCATAGGGAAAAATTTTACTTTCAAATGTAATTTGTTTAAAAATTGTATCTTAATCGACTGATGTTTTCTAAAACAATTTTTAAGCAGGATTTTTTTAAAAAGTTTATCTTATCACGTGCCGGTTTCAATACATAATAATAATAAACATTTTGTACATAAAGCAACAACCATTGTTCAGTATTTGTTTCACACTATTTTTACATAACGAAATTAATACTTCATTTGTAAACAAATAAAAGAATAATATTAAAAAATCACCAATCTAACATATTTGTGAAAGACAAATTAACGAAATTAATACTTCTTTTATAAACAAATAAAAGAATAATATTGAAAAAACACAAATCTAACATATTTGTAATCGTACAATTTAAATTTTTAGATCATCAAACAGGATTTTTTTTTTCAAATGCAATTTGTTTGCAAAGTTCATCTCAGCTTACTGATTGTCTATGGTTTCAAAAACAGTTTTAAACCATGAAATATTTTTTAATTTATCTATATCGCGCGGAGCTCGATTACGAAAGATTAATCCGTTTGACCTTAAAACAAAATAAAGAGTTCATCATTATCTTACGGCTAATATCAGTTAAAAAAGACTTCCCTATGAATAAATAAATAAAATAATATAAATAAAACACAATTTTAAAAACATGTAGAAGCTCTGAAATTATCAGAATATAAAAGGATGCCGTAAGTAGCAAAATCTTGGACAAATAACTCTTAGCATGCGGCTAATAAGAAAATATCGCTTTTGATACATTTCAAAAATTTATTTGATTATATAATTCGTATTTTTATATGAAAAATGCTTTTTTAAATGTAAGTGGACAATCTAAAAAATTTATTGCATATAAAAAATTATTAGTTTTCAATTTAAAAAAAAATGTTTTCACTTATATTCTTTAACCCGGGAAGCCCGGGTACGGCCCCCTAATCTATACTAATATTACAAACAAATGAAGGTATAGGAATCATGAGATAGCCAAGTTTTTTTTTTTGTCCAGTTTCTTGAATGACGAAATCTCTTTATTTTTAGATTTGTGTATTAGTCAGCGATAGTCACGTCATATGCATATTTTACTGTTGACTGGATCGTAAATGACAATTCTTTAAAGGATGAGGATGACGTCATTTTATATAAAATAAAAGCGCGTGTTTGGAGTCTTAAAACTGAACTATCTATATTTATATAGATACATTTTTTTTTTCATCGTGGGCGGCACTAAATTCTGAAAACGCAGAATTTTTGTTTTGTAATTTTGATCATTTTCTCCTTCTAGAAAATCAAGTCATTTTGCGTAACGTTGATTTTTTTAAGACTATTTTGTTTGCAAAATTGCGTTGCTATAAATGTTTTTTTTTTTTTTTTTTTTTTTTTTTTTTTTTTTTTTTTTGTTGTTGTTGTTGTTCGAATTTCCAAATTATCAATTTATTCTTTAGCTGCTGCCGAAACTATTTAATTAAATTATTGAAATCGCTTCGCAATTCAGAGCGATGCTTCGGATTTCAGCATCGTTGCGCATTTAAGGGATTCATATTTTTAGCACTGTTTGGATTACAAATTTCCACACTATTTATTCCAAACGCTGTAGTCTGAGTATGAACCGTATCTATATGTTATAATTCTCAGGACTCTAATGCCATATCCAACATCTATCTCAACCTCGAAAATTTCGTTTAAACGCTGAAATGATATTCAGCATTAAACTGATTGTACTTCGCTTTGATTATGTCCAATCATGTTTATCGTGAATCTAATTTGAGCGTTGGACCGAGGTTTTCGAGGTTGAAGTAGTTGGTGACTACCAACATAACTTGCCGAAATTCATTATGTGTATATTCCATTTTTTTAGGAAAGTAAAAAAAAAAAAAAAAATGTTTTGTGCTACCAGTTAATTTAATGACGACGTCTCATAAAGAAATTTCAAAGTCTAAATACATAAGTCCGATATGACGTATATAACACGACTACTTGTGAGTCACTTGACTATAGGTGAGACCATTTGCTGAATAAGGTATCGATTTAACTTTTGCACAAATTTCCCAACTGAACAATGCCAACTGGCCGTTTCAAATAATGCTAGAAAGTTAAGAATTCAATATGATCGGGTAAGTAGAACTAAACATTCGCTAAAGTAAAACAAAAATCCTACTTTTCAAAAATTGTGAAGTAAAAACATGTCCTATACTGATGCAGATTATTTCTCTCTTTAGGATAACATATTAAGATAAAATTTAGTGCTAAATATAATTTATTTTGAAGCGTTTTTGTTGGATCCAATCCAACAAAAACGCTTCAAAATAAATTATATTTAGCACTAAATTTTATCTTAATATGTTATCCTAAAGAGAGAAATAATCTGCATCAGTATAGGACATGTTTTTACTTCACAATTTTTGAAAAGTAGGATTTTTGTTTTACTTTAGCGAATGTTTAGTTCTACTTACCCGGTCATATTGAATTCTTAACTTTCTAGCATTATTTGAAACGGCCAGTTGGCATTGTTCAGTTGGGAAATTTGTGCAAAAGTTAAATCGATACCTTATTCAGCAAATGGTCTCACCTATAGTCAAGTGACTCACAAGTAGTCGTTAGCGAATAATATACATTCATTGAAAATGTTCATAATAGGTGTATAAAAGGGGTATAGATGTTCAATAAACACACAAAGCTTGATCAGCAATGCATTTATGTCGTGACATAATAAATTCTAATGAAACACGAATATTTTTTTCCTTCGGAATTGTTTGATTTTATTTAGGATTTTAATCTGGGATTTTCTGTTTCATCATATTAAATTAATAATAATAAAAAGTTCAGATTTAACCCTACACTGCGTAGCTATGTATATATGAATCAATTAAAATATATCCTTCAATATATAAATTATGTTCCAGGAATTCTGTTCCTTCAATGTATAAATTCTGTTCCATATCATGAGATAAAAAAATTCTAATAAAACACTATTTTTTTTTCCTTTGGGAACTGTGATTTAATTTAGGATTGTGATCTCATATTTTCTGTTTTATCGTACTAAATTAATGATAGCAAAAAGTGCAGAATTAACCCTAGACTGAGCTCCTATGCACATATGAATCAATTAAAAATCAACATTCAATAAATAAATTCGATACCAGGCTATCGCTATATTTAAATAAAAATATTGCACTTATGTATTCCCTGTGCTGAATACCGAGGGCAACGAAACAGGTCAAACTTGCGGACGGTTTCTCTCTCGTAACTGAGGGTGTCACATGATCAATATTTGCGAGAGATATGAAGCTCTCGTAAGTCGTTCGTAAAAAAAGATGGCGGACTTTGCAGCGTAGCGTACAGAGCCATGTGACGCTAACAATTTTACTTTTATTTATACTAAATAATGCTGTCATAGTAAATTTTAAGCGGCAAAACACTAATAGAATACGCAGATTCAACAAATCACTTAGAGATAGGACCTCAAAATAAAAAATAAGGCGATATTGATTTCAAATACAGATATGTGAAATGCTTTTCAGTGTTACGTAACGTTACCTTTTGATATGTTGTATTATAATGAATAACCGCTTAACATTTCTTTTAGTACTACTATAAAACCTTTTACTTCTTACAAGGAAGGTCTCCTTACTGGACATACTCAGAATATTTTGAAAAAAATACCAAGATAACTACTTATGTATGTAATAAAGGGTCAGTCAAATTTAGCGGCGGAATTACAGTAGAAATTCTGTAAAAAAATAAAATACTTTCGAGTATTTGGCGCGAAAAGACGAAAGCCTCGCGAAATTTGGCGAGCAGTACTTTATATTGCCAAAAGCAAACGATTTTAATGCACCTGAAAATTATTAATTCATTTTTAGAATGCGTGTAAAAAGTATTTAACGAATTTAAACAAACAATGAGAGAGTTTAATAAATACATTTTTTCGTATTAAATATTTATGTTGCTTCTTATTTAACTTTACTACTTTAAAAACAATTTGATATATAAAAAATACTTTCATATATTTAAGCATATTCCAAAATAAAGGCAAGATTCATTTATGAGTTACTCATTTCAATATCAAAGAATTCGTCGTTTCCATAGCAACAAAACTGAATCAACAGTGCTCAATTGGACTTAATTTTGAGATATTGAAACAATTTTAATATATTTTAATTTTGTTTTAATTCATAAAATTTGATATTTAACTTTCATTATAAATATATATATTTATATGGCAAAACTGTAGTTAAATCAAACTAAAACTGACAAAACTAAAGTTATTTATGTTAAATTTATTTAAACATGTTCAATATGATACATTTTTATCTTAAAGAGTATTCGACATAAAAAAAGTATTTTTCGAAATTTCATTTCATCGCCAACCGATGATAAACCACCAAATAAACGAAATTTTCATTATTTTTTTACGAAGGTACTATCAACGTTCCGCCAAAAAAAAAAAAAAAAAAAAAAAATTATAAACATATATATTAGCATGAGAAGAACATTCTGTAATTTTTTCAAATTTTTCTGAATATGCCCGTATGGAGACCTTCCTTGTTAGTTATTACCAAAATAAGATAAACTATTGCAGTTTTGGTGCTGACAGTTTTTATTTTTATCTCGTTAAAGTGAAATGCTGTCGCATCTATTAAAAAGTATTTGTTTACTTTTTATAAAATTGTGATATTTACAGTTTCTCAAAATTTAATAATAAAGTTTTTCTCTTTTCGCTATTAATCCCTAATAATTAGATTTAAGGATGCATAATAATAACAAAAAATTGACACATAAGTTGCTGTATAATTAAAAAGCTGACACATGAATTGCTGTGTTTAAAAAAAATAATAATGTTTAATTTCTTAGTTTTCTGCGGTAAGCAACTAGAAAATTTCCATGATTCATGGATAGTTGATTTTCGATAACATGTAACGTATTAATTTGTTCAGCATTTGAAGTTGATTTTGAAATAAATGTTAAATGCACACATAAGAAATAAACTTGATAAAATATAAATTTGTAAAGATACTTTTATTAATTAAATACTGTTTATTATTGAGATTTTCATTTTTAAAACTTATCTGTAATCAGGCAATGAAGAGCTAAGAATATATCTGATTACATAGTATGAATTATTAAAAAATAATTAAATTATAATTCTTGAAACTATATTTTGACATTTATAAACATGCCTTATCTTGAAAATTGTTTTATTTTTCATTATAATACAACATGTTAATAATAATATTATTACACTGAAAATATTTCACATTGTGAGTGGTTGAGAGTATGTAACAATGTATGATTGAGTATTGATTATGTGAAAGTAATTAACTTAGGTCAAATATTATTACTTATTCAGTTTAGGGGGGGGGGGGATAAATGAATCTCTCTGCATTACATCTAAGACAAAATAATAGCAATAGAAAAGATGATAATAAATACTAGTCAGTTTGCAGATAACAAAAATCAGTATTATTTTCAAGCTGAAAATATCTAATTAACTGAAAGTTATTATTTAATGATGTTTATTAACAAATTGAAGATTTTAAATAAAATGACTTCAACATTGTAGATTAAATAAGATTAACATCTTAATTGGTATTTATTTCACTAGTATTTGTTGATTTTTTTTTTCACCAGCTGTATATACAATAAGCGTGTTAGAAATGTTTTCTAACTTTTTCACTAGCATAAACAGTTTGTTTAAAGCTCTGAGATTTTCAAGATTGCTAAATATGTCGAAAAAGACAATAATTAAGAGACATTAATAAATATGTTATTATAAAATTTAATGTTTAAAAACACTACACATAGCACAAAAGAACATTTGTATCAATCATTTTGTCGATCATTTGTGTATAAAATCATTATAAATAATATGAAATGGAATTGTGCAACATAAATAAAAATAAGTTTCAATAATATTTTTAATTTTAATTTTCAGATATATTAAAAATATTATATCATAAAAATTCACAGTTAACACATCTAATAAGTAATTTTTAAAAGTGGATTTTTAAAAATGTTAAATTGGGTGGTTGGGGGGGGGGGGGAGGGAGTATGTGTGTTTTGTGAAAGAATACAATTGCGCAGAAGTAGATCTTGTTTCGACTTGAGCCTATATACACTATTCTTGTCATAAAATCCAAATTTAAAAGTATTAAAAAATAAAGTAATAATAATTAGTATAACAGAGCTTTTGTAATACAGGTAATTATAAAAATAGTTTAGTATAAATCAACTGAATGAAAAGAACAAGCTACCAAAATAAATTTAACATTTAGCTGTTTCAAAACTTTGCAAATGAGCTCCGTCTACAGTCATAGAAGTAAAATAAAAAGAGTGATAAAACAGGGATAACAATAACACACTCTGCTACTATTATTTCGCATTCTCTCTATTATTTTTTTGGCACTGAAGAAGGTCCTGTAATGAAGCTTTAAAATAAGTGCAAGATAAAATTTCTCTAAATATTTCAGCTTTTTTTTGCGTTGATTTTTAAAGATCATGTATTTATCTTAGCAAAAAAAAAATAAAATAAAATAAAATAAAAAAATCCCTGACGGCCCGGCCTACAGGAGGAGGTAGATTTCGAAGTTAAGTATATTAATTGCTCCAACAAAAACTAAATCATGATTAGATATAAATCCACTTTAACAGTTTTATCTGGCCGCTTTTGGCGAGATTTTATTTAATTTTTATATAATAGCTGGTTTTATCAGAATCATGTTAAGGCGGTATTAAAAAAAATACTTTTCCATGCTCAACAACTCGAAAATTTCTGGGACATTTTCAGATTCATTTTTAATAGAAAAAATACGAAACTTGCTGACGTGATTTTTGAAAAGATTTATAAGCGGCATGTGTTCTTGATTTTCTTTCAATCAATTGAAACTTGATTAATAAACAATTATTTTCTCAGTAGGGCAATATTTTTCTTTCTAACACAATCGCTTCGGGAATTTCTGTTCAAAATGCCCACTTTGACATCATTTTTTGAAATATATTCTGCCTCTAAAAAAAAAAAAAAAAAAAAAAAAAAATCGATCATTACGGTACATTATATAGTTTCTGAAGAATAGAATCTATCAATTGGATGCGTTTGAGAGCAAAGATGAATTTAAAAATGAGTCAGAAAATAAGCAGTTTCGATTTGAATACACCCTTAATAAGATGATTTTTTTCTTCAACCGCTATGTATTTTTAATTTGTTTTTGCTGTAAAAATTGGTCCTATCAAAAACTTATCTATATAAATGTTGAAGACAATATCAAGAAGATATATGTTAAATTCATGGGGATTTTATATCTTGTGAATTGACGGAGTTATGGAAATTTTTCTTCTTCATCCCCCTTATTTTGTTTTCGTTTTTAATTTTTTTTTTGCGCTACGAATTGGTTCTATCAAAAACTTGTGAATGTAAAAGTTGTAGATAATATTCAGGAGATGTATAATAAAATTAATTGAATTTGATATTTTGAGAATTGACGAAGTTATGAATTTTTTTCTCCCCAAATTTTTGCGCCCCTTGAGCCCATTTTTAATTTTATCAAAAATCTGTGATGCATAAATTTTTGGCCCTATTTTTAGGAGTAATAAAAACTTTAAACTGATTTGATATATACAAAATTTAAGAAGTTATGGGGTTTTTTCTATTTTCACAAAACCCTTCCCTATTTCCAGCCCCTTGGCCCGATTTTGCCCATTAACGAACTTGAACGAGATTTTATGTCTCTTGATTTTATGTATCAGTTTGGAAGAGATTTGCGCAGAATTATGAAAGTTATCGTGTCCAGAAGAAAGTGATATATATAGATAGATACATAGATAGATAGATAGATAGATAGATACATAGATAGATAGATAGATATAAAGTTTTTTACTGATGGTGGTTTTGGGTTCTAGGGGTCATGATCGGTGTAGATCTGCAAAAATTTTTCAGAAATTCTAACATAGGAACGACGCCAATAGGTAGTATTTCATACGAAATCTACCTAAAAATCATATGTATCTTATCAGTTTTTAAGTGCTCCCTCTGGTTTTTAAACTTTTAATACCTCCCCCCTCCAGTCATCTAGCCAGTATAGCCAGTATATATACGTATATGTATATATACTTAAAATGAAATTGCATTTCTAAAAATCAAAGATAAAAATAATACAAAAATTAATCATAGGAACTTGAAAATGCAAATATATATAAAACTCGCTACACTATATATATATATATATAAACCAACATACACTTTAAAACTGCGACTATTTTGCGGCCTAAATTAATTATTAAATGTGGGATCTCGATTTTTAATTATTCGTATAATATTTTTAAAATATTTTATTCACCAAAGTATATGCTTATCTAGCATACCTGATATTCATGTATCCTGCATCCAGAAGCATTTTAAGGCATTTTACAGCCCTGCGCCTGATTGCTTTTTTCAGGGCTCACATAGGCGACTATATTTTTATTCTATTTAGCACCACTTTTTCAAAACGAAAATCTTTCAGATACGCTTTGACAACATTTGCAAGAGAAATATGCTACAAAATGTATTTTTTAAAAATAGGGGTACAAACAGAATATAAAAATAGTCGCCCGTGGCAGCCCTGTTATTTGGAAGTTCCAATGCATTAATCTGTTCTTTATTTTTCTTAAATCTATTTCATTGTGTGATAAAATATCAACATAGAAAAGCTGAGACTTTAAAAGTAAAGTGAAATGTTATCATTTTTCCATAATTTTAAATTGCAAATTTTTATATGATAGGAAAATAGGTGATACATTCATGGAAATCTCTAGAGAAATAAAAATATTAATATGCAATATGAGCTTTTTATTAAAATAATCCTCAGATTTTTAATATTTTTAAATTTAAATGAAATATTCTACAAATGATCAGGTAATTCAAAGCTACAAAATTGGTCCGGTCTCATTGATAAGAAGACAGCACTGAGCGCATGAAAGATAATATATATATATATATATATATATATATATATTTAAAACTTTATATATTGTCCCTTTAAACATTGATGCATTCTTATTAGTTAATAGATGCTAATATTCGATTAAAAATCGATTCCCTTATTCTAAAATCGTACGTGACGTCATCAGTTGCGGAAGGTGAACGATGTTTGTCAAGAATCGCGTCTTTCAGTTCTTTTCCCTTTTCTCTCGTAAACCGTCACTTTCGCGGAATAGCTTTCACAACTTTGCGGACGTTTGGCATGAATACGCGCGTTAGTTTACGGAATCTCTTGTAAACGTTGCGATACAATTTACTACATCGGCGAAACATGTCGTACTCTGGAAATGAGACGTAAGGAGCATATCCACGCTTTTAAAGCAAAGTATCTTAAAGCAAAAGCAGTTGCCCATACATGATGACGGATCACTCTTCTGATTTTGCGAATACGTCTGATTTTGATAACATCATTGGACTAAATTGCTGCAGCTGCAAATGTCAGATATTTCTTGAGTCATGGTATACGAATTTAGCCAATAATTCAATTAATGAAGAAGACCATATCCCATTTGAATATTCTATTTTGTTATAACTTTAACTTTAAAATTAACTATGCTGATGCATGTTTTAAGTTTGCAAGATTTTTGTCATCTTAATTGCATTGCTATTTTGATGTCACTACCTCTGTCTCATAGCTTTAGCCGTGCAGTTTCTCGATTTTTCAAATGTTCATCTATGCTGATGATATTCTACTGTATGTTTCGGATGCTCTCTTTGAAACGGCCTTCTTCAAGCTGCAAGATATTCTTAATAGGATTTATTTGTGGTGCTGCCACTGGAAACTCGAGCTCCGTCCTGACAAGTGCGCTACTATTGCTTTTTCGCGTCACAGTATCCACCCCCCTCTCAACCTTACGCTTCATGGCTCAGATATCCCATGGCATTCTTCTGTGAAAATTATGGGTGTCATTTTCACTTACAACCTCTCCTTTAACGAGCATATTGAGTATATCCGGAGGAAATGTACCAAACGTTTGAATCTGCTGAGAGCAGTTGCCATCCCTCATTGGGGGGTGAAAACTACAAATTTGATTCCTTTGGTGAATTCCATCTTCCACGGGGTGCTCGATTAGCTTGCCCGGTCTATGGCACTGCTGCCCAATCATCTCTGAAGAAAGTGGATGTTCTGTACAATGCCGCTTTGCGTTTTGCAACTGGTCTGCCGAGGTGGACGTCCATTTTCAAGTTGTATAAAGAAGCCAATCAAGTTCCTCTCAGATTTCGGCGTACCTGTTTGGCCGATTCCTTTTATATCCATTGTACCGCAGCTGCCAATTTCAACAGGCCTTCCCTGAACATTTTCCCTGATAATATTTCTTGGTCTACGGATTCCACTCTGGTGATGCCGTCAATGTTAATTACCTCTTCTTGGCCTGCGGGTATTATAAATGATTATTGTGATATCATTACTGACCAACTCCCATTCCAAACAAAGCATCTCCCTCCTACTACTATCAGTCACTGTTTTAATCTTTACATGCATGACATTCAACAACGTGGTAGCTACAGCATCATTGCGACAGATGCATCGAAGAATGACTTCAAGACCTCCATTGCTGCAATCAATATTACTGAGAATTCTTCTAGGGCCCATTTAGTTAACCATCTGAATTCTGTCTTTACGGCTGAGGTCCTAGCCATGCATCTTGCCTTTCAAAGCTTCCTTCTTCATAATGAAAAGTACATTGTGATAACGGACAGCAAGTCTACTCTGGAAGCCCTTAAGCATGTTAATTATAAGTCTCCTACCGTTATCCTGCATCTTTTTCAAACACTGGTTAATGTCCGGAAGAACATTGGGAATCTCACCCTAATTTGGGTCCCGGTCCATGCTGGTATTGCACCAAATGAGAGGGCTGATAGACTAGCCAATAGTGGACCCTTTGCTGTTAATACTTACAGTGGTATTGCTCCAGAAGATCTGAAAAGGCATTTAAGGGCCCCGATGCCTCGATGCAAGCTTCAAGTTCTGGTGGGACAGCAGCAAATATGCTGTAGACTCGCCGTTTCTGGGACCGAGCATCTATCGGTGGACGAGGAACAGAAGAGAGGACATTTTCATCGCTCGCTTTCGGACGCAAACATCTATAACTGACAAACGGCTGCACACCTTCAAGCAGAACAATTCTCCCATTTGCTGTTTAGGTCTCACGGATGTTGGGACAGAGTTCCATTATATTTTCAGCTGTCGGGTTTTTGAAGCGGAGAGGTCTATCCTTCGGCATGCGATGTCTGCGGCTGGCTTTTCTCTTGATGACTGGGACTGTCTGAATTCTAACTATCGCTGTTTTCGCCTTTTCCTTAGACTCTTCCTCGGGAGCGGATGGTTTTAATTGTCTCATCTTGTGCAGCAGGTTTTATACGTTTTTTTTTTTTTTTTTTTTTTTTTTTTTTTTTGTGATGGTTGGTGTGTCTTTTGCTGAGTGTTAGGTAAGTGACTTTCTAGTTTTGGTACTGTTTTACTTGGCACTGTAGTTTTACTCCGTGGGTTTCTGTGTGTGGTTTCCCTCTCTGTTGTTATTGCTGGTGATCGTTGTCTCTGAGTTTGATGTTTTTCTCCTGCTTGAATGGTGTCTGTTGTTGTGTTTCTAGTATCTGTTTCTGCCTTGGTTTCTGTGATCATTTGAGGTCATGCCGGCACTAGCTGTGGCATCTACCTCAAAGCCAAATCAAACCAAATCAAAATTTGTCATCTTTCGTGATTTTATGTTGTATAGCGCTCATGAGTGATGAATTTCGTCCGAAACGTCTACTTTATTGTCTTTACTGTATATTTTGTGTTCTTTTTAATTTAAAATGTCTAGAATTTAAATATAGTTATCTCCTATCTAAGATCTGCCAAAATAAAGATTTTTCGTACATCAAAGATTTCACACATTTATTTTTTCTGAACGAAAACCTTCAAAAATCATGTTGACCCAAAATCGGTCTTAGCTAATCTTCAGATGAAAAGTTAAGTAATTAAAAGTTATAATAGTAGTTGCTTTATTAACGTAAAGTAAATATTTAGAAAAACATTTTTCTTTGAAAAGCATCGTCTGAAAGACATACCAGACATTTTCTAGATTAAACAAAAAGTCGATATTTTGAAAATTCGAAACAATTAATAAAAGATATTTTCGTGACAATTTTAATTAACTTAGTTAGCTAAATGTACATTTCAGGGAAGTTAAATCACTTCATATAGGTACATATATATTCAAAAACATTTTCTTTCTCATTTTGTCGCTCAGATATTAATTAACTAGTGGAAAATAAGGTAGATGGTAATTTGCTTTCCGCGTTTTAACATTCATGTGATGTTTAAAATAGCGATGTAAGGAATTTAATGTCTTAAGGAAGAAACCTGCAATCATATTTTCCAATAATTGCTTTCAAAAAGGAATTAAAAATATGTTCTAATTGCTTTTACACTAATTGTAGTTGTTTCGATGTACGAATAATGTCCTTTTTAATACATTTTGGACGAATAAAATGTTTAAAGTGAGAATTATTAGTCTAATTTCAGAAATGTATGATGCATTAAAAATTTTGGGGAAAATCTACAGTGTGGTTCAGAACTACACTATATTGCCATTAATGACCGGCAACTTTCAATTTTAGACATTTTGTCGAATATTTAGAAATATACTTGATAGATTCTTCTGGAATTTCAGGATTGAAAAGAACAGGTATGACCTCATATTTAGCAATGTAGATTTGATAAGGGGTTGCAATTAGGGGGCCAACAGAAAATCAAAGAAAAACAAATAATACTTGGGATCACCCTGTAAAATAAAATGCACGAAATGATCTACCGCTACCGAATATAAATAAACAGACATTGTGCAATATGTGTATTCTTTTGCGTAAGAATAGCATGTATATTAATAGAGATATAGCGATTTATTTTTAAAAAATTAAAAAATTCTTGCATGTTTTTTGCTTATAACATGCAGGGTTTTCAACCAAATTTAACGCCGGTTTCAGAAAAATTGACAAAATATAGTAGAAACAATATAGTGTAATTGGAATATAAATATATTAAATATTTTAGGATATATGAGTAGTTGTATGAAATAATTTTTATCTGCGCATGCGCGAACGATGACAAGGATCATTTTAGATAATTTAATAGTCAACTCTATGGAGCAACTTATTTAAAAAAATCTAGTCAAATATCGTAAAAATTCAGAAAGATATCGGCGTTAGAGTGAGCAAATTTTTAGTTGTTCTCTAAAAGCAGCTGAATGATAAGGGATTTTACACAAATTGTCATTTTTTATTAATTGACTTTCAGAAAAAAGTAAGTATAGTGGGTATCAATCAGTAGATTTGAAAAAAATGCTTCGATTTTGATACTTCTTTTGATCATTCTAGTGGTTATCCAAGAAGAACTAAAGCATCAATAAAAAATGAAAATTTAAAAAAAATTAAAATTAAAAATGACAATTTGTGGAAATTCCCTTGTCATTCAGCTGCTTTTAGAGAACAACTAAAAATTTGCTCACTCTAACGCCGATATCTTTCCGAATTTTTACGATATTTGACTAGATTTTTTTTAATAAGTTGCTCTATAGAGTTGACTATTAAATTATGTAAAATGATCCTTGTTATCGTTCGCGCATGAGCGGATATAAATTATTTCATACAACTGCTCATATTTCCTAAAATATTCAATATATTTATATTCCAATTACACTATATTTTTTCTACTATATTTTGTAAATTTTTCTGAAATCTGCGTTAAATTTGGTTGAAAACCCTGCATGTTATAAGCAAAAAACATGCAAGAATTTTTTAATTTTTTAAAATAAATCGCTATATCTCTATTAATATACGTGCTATTCTTACACAAAAGAATACACATATTGCACAATGTCTGTTTATTTATATTCGGTAGCGGTAGATCATTTCGTGTATTTTATTTTACAGTGTGATCCCAAGTATTATTTTTTTTCTTTGATTTTTTGTTGGCCCCCTAATTGCCCCCCCCCCCACCTAATCAAATTGACATTGCGAAATATGAGCTCATACCTGTTCTTTTCAATCCTGAAATTCCAGAAGAATCTGTCAAGTATGTTTCTAAATATTCGACAAAATGTCTAAAATTGAAAGTTACCGGTCATTAATGGCAATATAGTGTATATGTTAAAAATGTAAAGGCAGGTAGAGGGGACAGAAAGCAGATTTCGCATAGGAATGAGGGTGCAGAAATGCAGTGCGGAGGCAGTAAAGGGCGCTGTTGAATGCAGCTTCGTTGGCTTGAATCGTCATTTCTCGCACGGATTTCGAGAAACATCGATTATTACACAAATGCGGAGCTTTCCGACATGTATATCATGTATGGGATTGCGCAAGGAAATGGATAGACTGCTGAAAGAATTTAGATTGAACGATTCCCGGGTGGGATTCTGCCGGGTCCCCGAATATTTGAGCGTCCCCATTAGGCCTTGTTCGCGAGTGGATCGTTTATGCTTCCAGGCGTGATAAAGAGACTGTAAGATACCGCAGTCTTCTTGCAGTGGAAGGAGCAGTACTACCCACAGTAGAGGATAGTCCTTCGACAAGTTCAAAAGCTGTTGGACGTGCGTTGGGTAAGAACCATTTCCTTGCTCAGTACCATACATAAAATGCATATCGGCAAGCTCCGTATTGGTGTAACGAGGCATGTTGCTCTAAATCCGTGAGGGAATGACTATTCAAGCTAGCTAAGTGCTTTCATCCACTTCATCCACCATACCTAACAGCGCCATCTACTGCCTCAACGCTGCATTTCTGCACCCACATTCCTGCACGAAATCTGCTTATTTAGGTCCCCTCTACCTACTTTTACATTTTTGATATATAGTTCTGAACTACCCTGTATGTTATAAAGTGAAAACATGTCCGTAAATAACACGGACGTCATATTGACGATGGCAGCGATCTGATTAATAAATGTTGCTTTTTTGCAAAGTGAATTCCATACATTTCAGAATTTAAATTTTTACACCATCGAATAGATTAAAATAATGTACTTCCAAATTCAATTTATTTCTAAAATGAAATCATCATTATAAAGAAAAGCGTGTCCATGAGTAATTGTGACATGATGATAAAGAAGATGACAAAGATCTGAGTAATAAATTACGCTTTCAGAAACACCAACTATTACATTCTCCCCTATGTAGGAATTTCTGAAAACGTTTTGCAGATCTACGACGATCATGACCCTTAGAACTCAAAACCATCCCCAGTTCAAATCTTTATATATATATATATATGTATATCAGTATTTACTTTAAAACTTAATCTATTAGTTGTTATTAATAGTTTTTATTATGTAATAGTTTTTATTTTACTAATAAGTCAATAGATGACTGCACCATTCTGATTCATTTGAATACATGGAGCAGTTGATTCTCAATTCTAAATTATCTATAGAGGGCGCTGGTTAACCCTTAAATGCCTGGTTTTGCTTTTCGGCAACATACCCAATTTAGGCTCTAAAATACTATTAGAATAATATTGAAGCTACGATGCCTAATGTTGCCAATAAAATACATTCTGAAAATATTATTAAATCGATTTTCAACATTTAGATGGCAACACTTGTGCTGTTTAAGAATAAAGATAAATTTATTTTTCAAATGCTGCTACTTGTTCTTTTTGTTTTGTTTGGAAGCTTTCGAAATACCCTATTTTGACCTGCAGTGAGCAAGTAAAATTTATTTCTTATTATAGTTCCTAAAATTCTTGTGTGTTTAATATTATAGAATTTTATCAAGGGAAATTATTTTTTCAATTAAAGACCAGTATTGGTGATTTGTAATAAACTATTTTTTATCCGTAAACTATACTTAAAACAAAATATGATTTTTTAAGTATTTTTCCCATGATTTATTTAAAAAATGAAAGCCGAAAAAAATTATTACAATCATTTTTGAAAAATCAGGCATTTAAGGGTTAAATATAATGAGAGTCTGCTTGGCTATGCTGTATATTGTTGACTCTTGGTCCACCATCTTATAAAATACTTTTCTGGCAACATGTGCTGGTGATCTCCAATGATTGTATGTGTTATGCCTAATGCTATGATAGTATGGATTTTAATTTGGTAATTTCTTTTTCATTTTTCCTCAATCCTTTTTAATCTTGTTTTATTTCGAACTTAATTGGTTTTCAATGTCTTTATTTATCTGTTTTATGTGTGTGGATGTCCCGAATTCATATTCTTTAGCTAATTTATGACTAATATGAAGATGAAACCATGCATTTTATTTATGGAACTTTAGGCATTTGGTACTCGACGATTCTGTCTAAGTTCTACAAATTTCCATTATTCCAGTTCTGCCATTCAATTTCTGCTGTTTTTTACTATGTTTTTGGAATCTATGTTAAGTATGTTGGGTGGAACTGTATTTTTGTCAATTTGTTAATGTCATTTTATTCATAGTTTCACAGTTTTTGTTTATGGTCGGTAATGTTTATTTAATGGTTATATATATAGTACTTTTTATGAACACGATAACTTCCATAATTCTGCATAAATCTCTTCCAAATTGATACATAAAATCAAAGGGCAGAAAATCTCGGCCAAGTTCGTTAATGAACAAAATTGGAATAAAGGGATGGGAATAGGGAGGTGTTTTGTAAAAATCGAAAAAAAATAACTTCTTAATTATAATACGTATCAATTCAGTTTAAAGTTATTATTACTTCTAGGAAATGGGCAAAAAAATTAGGTATCACAGACTTTTGATAAAATTAAAAATGGGCTCAAGTTGCAAAAAAAAAAATAAAAATAAAGCTTTAAAGTAAAAAAAAAAAAAAAAAATTCATAAAACCGTCAATTCTTAAGATATCAAATTCAGTTAAACTTATCATAAATCTTCTTAATACTATCTACAACTTTCATATTGACAAGATTTTGATACGACAAATTCTTACCGCAAAAACAAATTAAAAACGAAAAAAAGAGGGGGGGGGTGAACAAGAAAAAAATTCACAACTTCGTCAATCTCTTTTAAATTATCTACAAGTTTTATACAAATTAATATATATATATATATATGTATATATATATATAGGCTGAAGAAAAACTTATCGTATTAACATAATTCTGATAAAACTAGCTCTTACAGAAAATTGAAATAAAAAACTCGTTAAAAGCGGCCAGATAAAATTGTTAAACTGGGTTTTATCTTTAATCTTGATTTTGTTTTTGTTGGTGAAATCAGTACTTAATTTCGAAATCTACCTCCCTCTGTAGGCCGAGCCGGCGGCAGGGATTTTCATTTATGAAACGAACAAATTTAATCTTAAATTTCAAAGGATAAACTTGGGTATTTATTGCTTTATTTATTTATTTTATTTAATTTATTTATTTATTTCTATAACTTCTAACATTTTTTGCATAAGTTAAATAACTTTTAATATCGAACAATTTCAGTTTTTAAGCCGATGTACAGAGAAAAAAATTACTTTACAATGTTTTACATGTTACATGTACAATATGTTTAAAAACTGAAATCATTATCATAAAGTAAAATCATGTAACTGTTGCTGCAAGGTTGCTTAATTTTGCTAGGAAGCATCGCAAAAATTTCTATTTTTACATCGTCTAAAAAGGAAAACAATGTTCTTTCAAATGTAATTTACTTTATAGTTGTACATTAATTTTCTGATATTTTACGTTTTTTTAAAAACTATTTTGAAGTGTAAGTCTTAAAACAAGTCTATCTTTATCACGTGGAACCTGATTATGGAAAATTAACCCTTTGGCAGTTAAAACAGTGTAAATAGTTAGCATTTGTTTCCTGCTAACATTCCATAACGAAATTATAACTTCATAAAAATAAAACACAATTTTCACAGGTGTATCATTGAACTAATACTAAAAAAAAATCAGAATACAAAAAGCTGTTGTAATTAGTGAAACCCTTGGCGATTTCTTTGTCTTTTAATCCCTGGTATGCAGCAAATATGAAAATATACCATTTTTAATAAATTTTAAAACTTTATTTTATTACATAATTGATATTTTAAATATAAAAGTGCTTTATGGTTTTGTTAGTGGACGTTGTTAGTTTTAGAAAATGCTAACCGTAAAAAAAAATCTATTAGTTTTCGATTTTATTTATGTTCTACACACTGGGCAGTTACGTTCTAAAACCCGTATAGTACAAGTTGAATTCCACGATATTAATAAAACTGGGTAGTTTTACAAATTAATTACCATAAATATACGGGGTGGTTCAAAAGGTCATGTCCCAACGGCTCGTGTGGTGTGTCAGGTCATGTGGAGCAAGAATTACATAGGAACTGGGGGTCGGAAACGAGATCGTGATGGTACAATTGCATCGTGACCGTGACACAGAGGAAAGATAACAAATGGTGTAAAAGACCTTTATTTTACAAAAAACGTAATCTAAATACATAATGGAAATGAAAAATGTTACAACTCATAACAAATGCTCAAAATCTGCCCCATTAACCGTGAAGCATACTTCAAATCGGCGTCGCATGGAATCACGAACACTTTCCAATCACTGTACTGTGATCACTGCGATCCTCGGACCTAACCCCCCTAGATTTCTACCTCTAGGGAAATCTTAAGGCTCCGGTGTACGAGACACCCGTTCTATCGGCCATGTACCTCGTGGCACGGATCGCTGAAGCGGCGGCACGTGTCCGGTAGTTGTCTGACCAATTGGAACATGTTCGCGATTCCATGCGCGGCCAATGCATCATGGTTAATGGAACACATTTTGAGCACTTGTTATGAGTTGTAGCATTTTTCACTTGTATTTTGTACTTCAATTACTTTTTTGTAAAATAAAGGTATTTTTGCACCGTTGTTATCTTTTCTTTGCGTCACGGCCACGATGCAATTGCACCCTCACGATAGCGTTTCCGACCCCCAGTTCCTATGTAATTTTGGCTCCTCATGATTTCACACTTGCCGTTTAGGACATGACCTTTTGAACCACCCTGTATATATATATATATATATATATGTAATAATAAATTTTCGCCCTTTTATCTTAGTAAAACTATTCCAAATTCTTAATATTTTTCCTTTTTTACCTATCTTTAATAATATCTTAATATCTTTTGTCTTTTATTTCATGCATTTAAATTTGCGTATTCTTTTATTATTCTAAAAACCTTAATCCATTCGTCTGATCTTATAAAACCCATCAAATTACTTTTTCTTTTTCTTCTAAATCTAAATTCTTTTTCTTTCTAATGTTTTTTAATAGCATTTGTTCGATCATGTTCTTTACCCACAATTCCATGCGCCCTCCAGCATTTAATGACGCTTTAATTCTGACGCCATATAAAGAGTTCATTATGGATGCCCTTTCCATCGAATCGTAGCCTGTTTTATGTCCCATTCCTCCCCATCTCTTTGCTGGCGTTGGTTCTCCACTTTTCTGTATCCGTCCGCGCGTTGTTTCTTGGAGGACATAAATCGTTACATCGGAGAGGAGCGAGAGAATTTACGTTTTCACGGTTGTTTAAATAATCTACCTCGCTTGAAGTGAACGATTTTAATGTGTAGATCCTAATCTTGTAACATCTTAAGTTTTATGAAGTGGGTGATCGATTATTGAGAGTTGATGAACAAGCTACCGGAAATGTTCGATATGTTTTTGTCAAATAAACCAGTTTAAAGTTACGATGACTCTATTCATTATGTGATGGGAAATGTCTCAATGTTTATGAAGCCTGTCTTATACTCGCCACCCTGACTGCACTCCGATATTCTCATGGATTACTCTACTACGTTTTACTTCGAGATATACTAGTGTCGCCGGAATGTCTCAAAAGTTGATAGCAAAATGTCGCATATATAAGCTTAAAAATAAAAAAATCAATTTGCTTTAATTATGGGATTAAACATGTGTAAAGATAACAGATGAAAAACTTGCCCGAATGGGGATTTGTCTGAAAACTTTTATGCTAAGAGTACAATTAATTTGAATTATAATTTCTGAAAAATTACTCATATCATATATTTATTAATTTGCTTGGTTTGAAATCAGAAATATGTAGGTGAGACTTCCGATGAACTACACATACACATGCGAATCAATAATCATAGATCATTTTCTGACAGACATGTGGCTGGTTCATCTTTCGAAATAAAGCATTTCCATTTACATGGTTTTAAAAATGTCAAAATACAAATTTTAGAACAGATTTTTGATCACGTATATCGATTGCGTAGTGAAAGTTTTTATATTTTGCGTGCAAAATCATTATATCCACATGGATTAAATACTAAAATTTGCTATCATACAGAAAGTTCAATATGTGTTTATAATCTCTTTTCATCAGTTTACAAACCTTCATTTTTTTACAATAGAGGGAAAAGAGGGAATCACTCGAATAAGGCACTGTTTGTTAATTATAAAAATATAAATCCAGCTATAGTATTACATGATTTATGCAATCTTTTTAATAAAAGTTACAATATTAAAGAAATTAAAATTTTTTTATTCAGCTTAAAATTTAAAATTTTACGGAGATTGCAGCAGAAGATTAAAGAGTTTGTTTGTGATAACACACAGTTTAAGGATTTACTAACGGACTTTTTATTGTATAAAATAGGTAAATATCAACAGTGTAAAACTGATCATTTCAGCAAAACAGTTTTGATAATTTATATCTAAATAAAATTGTTACCAGACACAATGAAATATTTCCAGTCAAAAATGTGTCTTTTATTTCAACTTACAAATATGTAGATATCTTGGGTAATAAATTATTTAATCATAGAGAGGTTGCACAGGATTTAGACTCCTACTTGAATTTGCCTTAAGAGTGTAGGAATTTTCAGAAATCATCCTTTTACGATAAAAATGCACAACATATAGTTACTGGCGACCTTGATTTCATATCCAACGATGAGTTGAAACAATTAATGAAGTGGTACTAAATTTCGATTAAACAAGAAGATGAACTTAAAAAAAATCTTTCAACCTATTCAAATCTGAATTACATATGTTCATACTCAATTTAAGTTACAAATTCAATAAACCTATCCCCCTTTTCAATGAATGGAAAGTGAAAATTTTGGATGATTTTAAATCATTTCAAATAAAATATATTAATGATTCTTTTTACACTTACCATAGAATAAATACAAATTTAGAGAAGGAAATATTGAAATTGAAAAATACCTTTGTTTTTTGTTCAGTCGATAAAGCATCTAACAATTTTGCAGTTATTTGAAAAAGTTATTATGCTAATATGATATTTACTGAGCTTAACAATAATGTCACCTACAGTTTGTATAAACCTACTATTCAGACACTGATTAAGAAACATCTGGCCTTTTCAAAAAAGGTTCATATTTCTTTATCTAAAGTAAAAAAAATGTCATTTCCTTTTCTTTTCGTAACACTTAAATTTCATAAAATACCAATTAAGTACAGATTTATTTGTAGTAATGTAAACAGTATTGGAAATGGATTTAATCGCAAATTTGAAGAAATGTTAAAAAAGATTTTGAATATCCTAAAATTTAAGCATAAAGATATTAATATGTATTGGATTATTTTGAACAGTTATGAGATCAGAAATGAATTAATTAAAAAAGATATACAGAGTATCCAGGCATATGATTTTGAGAATCTTTTCACAAATATTCCTATTGCAGGGTTAAATGATGTCCTTTTAAAAATTGTCGATTTAATTATAGCTGATACTGATTTAGATTTTAGTTTATTTAAATTATTATGCAAATTTTGTTTATATAACAACTATGTTTATACAGGTTCAAATATTTATTTACAGAACAATGGAATAGGAATGGGAACAAGTTATTCTTCAACGGCAGCTAACTTTTTTTTTTTATTATGAATTGCAATTTTGTAGTGTCAATAACAATGTTATTTTTCTGACTTTCAGATATATCGACGATTTAATAATTTTGAACTGTGTTCGCGATTTTTTGGGAATATCATGCAACATTTATCCTGATATGCTAGTCTTGAAAAAAAAAATTAAAATAATAGTGCTGCTGATTATCTTGATTTGAAAATAAACATTTCAAATGGTATACACATTTCAATCTACAATAAACGCGATAACTTTAATTTTGAAGTTAACCAATTAGTTAATTGGAGTTCAAATATCCATAAACGCATTTAAGTCAACATTATAATAGGTCAGAATTTTCGCTACTATAAGCTTTGTTCGAATAAAAATTTATTTTTTAAAGAACTTTTTAATTTAACGAGCATTTTGTATCATAAAAATAACATACCTTTGAATTTCATTAACAGATATACTAGTTTTCAGACAGTCTTAATTTTTGAGTAGTTGCTATGCGATTGACAGTTAATGATTTGTATTACTTAAAGCCTTTTTTGGACGGTTTTACAAGGATGTCTGCAATTGTGTGGCAACAGACATGGAACGAGCATGGACAGATTATGGATCACTGGAAGTTGGTCCTGTTTTTTGTGGCTGTGTGGCTCGGATCTGGGTAAAATGATTTTATTGCTGTTTCAGTGTATATAACACATACGTTTTGAATCAGTTGTATCTTCGAGATGTACTGTTTATTGTGGCGTCAGGTCCGGTGGGGGAGTGTTCGCGATATGCTTTCAATTGTTTTTATGCATTTGATTTATGCTTTGCGACACTCTGGCCGAAACCCACCGCCACTACTGAATAATAGTTGTTGTAAATTGTAATTTGTCTGAAACACTTCTGTGCTTTTTTAAAATGCCCACTGCTTACGAGGCCACAGCTTTTTGGTTGTTTTTTGTTGGTGAAGTTATATTTGTTGAAATTTCTCATATGTTTGTTGGTTATTCTTATTTTAATTATGGTGCAAGATTCTGGGTCTGACGAATGTATTTAATACATAATGTGCTATATATATATATGAAGCATTAAAATTCAGAAATTTAAATTGCGGATAGTCAATAAGTAATAAACTTTGGATATTAATTTTTCTGATGTACAGTAGAATCTCTTTACAACGAATGTCACTTTAACAAATTTTTCATTTTATCGAATATTATTTGGATTGTTAAAAAAAACCTATTATCCCATCTGATTATAAAAATATTCACTTTAAATAATTTTTCAGTATATCGAATTTAATCAGTGTTTCCCAGAGATTCATTGTAACGAGATTTTACTGTATGTCTAAAAATTTCAAATAAGAAGTAGAAATTTATTTCAATATATTATGCATTTTTTTTAAACCAATCATTTGAAGTTTACTTAACGAAATGCTAATTTCAAACGATAATTTACTACTTTGAATATCCTTACAGAGTTCCTTTGATCAGTTAAGAAGCGGAACAAAACTTTAGGAAAATAATAGCAGCTATTGTGTTCTTTTGTAAATTTTAAACTAAATTTTTTTTTCAATGTATATTAAAATAGCCAAAGAAACATAAAAAAATATTTCAATACACTTCAGATAATGAAGCTGATAAATTTCAATTAGGATTAATCAATAAGTACTAATAATAGTTGGATAATAATTTTGTTAATGTATCTCTAAAATTATGCACATAAAAAGTATGAATTCGGTATTAAAAAAAAAGTTCTATTTTATTTTATTTTGTGTTTGTTTGAAACAAATTATTTTAACTTTACTTAACGGAGATACACACGATAATTTGCCAAAAACTGATATCAGCGCATCAAGAGTTCACTATATCGAATAATAAATGGGACAATAGGTAAAAAAAAATGTAACCGTCAAGCGCGGTATTACCCGCGCAAAGAGGGTTTCCGTACAAGAAATATATTAATTAGTAACTGGGCATTGCATTACACAAATATATCATTAAAAGTTGTTATCTAGGCTTTAAAAGCCGATAGCCTATAGAGTACGAAGCTCGTGTCTTTATGTATGGCCAAACCGTCCGCGTCTTAAAAGGTTAATATGTTGGTTAATTACCGACAATTTTTTTAGAAAATCATTATCAACAATTCTTTTATACTTCTGCGACGATAGCAACATTCCTCAATTCTTTTGTTGAACGCCCACAAACCGAAATTTGTGTGCAACGGAAAAAAACCTATTTTCTTAAAAATTAGGTCACATTGGGTAATTGCTCTAGTTTTCCTGCAAGGTTTATATTAACGTCTACAACCCCTATTTTTTTCATAATTTTAGTTTAAGTAGATTCGGAAATAGAGGGTGGGGGCATATTTTTGCATTGCATATTTGACGATATCTCTGAAAATATAATACCTAAAATTAAAACAAATGTATTTTTGAATTCGGCGTTACAAAATCTTTCACACGATACCCCACATGATATACAAAGATAGATAATAATTATAATAGATTTTTTTTTTCAAGTGACATAATTAACCCTTCCACGTTTTTACTAAATGTATTTGTGAATGGGTAATAATATATAAATATGTGGGTCAATAGCCTTTGTTACTTCATCCATTTTGAAATTTCCACGTTCCATAATTTACGAGTAAAATAGCTGTGACAGACGGACAGACAGGCACAAGAGTGATCTTACAATGGTTCCGTTTTTACTTTTTAAGTAGGGAAAATTAAAAAGGTTTAAATCAACAGTTATGTACGTTTATAAATAAATACCTTAACTTGTTACTCGTATGTTCAAAGTTCCTTAAAACATTCAAAATAATTCGATAAAAATTCAAAGTAATTTATTTCTTTTCAACGGATGTCGCTAATCTGCAGCTGAACTAGATCTTGCAATAAAATGTTAAAATGAGCTATTAAATTTACTCACAAGTTTAAAGTTAACTTGTCTGTTATAGAATTATATTAGTATATTAAATCTACTGGTTTTGGTCGAATCAATAGTTTTTCTGAACTTGTCAAACAGACTATCAAATGATGAAGAAGTAAGTGTACTTTGAATGTGGACCTAAATATATTTTTACTAATGAAACATAATCTAAAATCAATTATTCCGGAACTTGAAAATATTGTGCAATCTTCAAATAGTGGGAATAAAGAAGAAATTCATGATATTATATACCATTTACTTAACAAATTAATTAAACAACCTGTTGGCAAAAGAGCCACCTCTACTTTGCGCAGTTACACGCGCGCTAATATTTGCATAAATAAAATAAATCACTAATTCTGGCCTTGCAAAATAAATCAACTAAATGTAATGATATAGGTAATTTCTTACCTTTATCTTTCATCATCAGCAATCCTCATTTTTCAGCTTGGTTGAATTATTCTGGTATCATGTATCCGCAGGTCAGGAACACCTGTTATCCCGCTTTGCTAAAGTGTTGAGTAAAAAAAAAGTGGAAGTTTAGTGTTTTATCTTATTTAAATTCAATCCACTCCTGAGACTTTTTCTTTGCTGATTAACTATTATATTATTAACACTTTAAGTTTACATTTTCAGTTATATTTTTACATACTGCTGCTTTTTGCAGCAACAATTTTTCATTACATCTTTGCTGATCGAAATTTATAGAACAACTAAATTAATAATTAGAATGTTTATTTTAGTCCTTTACAGTTCGATGACGTGGAACTCTTGCATCATGCGTGGGCTGATATACAAACATATTTCACTTATTAATGTTATTGTTTATTCTGAATAGCATAATTTTGGAAGAAATAAAGTGAGAGTTGATTACGCAATGATTTATTGCTACTAAATCAGTTTATTTAAATATCATAATGTTTTTGTGTTCTTGAAAATTATTGCTTGTTTCCTGTTTCGAAAATAGTTTACTGTCAATATCTGAGAGGGTTATAAATCCATCACCCTTCCTTAACCATCTCAGGTGCATCCGGTAGTAGTTGAATGGATTCTCGATGTCTGAGGAATTGAGGTTTGGCCAGTGGCTTGGTCAAACAATCCGCTATCATATCTTGTGTCGGACAATAATGAAGATCTAGTATACCGTCTTCTTTCATCTCTTTTATCGCATGATATCGCACGTCTATGTGCTTGGTGTGTTTTGAGAATTTTTCATTGTCCACCATTTTGATGCAGCCCTGGTTGTCCTCGTACAGTATCACTGGTAAATTTTGTTTTAGATCTAGGTCGTCTAACAGTTTGATAAGCCAGGCAATTTCCTGTCCTGCACTAGCTGCTGCAACAAATTCAGCTTCCGCTGATGAATAAGCTATGCAGTTTTGCCTTTTGGTGTACCATTGTATGAAACTATTTCCCAGCATGAATATGTTGCCTGTTGTGTATTTCCTCGTTCTTGTGTCCCCCGCCCAGTCGGAGTCAGAAAAAACGATGAGTTTTGGTTCGTGATTTGTATTCAATGTGAGTTTGAGGTTTTTCGTGATATTTAGATAGTTTATTATCCGTTTCGCAGCGTACCAGTCTTTTACACGTGGAGTTTCACACCTTCTGCTGAGGATATTGACTGCGGCAGAAATATCTGGGCGTGTAGTGGTTCCTATGTACAACAACGATCCTATCGCTTGTCTGAATTTCGTATTGTTAGACATTAAATTTTCGTCGTCCTCTAATTTGTGAAAACCGGCATCCATGGGAGTGCTTACAGGTTTCGCGTTTTCTAAATTAAATTTTCTTGCGAGTTCTTCTATTTTTAATCTTTGATTCAATTTATACCCATTTTCTGATTTCCTTATTTCCATGCCTAAATAGTGAGATACTTCCCCAAGGTCCTTTAATTCATATTCTTTCTTTAAAGCTTTTATTATTTTTTCAATTGATTCATTTTCACCGCCTATCAAAATGTCATCTACGTAAACTATTATGCAAGTCGTAATGTTGTTTTCTTTTCTTGTGTATAGGCACGAGTCCACAGTGCTTTGTTGAAAATTTAAGTTTTTTAAAGTTTTAAATTGTTCGATTCTTTTATTCCATGTTCTGGCTGCCTGTTTGAGTCCGTAGATGGATTTTTTCAGTTTACAGACTTTGTTTTCTGAGTTTTTCTCAATGTAGCCCTCCGGTTGTTTCATATAAATTTCGTCTTCTAATTCCCCGTATAGAAAGGCTGTGTCGATATCTACGTGTCTCACGTTCAACTTCTTATATGCGGCTGCTGCCAAAAATGTTCTGACGGTTGTTTGTGACACTACTGGGGCGAAAGTCTCGTCATAGTGTTCCCCATATTTTTGACTAAACCCTTTGGCTACTAAGCGTGCTTTGTACTTTTGAGTGTTTCCGTAACTGTCTAATTTCTTTTTGAATGTCCATTTGCAACCTATAAGCTTTTTGTTAGGTGGAGGATCCACTAATTCCCATGTGTTGTGTTTTCTCGGAGAATTGATTTCCGCTTGTGTGGCTTTAAGCCAATTTTCCTTTTCTTTGGGATTATTTATTTCCAGTATTTCATTCCAACTAGTGGGTTCTGTCATATCATCATTTTTTACATAACAGACATATCTGTCTGGTGGTACCCCCCTGTTCGAACTTTCAGATCTTCTTGGTTCATTGGTCGGTTGTTTGGACGTGATTGGTTCTTCGGTTGTGTTGTTTATCTCTGTTTCAATGTAATTTTTGTCGTCATATGAGTTTTCTGTCTCTTTACTTTCTTTTAGGTTAATTTTGCTATTTTCTATGAATTTCACTGTTCTGCCAATTGCAATTTTATTTTCTTTAGTGTATACGCGATATCCTTTTGAGTTGTTATCGTATCCTACAAAAATCCCTTCCTGAGCCCTGTCGTCCAATTTTCCTCGATGTTGTTTATTCACGTATACGTAAGCTTTGCACCCGAATATTCGCAAATACTGTAAATTCGGTTTGCGATTAAACCATAGCTCAAATGGGGTTTTATTTGTCGATCTTGTTGGTAAGCAATTTTGTAAATGATTCGCGGTGTTAATTGCTTCTCCCCAAAATCTTTGTGACAGATTCGCTTCTCTGAATAGGCTCCTAGTCATGTCTATTAGCGACCTATTTTTTCCCTCCGCAATGCCATTTTGGCTCGGGCAATACGGCACGGTTAATTAATATTTAATGCCCCTTTTCCTTAGGTAATCCTCTATGCCTCTATTTATGTACTCTCCTCCGTTGTCGGATCTTATTGCTTTCGGATATTTCCCGAACTGGTTCCGAACCATAGCTATGTAGTCGATTTATTTATCCTGTACTTCATCTTTATGTTTTAATAAGTATATTACAGTAAATCTAGAGTAGTCGTCAATGAAAGTTACAAACATTGTTTTACCACCTATTGTGGGGGTTCCTATCGCTGTGCATACGTCCGTGTGCACTAGATCGAGTACTCTACCTGTTTTGTTTCTATACACTGTTTTGGGATAGGGAGCATCGCTTGTTTTTGTTTATATGCACGTTTCGCATGTTGTTCCATGATTGCAATTATTTAGTTTTATGCCATAGGCTAAATCATCTTTAACCATTTCCTTTATGGAATTATAATTTCTATGCCCTAGGCGTTTGTGCCAAAGTTCCAGGCAATCTTTATTTTTGCATTCATGTGCCATGTTTACTATATTCCTATCTGTATTTTCTAATAATTCAACTTCGTATAGGTTATTTTTCATTTTTGCCTCCTAATAGATTTTCCCATTTCGGGACAGCGTGCATCGATCTTTATCAAATAATAATTTATACCCATTCTTTATGGCTTTACTTACTGAAATTAAACTAGATTCTAGCTCAGGTACATATAACACTTCTTTCAACGTAATTTTATTTATGCCTCCATCGGATGTTTTTGTCGTGAATGTAGATTCTCCTGTACCTAGCGAGTTTAGAGTTTTGCCGTTGGCAATTATGACCGTTGTTTTTTCGGTGTCATTTAATTTAGTAAAGTCATCTTTATTGTTTAGGATATGTGAAGATGAATCAGAATCAATGATCCATGTTTGTTTTCCTGCTTTGTCTATTAGAAAGGTTGCGTCGCTGCTTTGATCTGGTTTTGTTTCCGTTCTATAATTTCTCTTGTCTACTGATTCGCGCTCAGTGTTTCCTACCTGGTTATCTGATTGTTGATAACATAACGATGATGAGTAATGTTTGGTTTTGTATGTTTGTTGTTGTTTTTGTGTATTTGGGTGATTGTTGCGATTTTTCAAATGTCAACATTCTCTGTACGTGTGATTTCTCAATTTGCAATATGTGCACTGTTTATCTTTTTTAAAGTTATCATTAGGAAATCTTTTCTGCATTTTAAACGCTTTTGTTGAATTTTCACCCTGGTCTGTGTTTTCAACCCTTCTGTTGTATTCATCTGTTAATTTACTTCTAATAAATTGTGGTGTAAGCTCGTCCTCATTTCGCGATTCAAGGGCAGTGATCAAAGTATTATAACTAGGGGGTAGCGAACACAGCAATAAGGCTGAAAGATGGGAGTCGCTAATTGTTTCCCAGATTGCTGAGAGTTTGTCTATTAGTTCTAGAATGTATGTTATGTGTTTGATTAGGTTCCCGTTTTCTTGAGGCTTTGCTCCATAAAGCTTTCTTAACAAAAATAATTTACTAGACAAGTTCGCCCTTTCGTGTATCGTTTTAAGTGCGTTCCAAGTGTCTCTGGCTGTGTTAAGCTTTTTTACATGAACGATTTGAGAATCGTCAATTGACAGGTTAATTATGGCTCTAGCCTTCCTGTCCTTTTTCTCCCAATCGGTTGTGATTGGCGTGGGCCTATCTTCAGTAATGACATCGAATAAGTCTTCTTTAATTAGTAACATTTCCGTTTTGAACTTCCATGTACTGTAGTTACTCGCGTTAAGTCTTTCGATCAATTGTATCTCACGTGATGCGGCCATTTTACTAGTTATTAAGTTTTGTTTCTGAGAGGAATTGCTGTTTTTATTTTATTCTATATAAAACTTCTTATATATATTTAGTTTTCTTCAATTCTTTAATATTTCATATATATCAACAAAAACATGCACAATATTCATTTTATCATCAAACAGCTAACGAACAATATTTTCAATAATTTTCAACAATTTCTTTTTAATGTGCGGCCAGTATTTTTTTTTCTACAAATAGTATTTATCTACTAAAATATCAGACTTGATCAGTCTGCATAATCAGTTTCTGTAGGCAAAAAAGCCACCTCTACTTTGCGCAGTTACACGCGCGCTGATATTTAGATAAATAAAATAAATCACTAATTCTGGCCTTGCAAAATAAATCAACTAAATGTAATGATATAGGTAATTTCTTACCTTTATCTTTCATCATCAGCAATCCTCATTTTTCAGCTTGGTTGAATTATTCTGGTATCATGTATCCATAGGTCAGGAACACCTGTTATCCTGCTTTGCTAAAGTGTTGAGTAAAAAAAAAGGTGGAAGTTTAGTGTTTTATCTTATTTAAATTCAATCCACTACTGAGACTTTTTCTTTGCTGATTAACTATTATATTATTAACACTTTAAGTTTACATTTTAAGTTATATTTTTACATACTGCTGCTTTTTGCAGCAACAATTTTTCATTACATCTTTGCTGATCAAAATTTATAGAACAACTAAATTAATAATAAGAATGTTTATTTTAGTCCTTTACAGTTCGATGACGTGGAACTCTTGCATCATGCGTGGGCTGATATACAAACATATTTCACTTATTAATGTTATTGTTTATTCTGAATAGCATAATTTTGGAAGATATAGAGACAGAGTTGATTACGCAATGATTTATTGCTACTAAATCAGTTTATTTAAGTATCATAATGTTTTTGTGTCCTTGATAACCTACAATTGAAGAGATTAGTGGACGAACATTTTAAGTAACAGGAATTACATTTGAAGAAATTTGTAGTGAAAGTTTTGGTGTAAATTTAAATGATTTAGTTTCTGTTTGATACCATGTGTTTAGAATAGTAACAGGTGGGGTACTAAATTCTCTCAGAAAAAACTTGTTCATCATTAATTCTCAAATATTAAAAATTATTAATATTATTTACATTATTAAATATTAAAATATGATACATTAATGAATAATAACTTAAATCTTCAAGACTAAATAGAATCTCAGTATTTTAGATTTAACATGTATTAAAATAGAGGGTGGTCATAAAAAAACTTCCCCGATATATGTACCCTTAGCGACCTAACCGCTCAACCAATCGAAAGGAAATTTCAGGTTTAGTTATTTGATGGTATGCGATCGAGATCGTGGTGATTTAAAACAATAGATCTCACGGTTACGGTTACAGTGAAAAAAATTCGAAATTTTCAAATGGCAACACTTTTTTTTTTCTTGAGCAAATTCATCAGCGTATTGAAAAACCATAAATTGAACGGTGGAACAATACACGTATAACTAAAATTGCCGATGTAATATCGTGGCACTCAATCCTAATCAGTCCCTATGTAACGTAATATTCAGCACTGTAAAACAAATTATTACATTTTTATTTTCACTATGTGCGCTCAAACACTACTCAAAAACACATTTTAAAACCAATCTTACTACATTACTCTGTTCACAAGTGAAAAAAAAAATCGGCTACTGAAAAAACATGTCTTGAGCCACTTCTTTGTTCCTCGCAGTAATCTTTTTTGCAACTTTTTTTACGCCAGCAATTTTCATCGTACGTGTATCATTCCAACGCCATTTGTGGTTTTCCAATGCACTGATGAAATTGCGTATAAAAAAATGGCTATTGCCTTTCAAAATTTTCGAAATGTTTTCACTGTAACCGTAACCGTGAGTGTTCTATTGTTTTAAATCATCACGATCTCGAGCGCATACCTTCAAACAGTGGCGCAGCCAGAATTCGGTTCTAGAGGGGGTTTTGGATTTTTTGATAAAGGTGTTCGCCGGTTATTTGAATCACCAGTTAATATAATCTGTCTTTTTAATGAATCAAATCATAATGCTTTTTACCCGCAGTTACATTGGTTGTGTTTCATTTAAACAGCGTTTACAGTATTAGAGTTAGAAAACATAAAATGCACCAATGAAATAACCCCAAACTAGGTTAGATTTATAAAAAGTGTTTAAAGATGATGAGGCAAACTTTAAGAGTTGTATAAGTGTACAGTGAGGCAAATAATTTTTGCATAGAAAATAACAGAATTCCAATCCACTTGTTCAACCAAAAATACACAGGATTTCATTCCAAGACAATTTCGAATTCTTGTTTTTAACTTTAATAATAATGAAGCCATTTTAACAAAATTTTCAATATACTTACCGTGCTTTTGTCAAATGTAACAACATCACGAAAATTGGTGGAATTCATCATCATTTACGTCCAATGAGTGCTCAGTTAGGTAATCCATATTTTGGAATGTAGTTGATATTAAACATGGTATTTTATTGGGTTTTTTTATTATGCACTTCCAGTACTTTACATGACATCGAATTTGTCATTAAGTAACTTAAATCTGTTGAAAATTTCGCTAAAACATCTTTATTATTGTTAAAGTTCTCTAAAAATATCCGGGTTCAAACTGAAGTCGTACCTGTACTAATATTATAAAGAAGTAACTTTTTTTTGTAGGGGCTACTTTTGGAACTACCAAACGGATTTAAAAAGATAATCGGTCGTGTGGGAACTTAACTCGCATACAAAGGGTTCCACACAAAATATCAGAACTGTTCAAAGACATACACTTGCGTACATATAACAATACCACATGCCATAATTTAATTCTACTGGAATGAAAACTGATGAATATTTCTCCCTCTAAAACACAGACTTTGTACAAAGTTTAAACTTGGTAGAGAACCAACCACGTTTCGGAAAGAGGTCGCGGAGATTCTCACGAAAAGTTACTTGTAAATCATATTTCATGTAATAGTGGACAATTTTAAAGGAATAAAAAAAGGTACGCTTAATAAAGTGAAAATTTTCTATTCATTTTAAAAAATAAAAGCATATTCAGACATAATTATTGAAATGATTTCTAATCGAAAAATTTTTTTCCTTATAAATGATTTATTTATTGAATTATAAGCAATTTTTGTCTCAAAATTACTGACTTTTAATTTCTCGGAATTATTATATGAATTATCTTTTTAATGTTTGCCTTCAATAATTGAATTCAGTTGGATAAAAAGTGCTTATCACTATGTTTCACCTTACCTAAAACAAAGATCTTATACAAAGTTTAAACTAGGCACTGTCACTGTGCCAAGCACGCTTCGAAAGGAGGTCACAAGGTAGCAACACTGTTTTGATCCGTACCGTTGTTTTCTACATGGGTTTTTAATTAATATCTCGGCAAATTACAGACACATTTTTTCGAAAATCATTACCGACAATCCTTGGAAGATTCTACGTCGCTTAGGTACACCCAGTGCCCTCAACTCCCCCGCTGACCGTCAGAAAAATAAGATGCACGAATGATCTTATAATTCCGATTTTACTTTTTAAGCATAGAGTGGAACCTTAATAATAATGGCAAAATGATGGTAACTATCTCCGTTTCAACATAAGCTATATTTTACATCGGTAAAACAACGGCTAGAAACATGGAATTTGCCATGGTTGTTAATTTAGAGACTTAAATGCATGCCCTGAACAGTTTTTTTTTTTAATTCGAAATTTTAAAGGGTGCAAGAGCAAAAAAAAAAAAAAAAAAAAACTTTCTAAAATTGTGATTTGTGTGATACATTTTGTATAGAAGGTTAGAATCTGGCATGGTGATAACTTTTGGGATGTATAAATGCTCAAGAACCGTTCCTAAAAAATTCAATTTAAAAAGGATGAAATGAGCGGAAAACGGTCTGAAAACGATCTAAAGCTAATGTCAGACGGACGTCTTTTTGCACGCTTTTTTCTTACGTATTATCCCTACATAATGCTAGCAGCATTATATAGCCTTAATTATGATTTATTAGGAATTGTTAGAGCTAGATACATTAAGTTTGGCATGGCTGTTACTCTAGAAAAGTAAATGATCACCAAGAACAGTTTTCCAAAAATTCGAAATTAAAAGGATGCAAGAGCAAAAAAGTCCTTCCGGCCAGTGCCGGGAGGAAGAGGTAGCTTTCATAATCCTTATTTAAAAAAAGCCAACTTATATCATGCAAACACACGAAGCTCAATTTAGTGGAAACCGAATATAGGAGATTCAATACTAATTTTTATCAATATAATGAATGAGAATTTCCCGAAATTAGTCAGCTTTATCCAAGCTGCTTTTCTTTAAAGTAACTTATATTTGGCTGCCAAATTCGGCAATTTCTTAAAGTGCCTGTCAATTTAAGACAACATGGTGGATGAGGCTAAGCAGTGAACTTGGTCGAGACCTTAGTAATTGCTGTGCACATGCTCACTCACATCGGAATCGGTTAATATATAGGAGTGCTGTCGCATGCAAAAAATCAGATTTTTCAAAATGTCACCCACAATAGAAATTGAAACTACTATATCTGAGCCATTTTTTAAGGTAAAGACAAACAAAAAATGCTCCTGAATCCTTATATCAAGATCAAATACTTAAGAAAGAAACCTTTTTCAATTTCTAATTTTTTTGCACCTCACTTTAAATATATATATATTTTTTAATTTAATGGCCGCCATTTTGAAACAAGATGACTGATGAATCTGGCCAGCGAACTTGGTCGAGGTGTTGATGTATACTATCCACATGCCTTCTTACATCGAAATAGGCGAATACGTGTGTTATCGCGTGACAAATACAAGATCGTTCCAAAATGTTAGCCATGCTAGAAATTCAAAGTGCTATAAATCAACCATTTTTTAAGATATCAACAAAAGAACAAATTTTCAGAAACAAAAACTGCTCCGGAATGTTTGTATCAAGGCCAAACACATAAAAAAATCTTTTTCATTTTCCAATTTTTAATACCTCATTTTGAATTTTAAATTTAATTTTTTTAAATGGCAACCCTTTTGAAACAAGATGGCGAATGAAGCTGGCCAACGAACTCGGTCAAGACATTGGTATGTACTATGTACAGACCAAGTTACATCCAAATAGGTTCATAAATACGCCTGTTATCGCGTGACAAAAATCAGATCGTTTTAAAATGTCAGCCACAAGAGAAATTCAAAATGCTATTACTCAGCCATTTTTTTTTAGATATAGACGAAAGAAGAACTGTTCCGAAATCTTTGTATTAAGGTCAAACACATACAAAAAAAATCTTTTTCATTTTTCAATTTTTTGGTATCTCATTTAATTTTTTTTTATTTTTTAATTTTTTTAAATGGCCGGCATTTTGAAACAAGATGGCGGATGAAGCTGGCCAACGAACTCGGTCGAGATATTTGTATGTACTATGTACACACCAAGGTACATCCAAGTCGGTTCATAAATACGTCTGTTATTACGTGAGAAAAATCAGGACGTTTCAAAATGTCAGCCACGCTAGAAATTCAAAATGCTATAACTCAGCCATTTCTTAAGATATAGACGAAACAAAAACTGCTCCCGAATCTTTTTATCAAGGTCAAACACATAAGAAGAAAATATTTTTTCAATTTTCAATTTTTGGTACCACATTTCAAATTTAAATTTTTCTTAAAAATTTAAATGGTCGCCATTTTTAAACAAGATGGCGGGTGAAGCTGGCCAACGAACCCGGTCGAGACATTGGTATGTACTATGTATAAACGAAGTTACATCCAAATCGGTTCATAAATACGCCTTTTATCGCGTGACAAAATTCAGGACGTTTCAAAATGTCAGCCACGCTTGAAATTCAAAATGCTATAACTCAGCCATTTTTTAAGATATAAAGGAAACAAAAACTGCTCCGAAATCTTTGTATAAAGGTCAAATACATAGGAAAAAAATATTTTTCCATTTTCAATTTTTTGGTACCACATTTCAAATTTTAAATTTTTAAAAAAAATTTAAATGGCCGCCATTTTGAAACAAAATGGCGGATGAAGCTGGCCAACGAACTCGGTCGAGAGATTGGTATGTACTATGTACACACCGAATTACATCCAAATCGGTTCATAAATATGCCTTTTATCGCGTGACAAAATTCAGGACGTTTCAAAATGTCAGCCACGCTAGAAATTCAAAATGCTATAACTCAGCCATTTTTTAAGATATAGACGAAACAAAAACTGCTCCGGAATCTTTGTATAAAGGTCAAATACATAAGAAAAAAATATTTTTCCATTTTTAATTTTTTGGTACCACATTTCAAGTTTTAAATTTTTTTAAAAATTTTAAATGGCCGCCATTTTGAAACAAAACGGCGGATGAAGCTGGCCAACGAACTCGGTCGAGACATTGGTATGTACTATGTACACACCGAATTACATCGAAATCGGTTCATAATTACGGGAGTTACAGTGTGACATAGGTCAGATATATATATATATATATATATATATATATATATATATATATATATATCAATTTTGAACGGAGGGTGGTTTCGGGGTCTGGGGGTCATGATCGATGAAAATATACCAAAATTTTTTGAAATCGCTTTCCTCCGAACGGCTGCAATAGGTAGCTTTTTTGTAAAGAAAGCTACCTAAAACGTTCTAAAACTGCGGTTTGTGCGATATACACTATATGGCAAAAGGTGACCGGTCACTTGCGATTATAGACGTTTTGTTAAATATCTAGAAAAATGCATGAGGAATTAACCTGAAACTGCAGGTGTGTAAACAGTATAGTATAGGTCATATTTCCGCGAAGATTTTTTTCCCCTAAACCCCATAGGGGACCGTCAACAAATTGAAAAGGAACTAATATCTTTTGGATAATCCTGTAAAAACTAATGTAGCAAAAACCTTCATATTCAAGATTATTAATAAATGGCTTATTGTAATATACTGTGTTCATTTTTATGAGGCTAGCACGTATACTCGTAGAGAAATTAAGGTTTTTATAAAAACAGTCCCATATTTCGCCAAGTTTTTTGCTTATAATTTGTGGAGTTCTTAATATAAAAAAAGTTCTTTTCAGAAAATATGACAAACAACATTGTACATAATAATCTGCAATCAGAATAGAAAATAATAAAAATTGGATGAAAAATGAGGAGGTTTATTAAAAAATGTTTCACTGCGCATGCTTGAATGCAACCAAAATATAATGTGCATAATGTATTAGCTAATTATATAGAGCAAGTTTTGTGATAGTCTCAAAATCATAGAATGAAAATTCTGAAAATTGTCGTCGATAGAATAAGCTCGAAATCCGTTGTTCCCAAAAAGAAGCAAAAAGATGGGGGTTTGTATCATATATCTGTTGATTAGTGCCAAGATAGCGTACACAATATTGCACGTACTACTATATTTGGATACAACCCCTCATCTTTTTGCTTCCTTTTGGGAACAACGGATTTCGAGCTTATTCTATTGACGATAATTTTCAAGCTATGATTTTAAGACTTTTAGAAAACTTGCTCTATATAATTAGCTAATACATTATGCACATTATATTTTGATTGCATTCGCACATGCGCAGTGAAATATTTTTTAGCAAACCTACTCATTTTTCATTCAATTTTTATTATTTTTTAATTCTGATTGCAGGGTATTATGTACAATGTTGTTTGTCATATTTTCTGAAAAGAACTTTTTTTATAATAAGAACTCTGCAAATTATAAGCAAAAAACTTGGTGAAATTTGGGACTGTTTTTATAAAAACCTTAATTTCTCTACGAGTGTACATGCTATTCTCATAAAAATGAACACAGCATATTACAATAAGCCACTTATTAATAATCTCGAGTTTGAACGCTTTTGCAACATTAGTTTTTACAGGGTTATCCAAAAGATATTCGTTCTTTTTCAATTTGTTGACGGTCCCCTATGGGGTTTCGGGAAAAAAATCTTCGCGGAAATATATGACCTATACTATACTATTTTACTCACCTGCAGTTTCAGGTTAATTCCTCATGTATTTTTCTAGATATTTAACAAAACGTCTAAAATTGCAAGTGACCGGTCACCTTCGGACATATAGTGTAGTTGGTATAAAAGCTTGGTTTTTGACATGGTGGTTACTTTTAAGGTATAATGATATTGAGAATGATAAAACATAATGAGAATATTCCATAATATATTCAAGTAACCGTTTTCTATAATAGCGAGTGACTATAAAGCTAAAACTGCAGATTTTTAACAATGTGCTTATTAATTTAAATTAATGCATGATTAGCATAAAATTGTGTATAATTATATTTTATACAGTCTAAGAAAATTTTTTACATTTAACCCCTCTCTTTTCAAAATCCATACTCACAGACATATTATCTATAACTCTATGAAATTACAATAAAAGCTTCTTTCCTACGTGACACGGGTGGCAATGCTTCTCCGAGAGTAAGCACCATTACTCGTTGCTACATTACTAACTAATGAAATACATTCTTTAAATTTGTGTACAGATCTCCTAAGGAGCAAATATGTTCGAAAGACACACTGATTGCGATAATTTGTTCAATCACAATCAAAAACAGCTTTTTACAACTTTATAGTTACTACTTTTTTAATTCTTATTTTACAAAGATTTTTACTTGGGTGCGTAAAAAGATTTAGCGTAAAAGTCTTAGATATAATTGAGAGCAAAAAGCGTAAAACAGGGCGTTTGAAAATAAGAGAGATCTGCAAAGTGTATGTTTCATGTTTTTTCTGAAATTCGATGGTCTATTATTGTTTCGAACATGGAACAAAGACAGAAGTGCAATTAAGAAATGGCCCATTGTATAATACTTAAACTCAAAGCGTCTGTGTGGCAGGAAATGACCATTCTTTTAGCATAAGACGTCTCGAAAAAGTGATTTAGTCCAAATAACCAATTTTCACAAAACCAATGCATGTAATATGCGCTTTCACAGTTTTAAGTAGAATTTTCGCCGTTTAATTGAATCACTTTGTTGAATAGACTTTGATTTCTCAAAGCGGCGGATTTCGAAAAACGCCAAAACGTTTAAATATTAATTTTGGTTTTGATTCATATAAGAGGCAATTATAGTAATTTTTCTTAGCTCTGGGGGGGGGGGGTTAACCCCCAAACCCCTCCCGTGGCTGCGCCACTGCCTTCAAATAGGATATATAAAATTTATTTTCGATTGGTTAAGCGGTTAGGCCTCTAGGTGTTCATATATCGGGGAAGTTTTTTATGACCACCCTGTATCTCAAAGCGCCTTCATCCAAAAGAAGAAAGAAAATTGAGAAAATGTAGCATAACATGTTCTTCCATTCAGCTCCTCAATTACGTCAAAGGATAAAGTATTTTGAAAAACCTCAAACTAAATCTAGACATTATTTTAATTCAGACAGAAAAATACAATAAACTGGTTCTATTGAATACAGATTAGTATTAATACGTTCACGCCGGCGCCTATATTCATGTTTTTCGCTGTGAGGCGGCGGGTGCTTGAATTCATGTTTTGCTTCATCTGGCGGCGCGGTACTTTCGCTTATTCAGACACTGTATGTAAAGACACGCCCCTCTCATATTTATTAAATTGAACTCGAATATAACAAGCAGAGTTGATTGTGAATGTCTGAAAGTTCGTAAGGAGTAAGCAAATTATTTAGAGACATGATTTTATAGACTACATATGTACGAATTCAATATAAAATGTCTTAAAATCTAAAGAAATATGGACAACATGATATAAATGCATTTTCTGTAACGTAGAAGCCACGCCCTTAGTGAATGATATCTTTTGAATGAAAACGAGAATGCTCGTTTCTCGTCGTGAATGTATAAAGTTTATATTATTCAATTATTTTTACTACTGAATTTTCGAATATTCAAGTGTGACCCACCTGTAGTGCAAGCCGTCTATAGCATAGTCGAGTCTGTTCCATTTGTAGTGCAAGCCGTCTATAGCATAGTCGAGTCTGTTCCATTTGTAGTGCACGCCTTCTACTTAACAGTGGAGTGTGACACACTAGTGATGCACGCCGCCCGATGCGACAGTGAAGCGACACCCACCGCTAATGCACGCAGCCTGATAGGGCTGACAAGCGTGACCCACCAGTGATGCACGCCGGCGTGAACGCGTTAAACAAAACGATAGAATGTATTATTGATATTAACTTTGTAGAAGTAAAAAGGAATTGGCTCCGCTAAATCAACAAAAAGGTTACTATATTAGTTAATAAAGGTAGTCGTCCTGATAATATAAAAGTACTGATTAAAATAAAAAAATAAGTAAAAAATAAAAATACTTTTTAAAAAACTTTTAGAAGCATTCAATGTTCATCTTGAAAATCACATCTAATTTTTTAACTGCAATTCATGTTATTTTCCAAAAATTTTCATTAGAGTATATTCGTATATGCCGCCGCCGAACTCTATCATGAAAATTTCACGGCCTTTTAATGTTTCGTTCATCTCACGAAACCCTTATAGTCTCGTTTCTCTGTCACAGCGCTCGTACTCACAAACTATTTAAGTTACAGATTTCATTTTTTTCTGCACAGAGCTGAATACCTCCTGACCTTGCCAGAATCATAAAATTTTGAAAAATAATTATTAACGCACGTTATTAATTTAAAATGCAATAAAAGGATGAAAATTATCATAATTCAACAAAAGCTTTATTTTAATCAAACCGCAATGATTTGCTGTCGGAAACGAAGATTATTTCGAATTCTCCTCGTGGCTGCCCCAACAGCAGGGCATCCAGATGCGAAATCGAATCAATAAACTGGGACTTTGCAAATCATGTCAAATCTCAGAAACTACTTGGCCGAAAAACTCGAAAATCGCACAGATACACGCAGAAAAAAACTACTTTCAGAAATTCTAAAAATTATTCCGATGCATTCGGTAGAAGCGAAAAAATTCGCTAAAAATCGATCGATAAAAAATCCTTGTATTTCATTCGAAAGAAAGGCAGAAACTGATTTACTTTCGGAGCAAGCTCAGGTGTTTTTATCTGCAGAGGCTCGGCGGGCGCCATCCTATAGTGGAGGTTTTAAAACGAATGTAAAAATTTTAAATTATTAAATTTATAGATTAAATTTTTATGCATCCATGCGTAGAATTTTTCGCTGATTTCAAATATGGTAATTCCATGACTGTGTTTTAATTAGGTGCGGATATAATAATTATTATTTTCTTAATATGATCATTTACTTCAAACTGTCGCTTTAGGCCAATGTCAGACGAACGTGTTTTTGCACGCTTTTTTCCCTACACATCATCCCTACACATGCTAAAAGCATGCAAAAAGACGTTCGTCTTACATTAGCCTTAGCATGCCCACGGGTTGCCGGAATGAGAAAGGCAGGGCTTCCACCAGATGTGGAAGTTAAGCATTAAATGAAAGCAGGGGTTTTAAAAGATGCCCCATCTAAGAATGTAAGGGGCGTAAAAACTCGATGCTTACACTATACGGCGCAAAAAGAATCCCCTTTCAGAAATTCTGAAAATTATATTTCTGTCTAAATTACAATGAGATATTATTTATTATTTCACTAATTGGTTTATTTCTACTATTAAATGTTCATTTTAAAAGGCAGTCAGGTGATTTTTTATAGTAGCATTGTTTAGAACGGTGTCACATTTTAAAAAATACAGCATACATGTTACTTATTCAATATAAAAATTTCATAAGTGTTGATGATACCACTATTTTCGAATAGTAATTTCAGCCAATATCTTAAATTCTCGCGTAAGACCATTTATAAACTGTAGCGTTCTGTACCGTTGTGCATGTGGTTTTTTGACGGAGTGATGAGATAAATATTCAACATAAAAAATTTCATAAATGTTGATACCACTACTTTGGAATAGTAATATCAGACAATATCTTAAATTGTTGTTGAAGATCGCAACCCTATCGACTAATATAGCTACGGATAGGTTTTTTAATGGAGTTTCGTTCAGATACAGTTTTGTTAAGAATAGAGTGTGCTCCCTGGTGGTGGAATGTGGAACTAACATAATACGATTTTGTTTAAATTAGGAAATCTGACACGGCGATCTGTTTGAAACTTTAAAATAGTTTATAAGACATAATAAAATGTTTAAAAAAGAATGGAGTGAGAAATTTCGGGGACAAGGGAGGGGATGGAGGGGAGCAAAAAATTTAAACCTTAGCGTTTTTTACCATTTTAGATGCGTTTTTTGATGGAGTCCTGAGATAAACGCTACTTATTTAATATGAAAGTGTCAAAAGTTTAGTTACCCCTATTTTTGAATAGTAATTTCAGCAAATACCTTAAATATTTGCTTAAGACCGCCAACCCCTCGAGTAATATATCTGCTGATAGGTTGTTTAACGGAGTTTCGTTCAGATGCAATTTGTTAAGAAGAGAGTGCGCACCTTGGGTGGACTGTGGAACTAACAGAACGCGATTTTGTTAAAATTGAGAAATCTAACAAGACAATTTGTTTAAACTTTAAGATAGTTTATAACACATGATAATAAATTACAAAAAAGAATGGCGCGTCACATGGGGAGGGGAAGTGGGGCGTGAACAAAATTAGGATATATAATAAGGCGATCTTTTTGAAACTTTATGCTAGTTTAGGGAGGGTACAACACAATTTGTAAGGGGTTCCATGGCGATAGATGCACTGGGCGTTTTTAAAAGAATATTAAATGAAACCCTCTATGCGATCTGTGATCTCATTTACCCACTTGTTTTGTACATTTTGTAAAAAACGCATGCAAGGGAATTTATTAAAAACTATGTACGTTTTGCTCTGTTTCTTTGTTAAGACTGGGCAGTGGGAACGAAAAAAAAAATGAAATAATATTTAAATTATCTTTTTAGGAATTCTAAATTGATTTCTCAACGTATATATTTAATGAATTAATAATAAACAATTAATTGATGAAAGCATATATTTTTTTTTAAATATTACTCTTCGTGTTTTATTTATAATTTATATTGTACACTTTAACCTTTAAAATAATTCACTGTTGAATTTTTGCAGCTATTTGGTCTAATTAGGGGAGCATTTGTTGGCTAAAGGATAAATCCATTGTTATTTCAACTCTCGTATAATTGAACGCGTTACAGAGACTATTTGGCGATTGATTACCAATGGCGGGCTAACGAAAAATTGCTTTAAAAGTAATTTATTAATTTATCATTAATTTCTGAAATATTACAATGACGTATTGTCATCGAAAGCACACGTGTTATTGTAATTTTTAGCATATCAATAAGTGGGTTAAAAACCGATTACAAAATTCTATCTTTACATACAAAATCCAGGTTGAGTTAAATAAGAGTGTAATTGGAGTCAATCCCAACCTTTTTGAGTAAGCTCGAACATCACAAACTAAGTATGCCACTAACATCAATAGCAGCAAAATGCTCATATCCCACATATTACACTCAAAACAGCTTTGTAATTTTATTGAAGAATATTTTACCTAGTTTTCATTGTGAAATTAATTCTACAAATGATTTTATACAATGTTTGAGCAACATCCAAATTCAAAAGAATTATTTAATAGCCAGTTTAGTCATTATCTTTGTGCTGCCTTCCAATGATTCACAGCAAGTTATAATAAGACATAATAACTAATAAATAATAAATAATAAATAACTACATTAACCTCATGGAGAATATAAACGAAAATATGAAAAACATGTTAAAAAGTGCTTTTAATCTTATTAGCCCCCGATATGCTATATCTTTCTCCCCGAAAATAAATTGTCGTCTCCAAAAAATAACGTTCCGTTGTATAAGCCAGCCGTAAAACAAAGCTGATGTATCATTGTACTGTTAAATACCTTACTGCAATTTTTTTAACTTCTAAGCATCGCATATTTTCGATTTTTATACCGTCGTATTGGGAAAAATGTAATTTTTAATGCAATTTGTTTGAAAACTGCATCTCAATTTATTTTTGAGATGTTAAATTTTTTACATTTTTTAGAGTTATTTGTTTAATTTTGGCAACCCAAGTACTCCATTTCTGTAAAAAATAAAGAAAAAATAGTTAGAAAATAGTAATTATATCTTTTTGTTGCCAGTTCCCCATAACTACTGAAAAAATGTAATTAAAATAAGTGCTATTTTGAACAAATATAAATGAATGATTTCTTATAAAACATGGAGGTATTATAAACTATATTTAATTTAATTATCTATATTACAAACAAATGAAAGCAAATGAATCAATAGATAGCCGATTTCTTTTTCTTTTCTTTTCTTTTTTTTTTATTTGTGTATTGTTCAGCGATAGTGACGTCATATGAGTACTTTACTGTAGACATTGTTTAAGACTGGATGTGTGTGGTAAATGAGGAATTCTTCAGAGGATGCGAATTACGTTATTTTATATAAAATAAAAGCGTGTGTTTTAAGTCTTAAAGCTGAAATATATTTTGTATTATCTGTATTTAAATACATTTTTTTTTTCATCGGGGGCAACACTAAATTCTGAAAAAGCAGAATTCCTGTTTTCTAGTAAATAATAACTACTTAATCTTTGAAGGTAAACTTTATATACATAAAAAATATTTGGGTCCGGAGGTGTTCCATAATATCACGACATATCTGCAATATCAGCAGGAGGCTCAGATTAAACTTGCTAATTCATACCGAACTTTGAAAAAAGTCATAGATGATTTTTTCCATACATTAGAAGAAATAAATTACGTTCAAAGAAGAAAAACTACTACTTTAGACAAAGATAAAAATTTAGCTTAGTCATGCCTCAAAATACTTTGTGTTATTAATATTTCACGAAATATTTTTTTATGTACTGTTAAATAAATTAAGTACAAAACTGAAAAAATTAAGTAAAGAAAAGAAAGAAACTAATGCTTTTAGCAGGAAAAAAGAGGCAATATCTGGTACATAATGAAAACATCATATTTTTCTTTTCTTGTCTTGTGCACTCTCAAAGGATAGAATAGATTCTTCGTTCACAAATATTATGTTTGTTTTACTGGCATAATGGATGGATAGTCTAATTTTCGCAATCACGCTTGAGGGAATAATTACCTGAGTAGTCAAAGTGCCGTATAATAGTGAATAATGTATCCAGTACATTTTCTGTCATTTTTGTAACTCAGTAACTGACTACTGCATTTACTTAAATTTTATTTTTTCCTCTCACTCCGGGAATATTTGATTACAAATTATATATATATATATATATATATATGAATAAAAATTCAATAAAGTATAGTAAAGACAATAACAATAGTTTAAAATTTTAAAGCTTGTATATCAGGATTAACGGTGCAAAAAGTTATGTATTCCTACCCTGAGATTAGATTTGTTATATTCGATAATAAAGTTAATTTAAATCCTGATTATTTTTTATAAATTTAATTCTATTAAATTAATTGTGTTAGATCACTTTGATATTATCTTGTTAGTAAATATGCATGAAAATTTCTTTTAATTTTGTTCTTTTTTGTGAGATCATATTTTTCTCTAACTAAAAGTATGCCATTACTTACTACTGCTACAATCCAAGTTATGCACTATAATTATGAATGTTTCAATATGATTCACGGTGCAAAAAAGAGCTTCAAAACCCGGAAACATCAATGCTACTTAATGAAGCTCTGCCAAACTCAAAAGAGTTGCCTAATGAAGCAGACATCAGATAAATGAAGCAGATCTTTGTAACGTCATTTATCTGTAACTAATTGTAACCCCGGAAACATCGACGTTGCGTAATGAAGTTCTATTAAACTTACGACAAACGCCAAAATGAAACAGACACATCAAAATTAATTAAAAACCATTTACGTTTAAGCCTAAAAATAGGGCAACAAGATACATCAGAGCAAAAATAAATTTACTATTTTTAAATCACTTTGAGTACATTAAAAAAATAAATAAATAAATAAAAAATGTCAAACCTAATATAAAGAAATAAAATATTTGCTTAAATTGTTACTTGTACAACGTGTACTTATTTTAATCATTTTCGAATGAAACCATGCTGTTAATTTGTTGCTACTATCTTTAAATTTAAATATAGTACGAGGTGGAACTCGTCTAATATCGACGAAAGAAAATATCTTAAAGGGAACTGTTACATTGATTCGTAAAAGAAATACAAAATTAATTACAATAAAAAGACCATCTTACATTGGTTATTCTAATTCTTAAAATAAATATTATTTTAACCTAAAACTATCAAAATACTGCTTCCATAAACTTTAATTGTTCAAATTATTGAAAATTTAAAATGACGAAGTCATTAATTGAGTTTCTTAAGCTTGGTATTACGGAATGAAAAATCAATAAAAATGACTTCACTTTAACAGATTCATAGATTTTTTCCTAATAAAATCTAAACATAATATCATTTTCACCATCTGAAAACTTACATAGGCCAACCCATATTCATCATTTAAAAAATAATATAACATGCATCGTATTATTAATAAATATATTTCCAAACTTTAACTCACGTTTGGCAACTAAATTTGTGTATGTGAAAAGGTAAAATCCTTAGTTTTATAAAATAAAATGATCGTTTTCCTTTAAATATGACGTAATTTTTATTCACTGGAACATTTCGTTTAGTGTCTCAAGTTCAGTAACAGCTGAATGAAAAATAGTGAAATATTATACCTTTATGGGGGGAAATGCGTGATTTTTAAAGCATAACGTCATTTTCTGTTCAAAAATTTTTAAAGTTATTTTTAATTCTAATGCGAAAACAGCATCAATAAGGATATAAGGTATAAATATTAATAAACGGCATTACTTCTCTTTTTTTCTTCAACATTGAAAGTAAACCGATTGCCACCATTTTGAAGAAATTTCATAAAAAGCTTTTAAAATCAAATAAAAGGTATAAAAATTGGAATATTTTTAAATATAACACATCTACAAATGAACAACTTTCACTTAAAAAAGTAATTATCAAAATCGGTTCAGTAGAAAGTCCAGGCCAGATGACTAAAAAAGCAGCATTATTTTTTTAATTATATAGTATTTTAATACCTTAGATTACTTATTAAAGTTACCTATAGATCATTCACACTATGTTGAAAAAACAATTTCACCTTTCTAAATTTTTAAGGTGTCTTTAAGATAAATACGTTTGAAATAAAATTAAATCTTGAAATCTACTTTCTGTAAAAAAAATAGCTGCTATATTGTTTATTTTATTTCTAAAGTTAAAATCTCATACAAAGTGCATTGCCGGAAGAAACTAAAGGATTTAAAGAGGAAAAGCCGCGGCTAAAAAGTGTGTTTCACTTTCAAGACAGGATTTTCTTTCATAGTATGTTCTATCTTTCATTAATAGTCCCTAAAATTAAAAGATAGAACGTAAGTGAAAGACAATTTTTCTTGTAACAAGGATTTTTTAGTCTTTTAGCAATTGCGAAATTGCGATTTAAAATATAATTTATTCTTCCTTTTGTGGTGTTTTAGCATTTTAAATCAATGCTATTGTTTGTAATATTTTAAAAATATAATTATATTACTCTGTTGAAAAAGTTTTGACACCTAAAAGAAGAAAGCAATCTAAAGCGATATTTATTAAGATAAATGAGAAATACTGTTCAAGCATATTAATTTTAAAAAGAAATTTAACTGTTAATAAATATTGGTTAACATTAATTGTTTTACTATTAGACCGGAAGGCGGTAGCACAGACAATCACCTCATCGAGTTCTCGGCTCAAATTCAAGAATTAGTTAAAACTCGATTCACATATTAAAACCCAATCGGTCTGCCAAGTTATATCTTGGTGGAAAACACCTAAAAACCCGAAAACCCGATTTTAGTAGTTGACTCGCAGATTTACCATTGTGTTTTCCAGCACCCAAAAGTATGAAAACATGCCCAGATAGCATGAACATTAGCAGCAAGTTTGATTTTTTATGGCATGATCTTGCCGTGACAAATTTGATTTGAGAAATTCGCAGCAAATTTCCCGCAAGATATACCATTCCCACTTGCATGAGTAATTTGTTATGAAACTTATGGCAAGACTGTCTTTAATTCACGGAAGTGACGAAAGCAAAAATCCCTCTGTTGAGAGAATAGACAATCAGCACATACGCAGAAATTGCAGAAATTTTACTCGATTGGCATCGCTTTTTCTAAACGCTATACTTATCAAATACCAAACAAGTTGGAAATTGCTCGTCAAACGTGGCAAATGAGGTGCGTTCGTACTATAACTAGTTTTATAATTATTTTTTGCACCCCATATTGTACTGAATGTATAATTTTTTGAACTTCATAAAGCGCATAGTCTGATACATCATTAAAATGCACTTCCAATATTTTTTTCCCATTCCCCGTAATGTAACGGAACACTTTTGACTGTCCCTGTAATTAAACTATACATCCGATTTTCCTAAAATTTGAAATAGCTCAACACAATTTTGCAACAATTATATCTTTAAAATTTCAGACCATTCGGAAGGCTGTAATATCATTAAAATGCACTTGCAATAATTTTTCCCATTGGCCGTAATGTAAAGAAAAACTTTTGACTGTCCCTGTAATTAAACTATGCATCCGATTTTCCTAAAATTTGAAAGGGCTCGACAAAATTTTGCAACAGTTATATCTTTAAAATTTCAGATCATTCGGAAGGCTCTAATATCATTAAAATCCACTTGCAATAATTTTTCCCATTGGCCGTAATGTAAAGAAAAACTTTTGACTGTCCCTGTAATTAAACTATACATCCGATTTTCCTAAAATTTGAAAGGGCTCTACAAAATTTTGCAACAGTTATATCTTTAAAATTTCAGATCATTCGGAAGGCTCTAATATCATTAAAATGCACTTGCAATAATTTTTCCCATTGGCCGTAATGTAAGGAAAAACTTTTGACTGTCCCTGTAATTAAACTATACATCCGATTTTCCTAAAATTTGAAAGGGCTCGACAAAATTTTGCAACAGTTATATCTTTAAAATTTCAGATCATTCGGAAGGCTCTAATATCATTAAAATCCCCTTGCAATAATTTTTCCCATTGGCCGTAATGTAAAGAAAAACTTTTGACTGTCCCTGTAATTAAACTATACATCCGATTTTCCTAAAATTTGAAAGGGCTCTACAAAATTTTGCAACAGTTATATCTTTAAAATTTCAGATCATTCGGAAGACTCTAATATCATTAAAATGCACTTGCAATAATTTTTCCCATTGGCCGTAATGTAAGGAAAAACTTTTGACTGTCCCTGTAATTAAACTATACATCCGATTTTCCTAAAATTTGAAAGGGCTCGACAAAATTTTGCAACAGTTATATCTTTAAAATTTCAGATCATTCGGAAGGCTGTAATATCATTAAAATGCACTTGCAATAATTTTTCCCATTGGCCGTAATGTAAAGAAAAACTTTTGACTGTCCCTGTAATTAAACTATACATCCGATTTTCATAAAATTTGAAATGGCTCGACAAAATTTTGCAACAATCATATATTTGAAATTTCAGACCATTCGGTTGGGTAGTTTTTGCTCTGTTACATGCGGACAGACGGACGGACGGACGGACAGACGGACAGACGGACAGACGGACGGATTGAACGACGACTATAGGTGCTACGTATTTATATAATTACGAACGCACCTAAAAAGGCTCATATTGAAAAGTACGTGTGTTACCTTACCTTGTTTACGGTGATAAAAACGATGCATGCACCTTCTGACGGTGTGTTCGCATCAATAGACCTGATCAGGTCTACGGACCCCTCCGTAGGGGTTAAACATGTAGTGCAACAGTTGTAAACAGATAATGGGGCATGAAAAGATTACTACTTTGCAGTATTTTTGATTACCTGATTGCCGTTAATTTGCAAGAAATTTGATACAGCATGAATTTGCACGTTAAGTTAGCTGCAAGTTCAAAGTGTGGTGATTTCGGCTTTTGCGTTATCTTGCTGCAGTCTTGTTATGAACTTTCCGTCTTGTCATGCTGAGCTTGCTGCAACTTTGCAGGTTTTCAAAGCAAGACTTCTGCAAATTTTCTGAAAATTAAAAAAGCCATCTGGGTGGACTGGGAGCAGGAAAACACAATGGTAAACCTAGAGCCAATCGCTAAAATTGGGTTTTTAAGCGTTTTCCACCAAGATATGAGTTGGCAGACCGGTTGCGTTTTAATATGCGAATCGAGTTTAAACTAATTCTGGAATTTCAGCCCTAAATTCTATGAGGTGATCGTCTGTGCTTCCGCCTCATGGTCTATCTCTGTCAAAACTTTTGCTTCAGCTTAACACATTCGCAACAGCTGACGTGCATTAGCATCTTTTGCATCCCTGTATTTCCACATACGGGCGTATAATAATTTTTTTTGCATATTATCTTTTATTTTCACAAATATGCACACTATTCTTATACCCACAACCAGATGCATACAAATGCATCAATAAAAAATATTAGCAAATCTTAGTCATATCCAGTAGCAATAAAAATGCTAATATAACTTCGTTAACTAATGTATCAGGAAAAAATTAATACCCATAGTATGAAGGGGGATCCTACTGTTAAAAATACGAAAGCAAACGGTCGCTAATGTGTTAAAAAGTATCAAAATTTGTATTGTTTCTAATAACATAAAAAGTAATTATTTACTCTATCACAAAAATTTTAACAATGAAAATAAGAAATCAAGGTAAAGCAATGTTTATTAAGGAAAATGAGAAATGCTGTTCAACATATTGACTTAAAAATATCTTTTAATAAATAATAGTTCACATTAATTTTTTTACTCTTTGTCAATACTTTTGCTTCGGTACATATTGTCAACAGCTGAAGTGAATTAACGTCTTTTGGATATCTGTATTTGCACATATGGACTTATAATAAAATACTTTTGCATATTATATGTTATTTCCTCAAATCGTACATGCTATTCTTATAAATTTAATCTGTGTACTATGCGAATAAATGCATGAATAAAAAATAATAGCAATCTTATATATCGTCGCCTCAGAGCAACAGTAGCACATCTAGTAATGATGAAAAATGAGATGTCTGACTTACTGCTATAAGAAACTATGTTTGCATCTAATGAAACAACTTTTAAAATACAAAGTTATGTATAATACTATATCTCAGATGTGTTTTATATAAATTACCTACTGTTCCACTAGATGCAGACGCAGTTTTTCATAGTAAGACATCTCATTTTCGATTATTACTAGATGTCCCACTGTTGCGATGAGGCGACGATACATCCAGTATCAATAAAAAAGCTAATATAATATTGTTAACTTGTACAACAGAAAAGAGCAATACCCATAGGGAAATTTGGATCCTACTATTAAAAATACGAAAACAAATGGTCACTGATGTGTTTAAAAGTACCAAAAGTGTAGTATATAAAAGTGTGCTTAAACTATTGTACATACAATATGCCCACTAAAGTCCTGCCCACCCTGTGATATTACTATCACATTTCTTTTCTTAAGGTGCCTTTTCTCCGATGTTGTACACCAGTCATGTTGTTTATACCTCCTCCGGAATCTGTTTTCATTTCCCGGATTCAGCAATTCTCTCATTTTACCCTACAGCAGTCAAAGAGCTTTTTTTCTTCCCATACTACTCCTTTCCCTAGCATCGTACTTTATGCACAGTGCGCATCCTCCTGCGGCGTCACTTCAAATCTACTTTTAGATCACTCCACCGACGATGAAAAGAGGAGAGTGTCTTCTTGAACAAATTAGAAGCTAGTTTTTTTTTTATCTTGTTTTTATACGCTTTCAATTTTCATCGCCATTTTAATTTAACTAATGAGTTCAAAGGTAATTTGGAGTCACTCTAATAGACTTCATTACTTAGTATATTATACTCATTAGTTTTCTGCCAGACTTTAAGACTTTAAGAATTTAAGAGAATTCAGTTTTTTGGAGATGTGATTGTTAATTTGAAATCCGGGCCTTGCGCCTGTTTCGAAGTTGTGATAATATATATAGGTATTTTTAAAACTCCAGTTCTCTAAACATGATGCCATTTTTCTTAGTAAATTTAAATCGCCAGGATTTTTAATTGCTCATTTATAATTGGATTTTTATTATCAAGATGATCTCTAAGAATGTTTTACCAGTCAATATTCCAATGCTTTGGAATATAAAAAAGAGATCCTCTCAGTGGAGATTTTCGTGATGTACAGTGACCAAAATTCATTGCTCTACTACCTTTTTAAGAATTGCTTAAATAAACAAGTGTTTTATATCAAATACGTGTCTTCATTTATCTACAAGCTTCAGTGTCAAAGTAAGATTTAATTAAAGTCTATTACATTTTTTCTGTCACTCAAACAATTTATAAACCACGTGAATCCCCCCCCCCCCCCCGTTAACTTCAGAACGGCAACAGCGACAGACTTGAACGAGATAGCTTTTTTAATTAAATTGGCTAGCGATACAAGATGAAACCGGTTAAAGCACTACTTAGCGGCAAACTGTGAAGTTAGCTTTCCTATCTTTCAAACTGTCTGAGAGACGAGAAAAAAAGTCAATTACAAAGTTTTGGGTCCTCGATTTGGTATAAAATGACGCTTTACCTGTAAAAATAACTTTATTATAACCCTGTAAATGTAATTTTTTTGGATCCAATCACAAGCTTAAATACGCAAATAATTGCAAGCACAAGTGTGGCATTATAAGGCAGACGCAAATTAAATAATAAAACTGACACATGTAAGCAAGGTACCGTTTATTTTAATAAGATAACCAAGTTAAGTATGCTCAATGCGTCCGCTATCAAACACATACAGAATTCGTGAGGCACAGCTGTCGATGTAAGCCCTGAAATGTAATTTTTTAGTATCCAACCACCAACTTAAATGTGCAAATAATTGGAAGCAGAAGTCTGACCAGGACAATGCAGACGTAAATTTAATAATAAAATTAACACATTTAAGCAAGTTACTGTTTATTTTAATAAGAAAACCAAGTTAAGCATGTTCAATGCGTCCGCTATCGAATACAGGCAGAATGCATGACGAACAGCTGCTGATACTACACACATTGACCATACTGAATTTGATTTTCTAATTAAAAAATTTCTACATGCAGTCATTGGTATACAAACGCTAGTGATTGGGTGTAAAAAGCACATTTCAGGACTTCTGTTAAAGTTACTTTTAGATGCTTTACCCCATTTTATGCTAAATCAAGGACTTTCTATAACTTTGTTGCTGACTTTTGCTCGTATCTTATGCCGTTATAGAGATAGGAAAGTTAATGCTGTAAATTTCCGCAAGGTGGCGTTATTAGAGACCTCATCGCGTAGCGTATAGCCACTTTAGTCTACCTGGACACTTGAAACTTTATTGTAGTTGTCGCCTCTGTAAAATTATTGGTCGTAGCAAGGACTTTGTTGGGCACACTTATTCAGGAATATTCTATTGTATTCGCATTCGCAGCAGTTTAATTTAAATTTTCTAGAGAAATCTAGTTCAGTGTATTAATTTGCAAATTATTGATCTCTATAACAGCACATAATTAACTTTTAACAATGTAATGAAACAAAAATATTCACAGCATCGAACGACGTTAAATAATCTAAGAATTTACATATCAACAACAGATTATTTCGTTTCATTTCAGATCAAGGGAGTTCAAAAAGACGCAGTCACCGGCGAAATAGCTGTTTTATGAATTAGTGGGAAAAACCTTCTATATCTTGTGAATATTTCAGTCAATTCCAACGAAAACCATGCTGTTAATGTGTTGAAGTTACTAAAATAGCGAATTAGCTGTACAAGTTAGAGTTAGTTAATGAATAAACAAATCAGATGTACTAATCCCAAAATTTTCTTCTTTCTCATGCATGCTAATATTTCAAAAAGTTATTACACATGTTAAAACTTCAATGTTATAACACCAGTGCTACACCAACTTTGATTTTCATCTAAATTTCTGTTTCATTTAACTAATGGAGGATATTCGAAATATGGGTTCGAGGCTGAAAAAAGTCGCACAATACCGGTAATTTACCCAAAGAACTTCTAACTGATAAGAAGGGAAGATTCTACTGCTTTGCCTCATGAAGTGTTTCATTGGCTAGCGGGGATTTACATTACACGTCTACATTACACGTCCCTTCTTTACGCTAGAAGTTTTTACCTTGACCACGTGATCAAAACGGAGATCGAATATCCTCTATTGGAGTAAAAAAAGGATTAATTTTTACCATGATATTTAATAAAATCAATATTTTCTTTATTCTGTTGGGCATCAGCTGCATGCGAATCGCTGGGTTAGCTAGATGCGAAGTGTCCGTCGCTGCACGAGCAGCTTTTATACAACCGAACTATGAAAAATAGAGAAAATTGCACGTAAATACCCTTACGGGGGAATATTAGCATTTTTAACTGGACCTGACGTCCATAGTTAAAAATATGTATATAGAGTTTGGTTCAATTTGGTGCCGAGAATGGCATAAAAATTGCTATTACAGTGCCCCTTCAGGCCGAATAGTCCCAAATTCAAGTGGGGTCTGCCATCCATAGCTAAACACACACACACACACACACACACACATATATATATATATATATATATATATATATATATATATACTAGCTGACCCGCCCGGCGTTGCCCGGGTCCGTGGTAATATTTATAAAGAAACCTTTAATTTATATGATTTTATATGTAACTCGATTTTGTCTGAAATACGTACCCACTCACACCTCACAGTGTGAAAATGGGGGAGAAGCAGTTGCAAATTGTTGAGATGTTATGCAAATTTTATTCATAAATTTTTGTAAAATTGTATGCCATAGTCATGAACAAATTAAAATTTTAAAACACCCTCTACTGATGAAACAATTAGTTAAGAGGAGAGGAGTGAGTGCTTAATAATGTACAGGCCAAATGCTTTAAAACGACCTCTGTCAGAAAACAACATATAAAGGATACTCATCGAAGAAAACGCTACAGTTGTAAGGACAATTATCGTCACCCGCCTTCCAAACTCGAAATTCAACTCTCCCACCTTCTTTAAAATTTTAAAGTGTTATCACTCACGTAAGTTAATTTCAATTGTATTCGTTCTTTGTGTTAATGGCAATTTACATATGCATAGTCGCCCAAGCATGGAACGTGTTTCTTGAACTTTTTATGAAGTAAATAATTTGCGTTCTTGAGCGATTAAGAGTCCATTCACATGCGATTCTTATAAAACTCCTAATATATCACAAAATGCACACCATATTAAGTATTTCATGAACTCAAGGATTTTTCACTCAGTTCTTATTCTTTTGTTAATATTTTCTCATCCTAATGAAAACATATGTTATACTTTATTGAATGTTTTCACATTGAAAGTGCAGTGTAAAGTTTAGGCATAATTCAATAAAGCGAAAATTTTGAGTATTCGTTATTTATAATCTATCTTCCTGTTAAAATTGTTGACTACATTTTTAGACACCCATGAACGGTGAACACATAGCATGCGATAAATTGTCACAAATTTTGTCATAGATCGTTGAAAAAAATTGTGAAATGATCATTAGAAAAAAAAGAATTTCATCCAACGATCTTGGAAAAATAATCATGAATTTTGTGAAACAATCGAAGAAAAAAATTGCAAATTTCATCAAAAGATCGCAGAAGCACATGTTGAATTTGCCAATCTGTCATTCAATAATATCGGGAACTTCGACAAATAGTCGCAGAAAAAAAAAATCAAATTCGTCACAAATAATTGAAAAACAAAATGCAAATTTCGCCAAACAATCTTGGGAAAATATCATGCATTTTGTGAAACGATCGCTGCAAAAAGCCCTCGAATTTCAGTAAACAATCGAAGAAAAATATTGCAAATTTCATCAAAAAATCGCGGAAATGTATAGCAAATTTTGACAAAAGAGTGCGAAGCGCACACTGAATGTTGCAAATCTGTCGCTGAGAAATATCGGGAACTTTGGCAAATAGTCACCAAAAAGAAATAAATAAAATAACAAATTTCATCATAGATCGTTGAAAAAAAGAACGTGAATTTCGTCAAACGATTGCTGAAAAAACCCCGTGAATTTCAGTAAACAATCGAAAAAAAAATTGTATATTTCATCAAAAGATCGCGGAAATGCATGGCAAATTTCGTCAAAAAAGTGCAGAAGCATATGCCAATTTTGCCAATCTGTCGCTGAGAAATATCGGGAACTTCGACAAATGGCCGCGGAAAAGAAAAACACAAATTTTGTCACTGATCGTTGAAAAAAAAAAATGCAAATTTCATGAAACGATTTGGGGCGGGGGTGGGGGTGGGGGGGGGGAATCGTGCATTTTGTGAAACGATCGCTGAAAAAAAAAACGTGAATTTCAGTAAAAGAAGAAAAATATTGCAAATTTCATCAAAAGATCACAAAAACGCATAGCAAAGTTTGTCTAAAGAGTGCAGATTACAAATTTTGCCAATATGTCGCTGAGAAATATCAGAAACTTCGACAAATGGCCACGGAAAAGAAAAACAAATTTTGTCACTGATCGTTTAAAAAAAATCGTGAAAAAAAAAAAACGCGAATTTCGTCAAACGATTGCTGAAAAAAAAAACCCGCGAATTTCAGTAAACAATCGAAGAAAAATGTTTCAAATTTCATCAAAAGATCGCGGAAATGCATGGCAAATTTTGTCAAGAAAGTGTAGAAGCATATGCCAATTTTGCCAATCTGTCACTGAGAAATATCGGGAACTTCGACAAATGGCCGCGGAAAAGAAAAACACAAATTTTGTCACTGATCGTTGAAAAAAAAAATTGCAAATTTCATGAAACGATTTTTTTTTTTTGGGGGGGGGGGGGGGGGGGGGATTGTGCATTTTGTGAAACGATCGCAGAAAAAAAAACGTGAATTTCAGTAAACAAAGAAAAATATTGCAAATTTCAGCAAAAGATCACAAACGCATAGCAAAGTTTGTCTAAAGAGTGCACATTACAAATTTTGTCAAATGGCCGCCAAAAAGAAAAACACAAATTTTGTCACTGATCGTTAAAAAACCCCCACAAATTTCATGAAACGATTTGGGGGGGGGGGATAGTGCATTTTGTGAAACGACCACTGAACAAAATAGCGTGAATTTCAGTAAACGAAGAAAAATATTGCAAATTTCATCAAGAGATCGCAGAAACGCATAGCAAAGTTTGTTTGAAGAATGCAGATTACAAATTTTGCCAATATGTCACTGAGAAATATAGGAAAGTTCGACAAATGGCCACGGAAAAGAAAAACAAATTTTGTCACTGATTGTTTAAAAAAAATCGTGAAAAAAAAAACTGCAAATTTCGTGAAACGATTTGGGGGGGGGGGAGGAGATCGTGTATTTTGTGAAACGATTGCTGAAAAAAAACGTAAATTTCAGTAAACGAAGAAAAATATTGTACATTTCATCAAAAGATCGCAGAAACGCATAGCAAAGTTTGTCTAATCTTTGGCTAATGGTCGCAAAACAAATAACGCGAATTTCATGAAAAATCCTGTAAAAACAATCACTATAAAAATAAAACACAAAATTCGATAAACAGTCGAGGGAATAAATTGAAAATTTCATCAAAAGATCGCAGAAATGTATAGCAAATTTTGACAAAAGGGTGCAGAAGCACACGCTGAATTTTTCCAATCTGTCGCTGTGAAATGTCGGGAACTTTGACAAATGGCGACAGAACAACAAAAAAAAAATCATAATTTGTCTTCACTGAATTACGCCTAAACTTTAAACTGCTATGCCTGGCACCACAGTTGCAGAAAATTCTCCAAGTGTCTGTGACAGATACTTCAGTGGCAGAAAATAATCTGCTAGTAAAATATTTTACAATTGAAGCATTAATTAATCAAACCACCACTTACCTGCAATGTCTTTAAGCATTTTATTAATGTTTATAGATAATAATCTTAGTTTTGTATTAAGTAATAAAGGGCTAAACATAATTGTAAAGCGAAATAATAAAAGGTTTGATGGAAAAATAATCTGCAAAAGAGATAAGAAAATCTGTGACGCCTGTCTCCCATCTTGAATTTTCTGCTACTGGACCTGGCACTATGAAAACATTCAGTAAAGTGCAAGATATGTTTTCATTACGATTCCTTATCAGTGGGAAAGTGGAGAGAAAAGATTAACAAAAGGAAAAGAACTGAAAATGGAAAATTCTGAGTGCGTAAAATAGTTAAGATGTGCATTTTGTGACATGGAGTTTCATAAGAATCGCACGTGAATGAACTCTTAATCGCCCAAGAACGGAAATTATTTACTGAATGTTTTAAAAAAACATTCGATTCTTGGGGCGATTAGACAAATTTGGAGTTTCAGAATAATCGTTCGAGAATGGACATGCAGTCAGGTATAAAATGTACGTTGTCATCGCCCAATAATGTCAACAATAATAAATGAAAACATTGAATATTTGTATATGAAGCAAACTGAGTTCAATAACAGTTTTAAAAATGCAGAATCAAAATTAAAACTTATATTTTTGTTTATTTAAATTAAAAAAAGTTTAAATTCTACATATAACATTTCGAGTTATACCGATTAAAAAGTTTTATCATGTTATAGTTAAGCATCACAAAAAATTTCAAAATAGTAACTCAATAAATAAAAATTATTTTAAAATAGGTATGTCCCGGACCTCCTTAAATGAAACAGAGTTCAATAACAAATCTTAAAATCAAAACATACATCTTATACTTTTGCTGAGAAATGAAAAGAAAACATTCAGTGAAGCGTTGATTCAGCAAATATGTGAAAAGTTTAGTTTTCAGGTGAAAAAGTTTGTAAAAAGCCTACTTTTATGCCAATTTTGTGAAGGGTCCTTTTTTTAAGGTGAAAAGTTTTGTGAAAGGTCCTACTTTGATTTGAAAAAAATTGTGCAGGGTCCAGTTTTGACATAAAAAATGTTGTGAAGGGTCCAGTTTTGACATGAAAAATGTTGTGAGGGGTCCTTTAAAGAACCCAATTTTTCCTAAACAGATCCCTGTGCTTGTTACATATCATGACTTTGATAAGAAATAAAAACACTCAGTAAAGTGTAAAAAATATGTTTTCATTGGGATTTGTTATGAAACTCATAATATATGGGGAAGTGGAAAAAAAAGATAAGAGAAAAACCCAAATAACTTCATTCATTTCCCCTGAAAAGAAATATTTGTTTTATTCCTATTCTTGGGTGATGACAACATACATCTTTTAATCACCCGAGAACGGAAATTATTTACTGAATGTTTCCATTTCATAGAAAGTACAGTTTTCATCTTACACTTTACTATAAAATGTACAGTTCAATTTTTACTAAGAAATGAAAACAACATTCAGTGAAGCGTTGACAACATACATCTTTTAATCACCCGAGAACGGAAATTATTTACTGAATGTTTCCATTTCATAGAAAGTACAGTTCTATTTTTACTAAGAAATGAAAAAAAACATTCAGTGAAGCGTTGATTCAGCAAATTTGAAAGAAAAAAAATAATCAGCAAATTTGAAAAAAAAAATTACTTTAAGATCCCAGAAAGTTCAACGAACATTATACTATTTCATTCTTGGGCGACTACGCGTATGTAAATAGATATTAATACGAAGAACGAATACAATTTAAAGTAACTTACGTGAATTCTATTATACCACTTCTTATAAACAATATAAAATAATTTCAATAAGATTAAATCTTATAGTAACAAAATAAATAAAGCATGGAAAATAAACAGTGCAATTTTCCTCTACAGTTTTAGGCTAGGAAATGCAGCCGCTGTATCTCATATTTACCACCTGCTCTCATTGGCTGGTTTCTTCTTTGCCGCGGATTGGCTTAGAGCTGTAAGTAGCCTGAAACCCATAACGTTTTATTGCAGCGGATTGGCTTAGAGCTATAAATAGTCTCTAACACATAACGTTTTAATTACGTTTTAATTTTTTTTTTAAATATCTAAATTGAAATTTTAAAATCCGGCGGTGAAGTACACTTTCCGGTAATAGCATCTACACATGACAAAAATTTCAGAGGTCTAGATGTTATAATTTCGGAGATTTCCGCGGTCAGGCAGGCAGACAGATATCTCTTATTATATATATATAGATATATATATATAACATATCTGTGCGTAAGGCTGGCGTCATTTTGCAAATGGCAACACTTTCCGATGAAATTTTGTTTTGCAATTTTCGCTATAGCAAGTTTTTAAACTTATAGACATCGCACTTTTTCAATCTTTACGCCGTTGTATAGGCGAAAATATGTACTTTTAAAGCAATTTGTTTGAAAACTGTATCTCAATTTATTTTTGAGATATTGATTTGTTTGTAGTTTTTAATTCTATTTCTCTAACGGTTTCAACTTGAGTACTCCATTTCTGTGGAAAGTAAAAGGAAAATAGTAGGTTACTGTATATTTTTGTTCCCATTTTCTCATAGTAACTGAAAAAAATTGCAATTGAAATAACTGCAATGTCAAGAATATCGTCGGCTATAAAAACCGGTCATTTTTGGTTTTATTTCGTTTTTATATATCAGTTAAGTGATTTTTAGTTTATTGAAAACTAAAGATACATCAATTTCTCTTTACAAAAATGCATTTTAAAGAATATTTGTGTGACTTATTTTTTCAGTATTTACTTAATTCGTATCGAAAAGCTGAGAGAATGCAATTTTATTAATCCGTGTTAAATAAAATTTTCAAAGTTTTGAAACAATATAAATGAAAGATATCTGATAAAACATGGAGCTATTATAAACAAACAAATGAAGGCATATGAATCATTAAATAATCGATTTATTTTACCAAATTTCTTAAATGACATCATCTCTTTTTGTTGTGTTTGTGTATTATTCCGCGATAGTGAGGTCATATGCGTACTTTTCTAGAAATGTTGTTTAAGACGGAATCTTAAATGTCGAATGTTTTAGAGGATGCAAATGACGTCATTTTATATTTTAAAAAAAAACGTGTATTTAAATTCTTAATAGTGAAATATGTTTTATAGAAGTGCGTCATTTTCACTCCTACGACTTTTAAATTCTTCACAAGTGGAAATAATTCCCTTTTGGAAACAACGTGATTGATATCACTCACTGATAACACGCAATTTGTTACAAACATTTAGCGCGTCTTTATAGAAAAGCAGTGACATACAGTGTGTATGATCAGAGCGGAAGTGTTTGTCAAAAAATAGCAATTCATATTACAGAACTTGGTGATTCTTGCCTGGATGAATGCATTTCGCCGAGTTTGAAAAGCAAACAAAGATGATCTTGGCAATAATTCCAGATTTGAAATAACGTTAGGTTCCAAAAGTTTTGGTCCAAAAGTCTCTCATCTAATCAAATTTTATTGCTATTCTTTAAGACATTCTACTATAATTTTATCAAAATAACATAATTTGTTTAATGTAATTTTTCATAATTTTCAGTGAACCCGAATTGTAAATATTACTCCTTACTTACCATGAAAAAATATAGATAATCTATATATTTAAAACACAAGGCTATTCTTTAGTCATCTGCCATGAGTTTTCCACTTAACTAATTTTATTAATATTTGTTTTAACTGAAAACTGTTCATTTGTAGATGTGCCCGCACTAGCTGTTTTTCAAAATAGCGCCATTTTTATATTTTAATTTCTAAAATATGTGAAATATGAATGTAAATTCTTCAAAATGTAATTTCTTAATTTCTTCAAAATGGTGGCCATTGGATCGCTTTCATTGCTTGAACGATTGAATTTTGAACGGTCAGTTTGTTGTATAGGATTTAGTGGCGCAAACTCCCATTAGGGTCATGCTGCCCCAAAATATTTTGAGCAAAAAAAGACTCACTGATTTTGAAAACACACATTTTTCCTCATAAAGTTGTTACAATTCCATATTTTATTGATTCTGCTGATAGTGATTATGAGACACTAGGAAAAATGCGTAAGTAAGTGAACATGAAGTAATATTTAATAGAAAATGATCCTTTACTTAGATAAAAGTGAATATTTTGCCACAAGTGCGTCTAAAAGACATAAATTACAACATTTTTACTTTCAGATACTGAGATTAGAAACTGAAGTCAAGAGTGCGACTATTCAATGCAAAGATGTAGCTGCTAAACAGGCCTTCAAATTTGAAGCTAAAATGATTTTAAAACGATCAAATTAAAATGTAATTTTTTTTTAATGGAACATATGGATATGAGAGTTTCGTAGTTAAAATTTGAGAAGGTTAAAATGATATCAAGAGTAGATTTCATGGGGGGAAAATTCTATGATAGTGTCAAAGTGCAATAAATTTTGCTGTTTTTTCGTTCCGGAATATCAAGCTTAAGGGTCCGCTGCACTGAAACTTCCCGATCGCGAAATCCCATGTTAGCCTACAGGAAAATTTTCAAGCGCGATGACTCATTACCTAATATAATTATTAAAATATCGTTTTCACCATCAGAAAGTAGACGCCAGATGTCGACGATGTGCGTTTTTAAAAATTATCTCCGTAAATTTTAAGTACAGAAAAAATCCCTATAAACTTTGAAATTTCCATTTGATTAAATCTTATCATCTTCTTAAAAGTACTTAAAATTTTTAAAAACGCACATAATCGGCATCTGACGTCTACTTTCTGATGGTGTAAACTGTATTTTAATAATTATATTAGGTAATGAGTAATCGCGCTTGAAAATTTCCCCATAGGTTAACATGGGATTTCGAGTTCTGGGAGTTTCAGTGCAGCGGCCCCTTAAGAGTATCAATTGAAAACTTCATCATAATAGCTAATCTTTATTATGTTTAACTAATTACGTATATGATTAAAGTTTAATTTTTCAATAATTTGGACAACTGAGTTTTGTAGAAATAGTATTTTATAACTTTCGGTTAAAATTAATTTTTTTTAGAGTTAAATTAATCAGCATAAGACGCATTTTTTATTGTAAATAATTTTGCAGGTTTATTACAAAACCAATGAAACAGTTCCTTCTTAAACATTTTCTTTCGTCGAAATTCGACGGGTTCCACCTCATATATATATTTTGGTTCAATTCTGTGCATACGCTTTTCGATGATACAAAGCGGACACACAGACATCCGGGTGAACAGACAGACATTTTGTATGAACATGTTTTTCGGTATCTCTGACCCCTAAAACGAGTAAATCCGTCCAAAACCGGAAGTAAAAAAATTTTATATTACAATTTTCTTTTATACAATCAAAAAAATAAAAAGCACTTTTCTTTTGTTTAAATTCAGCATTTTAAAGTTTTAATAAATCATATTACCATGATTTATAAATCTTTAATCATAAAATCATCTTGAAACGATTTCTCTTTCTAAATTTTAAAGTTTATTTTTACGAGAACAAAATTTAAATCTAAACTTAAACTAAAAATCTATTGTCGTAAAACAATAACTGTTATAATGTCTATGATATTTCTAAAAATTATTATATCTCATATAAAATGCATTTCAGGAAGAAACTAGGGTTTAAAGAGGAAAAGCTCTGGCTAAAAAGTGTGTTTTATTTTTTAAGACAGCTTTTCTTTTCATTACATGTGCTCTTTTAGTGATATTTTCAGAAAGTAAAAAGAATGAAACTAAGTGATACAGAACTTTTATTGAGAATGTTTAGTTTTTGTCACGAAATGGAATTGCAATTTGAAGTACATTCAAGCTTTCTTTCTTTCATGATGTTTCAGTATTTTAAAACAAGGTTATTTTTTCCCGCAAAAATAAGGAAAAGTCCTTTCGGCCAGTGCCGGGAGAAAGAGGTAGCTTTCATATTTCTTGGTTTTAAATATTTTCAAGTTTTAATCGAAGCCAATTTTACACAAATTTTAAGAAGCTAAAATGCGACAAACTCGATAAGAGATTATTCGTCAATACTAAATTTGAATGAGAATTGCCAAATTAGTAAGCTATAGCCAAGTTGGCATAATTTTTGGATACTTATTTTTGGTCACCAAATTTGGTGATATTTCGCTAAGTGTCGCCAAACTTGTCGAGAATTCGATGGTAACGGATATAAATGATATTTAAGCATTGCGCAGCAGTGCACTGTTCAAATGGCCGCCACTTTCAAATAAGATGGCGGATGAGGCTGGCCAACGATCTATGTCGAGACATTGGTATGTTCTATGCACATACTTAATCTTATCCAAATTAGTTTATAAAACCGAGAGTTACAGCATGACAAAAACCAGACTGTTTGAAAATGTCAACCACTCTAGAAATTCAAACTGCTATATTTCAGCCATTTTTATTAACACTTTCCAACAAAGTTGAAAAGTGTTTATGACTTCGGTTTGTCTGGCCGTCTCTCCGCGCTCTAACTCTCGTAAATATACTCGGATCGTTCTGAAATTTTTGGATGTTAGTAACCTCTACCATAGCACGATCCCGATTTCAAATAAAGTTTCTAGCGTGTTTAGTTCATTTACAGGGACAGTCAAAATTTTCCGTTACATTACGACCTATGGGAAAAAATCTTTTAAAATGGTTTTTAATGATGTTACATGCTTTCAAACATAATAAAATTGATAACCATTTATAAAGTGCACTAAAATATGCATTCTAGAATATACGATGCAAAGAATAGTTATTATTCATTTACAGGGCCACACAAAATAATTCCGTTACAGAACGGTATGGGGGTGGGGGCATTGCTTGCGGCGTATTTTAATTATGTTAAATTATTTCATGTATAATGAAATTTATATACATCGCTGAGGTTTACTATAACCTATTTCATGTATAATACGAAGTGCATAGCATTTACAGGACACACAGAAGATTTCAGATACTATATTGTATCCGAAGTACTGTACAGTAGCGATGATTGCTGGAAATTCATTTTTAATTATGTTATATGCTTTTATGTTTCACTATATTTATGCATAGTATATAGTGTGTATGAATGTTGTAATCCATATACAGGGCTACACAAAATAATTCCTAAGGCTTACTGGGTATGATTGCAAATTGCTTAAAGTTGGTTTTCAAATGAGTTATGCATTTTTATGCGGAATTGCATTTGGTTTTTTAAGAAATGTTTGTAGAACATAGATAAAATGGTATACAGGGTCCCGCAAAGAAATGGATACATGGCCGTCTATAAATGATAATTTCTGGAAATGTCCTTTTATTAGTTTTAAGAGTGTTTTACTTTGAATTAAACTTTAGCTAAATAGTGGCGTGGAATAAAGGTACTAGGTTAACTACAGGGCTGTACAAATGTATACAAGTATGTTTTGATCTATTAGTATAAATTGCTAAAAGAGAAATTTCAAATGGTTATGCGTTTTCTTGCTAGACTAAATTTTCCCATTATATAGTATATATATATATCATCCTACAGATCAAATAGAGGGCTGTTCAAAAGAATTGGAATACATATTTGGCTATAGACGGTAACTGCAGAAATCAGTTTTTCAAATGTTTCATGCGTTTTCTAAAATGTTTACTTAGTTCTCTTATATACCTTATTTCTCTAAATAACGAAGTTTTGTTAAATCATTCAGGAAGTATTGGAAAGTGTTTAATAATCTATGCTTAACGCATGATTTTTCTTACTTGTTTAGATAAGGACGAATTCAAACATTCTTTAGAATCCTTGCATTAAGGTTAAACTCTTACGAAAAAAAAAAATATTTTTCAGTTTTTAATTTATTGGACCGCTTTTTAAATTTTTCCTTTTTTAAAAATTTTTTAATGGCCGCCATTTTGAAACAAGATGGAGTATGAAGCTGGCCAACGAACACGGTTGAGTCATTGGTAATTACTATGCATACAATTAATTTCATCCTAATCGGTTTATAAATACGCGACTTATCGCATGACAAAAAGGCAGATATATATATATATATATGTCACATTTAAACGGACGATGGTTTTGGGGTCAGAGGGTCATGATCGATGAAAATATACCAAACTTTTTCGGAAGTGCTTTCCTCCGGACGGCTGCAAAAGGTAGATTTTTACTTTTTGTAATGAAAACTATCTAAAATTGACTCTATTAGTCTATTATCGCTGGTTTCCAGGACTTAATTTCTAGCAAATAACCGGTCAAGTTGGAGACTCACGTACAGACGGTTCCGTACAATAAATATATGAATTAGTAACTGGGTATTGCATTACACAAATTAAATCATTATACATACTGATTTCCAAAAATTAAGGAAAAATCACAAAAGAGCGATAACTCGTTCAAAAAGAAACGTATCCATATGAAATTTGCATATGTTGTTAACTTTTGAAAATGCTGAATAAAATTACAAATTGCAAATTAGTGGCGCTGCAATCGGATTGCGTCATCTGTGAGGAGCATAAAAATGGATGCTAGAGTGTACGGCTGCAGGTGTCGCTGTGATTATGAGATAAGAAAACTAAGATAGACAATTCATTAATATGACCTCGAGGTATTATTTGTCCGCAAAACTGCGATATAGAACTATCGGAAGATTGGAGACAGGTCAAAGTCAAACAAAGGTGGCCAGATGGCTAAATTTGAATCTTTCTGTTGTTCATAGGCTTTGACAACAGTTTCAAACCACTGGTTCGAGCTCCAGAAGGTTCAACCAAGGACGAGCAAGAGCTACGACAAGCACCGATGACCGATATTTGCGGTTACGTGTGCAAAAGAATAGAACAGCAACCCCCTCTTATCTTAGAGCATGCCTTGCAGCAGTCACTGGAAGGTTCGTATCAATGTCTACTGTGCATAAAAGGCTGCATGAAGGTGGTCTTTACGCGAGGCGACCAACCACATGTGTGTCACTTACCTCACGTTCTCTAAGTTGGGCACGTCAACATGTCTTCTGGATGGCTGATCAATGGGGGCGTGGTCTTTTCATCGATGAGTCTAGGTTTAGCCTCCAAAGAGATAGGAGGTGTTATTTGATTTCGAGAGAACAGGGAACACCCTATCATTCACTAAACATTCGTGAAAGAGATTCATATGTAGGAGGCAGATACTGTGTTTAGGGTGGTATCTCTTTGAGTGGACGTACAGACCTCCATGTCTTTCCGCGTGGAACTGCGAATGTTCACGTCTATAGAGATAACATTCTTGATGCTTATGTACGTCCTTATGCCGGCGCGGTAGGTAATGATTTACTGTTACAGGACGTCAACGCTAGACAGCACAGGGCTCGTGCTGTGGAAGATTATCTTCAGCGCCAAACAATTCAGCCCATGGAATGGCCAGCTCGATAACCGGACTTGAATCCAATCGACCATGTTTGGTATGCTTTAGGAAGATGTGTTGCTGCTCTCAAACCCCCTCCTCAGACCCTTGCCATGCTTACAACTGCTTTACAAGAGCAAGGACTCGCTCTTCCCAGCGAACTTATCGATCGCATAATTGACAGTACAACACATAGGTATATGTGCTGTATTGCTTCTATGAGTGATCATACTCCATATTAAAGGTACTTTTCGTATACTAAACTGACACATTTATTTTGTTTATTTTATAACTGAGTTAATTTCTGAAACACCACTATCGTCTGGTAGTTTCTTTTAACGTTATTTTATACCTTACTATGTGTTATATATTGTGGCCCAGTTTTATTATAATCTACATGTAACATTTTGAGTAATCGCTATTTTTGTCGTTTTCCCATAATTTTTGGAAACCAGTGTATATTTATATTATTAAAATTTTTTTGTGGCACGATCAAATACTCAAGCGTCCATGAGAGAGTAGGTTCTGGGTTAGATAAATAAGATGGCACGAACAGGCACTCAAGCGTCCATTTGGAAGTAGAATCAGGATAAAGTAGATTGGATGACATGAGCAAATACTCAAACATCCATTGGAGATGTATCAGAAGATGGAATGGTGGGAAGCCCGAGCGAGTAGCAAGAGCACGATCTTGTGTCCATAGGAGACTACACACTTAATGGATAGGAGAATGCTCTGCTCGAGATTTTACTCGAGCTTCCAAAGAGGGCTGGATACTGGTGCTGCTTGAAGCTTGATTTGGTGGCAGCGAAACTGGATAAGCAGAACCAGGACTTACTTTAAGTTTGTTAGGTAAGTAAGGAAATTGTGAATGTGTTTTAATTTGTTGAGTAGGAGGTGCGTGAAAGGACATCTTGGAGCCAATTGAATGGAAGTATGTCTGAACGCCTCAAGTGCCAGCGTTGCGGGAGAGCACAACTATAGTACGGGTGACTTGCAATGCCTCGTTCACCACATTCGCAAGTGGCCGTGGATATTATGTTGAAGCGGTCTAGATAAGCCACGAAAGGGCCGTGTCCTGTTAAGAAGTTGTTAGGTTATATAGTGTGAGAGAAACTTTAGGAATTAGCTTATATGTGTGCCTGACCTTGACTGAGGTGTCCCAGTGTTCCTGCTATCGCGTCAGTATCCTTGCGTCTTTAAGGGTTAATATCTAGGCTAGACAATTCTTTTCGAAATCATTATCAACAATCATTTTATTCGTATACTTCTGTGACGATAGGTAGCTCCAACGCTCCTCAACGACTTTGCTGAACGCCCGCAAATCGAAATTTGTGTGTAACAGGAAAATGCAATTTTCTCAAAAACAATGTGGCATAGGGTAATCGCTATAATTTTCCTGTAAGGTTTAAAGTAACTTCTATTACTTGCATAATTTTAGTTTCAGTAGATTTAGAAATAGAGGAAGGGGTGCATATTTTTATATTACATTTCCGAAGATATCTTTGAAAATATAATACCTAAAATTAAACGAATTCTATTTTTGAGTTCAACGTTACGAAAGCTTTCACACGATATCCAACACCATATACAAAGAAAAGATTTTTTTTTTCAAGTAACACAATTAGTTCCTCTACAATTTTTCTAAATATATTTGTGAATGTTTAATAACCTGTAAATATGTAAGTCAATAGTCTTTATTACTTCCTCAAATTTGAAGTTTCCACGTTCCATAGTTTACGAGTAAAATGTCTGTGACAGACAGATAGACAGACAGACACAGGAGTAATCTTATAATGGTTCCGTTTTTATTTTTTAAGTACCAGACCTTAAAAAAGATAGTACACATTTTAAAATTTCTGTGTTATAAAATCAGTACTGCACCAACTTCGATTTTCATCTTAAATTTCTGTTTCATTTCATTTATTGGAGTAAAAAAAGAGTTAATATTTATCCTGAAATTTAAGAAAATCAATATTTTCATTTTCTGTTGTGCGTCAGCTGCTTGCGAATCGCCGGGTTAGATTCATGTTGTCCGTCGTAGCACGACCAGCCTATGTACAACAGAACTATGAAAAATCAAGAAAATTGTGTGTAAATCAAGAGGAATATCCCCGTTTTCAACAGAGACCTGACTTCCGTAGTCAAAAACAGAAATATAAGTTTGTTTCAATTCTATGTATAAATTCGTAGAATTTTCAATAATGCAGTAATGAAAATGGTACAAAAATTGCAATTACAGCGCCTCCTTTTGATAGAATATTCCCAAATTCAAGTGGGGTTTGCTGGTCATAGCCAAAAACATATATAGGGTGTCCGAAAAGTCTGAAAACGGTCAAATAACTCGAGAAATACAAAGCAGATTGCAAAATGAAAACATACGCGTTAAATATTGTTAAAAAAGCTACTCAATGATACCAAATTTGACCCTCGCAACCGACCCCCGAGTGTCAGAGGGGGTCCAACTTTGAAATCTTGAATGATAACCCCCATTTTTTATTGCAGATTCAGATTCTACGGACAAAAATACGTAACTTTCGTATTTAACATTTTTTTTCTAATATTCGTTGATCACGGTGTAATCGAGCAAAAAAACAGATACATATTTTGGTTTTCCCAACCAGGTTTTGACATCTCGAAATCTGATTGGACAGAAATTTCATCGTCAAAGTAGCCGTCTTTTGCGGGAATGGTGTTTCTCGAAAACCATCAGTGGTGGTTGTTTCGATGACGCTTTATATGCCTTTTCCATAAAAATTATAATAAATAGTACTGTATTTGCATATTTTTTTTTATCCAGTCAATCATTTCAAAATAATGACCTACATATTTTGATTTTTTTAACGTGTAAATATACACCTTCCCTCTCGGACAGAAAATGGATAATCTTCATTATTTGGCAGCGGAGTGTGCAGATATTCTGCGTTTTGATTTTTTTTTTTTTTTAATATCATTTAATTCAGGAGGCTGATGCTGGCGTACAGTTTTTAAAAATTCTTACTATAGAACAAAATATTTTTAAAAAAAGATTTAAAAACTTTTTATGCTGTCTGAGCAAAGGATGGGGAAGATCGTAAATTTCAGTGGGGGTGGAGTTATATATTTTGATGATTGATTAGTTACTGTAACTCCAAAATATCAAGTCGGGCAGACACTTCTTCAATAACTCTTATAAACGTAATAATTTATTGCAATTTAAAATAGTTTTCAATTTAACATTTTTTTCATAATTTTAAAATTAATAATTTTAAACAATTGAAAAATTTTGATCTTTTAAACATTTTAATTTAAAAATTAATTAAACTTTTTAAGCTTTCTTGATTATTTCTGGGAAAGACGACGCTTTAATTTTCATAGGGGAAGGACGATGTAGAAAATTGTTTAATTATTTATAAATTATTACAATAAAATATCAAATGTGACAAAATGCACGGTTTCCGAAAAGTTTGGAAACGGTCGAATAACTCAAGAAATTCATATAAGATTGAAAAACAAAAAAATACGTGTTAAATATTTTTTTAAAAGCTATTCCTTGATACCAATGTTGACACCTCACCCCGACCACCTGGGGGTCAGATGCGTTCCAACTTTGAAACTGTAAATGATAATCCCCATTTTTTATTTCAGATTCGGATTCTACGGGGTAAAATGCCCAACTTTTGCTTTTAACATTTTTTTTTTCGAATCTTTGTAGATGACGGTGTAATCCAGCAAACTGTGTCAGATATATATTTTATTTTCTCAACCATGTTTTCTAATCACGAAGTGTGATGGGCCAAAGCTTTCGTTGCCAAAGTGGGTCGCCTTAGCTGGAATTGTGTTTGTCGAAAACTATCAATGGAGGTTGTTTCGATGGCAAAAGGGCTTTATATGCTTTTGGCATGCAAATTAACAGAAATATATTGAATTAGATTTCTATTTGTGTTTTTATTTTATCCATTCAGTCCATTCTAATTAATTAACCTGCTTTTTCTTTTTTTAATGTGTAAACATGCCTCCCCTCTTCCGAACAGAAAAAATAAGATAATCTTCGTTATTTGGTAGAGGTAGGCGTGGATATTCGGCATTTCGATGGCTTCTGCTGCTTTTTTTCTTCTTTTATACTCTAAATCGTGGTCAGAAGTTGGGTGTATGGGATTTTTTTACTATTACTATAGAGTAACATATAGGACAAATTAAAAAGAAGTACATATATCTTTTTTTGTGTGCGGGCGGAGCAAAGAATGGGGAAGTTGTGTAAAATTCAGGTGGTGGTCGGATTGGAGATTTAGATCATTAATTAGTTACTGCAACCAGAAAATAACAAGTAGGGCAAAAATATTTTCCATAATTCTAATAAATGTAATAATTTTTTGTAAATTAATATATTTTTCAATTTAACATTTTTGTTCATAAATTTAAACAATAGAAAAATTTTGATGTTTGAAAATTTTTAATTAAAAAAATAATTTAACTCTTTAACTCTGTCGGGATTTTTAGGCACATATATTCATCGTCAAAAAGTGCATGTGGAATTTGTTTTGGGCACCATTAATAAACGAATAATATTATTTAATTTTTTAATTAAATGATTTTTTGGTATTTCACAAGTAAAGGGGACAGTTAAAAAAACACGGTGCATTCCAAATAAAATTTGTGTACGCGATGCGGTCTCGAAAGGGTTAAAGTGTAATGATTATTTGCTGGGGTAGACGACGTGTTAATTTTCATAACAGAAGGATAATGTAGAAAATTATTTGTTTATTATTACAATAAATTAACTTATGTGACAAAAGTATAATCTAAAACATAGTTGGCAGAAAAAAAATTAAAAACAGATCAGTTTATTTTCTTCATTTTTTAAGCCCTAGAAGGGGCATTTATTAATATAAACTGGTGTCCAAAATTAAGGACCAGTCACAAAATGCTAATTTTTAAGTAAGCGAATACTCAAAAAGAAATAATATAATTCAAATAATTACTATCCCTACAGCACAGCTAGTCCATATAGCATCAAATAAATGCCAGACATGGTCACAAGTGTCACAGTCACTACGGTGAAGCAAAAAAAATAGGAAATTCCACACGTCTCATTATGAGTCTCAAATGATCATTATATGTGACTCCATCGAGACGTCAATGTGACTGCTGCTTTGTGACGAGTCACCAGATGACTTTACAATGTAGTTACATTGTGACTCTCATGTGACTGTCATTTTTAGACTCAATTTCAAAATCATCATGAACGTTGCATTATGATAAGTCACCAAATAATATCACATTATAGTCACATGGTGACTCTTTACAAAAGAGCACAATGGTGGCTTCACAGTAGTCTCCCTGTCACCTGAAAGTCATCATGTGACTTTAATGTAACATTATTTGATAACTTATCACAATGCAGCGTTCACGATGACTTTGATATTGAGTCTGCAGATGACAGTCACATGAGAGTCACAATGTAACTACATTGTAAAGTCACATGCTGACTCGTCACAAAGCAACAGTCACGGTGACGTCTCAGTGGAGTCACATATAGTGATCATTTGAGACTCATAATGAGATGTATGGAATTTCCTATTTTTTTGCTTCACCGTAGTGACTGTGACACTTGTGACCATGTGTGGCATGAATGAGATGTTATATGGACTAGCTGTGCTGTAGAGATAGGAATTATTCGAATTATATTATTTCCTTTTGAGTATTCGCGTACTTGAAAATTAGCATTTTGTGATCAGTCCTTAATTTTGGACACGAGTGTATTTCATTCAGTTAGTTCTACGTTCTTAAATTTTTATAACAAATAAGTTAAACCAATTGAACAATTTAAAAAGATCAAACAATATAATACATAAAATCCATTAAAAACTTAGGTTCCGTTAAAAAGAAATCTAAATAAATTTTAAACTTTTTTCCTTTTTAAGTTGCAAATATTTGTATTGCAGATTTTGTATTATGCTTATCATGAGTGTGTACAAAATGATAAGGCACTTGTAAAATACAAAAAAACATTTTTTTAAGTCTAAGATTTATTTCGATTTAATTTGAAGGGAAATTTTAGGGATTTTTAGGGTATTTAAATTATCATATTGTTTAAATTTTGTTTTTATTTTTTTAATGTTCATTTGGTTTAACCCTTACTGGCGCGGAGTAATTCTGTTTATAAACTGATGAAATGATAGACTGACATCAGAATTTATAAACGAGTTTATTGGAAAATACAAACATTCTTATTTTCAAGTACATTATAAATGGAAAATTTTAATTAAATATTCTGGGTGCCAGTAAAATAAAAATTATGAGTCTTTTTTTAAGGACACTGTCCGCAAAAGCTCTAAGTTATTTGTTACAAAACTTTAACATTAAACATCGAAGTAACTGAATGAAATATATGAATAAATGTCCCTTCTCGGGCTTAAAAAATGTAGGAAAAAAACTGATTTGTTTTTAATTTGTTCTGCAAATAACGTTTTTGTTTAAATATATTTTTCACATTTGTTATATTATTGTAATAATTAATAAATAATTAAACACTTTTCTACATTATCCTTCCCCCATGAAAATTAAAACGTCTTTTCCCCCAGGAAATAATCAACAGTGCTTAAAGAGTTAAATTATATTTTAAATTCAAAAGTTTAAAAGATAAAAAATTTTCAATTGTTTAAAATTATTGGGTCTTTCGGAAAGTCGTGTCCGTTTGGAAAAATCAATTCGTACCGGAAAATTCTATCATTTAATAATTAGACATTGATTCCTATATTTAATGTCTAATAATTACCGGGCAGGATTTTCCGGTGCGAATTGATTTTCCTAAACGGACACGACTTCCCGAACAACCCAATAATAAATTTAAAATTAGGAAAAAAATATTAATTTACAAAAAAGCATTACATTTATTAGAATTTTTGAATATTTTCTGACCTGCTTTCTAGTCAGTAGTTGCAGTAACTAATCAATCATCAAAACCTATAATCCCACCCCCTCCACCTGAAATTTACGCAACTTTCCATCCTTTGATCAGCCAGCACAAAAATATTTTATATGTTTGTTTGTTTGTTGTTGCTCCTTTACGTTATTCTATAGTAATAATTTAAAAAAAAAACTTATACACTCCCATCTGGCCCCGAATTAAGTGATTTTTTTGACAGCAGAAGACATCGAAACACGTAATATCAACAACACACTCCGCCCTCAAATAATGAATACTATCATTTTTCTGTTCGGGAGGGGAGGTGCTTATTTACTCGTTAAAATATCAAAATACGCAGTTTATTATTTAAAAATGATCGACTTGATAAAAAGGCATGGAAATAGAAAACTAATTTAATATATTTCTATTAGTTTTTATGGAAAAAGCATATAAAGCGCCATGAAAACCATCTCCACTGATGGTTTTTGAGAAACACTATTTCCGCAAAAGACGGCAACTTTGACGTTAAAAGTTCTGGCAAATCAGATTTCGAAATGTCAAAACCTGGTTGGGAATACCAAAATATGTATCTGCTTTATTTGCTCAATTACACCATGGTCAACGAGGATTAGAAAAAAATGTTAAATACAAAAGTTACGTATTTTTGTCCGTAGAATCGGAATCTGCAATAAAAAATAGGGGTTATCATTCAAGATTTCAAAGTTGGACCACCTCTGACCCCCGGGGGGTCGGTTGCGGGGATCAAATTTGGTATGAGTGAGTAGCTTTTTTAAAAATATTTAACACATATATTTTCGTTTTTCAATCTACTTTGTACTTCTCGAGTTATTCGACCGTTTCCAGACTTTTCGGACACCCTGTATATAAAATTTGGTTCAACTCTTTGCCTAACTACATACAAATTTCGATGATACAAAGAGGACATACACACATACAGACACACGGACAGACAGATATACATATTTTGCAGAAACATGTTTTTCGGGATCTCAGACTCCTAATAAGAGAAAATCCGTCGAAAGCCGAAAATAAAAAAAAATTAAGATTACAATACTTCCTTCTTTAGAAAGAAGAAAATAAAAAAAATACTTTTATTTTGTTCAAATGCAGCATTTTAATGTTTTAATAGATCTGTCGCTTACAAGTAGCGACTCGATAAAATGATATCTACCCGATAAAACTTTACCGTCATAAAAATCAGCGCGTGAAAATAATTTCTTTACTTAGAAGGAAAACGAAAATCATTTTAGGTAAAAATCAACAACATTTTATTTCCGCTTTCGTGCCGAGACGTATTTCGACACATCTTCACCGCACACTCATAATTTACAGACTGCCACAGAGAGAGGGCGCGGGGGGGAAACATATTCTCTTTTCATTTAATCATGTACATCTCTGCATTGTGCCGCCCTCTGTCCGTGAATATTAATAAACATTAATCAAATTCACGACAACCTCCCACCTTGAGTTTTCGTCAGACAAACTCAACAATGGGTACAACAAAATGCTACATCAAATAAAATGTGACCAATACTTACAGTACACAGCCAAAACATAGAATTCTAACATTACTTTTTTCAAAACAGGCAAATAAACATTTTCTTCTGCAAAATTCAAATAAAATTAAACATATTATTTCAGATTCAAATTAACACAATGAAACATATGAAATATACTAAAAAATAAAAATAAGGTCTACACTAAATAATAAAAATGAAGGAAAATGTCTATTCAGTTCAAAGATATTTAAAGTTTGTAGCGAATTGGAACAGTCACTTTTCTGCCACTTCTTGTTCGCACCACTGGATCATTAGATAGTTCTTTTGGGATCTCTAAATTATACAGTTTTTGCACAGGTCTTAAAAGTTCACCACTTTCAGTTTTTATCCGTGCAACTCTTGGATGACCATCTTTTCCAGCAATAAGTTCTTGCACACGGGCTAAAGTCCAATATGCACGTTTTTTATCAGATTCTATGAGTACTACATCACCAATGGCTAGTTGCTTGATTGACTCATTCTTTTGTATAGAACTTTGTTGGCGTAATTGCCCTAAGTACTCAATACGGAATCGTTTTCGAAGGTGTTCTCGAACGTTTTGCCTATACTTAACTCTTTTATTTAATTCTTGTGCGTCAATTACATCAAAATCTACCACATCTGAAGATCTTATTTCCTGTAGGAACATTGATGGTGTTAACGGTGCTAGATCGTTCACATCTTCTGTAACATACGTTAATGGTCTAGCATTCACAACTTGTTCACAATCGCAAAGAATAGTGATCAGTTCTTCATAAGATAATGAAGCTCTACCTAGGACTTTTCTCAAGATGCGTTTCACCATTTGTATCAATCGCTCCCACCAACCACCCCACCAGGCAGCGGTAGGCGGGTTGAATTTCCAGCGAATCTTTTGTGTTGCTGCTACGGCAGAGATTTGCTCCCAATCTATTTCTGAAAAGGCTTTGTCTGCACCGACGAAATTTCGGCCGTTGTCAGAATACACTGTGGTTGGTCTTCCTCTTCGGGCTATAAAACGCCTGAAAGACTGGAGAAAAGCATCAGTTGACAATGATGTCACTAATTCTAAGTGTATGGCCCTATACACCGCACAAGTGTACAGCACAATCCATGCTTTTTTCTCATTCCTTAGATATAACGGGCCGGCTAAATCAACTCCAGTTATTTGGAACACTGCAGCGTCTTGAACTCTATCGGCTGGTAATGCAATAGGAATTGACTCTGTCTTCTGAGCACTAAATCTTCTGCATCGCACACATTTCTGAACTACTGCTCGAATAGTTTTCCTGGCTTTCAGGATCCAGTAGTCTTCTCGTAACGATGTCATCAAAAGAGCCACTCCAGCATGTAAAAGCTCTTGGTGTTTCCAGGAGATCAGTCGGTGGACTACAGGATGGTCAGAAGGCAAAAGAACTGGATACTTAAAATTGATAGTATCTTCTCTATAAATAACTTGCGTCTTCACTCTTATGATACCATCTTCATCTAGAATGGGTCTTAAACTACGAATCTTCTGATTACTCTTCTCATCGAATCTGTCTCTCTGTATCAAAATCACCAATCTTCTTTCAGCTTGTTCTAGTTCAAAACACGTAAGTTCAGACACTTCTTTTGAATTCGGTTTTCCTGCATTGTTTATGAATCTTAGGATCCAAGCGATCAATCTTATGATTTTCTTGTATGATGAAAACCGTCGATAATACCAATCATCAGATTTTATGTTCTTGTTCATTGCTGAAATGACACTCTTCCGTTTTTCAGAATTAATAACTTCTTCATCTGGAGCTTCGACACTTTGAGGCCAAGTAAATTCTGGTTCAGCCAACCAGGCTGGTCCCTCCCACCATCTTAGCTGTAAGAATTGTTCTACGGAACAACCTCTAGAAGGGAGATCAGCCGGGTTAAATTTTCCTGAAATGTGTCGCCATTGGTCCTTTTGAGTTAAGGATCTGATTTCTTCTACACGGTTCCAAACGAATGTTCCCCATCTTTCGTCTCGTTTTATCCAGCTTAAAGCGGTGGTTGCGTCAGACCAATAAAATATCTTCAAATTTGGAATTCGTAAATCAGATATGACCCGACTTCCCAACCTGGCCCCAATGCAACATGCTAACAGCTCTAAACGTGGTACAGTTAGGTTCTTAAGGGGTGCTACTCTTGCGCGTGACTGTATAAAAGTCACCAGAATTTTATCTTTGGTCTTTACTCTCAGAAAAATGCAAGTAGCATATGCATGTTTACTGCCGTCACAAAATATGTGAAGACCTACATCATCACGTTCATAATTATCAAAATTCATCCAGCGCTGTAATTTGATGTCAGAAATCAGTTTCATTCCCTGCACCCACTTTAAAAATTGTTTAGCTAAATTTGCTGGCATTAACTTATCCCACTTAATTTTTAACTTCCAGCATTCTTGTAGAATAAGTTTAGGGAGCAAAGTCACAGGTGAGGTAAATCCAAGAGGATCAAAAACCTTCTGAGCCAATGAGAGTAGAGCTCGTTTTGTAGGAACAATTTGTTCTTCCTCAATAGGGCCGATTTTGCAAGATAGGGTATCGTTTTCCAGATCCCAGTTTAAACCTAATACTGGTGTCATCTTTACTATTGAATTTTCAGAAATAATTGGAATGGGATAATTTGACAGCCATCCCCTTAGATTAAATTTTGCAGAGGACAGTAACATTTGAGACTCAAATATAAACTTGTTTAATTCTTCAACTGTATTGAAACTGTAAACACAATTGTCCACATACATAGATTCATTCAAAGTCTCTGCTGTAGAAGCAAAGTCATCAGGCGCACTTTCTAAGTGATGTTTCAATGTAGCCGCTAGTAAAAACGGGCTGCAATTGATCCCAAAAACTACACGTTTATGTCTATAAATTATATCATTTTCCCATAGAAATCGCAGAAAGTCTCTATCCTTTTCTTTAATACCAATTTGTAGAAATGCCTTCTCTATATCAGATACTGCACCAATAGGAAATTTCCGAAAACGGTGCAAAATTGAAGGAATCATTTCAATCATATTTAATCCCTTATCCAGGCAATCATTTAGAGAGGGGGAGCCTTTAACATGAGCCGAAGCGTCAAAAACTGGTCTAACTTTAGTAGTTTCACTCGATTCTTTAAATACAGGCCTGTGTGGCAAATAATGTACTTTAGTTTGTTTATTATCAACTACCCTTTCAATTATTCCTGCATTTATCCATGAATCAAATACTTCGCTATAAACCTCAGTTTTATTCAAATTTGATAACTTTTTCTTTGTTGTGGCAAGCCGTTTTTCGGCCAATTATCTGTTACTAGGTAAGCGAGCATTATCTAGCACCCAAGGCAATGCTACTTCGTACCTCCCTTCTGAATCTCTTCTTATGTTATTCTTAAAATGCTGCATAGTTTCTTCATGAATCTCAGATTTAGTTTTAGATTCTACTGGATCAGTTATACCGATAATATCCAGTTTCCACAAATCAGCAACGGAACTATCGTTCCAAAGTGATGAAATAACCATAAGAGAATCATTTGTTTCAGATTTAACACCTGGAATTTTTCCCATTAGAGTCCATCCCAAATGGGTTTTTACAGCAACCGGACCACTTTTCAAAATTTTAATATTTCCGGTGAGTAATTTTCCCGCCACATCAGAACCAATTAATAATTTAATTTCATTTTCGGTTTTACATACACTATTTTCTACATCAGAAATCTTAATAGCACATTTATTCAGTTCTGATAACCAAGGCCCATTTGGCACTTTTTTTATTTTAGAACAAATAACAGGAACACTTAAACATGCATATCACATTTATAACTATTATCCATACTACTCAAGTGAATTCTATATTTACTATGCTTTGTTTCATTTGTTTCAACTCCACCAAATAATTTGTGAATTAAATTAATTTCACCAATACTTTTATAATTCAAATACTTAATTACATCTTCTGATAAATACGAACGTTCTGATCCAGTGTCGATAACTCCACGCACTATTTTCTCTTTACCATCGTGCTTTACACGTACATTCAAAGTTTGGAGTAACACAGTTGGATCCGAACCTTGAGTAGTTAGAACAGTATTACTACTCCCTGACTCATGTTTGCGACTTTCAAACGCCGCATTACCTTCTTCATTAAAAACATTTTGACATAATATAAAATTATGTTTTTTCCCACAATTTGTACATTTAATTTTAGCTCTACAGTTGCGTGAAATGTGATTCTTCTTCAAGCAAAGGAAACAAGCCCTCTTTTTCAAAATTAAACTACGTTTTTCATCAAAAGAAAGCGAATTAGCTTTAAAACATTTTTCTGATAAGTGACACTTGTCACAAAATATACATGTGTCCTCACACTTTTTGACTAAATTTTTATCCTTAGACTTATCACTTATAAACAAATCATTAGCAGTTGGCACAGAGTTGCTTTCATTGTTTAATTTATTAAATTTCTTAGTGTTATCAAAGCCAAGACTAGAACGCGCTAAAAGAACACGTTCTTCTGAAATTACTTCGTTTTTCAAAAAGTCAAGAATAGAATTTAATTCACTCTTACCTTGAGCAGTCTTCTCACGCTGTCTTTCCCATATACGCAACACATCATGAGGCAAGCAGGATTCCACAAGGGGAAAAAGAATACTGGCGTACTTGTCTTCTGTAACGCCTAGAGATTCCAAAGACCTAAGTTTTGTCTCTAGGTTATCATATAAAGATGATAAATTAAATTCTCTTTTTGATGCTCTGTTATTGGTCAACACTAGTTGTAATAAGTCTCTCACGTATATTTGGATTAGTGTGTCTTCTCTTCCAAATCGTTCTTTAAGATGCTGAATTACTTTCGGATAGTTGTCCGCGGAAACCGGATAACTATTCACGATTTGTGAGGCTTTAGATTTCGGCGTTATCGCCTGTAGAAGATAAACAAACTTTGAATGGTCATCTAAAACGTTATCCTCATGGATTTTTCTAAAAGAGTTCCAAAAATTCAACCATAGTCTTGCATCGCCATCAAACGGCTGTAGGTTTATTTCGGGTAGGCGAAGAGGTCGGGACGTCGTTCTTTCACCATCTATAAAATTCTGTAAACGATGTTCTTCGATAGGCTTAGTAAAAATTTGCTTCACCTTTTGCTTTATTGCAATCAATTTTTCCGTATACTCTTCACAAGCTTCAAATTCTTTAGAGTAATCTTTTTCAACAGCATTGTTATTTAACATAAAATTTAATATTTCTTCATCCACCGCACGCAGTCTAACACTTTTGTCTTCTAGTTGATTTAAAGCTTGCTCAATCAAATTTATATCAGGGCTTGAATTACTTAAAGCATCATTTAATGCATTATGAGTCTTCGTAAATGCGCTTCTAAGAGGAGTTCTCTTTATTTTTAACGCATCCATAATTTGTGTTTTAAAAAGTTCCGGTTTGAATCAAAACTAATTAATTACTTCACGCGTCCGTTGTTCGGGCGCCAAATGTCGCTTACAAGTAGCGACTCGATAAAATGATATCTACCCGATAAAACTTTACCGTCATAAAAATCAGCGCGTGAAAATAATTTCTTTACTTAGAAGGAAAACGAAAATCATTTTAGGTAAAAATCAACAACATTTTATTTCCGCTTTCGTGCCGAGACGTATTTCGACACATCTTCACCGCACACTCATAATTTACAGACTGCCACAGAGAGAGGGCGCGGGGGGAAACATATTCTCTTTTCATTTAATCATGTACATCTCTGCATTGTGCCGCCCTCTGTCCGTGAATATTAATAAACAATCAAATTCACGACAAGATCATATCACCATGATTTATAAATCTTTTTTCACAAAATGTTCATAAAATGATTTCTCTAAAAATAATGACCCTACTGGTGACGGCCTTGTAATGGATGAAAACATTCTAGGTTTTTCTAATGTATTTTAAGATATTTTTAATTTGTATTTTAAATATCTTTATATTATATGAACACCTGAAAGTAGTTTTTGTACAATTATTTGTGCTTTTATATGTATTTTAAATTACTTCTCTTTTCTGAAATTTTAAAGTTTATTTTTTACGAGAACAAAATTTAAGACAAAATTTAAGCTAAAAACCTATTTTCGTAAAACAATAACTGTCATAATGTCTATGATATTTCTAAAACTATTAAATCTCATACAAAATGCATTGCCGGAAGGAACGAGGGTTTAAAGAAGAAAAGGCTCTGGCTAAAAAATGTGTTTAATTTTTAAGACAGCTTTTCTTTTCCTGACATATTCTCTGTTAGTGATATTTCCAGAAAATAAAAAGAATAAAACTAAGTGACAGACAACTTTTATTGAGAATGTTTGAGGTTTTTTTCGCGAAATGGGATTACAATTTCAGGTATATTCTAAGCTTTCTTTCTTTCATGATATTTCACTATTTTAAAACAATGTTATTTTTTCCCGCAGGAATAAGAAAAAGTTAAAAATTCCTGTGGAAAAATCGACCAGCGCATCAAACGAAGGCTGCTAGTATTTTATGTAGTAAAACAAATGTGAATTTATCGTTTCGAGTAGACTATATATATTTTATAAAGTCGGTTTATTAGTACTAAATCTAGTAAATTGCGAAACGTTATTTGAATAAATAATTATTTTTTTTATATGAAATTGCTTTTGGGTATTGTTAAAAGGAATCTAAAAGAAAATATATGAAGTGTAAAATTTCTATTAAAATTTTTAATTAAACACTATTTCCACCATTCGTCTCCTTCCGGTCTATATTTTTTTCTTTTGGCTATTTAAGTCAGTTTGGCAAACCTACCATGTAAGGAGACCAATATATACTTAAAATACACTGTTTAAAATTTGGCAACAACTTAAGCTCGAAACACAATGACGCGACTGTCGACTTAAAATCTATCCCTTTACCTGATGTACCTCCCGTGATCTACCACGGGATCCACATCTACTCTTGGGACATTTTGTTCATAATGGAATTTTAACAAAAATTCAGTTTAAATACTAAACAAAATAATTAAAATAAGTTTTAAAAAGTATTTTTTCATAGAAAACAGCTTTTAATGATGGTTCAATTTTAAAATAACATAAAAGAATGTTAAAAAATCTAAAATTAATTAGAATTTGTAAAATCCTGCAGATTTTATCAATTTGGGAGCATCAATGTCAGCCACAATTTGATTCGTTTTTGCCAAATATTGTGGTCATCAGATTCAAGCTTGGGAATTCCTTTCGCTTTTCATAACTCCAAGCAATTTATTTGATAATTTTCATTTACTACATTTACTACTTCAATAGTAAAACCATTGTACCGCCATATAAGAACTCACTTAAGAAAGAATCTTAACTAGAAATTAAAAGAACTTGGCGTTCGTTTTTTTTTCAGAGTTTTTATTAGACGACACGGGACACACACATAACAAGCACACGTTAATATTTACACGGCAAAAAGTTAATCTTTGCCGGAGCGAGACGCTCCTTTCGGCAGGACCGAGAACTTGACCGTCTGGGGTCGTGTCACAGCAGAGTCTACCCTCTACGGGGCCTTGTTTTTCTGAGCTCAGTTCATCTCCTCGATACCCCACGTGAGGTCTTGATTCATCTTAGTCAACAAGTTCAGTTTATAACATTTCTACGCAGCACTTTTTCTCCAGATATTTACATGATTAAAACTGTTTACATGTTCCATCTGGTTTTTTGGTGAAACTGACAGGCGAAGTTATAGCAGGCATCTGGAGGGTCCAATTAAAGATGTTTATTTCGTTAGGGCATCTGGTCTCCGAGTCCTCTCAAATAAAACGTCACACCATGAATCTTTAAATCACCATATTTTCGAATAACTTACTATAAACATAAGCAACCTCTCTGTTTCTGCTACTGAACAAAATAAATCATTATCTTCATTATCAATAATATCACTTGCAACTTTTCTTGTATCATTATTTACTTAATGAAAAACAAATTCTTTGAACGAATGATGTTAGTGTATGGTTTGTAAGATAGTGTAATTTTTCATGGTTTTAACAAATTGTATTTGTTATTGTAATTGTATTGTAATTGTATTGTAATTGTATTTTGTAAGAATGACACGAGTAGAGTTGTTTTAATCTATCCTTAATTACTTGCCATTATTATTTTATAATCTTAAGTAATAACAAAAAATGAATAAAAATAAATCCACCAATTAAAAAAAACACTAATAAAGATAATTTATCCTCTTTAAAATTTACAAAATATTAAAATTTCATTCCGAAACTCGATGAAGTCTCCTTCTGCTCATATCATTCCAAGATATCACAAGGCAGAATGAACTATTTGTATTGTACTAATCAATATTTTTAACATGTTAAAATTTCATTCCGAAATTCGATTAAATGGCAGTACTCTCGAGCTTAATTTTTTTTTTTCAGAATTGACAACAACCCAAAGTTATAGTTTTAATTTTAAAAGAAATAAAAGCTGTTCTTGGAAAAAATAACTGTGACGTTCTAAATTATTTTATAAAACTATAAACAGTTGAAACTATTATAAAAACTAGTGCCAAAAGTACTGCCAAAAAGAAGAATTGGCGCATGCTTCTATTCATATCGTATCAAGATATGCTGAGTCATGCCAATCATTCATTCCCACACTGATAATAAACTTTTCCTACATATTTAATTCATATCGAAACTTCATGACGTATAAATACACAGGACAATATAATGTAAACTATTCTGTTTATAGAGTCTAGATACCACTACTGCGTGACGTCATTTTTTATTATAAATTTTAATCTGCTGGAGGTGTCCTACTGGGATATGCAGAAAAAAATATTTTTAAAATGCAATGTTCAAGCTTTAATTTGGCACAAATTTCATCCCGATGACGTGAAAATACTGCCAAAATGACGATATGGTACCCACTGTTGCTCATGTCATACCATGATATGCGAAGGCAGAACTTTACGTACTGTTAATAATCATTTCTTACAACATAATTTCATCTCGAAACTCGAAAACGTAGTCATTTTTGTCACCGCCACTCACTCAATTGGATAAAGTACAATATTTCGAAGTAATTGAAGAAAAAGAAGAAGAAATTGAAGCACAAATGAACAAAAGAACATCTGGAAAAGTTAAAATGGTAAACGGATTAGGAAAGGGACAAGGAAAACAAAGAGTACTCATGAGAGAAGGAAAAAAAACAGAAAACAAGTAAAAATTAAATTTTTAAAATCAAAAAACCCGACTGCGTAAAAAGCGAACTAATTAATTATTTCTCATCAATGTGAAACTATTTTTTATATTACTTACCCATTTTTTTTATTTACTTGTACTGATAAGTTTTAAATTGTGTTTAATTGTTAGTTCCTATCTATAAACACTGTTTTGATGATGCCTATAGATGTTTATGCAGGTTAGAGTAAAGCTAGAGTAAAGCTAGAGTCCTACCTACATAACTTCCAGGTTGTGTAATATTTAAACGGAGATTCTGACAGTAAAATAGTTAATGAAACATCGTCTTCATTTTGAAAGACTATCCAATAATATGCCACTCAATAGGGTGCGTAAAAATGTTTTTTCGTCTCTACTGCCATTTTGTATTTTAAGAGCACCCTTTTGAATTTATAAAAACAAAACCTAGCCTATGACCATCGGACGGTTAAGACGAATCGGTAGAGACCTCATTCATTAAAATCCGTCTAGTCGTTGGGATGTTTCGAGGGTATAAAGAAATCCACATACGCAGATACGCGTCAAATACATAACCCTTCTTGGCAATCGGGTAAAAAGGGCCGACAGGTGACATTAAGAAAAAGGGGGTACTTGTTAGTTATCCCGTTGACCAATTTCACAAAATTATATAAATCGCCAAACCACTCGTCAAATTATACAAAGTGGCATAATTTTTATTTTAAATAACGAAAGAACAAATCAATTGGTATATCATAAATACAAATACAAATAAAAGGTCGAAATAAAAATCACTTGATGGCGTAAACACGTGTTATCAAGTGAATGTGACATTTATGATCAACCATTATTAGCATTTAATCCATTAATTTGTTCGACGGGCTAACTAACAAGTACCAAAGAAGGTTACCACTCGTCAAATTATACAAAGTGGCATAATTTTTATTTTAAATAACGAAAGAACAAATCAATTGGTATAACATAAATACAAATACAAATAAAACGTCGAAATAAAAATCACTTGATGGCGTAAACACTTGTTATCAAGTGAATGTGACATTTATGATCAACCATTATTAGCATTTAATCCATCAATTTGTTCGACGGGATAACTAACAAGTACCAAAGAAGGTTACTTACATTATTGGACTATTTCAGTCTTTGCCTACAATGTGGCATCCCAATTAAGCTGAAATGGACATTTTTTTGCTTTGGGTTGAAGAGCATCTGAATTCTTTTAAAAGTATTCAGAAATCAAAGAGGAAATTAAATTTTCTCTGAACAACATTTGAATTTCTCCTTCAGCAAAGCGGCAAATTCTTGCAACTGAAAAAAGAACACACCGAATTTGCCTTAAAATTTTATAATTTGGAAGAATAATATGCTAATTTTAATTGCTAAAAGGGTGTAAATTAAAACTTTAAATGCGCTAAAAATAGGTTTATTCAACTGTTTACACGTTTCGACTTTACCCGAGTCATTTTCAAAACAAATAAAAATATTCTGAAATTTCACGGTCTATAAAACGCAATCATTCAATTTTTCGTCCACTCTTTCGCACTATGCACGCTATTCTTTTCATTGCTATTGTATTATATTGCTAGTCTATACAATGCAATACGAAAATCCCGCAGATGTCGCTGCGATCGACACTTGGGATTTTAGCAGTATCGTCGCACATTTAAGGGATACAAATTTTTATCGTTGTTTAGATAGCATATTTCACCACAAGGTATTCCGGAAGCTGTAGCCGTACTTTCGGCAAAAACTTGAAATGAGCATGCCTCCTGTGCATATATCACCACTCTTATGTATAAAGGCTGTCTGTTATGGTGCTGATTCTGAACGCTGTTGGTTAAATTTCGATATTTATGTTTTAGAGAAAGCAATAGAGAAAAGTACTGTTACTATGGAAACAACAACTTCTTTATTATCGAAATGTATAGCAAAGGAGTTCAGAATCAATGCCTTAAATAGTTTCGAATATGTACTGTTGTTATGCCAATCAATACCCTTCCTGGATGTGGAAATGCAAAATTGTGTTCAACATAATTGGCCGCAATCTAGATAGATTTTTCGCTGTTAGAGAAACGAGATTCATCAATCAGAAGCCTGCATTTTTGCGAACTTTTCGCTGTTTGCAGAAATACACGCTATTGATTGGTGAATCTCGTTTCGCTAATAGCGAAAAATCTATCTGGATCCCAGCCTAGATTTCTACAAACATTGCACTTCATCCATGGTACTAAGAAAATGACTCAAAATTTTCATGACACAGGCCGGGAATCCAGAAACAGCACAAAATTCTCAAACATGCAGGCTTCTGATTGGTCAAACTCATTTCGCTAACAGCGAAAAATCTATCTGGATCTCGGCCATAGTTTTCTTCGATGAAATCAATGCAAAAGGATAATATAAAAGAATAGTATAAGATTTCTAAAATGTTTTGGCGGGTTTATCGCTGTTTGGCATAATTAGTAAACTTTAGAATTAATTAACAGTTTTTCGCTAATTAAGAATAGAAAGTTTGTGTTTTTAAAGCTGAATTTTATAAAAGCACGTAGATTCAGTAAATATCTGTCCAAAAATGCAATTCTTACTTTTTTCTGTCCATTATTTAAGTCTCTACCTTGATTTACACATAAGGTGTGACGAAGAAAAAAAATCGATCATTTTCAGTATCTCGACGTTATTTTAAAAAACCTATATCTCTGTTTATAATTAAATGAAGATGCATTTGGTCTCAAATTGAAGGTCTTCTTCATTAGGTCCTTATGGTTTTGGTTTTATTTTTCTGCGATGATTGTTTCTTTTGATATAGGAAATTTTACACTGCCATGTTTGGTCGATTTAACATGGAGAAGTTGTCTTCAGTATAATAAGCAGTTATGGTGTCTTACCGTTTTATTCTTCGCGTTTGTTTGTTTGGCGGAGTTAGCAATTTTTTTTTTTTTTTTTTTTTTTTTTTTTTTTTTTTTTTTTTTTTTTAAAGCTTGGTATGGCAGAATGACCGTCCTGCTTGATCACTACCATGTTTATAATGTATATTAGAGGCAACAAAAAATGAAACTAGCAAAGATTAAACAAATACGACTGTGGATGTATAATTATTTTATGTGTTCTATGCTTTCTTTACTTTTTGGTATCCTAACACTATTTTTTACACTAAGGATTTTTTTTTTCATATTAAGAGGACGAAGGACCTTAAAAAATCAATTTTTATTTTTTGTAAATTTCGCTTTAAATATTACTCAAGGGTACATTATATGCATTATGGTATGCATTTATCACTTTTTTTTTTTTTTTTTTTTTTGAGAGAGAGAAAAATGGAATTTTACGCGTCGTCTTAGAAATCTTCGAAATGCCCCTGCGCGTTAGCCGTGAAAATCCCCAATATTTTTTATAAAAGTTTGGTTTATATATATAAATAAAACAGTGCATAGAATTTTATATATTTAAATATAAAATTTAAAAAAAAAATTTAAAAATTGGAATTTTTTCGAAAAAATTTCAAAATTTCAAAATTTTTCAATTTTTTTTTTTTTGTAAATTTTACTTTAAATATTACTCAAGGGTACATTATATGCATTATAACATGCATTTATCACAAAAAATGAAATAAAATAAAATAAAATAATTTTTGAGAAAAAAATGGAATTTTACCCGTCGTCTTAGAAATCTTCAAAATGCCCCCTGTGCGTTCCATGTCAATGAAAATCCCCAATATTTTTTTTATAAAAGTTTGGTTTATATATATAAATAAAACTGTACAAGGAATTTTATATATTTGAATATAAAGGTATAAAAAAAATTCAAAGTTTTTCAAATTTTTTCGAAAAATTCTCAAAAGTTTTCAATTTTTTTTTTTTCTTTTTTTACCTTTATATTCAAATATATAAAATTCGATGCACAGATTTATTTAAATATATAAACCAAATTTTTTAAAAAAATATTGGGGATTTTCATTGATATGGAACGTGCAGGGAGCATTTCGAAGATTTCTGAGACCGTAAAATTCCATTTTTTTGTTTCTCAGAAATATTTTTTTTTTTTTTGTGATAAATGCAGGCCATAATGTATATAATGTACCCAAGAATAATACTTAAAGTGAAATTTACAAAAAAAAAAAAAAAAAGGGATTTAAGGCTTTTAAAGTCCCTCGTCCCTTTAAATGGGACATCTTATAATGATACGCATTATTACAAGTAATAAAAAGATTTTTAAAACTAGGTTCTGCTTCAAAGATTTAATTTCTTTTCTTTCTGATAAAAATAAATTAGCCAAGTAGGAAAATTATTTTTGGTTGAAAAGTATTAATCGAGAATAAAGCCTTGTTGGAGTCCATAATTTATTTTCGTTATTATTCCAGTCGGTCCTATAAAAATAAACACTGAGTTAAAGTAGATTACAATTAAATTTTGATCTAAATATACGTCGAAGACACATTTTGACCGTAAACATATAAATCAAAGATCTAAAGTTCATTTAGACGATTAAATGTGTAAATAAACTCAGTTCCTGCAACATTATACAAATCACGCGTTTAATATACGATCCTGCTTAGTACGCAACTTTTGTCCACTCCCTTGACCGGGTTCCACTGTTAGTGACTTTCTGTAGAAATCAGAATTCGGTTAACGAAGAATTTGGCTGACGAATGCGATTATGGAACGAATTATCTTCTTCAGAAAATGTATCTCTGTAATTAGACGCAAAAAATACAGAAATTGTAGAAATAAATGGAGTTTTAAATTATTGCATAACTTCAAATTATTTTAATAATTTACCTATTTAAGGACATTGTTAATCAACTGCTTTCACTAAACTGAGAAAGATCTGACGAAAATTAAAAGATAAATTGTGAATGAAAAAAAAATCCATTTTTGTAAATTTCAGCAATCTCATTTCTGAGACGATTAAGTAACTTTCTCATAAACCGTTTTCCTAAATCAAACGAAGTTCATGAAAAAGTTCTCTCTTTTTAATTTAGAAATTGCTTTTATGAGAAATACATTCTGAAAAAAATTTAAAAGTTGAAAAAATTCTCTTCTCAAACCTCAAATCAATTTTTTAAGAGAAATAAAAGTGAAATAAAAATTAAACTAAATGTAGAAAACTCCTAGTATAAAAAGTAACTGTCAAACTGTCTATAATATTTCTAAAAACGAGATACAATCTCATAGAAAATGCATTACCGCATGATGCTGGACAAAGAAGAAAAAGCTGCAGTTGATAAGTGCATTATGTTTTCTATACAGCATTTGTTTTCATTGTAGGTTTTCTTTTAGCGATGCTTTGTAAAAGTAAAAATAATAACAGTAATAAACGTAAGTAAAAGACATGTTTTTAGTATAAAGGCGGATTTCATTTTTACGCCAAACGGAATTGTAACTAGGATTTCTTATAATAAAATGAATTTTTATCATTGAATATTTGGAGATTCAGATTATTTTATAATATCAAGTGATTTCATGGTATTTTCAAAATATATTATTCATCAGGTGTTACACAGGATGTGATATCTTAAAATTCATGAAATTATAAAGTAGGAGTCACAAATATGCAATTTAAGTACGCTGCAGTACTCTTCAGCTTAGGAAGTCTATGGACTCTATTCTTCCTTCCGGTCTGACGTTATAAAACACCACCTGTTTGGAAAAACATTAGAAAATCGCTCCATTGTCGCTCCATGTATTACAGTCTTTAAGACTTCACTTATTTTATAATCTGCTACTGAAAGGAATAAAAGTGTATAATAGATCTGAATAATGTACGGAATATTCATTTAATTTCAGATTAATTTTGGGCAAATTATTGAATTTATTAGAAACTAGAAAGATAGCCTGTCAAAAATGACGGAATAGGAGATAAAGATAAATACAGCACAATGTGCAAGAAATATGAGTTTTCTCGCTTGTTCCGCAGGAATAGATGAAAATAACAGATTTTAAAAACGAAACTCATTTATAAAAAACTATAATATAGTAGAAGATCGCTAATCTGCACAACTGGGTTCAAGTATTGTGCGGATTTGAGGCTTTTTGCGTATTACGGGTCATGTCTACATTATAAAATTAGATATACGGCTTCTTTATGCTAAATAAATTGTATAAATATTGAAAAAAAAAATCCGTGTGTATATGAAATGAAACAGCGAATAGGTTGCCAGAAAATATGTTGCAATTTTTTCTTCATCGCCAAGACCCCTAAAGTGGAAAGTACCGAGAATTTAACTTTTGTATCCAAGTACATAAAACGCAGTACTTTTTTCAGTATAGGGATCTTGCCGTACTTTTTAAAAGTTTGACATAATTTGATCTTCAAAAGTGAGATTTTTTGCCAAATGATATAAACAGCTATGAAAACAAAATTAATGAACTTTTAAGTTTATTTATATAATCTATAAAATTTTATTTATATCTATATTATTGTTGTTTTTTATATATAATTTACTTCAGTTTGTATAAAAAATAGTTAAATCGCTTTTTTATACTAAATAAATTGCATAAATATTGAAAAATTACTTGTATATTAAAAATTACTTGTGTGAAACAGTGAATAAGTTGCTAGAAAATACGTTGCCAAATTTAACTTTCTTTATCTCGCCAAGGCCCCTATACTGGAAAAGTACCTAAAGCACATCAAAACCGGGCAGTTAGGAGATCAGACAGTACTGCGACTGCAATTGGCTGTTATGTTATTATAGCATTGGGATGTAAAGACGTACAATTTCGTATATTACGCTTTAAATTCTAACCCATAGATTTTGAAAAAAAAAAACCCTTGAAAGAGCGGAGATTAAATTAAATTGCGGTGACCACGATTATGAAATATTAATGATTTTAAATGGGAATTTCGCGAAATTAGCTAGCTATCACCAAGTTGGCTTCATACATGACAACTTATTTTTGTCGCCAAGTTCGTCAAAATTTGGCGCTACACTGCTAACTCTGCATTAGTAATTTTCAACAATTACTCATTACAATGAGGCGGTCCTACTGAAATTGTAAGAAACACACAGGGACTTGGATGTTATATACTAGTTGTACTCGGCCACGCGTTCTTATGGCTCAATCTGGTTAAATGAAAATCAAAGAAAAGAGAAAACGCACATTACTAATATGTTTAATTTTACCATGCTTGTGGTTTTACAATTTTTTTTTTTTTTTTTTTGCAGGTACAGAGATTGTGTGGTTTACCGACTGTAGAACATGCAACATATAATTGTCCATGTGAAAAGAATCTGTTTCTAGGTCTAAACCGCACAATTCCAAAGATTGGCCACGAGCTTTGTTGACGGTGATTGCAAACGCCAATCGAATTACGAATTGCAATCTCTTAAATTCAAATGGCATATCCGTTGGAATCATAGGAATGCGAGGAATAAAGACATCTTAATCTTTGAAAGGTCCCATAAAAGATGTTACTTCTACGACGCTGCTCATTATTTTTTTTACTGCAAGCCGCGTGCTGTTGCAAAGCTTTGGCTAGTTGATATTTCGCAACATGAAAATTGGCCCGCCGATTTTCAATTGCCGTACGTGCGGTTGCATCCCTGGCATATCGAGTGAATTAAAAAATTCATTTGGATAATTAACCGCTTCATCTGCAGATCGATTGCTCTGAAAAAGAAGAAGGAAAATTAAAGCAAAAACATATAAAATTGCAAAACGTTAAAAAAGGAAAAAACACGGACTAAAAACGAAAAATATATATATAACTAAATATTTCAGAAAAGTGCCCCTAGTGGACAAAGTGGGTGGAGGGGTAGACGGAAGGTGCATAATACCAAAGAGTGGTCAAAGGGCTTTCTAATCATAAATCCAATGATGAATGTCGAAAAAAGTTAAAAAGACCCAAAAATTGGGGAGGTGGGGGGAGGGGAGGAGAAATGGTAGGTATAGTAAAACACGCACTTATTCGAAAGCAAATCAATCGGTGAATTTCAAGGCAATTGGTGAAGAATTTTCGGAGATTTAAAATTTTGAACAAACGAACGTTTACATTTTTATTTATATAGATATAACATTAAAATAAATTTGGTTATACACAATTTCGGTATAATTTAGGGGATATTTTAAGTGTTTAGATTAAGATTTGTTTATAAATTATGTAAATTAAGCTTATTTTACTTAAATATGCTTTTACTTCACAATTTTAACGTTATTTTTTAGTGTTTAGAAATTTTTTCATTTAAATTCTGCAAATCATGCTTTTATCAATTTTTTCATCGTTTAATAATTACGTAATGAAAGAATATACTTATATTTTCATTAACTTGGTTACTGAGCTATTAAGTATGACATAAAATAAAGTTGTATAGAAAAGTAGCAAAGAAGAAAACCTTGGGGGATACAAAGCGTAAACGAACGATTTTACTACCGTTTTACCTATGCTGCCATTTTATCTTTTGTGATGTCATGGGAATACTGTCCATTAGGCAAGAGGAAGAGGTACAACATACTGTTTCAAAACCATCGAGGTGAGGGGGCCGGAGTGGGGAGGAAATAAAATTCAAAATGAAGCTTAAGCAACGGATAATGTATCAGAAAACGAGAAAATTTTTGCTTATTATTAAAATGCAAATTAAATCTACATTGGACAATTGGGTTATTCAATAAGATTCTTTTTTTACCAGCTACAGCGCCCGTCACGAAATTCGAAAAAAATTCACAATCGAATCACAACACCACTTTTCGGACAATTTTCTCCAAAATTTTATAGAAACCTCGGCCAAATTTAGACATTACGTCTAAATATAAAAATTCGTCGAAAAATATTCATAAATTCTTCAATTAAACTGCAAAAAATCGAGTGCACAAAAATAACTATAACAACGATCCTTTCCGGGAAAATATCCCTTTTTCAACTGAGACCTGACGTCCATAGTCAAAAACACATATATGAAGTCTGGTCCAGTTTTATCCATAACTGTACACATTTTCGGATGACACAAGAGTACACAAATTCGCTATTACAGCGCCATCTTCAGACCTATTCTTTCAACGATTTTATGCAAAACACATATAGGAAGTTTCGTTCAATTTTATCCATAATCTCATACATTTTCCGATGACACAAGAGAAAAATCGCACATAAATTTGCTATTACAGCGCCATCTTAAGACGTATTTTTTCCAAATTTTATACAGAACACATACATGAAGTTGGGTTCGGTTTTATCCATAACTTTATACACTTTCTGATGATACAAGAGGAAAATCGCACATATATTCCCTACTACAGCGCCATCTTATGATCTATTTTTTCCAAAATTTTATACAAGCATACTAGGGGGCTCTGTTCCTGCAAGCTACGCTCGCCACTCCCCGTTCAGACAATCTAAGCACACGCTAATCTGATCGGATTTAAAAATATTAGAGAAGATTGAATTATACTGAAAAAAGCTGTGCAGATCTCCCTGTAAACGGGTTTCCATACAATTCCCTTTGATTGGAAAAAATTAAGACCGAATCCGTTGCTGTTAAGACATCCGATGATTGTTTTCGTGTTTCGTTAAAGAGGATTAGTTAAACATTTGAAAAGAAGCTAAAATAAAATGAATTAAGTGTACAGAGTCTTTGTCTCTCTCCCTGTATTTTAAAACAATTTCTATAACAATAGCCTAAGGCATGTGACTATCATCAACAGTTCCGGGCGGACCACTTCGCTTTTTATATTCCAAGTGCCATTTTGGTGCTTTAATGTTAGCCAGGCACAGTTGATAAGTCGATAAATATTATTCTATCGCCATCATTTCATCTATATTATAATGGTCCAAATCATGTAACCGCCATAAATAAATACAGTCTGATCCCTTCGCTTTTCATATGAAAGTTTGGCACAGATATCATAAACGGCCCCATATTGGCGCGATTTTTTTCCGACGCCATTTCGGGAAAACATAAACAGCATAAACAACACCCGGCTTACCATATCAAGCAAAATAACGATAATTTGGCGCCAGTTAAGTACCCGTTGCGTGTATGACATTGGCGTCAGAAACAAATCGCGCCAATATGGGGCCGTATATAACATCTGTGATGAAAGTTTTCCATTTTTATTAAAAATTCAATTTTTTTTTTCGAATAAAACTACATAAAAGTTGCCATGGTCGCAAAGAATTCTCGGTACTGTTACGCTAGCCGGGTGCAAATCTCGCCAATAGCTTTTTTTCAACTCGCCAGTTAACATTTTTAACACTTTCCAACAAATTTGAAAAGTGTCCATGCATTTGGTTTGTCTGTCCGTTTGTCCGTTTGTCCACGCTCTAACTCCCGTAAATATACTAGGAATTTCATGAAATTCATAAAGATTATTTAAGGTCACCAAAGCATGTGTGGTATTGTATATGAAGTGCGTAGGATTAATCATTCATTTACAGGGGCACTCAAAAGTATTACATTACATTATGGTATATGGGGAATAACTCCCGTAAATATACTCGGATTTTCATGAAATTGATAAAGGTTATTTAGGGTCACCAAAGCATGTTTGGTATTGTACATGAAGTATGTAGGATTAATCGTTCATTTACAGGAGCACTCAAAAGTATTCCATTACATTATGGTATATGGGAAATAACTCCCGTAAATATACTCGGATTTTCATGAAATTGATAAAGGTTATTTAGGGTCACCAAAGCATATTTCGTATTGTATATAAAGTATGTAGGATTAATCTTTCATTTACAGGGGCACTTAAAATTATTCCATTATATTTTGGAATATGGGGAAAAATCGTTTGCAGAGTATTTTACTGATATTATGCTATTTCAAATGTAATGAAACTGATATAAATCACTGAATTTCACTACGATCACGTTAGAACAGGACATTCATAGCATTTTTTATTCCTTTACAGGGACACACAAAAGAAATCGGTTACAGTACAGTACTGTCTTTGAGTAATAATTGCTGGAGTGCACGTTTTAAAATTCGGTACGCGCTTTTAAATTTAATCATTTTTTTGCATCTTACTCGTTACATATAAATTCCATACCTCAAATTCAGAGCTGCACAAAAGTATTCACGTACCGTTCTCCTTATTAGAGGAAATTGCTGAAGGTAAATTTTCAACTGAAGTATATGTATCTCTTAAGTGAACTAAGTTTTGGCTTGCATGTATCTAATAGATTTAGTCGTTGAGCCAGGGGCTCGTGTGGTTTCATGTCAGCGGACTTGGTAAACTATATATTTTTGGAATCACCACAACAACAGCACCTCATTTATCCATGATACTTTCGAAACCAGGGTAGCTTATAGGCGCCATATTGAAAAATGGCCGCCGTCGTTGAGCCAGGGGTTCGAGTGGTTTCATGTCAGCGGACTTGGTAAACCATACATTTTTTAATTCACCACAACAACAACATGTCATTTATCCATGATACATTCAAAACCAGGGTAGCTTATGGGCGCCATATTGGAAAATGGCCGCCGTCGTTGGGCCAGGGGCTCGTGTGGTTTCACGTCAGCGGACTTGGTAAACCACACATTTTTGAATTCACCACAATATCAGAATGACATTTATCCGTGATACATTCAAAAACAGAGTAGCTAATGGACGCCATATTGGAAAATGGCCGCCGATAAACAGGGTGATTAAAAGATTTTCTTGGTTTTGCATGCTATTAAATTAATTGGACGATTGAAGAGACGATAAGTAAAGAAATGCAGGGGTCAAAAGTTACAGTCAAAGATCTGCCACAGTCGAGAGATACTTTTGATATCAGGACAGCATTTCTTCACATGATTCGTGAAAGAACCAAAATTAGTTCTACATCCAGATCTATCTTTGAGCAGGATCCAGAAAGACGAACGTGATATCTCATATTTACAGAACATGATTACCAATGAATGGATAAATCTAGACACGGTAATAGAATCAACTGGAGCAATGACAAATCTAGAAATTGTCGAAGACATGGTCAAAGCTCATGAGATGGGTGAAGAAGCTTACCAAACTTTCAAAAGAGAATATCTGTCTGAAGACTCAAAGCCAGACGGTTTTTCCAAACCTCTAAAAATAAAGAAGCTAAAGACATTTTCCGACTTTAAGGAGAAACAAGGTGTAAAATTTAATAAATCAGAGTTTGTTGCCTAGGCAGAAAGAAATATGTTTGCTCAGATGACGATCATTGCAGAGCGAAGAAATTTCGATATGAGAACTGTCTTTTTCTACCACATAGGGCCTCTTCCATAGTCTTTAGCAACACTTGATGGTTTAATGCGAAAAACTGAAAAATCAAACTGATGGATGTTATGACAAAATTGCGACTGCTGAAAGAATGCAAATGATAGTAATGTTAATATCATTGATGGAATGTGTTTTGTTCAAAGCTACCGCAGGAGCTACAATCATTTGGACAACTAGCAAAGAATCTGTTTTCTAAAATAATAAAAGATTCTACATCCTCTCAAAGAATCGATGTTGTATTTGATACATGCAGGCAGGTGTCAATAAAACGAAATGAATGAAAAATATGAACTGTTGGTAATGAGATAAAAGTTATATACACCTGGACACCCCATACGAAAATGGAAGCAGTTTCTATCTAATGAGGAGAACAAGAAAGAACTTATACATTTCCTTTCTCAAGAATGGGAAAATGAACATTATCTGAAATAGTTGAATATACGAATGATGTACGTTATTTACTGAGAAAAATGCTATAAATTCACGATATAACGATATAATGAAGAATACACTAAATTGACCTGCTTCTAAGAAGAGGTTATACGCGACTTTTATTTCGCTCACACCATGCTTTAGCGTCTGGATTTAGAAATATTATTATAATCTCTATAGATACTGATGTAGCAGTTATCGCAGTTTTTTTTTTCTTTTTAACGATTTGAAAAACTAGAAAGGGTTAATATTTGCAAAATGTGGATCCAATGACAGGGTAAAGTAAAGTGCTACAACTTGAGTGAGATGCATGTACTTCTAGGTAAAGCGGTATGTAATGCATTCCCTGTCGGGTGCGATACAGTAAGTGCTTTTGCAAGGGAAAATGATGATTCAGAACACTGAATTTCGAAATGCGCTTAAGGCGCTTGATACTGACGCTGATATAGCAGAGGAAACAAATAAACAGCTTGAGCCGTAAGTTTGCCATCTCTATTATGGAAAGCACAAATACTCAGACATCAATGAATTGCGCTATATTCTATATATCTTTTTTTGTAAAAAAGGAGTTTGTGCAGTCGCATCGCCTTCTGCCATGTAGTAATACACTCTATCTATAGGTAATGCGAGCTAATTACCACGGTCTTGTTTGGATGAAGTGCCTACAGGCTGATCCTGATCTTCTATCCCCAGATAAATATGGTTGGATTTTTGAACAGATAGTGAAGGAAAAGGCTATCTAAAGGTCCAGTGGAATGTCAGTCCTCCTGCTTCTGAAGCTATTTTGGAACTGATGGCATGTTCTTTTTCAAGAACATGTGTATCACCATCATATGCGTGTCTTTTTAATAACGTCAGATATACAAGCATATGCAGAATGTAGAACTGTTCTATGACGATGGAAGTTATTTGGACACAGGAATGTCAACCGATGATGATGCTTTTACATGAATTTTATTCGGTTAACACCACGTTTTGTCAAACAATTAAATTTAGCTTAGCCATCAAGAAAATTCTTAATTAAATAAGGAAATTTTTACTTTTCTTTTTGTAGTGGTATCAAAAGCAAGCGATGGAAACACGTTTCCGAAAGTGCATATATGCACCCGTGGTCCTGAAGGGGTTAATTCTTAACAGACTAAGTACAAAAGTTTCACCAGTATTAATTTTTTTTCTTGAATTGCTGTGTCTTACCACATGAAAATAATACGCATTAAAATGAAAAACAGGATGTTTATCCCATCGAAAATGTCAATAAACATAACGTTAAATGTAAAGATAAGCATCATATTAAAATAAAATCGTAATAAATATAAAATTTGTATAACGTTTTATGCTTAACAATATTTGTTCTTTCCATTTTTTCATTAAAATCCATTTAATTATGCGATACTGGCAAAAAAATCATATGTATCTATATGCGATAGATGGCGCTCATTTTTTCAATATGGCGTCTATAAGCTACCACAAATTTCATAGTATCATCATAAAATAAACTCCTTGGACCATTGTGAATCCAAAAAAGTATATATCATCAAGTCCTCAGAGATGAAACCAAAATCACTAATTTTGGCTTCTGGCTCAACGACTAATTCAAATCTATAAATCATATACAGGGCTGCTGAAAAAAATCGCATAATTTTCCGATTGTGGATGGGAACAGCTGAAATTGGGTTTTGAAATGTATTATGCGTTTCCATATGGTTAAATTAGACGTAATATTTTAATTTTTAAAACGGTGCAGTTTTGTTATATTATATTGAATGTGTTGGAATGCGTTTCATAATCTATGCTTGACGCATGATTTTTTTTCTTTCTTGTTTCTATTTTACGAGTGGTAAATTAAAACATTGCTTTGAAGTTGAAATTAAATGTCATGGTTTGTTGCATTATTTAATATTTGGCCAGATGTCATATACGCATCGGGTTTGGCATGATTTTTTTAAAAAGAAAATTTGGCAAAAATCTCGTTTTCGAATACCAACTACATATGTATTTTTGGTACTACTTAGTTATCTCATCGACCAAAAACCTATTACCAAACTATAAGATTAAATGCTAATAATGGTTGATCACAAATTTCACATTCACTTGGCTAAAGCAAGTTGCACGTGTTTACGTCATCAAGTGATTTTTATTTCGACGTTTTATTTGTACATATATTAATGTTATACTATTTTATTTGTTCTTTCGTTATTTAAAATAAAAATTACGTCAATTTGTATAATATAGCGATTTATATAATTTGGCGAAATTGGTCGACGGAATAACTAAGTTTTTTTTAATTATTTTCTATTATTTTTAAAAGAAAATAACCAAAAAAAATTAATAACTATAGAACAAAACAATTTGTATAATTTTAAAAAAGAAAATAAAAGTAAATAAACATTTATTATTAATTAAACAACAATAGCCGGGTTACCATATCAATCAAAATAATGCCATTTTAGCGCCAATTAGGTACCTCGGTGCGTATATGACATCGGTGCCTAATATTTTTCTTTTCGTTTTGTTAAAATAAAAAGAAGTAAAAGCCATCAATTTTAAATGTTTCAGTTTTAAATGAAAGTTTTGTATTTTAAATAAAATGAATGAAAGGATTATATTTTAAATAAAATGAATGAAATGATTATATTTTAAATGAAATTAATGAAATATAAAAAAAAAAAAAATGCGACGGCAAAAATGTTTGGCGATTTATCACCTGCGTCCCGCTAACATAAAAATACCGAGTTCTTGATTTCTGTATCAGAATCTGTCGATTTGGCGAAAGATTGTTCAAGTAAATTGAATTGTGAATAAAAGTAACATGATACATTTCTTAGCATACATTTAAGGGAGGCCAAACTGGTCGCCAAATTAGTTTAAAATAATAACCTTTTCTAAAGTATGAAAAATATATCTGTTATGATTAAAATTTGAGTTGCCATCATTAGGCAAAAGTATTTAAAATTAGAAAAAAATTAATATCGCGAAAACTAAGTCGAATTTAAAAATTCTAATACCAGTTTTGAAATGTGCGGATCAGTATGGATTTTTGGTGTTAATTTCATCGCAAAGTATTCCATATTTTAGGAGAAATCGCCGTGAAACATAATCAGTTGTTTAATCAATCATTTCATAGAATCGTCTCATAAATTCATTTCAATTCAGTCGTTTCATAATATCCGTTTCATAAAATCGTTTCATTAAGATTTTATATATACAGGGTATATATATGAAGTTTGATTCAATTTTATCCATAACTTTATACACTTTCCGATGATACAAGATGAAAACCGCTCATAAATTCCCTATTACAGCACCATTTTAAGACTTATTGTTTCCAAAGTTTTATACAAAACACATATATGAAGTGTGGAGGAATTTTATCCATAACCACATACACTTTCCGATGACACGAGAGAAAAATCGCACATAAATTTGCTATTACAGCGCCATCTTAAGACGTATTTTTTCCAAATTTTACAGAACACATATATGAAGTTCGGTTCAGTTTTATCCATAACTTTTTACACTTTCCGATGATACAAGAGGAAAATCGCACATAAGTTCCCTATTACAGCGCCATCTTCTGATCTATTTTTTTCCAAAATTCTATACAAGCATATATATGAAGTTTGGTTCAATTTTATCCATAACCTGATACACTTTCCGATGATACAAAAGTAAAATAGCACATAAATTAGCTATTACAGCGCCATCTTCAGATCTATTTTTTCCAAAATTTTATGCAAGCATGTATATGAAGTTTGATTCAATTTTATCTATAACTTTATACACTTTCCAATGATACAAGAGGAAAACCGCTCATAAATTCCCTATTACAGCACCTATCGTTTTCAAAATTTTACACAAAACACATATATGAAGTTTGGTTGAATTTTATCCATAACCGCATACACTTATTAATAACACAAGAGAAAAATCACACATAAATTTGCCATTACAGTGCCATCTTCAAACGTATTTTTTCAAAATTTTATACAGAACACATAAGGTAAAGTGCCCATATTTCGTCCCCTCTCCTAATTTCCCTCCCCAACTTCTCCGCTTCTGCGAAAGTGGCGCCACTTATGACGCAAGGCACAGGGGACGGAATATAAAAGGAATCAGTGATGAAAGTTTCGGTCGCCAAGATGCATATATAAATTAAAGACGGCGAATGTCCTATTTTTAAAAAACCCGAGTTCTTATCACATCGGTTGTAGAACGTTATTTATTGTACTGTAGTATTCATTTCTTATTCATTGCATGTATTTTACTTTGGTAAGATGCTGACAGTTCCATACAGTGAATTTTAGGACGCTCAGTATATCTTACGGGAACTGAAGATCCGTAATAGTGGGAAGTAGTGTGGAACCAATTTCGTCCCCCTTGCAGTTCTTATTTTCGTCCCGGGGATGAAATTAGGAATGCTTTTTCATGACATTTTTTTCAATTTTTTCCCCACGTTTGTATGGCTAATGCATAGTTGCAAGTCTGCCAATTTTTTGTATAGCAGTAAAATCTTACAAAAATGTTTTCTTTATTTAATTACGTTAAAACGGCGACTATATAAAGCAAGTATTTTTGCATAAAAATATTGGTATGAAAAAAAATCTTGAAGTTGGCAACTATGCTAATGTTTCGTTATGTTATTCTTCCACTGATAATTAGTACATTTCTTTGTGCCTTACTTTAATGTAAATTAAATTACTTACTTAATTAGAAATAAATTTTGATTTAGTTATAAATTAAGCCTTGGCGTATTGGATTGTTTAAGGAGGACGAAATGGGGACCATTTTTTTTCTTTTGCATGTTTTACATACTTTCGAAAAAACATTTTTTCGCATTGTTAAAATTTTTTCGTACGATATTTGCCTATGTTTCTATATGCGTGGGTAGTTAGACTATGTAAAAATCCAAATTTGGTAGATTTTTACTGAAAATTACAACTTCCAAGGGCCTGAAAGTGTCTGGGAGACGATAATAGGGCACCTTGCACTATATGAAATTCGGCTCAGTTTTATCCATAACTTTATACACTTTCCGATGATACAAGAGGAAAACCGCACATAAATTCCCTATTGCAGCGTCATCTTCAGATCTATTTTTTCTGAAATTTTATACGAGCATATATATGAAGTTTGATTCAATTTTATCCATAACCTGATACACTTTCCGATGATACAAAAGAAAAATAGCACATAAATTTGCTAATACAGCTTAGTCTTCAGATCTATTTTTTCCAAAATTTTATGCAATATGAAGTTTTGTTCAATTTTATCCATAAATTTATACACTTTCCAATAATACAAGAGGAAAATAGCACATAAATTCCCTATTACAGTGCCACCTTCAAACCTATTTTTTCCAAAATTTTATACAAAACATATGTATGAAGTTTCGTTGAATTTTATGAATCTAACACACTTTCCGATGATACAAAAGAAAAATCGCACATAAAGTTGCTATTATAGCGCCATCTTCAGACCTATTTTTTTCCAAAGTTTTATATAAAACTCGGTGTATTACATTGCATGAAAATATAAAATTTTATTGAAAAATATTCATAAATTCTTCTTTTATACTGCAAAAAAAAATCTCTATCACAATGCTGTCTTCCGGCGGAATGTCTTCAACTTTAACTGGGACCTGACCAAAACATATATAATGGTTTCATTCTAATCATAATTTCATACACTTTATGATGATACAATGTGGACACGCCGGCAAACAGACATTTTGTCGAAACCTGTTTTTCGAGTTCTCTGGGCCCTAAAACGTATAAAGCTGTCAAACATTTTCACGAATCCAATACTTTCTTCTATTATAGATAGAATAAATTAAGGATGACGTCCAAAAGTGAGCCTGTTTACAATCTTCTATCTTTAGAAGAAGAAAGTATTGGATTCGTGAAAATTTTCGAATTCCGGTTTTCGAAGGATTTACACGTTTTAGGGATCGAGATCCCGAAAAACATGTTTTTACAAAATGTCTGTGTGTGAGTCTGTTTGTCTGTCTGTGTGTGACACAAATTTTGTAGGCCCTCTATCTCAAGTTTTATGAGTCAGAGATCCCGAAAAACATGTTTTCACAAAATGTCTGTCTGTGTGTGACACAAATTTTGTGGGTGCTGTATCTCAAGAACTAATGAACGGAATTTAATAAAGTTTTTAATTCAGTTAGTTGATATAAATTGGCAATGATTACTTTTTGGTGTAAATCGCCCAGAAGGTGCATGATTTCCACAATAGCTATATCTCAAGAACTAAAGCACGGATTTTCAGAAAACTTCAGATTAAGTTAGTCCTTGATAAAAATTAGTGTTGTTTAGTTTTTGGTGTAAATCATCCAATAGGTGAGGCTACTATGCTGAATTTTTCACGATTTCCGCAGTAGCTGTATCTCGAGAATGCATGAATTTTCATCAAACTTTAGATTCAGTTAGTCCCTGATATAAATTGATCCTGATAATTTTTTGGTGTAAATTGTCCAACAGGTGCCACTGCTACGCCGAACTTTCACGATTTTCAGAATAGCTCCATCTCAAAGACTAATGCACGGATTTTCATCAAACTTCAAATTCAATTAGAAGTTGACAAGAGTTGTTGCTTATTAAATTTTGGTGTAAATCACCAAACCGGTGGCTCTGCTATGCTGCATTTTTCAGGAAGTATTAACATGTATGAGATAGAAGAAAGTTTTGGGATTGCCACATTCGGCTAGTTTAATTTTTTTTTTTTCTTTGTTTGTTTGTTTTGAGACGACAGTAAAGCCTATAGTGAAAAAATAGGATTTTGTCGCTAAATAGTTAATAAAAATTACAATGCATTCGTACTCTTTGAAAGTTAGTTTTGTAATTTTTTTTTCAAAAAAAATTCTGTATTATTTCATTCTATAGAATATAGTTTTAAGATCATTTTACTGCAAGTTGTATGTCAATACCTACATTTATAATTAAGTTATATTACGAATTTTCATAGAACGTTATTGTTTTCTTCAAAATTTTGTTACATTAATTGTGCTATATTTTATATTTTAATTCCTTAAGAGTGTATATATTATAATATTTTAAAAGTTGAAATTTTTCTTGAATATTATACAAATTTCTATGCAATGTCAGTAAAGCTTTTAACAGTTTATGATAAGTTAAAGCAGACGCACTTTTTGCTTCCACTATTAATCTCTGAAGGTATAAGATCTCTTAACATAGAATTGTCCTAAAAAACTTTCTTACACGACTTTCTGTCCGCACAAATCCAGAAGTGCTATTTTTTACTATTTAAAAAGTTTCATCTCTACTAGAATATGAGAGTCACTTTCAGTCAGTTCTCAGAAATTCATTTTTAGCTTGTTTTTAAACATTAAAAATTAGAGGCCACTACTGGTACACTGTAAAAAATAAAATAAAGTTACAGAAATCTGTATGCTTACTAAATTTTATCTGTACACTGTAACAAAAAGAAGATGTAAATCTACAAAACTAGTTTTCGTAAAGCTACAGAAATCTGTTGCTTTACAAAAGGATCTACTAAAATTAAAGTAATCTTACTAAAATTTTATTTGTAACATAGGTTGCAGTTACATACAAAGTTCTAGGCATCCCAGTTTCCTAAAAAATTCAAAATAACCTTACAGATTTTTTTATTTACCGTGCAAAAGTGTATCTTTTACATGATTTTTGTTGTTACCGTTACATATAATGTCCTAGGAATCTCAGTTTCCTAAGAAATCGTTAGTAACTTTACATATTTATTTTTTTTACAGTGTACGTGGCCCATCTTAGTATTTTAAAAATTACAGATATATCGTGTGACACATAAGAATACTTCTTAATTGGTTGAATCTGAAACATTGTACATAATGCAAATAAAGCATTTCTTTAGATCTATTTTTGAAATTATGCCAGATATCAAAATTCTATTGGAAGGTTTTAATGCACTTCCAAATTTTGTAAAAATTGATACCTTTACTATATTGTGCAACACATAGTTTCTGTGCAGTTAATCATAATTTCTTTACCTCCAAAATATTTCAGATTTCTTTAAGTGCGAAGTTTTTACAAAAGTTCCTTTAACGGATTAAAACGCGTTAACTGAAGTAAAAAACTTTTTGTAAGCTTTTACTTTAATGGATGCATTAAAGGAAAATTGCAGATTTTATATGATACTTTTATAGTCTGATTTATAAGTGACTTCAAACAAGTTGGAAATTGCACGTCAAACGTGGCAAATGAGATGTGTTCGTACTATAGCTAGTTTTATAAATATTTTTTGAGCCGCATATTGTTCTGAATGTATATTTTAGTACACTTCATAAGTGCATACCAATTTCATTCTGTTCGAAAGGCTGTAACATCATTAAAAGGCACTTGAAATATTTTTTTTCTCATTGGCCGTAATGTAACGGAAAACATTTGACTGTCCCTGTAATTAAACTATACATCCAGTTTTTATAAAATTTAAAATCACTCGACAAAATTTTGCAACAATAATATAATTAAAATTTCAGACCATTCAGACCAACCTACCGGTTGGGTAGTTTTTGTTCTATTATATGCGAACGGACAGACAGACAGGCGGACCGAACCACAGCTATAAGTGCTACGTATTTATATAATTACGAACGCACCTAAGAACGGAGAATTTGCTTTCGGCTTTCATGTATGAGTGAGTGTATGTATGCATCTCTGCTTGTTTGTCCACAAATGTTTTAATACATGGTTGTAATTTTGTCACTTCAAAACTTATTTTAACCAAGACAGTGGTCAAAACAAATTTTAACCATTTAAAACAGGTCAAAATTGGTTTTAACCACTCAAAAGGGGTCAAAACACTTTTATATAATTTAAACTTACATGCTTAAATTGTATCAATTAAGGGAATATTGATATCATATTATATTATACATTTAATAATTAAAATTATTATTCTAATAATTGTTAAATAAAGATGGAACTCTTTTGCCTTGCATAATGGCATTTTGAACAGGAACATATTTATTTCCGAAATCTTAATTTTTTTAAAGTGATATTAATACATTATGAAATGAAATTTCGAGGGCAGTCATAAAAAGTTTAAATATATTGGTGTGAAATTTGTAGATTTCATAATGTACCTGATGAATTGTTGTGCAAACTCATTATCTTTCGTAAGATTATTTTCTTAATTTGGTCCTATCCGAAATAGCTTACAATTGTTATTTGTAATCACTCTTTAAGTTAAAAGTAAAATTTAAAAAATGTTTCTCTTTGTTTAATGTGATTTTGTTTCTTTCCACTTTTATATAAAATTTGATGTATGATCAAATTAATATATTTGAATGATTGCAAACATTTTAAAAATAAGGAAAATTAAAGTGCAGTACCAAGTAAAATACTTGGAAACTCTTCAAAATATCATATTAAAAAATGTTAAATGTTTTCTGAGAAAACCGTCCAACTGTTCCACAAAATTTATCATTTAGTAAAGAAAATATTAATTTATTTTCTTAGTTCAAATGAGTTTTGACCACTGATGGTCAAAACCTATTTTAACCATGACGGTTAAAATCGATTTTTTCCATTGTTAAAACCAATACAACTCTATTTTAGCAACCATTGAACGGATTTAACGGAACACAACTTTTTATACAACGATTGTAGTGCACAAAGGAAAATTTAAACTAAAGATAATCACCGTATTGTGCATAGTTTTTTTTTTTACATGGACACTTCGAAAATTGTATCACATGATTTTTGACTGCGTGTTAAACCAGAACGATGTTGATAACTACAGTGTATTTGTACATAAGTGAATGGTGAGATAGGAACGATAAAATTTTATGGGTGAAGAGGATTTTAGAAAAAAATTCGCGCACCTGAAATCATTAGTAAAGCCGGTGACCACATGAAACACTGTGTTATCAGATAAATCATCAGAAATTCATCTAAAGTTAAACTTAAAATGTAATATATCCTTACTGGTTTATTTTTAGATGCTTATCCTAACTTTTGTAATACAAAAACTACAAAATATGGAAAATGTAGCCTTTTTCTACTACTATAATATTTTTCTGATCTCCTATTTCGCAACCCTGCATAGATTTTACCGACACCATTTGGAAGGTTTTGTGCCATTTTCTTTGCACTAGAAATGATGTGAAACAGTCAATTAAAGTCGCTTTCATTTTTTGCGTTCCGTACTTCAAAATTAAAAAGCGAAATATAGGATCATTTTGTTGGGCGTTTGGTTGACAAGAGAGTTTTTTTTTTTTTTTAGGAACTCCTGAAAAATATCAAGTTGAAATTAGCATCAAATAATAAGGTCTACGGCGCCATTGGTTTGTAATTATTTAGAGCTTCTAACGGAATTCAATAAAAAATTATTACCTAAAAACAACGTTTTTCATACAAGATCACTCTTAAATCCTTAAAGTACTTTCCCGTTGACCTAAAATCTTGATATTTGGCACGAAAGATCTTACAGCACAAGCAATGGGGAAAAATCTAAAAATCACCAATGTATAATTCAATGTCGATTTAATATTTTAACAACTCACCTGACTGTTTGTCTATCAAAACTTTTTTTTCCCTTTTAGGTTCGTTTGAATGCATCAAATTGAAATTTATATCAAACTATCTAAAGTAACCGGCGCTGCACGGAATTTTAAAAATGTTTGTTTTGGAAAATCAATTTCAAAATTAAGCATGCAGTATAAAACAACAATTAAAAAAACGCAGTACAATTCTAATATACACGCATACACACATGTATATATATGCAATAGATTTAAAAATGGCGAAAACAAATTCAGAGCACCTCAAAAGGTTAAAATATGCCACTATTCCCATAATCAGGGTTTTATCATGTTTCAATACTTTTTTTAAACTCATATTAAGTTAGATATTCACATGATGACGTATATTATATTTCAAATATGACGTAATATTCACTTTTCTTTATTATTATTCGTCAAACTGCTTATTTTATTTTTCACGTGGAAATCTTGCAATAGAAAAAGTAATTGTTGTGGTAAGAATTTTATTGTGGATATTTAATCATTGGCAACTGCAATAACGAAAAATGTTTCAATTTCATAGGAAACTTCTATTAAATTTGGATTTTTTTTAAAATTAAAAATTAACTATAAATTATTTCGATTCCGGATTACTTAAATTGCCTCGGCCGTATTTTAATACACATGTACGTAACATTCCACAATTCTGGCTTTCAAACTGTGGATTTGTATAGAATTACAGACAGACAGACAAATTTTCATTTTTATATATTAGATGACATTCGTATGTATAGAGTTGTTTCTTTCAGTAGCGCCAACTTTTGAAAAATATTGCGTGGGTTCAAAATTTTTTGAGTAAAATAACACATTCAAATTTTCCCCTTATTAGTGCGTGCGTGCATGTAGAAAGAGGTGGGGGGGGGGGCAAACGACTAAAAATGATAATTGGGAGTTAAATTATGTTTTTGCTAAACAAAATGCAAAATTATTATAATTTAATTATAATTGTATTAAATTACTAGCAGGCTGAGCCTGCTGCTCTGGTCCATTTTTTAAATAAACCTTCAATCAAACGAAATGGAGAATTCGACCCTGTATTTTAAATTAATATATACCTTCACCTGGAAAGTCCTTCCGCATTTTTGGAATACGCATAGAACGCCATTGCGCTATAATATTATCTTATGCATTAGACGAAAGTAGGGCAATTCAGAAGCAACTCTTTACTACACATGTAGAGTTTGGGAGGGAAATGCGGCCATTATGATCATATCACCACATTACTAAAAAAGAAAGAATTACAATGACTGCAGAGATTGACCATTTAACTTAAAGAATGATCGGGTTATTCACTTTCGTTTGTTAATGCTTTTACTCCGGGCTTCTCAGCTTGGTACTTTGTGCAGATCTGATAACATAAATACAATCTCTCTCTACGTTACATTATATTTGGTAATATACGTCTTCTTTTGCCAGGTTGTCTCTACAGTTTCTTATCTTCGGTTTCCAGTAGAGTAAATACAATCAAAACCGTATTTAACTTTTATGTTTCAGAAAATGTGAATCATGTAAAAGTGGATATTTAAAGCTGAATTGTGTTAATAAAGTTAAAACAATGTCATTTTAACTGCCGTTTCTTTTTATATACCAGTTTTAATCATGCAAATATTAACGTAGGGAAATAATCTCGATAACTGATTCAAACAGAGAAGTAAACCTCTAGTTTTCATTCAATAAAATCTTCCCAATCATCCGTAATCGGATCCACAACCAAATTTGATGTGAAACGTTAGAAATGTTCGTAACGGTATGGCTAAACATGTACCAGAGTTAGCTACAAAACAGACTTAATTACGCGGCAAACTGCATTCCATTAAATAATATCAAATTGCTGTTGATTGAATTTTAGATCTTTCACTATCAAAACTCTTTGCGAATGATAAATAAGGTTAGTTATGCAAAATTTTTAGTAATGATCTTTATGGAAAACCGAAGATTTTTTTTCGCATTTCTCTTGCGTAATAAGACGGAGAAATAAACATGCTTGTTATTTTCAAGACGTCATTATTCATCAGTTTGTTGCCTAATTAAAACTAAAAACGTTAATTTGTGACTACAATGAGCTGCTCGGGTTGTATATAAGCCAAAATTGCTTTATAATGATTGAAATGTTATTTGAATCTGAGGTACCTTTTTTTTTTAAACCTAGACTAAATGAACAGATATTGTTCCATTGCCCACCTTTGGCATTTGAAAGTTTTTTTTTGTACATTCAAAGTGATGCTTTAGTGATAGTAAAATAACTGCAGATGAAAAATATATAATAGTAAATATTCTTTTGTCCGTTTGATCCATAATAAAAAAAAAACATAAATTTACTAATCGCTAAGCACAAATTTCGCGTAATCTTCTGAAATCGGATTTACCGTCGACGGTTCCTTTCAAATATAAACGAATCTTTCAACATTATATAGTAAATTCGCCAACTGTAGAGTGGTTGATTATGGAAGATTTATCCAATATCTTTTAATAACATTTCTAAAAGAAGGGAGGGTATAGGGAAAAACATGACGAATTAAATGGAATATCGAAAAGTCATTTCAGAAAGCAATTTTTATTGCAAAATTTTCAAATAAATGAAAAATTAAACTTTATTCCTGTAATTAAGATAAGAATTTTTTGTGAAGTGTTATCAAATGAGTCTTTGATCTTTGGTATTATGAAATGAAAAATCAGAAAAAACTGAGCCACTATGACACAATCATTTTTTAATGAAATCTAAACATAATGTCATTTTCACCAACGTAAAATTCACTTGCGTACTTTTCATATTCATATTGGCTTTTTAAGAAAAAAATTTACGTGCAATCGATTATTAATAAGTAGTATATTTCCAAATTTGATGTCACATTTGCCAGCTAGAACTTTGCATGTAAGCATTCGCACTCTTGTCTTGAGGTTTTTATTTCAGTACCTGCAAATTCTGTAATTTATTCTTTTAGACGCCACCGTACTAAAATATTCAGTTTTATCAAAGAAAATACTCGTTTCATTTTTACTATGTCGTCAGTGAAGTATTCCCACTCTCTCTGAGATTAGCCTCTCAATCTCAGTAAGAGCAGATTGAAAAAAAAATATTAAAATGTAACAGCTTTATGAGTTAAAAATGAGTATTTTGTTTTAACTTGATGTCAATTTCTGTTTAAAATTAGCAAAAAAATTATTTTGTAATGAGAAAATTGCATCCTTAATGATATAGTAATTCCCATTGTTTTTTTCTCTCTGTAACAATAAAAGTAACACAATTGTCACCAGCTTGAAGAAATTTCATAAAAGACTTTAAAAATTAAAATTAAAATGTTAAAATGGAATTATTTAATAAAGTAGAAAGTGCTGGCACATCTACAAATAAACTGTTTTTATTTTTCAAAAATGATTATGAAAATCGGTTCAGTAGAAAGCGCAGGCAAGATTACTAAAAAAATAGCCTTGTATTTTAAATATATAATTACAGTCGAACTGGGCTATAAAAAGCTCAGATATCACAAGAATATAGTTTCAAGGAACCAAAGTGGAAGAAATTCTTGGTGTAATTTTGAACAAAATTTCATAAAACACGGTTGTAACGAATACAGTTCATATAAAGCAATAAAAAATTTCTGAAATTCGTAACAGAATATCTAATTTTCTGCAGATCATCTAAGCAAAACGCGTTTTTAATGTATTGTACACTTTTTATAAAATTGGTTGAAGCATATTGAAAAGTTTATTATTTTTGCATTCATCTATTATATTGAAATCTACCTGTCTTTTGAATTTCATAACTACTCCTCCTAGAATATCAAACATTGGGCGATAAAATTAACACCATCTATCCACATGAATCCAAGGATGTCATATTCAGTCTCAGAATTTTAAAATTTGAATTAGTTTCCGAGATATCAATTTTTGTAATTTTAATGACGTTTCTCTAATGGTGGCAACTAAGTTATTCCATTTTTATGTATAAAAGAGAAAAAAAGGGGAACGATAGATATTATTAGATTTTTACAACATCAATATAACATTAAAATTTCAGAGAGAAGTTGTTTTTAAACTTAAATAGATGGATAAAAAATATATATTGATTAAATTTTCCAAGGAAATTTGAAGAAATGAAAACATATTTTCACATACTCAAGCTTTATGAATCAATTTATTCTACAGGAACAAAATTTATCTGTCAAATATTGACATATTGAAATCATTACACCGTAATTTTTTTTTTCAGTTTTAAATTAAATGAAGGAAGGATATTCGAAAGGAGGAAGAACTCATGACTTTTTTTTAGGGTAAAACATGTAAATTAATTCAAAAAGTTGAAATGTTTTTAAAGCGTTTTTCAATGTGACGCCATTTTCATTTCACCAGCTCAAACATTTGAAATCAAATCTTAAAAGAACAATCTATTTGTGACAAAGTTTGGAATTAAAAATCACATAATCTGCAAAATATAATTTTCGCAATTTTTTGTTTCCTCTACATTATAAATACTATTTCTTACTTGAAATTTAGTATTTAATAAAATTACTGTTATAAGCTTTTTTTTAAATGTAATAATGGTAGGTCCCTTTTTCCCTAAATCAATCGGAAGATCTCATGCATTGTATATACAACACATCGGTATGCCACGAAGCTACTTATTCTTAAATGATTTGATTTCATTACAACCAAGTAAACCAATTATAATATTTTTCTATCTTTGAAATGAGTTTATTGAATTAACAAGAAGAACAATACATGATGTAGGTGTAGCCAAAAATTAAAAGAATAATAATTTTTAAAATATCTCTTCTCGGTTGACATTTGAATTCTCATTCAAATTAGAATTTGAATGAGAGATTCTAATTTTTAAATGTATCTTAAATTTGCGCAGATGTATTTTCCAAATGTCATTTACGTTACAAAGATATTTCTTTAAACAAAAGAGTACTTAGCTGATTGAGTTTGAAATAGATGCATATTTTTTATTAAATATTTCTGTATAAGTTTTGACACTCCATAATGTTTGTACAAAACATCATGATCTAGTAAACAGTTCCACACCTACAAGCAACTGAAAATTGAGACATTTGATATATGACAAATAAATATTTTCAGAGCAATGGATCATATTTTGTTTGTCTTCGAAATATTTTAAATTAGTTTAAGTGCAAACTTTTTACATTAGCTCCTTTGATGGATGACAACACTTTATTTCATGTAAAAAATCCGTTGGATTTAATGGATGCATTAAACATAGATTGCAGATTTTATATGATACTTTTATCGGCATAAATATTTTATTTGCAATTCAACTATTTTATTTATTTATTTATTTATTTATTTTTATAGATTATTGATTTTTTTTTTTTTTTTTTTTTTTTTTTTTTTTTTTTAACTGAACTTGTTTTTTTGTACGTAAAGTTTAATCGGTTTTTCATCCACTTCCTTTAATGCTAGAAATATAAAAATTATGTCCACAGGTATGTTTCCAATGAGAATGTAGTATTTTAATAGTTTCAGAACTTAATTAAAAATTAATAAATTAATTTTGAAACATTTTTTGTTAGCCATGTGTGGGTCATAAAACTACAAAGAAGCTTTATAGTTGCAACTGTTTATGAGTTAAAAAAACAAACAAACAATGGACTTCATTATATGCCAAACCACTCTCATCAAAATATGCCAGTATCCAATTTGGCTGTAAAACTTCAATATATTTAGACATTGAAACGAAATATTTTAAACATCTTAATATGGAAAATATAACTAAAAACTAAAGAGTGCAATATATATCTTTAAAAAAGAAACTACTCTTTTTTCATGTAATAGATAAAAACACTCATGTTCAAAATTAAGAGAGTTTTCAGATTTGGCCTGCAGAATTACTAGGCAGATTTTAATGAATTTAGGTATGTACATAGGTTGATATAATGCAACAAAAATAAACATCCAGCAGTTACACTGAGCACGCATTATCGTGCGTTGGAATCATCAGCGTCGGAAGGTATAAGATAGAGCTTACAATATTGAACCAAAAATGGGTTAATAGGGGATATGGTCCTCTCTTACAGTTATACAACTCTCACAATGTGAACTCATATTGGAAATCAGGCCGTTTATGGGTCCCTGAGGCTGTTAGTCTCACTCCTCCAGCAACGCTGTTTTTAGGAAATAGGTGGTTCTGGGAGGTGGAAAGCGAGTTCCAGTTTTCCTCCCCAGAGTGTCTCAGACATGCTCGATATTGTTTAGGTCTGGAGATCTGGCTGTCCAATCCATCAAGCAAATATCTTCATTTTCTAGAAATTCTCCGACCAGATAAGCTCTATCTGGGCGCGCATTGTAGTCCATGAAAATGAAATCAGGGCCAACTGTATCTCTGAAAAAGAGAACGTAGGGAACCAAGATATCATCTTTACACCTCACAGAAGTCACAAAGCCTTTTTCAAGCACAGAAAGAGGTGTTCGCCCATCCAACATGATGCGTGCCTAGTCCATAAAACCTCACCTGCCATAGTGGTCTTTTCCTCGGAAGTTAAAAGGCAGGTAACGGATTCCAATTTTTCTATAGATAAAGTACATCCGGAATTTATATTTAGGCTGAACAGAGTCATTAGTGAATAGGATGGTCCTTCAATGATCCCTGGTCAGAAATCGGTGATCTCCTGCTCTATGCTAAACGGGTTCTACTGTGTGCAGAATCGAGCGGGGCACAAGAAGCAGGTCTTATTACAAACAGCCCTCTTTCATGCAGTCTTCTGCAAACAATAACCCCTGGAACGCTACTGAATGTGGCCGCATTAAAGAACACGAGAGAGCTGAGAAGCTGTTGAATCCTTGTTACACCTCGCTGTAATGGACAAATAACGATCTTTGTTAGCCGTCGTTGCTCTAAGACGGCTTTGCCGAGGCTTTCTCCCTAGGGATCCTGTGTTCTTAAACTGTTTCCATAAGTTGGAGACGGCGCTGGGCGTTACATTGAAGTCTCTTGGAATTGGTACTGAGACTTCACTGCTTCCAGTCTCCCCGCTATTTGCCATCTCATTCCATCGTCCAAACGATTGTGGTTACTCATTTATACAGTTTTCTTTTGAACTTCATCGAATGTTGCAAAAAATACCAAGATATTCAGCGAGGTGTGCGATAGAACAAAATGCGAAAATTGCAACGCTCGCTTAGACTATTTTTCTACCTTCTCCGTCCATACACACGTGTACGCTTACGTACTCAACACTAAAGAGCTGCATGTTTGTTTCGAAGCATTAGTCTTACCTTTCGTTCAGTACTTTTCATGAAATTGAAGAAAATATGTAAATTCCCTTAGTTTTGAACATGAGAGTGTTAATTAAATTTGATTATGCGTTCAGAAAACAGTTTTGAAATCACGATAGATAGTTTAATTTTTTTTTCTGTTGCCATATATTAAAAAAATCAGCAAAAGTTATATATATTCAATAAATTCATCTGTTCACTCATTATAGAAAGCATAAATCAATACGGTGATTTTTCTATAACTTTGACCAAACCAAATCAACGTATTGTAACGAACATTTTTTGGAACTACATGAATTACAGAGATGAAATTAGGCATGATTTTTAAGATGAACATTGAATACTTATAAAAAGAGTGTTTTTTTAAAAACACTATTTTTATTTTTATTTTACAAATTTTATAATTACTATATGAATAAAAGATAACGTAAAATTATTTTTTTAAATATACAAGAATAGTCAGTTCATGACGGTATTTGTCTCTTTCATAGATGCCAACATTTCACTATTCTTACAGTATCTCACTCAATTGAAACGTACATTAAACCAGAATTTCTTATTTAGAAATTAAAGCTAATAAGTAACAAGATAATCTAATAAGAAGCACATAATAAAATATTTACTAAAGCCAATATAACATGCAGTCTAATAAGGCACATTTCCCTAGATACATTTCCTGGTTCAAAATATGCTTGTTTTGGGCAAGATTCTGGAACAATTCGGAAATTTTGGCATCTATGCACTTTAACCCTCCAATTTCCGATGCACTCTCCGGGATTGGACCTTGCGCCACAGTTTTTGAAAAATCGCTAGTCAATTTCAAGTTAATATGTAATATCAGGTTAATATGTAATAAATACTTTCAGTTATAACCTAAGGCTTTTATATAACTTCTGAAACATCCTCTTGCTTTTTTTTACACGGCACACTTCAATGTTGCATAAATTTTGTGTTTACTATGACTTTTAAAAAGTTACTGCTAGTATTTTGTTTTCGATTTACCTATAATATAAAAAGTTCAGAAATTTCCTGTATGAAAATTGTTAAGGATTTACTGCTCCATTACTCTATGCACACTGCTGTGTGTGTGGACAGTTACAAAAATAAAAGAAGCTATAGAAGAATATATTTCTCATATTTAGAAGTTAAATAACTAAAATCAATTCAAACAAGAAAAAAAGTCATGCGTCAAGCCTAGATTATGAAACGGTTTCCAACAATTTCAGGATACTGCGAAAAAACTTCCCCTTTTAATAAGATGAAAAATAATATCTAATAAAACGCATTTGAAAACTCAATTTTGGCAGTTACCAATTATACTCAGAAAAGTATTCAAATTTATTGAGAAGCCCTGTATATGATCTATTGAATAGTATATATGCAATATATGAATAGTATATAGCAGTACGCTAAAATTTCGTTCAGTCAGGAAACGCATAACACCGTTGAAAATACCCTTTCAACCATTTCCGTCTGTTGACGGAAATGGTTGCTACATTTCCGTCAACAGACGGAAATGTAGCAATTATCGCTCATAGACACTACTGAAATCAAATTCTCTTCTGCACCTCTATAAATGAAAGATAAATGCAATGCTTGCCATAATATATTGTGAGCATCTCGTAGCGCAATTTAGTGATGCTTATCAATTTAAATACGTTTGGAATAGTGTAACATCATTAAGATACATTGCAAATTATTTTTCTCCCTAGGCCATAATGTAACAGAATTCATTTGAATGTCCCTGTAAACGGACTATAAATGCTACACACTTCATTTTCAATATCGAACATGCTGTCGTAAACCTCAACATATATGTATTATAAAGCAATTCAAGTATATTTACGCAAATTAGAGCGCGTAAGGCAACACATTGGGTTGAGATGCAGCTAGTTTAGAAAGAAAGTAAAATATGTCAAATTATTCAAAATGCTTTAAAAATATAGCTTTTTTAGATTGCGTTTTCTGTACCTATTATATAAATTTTAGATTTCCATTCGGTCTATGAAAAATAGCTACTTCCTCACGTAATCAAGATTTCCCTTTCTCTATCCCTACTAAATTTTCTCCTTTTCTCAACATTTCACTAAATATTAAGTCACATTTGGACTTCATGACAAAACAGCTGACTTGCTGCCGTCATTTCGCATTTGAAATTTCACTTCAACAATTTATTATTTTAACGTCTTTAATTAATGTACAAATAAACAAGTTGGAAATTGCTCGTCAAACGTGTCAAATGAGGTGCGTTCGTGCTATAACTAGTTTTATAAATATTTTTTGCACAGCATATTGTACTGAATGTATATTTTAATGCACTTCATAAGTGCCTATCAATTTCATTCTGTTCGAAAGACTGTAACATCATTAAAATGCACTTGCGACAATTTTTCTCATTGGCCGTAACGTAGCGGAAAACAATTGACTGTCCCTGTAATTAAACTATACATCCAATTTTCATAAAATTTGAAATGACCCGACAAAATTTTGCAACAATTATATATTTAAAATTTCAGACCATTCGGAATGCTGTATCATCATTAAAATGCACTTGAAATAACTTTTTCCCATTGGCCGTACTTTAACGGAAAACTTTTGACTGTCCCTGTAATTAAACTATACATCCGATTTTCATAAAATTTGAAATGACTCGACACAATTATGCAATAATTATACATTTTAAATTTCAAACGATTCGGTTGGTTAGTTTTTGCGTTGTTATATGCGGACTGACAGACAGACGGACTGAAGGACGACTATAGGTGCTACGTATTTATATAATTACGAACGCACCTAAAAAGAGAGTTTATGTTTTCCTTATACATTACAGAAAAAAAATGAATTATTCTAAAAATAAAGCCGAAAAAATATTACACAGTATGAAAACAACCAAAAACGTAAAAGAAAAATATTTTATGAGGAAATATTTTTGTAATAAGCATAAGTAATAAGGATAACGTGGAAAAAGGGTGTTTGCTTTTTCTTTCAGAAAAAAACGGCAGAAGAAGACAAAAATGTTAAATAAATTCGTTAGCGAGGAAATTTAGATTTTCATTTTCTATTCAAAAACTTGCACAAGTATAGTTTTTATTTTTTATTTTAAAGGTTGGACTAATTAGACGTTTGCTTAAAATACAAGCAATAATTGTGTTTGACATACAGCTGTTTTTCCTACACCGTAAAATATATATATATAAAAGGTTACTAAGAATTTTCTAGGAAACTGGGATGCCTAGAACTTTTTATGTAACTACAACAACAAAAAAAATTATGTAACAGATTCATGTTTCTACTGTAAAAAAATAATCTATAATAAGGAAAGAAGTTTGTGTGTGAGTGAGTGTGTTGACGGTGTTCTGAAGGAACCGGTGCACGTAGAGTTACAACATTTGGGGAAAAGGTACGTCCATATATGACGTTTTGCACCTCTAAGCCCGATTTTCGATTTTTTGATTAGATTTTTTTTAATTTAATTTTTTATGCGATTTTTAGCGCTTTTTTAAGTTTCGAGGCGATTTTTCCACATTAGTGAAAAGAATACGGTTTCTTTCTTTTAACCCAATATAGTAAATTTTGTTCTCTTTTCAAAAAAGTTTATTCGGAATTCGTACAGCGATTTTTGAATTTTTAGCGCATTTTTAGGCGATTACTGAACAGCAATTACTGCGTCTTCATATCTATAAGGAGTGTTACCGTAGGGGGGACACAGTTCTGTCGCCAAATACTGCCAAGTTTGTCGCCAACTTGGCGATATATCGCCAAAATTGGCGACCAAAGTTAGTCGTCAAAAGTGACGCCAACTTGGCGATATCTCTAATATTTCTTTAAATTCCCATAGACTTCCATTGTAAACCAATGGTGATTACTTGCTTACAGAAAATCAACAAATTGAGATATTTTAATGCAACAAAAACTAATATTAATTTAAAGTGTTATATTAATTATATTTAAGGGAATCCAGATAAATTAAATCTATCTAAGGAAAGAAGTTTGTGTGTGAGTGTGTCGACGACGTTCTGAAGAGACAGCAGCATGTACAAATACAAAATTTGGGGAAAAGGTCCGTCTATATATGAAGTTTTGCAACTCGAAGACCGATATTCGATTTTTTTATTAGATTTTTTCGAATTTAAATTTTTATGCGATTTTTAGCACTTTTTTAAGTTTTGATGTGATCTTTCCACATTAGTGATAAGAATACGGTTTCTTTCTTTTAACCCAGTATAGTAAATTTTGTTCTCTTTTCAAAAAAGTTTATTCGGAATTCGTACAGCGATTTTTGAATTTTTAGCTAATTTTTGTGCGATTATTGAACAGCATTTAATGCATCTTCATACCTATAAGAGGATTACCGTAGGGGGGACACAGTTCTGCCGCCGAATGCCGCCAAGTTTGTCTCCAACTTGGCGATATATCGCTAAATTTGGCGACCAAAATTAGTCGCCAAAAGTGATGCCAACTTGGCGATATCTCTAATATTTTGCCAAATTCCCATACACTTCCATTGTAAACCAATAGGGATTACTTGCTTACAGAAAATGAACAAATTGAGATATTTTATTGCAACAAAAACTAATATCATCTTAAGGAGTTATATTAATTATATTTAAGGGAATGCAAGTAAATTAAATTATGAATAAAAGTAACATGATACAATGCTTATCATGCTTTCCCAAACATAAATTTTAAGAGAGCCCGCAGGTCAAAAGAATTAGATTTGAAACTTTTTTCCAATTACAGTAAATTTTGAACCTTTTGTGATTTTTAATTCGATTTCTACGTTTCTTCGTGATCTGCTGCAATTTTTTGCCATTCTGTTTTTGGTCTAAAATACTAAAGTAATTTCTGCCCTCATTTCAATAAAGTTTATTCGAATTTCGTATAGCAATTTTCGAATTTTTCGGGAATTTGTATGCGATTTTTAGTGTATTTTAGCGATTTCCTACGATTTTTCCACATTAGTGAAAGGAATTGACTTTCAATCTTTGGTCACAATATATAATTTTTTTCTCTTTTCGAAATTTGTGCATCAATTTAAAATCTTTCCGCGATATCTTATTGTGATTTTCAGAGCTTTTTCACAATTCGAGCTGATTTTTGACGTACCCGGGCAACGCCGGGCAAGTTAGCTAGTAATAATAATAAAATTAATAATGTCAGGTTACTAAGAATTTTCCAGGAAACTGGGATGCCTAGACCCGCAACACAAAAAAAATCACGTAATTGTCCTGGGTTACCGATAAAATTTGATTAAGTATACAAATTTCTGTAGCTCTACAAAAAAACTAGATTTAGATCCTTTTTTTTTTTTTTTTACATTGTACAGATAAAATTTAGTAAGCATGAATATTTTTGTAGCTTTAAACAACTAGTTTTGTAGATTAAGATCTTTTTTTTTTTTTTTTACAGTTTAGAAATTGATTAAGAAATAAAGTACGTAATATAGTACAGGGTTATTCTAAATGAGGGACCCATTTTCAAAAAATTGCATTTATTAAAGTGAAAATCTAAAATGAAAAATCTTTATGCCAATGAAAAGAGGAAGTTTGAAAGTTTTTTTTAAGACATTATAAATGTTTAATGAGTCCACCGTTAATATCGAATTTGGTACGAAATGACCGCTGCACTGCAATTTGCGACTCACATCTTAGTCCAGGCAATACAGACCGTATAGTGGCTCTACCTAGCAAAATTCATGGTAGTTCTGGAAAAGGCTTACTATATGTTTTTTGGATCGCTGAATCCGAATTTTTAAGTTCCCATTTAACTTCCGATGTCATAATTAAAAATGATTCACAAAGTAAAATAAAACGATCTGGGAGAGAAAAGAAATTGGCAGCACTTGGCGATTCAACAAGATTTTCTGCTAACTTAGAAAAGGGTTTCCATGAAACGTGAAATTCCAAAACGTTTACCCCCCCCCCCCCCTCCAAAAAAAGGAAGATAAAGAAAGTGGGAAATTACACGCCAAACGTGACAAATGAGGTGCGTTCGTACTATAACTAGTTTTATAACTATTTAGATCTTGGTGCGATAGCTGTTGCACTCTTATGTAAAAAGCATGAATACAAAATTTGTTACGATTATTTATACTAAATTCAGTAACACGGAAATAATATGACTTCAGTTTAAATAGGACGTAAACACCAAAGCAACCTAGAATCATTACCCATCATGGTATATCATTGAATTGATTACGTATGTTAGGATGTAATAGAATGGAGAAAACTTTTAGTAATATCATTTATTATTATTAAAATTTTATTAAAATTTTAAATGACTCGACAAAATTCATCAACGATTATGTATAGTAAATTTCAAAACATTCGGTTGGGTAGTTTTTGCTCCGTTATATGGGGATAGACGGGCGGACCAGACGACGACCATAGGTGCTACGTATTTATATAATTACGAACGCACCAAAAAAGCTGAAGATATCCAAAAATGAATTTTTTACAAAGGTAATTTCATATACTTCACAATTTTGTATTAGAAATTGGTCAATATTCATGAGAAATATGTAATTTTCTGTTGATTATCGGTATAATAAAAGTAACTTTCAGTTATTTTTTTTTTCATTTTTATGCTCTAATTTTTTAAAATTATTTTTTAGATGCTTAAAATAATGTATATTAACATATGAGTAAATATTTTTTCAAATCTCAGCTGTTGAGTTATAAAGAGTTAAATATGACATATATATTAGTGTTTTTACAGTAAAAGAAAAAAATAATCTTCTTTTTTATATTGTGTAATTCGAGCGAGTTGGATCTCTAGTTAGTATGACAGAGGAGAAGTCAACTTTTAGATTTTGATTGTGATATTCACGATTTATTTGACGCGAGATAAAGAATCATCTAACTACGAGATGCGCGCTGGTAAATTGAGAAGAAAATTAGCGATGTTAATGAAACGCTCCTAAATTATCATTTACTATGTCATAATTTAAAAAGATTTACAAAGAAAAATAAAAACGAACTGGTACTAAAAAAGAAATTTATAGTACATTGCAATTCGACAGTTTTTTCTGCTATCTTTGACAAAAGTTTGCCCGACACGTGAGATTCCAAAACGTTTAAGAAAAAAAAAAAAAAAAAAAAAAAAAAAGCAGTACCTATCACGGTTTGGATGTGTCTTAAACAGAATGCTATTATAAAATTAAGAAAAAAATATATATTGAAATATCATAGAAAAGAAAGATTGAAACGGGCTAAAAATGCCATGTCACGAATTACGAGGCGATTATTGAAAACAAAAATTACTTTATGATGAAAAAAATTAACTTTGAGGAGCAAGATGGATAAAATACTATTGGCAAGACTTGAAGAAAGAACCAAGTGAACATTTCAGTCGACAAAAGAGCGGAGGCTCCATAATGGTTTGGGGGGGCGTTCTCTCATGATGTGTTTTGTCATTTACTGAGAATTGCGGGACGTATAATAGCAAGCTATGCTGCATGATTATTTCATACCTTTTAGGTTTTTATTAGGTGTTGCTGAGCGGAAGTTTTAGAAGGATATTGATTCTTGCAATGCATCTAATTTCAATAAAAAGGGTTTTTAAAGAAATGTCGATGTTTTACCATGGTTCAGTCGTAGTCTATATTTGAATCCCATGGAAAACCTTTGGGCTACTGCAAATGACAGAGTTTATGCTGCACGCATAACAGTCCTGAGGATTATGGCTCTATATTCGCGAAACATAACATAAACCCGTGACAGTGTTTAAGGTTCCAATTAAAATTCGGAGAATCTATATGGTATTGATTTTCATACCTTTTTACTTTTTATTATTTTTATTTTTTTAATTTTTTAATTTTCTTTTTGACGTGGCCTTATAATCTCTTAGCAGTGTAATTTTTATCTATTTTTAGTATTTTAATTAATTTAATCCATTGACACATTATTGAAATTTATTGAAATCTATATATTCAACAAATAAGAACACCTAGAAATAATATACTTCATTAAATTGCTAAAAAGTGTTAAATAAAAACTATAAAAACAGTATTAAAGGTAAATAAAATCATAAGACGAAATGCAATATTTCACCTTGATCCAGTCATAAACTGCATAATCTGAACTTTATAAAGGCCACCGTTTACTTAAAAGGTGGCAAAATATTGATAGTACAGATGTTACAAGTTTTAAAATATACATTTTATTTAAATTTCTGAGTACTTCCGTTCTACAATCCCACATCCATCTTCAGGAAATATTTTCATTGACTGATATTCATTCATTCAACTACGCATTTAAAACAAAGTGACGTATTAAAAATTAATTGAACGGCAGTTTAATATTTTTTTCTACACAAGTTTAATCGTAAGCACTACTACTCTTACTCCATCTACCCTAAGAATCTCCCGTTTCAAACGAAGTGACGTATTTGAATGAATGGAACGGTAATTAATGAAAGCATTTCCTGATGATAGCTGCGGGATTACAGGCCGAAAGTACTCAGAAATAATAAAATATATATTTTAAACTTGTAACATCTGTATTATTATTATTTGACCCTTTTTAGGTATACGGTGAACTTTTTAAAGTTCATATTATGTAGTTTATGCAGCATAAAAGGTTTCAAAAAACTTTTACTTCATGTTGGCGCTCAACAAAAGCCATTATCGAGACAAATAAGCATATTCTACATTTTCATGATCTAAAATGTAATGATTTGAAATACTACTCGTATCATTCAATTTTTCACGAACTCTCACAGATTACCTCCGGTATTTTATTTTTACTTGGACATTTATTTTTATATTCGTAAGCATAGAGCAACTCAACCAAAAATTTCGTTAAGTTAAATGATGTTGCATCGTTCCAAGATGAGTTGTTACTATTATTACAATCTCTAAGGTTTCTCGTAAAATGGATGGATAGAGGGAAGTGGATAGAGATATTTGAGGTAAAAATTACTTTACTTTTATTGAATTTCATTGGATATTTTCTTCTTGGTATAATCTTGGAAGGGCTGTGGTTTTTCTATTATATTTATATCAACTATGTGCTTTTTTTTCTCTAACTAAATTTCCTGTTAGTCATGCCTGTATAGTATTATTTATAGTATTATTATAGTATTAATTATATACTATTATAGTATATATATATTATTTTTGTAATCCATATTTCCTATCTTAAAATTATGAAAGTTACCAGATTAACACTTTTTTTGGCGCATGGGGGGGGGGGGGGGTTAACAATAATGTTCTTACAGAAAAGCAGCATAAGATTGTTATTTTAGGAGATATAATTAAAAACATATTTAATTAATTCAACCCTAGAGGGTTGACAGTTTAAATATTTTTCTGTCCAAAGCTTTCAATGCAAATGACTTGAAATTTAATATTTGGCAGTAAAATAGAATAAGAATTTTTTTTTAATACGGTATTTTCACAGCAGTTTTTAAAATTAGTTCAAATTTTAACATGTAAACGGTGTCTACAATACCTAATCTGAGCGTACCGTAAAAATAATAGTTGTTACTCCCAATCAATTGGTACTAGTATAATTGTTATACATTAATTCGGAATAGAGTTAGTAGCGGTTGTATCCTTTTTTTACGACTCTTATATAGTCTCTGCATTACAATATTACTGTTTTCTTAAGAAAATAGAGTAAAAATTTGATTTCATATTTCAAAGTACTGCTTTTGGGGAAATAGTTTTGAAACAAAACATAAAAAATTTAAACTTATTGTCATAAAAAGTACCTGTCATATTACGTAAAAGTGCTTTTAAAGTGCGATAAAATTTCGTTTAAAGTGCTTATCAGATGAAACTGGAATTTGCTAAGTAAGAGCTAAAGCAGGAGAGAAAATTTTTAAGGATAGTTCTTTCCGCAACAATACATTTTTACTTTTTATGGTGTTTCGTAGAGTAAGAGAAGTTAAATAAAATACATTTTATTGAAATAAGAATTTTAAATTTTTACTTTAAACAAAATCACATTAGACGTACTACTTACTTTTACTATTTCTTATGTGATATTTTAGCACTTTCCAAAGTATTTTAAAATGAGATTTTGACTTGTCCGTTTGTCAATCCATCTGTCTATTAACTTGTCTAACGGCACTTTAACTTTTGTAGGTATGATTGAACAACCATGAAATCGATTGTGTAAGTCATAAGTCTTTGGACAACTTTTTAACACTTAACAATACATTTGAAAAGTGATTTTGGTTTACATGACTTTGGTTGGACTTTATATGACTTTGGTTTGTCGGTTGTCTGGCCGTCTGTCCACGCTTTGACTTTCGTACATATATATTTGAGTTGCAACGAGATTCAAATAAATTATTGAAGCTTCCCATAGAATATCCCTTATTGAAGAAGAGATGTGGATCTTTTATAGTTTGTTTACAAGAACACTAAAAAAATTCGGATACATTATGGTGTATGAGTGATTTTTGTTTGGGGTAAATTTTAATGATGTTACAGAATTTTAAACATCATTGATAATAAATACATTTCCTCTTGTGTTTTCATTTACATAAACATACAAAAGAACTGGATTGGATTATTCTCAGTAATTATTTGAAGAGCTTTTTATAAAATTAATATACGTCACTGGGGTGCGTAAAAAAAATCATACGTAGAGAAATTAGGCCCCTTTCCACTACCCTATTATGAATCGATGATTTTAAATGTAAGGGAAGAGTTTGCTTGCTGTTGTACGCTATGGTCGTGCCAAATCTCTTCCCCTCACACAAGGAATTTAAGTTTCGCAACTAGTACGTAACTACAGGATAGTTTTCTGTTCTGAGAGCAGTATCGTTTACTTACTCTGACTCAAGAATTGATGAATCATTAACCTTTTAAGACCTGACCTACACAATTGTATGGGCGATCCTAAAGTAAAATAAAAGCAATTTCCTCCTTTTTCTGATTTAAAGCCATGCCTGCACGCACACTTTTGTGTTGGTCATCCTTCGGCATAACCTGGCATCGGATATTTCTAAAATATTTTTTTCAGTCAAATATGGTCGTATTATTTCGCGGAAACCACTAAAACTTTAAATGTCTACCAAAAATCTTCAGGTTTTAGAGGGTTAATTACTGCTCACATATACCCCCATTTCACAATATGTCTTCCCAAAAGAGAACTTTTCCTAACTCCGACTACACTTTTATACTGAACTTGACTCCCTGCGATTAATTAAACATGCGAGATGCAGTTTCTTAAAATATTAGTACAAAGATGCTTTTCATTTTACAATTAAATGCTAGTATAAATTGAATACTATATTTCACTGATTTTACATAACATGGTGGCTAATACATTTATTTATTTATTCATTTACTTATTTACCCTTTTTGAAAAATAGTGCTTGATTGTCATCTTAGTTGTGATTAGATAAAATGTTTTAGAATTTATATCAAACCATAGATACAGCTTCAAAAGAATTTAATAATAGATAATGATTTTAATATTTCATATTATTCTAAGACCAATGTCATACGGGCGTCTTTTTTGCTGCTTTTTTGCTTGCGTATTATCCATTCAGAATGCTATAGCATTGTGAATGAATAATACATAAGCAAAAAAGCAGCAAAAAAGACGCCCGTCTGACATTGGTCTAATAAACGTTTCTGACAAGTCGACTATCTTTATTATGAAGAACAATTGAGTCCATGTGTCACTCTGACGTCATTTTGAGGTTGGCAACACATGACGGGTAAATATTGGTTTTGCAATTTTCGCTATTGCAATTTTTTATAACGTCTGAACATCGCATATTTTGTACTTCCTTATAAAAGAAAATTTACTTTCAAATGCAATTTACATCTAAACTGTATCGCAATCTTCTCATTTATTGTAATTTTAAAAATAATTTTCCAGCATGAATATTTTAAGTCTATCTCCATTGCGTGTAAACTCTATTACAGAATAATAGTAACACATACGCATTTAAAACAATATTGTCTTTGGTAATTTTCCATAACGAAATTAAAACTTCATCAGTAAATAAATAAATAAATAAAATAAAACACATTTATGCAATCGTGCAATTTCAATATTTGTACCGCCAGATAAGAACATCATTGTACTTTCAAATTTAAATTGTTTGAAAACTGTATTATCCGTTTTCTGATTGTTTGTGGTTTTTAAAATAATTTTCTAAGATGATTCATTCTTAAATTTATATCTATTGTGTAGAACTCGATTACGAAAGATTCAACAGTATTTACTTAAAAGAATATAAATAGTTCAGCATTTGTTTCCGACTAATATCCCAAAACTTCATCAATAAAAAACAAGTATAATATTCAAGGTGGCCATAATAAGTATTACATTTCTCAGAGTGTTCTGAAGCGCGTTCTAATTGAGGGAATGGGGCTAAATTTTGTGGGAAGATCAAATAAGACGAAGGACGAAGGATTCCGTGAAAGAAAATTAGTTTCGAAAGTCACCGCTAGGGAATATGTCGTGCTGTGATGGAAAAGAGAGTTATAAAAAATGCAGAATCAATACTGAAATAAAGTTATCTTTTATTTGGCACATTCAATCAGGTTCAGTGTGGCCGCCGTTTTTGTGGACCACATATTGCATTCTGTGCTCAGCATGCACAACATCAGAAAGTAAGATGTTTGAGGGAACCTCCCGTATACTCCGTGTTATGTTATCCTTCAACATAGCCAGGTCCTGGACAGCTCCGTGATTGACCTTGGGCTTTAGGTAACCCCCATAGCCAGAAGTCGCATGGTGTAAGATCAGAGGACCATGGTGGCCATGCAGTTTGAAAGCAGGGGCTAATGACTCTTTCTGTTGTGAATTCCTGTCGTAGCAGTTTCTGTACCCACAAAGAGATGTTTGGAAGGGCTTCATCTTGCATGAAAATAATTTTATCAAAGCATTGTCTTCGCTGAAGTTTCATGACAAATTTATTTAACATTTGGCGGTAGTTCTCCATGGTAACAGAAAGGTTACTGGTCCTGTCGGGGAAATGTTCTCATAGAAGAATGGACCTTTAATCACTTCCGATGTGAAACCACACCAAACAGTTACCTTTGGTGAATGCAAGGGAATTTCTTTGAATGCATTTGTGATTCGTTATATAAAATACGGCAGTTTTGGGTATCTACAGCTACATTCAGGTAAAAGTGGGCCTTATCTCCCCATAATATTTTCCACGGCTAAGCATCATTTCTTCCATTCTGGCAAGAAAGGTAAGAGCAAAAGTCAATCGCATATCATGGTCGGTGTGACGTAACTCTTGTACACGGCTGATCTTGTACGGATAGGAATGGTTTCGTAACACATTCCATACCGTACTATAAGGCATATCCAGATTCCGAGCTACCGCACGAGCGCTGGAAGTGGCAGCAATATTGTCTTCTGCTACGTCGACAATCGTTGTTGCAACTTCTTCGATTGTATCCTGTGGTACGGGTTTTCCTTCTGTGCCTGACTAAACATTCAGAGAATCTGTTTTCTCAAACTCCGCAACCATTGCTTTTAAACCATTAACTGGCAAAGAACCGTTACTTTTACGCATGTTTTGTGCGTTCTAAAAGCACGAAGAGCAGCTGATGCGTTGAACTGTTGAGGTAAAAGAATTTGAGAAGTAACGCACGCTCGACTAAAGAAGGAGACATTATTGCTCATAACTTTCAATCAAATGGTTTCTAAAATTAACACATTGACTTTAAAAGCCCAACAAGATGGCACTGTGCCAAAGGATGTAACGTGAAATTTGAATAAAAAACTTCTGATGCTGCTGCTTTCTTTAGGACGCAGTAAGTGAAATTGCAGATAAAGATCCTTTATCAGTGTATATAAAAAGTTTTAGTTTGTTTAAGTGTTGCCATAGTGAGCTTGAATTAAATCATTAAATGTGCGAAATAAAAGGTAATTTTATTTTAGTATTGATTCTTCATTTTTTAAAAATCACTTTTCTATTACACAGCGCCACAGTTTTCCTAGCGGGGGCTTTTGGAACTAATTTGTTTTTGCGGAATCCTTCATCCCCTGAGTTGTTTAAATTTGTTTAACCTTCCCACACAATTTGGCGCCATTCTCTCAATTAGATCGTTCTACAAAACATTCTCTGTACTGTCAGTTGAGCCCCCTTGTACATAAAACGAAAATTTAACAGACATGTAATCGAAATATGAGCTTAAACCTCTGAGATTATCCGAAACAAAAAGGCTACAGAAGTAGCAAAATGTTTGGTGATTTCTTGGGCTATTGACTACTGGCAGGCGGATAATACGAAAGTATCAATATTAAAGATTTCAAAACTTTATTTGAATACATTATCAATATTTTTTTTTATAAAAATCCTTTTTTGCGTTGTTAACGGGCAATCTAAAATTAATAGTATATTAAATGTAAAGAGTTTATTGGAGTTTAAAAAAATTGTTTTCACTTATGTTCTGTAACACGTGATGGATCCTTCAGTAATCAATAAATAACAAAAGAAAAAAAGTCCGAATTACATCTTTAGACAAAATAAGTAAAAAAATTGCAACAGATATAAAATTGCGACGACAAGTATTTTTAACTTTATATTTTTAGTACCATATCCTGTTCTAGACAACTCGTAAAGTGTTCTTTTTACTTTTTGCGCAACAATAGGAAAATATCGTGTAGAAGATTAAGTAAGTGCTAAAGTTTTAAAAGATAGTGATAAGTTTGTAATGTAAAAAGATGTTACATAAACATTCTTTACATTTCCTTTGAAATATTTTTTCTGCAATACTTTCTCTGCACTGATAATGCAGTTGCATGTACTTAGGATGACTTCTAAAATTTTCTGTATTATGATTTTTATTTTAAAATTTGTAAATTACATTTTAACTACACATTTGACCTACATTTCAGATAGCTTAGACAGTAACAAATAGAACAAAAAAATATACTTAGCTCAATTCATATAAAATATTCAAGTTAAAGTATGTGTTTACGTATTACGTTCAAACACTGAAAGATATGCACAAATGATGTAAAAGGTTAATAAAACATCAATTAGTATATTCTCAAAAATGTAATGCTTCAATGGTGAGACATTTTATCCAAAACAACTACATTCTGAGCGATTAATCACACTAGCTGCTGAGATATTTAATCTAAAAGCTATATTTTAACCGCGTTTCAGGGAGGACATTTTACATACGTTCATTCGTGATGAATTTATCTGAATCATTTAAGCTTTACTTTTATTAGTCAGATTAAAATTATATATTTCTAAGCTTTCAAACCTTCATTGCACTGCCGAATATATGCGATTATAAAGTTGAATCTAAAAATAGTTTTGATTGACATAGAAGTAGGTATTTGCGACCGAACACGAGATTTTTTTTTTTTTTGCGCTTGGGAGTTGCGGTGGGTGGGGGGATGGGTCATTTTCAAAATCTGTCCATGTTTTGGAATAACAAAATCAAATTTTTAGAAATAATCAGAAAGTTTTATTGTTTGGTAAATAATTACCTTACCTCATAAACATTAATATACAAGCATCAGCAGAGACCAAATTACTAATTTAACATTTTCAAAGTAATTTTGAAATTATAATTAACTTGGTACTTGGTAATGAGATAAGTGAGCACGGTAATGACATCTACGATAATGACAAATTAAGCAAAATACTTTTCTTTTCCCCAGGGGTAAATGACAGCCATTATACAATGATTTTCTATTTCTTATATAATAAAAGCAGATTAATAAATAAAAGTTCATTTAATTATCAATTAGAAGTGGGTACGGTAATGACGTACGAAAAAATACTCGCCAAAACATTCAAAGCCTTTGCTTGTTTTATTGAAACTTTGAAACTATTTAATCTATCCACCTAAACCTGATAACAAGTTGACTTTTAAGGAGTGATAAAAAAGCATCTGCTGCCCTCTAAAAAATTCCAGATGAATTTTATGTCAGAAGCATGGCAATGACACTCTTTCTTGGGACACGGTTCAAAATAATTATTAAGAATTATAGATAAGTTTAATTAATTAAAATAAATATTTTTTTAAATTAGTAGCATCTTAATAAATAAAAAATCTATTTAAAAAATTATAACCATCTGTTTTAAATAGAACTTAGTCAAATCTTTACCTAATACATTGCTTGTTGGAACAACCTATGGTAATGACATTTTGACTACAAAAGAATATATTTCTTATTTTAAATTTTTTTATAAATAATAGTATATCTGTAAATTATCATTAAAAACATAATAGTTAAAATGCAATTATTAAAATTATGATACTTAACTTATTTTTCTGTGCAAATGCTAAAGGACAGTAAAACACGACACCTTTTGAAAATCACCCGCATATCCACAAAATAAACACGAAACATTTTAAAACAGAGTGGCTAATATTTGAAGTACAGTTCATTTAGTATATTTAATATCATATTCTTTTAACACTGTTTCTATCGGTGTCAAATTATAACTTTTTAAAGTTTTGATTTATTTTGCTCATAATTTTTGAATGTCAAAATCATAAAAATGTCTTCAATGTATTACAAATGATCTGCAATCGTTTGAATCTAAAAGTTACAAATGAAAAACCATAAATCGAAATCTTTTAAAAAGTGCCATTTTACACCGGTAGAAATATTGTTAAACTCAATGATTTGACTTTGACTCTGAATTTTTTTCGTTGTTTCTTTATTTATAATTGTCCATATAACGTTTCCTTCCTTTTTACAACTTACAACAGTTATTGCCATATAAGTTTTAATTTGACTTTTACAGAGCAGATTTCAAATGTAATTTCTCTATTAGTTGGGCAGCTTTTTAAGCAAGGTTTATGGTGTTTGGTTATCGGGCCATAGCAATTTTCAGTGAGATAAGCCATAACAAAATCATACAACTGATATATCAACAGCTGAGGAGACAAGCATATTGAACGGGCAATTCTCCGTCATTTTCAACTGCAGGTTACGAGCTTAATTGTATATTGAACCAATAAATCGAATTCACTAATAACTCAACTCTAATGAAGTGAGAAGAAAAATCGGAACTAAAGTCGAGTAACTTAACCTACCTACAAACAGTCAGTTAACTACCCGCGCATGTGCAGATGAATATTAATTATAAAGAAGATAATATGAAATAATGTGTCACTTTGTTTTTAAGCGTTTTTTGAATACGTTATCTCTGACAACTCAAAATTATATTAATCAAATAAAATTAAAATTATACATATTAATATTATTCAATTATATTACCATCGTGATTGCGTACACGTGGTTCCTGGAGCCATTCTTAATATTTTTTCGTACAGAGACGATGCTCCCAGAATTTAGAAGCAAACCAAAACAACGATTTTAATGTAACGTGTAATTTTGTTTACCAACACGTCATACGAACATTGTAAAGATGACTTATAGCAATGCTAAACTAAGTTTTTTCCAACTGCTATCAATAAAAACAGCCACATTTTCATCATTGTACATAGCTTTTTCTTCACGTGCATATTGCATCACTGACATTTGACATTGACATTGACTAGCGATATAAATTTTACAACAAAATCATGAGCCGACCCATTAAGAAATCGTGGCAAATTCTTAAAACCTCAAAAGTGAACAATGTGCGAGTATACAAGAACCTACTGGCGCATTACTTAAATTATACATCTAAGTTGAGATACTTTCGGTTTTGGACCAGAATTGACATATCACAGTCCACACTTGTTGCACGTCATTTTTATTTTCAACGCTAAACCCACCTTCGATACATTGTTAAAGTCAGAGTTTTTTCCACACTCTTTGCATCACGCAAACTGAATGGAAAAAGCATTTGTTCAAAATAATTACAATTTCACATGCAATAGTATCGTTTGGAGCTGGAACAAATGAACTAATTATAGTTAGTATTCGTTACGAAGCAGATGGAGTAGAATTATCTTTTTTTATTTATTATTTATTATTTTATTTATTTATTTGTCATCGCAGTAACATTTTGATTACCTTGAAAATTTTTCTACTACGGTCTTGCAGGTCTTTTGTAATTACTCCAATCCATTTTTCATTACACTGCCGGTTTAAACATTAATTTCAAACCGGTTGTATTTTGCTATACATCGAATATCTTTAATATACACTTTCGTTTGCAACATTTCTCCATTAAGAAGATCGAAATTAGAAGGCTCTGCATATGTTATACAACTTAATATACTAACATTAAATCATTTTAGCCATTCTCATAAAATAGAAATGCATTCGCTCACGCATTCGTACAATTGTGAGCACATGAATAGAAAAAGCTGCTCGACTTGCAATTCGAAGATATTGAAGATGTATGCAGTTTATGACTCTTAGGACCACTGACATGAGCTCTACAATAGAATGGAGTCCTTACTGGAGTTATAACTCCGCAATAGAATGGAACGCTAACTGCCTATTCTGTCACATTGAATCATGAACAACTCATGAATACAAAATGTAAATAATGGCAGAATACCGATTTCTTCCCATAGGATAGTATGGGAAGATATTTTTTAATTCGATTTTCTTTTTAAAATATGACCAAGCTGCTACAATTTTTCCTGAATTATATTTTTTATTTAAAAAATACAGATTTTGTTTCATTTTATCACAAATATTTAATTTCATCTTGCTTAAAAATAAAATTTTATCGCAGCTCAATAAGAAACATTAGAAATTTGTTAGGCATTGCGCATAAAAAATACGAAAAAGGTTTAGAAATAACCCAAAGTGATAAAAAGTATACGGAAAAGTTTTTTAAATGTCGTTTATCCCTTTATGTACTGAATTATGAATTCATGAAATTTTTTTCTAAAGCATTTTTTGTGAATTTTTGAAAATACATTAGAAGACTTACATAATCATTTAATAAATTTTAGAAGGATTTTAGAAGGATTGAAGTATTTAGAAGGATTAATTAAATTTGAATTTATAGGATTTTGTGCAAAATTTATAACTCCAGTCAAATCTCTTATTTTAAATATTTTTCTTAGTATTTTGTAGAATTAGGAAATGTTCAAATATAATGTTCTTACAATAGAAATATAGAAATATTTCCGACTTGAAAAATTCCCCCTCCGCCCTCAACGCCAAGAACGCTGAAAAGATGAAAATGCAAAAGAAATCACCCTTTTAAAAATATTTTTGTTTTGTGTAACCAATAATGCTTTTGGAATAAGATAAAGTAATGCATCTCTAACTCATTCTAAACTGTATTACTATTAATCGATGTATTCAATGAATTTTATAACAAGTTATTTTAATGGTACTTAAAAGTAACGTCAGTAGATAAAGAACTAAGTTAAGAAAATCGCGGATTCATTAAAAGGGTGATCCGGTCGCAGTAAAAAAGGGACCTTTTCTATTATACATTCAGTGAGTACGATCGTAATTTTAGAAATTTTCATATTGGGCCAACTGCACGAGATTCTTAAAATTTCAAACATATCATAAAAATAATTATCGAGAAAAATACACTTTTCCTAATTTTAAACATTTCCGGTCCCCTTAATTAAATTTCAAAAACTATTTAGAGAAAAAAAGAAAAACCTACGTACTCAAATTCAGAGTAAGATAGCTACAGAACAATTTTTTCCCCAATAAAGTAGATTCCGCTTATTTAGGTTTGGAACGCTGTTCATTTGGGACAAAATGTGAAAAACTAAATAGAAAAACACTTCAGGACAAATCGTGTAAGAACTGATGTTTAGAGCCGTAATCCACTGTATATCCTACGTTGGCAAAATTTTATCAGTACTGGGACTCTGTTTGATTATTAAAGGGCCGAGATTTTAAGCTACTAGCAACTAGTGAATAACGTTTTTTATAACTTAAAACTCAATTATCTCGCAACACTGTTTTTCAGCAGTTTTGCTACGATACCTTTTGAACAAGTTAACGGATTTAAGATTTTTCTTTTTCGTTTTAATAATAAATAAAATAACATCCTCTACAAAATATACCTGAAAAACAAAGCTTTTTTCATGTTGCCTATAACTTAAAACACAATTATCTCGAAACAATGTTTTTCAGCGGTTTTGCTACGATACCTTTTGAACAACTTAACGGAATTATCATTTTTTTTTAATAAAAAACAAAATAAAATCCTCTACAAACTATACCTGAAAAACAAGACTTTTTGTTTTTCTTGTTGTCTATATAATAACTTAAAACTCAATTATCTGTAAACAATTTTTTCAGCGGTTTTGCTACGGTACCCTTCAGACAAGTCAACGGATTTGATTTTTTTTTCTTAATAAAATATAAAATGAAATCGTCTAACAACTATACCTGAAAAACAAGACTTTTATTTTCCTTTAAAGCATAAGAAAACATGATCAATTTTTACGGGATTTGAATGTTTTATTATATATACATTTTAATTTTTCACAATTGTTTTTTGTATAATAGAGAGAAAATGTTATAAGTAATATATCTATTATCTATTATCTATATTATAAAAGACAAACATATCTGTGCGTAACGCATACGTCATTCTGCGAATGGCAACACTTTCAAATTTGAAATGAATTTTCGTTTTGCAATTTTCGCTACTAAAAAATTTTAAACTTCTACACATAGCACATTTTCAGTTTTTATACCGTCGTATAAGGAAAAAAATGTACTTTTAAATGCAATTTGTTTGAAAGCTGTATCTCAATTTATTTTTGAGATATTAATTTTTTTATAGTTTTTAGTACCAATTTTGTAATTGTGGCAACAGAAGCACCCCATTTCTATTTAAAAGTAAAGGGAAAATAGTAGATTATTGTACTTTTTTGTTGCCATTTCCTCATAAAAATTAAAATTAAAATGCATGCTATGTCAAAAATACCGTCTGAATCCAGTGAATTTTGGTTTTATTTCGTTTCTATTCTTCAATTAAATGTTTCTTAGTTTATAGCAAAAATATTTTTCAAACGATATAACACTTTCTCTTTACAAAAACGTATTTAAAGTAACTGTGTGACTTTCCTTCACAGTTACTTATTTCGTATCAGAGAGCTGAAAGAATGCAATTTTATTTATCAGTGTGCAATAATATTTTCCGAATTTTGAAAAAAAATTATAACATTTAAAACATAGGGCTATTATAAACAAAAACAAGTTAAGGCATATGTAACATTAAATAACCGATTTTTTATTTATTTTTATTCATTTATTTATTTATTTTTAGCCGAGTTTCTTGAATGACGATATTGCTTTTTGTTGTGTTTGTGTATATGCTGCGATAATGACGTCATTTAAATATTTTTCTATAGTTGTAGGACTGACTGCAAAATTTAAGAATTCTAGAAGCTCTATAAAGATGTTGTTTAAGACTGAAACATAAAAGTGGACTGCTTTAGCGGATGCAAATGACGTCATTTCATAAAAAAAGCGTATTTTTTAATTCTTAAAACTGAAATAGGTTTTGTAGAAGTACGTCATTTCACCAAAGCTGCTTTCAAATACTTCACAGGTGACAAACTTCTTTTAAAAATAACGTAATCGAAATCACAGCCTGATAAAGCGTAGTGTTTTACAAAATTTTACAGTGTCTTTATAGAAGAGTGGTAACATACAATATGCATGCTCAGTTTGGAAGCCTTTGTTAAAAAAAATAGTGACATATATTAAAGAACTTGATTATTATCGCCTGGATAAATTCGCTTCGGAGAGTTATACAAAAAAACAATGAGGATCTTGGCAATAATTTGAGGTTTAAAATAATATCAGGTTCCCCATGTTTTTGTCCAAAATTTTCTTGACTAATAAAATTTTACTGCTATTCTTTAAGACACTCTACTATAATTTTATTACACAAGGCTGTTTTTTAATAATCTGCCCTGAGCTTTCTACTGAACCAATTTTACTAATATTTTTTTTAATTAAAGGCTGTTCATTTGTATATGTGCGCACTAACCGTTTTTTTAAACATCCTCACTTTAATATTTTAATTTAAAAAATATTTTATGGAATTTCTTCAAAATCATCTTAATTAGATAGCTTTCATTATTGCAGAATTGAGAGAATAATGAGGTTTATTTATCTTTATTCATGCCATTTATTGAAAAAAATTAAAATATATATATATATATATTTTTTCTATGCTTTAAATTTCTTTGTAAAGGGTTAAGTGGCGCAAAATCCCATTAGGGACATACTGCACCAAAATATTTTGAATAGAAAATGAACACTGCTTTTGAAAACACACATTTTTCCTTATAAAGTTTCCATATTTTTTTCTTCTGCATGAGTGCTGATACTAATTTTGAGACACTAGGCAAAAGGCTTTAGCACGTGAAAATGAGGTTATATTTAAAAGAAAACGACGAATCTCTTAGGTAATACTAAACATCTTAACACAAATAGTCTAAAAAAACATAAATTAAGTCAATTTTTACTATTCGGTATTGAGATTAGTATCTGAAGTTAAGAGTGCGACTGTTCACATGTAAATATGTTGTTGACAATTGTGACTTCAAGTTTTGAGTTAAAAAATGAATTTAAAATAATCAAGTTAAAATACCATTTTTTAAAACATGGTGAATATGGATATGAGAAGTACATATGTGAATTATGAGAAGGCGAAAATGATGACGGGTTTAGATTTTACAGGGAAAAAAATCTGATTGTATCAAACTAGAATAAATTTTATATTTTTGATTCGGGAAAACGAAGCATAAGAGACTTTTAACTGACAACGTCATCATAATAACTGTTTTTTATTATATTTTACAGATTACATAGTCAATTAAAGTTTGATTTTAATAATTCATACAACCAGGGGTCGCATTACATAGGGGCAATTTTATTGTTCCTATCAGAACTATTGATCAATAATCTTCATATTTTTTTTATTTAAAATATACTGTAGAAAGGTACTATGAAGATATTATTTTCAAAGTAGTGGTAACAAAAATAAAATTTTCCGTGTAGAATGCGACCCCTGGACAACTGAGTTTTAAAAAAGTAATATTTTGTTAATTTTAGGTTAAAATAATATTTGTTTGAGAGCTAGACTAACTAATTTAAGATGATTTTCTATTGTAACTAATTTTGCAGGTTTATTATAAATCAATGAAACACTTCCTTCTTAAACATTTTCCTTCGTCGAAGTTCGGCGGGTTCTATCTCGTATATATAAAATCCAAACGGAAATTTCGTTCCGAACGCCTAGATTTCAAGTTCTACTGCACGGATTTTTACGGAACTTATACCGTTAGATAGGTATCGTTTCAGGGAAGGTTTTAAGCTATAACACATTATTCTACCTAGATTAGTTATAAAATTATGACGGAAAGTTCTGTTATTTCCGACGATAAGGTTTACCATTTTATTTCTTGGCGAAATTTATCGTTGATAAAAAAAAAGAAAGAAACAGCTATTACACCTCGAAACATAAAAGAAAAAACTGTTACTAATTTTAATTTTAAAAAAAAGAAGGAAGAAAAAAAGAAGAAAAAAATCCGTTTTAATGAGTGATAATATTAAAACCGAAAATATTTAATTTAAACATGAAAGGGAATGTTCTTAATGCTTAAAAAATTACTCAGTTAAAATATTGGAATTGAAATAAGATTTGGCTCTTTATCTTTTGCGTCAGGTTAAGAAAAATGCATCTGAAAAATTAGTAGGATGATATCAAGGAAATATCGATAAGTGCATGCTCAGAAATATTTGAAAAAATATCTTCTCATGAGGAATATATAGAAGATTCTTCACGTGACATATAATATGTTTATAAAAAAAATCCGCAGAACCTCGATTTAGCGTTTGTAAAAAAATAATGAAAATTTAATTTTTTGGCGATTTAATGCTGGTTGGCGGCACAATAAAATTTTGAATGATACTTTTTTATGATAAATAATTTTTAAGTAAAACCTTTTTCTACTCTTCATACGAAGATAGATTAAGTTTAACATTTTTATTACTACAGTTTTGTCATATACCTTTATATGTGTATATATTAAAATTTTACTGTCGTAATTATACGGTTTAAAACAAAATTTCAGTTTATTAAATTTTTTCTAAATTCTAAATTAATGTCCGATTCGGAACATTGGTAATTTGACTTCGATATTGTTAGTATCAGAAACAAGAAATGAAGGTTATTGTTTCCATGGAAACAAGTATTTAATATAAAATGTTTAATGGTAGCATTTTTAATTAGCCAGCTACTTTTAAAACAAACTTAAAACGGTACTACTTGATTATCCCGTCGACAAAATAACTATCGCCAAACTATAAGATTAAATGCCAATAGTGGCTGATCGTAAATTTTACATTCACTTGACATTAAACACGGTACACGTGTTTGTCGCGTCATCAAGTGATTTTTAATTTCACTTCTATTTGTAATTTGATTAATGTTTAAAAATTTATTTATTTTTTCGTTGTTTAAAATAAAAATTTTGTCAATTTGTTTAATTTGGCGAGTAGTTTGGCAATTTATATAATTTGGCGAAATTGGTTGAATGAATAATCAAATAGTACCCTTAAAACATTTCCAGCCGGTGAAGCCATGTAAAATTAAATAACTACTGCAACACGCTATTTTTTATATTATATACGCTTAAAGATAAAACATAATACGCTAATCCTTCGTTTAAGTTTAAATTGATTGAGTTTTAGGCATTTAAACACTTATTTAACAAGCAATTTTCAAATGCATTTAAATATATTGCATCTGGGATGGAAATGTGTTGGCTAGCCAAATAGCGTGGAACGTTTGTCTTTTTTGCGTCAAATACTCGAATATATATAGATTTTTTTCAGATTTTTACTGAGAGTCCGCCGCCAAATTTGACTGATGTTTTACTACATACATGAGTAATTTTAAAAGCATTTTTCTTTTCAAAATAATTTGAGTATACTCTTTAAGGAGACCTTCCTTGTGGTAACAATTTTGTTTTTGATTTGTTCTTTTTTATTTCTAACTCTTCCATCATGTGACTCAAAGGCGAAACTAGCAGATGTACTTGTAAAAATGATGGTACTTATGATTTACATGCTTTATGTTTGTTTGTGATTTTTGAGTTCACTTTTGTCGCCAAACAATTTGATTTTAAGCCAAAAAGACGTAAGCGTGAATTGGGTTCAAGCGATGTTTAGAATAAAGGGGATTTTGTAAGTGTACGAAAGCATTTTTTGAGTATTTTTTAAAATTCAAATGTACAATATAAAAATAGCAATTAATATTTTAAAAATGGAGTCAAATATTTTAATTTTAGTATAAATGTATCCCACATACGCACATACATATTGTAAAATAATTTAATTTTAGACATTTAAAAAATTTCTCATCATACTTTACTGCGAAAGCATGTCGGTTTGTTTTCCCCAAATTTGTTACTTTTATAACCTCGAAGCCAGATTAGCTATATTGTCCATTCTTTTTTTAATAAAAAACATATCGCCAATTTTCCTTATACAAACGTTCATTGTTTGCAATGTTATGTAGTAAAGATTATTCTTAAGAAAATGTAAGCAATTATGCGTTATTTCTACCACGAAAAAAGACATTTTGCAATAAAAATTGTTTTCTGAAATCCCTTTTCGATATTCCATTCCATTCGTCATTTCTTTTTTTTTTTTACATATCTTCCCTTCTTTTAGAAATGTTATAAAAAAATATTGGATGAATCTTCCATAATCAGCTACCTTACAATTGGCGAATTTACTATATAGTGTTGGAAGATTCGATTATATTTGAAAGGAACCGTGGACGGTAAATTCGATTTCAGAAGATTACGCGAAATTTGTACTGTTAGTAGTTAGCGATTAGTAAATTTATGTTTTTTTATTATGGAGCAAACGGACAAAAGAAAATTTACTAATAGATATTTTTCATGAGCAGTTATTCTATCACTAAAAAAGCATTAATTTGAATGTACAAAAAAAAAAAAAAAAAAAAAAAAAAAATCAAATGTCAAATGTCAAATGTAGCCAATGGAACAATATTTGTTCATTTAGCCTAGGTTTTTTAAAAAAAGTACCTAAAATTCAATTAAAATTTCAGTCATTATAACATTTTGCCTGATGCACAGCTCGAGCAGCTGATCGTAGTGACAAATTTTAGGTATATTTTACTATCACTAAAAAAGCATTACTTTGAATGTACGTATATATAACAAAAAAACTTTCAAATGCCAAAGGTGGCAAATGGAACAATATTTGTTCATTTACCCTAGGTTTTTAAAAAAAGTACTTCAGATTCAAATAAAATTTCAATCATTATAAAGAAATTTTGGCTGATGCACAGCCCGAGCAGCTGATCATAGTCACAAATTAACGTTTTTAGATTTATTTAGGCAACAAACGGATGAATAATGACGTCTTGAAAATAAAAGCATGTTTATTTCTCCGTCTTATTACGCTCATTAGAAAAATGCGAAAAAAATCTTCGGTTTGCCAAAAATGATCATAAGTAAAAATTTTGCATAACTAACTTTATTTATCATTTGCAAAGAGTTTTGATAGTGAAAGATCTAAAATTCAATCAACAGCAATGTGACATTATTTAATAGACTGTAGTTTGGAACGTAATGAACTCTGTTTTGTAGCTAACTCTGGTACATTTTTAGCCATACCGTTACGAACATTTCTAACGTTGCACATCTTGGTTGTGGATCCGATTACGGATGATTGGGAAGATTTTATGGAATGAAAACTATAGGTTTAGTTTTCTATTTGAATTAGTTACCGAGGTTATTTTCGTAGGTTAATAGTTGCATGATTAAAACAGATATGTAAAAAGAAACGGCAGTTAAAATGACATTATTTTAATTTTATTCACACAATTCCGCTGTAAATATCCACTTTTTCATGACTCACATATTTTAAAAATATAAAAGTTAAATACTGTTTGATTGTATTTACTCTACTGGAAATCGTAGATAAGAAACTGTAGAGAAAACCTGCCAAAAGAAGACGTATATTACCAAATGTATTTATGTTATCAGATCCGCACAACGGAGCAAGCTGAGAAGCCCGGAGTAAAAGAACTAACAAACGAAAGTGAATAACCCGAACATTCTTTAAGTTAAATGGTCAATCTCTGCAATCATTGTAATTCTCTCTTTTTTAGTAGTGTGGTGATATGATTGTAATGGCCGCATTTTCCTCCCAAACTCTACATGTATACTAAAGTGTTGCTTCTGAATTGCCCGTATTTCGTCTAACGCATCGGATAATATAATAGCGCAATTGCGTCCAATGCGTATTCAGAAAATGCGGATGGACCTTCCTGGTGAAGGTCCATATTAATTTAAAATACAGGGTCGGATTTTCCTTTTCGTTTGATTGAAGGTATATTTGAGAAATGGTCCAGCGCAGCGGGCTCAGCCTGCTAGTATATATATATAATTCAAAAATATTAAAAGTGCAATTCAAAATCGTGGACAAAAGTAGTTTAGAAAGATTAATTTTGTTGTTCAGTATTAAGACTTTCGCTATTGTTTATCAAAAGTTAACAAAAAACATTATTTTTTTCTATAGCGCATAAATAAATAAATACAAAAAGAAGTAATAGTCTAAATTATTTACAGACTTCAAAATCCACGATTAAATTTTAGTCAATTTTTGTCATGTCAAACCCTTATGATCTTCTTAAAGCACGAAAATATAGTCTAGTTAGTGCATTTGTTTGCCTATTATTTTCTCAAGCTGCAAAATATGTACTTATGTTGTCAAAAGCTAATGGAATGCCAATTAATATACTCTCAAACATGTAATGCTTCAAAACTGAGAAATTTTATCCATGTTAAATATTCTCTGAGCGATTAATCATTCTGTCTACATTGAGAAAAGTTTCAAATAAATTTCAAAAGATGGGATTCTGCAGTAGTACTTGATCATTTAATTTGAATCGATGAAGTCCACCTATTAACGGGCAGATTTAAAATATGCATGTTTCGAAACTTCATTCTGACAGTAAATAACAAAAATGGGAACAGATGTCTTATATTCCGGCATCCGCCATCTTGGATTTTTCTTTCTTTCTAATAATTTAATAATTTCTAAATTAATAAATTCTAACAATGTAATAATTTCTAACTCTAAACATTTAAAATCTATATATAATTAAACCTTTTTGAAATAAAATTATGCATGCCAAGGAAAAAATCCAAGATGGCGGATGCGGGAATATATGACATCTGTTCCCAAAAATGTAAAATACAAAGAGTTTTTACCAAACACTGACATAAATTGTAATACCTACAAGTAGGTCAAAATACATAAAGTTGCTAACGAAATAAAAAGCTGGTAAAATTCCTTTTTGTTAAACTGAATGTATGTATATATATATACCGTCTGTCCTAAAAAGGACTGACTGATTTTAAAATTCAATAACTTGTAAACGGTGACAGATATTTAAAAAATTCTTGCAGGAGGTTTATGCATAAGGTCAAAAGTTTTATTACAGTGATTTTAGAATTTAGTTCGAATTACAAACAATAGATGGCACTGCGATCAATATTTGCTAAATTCAGGCTCGATTTTTGGTACTTTGTGGCCCGGATAATATTTTTCCATCTCCTTTTTCCGCATGGAACAAGAGAAAGGACCAAAAATCGAGCCTGTATATAATGAAGGGAACGAATATTTTTTTCCAACTGGATTAAATCATATTCAGGGTCTGGACATTTTTCGCTCTGTTGTAATAAACTTCAATTCTGCTACTCCAGCCTTGAATTTGATCGAGCCTGTATTTAGCGACTACCGCTTACAGCGCCATCTGTTGTTTGTAATTTGAACTAAAATCGAAAATCACTGTAATAAAACTTTTGACCTTATGCATAAACCTCCTGCAAGAAATTTTTAAATATCTGTCACCGTTTGCAAGTTAGTGAATTTTAAAATCAGTCAGTCCTTTTTAGGACACCCGGTATATATATATATATATATATATATATATATATACTGCATATATAATAAATGAAAGCTTCGCTCTAAATGTGAGTGTGTTTGTGTCTGTCTGTGATAGAAGTGAGGATAGTCCAAGGCATGCCTTCATGCACCTGATGCACAGTAGTTGTTTTACAATTAGATAATAATTTCTTTTTTGCGAAATTTTTTCACTGGCTGCAACAAAACCGTTGTGTTTATAACAAACAGAAATTTCAAAGAGTTTCTAGAACAAGAACTATTTATTTATTTTTCATCTACAAAACGCCTCTATGTTAAATAAATGGTCAAGTGCGAATATCACTCGCACACAGAGGGTTCCGTAAAATAAATATATGAATTTGTAATTGTATTATTAAAAAACCCGTTGCTAAAAGAATACTAAGACTTTGTAAAAAACTATACAACGTACGGTTGGGTATAACTGTATATACTACAAAAGTGTAAATGAATATACCATGAACGTTCATAGAGATATGGGAACTAAATAATATCAAATATAGCTGTTCTGTAATTTATTTTTAATATTATCCTAATCTGTTTATGATGAACTTCATTCGGTACTAACAATAAAAGCAGTGCATATTTAAATTTCATTTGGCCTTTCATAAAACTAAATTTAGCGCAGTAATAGCCTTTCTTTCTACAGTGTAGCTAAAACACAACCTTTGTTCGAAGTTCAAATTTGGCATTGTGCTAAGCGCGCTTCAAAAGGAGGTCGCAAAGTTGCAACGCCACCTTGGGCCGCATTTTTCCAGATAGGTTTTTAATTAACTGATAAACTCACTCGAAGCGTATTGCGATATCCACTCAATGCAAACTGGTCTCGAATCCTATAGTATTTATGTGATTCATTCTAATTAAGTGGTCTCAGTACTCTTAAAGCTTCAAAATTTTAGAAATTTTAATTTTTTTAGATGTTAAACTCCTATCCTTTCTGAACATTTTGATATAATTGTTTCCTTGAAATTCCCATTAGGACAGAAGTTATGGCTTTTTAAATTATACCCGCTCAATAGCTGAAGCGGCGTTTCCAAAACTTTAAAGTCATTTTTAGCCAAATGACGCTTTTCGGCATAACGCGCAGGATACCTCAAAAACTTCTGATTATTTTAATGAAATTTTCAAAACATATATTTCATGTTAGTCTGTATAAAGTGAACCTAAAATTTCCTTTTTATTGTTCAAAAAATAATTTTTTATGTGATTATATTGTTGAAATTTTTAAAATTTTGCATTAGCTAAATACAACTTTGTATTAAAAATATAAAAATGCTTTGAATAGTAATCTATTTAGGTTCAGGGTAATTATTATAATCTGAAGTATAACTAGGCACCAAAATTTTCACTCTAGTTGCAATATTTATTTTGTAATCCTGTTATTCCAATTTTCTTCTCGAAAAAATGTCTAGCAGTTTCGAGCCCACTATAAATATTAATTCTGCATCTTGCAATTTTTTAAATACATGAAATGAAAGAACATGGTTATATCTTTCATCCTAATAAAAATTGAGATTTGAAATCATATATATTTTAAGACATTAAATGTTGAAAATAGTCTCTTTTTTTTCATTTTTTCCAATTTTAAGAGTCCTGAAACCCCTTAAATTAGTATTTTTAACAATTTGATGTTTAGTGCTTTTATACTGCTACTGGACATTATATTACACATATATATAATTAAAAGTTGTTAACTAGGTATAGAGTAGCCCGACCCTGTCATTATGTATGTCCAAACTGTCCACATCTTTAAGGGTTAATATCTCAGCTAATTACTGACGATTTTTCCTGAAAATAATTACCAACAATGCTTTTATAATTCTGCTACGATAGGTACCTCCGACGCTGCTCAACACTTTGGTTGAAGGCCCGTAAATCGAAATTTGTGTGTAACAGAAAAATGCGATTTTCTTAAAAACTATGTGAACTAGAGTAATCGCTATAATTTTCCTACAAAGTTTAAATTAACGTCTACTAAATCTAATTTTTTTCATTATTTTAGTTTCAGTAGATTCGCAATTAGATGGGGGGGGGGGCATACTTTTTCGCTACATTTTCGACGATATCATTGTCGACCTGGATTTCGACGATAATGCTGAACTCAAAAATACATTCCTTTTAATTTTAGGTAATACATTTTCGACGATATCGTTGAAAATATATTACCTAAAATTAAAAGGAATGTATTTTTGAGTTCAGCATTACGAAAGCTTTCACACGATACCCCACACGATAAACAAAGAAAGGAGTTTTTTTCTCAAGTAGCTTAATTAGCCCTCTACATTTTTACTAAATATATTATGAATGTTTAATAATCTGAAAATATGTGGGTCAATAGTCTTTTTTACTTCCCCCAATTTGAACTTTCCACGTTCCATAGTTTACGAGTAAAATGGCTCTGACAGACAGACAGACACAGGAGTGATCTGATAATGGTTCCGTTTTTGCTTTTTAAGTACGGAACCCTAAAAAACAAGAAAATGTGTTCTTACGAGTGTTTTTACCACTAAATAGCAATATTTTGGGGCGAATATTTCATTTTAAAATATAAATTTATAGGAAATAGCGATAAAGATATAAAATCATACAAATTTGAGGTTTATTTCATGTTATCATTACGGGCGCTGGCAACGCCGGGCGGGTGAGCTAGTCTGTATCAATAAAAGTATGTTTCGTCTACCTGTGTGTATGTGTGCGTGTGTGTGTCTGTATGCGATGGCTAGCGAAATATACCGCATTAATTTTGGGAACAACGGATTTCGAGCTTATTCTATCAACGAATATTTTCAGAATTTTCAAGCTATGTTTTTGAGACTTTCACAAAATTTGCTCTATACACTTAGTTAATACATTATGCACACTATATTTTGATTGCATTCGCGCATGCGCAGTGAATCTTTTTTTTTGTAAACCTACTCATTTTTCATCCAATTTTTAATATTTTTTAATTCTGATTGCAGGATATTGTGTACAATGTAGTTTGTCATATTTTCTGAAAAGCACTTTTTTTTTATATTAAGAACTCTACAAATTATTAGCAAAAAGCATGGCAAAATTTGGGACTATTTTTAGAAAAATTTTAATTTCTCTACGAATATACATAGTGATATACATTCTCATACAAGTGAATACAATTTATTACAATAAGGCACTTAATCATAATCGACTGTGTTGAACGCTTTTGCTACGTTAGTTTTTACAGGGTTATCTAAAAGATATTCGTTCTTTTTCAATTTGTTGTCAGCCCCCTATGGGGTTTCGGGGAAAAAACTTCACGGAAATATATGACCTGTACTATTCTGTTTACACACCTGGATTTTCAAGATAATTCCTCATGTATTTTTCTAGATATTTAATAAAACGTCTAAAATCGCAAATGACCGGTCACGTTTGGCCATATAGTGTATATATATATATATATACATAGTGTGTTCACAAAGTTTCAAGACTGGTCTGAAAATAGAAAATTTATTAAACATTTTTGTACAGCGTACTGAAATTCTTCGAAATATGACCCTTGAGCATCAACACACCGCTGCCAGCGTTTTTTCCATTATTCATAGGCTCCCTGGAAGTCTTCCCGCGCAAGACTGTTAAGGGACCTCATCGAAGCTGGGAATCGTGGATCGCTGGAAACGGGTCAAATTGCTTCTCTTTCAGGTCTTTTTTTTATCCGGAGGAACAAAAAAGTCGCTGGGAGCGAGGTGGAAGCTGTAGGGGACCTTGTGACAGGATTGCTACTTTAAACTTAGCCAAAACTTTGCGGATGTTAGCGACGTGTGAGAAGGCGCATTGTCGTGGTGAACAATGCAATCGTCTCTGATGTCTAGGCGGACGCGCCGGGTCAGTTCAGTTTTTTGCTGAATTGCACCACCATTTGAAGGATCGAGTCCGGCGCGTTCACCCAGACATCAGAAATGATTGGAATTTTCAGCACGACAATGCGCCCTCTCAAACGCCGCTTGCCGCCGCCGAAGTTTTGGCTACGTTTAACGTGGCAATACTGCCGCAAGCCCGCAATACAGGCCAGACCTTGCTCCCAGCGACTTTTTTTGTTCCCTTGATCAAAAAAGACCTGAAAGGGAAACGATTCGACACGATTAGAGCGATCCAGGCAGCTTCGACGATGTCCCTCAATAGGCTTGCGGGCGAAGACTTCCAGGGAGCCTATGAATAATGGAAAAAATGCTAGCAGCGGTGTGTTGATGCCCAAGGGTCATATTTCGAAGACTTTTAGCTCGCTGTACAAAAATGTTTAATAAATTTTGTATTCTCAGACCAGTCTTGAAACTTTCTGAACACACCCTGTGTGTATATATATATATATATATATATTGATTGACTTGTCTTCAGTCTAATATGGTTATCTCTATGTTAAATAAACTTAATTAAATTACTGAAAAAATGTGAAGTTCTATGTTTATTTATTCGACTAATTAATTTTAAATAAATAATTTATATTTCTTTTCTTCTATGAAATTACCATAATAACTTTTGTTTTAAACATTAAACCAAATCTTTAAAAATATTAAATGGCGCATTTTCATTATTTTTGTGTAATAAAGCCCTTTCATTGGTTTATAAGATAATGAAAATGCATTTGCCTTTCAAATAAAATATTGATGATTTTCCCAGAAGGGAAACATACATCCTTCGAAGAAATAATTAAACTAATGAGCAGAAAATTTTGAAATAAAGAGTGAACTAAAGCATGGGAATTCCCTGTAAAAAGCACAAAAAACATATTTGTAAAGATGAACTTTTTATAATTTATGGTATATCAAACATTACGTTTAATCAGATATAACTTTTTGAGAAGAAGTTGATCGATTAGAATTTCTTATAAAACAGATAAAGCAATTTAAAATATGACACATAAGTTTCTTTTTCTTAAAAATATCTTGTGAAATTAAGCCAATTTTTTGGTGTGTGTTTGATTTATTTTGTAAAAAGCTTATAAGATTTTCAAATTCCTAATTTTTTTAATTGCGAGAGTTTTAAATAAAAAAGAACTTAAAATTTAAATAAATCTATGACACTGACAGTCATTGCATGTATAAATATTGTGCTCACTGTCATATTAGGTAAGCAAAGGCTAAAATTTTATAATTTATTGTGTATCAAACATTTAAGCATGAATTCTTTTGTCTGAAGAAGTTGATCGATTATACCACCTTAGAAAACGGGAAAAATGTATTGTAAAAAGAACTTATTTATTCTTATAAGCTTTTGTGAAATTAAGCTAATATATTATTTATAAGCTGAACCGCCCAGCGTTCTGAGTGATAGCAACCTTAAGTATAACTGAAATCAATGTTGAATGATTTTATATTTTTTAACGAAAATCTTTCCAAAGGAATATAATATTGGGGACGCCGCTGCTATCGGCAGCGTAACCCTATAATTTGTGTGATTTTATATTTTTAGATGAAAATCTATCTAATGTGACCTAGATGTGGGAGCGCTACTGCATTCTCTAACTGCCAACATCTAACAAGTAAGAACTGGGAAAATTTTGGTTAAGTTTTACACATGAATTTCAGGAGAAACTGCGCACAACAACTGTTGACGATAACTTGAACATTTGTTTAAATTACGGCATATAAAACTTATAATTTCCCTGATAAAGAAGAAATTTATTTCACTTTTACATTTATTAAAGTTAATGAAATACTGAATTTTAAAGTCGGAAGTCCTTTAATAAACACCCTGTAAAAACAGTTCCAAACAAAGAGACTTGTTCTTAAAACTCTTTTTATTGGTTTCGAAAATACTGTACACTTAAGCTCAATGCCCAATGGGCGATTAAAAATCTACCAATAATTTCTATAAATATTGAAGTGAAGAGGAAAATGATTAGTATGATATTCCTTATTAGAAAAAAAAAAAAGACAAATGAAATAGGTATTGTATGGAAATCTTTTGGATAATTCATAAGAAAAGAGTTCTTCTATTTACTTCTTCTGCACCTAAAACTTACCGATTGGACAATGTGGCAAGTATATGCTATTTTTATTTATTTTTTTTTTTTTTTGTAAATGGAACAACTTGAAAGCTAGTTGTTCAGCATTCTGATGACAAATGGAATTCATTTCATAATCAGTGGCTATGTGAATACTCAGAATTGCTTCATATAGGCTACAGGAAACACACATGAATTTCTCAAAACCCTCTTCATCGGCTAAAATGTTGAAGCAGAGTTTGATTACTCAGCTTATTCCATTCTATTGGAGATTAAGGCTTTCCAAATTTTACTCGATTACTCGTCGTTTCCATGTAGATTTCATGACCTAGCTCGGTTGATTTTAAATTAGGAGGTCATATATGTCTGTTATATTTTAAAGTAGGCTTCAATAAGTTACCTGATAAGTTTCCTGGTCCATGTGCCATGTCTTCAATAACAATAACATAAATGTAATTTTTAGCCCCCGGAATGCTATTTCTTTCTCCCAGCTTATTTTGTCTCCAATAAATAACGTTACTTTGTATACGCCAGCCGTAAAACAAAAGCCGATGTTTCATTGTGCGCTTAAATACTCTACAGCCTTTTTTTAAACTTCTAGACATCGCACATTTTCAATGTTTATACCGTTGTATTGGGAGAAAAAAGTACTTTTTAATGCAATTTGTTTGAAAACTGCATCGCCATTTGTTTTTTAAATATTAATTTGTTTGTAGTTTTTAGCACCATTGGTTTCATTTTGGCAACTCAAGTACTCCATTTCTATTGAAAGCAAAGAAAACATTGTTGAAAAATAGTAATTATATCTTTTTGTTGCCATTTTCTCATAAAAATTGAAAAAAAAATAATTAAAATACGTGCTATTTTGAGAAAAATATAAATGAAGGATTTATGATAAAACATGGAGCTATTATAAACTATATTTAATTTTAAATATCTATATTAATGCAAATGACTTCATTTTACATAAAATGAAAGCTTAAAGTCTTGTGTGCTTTAAGTCAAGTGTGCTTTAAGTCTTAAAATTGAAATATGTTTTGCAGTAGAGTCCCGATTATCCGAGTCTCGCTTAACCGAGTTATTTTCTTCTGATGGACTGGTGTCTTCTATTATTATGAAACAGCCATTATAAATGTAGCGTTAGGTGAAGATGAAAGAGCAGCCGTAAAAAGTTAGAACTCTGATTTCCTGGTCAGAATGGAAAAAAAAAATACTTTTTACGGCTGCTCTTTCATTTTCCCTTAACGCTACATTTATAATGGCTGTTTCATAATAATAGAAGCCATCAGTCCATCAGAAGAAAATGAAGTAATGGAAATGCCGGGGGCGACACTAAATTCTGAAAAAGCAGAATTCCTGTTCTCTAGTTTTTAACATGCTTTCATTAAAATTCACTAAAATAAAGAAAAAAATATTTTTTTAATGCACTACGAAATTTGGAGATATTTTGCCAAATTGGCCAAAATTTGGTGTTATTGTAGTAACTTTGAAATGAGTACTTTTCAACAAATACTCGTTGTTGAAACTGATACTCATTTCTCCATAGGAAATCAAACTATAATTGAATAACCATTAAATTTAAGTAGTGTTTTTGCGTTGGGGGTCAAATTTTTAAAAAGTCCGAAATACGTGTTTAAAAATTTTAGTTATACTATAGGCATGTCAAGTTTCAAGATTTTATTTCTATTGGTTTATGAGATATGTTGATTTTTTTACTTTTAAATTTAGCCCCCGTTGCTCCCCTTAGGTATCGAATTTTAAAAAATCAACTTTTAATTCCTGTTAGACCAGGAGCCGACAGCACAGACAATCACCTCATCTAGTTCACGGATGAAATTCTAGGATTAGTTAAATCTTGATTCGCATATAAAAACGCACTCGGTCTGCCAAGTCATATCTTGGTGGTAAAAACACCTGAAAACCCGATTTTAGAGGCTGACTCGTAGGTTTACCATTGTGTTTTCCTGCACCAAAATGTATGAAAACATGGAGGACTGGGAGCAGGAAAACACAGTGGTAAACCTACGAGTCAGCCGCTAAAATCGGGTTTTCAGCTGTTTTGCACCAAGGTAGGACTTGGCAGACCAATTGCGTTTTTATATACGAATCAAGATTTAACTAATCCTAGAATTTCATCCGTGAACTCGATGAGGTGATTGTCTGTGCTGCCGGCCCCCGGTCTATATATTACACTCAGGAATACATATACATTCCAAATTTAACTAATCCTAGAATTTCATCCGTTAACTCGATGAGGTGATTGTCTGTGCTGCCGGATCCCGGTCTATATATTACACTCAGGAATACATATACATTCCAAATTTAACTAATCTTAGAATTTCATCCGTTAACTCGATGAGGTGATTGTCTGTGCTGCAGGCTCCCGGTCTATATATTACACTCAGGAATACATATACATTCCAAATTTAACTAATCCTAGAATTTCATCCGTTAACTCGATGAGGTGATTGTCTGTGCTGCCGGCTCCCGGTCTATATATTACACTCAGGAATACATATACATTCCAAATTTAACTAATCCTAGAATTTCATCCGTTAACTCGATGAGGTGATTGTCTGTGCTGCCGGCCCCCGGTCTATATATTACACTCAGGAATACATATACACTCCGAATTTCACAGCTCTATGTCAACAAGAAATGGGTGAAAAATGACTAACAAGATTAGACTGCCATATACAAACAGAACTGTAAATTAAAAGAAAGCATGTAAAAAGACGTCTTAATGTGGTGGAAAATTTTATGAGTCGTCTGATGTTTGCTTGCAAAGATCAAGAAAGCGTCATTCAAAATTTGTAAGTTAGTGTTCAACTTGTTCAACGATAAAGAGTGAATTACATAAGAAAATTTAGCGTCATCCAATTAAAGTACTCATTAATTGCTATAAGTGATAAACATAAATTTTAAAACGGCAAAATGCTTTTATTTATTTACATTTCGACATGTTTCATTGCATCAGACGGCAACATTCTCAAGAAAATAAAATGATAAAAATATTTTCGCAAAAATTTAAATTGAAAAACTAGTAAACAAAAACAACAAAAATCACGCGAACTCAAGCATAATGAAACTAACTGTGATGTTAAAAATGTAAATTAGTGAACGTGAATTATTTTATGTTATTATTTTATTATCTTGAACGAGTTGGAACCCGTCGAAATTCGACGAACTAAAATATTTAGAAAGAAACTGTTAGATCGAATTTATAATAAACCTAGAAAAGAAATTACAATAAAAAAATTCATCTTACATTGATTGTCTAACTCTTAAACAAATAATATTTTTAACCTAAAATTATTAAAATTTTATTTCCACAAACTTCAACTGCTTAAATTATTGAAAAATTAAACTGTATTAGAATACGTAATCAAGATGGGTAATTATGATGAAGTTAGCGATTGAGGCTCTTACGTTTGTTTTCACCGGATAAAAAATCAGTAAAAAGGATTTCGCTTTGTCACATCATAAAATTTTCCCCCATTAAAATCTAAACTGTACGTTATTTTCAAATTCTCAAAATTTACATACGCATCACTTAAATTCACAATTTAAAAGTATTTTAACGCGCAGTAAATTATTAATGAATGTATTTTCAAACTTAGTCACGCTTGTCCGATACAACTTTGCATGTGAATGTTCGCACAAACTTTAAATTCTAATCTCATACCCGCGAATAAAAATTTCAGAAATTTGCCTTTAGTTGTCATAGTATTGGTCAAATATTTAGTTTTTTCAAAGAAAATTTTCTTTTAAATATGACATCATTTTTACTCGCTGAATCATTTTGCCTAGAGTCTCAAAATCAGTATCACCGTAATGTAAAAATATTGAAATGTAACTGATTTATAAAGAAGAATGCGTGTTTTTTTTTTCTTTTTTTAATGCCTGGCGTCATTTTCTGTTCAAAAAATATAAAAAAGTTACCTTTATTTGTAATGTGAAAATGGCATCAATAAGGATATAATCAATAAAAATAAATTAACCATGACTATTTTCTCTTTACTTTTAATAGAAATGAAGTACTTCAGTTGCCACAATTACAAAATTGGTACTAAAAACTATAAAAAAATTAATATCTCAAAAATAAATTGAAATAGAGCTTTCAAACAAATTGCATTTAAAAGTAAATTTTTTCCCTATACGACGATGTAAAAATTGAAACTGTGCGATGTTTAGAAGTTTAAAAATTTGCAGTAGCGAAAATTGCAAAACCGAAAATTTCATTTCAAATTTCAGTGTGTTGCCATTCGCAGAATGACGTATGCGTTACGCACAGATATGTTTGTCCTTTATAATATAGATAGCATTTCGTTCCAAATTTTAGGGACCTCCATGGAGGCTGAATCATTGCACATATTTCCATTGCGTAAGGAAATCTCTATTAATTCTCTGATGACGGATGGAAAATAAGATCTTGATGGATAAATTATTAAACGAAAAAAGATGGAATAATGCAATTTTATATAGGAATGACAAATAGAAAACTCAAAACGAGGGTCAAAGAACATTTAGCAGACATCAAATAGAGCAAGAAAACTACAGCTCTGGCCAGACTATGTAACAGAGAACCTTTTGAAAAAAGATTTTAAAAATAGTAGAATAATTTATGCATAGGATCTTATTTTCCATCCATTATCAGAGAATCAACAGAGATCTACTTACGCAATGGAAATATTTGCAATGATTCAGCCTCCATGGGGCCCCCTAAAATTTGGAAAGAAATGCTATTCAAAATAATGAAATAATAATATAAAATAATTCATGTTCACAAATTTCCATTTTTAATATTACAGTTAATTTCATTATGTTTGTGTTTGCGTGATTTTTGTTGTTTTGTTTTTATTTAGTAGTTTTTCAATTTGAATTTTTGCTAAATATTTTTATCATTTTATTTTCTTGACATTGTTGCCATCTGATGCGATAAAACATGTTGAAATATAATAAATAAAGGTATTTTGCCGTTTTAAAATTTATGTTTATCACTTATAGCAATTAATGAGTACTTTGATGTTTTGAAGTGATTTTTATATATAGGTCATCCATTTATTTGAAATGTCACTGTTCAGATAATGGCAATTTACTTTTTACCTGAAATTCCGCATTTTAAGAAATATTTTTGTGAAAACCCCATTCAACCCCACCCTGACCATTCAATAAATGATTTTAATTTTCACATATATTATATTTTTCTGTAATTTCATAATTTTTTAATGCTCCCGGTGAATGTTAAACTACAGATTTATAGTTTAATTCAACGCATATATTATTTATCTTTTCGAGATTTTTTATTGTGTAAACCCATATCTATTTCTTTTCCAAATTAACTTTTTACGAAAACCATCTATGAAATTAGAAAAAAAAGATTAGTATTCATCACTGCAAATTTTAATTAACTTTCATTTAACAAAAAAAGTATACAGGAAAGACACTGCAATATTAACTGCTTCATAAGAATGTCATAATTCAGAAAATGATTTTCAGTTACAGTTTAAGAAAGTTTAAGAAATGCCAAATGATTAAGGTATATTGGATAAATCAAAAGTTAATTAAGTTTTGTTCAGATTACATAATTTCGTTAACGTTACATAACTCATATTAAAATTATTTTTCTATTAGGAAAATCGATATTTCCAAGCAGAAAGAAAAAAAATTTACATTTACCTTTTGTCTGAAACAATGGTTAAATATTATATTATTGTTTCTAAATTGGTTTAGTTAACTTTATATATGATGTTTTCTTCTCCCCCCCCCCCCCCCCCCACAACAAAAAAAAGTGGAAAAAAGTGTAAGAATAAAAAGCTGATTTCTGAATTGATTTAAAACGAAAGCGGTTTTATAATACTTTTACCAGTAATTTCATGTACGTTCACAATAACTTTGAATGGACGTACTGATTTTGGTATGTTTTTGTATTATTAAAAAGAGTTCGTTTTGATGATGATTTATTAAATGCAGGGTGTCCATAATTAAACGACCCTACTTTAAAGTTGTCTGCAGACACAACTATTGTTCATAAAGGTGTGAAATTTTGTGAAAGACATAATAAAAGGATGGGAATTTGTTTAAGCAAACGAAAGTTCAAAAGTTCGCCACCAGAGGGCGATTTTTAATAAATTGCACATTTAGCATTACGATAGTTCAGAAATTTTATTTATTAACTTAACCTGATTCTAAAGACAGCATTTCACGGCAATTTCCTAGCATTTCCCAGAACACACTGTGATGAACTATCGCTATCTTACAATTCCAGATGGCATCTGAAAATGATGACTGTCATGCGGAATATGTTTGGTTATTTTAGTTTAATAGTTTAATAATAGTTAATAGCTTAACAAATTTTGGTTAACAAAATTTGTTAAACTATTGTAAATGTATGCTAAAGGTGTAATTAGTTAAAAGACGGACTCCTCATATTTTTTTCGCTCAAAGAAATTCCCATACCTTTATTATGTCCTCCACAATGTTTCACAACATTCTCAACAATAGCTTCGTCTATAGACAACCTTAAAATAGGGTCGCTTCATTATAGACATCCTGTAAATAAATTTTGCAAACTATCGTAATGCCAAAAGTGTAATTTATTAAAAATCGCCCTCTAGTGGCGTAATTTTGAACTTATTTTTTTCCATCCCTTTATTATGTCTTTCACAAGATTTCACAACTTTATGAACAATAGTTTTGTTTGTAGTCAACTTTAAAGTAGGCTCGTTTAATTGGGGACAACCTGTATTTCATCAGGATCCAAAAATGAATTTTTAACTAATTGACTTTTGCCCTTTTTTTATGTGAACAAAATTGCGCAATCGCCATGAATTTTAATATATGTATTTAAGATATGCAGCGCTACTCGACGTTTTAAAAATTATCTTCGCATCGTATATAGTTGTATTTCACTTTTAAAATTTTATTACATGATCATCGACTGTCCGTCAAACATGCGCTATACTGGCAACAATTTATATATTTAAAAAACAAGGCATTTTGTTAGTCATCTCCCCTAAACTTTACACTGAACTGATGTATCTGTCTATATTATAAAGGGCAATCCTGTCTCTGCGTAACGCTGATGTCATTTTGCAAATGGCAACAGCAGACGATCAAATTTCGCTTTGGCTGCATTTTCTTAAAACTTTTATAACTTCTAAGCAACGCACATTTACAGGCTCTGATGTATGCGGTATTGTATCACAATGTGGGATGCAGTTTACCAATGTGTAATTCTAAATGTTTCACCACTGCAACAATGCAGGTTGCGGTAGACTGGACAAAAACTTCCAATTTGAACATAAAAAATCTATAATAAAATCATAAAAATTAACTTCACTTAAATTTAGATACCCTATTTCCCACTCAGGAACGCTATGAATGTAAATGTAAATTGTGTTGAATCCTTACTACAAATATTTAACAATACTATAGCTGTGATACAGTAAAAAATAAAAAATAAAAGTTTTACTTAAATTTTTAAATCTTAATCTCTCCCAAGGTGTGATGTAAATACATCAGAAAATTATTATTTAAGTTGAACTTGGGGTATAAATAGTTCTCATCTCGGAAAAAAAATACATTTTAAAATTTAAGTTATGTAATTCCCCACTAAGTTTGCCGCTACCTGCGTAAAAATAACTATCCATTAGAAACTAAAATATAAAATTGACCAAAGCAAAAACTTATTCTGAAAATATGCTTTTTATTTCCACTATGACGCCATATTCACCTTTTTAATTTTTGAAAAAAAAAAAAAAAAAAAAAAAAAAAAAAAAAAAAAAAAAAGCTAGCTCAATTTAATATTTCACGTGAAAATCTTTCAACTTAAAAGAAATAAATTATTATTACGGCTTTTGAAATTTTTGCAACAATGAAGTAAAATTGCTACATTTTCTATGAAAAAATGTCCGTTGATTTTCAATGAAAAAAAGCGAAAATTGGAATTATTAAGAAAAATAATTGAATAATGTAAACAAAAATTGGCCCATGTTTCTCTCTGGGTTATGATTCACCCATATGCAAAGGCATTTTACCATTCGTTTTGACCCCGACTTCAGGCAAACGTTTTTACTCTTTAAATTTATAATATCATTAGAATTAGACAAGAATAAAAAATGAGTGGCACCAGGGACAAAAAGTTGGGAAGAAAAAATGAAAAAGTTATGATCCCCATAGGCTTTTCTATGCTAAATTAACATTGAGAAGTGACACTGGGAATAAATAAGTATTGAGCTGCCGCGCAATACTTACATTTAACACAAATTTAAGATAAATCGAATTTAGCAGTTAAAACGAAATGAACAGAAAAAAAAGGCTGATTGCAAATAGCAATTGTCGGCGACTTCTTCGGCTGTTAACTCTTGAAGTGCGACTAATATGAAAATATCGCTTTTAATAAGTTTAAAAAATTTATTTGAACACATTATTATTTTTTTTTAACAAAGATGATTTTTTAGTATTGTTAGTGTCATTCTAGAAAAATGTAATAATTGTAAAATATGTATAAAGTTATCAAAAAAAAAAAGAAAAAAAAATTGACCCTTGCAGCGCTTTCTCGCCGCAATCTTTGAGATTATTTGCTGGTGTGTTTTTTGATTCATTTTTGATTAACTGCATTTTTTTTTTAAATTAAAACAACGTGTTTTATAGAAATATAAGTATACTACGTGAAAAACCACTTTCAGAACCTTTCGAAAAATATTTCATTCATCGATGTGTCTTTAGTACGTGCAAAGAAAAGAAGATGTTAACATCAGAGCTAATATATATAATGATTTTTACTTATATTCCGTATACTCGAGACGCCCGGCTTTATCCCCTTATATGTTGAAAAACAAGGCTGGTTTTTTTTAATGATCTGCCCCGATCTTTCCACTGCAACAACTTTGATAATTATTTTTTTTAATAAAAGCGGTTAATTTGTATATGCGCTCGTACTACATTTTTTTTTTTCTAATATTCCCATTTTTAACACTTTCCAACATAGCTGAAAAGTGTTTATGAATTCGGTTTATCTGTACGTCTGTCTGTTCGTCTATTTCTATATTTGTCCGTGCTCTAACTCACGTAAATGTAGTCCAATTACCATGAAATGCATACATATTATTGGAGTTTACTATGGCATGCTCGGTATTGGAAATGAAGTGAGTAGCATTTTCGGTTCGTTTACAGTTCCACTCAAAAGAATTCCGTTACATTACAGTGTGTGGGGAAAAATCGTTTGCCGTGTATTTTAATGATGTTACAGACTTTTAAACATACGGAAATTGATATACATCATTGAGATGTACTACGAAGTTCTTAATATAGAATATGGTGTGCATAAAACTTATCGCTTATTTACAGGGACGCAAAAAATTTTGGCTATAGAAGAAAATGAGCAATAATTGAACTATTGAAGCCTACGAATAATCAATTGTTGGAAGAGTGTTTTCGGTGTTGGTAAGCGTTTTTAAATTTAACTGTTTTTTAAATATTACTTTGTGTGTAAAATGTCTACAGATTATATACAGGGTCACACAAAAGTTTTCAACAACATGTGTTTATTGCCGGAAATTGCTGAGTGGAAAATTTCAACTGTACTATGCGTTAAAACTGCTATCAGATTTACCAACTATTCAGTAGCTTTTAACCCCAATTTTCTCCCGTTCAAAGGGAGAAAAAGGTTACAATTATTGCTAAAGTTGGTGGAAAACCAGTTCTACTAGTACCAGCCGTTAATATTTATCGCCTATTCGTATCAATCGCTTATCTCTGAATTGGCTCACATGTTGAAAGTTGAGGGGAAAAGTCGCGGCTAGCGCAGACTTTTTTAGAGCTGTGGATAAAAAGTTGGAGATGTTGATGTTTACTATTACACTGGGTGTTCTGACAATATTTCGCGAAAAGTTGGAGGCAATCAAGAGTTGACTCAAAAATTGCTCGAAAATTTGGTGAATCTGATAGCAGCTTAACAGAACTAAGTTTAGCATACTATGTAATATGCATACTGGAAACATCATTTCAAGAAATGATCTTTCCCGTAAACGTACACAATGAAAATTGCAGTTTTCCAGAAAACGCAAATTAAGTTTTTGATAGAGCACAAAAAGTTATGTATAAAGTTTACAATTTTGAAATCCACCATATTTGTAGGGTTTTATATGTTTGTGTATATATTATATATTTGTATATTAAAATGCATTCTTTACCTTTCTGTGGCTCTTTAAACGGTCACTTCCGGTTTCAGAAAGTTCATTTCCAGTTTATATTTTGTGCTATAGCTTTGCTTCTTATTATCGCTGAACCAAAAGTAAAGCATTTTTGGAATCCTAAATGATTCAACTTTAATTTAAAATAATAAAAAATAAGAAATAGAAAATGCACAACACCTTTATATCCCCTTCAGCAATTTTTATCAATGAACGAAAATGTAAACGATTTTTTTGTGCAGACCTCTATATTATTTACTGATTTTTACACATGCCAAAAATTAAGCTAAAATTTAATTCAGGTAAAAAAAAACCCTTTAAAACTACAAAAATAAATCTTCGAGAAATCGTTACCTACTGATGGCAATTTATACAGTTTTTTTTGTGTATCCCTATATATCAATTTATTACTATTCTACAAACATTTCTCAGTTTACTATATTTAGTTCATCTTGAAAATGCATAACTCAATTTAAAACTTCCTTTAAGCAGTTCACGCCCATACTCAGTAATACTTAAAAATTCTTTTGTGTATACCTGTATGTAAGTTATAGAATTTATAGACACCACGTAGTATGTGATAATTCAGTTAAACTTAAAAACACATACGTACTACAACCGAACACGCACTTACAGAAATTATCGCTAATAAACACTATTGTATCCAGTATCTTTTGTGTTTTTCTATAGTGCTATGTGCATCGTATTCTATAGTAAGCATTTTATGATAAACATCAGTAATGCATATCAATGTAATTATGCATGAAATAGTGTAAAATAATTAAAATACGCTGCAAACAGTTTCTTCCCATTATGTAACAAATTCTTTTGTGTGACCTGCAAATAAAGTAATGCTTTACAATTCTTGTTTTACTTAACCTCTTCGTTTCCAAAGCTAAAATAGTACTACAAATACTCATTCATTGGTTTTAAACAAACAAAATGACATCATAGATGACAGAAAAAAGAACTTTTCGGAAACTGATACTTTAGGGGACTAGTAATTTAGGTTTACAAATGGGGATCTAAAATTACAAATTGCGCAAAAATATCAATTTAATTATCACTAACCCAAATTCACACAATCACAAATTTAAGGACTTTAATCAAGTGAATGACATACAAATCTTCAAAGCATTTTATTGTAAAGAATTTAAGTTAAATAAGTATGAAAATTTCTCAATTTCTTGGCCACACTCTCTTGAAGGTGTTTTGCAAGCTCAGATGAAAATAACATCTATTTTATGAGGAAATCAGCATAGATTTGGCCATTTATTGGTTTGCTTTTAAAGCAAAAAGCATTCAGCTATTAAGAAATGAAGTCAAAATGTAAAAAAGTCAAACAATTTAGTTTTTATGGGGAAAAGAATAGAGGTCCACATATGTGGACCCAGGTAGCGAAGAGGTTAAAGCATGTTTAAGTGCACCTCAGAAATTAAATCTTTTTCATTATGTTTGCAATAGAGTAACATCATTAAAATACACAGCAAATGTTTTTCCCTTAGACCATAATGAAATGAAATTCTTTTGAATGGTCCTGTAAATGAATTATAAAAGATACTCTCTTCATTTTCAGTAGTGATCATGCCATAGTAAACGTTATTAACATATATCAATTACATGACAATCTAAGTATATTTACGAAAGTTAGAACAAGGAAAGACCCAGTATTGGCGAATATACAATTTTAATTAAAATAATGGTCTTTATGCGCACACAATCTTGTGGCGTAACATGAGACGCAAATGCACCCAGCATCGGTGAATATACAATTTTAATTATTATTATTATTTTAATTAAAATTGTGTATTCGCCGTTCATGTTACGCCGGAACATTACTTGCTGATGAAGACCATTCCATCTAATAGCTGCGGTAGCAGACTTACCGACTTATGTGAGTGAGAGATGCCAAGCTGATCTTCGTCCTCGTGGCTTAAATGGTAAAGCACTGGAGTGCTATTTCAGGGGTCTGGGTTCGATTCCCGGCTTTTCACTCTGTCTGACATTTTTCACTCTGTTGGTTTACGCTTAGTTAGCAAAGCGATAATTCACGTCTTTAATATTCAATAATTTCAAGCGTAATTTCACTGCTGAGAAGTAGCTAAAGAATTAGTTAAAGTCAAAGAAACATGTTTTGAACAAAAAAAAAAAAAAAAAAAAAAATTAATGCTGTGTTTACTTAATGAAACGTAGTACACATATTATTGTATTTCTAATAAAAAAAATTTGGGTCAACTATGTTTATTTGACTCATAAAGAAACGTATAAGCTAGCACTCATCGTTTACTGCCGAAAATTCCCTTCTACGTTTTCTTTTAACAACTTTATTTTTCAACTCTCTCCAAGTAACGTATAAAAAAAAAGACTTTTTGATTGTCTAAAACAAATATCACTCTGTGACGTTTCATATGATGACATATAACGTAATACTGCCAAACAAATTTCTTGCTATTTCGTTTACTCCATCTTATTTATTTTATTTATCATTTATTACATTAATCACACATTAAAATGTTATTTTTGAAAAACATCATTGGAGTTAATTAAACTATTCTTTTACGATTGCATATCTGTTTATATGTATTTGTCTTGAAAATATTAACATTTAGTTTAGGTTAATTATTTTTTTATGAATAAAGGTTTTATTATAATATTTGAGGTTAAATGTTTTTATTATAATAATTCACATCCTACATATAATAATATCAAATTCTTTTTACGTGTTGAAATGAATTACAATGATGTTGTGATCGTGATGTAATAGCACACACAGACACACACTCTGAAAAATGTAATTGTAAGTGAGGACGTTCAAAACTCGCCTTATCCAAAATTTTTAAAATTGTGTTTTCTGTATCAATCTATTCTATTGTAAACTTGTACTGATAAAACTCTGCAATCTGGAAAAAAAAACAGTTTTATCCTGTATATCTGCCATTGTAAAATCTTGGTTTACAATGAAATCCAATGGACGCAGTCAGAGGTTTTTCGCGATTTCCCAAAATTTGATTTTCTGGATAAGGCGAGTTTTGAAACTCACGTCCTCAAGTATACTATGATTTATGTTTTATCCTCAAACTATTTTGTACATGGAGTTTCTTAATCGTTTGTTCTTTGTGGCTATCATTTTGAGATAGGGGAGATGGGGGCACATGTGAACAGTTCGCATAAATATAGCTTTTTCTCATAACTGAATTAATTTCTATAAACACAAACTACTTAACATAGTAAACAGAACTTTCTTTTACACATGGAAGTTTTTTTTAAATAACCTGTATAGATTTTCTTACATTTTTTAATAGTTTTATAAATGAAAAAAATTGTTCACATGTGCCCCATCAGCGGGGTAGTTGTGAACACACGTGGGGCACATGTGAACACAAGGAAAAAATATCCTTTAACATGCTTTTTATTTTGTTATTCATTTGTCATCGTAATCATTAGCAGCATAAAGAAATATATATATATATATATATTTCTCTAGTTTCTGGGTGATATGTTTAAGCAAAAGATTATAAAATGAGAATAAGTAGATTTGGAGGGGAGAGGCTTAGATGATTCATTAAATATTGTTGCAATAAAATAAAAAAATAAAGAAGCAATTTAAAATAAAATAAATTAAAACTTTTAAATTTTGCTTAAGGGTTTTTGTTTGGGGGAAATTTTAGGGAGGGAGCATTTACATAATATTTATCGGAAATCTGCCGAAATACGAAAGACTCTTACTCCTGTATTTGCCTTATTTACTTGTAAATTATAGATAAAGAAGGGTTTTTTAATGATTAAAATAATCTCGACTATAAACCCCACCCAACCTATTTTGCTTTTGAAAGGGGGGGGGGGGGGTACAATCGTGATTTTACGGTAGTTATCAGATTAAAAATTTTACTTTCTTAAAATATTACTGGTATTTATGGATATGGTATTTTGAATGGATAGCTCCATTCAAACCAACATATACCTAACTGTTTTAGAGATGGAAGTAAGCCATCATTGCAAGGTTAGAACAAATGTAACAGAAAAATTTGCAAAGTTGTTCAAGGTAATACTTTTGTATTAACAATGCATAAAAAATGTTGTTGTAAACCGTTTAGTAAAATAATATATAACACTTATTGCATTTTAGAAAACATTAAATTTATTTAAAGTACAATTGAACGTAAACGAGCTTGTTGCTCTTTTTGTATTTGCTGAAAGATGTGTTTGTGGAAGTTTCAATACAAAATCAACTTTGTATGAGGAAAGTATCTTCTATTTCAGGAAAATTGTAGATAATGGAACTTACATTATTTTTCATTAAGTTAACTGAAAGAAACAGAATCACAGAATGATTATTGGGGCACTTATGAACTGTTCATATCTGCCCCAACTAGTCTGTTCACATAGTCTGTTCTTGTGCCCCACACTGCTCCTTTTGTTAATCTGATAAATCATTAACATTTCTCAATTTTAGAAGAAAAAGAACTCTATCAAAAAGGTTTATTAGTATTCATAGTATATGTTAAAACACTCAAATTCAAATAAATGAATAAATAAATAAAATTATTCGCTTATCAACTTGGAACAAAGATTTTACTTTTGTGATCTAAAAACAGTGTTTTGGCTACAGAGGACAAACAATATTATAATATAGTGCGTCTCATAAGTATATGGACAAGCGATTTTTTTCAAATAACAGCTCAAAATAGGAAGCCATAATCACGAAAAAAATAATAAACATGTGGAATCGTAATTTGTGTTTGTTACAACAACGAAATACAGTATAGGTTTTGCAGAATTTTTTTAAAAAAATAAAATTTAAAATAAGCTGTCCCAAAAATATATGGACAATGAAGAGAATTGCTTTTATTTCCAGCGTATTAAAAGTAATTGCATTTTCTGCGTTCTGTACATGTGAAGTACCCACTGAGAAATATAAAATCACTGCTCATTCTTCAATTATAGAATAGTGGAAAAATGCCTCGCAACGTTCAATTCTCTGCTGCCGATATAGCTAATATTTGGCGTTTAAAGACTCAAATGTTAAAATTTCTGATATTGCTACTAAACACATAAAAAATAACAGATACGGAATTTATGAAATTTTATCAAAAAGTGACAATGCGATTGCAAAACAACGTTCAGGTCGACCAAAAAAAGCAACTCTATGACAAGCCAGAGAGATTTTTCGAGCAGTTTCAGTCCAAAAGAAGTTTGTTCGTGAAATTTCGAAGACTTTAGCCTTTCCTATAACGAGATCTATTGTTCACCGTTGCATACAGGTATGAAAAACCCATAAATATCGCAGAACGTGCGCAGAATCTATGCTGATAGTGCACCATAGAAATGCACGCGTTCTTTGAACTAAAAAACACACGCCTTGGGAAGATGAATTGTTAAGTTTTTCTTCAGTGACGAAAACAAAACCAATTTGGATGGCCCTAGTGGCTGGGTATACCATCGGCATAATCTGCGACTTGAATCTCGGGTGTTCTTTAGTCGACAACAAAGAGGGGATTATCTCATCCTGTGGGGCGGTATTTGTTTCAATGGAACAACGGATATTGCTTTTCTTAATGGTCGACAGTGCTCTGAGGATTAATAAAATGTCCTTAAAAGCAATCTACTTCCATTTGGAAACATTTTAGGAAGGGAAAACTGAAAATCCCAAGAGAACAATGCGTTGATTCACACCTGCCACTCAACAACAGATTGGTTTATGCAGAATCAAGTGACTGTTATAGACTGGCCAGCCAACAGCCCAGACCTAAATCCATATGAAAACCTTTGGGGAGTACTTGCACGAGATTTGTATGTTCATGGTCGTCAGTTTTCTACTAATTAGGAATTAAAGCAACAAGTAGAGCAGAATTGGGTCTCTTTACAGCCACACATTCTCCAAACATTATTTTGGACCCTACTTGATAAGGTTTTCATGATAATTCAAAGGAACGGATCGAAAATTTGAATTTAAATGCAAAATTCTCGAAAAGTCCATATGTTTTTGAGACAGCCTATTTTGATTTTGATTTTTTTACAAAAATTTTGTAAAACCTATACTGTATTTCTTTGTTGTCACAAACGTGTATTATGATTTTATATGCTTATTATTTTTTTCGTGATTATGGTTTCATTTTTTGAACTATTATTTCAAAAAATCGCATGTCCATATACTTTTGGGACGCACTATAGTCCTATACTTAAATTTTAGTGCAGAAATAGTACCCTGTGAGTTAATAGAGACTTCCATTCATCTTTTAATCAAGTGGTCTCGAAAACCGCTCAGAGTAGTTACGCAACAATTCCTGTCCTACTAGTTAAGGGTTAATTAATTCAAAAATTAATTACAGTTAATCCTTAACTGCTTTGAAAGCTGCTTTTTTTAAATTTTTACCATTTAACTTGTAATTTCTAGTTTAACTATCGATACAGCGAAATTTTGCTTCATTTGGAGCCTAGTACTATTGTTTGAAATGATTGAAAAATCGAAATTTTATTAGAAATAGTACTGTACAAGCAGTTTAGTGCAAAAACAGTATTTTATGAGTTATTTGCGCACTTTATTCATCTTTCAATCGAATGGTTTCGCAGACCGCTCACAGTTGTAATGTGGCAATTTTCTGTCACAGCAGTTAATCGTTAAATGAAATTTTTCAGATGAATTGTCATGTATAAAATGCATTATCACATTTAGGCTATGAACGTCTCATTTAGGTTTTAGCTTCCATAAATGCGACAATCCTATATTGTGGTTTCATACTACAGATAATTATTAAATTTCTAAAAAACAAGTTAGTTTTGAACTAAAGGTACAGTATTCAGTAATTTGTTGCTTAATAAAATATACATTTATATAATAGAATCCCAAATATACTCTAAATGCGACAAAACTACGGTGAATCGTGTCTCATTTAGGCAGACTGACCTTATACATTTTATATAGCATAAAGAAACCTCCTTTTATCTAATTTTATAATGTAAACATGACCTGTAATCCTCAAAAAGACTCAAATCCGTACAACACTTGGAACCAAGGTGTGCAAATTAGAGGTCTTCTACTGTATAACAGTTTTTCATAAAGGAGTTTCGTTATTAAAATCTGTTATTTTCATCTATCACTGCGGAACAAGCGAGAAAAACTCATATTCTTGCACATGTGTTATATATATCTTTATATCTTATATTCCGTCATTTTTGATGGGCTATCTTTCTAGTAACATATAATTTGTTGACCTTATATTCAAAATCTTAACATGCTTACATAAATGTTCAATTTACCTTTAAATATTGACTCATTTTAGGTACACTGTTAAAAATTTGCCGCATTCTGGCAGGTCATTTGACCGTTTTTTCCGAAAACGGTTACACAACCGTAATTTAACACTATTCTGACCATATTATTGGCCATTTTATGGTCAGAATATAATTAAATTATGGTTATGAAACCGTTTTTTCAAAAAACGGTCGAATGACCTGCCAGAATGCTGCAAAATTTTTAACAGTGTACAACCTGCCCCATCGGTATGTTTGAGGTTTAAAAAAAAACAGTCAACCAACCAGTTTTTCCAATATAACGTTACAAAAATCATGTCGGGATGTTTTATTTAAGATATTAGATATTATGTTAAAATGATTTGTGAGAAATATTAGATGTTATTTTAAAGTGAAATTACTTTTAATTAATATGATTTCTACACTTTAATTTCCTGAAATTTTTAAATAGAAATCGAATCAATACCAGACATTTTTTTAATAGTTAATAATTTTATAATTGCATATTTAAATTTCTTCTACCACAAACATCCCACTTCAAATAAATTATACATTTGTAATTACAGTTATCAGATCTATGCTAGAGTTGAAAACAATAGCCGTTATTAAATACAGTAATGAATCTAAATCAATAATGCAGTTATTATTGGGGTATTATTTAGGTTCCATTGTTCTTCCGTTGTACGTCAAACTTTTCATTTGTATTTTTTATATGCAATTATGCAAATTACTCCTTTTATTTTCAATACTTATCCGATCGCAAAAAATAAAATCTTGTAATGGAAATCATTGTTCCATTTTCGATTAGTATTTTACGTATTGCTGCTTTAATTAGTGTGTAGGAAGCGTCCCATTTCTAAACAAGAAAGGAAAATAATGCGTCACGCATAGATTATTAACCACTTTCCAACACGCTCGGAATATTGTAGCGAAACCTATTTAATAAGGTAAAAAAGATAGCTATTTAAGAGACGCATATCATAGTTGAACTCATACTTTCAGTAATTAGCGACCAAGGTCCATTCGAATTCTTTTGAGCTGCCCTGTATATGATATTAGATTTGTATGCACACTACATGCTTTGCTAAAAATTATCTCAGCTGTAAAACTCATAACACATTTAAAAATTTATTTTCAGTATTCACCACTCATACAAGTTAATTTCACATTTTTTATGCAGTCTGTATATGGCATATAGATTTTTATACACAGCACATATTAAGCTTAAACTTAATTCAGCTAGGCAGTGCATAACACAACTAAATTCACAGTTTCAGAAATTAGCTTCAGCCGACTATATATCCAGTTTTTTGCGTAGATATGTAAATGACTTTATTTATGTTCTATAACCATATCTTTGAATACTAAATTTAGTTAAGGTGTAAAAATCATAACACAATTAAACAAGTAGGAAATTGCTCGTCAAACGTGGCAAATGAGGTGCGTTCGTACTATAACTAGTTTTATAATTATTTTTTGCACCCCATATTGTACTGAATGTATATTTTTGCGCTTCATAAGTGCATAGTCTGTAACATCATTAAAATGCATTTGCAGTATTTTTTTCCCATTCTCCGTAATGTAACAGAAAACTTTTGACTGTCCCTGTAATTAAACTACACATCCGATTTTCATAAAATTTGAAATGGCTCGACAAAACTTTGCAGCAATTATATATTTAAAATTTCAGACCATTCGGAAGGCTGTAACATCATTAAAATGCACTTGCAATAATTTTTTCTCATTGGCCGTAATGTAACGGAAAACTTTTGCTGTCCCTGTAATTAAAGCACACATCCGATTTTCATAAAATTGAAAATGGCTCGACAAAATTTTGCAACAATTATATCTTTAAAATTTCAGACCATTCGGAAGGCTGTAACATCATTAAAATTCACTTGCAATAATTTTTCCCATTGGACGTAATGTAAAGAAAAACTTTTGAATGTCCCTGTAATTAAACTATACATCCGATTTTCATAAAATTTGAAATGGCTCGACAAAATTTTGCAACAATCATATATTTAAAATTTAAGACCATTCGGTTGGGTAGTTTTTGCTCTGTTATATGCAGACGGACAGACCGACGGACAGACCGACGGACAGACGGACGGGCGGACTCAACGACGACTATAGGTGCTACGTATTTATATAATTACGAACGCACCTAAAAACACCTTTAAGCAATTCACTCTCCTAAAGAGCAGCGCTTATGATTTTTTTTTCGCAGCTCAGTAAAGAGCTAATAAATTTACAAACACTACGTAGTGTACTAAAATTTGTTTAAGTTTAAAATCGCATAGCACATTTGCACACGCACTTCTCGGTCATAGATACTATTATATCCAAATTCTTTTTTGTGTTCTTGTAAATGAACAAATAAATTCTAAGCTCTACATATTCTGCAGTAAGCGTCTTTTGGTACAGTGCTGGAAAAAATTATAAAGCCGATAGAAAAATTTACAAAAGTCAAAAAGCAATGGAATTATTGATATCGCAAATTCTATTTACATTTGCATGATCAACATCGCAATAATACGCATAAACTTTGTTTAGAAAAACGGAAGGGGAAACATAAATTATGCTGATTTCTTACAACCAATGAAAAACAACTTGGAAAAAATTATAAAGCGGATGGTTCTAGCCTCATTTGGCATAATGCCAAACTTGAGAAAGCAGGTCGCCAGGGAAGTTTAGATAAATGTAAACGTGTTACGAGCATTCATTTTGTATCTGGTGAGTTTAATACAATGCCAAGAGGAAAAAAGTTATCCAATGGTAAACAAATTAAAATATTAACTTTAAATGAAGCTGGAATGTCTGGTTCTAATATTGCAAGAAAAATAGGAAGGTCCAAGGCTGCAGTAAACAGTTTTCTCAGAAATCCCGAAGATTATGGCAGTAAGAAGCGTACAGGAAGACCGAAATCCTTAACTGTAAGGCAATCAAGACAAATCCGGAAGCTAGCTTGCGCAGAAAAAATGTCGTCAGCCCAAATTCAAGAACAGTTACAATTACCATGTACAAGCCGAACGGTAAGAAATGTTTTAAGTAACAATCCCATTGTTCAATTTAAAAAATTTAAAGGAAAACCTCCTCTTTCTAAGCACCACAAAAATGCTCGCTTAGACTTTGCACGAAAACATTTATCTGAAGGCACAAATTGGAAAGATGTTGTCTTTTCCGATGAAAAGAAATTTAATTTCGATGGACCCGACGACTATAAATTCTTTTGGCATGATTTACGACAGGAACCTCATATTTTTTCAAAGCGTCAATTTGGAGGTGGTTCGGTAATGGTTTGGGCTGCATTTTCTGCCTGTGGAACCACTCCAATTGTTTTCATGCATAACAAAATGAATTCAGTTATGTATCAAGATATGTTAGGAGATAATTTATTACCCATTGCTCCTCTTATAACTTCCGGAGACTGGACATTTCAGCAGGACAACGCTTCTGTCAACTAAATCTTGGCTGGAAGCTAATCAGGTGAAATGCCTTCAATGGCCAGCTCGTAGCCCCGATCTGAATGTAATAGAAAATCTCTGGGGAATTTTAGCCCGAAATGTTTACAAAAATGGACGACAATTCAATTCAAAGTTAGATTTGATGAATGCTATTAAAAACTGCTGGAACAATATTGATGCAAGTACTTTGTGTGGTCTGATAAATTCAATGAACAAGAGACTAGTCAAAGTCATCGAAAAAAAAGGGTCTCACATCGATTATTGATGAAATACTACATATATCGACTTTATAATTGTTTCCAACTTTCTTTGTACAGATAATTTTCTTAAGTCTATTAACCTTTTATTAATGTAGTTATTAATGGATTTCTTTTTTTCTTTACTTCCTTGTAGCATATAATATATATGTATAAAATTTCACAAATGTTCTATTTTTTGTTTTTTAATTATATCATATTTTCAAGTGGCTTTATAATTTTTTCCACCACTGTACTCTTCAACAAAACACATCAATTTCATTATCTTTGAAATAGCGAAAAATCTTTAAAATATGCTGCTAATAATTGCTTCACATAGACCATAATGTAAGGGATTTTTTTGTGTTCCCCTGTAAACGGAATGTAAATGTTACACACACTCCATTTTCAGAAAGGAATGTCCTATGGCAAACTTCAATTACATGTATACCAAATCTCATGGTAAACCGAGTTTATTTACGCGTGTTGGAGAACGGACAAAAGATGAACAGATAGACTGTCATACAATCTGAAGTATTAAATACTAAGTAAGCGCTTGTAAGTAAACACAAATTAAGTGGAAAGTATTAAAAAATGAAACTAATGATTTCATATACCAAAATCATATAACGAATTAAGATCATTACGCCAAAATTAGCAGAAAATGTTAGGAGAAATATTTGAAAGATGAAACCCCAATAACTTTGAATTAATGATGTTTTATGAACAGGTGGTATCTGACATTGAAATACATATGTTTTAAGAGCAAATAGAGTTATATTTCAAAAAGGTGTTACTAAACACAACGATATATTTCTTCTTTAACTAGATTGTTTTGCGCTTGTTATACACATGAAGGTTAATTAGATAAGTACCTACACATTAAAGCAATTTTAATTTGGAGTAATCACGTATTAGGTATACCATCAAGTATAGGAACATACAAACCCGAAACAGGATCAAAACTCAACATTTCTAAACCTTCTCCTATCTATAATCGACAATATATGAAAATTGGAGTTAACGATTCAGATAACATCCTCTTTTCTTAGAGAAATTGAAATGAGTCTATATTTACTAAATATTTTTAATGACTGTTGTAATTAGTATAAATAAAGCTTAAATTTTAAATCCTCAAAACTTCATTTTTCCTTATACGAACACGTGGGTGTGAGAGAGAGTCTGTACGTGTGTTTGTATGCATATTGTACTTATGAAGAAAAATTGTCATGTAAGGATGATTTTATTCATAATGAGATACGGACTATTAATTTCCTGGTTTCAGATTCCACAGCATTCATTTAAATATAATAATAAATGTTTCGCTAAGTTTTACCTTTTTTGAGAGTTTGAGATAGTATCTATGACACACACATGCTCGCAATTTGTGTCATAACAATATGTGTATATCTACGTGTACACATGTAATGTACGAAATCACAATGTCCAGAGAATAAGTTATGTGAAGAATACTTTTAACATTGAATTCTCGTGATTTATTTTTCAAAACAAAATGTCAAATTATCGACATGGTTTTATAATACACAAAGATAAATTATTTTTACGACATACAAAAAATATTTTTAATTGAAAATAATCGTTTCATACTGATCCATTTTTAATTTGACTCGATATACCTGTGAATATAGAAACATCCTGGATTTGACATTTAGGATATAAGCTGCATATATAGATAAAAATATGCAAGCACGCTTAAAATTGTTAATCAGTGAAACATTAATTATTAATTTGACTGTTGGTTGCACAAATATGTTTCCAGTCATAAATATTACGTATACTTTATCTGTGTTACTGTTCATCTAGTCAAAACCGTATATACAGTAGCTTCCAAAAGTGTTCGTACACTTACGAATTTCAATGAAATAATGCTCTATCCATTAATTAAAATTAATATTGCTGAATGGGCATTTAAGATCTATAACTTATTCTAAACAAAATTACATAAAATATTTTAAAAACATAATAAAATGTTATTTTTAAGAAAAAAAAAATACTTAGTAGGTTATCCTTTAGCTTCCACAATAACTTCTAAACCTCTGGGAATAAATTTCACTAGTTTTTGTAATTTCTGCATTAATGTTCATAATGTTCATGCTTTTATGAATTCGCTTATCGCTTTAATCTCATATTTTCGTACTCTAATCACCAGTTCTCTCCAAATATTTTCTATTGTGTTTAAATCCGGCGATTGAGGTGGTGTTTTCAGAATTTGTAGACAATTATGGAGACACCAGAGGCGAATGTTGAGAGCCGTGTCCTTGGGATAGTTATCTTGATAAAAAACAAAGTTCTTTCCAATACTCAAATTTTGGGCTGATAACCTTAAACTGTCTTTTAAAATATTTAAATAAAGAGTATGATTCATTATTCCATCAATAAATACCAAATTATCTCGTCTTGATGTTGCCATGCACCCCCACACAAGGACACCTTCACCGCCATGCTTAACTGCTCCAACTAAGTTCTTGAGATTAAGGTCTTCATTTTTTCTTCTTCATACAATTATATCCCCATCGGAACCCATAGTGTTAAATTTGGGGTCCGATCTGTAAATAAGACTTTATTCCAATACGATTCAGTTTTTTTTTTTTTTTTTTTTTTTTTTTTTTTTTTTTTATCATTGATATTGCGAAGGAAAGCTTAAGCTTTCGGTTTTTCACACAAACCAAAGATTTTCTACGGGCAAAACACACATTTAATCCAGCTGATCTCAGCACTCTTCTAACAGTTTCAGGTGAAAATGAAGTAGAAAATGTTTCATTAAATTCCGTAGCAACTTTCGCAGTACTTAACCGGGGATTTTTCACAATTTTTCTAATTATAAATCTCTAATCACGCTGTGTTAACTTTGATGGACGACCGTTTCTTACCTGATTTTTGATCCATTTTCTTCTTTAAAGCGTTTCATCACATACTACAACGTAAAAGGAGATAAATTAACTAATTTAACAATGTTCTAACTGATATACCACTATTATGATGAAAGAAAATCTTTGAATGCTGTTAGTTGTTTTTTATCACAACGAACCATTTTAAAATAATGAATAGAATATCACAGTTAAAGCAAGCAAAAATTAAACGATTTTCTAAATGTCAACACAATACACAAATAAAAATAAAGCGACAGACGATAATTTTAATTATGAATTTATCCGAAAATGTTTCAGTAAGCGAAGACTTTTGTGGCGTGTTCTTTCTCTGCCTTCTTCCGTTTTCATTTTTATATAAAAAGAAAATCAGTCAATATTTTAAAAATATGTTGAGTATTGTTTAGAATGACACAGAGAGGTGGAGGAAAAATATGGGGCTTTGTATTCGAATTCAATTCCGAGGCATTTCCTTTTTACTGCAATTTTTTAAAGTGCACGAACACTTTTGGGAGTTATGTATGACTTTGGTTCAATTCTACCCCTAACGTCATATTCTTTTCGATGATACGAAATACAAATTTCATAAAAATCGCTATTACGGCGCCTCCTTCTGGGCAGATTATCCTCAGTTTGAACTGGGAACTGACGGCTATAGTCAAAAGTTTGGAGCAATTCTATGCATAACTTTGTGCACTTTCCAATGATACAATAAGAAAAAGAGTACAAAAATCGCTATATTGCGCCCCATTCTGGTAAATTATTCCCATACTTAGCTGGGACCTAGTGACCATAGCCCAAAACATATGTATGAAGCTTGGTTTAATTCTATGCATAGCTTCATCCTTATATCCTTTTTCATGATGCAAAGAGGGCACACTCACAAACAGACAAACAATTTGTAAAAACGTGTTTTTCGGGATCTCTGACTCCTAAAACGTGTAAATCCGTTTAAACCCGCACGTCCAAAAATATTTTTATTACATTTTTTTCTTTTATTATAGATAAAATAAAGTAAAAAGAAATGAATTCCATCAGAAACATCTCATGTAAAATACGTAGAAAAATGCGGTGACGACATTTTCTCTCTATTCTAAACCTAGTTGGATGTGCCAATCCCAAAACTTTCTTCTAAAAAACATACACAAAAAATTTGGTTCAATTCTATGCATAACTTCATGCACTTTTCGATGGTACAATATTCAAAATCGCATAAAAATCGCTATTACAGCGCCCCCTTTTTGCAGAATTTTTCCAAATTAAGGGAGGACCTGCTTGACATGGCCAAAAACTTTTTTAAAAAATGGTTCAATTCTATGCATGACTTCATACACTTTTCGATGGTACAATTTTCAAAATCGCACAAAAATCGTTATTACAGCGCCCCCTAGCGGCGAATTTTTTCCAAATTCAGGGAGGACCTGCTTGACATAGCCAAAAACTTAAAAAAAAATTGGTTTAATTCTATGCACAACTTTATGCACTTTTTGAGGGTACAATATTCAAAAGCGCACAAAAACCGCTATTACAGCCCCCCCCCCCCTTTTGGCGGACTTTATCCAAATTAAGGGAAGACCTATTTGCCATAGCCAAAAACTTTTTTTTAAAAAATTGGTTCAATTCTGTGCATAACTTCATACGCTTTTTTATGGTACAATGGCGACAGACAGGCGGACACACGGACAGACAGACCGGGATCTCTGTGCCCTAAAACGTGTAAATCTGTCGAAAATCGGAAGTCGAAAAAAATTTCGATTACAATACTTTCTTCTATTGAAGATAGAAGAAAATAAAAAAGTAACTAACGCTATCACCACCCCGCCGCCGGTTTTGAAGTTTTAGTGACCGGTGGTCTTTCTTCGTTAATATTAAGAAACATATTGCATACAAAAATATGAAAATCGGTGGTGGTATTATTGAGAAATATTTGATAAACACGTTTATGCTGACAGTTTTCAAATCTAACAATTATTTAAAGAGATATTTAAAGTTAAAGTCGGTCAAAATCCTTCCATAAAAAAAGATTTTTAGGAGCAAAAACTGTACATAGGAATTTAATCATTTTTAGATCATTTTATACATTAGAAGTTCCCGGTGTGCAGACTGCTTTTTTTTAAAAATTTGAGTCATTTTTTGAGGTTTTATTTCTATTTTAAATTCAAATTTTCAGCATTTTGAGAGATGTTTTTTACAACTTTTAGAAAAGGGTATTATTTTAAATTGTTGCCAAATTTAACCAATTTGTTGCCAAAATCCTATTTTTTTTCACTATAGGCTTTACTGTCGTCTCAAAACAAACAAACAAAAAAAAAACAAAAAATTTAAACTAGCCGAATGTGGCAATCCCAAAACTTTCGTCTATCTCATACATGTTAATATTTCCTGAAAAATTAAGTATATCAGTGGCACCGGTTAGGTCATTTACACCAAAATCTAATCAGCAACAACTTATGTCAAGTTGTTGCTGAATCTGAAGTTTGATGAAAATCGGTGCATTAGTCTTTTAAGGAAGGATTATTGCGGAAATCATAAAAAAAATCTACATAGAAGCGCCATCTGTTTGTCGATTTACTCCAAAAAATAATCAGGACCAATTTACATCAGGAACTAACCTAATCTGAAGTTTGCTGATAATTCACGCATTAGTCCTTGGGATACAGTTATTGTGGAAATCGGGATAAATGCAGCCTAGAAACGCCACCTGTTGGTCGATTTACACTAAAAGCTAAACATCACTAACTTATATCAGGGACTAACTGAGCTTGAAGTTTGGGAAAATTCGAGCATTAGTTTTTGAGATAGAGCTATTGCGATAATCATAAATAATGCCACATGGCAGCGTCACCTGTTGGGCGATTTACACTAAAAAGTAATCAGCACCAAACTATATCAAGTACTAAAGGAATCTGAAGTTTTATAAAATTCCGTGCATTAGTTCTTAAGATATAGCTTTTGCGGAAATTGTGCAAAATGTAGCATAGCACCGCCATTTATCGGGCGATTTACAGTAAAAAGTAATCAGAACAAGTTCATATCAGGGACTAACTGAATCTAAAGTTTTATTAAATTCCGTTCATTAGTTCTTGACATAGAGCGCCCACAATATTTGTGTCACATACAGACAGACATTTTGTAAAAACATGTTGTTCGTGTTCTCTGACCCCTAAACCCGTCGAAAACCGGAATTCGAAAATTTTCATGAATCCAATACTTTCTTCTTGAAAAGATAGAAGAAAGTAAAAACAGCGAAAGAATATTTCCTTCAAATTAAAAATGTATTTACACGTGATTATTATAAGAAAAAAAAACTTTCAAATGAGAATTAAATGATTACGTATTAAAAGCAGGTAAATATTGATCATTACGTCATAAAAACTATATTTACATGTGAATTTTAAAAGGAATGAAAATTGTAAAATAATAGAGTGATTTCTGAATAAAATGCCACAGTTACTAAAAGATTAAGACATGGCTCTAGTTAATCTCGGAACTTTTTACGGTTAAATATCCTCGAGACTTGGCTACATTTTATACATGAGATACTTTTGTTGGGATTTCCCTTCTTTTTGTAAGTAGCCATCCTTTTCTAAACTTTAGTGTGTACATTGGTGCGTAAACTTAATTAAGTATATTTATTTTATTTATATTTTTTTACTTTCTTCTATCTTTACAAGAAGAAAGTATTGGATTCGTGAAAATTTTCGACTTCCGGTTTTCGACGAGTTTATACGTTTTAGAATGTGCTGAACACGATTTGATGGTTTTTAGAAAATGTCTGTCCGTGAATCTGTCTGTCACTCTGTCACTCTGTGAGTCTGTATGTCCCGAAAATTTTGTGGGCGCTCTATCTCAAGAACTGCTGCACGGAATTTCACAAAACTTCAGATTCAGTTAGACCTTTATATAAACTGGTCCTAATTAGTTTTTGGTGTAAATCGCTCAACAGCTGGTACTGCTATGCAGCATTTTTCAGAATTTCCACTATAGCCGTATCTCAAGAACTAATGCACGAATTTTCATCAAACTTCAGAATTAGTTAATCCTTAACATGAATTGACATTTTATACATTTTGGTGTAAATCTCTCACCAGGTGGCGCTGCTATGCTGTTTTTGCGATTTCCGCAATGGCTCTATCTCAAGAACTAATGCTTGGATTTTCAAGGAACTTCAGATTCAGGTATACCTTGATATGAGTTAGTGCTGCTTATGTTTTGGGGGAAATCGCTCAAAAGGTGGCACTGCTATGCTGCATTTTTTCAGACTTTCCACGATAGCTCTATCTTAAAAACTAATGCACGAATTTTCATCAAACTTCAGATTCAGGTATACCTTGATATCAATTACTGCTGTTTATGTTTTGGTGTAAATCGCTCAACAGGTGGCGCTGCTATGCTACATTTTTCAGCATTTCCACCATAGCTCTATCGCAAGAACTAATGCACGAATTTTCATCAAACTTCAAATTCAGATATACTTTGATATGAATTGGTGCTAAATTGATGTTATTTCTTGTACAATTTAAATGATTTAATTGACGTGATTTATATAGAAGAAAGTTTTGTGATGGCCACAACATACTAGTTTTATTTTTAATATACTCTTCGTGGGCGAAGGTAAATTCATTGATACATCTTTTGATTCTTAGTTCATATATATTATGAACTGGAAATGGTAGAAACGGAAAATTTGGAGATTTAGTTCTATTCACAAAATTTTGTAGATAAAAAGAAGTTTCAGGTATCTAGGCAATTCCAGTACAAAGATATGAGGTGATGAATTAAAAGTACCCTGATTTGCTTCCAGGAAAAGTGCTGATCTGCAGGACTGTGCGTGCTCGAATTGCAATCTGAGGTATTACACGCAGCCCTATAGGTACTTGGTATTTAGAATAAAGATAATGATTAGGATGCAAAGAAAGACAAAATTAAACAATCCAGAAAATTCCAAAAAATCGAATTTTTTCAATTTATCAATTTTTTCCCTGAACTTTCCACTTTTTAAAATTATTCCTCTCTTTGTATTTAAAACATTATTTTTATTCCAAATTACAAATTTCTAGGTCTACGAAATGTTTCAGATTTCTGATGATAGTGTGTCAGTTTGTGTCTAAAAATCGAATCTTTGAGCCTATTTTTCTTCTTAACTAGGAAATAAGATAGGAACGTGAAATATGAACATCTGGTTTCATTCGCAAAGTACTGTAGATAAACGAAATTTCAGGTTTCTGAGGAACTCCATCAAAAAAGATATTGGGGGGGGGGGGGGGTACCTCGAGTTGCTTCCTAAAAAGGATGCTACGACTATGCTTTCTTGACTTGGCGGTGGTACTGCTATGCCCCAGATATCACTAAGAAATTTGAAAGGAAATAAACGCATTTTAGGCTTATTTTAGACGGAGAAATGCTCCCTTCCCTTCAAGTACGTTTATCCTCTTTTCTTCTGCAACCGTTTGCGGTTAATAACAAGAGGATGGGGAGATTCAAAAATGGATATAGGCGAATATCGGGAGATAGGGAGATGGAAAGACTTTCATCCTACTTAAACATAATTGAAGTGCAATTAAAAATCAAACACACGCCTCACACATACACGTTTGTTGAACACAGAGTTGAAGCTTGTCTACTCGGTTCTTAAAAGATTACGGGAACCACAAATAAATACAACAAAAGTAATTAAATCTTACATTCATTATTAAAAAACAATCAGAAAAGACTGCAAAAGTAAAGGAAATGAAAAGTGTATAAAAATATAATTAATTAAAAATATAAGAACTTCTCTAGGAAGCCATTACTTAGGTGAAATTAAATCCATTTTACGGTAATTATGATGTATTATCAAAATGGAAAACAAAAGTACCAATTAAAATTTAATCTTTAGTCTTTTGTTGTTTTATTTTTGGCAAAGTGAAAGGATCAGATTAATTACGGTATATAATGTATTGTATGTGAATTAATGAATTTTTGAAATAAAATTGTTGTGCAGAAGAATATTTCAAATAATCACTGAATTAGAAAATATATAAGTAGGATATGTTCAACGTGTTATTTTAGTTTTGATAATTTTAAACTTCTATAATTACAGAAAAAACGAAACTTTTTAAGATTGGTTTAACAGTTAAAGAAAAAAAAATCATATAATAATACATACAATAGTTGAGGTAAATTATTTTATTCTGCTTTGTTGTAAATGTCTTAAAATCGGAATTTTATAAATATGTTTGTGTATATTTGTGGGCAAAACAAAATTATTTACATATTTCATTTTACAATAAGGTATATATTAAATTTCTCCTTTATTTAGCCTTGAATTAGAACTGCTGTTATACTTTCCTAGTTGTTCGATTTTTTTCTTTATAAATGTAGAATTGTATAATAAAATAAGGATAATCAGAAGATATGGATGAAAACGTAAAATCATTTATAAATTCTTCACACCATAGTTATCTGTAAGTAGCACAAATAGTTGGCCTATCATTGGCAGTTTGTGGAAACCGTTGCCAAATGGAAGGATTGATAAGCTAATAAATAAGCTAACAGAGGGCCTTCTGATTTGGAGGGTCGTTTAACCTCTTTCCGCTGTTGGTCACATATGTGAACGTTTAGTTTTTTATAATCATAATTACTGTCAATATTAAAAAGAACAAAACTTGATAATAATGTATTCACCAGTAGCGCCAACTTAAAAAAAAAAAAAATTGGATGGGCCAAAAAATTTTGAGTGACATAACACATATAATTTTTTCACTTTAATGTGTGTGTGTATGTAGAGAGAGTAAGAGAGGGGAGGAGTGAATGTCTAAAGATGTTAATTCGAAACTAAATTATGTTTTTCCGAGCAAGTTTTTAAATTATAATTTTATTATAATTTTATAAATAATGTTATTAGAACATATTCTTAAGTTCTTCCTCATAAATACATTAATATTTATTTTAAATAACATTGTAACTGCTAAGTATTGAAAGCGCAAAAACCTAAATGTCAAGAAAAGCGTACATTTTAGTTCACCTTTATCAATTCAAACAAGTAATATAAAAATTTTGTTTTTAAAGTCAATTCCTACTTAGGTCATCAAAAGAAAAATTAAATTTCTTAAGCTAATATTAGTTTATGTTGCATTAAAATATCTCAATTTGTTGATTTTCTATAAGCAAGTAAAGTTCTATAATTACAATGGAAGTCTATGGGAATTTGGCGAGATATTAGAGATATCGCCAAGTTGGCGTCACTTTTGGCGACTCGTATAGGTCGCCAAAGTTGGCGATATATCGTCAAGTTCGCGACAAACTTGGCGGTATTTGGCGACAGAACAGGGTCCCCCCTATGGTAGGGGAGACCGGGGCTAGTAGGCGCAGTTTTTAGTTATTAATTTTTATTAAGTTTTTGTTTGAGTTTTTTATGAAACTTAAAGAACCGGCATTGGGCTATAAATACCTGGAGTTTTGAGTTTGTAGCTCTTGTAGTTCATGTTTAGCGGAAGCCTAAAGTAAAAAGAAAATTGTGCACCAAACTACCCTGTCACGGGGCAAGTTGCCTATACCTATGGGTTAAGTTGGCGCACGCTTTATAAAAATTTAAATGAAACTCAAATAAGACACGCAGTTAAGAGAAATAAATTTTATTATTACCAGTAAATTTAAACAAAGGCATTATCGCCGTACAATGTAAATTCTAAATTATGCAGATGTAAAAATAATGAATAAAACATTAACATTGAGTAACTTCTATCCTAATCGATATCATCATCTGAGTTACAGTTGTCACAAATAAAAAAATTGAGTGTCTCCGCTTGGACAAGCCTGGTATGCTCAAAATCTTGCATTGCAACCACTTTTTTAGGTTTTGGCTATTTTTCAAGCTACCAGCACACACCAGACACCGAGCCAACTTGCCCCTTGTTCAGTGCGTCTACTAGCCCCATAATAAATTTCTTCACAAAAGGGACATGTAACCATCTAAGCATAAAAAATCCAAGTAAATCACGTATGGGGTAGGTACACTTAGTCATACACTAAGAAAAACTACACAAGTTAAATCGCAATTATTAAGATAAATATTAGAAATTAGAAAAAGATTGAAGCAACAAACAATTACTTATGAGTGCAAAAAACAGAAAAATCATAATAAATGTCCACTGCACTTAGGTAACGCAGCAAAACTACAAGGAGGATTGTAAAAAGCAAGAAGAAAGGTACTCTGTGACTGGTTGCGCAATCTATCCACAAACAGGCGATTTATGAGGACTGCGCCTACTTACCCCAGTAGCCAACTAGACCCGATCTCCCCTAACCTACCCTTATAGATATGAAGATGCATATGAACTTCAATAACCAATGGCCGCCATTTTTTCTCCCATGTAAAGCTAAAATTAATTAATTAAAATTTAATTAATGAATTAATATTTGAAAAAATTGTATTAGCAACAATTGTCATATCCAGTACAAGTTTAAAAAAATTTATTTCAACTTCATAGGATGAATAACTAGAGAACAGGAATTCTGCTTTTTGAGAATTTAGTGTCGCCCCGGCATTTCCATTATTTCATTTTCTTCTACTATTCTGTGTCTACTATTATTATGAAACAGCCATTATAAATGAAGCGTTAGATGAAAGAGCAGCCGTAAAAAGTTAGAACTCTGATTTTCTGGTCAGAATGGGAAGAAAAAAATGGCCATCTGATGGACAGTCCATCAGAAGAAAATAACTCGGTTAAGAGGGACTTTACTGCAGTACAAAACATATTTCAATTTTAAGACTTAAAGCACACGTTTTATTTTATGTAAAATGACGTCATTCGCATCCGCTTAAGAATTCCACATTTACGATCTACTCTTAGACGTCTACAGTAAAGCATGCACAGTACATCACTATCGCGAAATAATGCACAAATGCAGCAAAAAGATGCCGTCATTCAAGAAAATAGACGAAAAAAAAAACGGCTATCTAATGATTCATAGATACTTAAAATTAAGTATAGTTTGTAATCATTGTTTTAACAGAAATCATTCGTTTATATATTTTTTTCAAAATAACTCGCATTTTAATTACATTTTCATTCGGTTGTTATGAGAAAATGGCAACAAAAGTATATAATTACTATGTTGTTACTATTTTTCCTTTACTTTCTACAGAAATGGAGTACTTCCGTTGCCAATATTAAGGAAATGGCTCTAAAAACTACAAAAAAATTAACATTTCAAAAATAAATTGAGATGTAGTTTTCAAACAAATTCCACTTAAAAGTATATTTTTTCCCCAATACCATGGTATAAAAATCGAATATGTGCGATGCTTAGAAATTAAAATAATTGCTATAGTATATTTAATCGTAATGCTTTGTTTTACGGCTAGCTTCTGTAAGGTAACGTTATTTTTTGGAGACGGCACAAAATAAGCTGGGAGAAAGAAATAGCATACCGGGGGCTAATAAGTATTTTATTAACGATTGAAAATTTGAACAAGATATATAAATGAATAAATAAATATAGGGAGCGTGTGAACTAATAGTAGGAATTGAAAAAATCAAAACAGACAGCAAAATTGCTTTCGTGAGAAGTTTAACTATATATCCGCTGAAGGGGTTTTCAGTGCTACTGTAAGTCTAATTGATATCCTTACTATTTTTCAAACAAAACTATTTAGACAACGTTAATAAAAGCGAATTTCATTTCAGCGACTAAATAATTTAAAAAACTAGAAAACAGGAATTCTGCTATTTCAGAATTCAGTGTCGTCCCCGATGAAAAAAAAAAAAAAAAAAATATATATATATATATATATATATATATGTATATATATATAATTCAGTTTTAAAGCTTAAAACACAAGCTTTTATTTTATATAAAATGAGGTCATCCGCATCCGTTGAAGAATTCCTTTCGTCTTTTAAGAAACTCGACAAAAAAAATCGGCTATCTCATGATTCATATGCCTTCATTTGTTTGTAATATTAATGTAGATACTTAAAATTATGTTCAGTTTATAAAAACTCCATGTTTTATCAGAAATTATTCATTTATATTTTTTCAAAATAGCACGTATTTTAAGTACATTTTTTTTTCAGTTTTTATGAGAAAATGGCACCAAAAAGATATAATTGCTATTTTCCAACTACCTTTAATTTCTACCAAAATTAAATAAATTTCTTTAAAAATTACAAAAAAAAATAAAATCTCAAAAATAAATGGAGATGTAGTTTTCAAAAAAATTGCATTAAAAAGTACTTTGTTCCCCAATACGATGGCATAAAAATTGAAAATGTGCTATGCTTAGAAGTTTAAAAAATTGCATAGAGATCCTTCCGTACAATGATACCTCTGCTTTGTTTTACGGCTAGCTTATACAACGGAACGTTATTTTTTGGAGACAAAACTCTGTTAGCTAGGAGAAAAAAATAAAATACCAGGGGCTAATAAATTATGAATTAAATTAATTGAAATTGGGTGCACGGAGAGATCTAATTATTGTGTGTGCTCGCGTCCCATGGGCCCATATAAGTTGGTACCACTGTTATTCACTACAGAATCCCTCAACATGAGAAGTAATTTTTTTATAGTTTGGCTGCATTGATAATGTTATTTCCAATGTACAGTCGTAGAAAAAAAAGTAAACACCTCCTAATAACTCCTCAACAAATTATCGTAGAAGAAAGTTACTGGTGCCGAACGATTAGAAATAAAGTCTACTTTTAAAAGATGTATATAAAATTTGCTTAAGGGGCCATCTACATATTAAAACGAACCCGAAATTAATTTTTTTAAAGGCAATACCCAATTTTAACAAGATATTTCGAATCTTCGGTTCAAACTATGCCTAGACACCAAATTTCAAGCCATTTGAATGATAAGTTTTTGAATTATAAACATTCAAAACTTAGTGCTTCTAATGTTAAATTACATTTTTAAATTTTCATTAATATCTCCTGAAATTATACTCCTAACGTGCCAATTTTTTGTGTAGCAATAATCTAAAATACCCAAACATAAATACGTTGAATTTGCAATTTTTATAATTTTATGATATGAATTATGAATTATGAAATTAATACTGGGAAAAATTATGAATTGCTACCTACAATTGTTTTGATGGATTTAGATTTATTAAGTCCTGCTTTATGGAAATCCAAAATTTCACATTTTTCTTCCAAGTAATTTTCAAATTATGCTTTAAAAAAATAAAAATGATGGTTTAAGGGGCCGTCTATGATAGAAGTGACTAGATATTTTTTAATTTCATATGCTATCCTATAAACTAGCAGTCTTCAATGGCTGCTTGGGAGACGCTTAAGATACCTTGATCAAGAAGGTGGCTCTCTCGGTCAACAATCGAGTACCGAACTTCAATTTGGATACAGCCCTTAAAATACGCTCGTTTAAAAATAAGTTATGATTCGTTTTAATATGTAGATGGCCCCCTAAGCAAATTTTATGTACATATTTAAAAGCAGACTTTATTGCCAATCGTGTGGTACCAATAACTTTCTTCTAAGATAATTTTTTGCAGAGTTTGTAAGGGGTGTTTACTTTTTTCTTAAACGACTGTACAATTAGAGATAAAGTGTGAAGTAATTTTTCGGCAGACAAATCCGTAAATGCTATGCACTTCATGTTCAGTACCGAAAATCCCATAGTAAACTCCAATGACATATATCAATTTCATGGCAAATGAAACAACAATTGGCATGTTGGCAATGAAATGGCCAACATAGTTTTCAACTATGTTTGAAAGTGTTAAAAAATAACGAGTTGGAACCCGTCAAAATTCGACGAACTAAATTGTTTAGAAAAGAATTGTTAAATCGAATTTATAATAAACTTACAAAAATAATTACAATAAAAAATTCATCTTACATTGAATGTCTAACTCTTAAAACTAATAATATTTTTAACCTAAAGTTACCAAAATACTATTTCCACAAAATTCAACTGCTTAAATTATGGAAAAATTGAAGTGTATTAGAATACGTAATCAAGATGAGTAAATATGATGAAGTTATCGATTGAAGCTCCTGTACGTTTGATACTACGGGATGAAAAATCAGGAAAAACAATTTCGCTTTGTCACATCATAGAGATTTTTTCCCATAATATCTAAGTCTTACGTGATTTTCACATTCTCAAAATTTACATACGAACCACTCAAATCTATATTCACCATTTAAAAGTAGTTTAATGCGCAATAGATTATTAATGAATATACGTTCAAACTTAAAGTCACGTTTGTCGGATACAACTTTTCATGTGAACATTCGCACTCTTGACATGAGTTTGTAATCGCAGTACCCGCGAATAAAAAAAATTCAGAAATTTGTCTTTTAGACGCATTTATGGTCAAATATTTAGTTTTATCAAAGAAAATGTTCGTTTTGGTTTAAATATGACATCATTTTCACTCCCTGAATCATTTCGCCTAGCGTCTCAAACTCATAATCAGCTTAATGAACAAATATTGAAGTGTAAAATATTTATGAGTGAGAATGCGTGGTCTTTTTAAAGCTGGTGTCATTTTCTATTCATTTTTTTTTTTAAGTTACTTTTATTTCTAATGAGAAAATGGCATGAACAAGGTTATAAACAATAAAAACAAATAAACCTCGTTATTTTTCATTTCTCTGCAACAATGGGAGTATTCTAATTGCCACCATTTTGAAGAAGTATCATAAAAAGCTCTTAAAAATAAAATATGAAAATGGAAATAAATTACAAAATAGTTAGAACGGGTACATCTACAAATGAACAGCTTTCGTCTAAAAAAAATAATTATCAAAATTAGTCCAGTAGAAAGCTCAGGGCTGATGACTAAAAAAAAACAGCCGTCTTTTAAATATACTAGGGGATCGTACCCGGGCTTCCCGGGTTAAAGAATATAACGAAAACATTTTTTTTTTAAACTAACAAATTTTTTATATGCAATAATTTTTTTAGAATGCCCACTTACATTAAAAAAGCATTTTACATATGGAAAATACGAATTATACAATCGAATAATTTTTTTAAGTTTATCAAAAGCGATATTTTCTTGTTAGCCGCATGCTAAGAGTTATTTGCCATGATTTTGCTACTTATGGCATCCTTTTATATTCTGATAATTTCAGAACTTATATATGTCTGATAAATTTGTGTTTTATTTATATCATTTTATTTATTTATTCACAGGGAATTTCTTTTAAATGGATATTAGCCGTAAGAAAATGATGAACTCTTTATTTCGTTTTAAGGGCAATCGGATTAATCTTTCGTAATCTGCCTCCGCGCGATATAGATAAAGTAAAAAATATTTCATGCTTTAAAATTATTTTTAAAACCATAGACAATCAGTAAACTGAGATGAACTTTGTAAACAAATTCCATTTGAAAAAAAAAATCCTATTTGGTGATCTAAAAATTTAAATTGTACGATTACAAATATGTTAGATTTGTGTTTTTTCAATATTATTCATTTATTTGTTTATAAAAGAAGTATTAATTTCGTTAATTTGTCTTTCACAAATATGTTAGAATGGTGATTTTTTAGGGTTTCGTTCATCTGTCGAAACCCTATTCGTCTCGCTCCTCTGTCTGTCTGTCTGTCCGTCCGTCTGTCTGTCCGTCACAGAGGCCGTTCTCAGAAACTATACATGTTGGAGACTTGAAATTTTGCATACGTATAGATAAACACCACACATCATACGACAAATCATAAAATTTTGAAAAAGTCGTACATTTAACTTTTTGGGTTCCCACATGTGTATTTTAAACAATTCTTTCTATGTGAGCCTCTAATTAAGTTGGAAGCGTGAAATTTTACATACTTACAGCTGAACACCTCATATCAAACGACAAACTATAAAATTTTGCAAAAGTCGTACATTTAACCCTTTGGGCTCCCACATGTGTATTTTAAACAATGCTTTCTAATTTACACCCTATTTAGGTTGAAGGCGTGAAATTTTGCATACTTATAGCTGAACACCATCATATGCGACAAATCATAAAGATTTGAAAAAGTCGTACATTTAACCCTTTGGGCTCCCACATGTGTATTTTAAGCAATTCTTTCTAACTGAGCCCCTTATTAAATTGGAGATTTGAAATTTTGCATACTTATAGCAGAACACCTGAAGCCAGGCGACAAATTATAAAATCTTGAAAAAGGTCTTACGTTTAACATTTTGAGCTACCACATATGTATTTTAAGCAATTCTTTCTAAGAGAGCCCCTAATTATGTTGGAGACATGAATTTTTGCATACGTATAGCTGAATACCTCAGACCACACAACAAATCATAAAATTTTCAAAAAGACTTATATTATTTACTCCTCCGGGCTCTAACTTGTATATTTTAAGCAATTTTTCTAACCTCTGCCCTTTTCACCCCGGGAGCACTTTTCCAACTTTTTCCGACACCCATTGACCATTCTTTCATATTATGCACCATAGCCTTACATATTTTAGTTCCACTTTTTACCGCCAGGGGCGCCTACTTATCTCGGGTGCTATGGGCCCTATTCCTTCGACTAATGTATATATGGATAGTATGTAAAACGGAGTTTCGTTCGGATAGAGGTTTGTTAAGAATAGAGTGCGCCCGTGGTTGAGAAATGTGGAACTAACAGATTTTTCAAAAGGATAAAGTGTTTTGAAAGGAATATTAAACGAAACCCTCTTGTGCGATCTGTGATCACACTTACCCACTTGTTTACATTATTCTTTTATTTTTGTTTATAAAGGAAGTATTAATTTCGTTATGCAAAATTAGTCAGAAACAAATGCGGAAAAATGTTTGTTGCTTTATGTGCTTATTATGTGTTTATTATTATTATGTATTGATACCGGCACGTGATAAGGTAATCTTTAAAAAAAAAACATGCTTAAAAATTATTTTATAAAATATAATACAACAGTCAATGAATGCAAACAAATTGCATTTGAATGTAAATTTTTTCCCCTGTGCGACGAAAATTAAAAAATGTACGATGGTCAGAAGATTAAAAAATTGCAGTAGCAAAAATTTCAAGACCAAAATTCGATCTTGAAGTGTTGCCATTCGCAAAATGACGTCAGCGTTACGCACAGATACGTTTGTTCTTTATAACATAGATGCTTAATCAGTAAAATATAATAAAGATAAGTTATTAGGATGTGGTTATCAATTGGGGCTCTTATGCTCGGATTTCCGGAATGAAAACAGCAATTTTCACATTCTCAAAGTTTGCATACGCACTTCTCATATCCATATTCATCATTTTTTTTAAATTTGCATTTTGTTTGATCATTTAAAAATCATTTTAACTCAAAACTTGACGTTACGATTGTCAGCAACATCTTTTATGTGAACAGACACACTCTTTACTTGAGATTCTAATCTCAATTCCGGAGAGTAAAAATTTCCATAATTTATATTTTTTGGACGCATTTGTGTTAAAATGTTTAGTTTTATCTAAGAAAGAGATCGTTTTCTTTTAAATATGACTTCATTTTCATTTAAATAAGCATTTCGCCTAGTGTCTGAAACTTAGTATCAGTACACATGCAGAAGGAAAAACAATATAGAAAATTTAAGAGGAAAAATGCGTGTTTTCAAAAGCATTATGTCATTTTCCGTTATTATGCCCCTAATATAATATTCTGCTGCTAATGGGATTTTGCGCCACTAAACCGTATAGAACAATTTTCATCAACAATTTTGAATTTTTATCAAAAAATAGCATGAATAAAGTTCTTGTCTGCAATAATGAAAGCTATCTAATTTTCATCATTTTGAAGAAATTTCATAAAACGCTTTTAAAATTAAAATATAAAAGCGGGGATATTTAAGAAAAAAATGCAGATAGTGCGATCACATCTACAAAGGAAGAGCTTTCTGTTTAAAAAAATATATCAGTAAAATTGGTTCAGCAGAAAGATCAGGGCAGATGACTAAAAAACACACTTGTGTTTTAAATGTATAGATTATATAAAATTAGGAAAAATTAAATTAAGCAAATTATGTTATTTTGATAAAATTATAGTAGAATGTCCTAAATAATAGCATTAAAATTTTATTATTCGAGAGAATTTTCGACAAAAACATCAGGAACACGATATTATTTTAAACCACAATTATTTGTTTACTTGTCTAACTCGGCGAAGCAAATCCATCCAGGCGAGAATCATCAATTTCTGTAATATAAATAGCTATTATTTACATGTCAACTCTCTTTTATAAAGACACTCTAAATTTTTGTAAAACATTGCGTTTTATCAGTGTGTGATTTCGATTACATTATTTTCAAAAGTGAAGCCTTTTCACCTGTGAAGAATTTCAAAGCAGCTGGACTGTGAAAATGACGCACTTTTGCAAAACATAATTCAGGTTTAAGAATTAAAATACACGCTTTTTTATAAAATGATGTCATTTGCATCCGCTAAAGCAATCCACTTTTACAATACAGTCTTAAACTTCGTCAATAGAAAAGTGTGCATATGACGTCATTATCACGGAATAACAGGCAATATTCTTGACATAGCCCATATTTTAATTTCAACTTTTTTTTCAGTTTTTAATTTAAAATGGCAACAAAAAGATACAGTATCTCTTATTTTCGACTTTTTTCTGTTTACTTTCAATGACTTTCAATAGAAATGAGGTACTTTTGTTGTCACGATAAGAAAAATGGTATTAAAAACTACAAAAAAATTAATATCTCAAAAATAAATGGAGATACAGCTTTCAAACAAATTGCATTTAAAAGAACATTTTTTTCCTTATACGGTGGTGTAAAAATTTAAAATGTGCGATGTTTAGAAGTTTAAAAATTTGCAGTAGAGAAAATTGCAAAACCAAAATTTTATTTCGAATTTCAAAGTGTTGCCATTCGCAAAATGACGTATGCATTACGCACAGATATGTTTGTCCTTTATAATATAGATTGCATCCGCTAAAGCAATCCACTTTTACAATACAGTCTTAAACTTCGTCTATAGAAAAGTGTGCATATGACGTCATTATCACGGAATAACAGACAATATTCTTGACATAGCCCATATTTTAATTTCAACTTTTTTTTTCAGTTTTTATTTTAAAATGGCAACAAAAAGATACAGTATCTCTTATTTTCGACTATTTTCCGTTTACTTTCAATGACTTTCAATAGAAATGAGGTACTTTTGTTGCCACGATAAGAAAAATGGTATTAAAAACTACAAAAAATTAATATCTCAAAAATAAATGGAGATACAGCTTTCAAACAAATTGCATTTAAAAGAACATTTTTTTCCTTATACGGCGGTGTAAAAATTTAAAATGTGCGATGTTTAGAAGTTTAAAAATTTGCAGTAGAGAAAATTGCAAAACCAAAATTTTATTTCAAATTTCAAAGTGTTGCCATTCGCAAAATGACGTATGAGTTACGCACAGATATGTTTGTCCTTTATAATATAGATAGATAATCATTTGGGAACAAATACCACCATATTCGTTAGAATGAATTTTTGTTGTAAAACTGTGTTGTTTATAATTACTAATTCTAATTATTCTAATTAAAAGCTCTGGCACAACATTTTCTGGCACTCTTTTCGTGCAAAATTAAATGCTGAAATTCTGAGATAGGTAAGGGGATATTTTCTGTGCAAAAATACTGGTGTTTAATTGGAAACAACACATTTGTGTAATAAAAATTGGTTGTCGCGAATGTGGTATTAATAGTTCTTTAACAGTTAATTAGATAAGAAATTGCAATATATGTTTTTCAGCTAAATGTTCTTCAGATTTTTTAAATTATTTAACAACACAGATTAATGTGCAATAGCAAAATATATCATTACGTTGAGTATTAAGGTGATTCTACGCAAATACGTCATTTTCATCATAGTGATAAAGGAAAAATAAATTATGTCAGAAAATTCTAACTTTTTTTTTTATTTTTTTTATCAAGGCACTAGAAACGATACTTATTGAAAACAAAATAGCCGTCGGGCTTAATATTAAAACATTCTATAATTATTAGTTTTTTATTAGAATTAGGGAATAATTACAATATGAGAAAAAGACAATTTTGTGAAAAACAATTTCAAATAATAATTTAAAGAAAACTTTTGTCCAGAAAAATTAAATCTGCATCCTCTGCTATCAAAAGACTCTTGAGCTTCAATTTTTTTTTCCTTTTTTTTTTTATTTATTTATTTTTACAATGTCTCATATTGGGTAGTCATAAATATCCTCTTTCTTACGCCGCTTAAACGTTCTATTGACTGTAGGTTCAATATCATTTACTTTGACAAAGGATCTGGCTCCATAAGCCGCGTTTTTGGCCTATGAAATAGACTAAAATTCTGTTATGTTATACTGACTTAATTATTTCAATTTTTAATATTAGAAGGTATATAGTGTACGATTTTAACAATAGTTTTTGTATTTTGTTCACATTTATATGACTTACACAAGCTCAAAGTTCGTATAATTCGTAGTTTTGAAGAAAAATACGCAATTTCTGCTGTTTTTACCTCAATTATTTGTATGAGCACAATCGTGCAACACATTCTTCTTGACATATATTATAAAACACATCAAAATATACAAAATATCTTAAAATAAAAGTGTTTCAAAGCTGCACTCATAGCAAAATATTAAAAATATAGAGTAAAGTGATGGTAAAAATAACAGGAATAAGCGTATTTTTCATCAAAACTACGAATTATACAAACTTTGAGCTTATGTAAGTCACATAAATCAAAACAAAATACAAAAACTGTTGTTAAAATCGTACAATATATACCTTCTAATATTCAAAAGTGAAATAATTAATGACATAATCTATGACATAATCGAATTTTAGTCATATTTCCTTGGCCAAAAACGACGTTTATGGACCCTGATCCTTTGTCGCCAATTTACAATAGTTCTCCAAGATACATTTCAATTTCATGCTCCAAAATTATCCAATCACAATTATTTAAAATCCCTATAAAATAAAATTTATTGAGTCCCCATTGTTTGTATTCATAATACCCGAATGGAGAATTCCTTTTTGCAGATCTCTTTCGAAATGTACAGCCTGGATTTCTTCAGAGAATTTACAAATAAATTTTCGCTGAAATCTATATGCAATAAACTATAGTTTTGCGTTTAAGATGACTTTATTTTCTTAATTGCTTCATATAGATAAGCTACATTTCTGCTGTTTACCAAGAATATTTTCAACTGAATGCTAAATTCTTTCACAAGTTCTTTCGATGAAATTTCGCCACATTTTTTTTTTTTTTTTTTTTTTTTCTTCCTTGCTGACTTGTCTTTACCTTTTACATAATAAATAAAATTTTATACACCGATTAAAAATACAATTTTATTTTCATCAAAAGCATTAAATTTTCAACAAATATATCTTTTCTACAAGTTTATAAAAATAACAGAACAATTCTCTCACATAAGAATCATTCCCTCATATGAAGGAATGATAAAATGTACATTATTAGTTTTTAAAATATGTATTCATAAATTAAATAATAAAAAAAATGTTCTCAAATTATCCCTTCAGGGAAAACTAATACACCCATTAATGCATTTTTCGAAAATAAATTATTCGTATAAATATAAATGAAGGAATGATAACATCATCTTAGCATGATCTGAAGAATGAGTTGCAAACTTTTTTGCTAATTAAAAATTGCATGTGCAGGTCAAATAATAATAATAATAATAATATAGTACATAGAAATAATACTTTATGTATTCATATTAAAAGACAAAAAAAAATAAATATTTCAGTAAGAAATGGTATTTTTTATATTTTTGGGTGGTAGGAGTTCCACGTGAGGGGATGATATTTTATAGGTTTAAAAATTAATTTTAAATACATGTTTTAATTAATGCTTCAATTTTGTAAGTAATATAATAAAACCATGTCAAAACTGCATGTAGAAAAATGCATTAGGTTTTTCTGTTGAAAAAAATTAAATATCCTCCAGTTTCATCATTATGGCCTATTTGCGTAGAATCACCCATTTACGAAAACAAAATTATCCTTTGTCCATGTCGAAAAAAATCCCTGCCGGCCCGGCCTACTGGCGGAGGTAGATTTCGAAGTTAAGTATATTAATTCCACCAACAAAAACTAAATCATGATTAGATATAAATCCAATTTAACAGTTTTATCTGGCCGCTTTTGACGAGTTTTTATATCGTTTTTATATAATAGCTGGTTTTATCAGAATCATGTTAAGGCGGTATTAAAAAAAATACATTTTCATGCTCAACAACTCGAAATTTTCTGGCACATTTTCAGATTAATTTTTAATAGAAAAAATACGAAACTTGCTCATGTGATTTTTGAAAAGATTTATAAGCGACATGTGTTTTTATTTTTCTTTCAATTAATTGAAACTTGATTAATAAACAATTATTTTCTCAGTAGGGCAATATTTTTCGTTTCTAACACAATCGCTTCGGGAAGTTATGAATTTTTTTCTTCCAAAAACCCTATTTTTTGCGCCCCTTGAACCCATTTTTAATTTTATCCAAAATCTGTGATACATAAATTTTTGGTCCTATTTTTAGAAGTAATAAAAACTTTAAACTGATTTGATATGTACAAAAATTAAGAAGTTATGGGGTCTTTTCTGTTTTCACAAAACCCCTCCCTAGTTCCATCCCCTTGGTCCGATTTTGCCCATTCACGAACTTGACCGAGATTTTATGCCCCTTGATTTTATGTATCAGTTTGGAGGAGATTTGTGCAGAATTGTGGAAGTTATCGTACCCAGAAGAAAGTGATATACAGGGTGATTCATAAATATCGAAACAATAGGTTATCTCCCTAATTAATACCTCTAGGCACATACTTCCAATTGCAAAGTTTCATAAAAAAAGGTTTGAAAATTTGATAAGTTACAACTCCATGGGAGGTCTATTTGAGAAAATACGGAAATTAAATTTTTACACGGCCCCCGTAGTGTAAAATTTCCAATTAGGAATTTTTTCCTTATCCCTTCCTGAATGAAACATAAAAAATTCCATTTTCATATCTGCAAAACTCATGGAGTTATGCCTGTTTAAATAATTCGTCAGGTTTTAAGGGATTAGACACAAATTGAAATGCGTGTTATTCAAGAAACAATGTTACTTTAAAAGTTATAAAAGTATATTTATTTTTAAAAAAATATATTTATTGAGTTAGAATTAGATTTTTCTGTTTTTTTGTGATGATTAAGCATATAATTTGCAAATAAAATCACAACCTAAAATTTCTCAGAAAATTAATTTTTTTTTTAAAATTATTGTTATTATTTTAATTGGGGTAATTTAAAAACGATATAACTCGAAATATTATCGTCTAATTTCAAACTTTTTTCATTTAATTAAACAGGAAAATATAATTTTAATTTTGTTTCAGGATTTTTTTAAATATTAATATTAAAAATATTAAAAACACAAGTTAAAAAAAAGGATGTAACTTATTTTTTAAAAAATCATATTTTCAAAAATAAATAAATTTTCAAATTTGTCAAAACAAAATTAATGTAAAATAATCAAAAATGTCATGTTCCGAGTTTGCACCGTGTTTTTTTTTTTAACAATTCTTGACTTAGAAATGTAAATTAATAATTTAAATTAATTTTTTTTATTTTAATTACGCATTTAAATTAATAAATTTAAATTACTTATTTTTAACAATTTAAATTGATAATTTAAAACGCATTTAAAGTTTTAAACAAAGATTGGCTCTTAATAAAATGTTTAAATGATTTTTAAAAATTTTCAGGTGAGTACGTAACTCTTTCCTGTAGCTTAAACTTCCGATTCAGTTTAACTTTTGCCCTTTCCACCTTCTTTCTGTACTATTTAAAACAAGGTTTTTTCTAACATACCGATTAAGAATGTTTTCATAATTTTAACACTCAGAACTTCAAGTTTTATATCGTCCCTGCGAGCAGTTAAAAAATGTCTGTATTCTGGAGCCGGACCAATCTCGACCGGGCCTAATGTATTTTTCATACTGAACCGGGACTGGCTTTCTTTTTTCCTAGTTTTTCCTAGGTCTGAACTGGGAAAATTTTCAGTCCCGGTCTCGACTCAACCCGTATTAAAATCATTCTATCTGACTCACCTAATGCGTGTAAAAAAAAGTTTGGCTCAACCCAAAAAATTTACAAATAATGCATATATTTTTAAATCGCCATGACAATTAAAACATATTACCATTTACAATTAAACTTTAAAACTCGTTTTGAAAGGATAGTAGATTTAAAAGAAAAAAAAAATACAGTAAAACAAGTGAAAAATAACATGCCTATTACGGAATCATGTCTAAAACGGAACAATTTTTTGATCAATGCAAAATGAATATAATAATACTTGAGAAAGAATAGAATACATTTGCGCCTGCTAAGATGAGAAATTTTCTATTAGACATTTTTTCTTGTCTGTGTGATTCCGTCTTAGAAGGTTTTACTGTATATCATTTTTGAAAGTCTCCAATACATGGATTATGGATTAACGATAATAAATGGTAAGTGAAACATTTACATACAAATAGAGATTCATTAAATATATATATATATATCGCAGCCTTTGACGCTTCTTTAAAAATGAAGATTATAAACATAGAAAAAGAAAATCTATAAGCTATTCTAAAGCTATAAAGCTATTTTTGGTCAGAACTCTTTCATACGAAACAATTTTTAACCATATCGACGTAAAAAACTATGTTTTCTAGAAATTCAACCATGCCGGACCAGACTCGGTCTAAGATTTAAACATTTTTCGAGGCCGGGACGAACTTGTTTTTCTATGGGTCGGCTCGAGACCGGGTATGGATATTTCAACCCGTGCAGACCTCTAATAAAAGCCTCCAGCATAATTTGAAAGAAGGTTTAACTTAAAATCTATACGCTGCTATTTTATGTCCAAAGGAGAGGCACTGTCTCAAATCGACTTTTAATAACGTACAATTTGTGGATGATCCCAAACTTGCATTCAAACTGAGTCAATAACTCGTCGCTCAGAGACATGGGAAAATGGTGTAAGTCGCGAATTTTGGAATTTTAATAACTCTGCGAGTTTTGCAGATACCGAGATGATTTTTTTTTTAATTCAGGAAGGGATAAGAGAAAATTTCCTAATTGGAAATTTTACCCAACGGGGGCCGTATAAAACATTAGTTTCTGTATTTTCTCAAATAGATCACCAATGGAGTTACAACTTATGTCATTAAATTTGGCACCTTTTTTACGAAACTTTGCAACTGGAAGTGTGTGCCTAGGGGCAATATTTAAGGAGATGGCCCATTGTTTCGATATTTATGAATCACCTTATATATATATATATAGATAGATAGATAGATAGATAGATAGATAGATAAAGTTTTTTACTGATGGTGGTTTTCGGTTCTATGGGTCATGATCAGTGTAGATCTGCAAAAATTTTTCAGAAATTCCAAAATAGGAACGACGACGTCCATAGGTAGTATTTCATACGAAATCTACCTAATAAAAATGCTACATAGTTATAATTTGCTTTATTAGTTTATAACAAATTTTCTAGAAAGACGTAACCAGCTGCATATTCAATTTTTATTTGTTTTATTTTATTATTAAAATATTTTATTATATTAACATCAAAAGAAATGTAATATATATATAAAACAAGAAGAAATTTGTAATAATTCCCGAGATTTTGGAAAATTACATAGTATTTTAATAAAAATAACTGTTTGAAATATATTTGTTTATCGTAAAATTTAACTTGAATAATTTTGTTATTTGGATACTTTTTTAAAAAACAAGCTATATATATATATATATATATTTGTAGAAACTTTGCATCTTATTCTTATTGATAACAGTTAAATTTCTTCCTAAATGAAAATTTTATCCTACAGCGGCCGTATAAAAATTTAATTTTTGTATTTTCTCAAATAGGTCCCCTATTGAGTTGCAGCTTTACTCATCAAATTTTGCACCCTTTTTTATGAAACTTTGCAATTGGAAGTATGTATAGTCGTGGGGAAAAAAGTAAACACGCCCTACTAGCTCCTCAACCAATTGTCGTAGAAGAAAGTTACTGGTACTGAACGATTAGAAATAAAGTCTACTTTTAAATGATGTACATAAAATTTGCTTAGGGGGCCATCTACTTATTAAAACGAATCATAACTTTGTTTTTTTCAATAGCAGTACACAATTCTGACAGCATAAATGAATTCTACACCCTTCAATCAGCTTAAAAACAAATTGTTATGCAATTCGTACCATAAGTTTCTGATAAATTAATTATTTTAAAACGAGCTTATTTTAAGGGCTGTATCCAAATTGAAGTTCCATACTCGATTGTTAACCGAGAGAGCTCCCTTCTTGAACAAGACACCTTAAGCTCCACTCAAGCAGTCAATGAAGCCTGCTAGATTACAGGACAGCAAAAGAAATTTCAAAATATCTAGTCACTTCTATCACAGACGGTTCCTTAAAACATCCTTTTGCCGTTTTTTGTGCGTAATTTGAAAACTACTTGGATGAAAATTGTGAAATTTTGGATCTCCATAAAGCAGGACTTAATAAAACTAAATCCATCAAAAAAACTGTAGGTTGCAATTCATAATTTTTTCGAATATTAATTTCATAAATCATAATTCATATCATAAATTATAAAAATTGCAAATTCAACGTATTTATGTTTGGGTATATTAGTATTATTGCTACACAAAAAATTAGCACATTAGGATAATAATTTCAGGAGATAGAAATAAAAATATTACAATGTAATTTAACATTAGAAGCACTAAATTTTTGCATATTTATACTTCAAAAATGTATCATTCAAAAGACTTGAAATTTGGTGTCTAGGCATAGTTTTAACCGAAGATTTGAAATATCTGGTTAAAATTGGGTATTACCATTGAAAAAAATGAAGTTTGGATTCGTTTTAATATGTAGATGGCCCCTTAAGCAAATTTTATATACACCATTTAAAAGTAGACTTTATTTCCAATTGTTCGGTACCAGTAACTTTCGTCTACGATAATTTGTTGAGGAGTTAGTACGGGGTGTTTACTTTTTTTTTCCACGACTGTACCTAGGGGCAATATTTAAGGAGATAGCCTATTGCTTCGATATTTATGAATCACGCTGTATATCAGGTTGGTGCAAAAATAATGCATGATTTTTCAATTCAAATAAAACGTTATAACTTTTTTCAAACAAAAGTAAGAGCCATTACAATCAATGCATTTTTGCCAACGAGAAACGAGCTTAGTGATTCTTGTGACATAAAAGTCTGGACTTCTGGAGGCGACAAACTCTCGGAAGGCGTTTCCGACATCACCTTGATGAACGAAAATATTTCCCAGAAGAATTTATCTATGTGTTTAGATTTTGTTAAAAATTAGTATTCGGTTGGAGAGAGGTCCAGTGAGTACAGCGGGTGAGGTAGCATTTCGTAGGCCAACGGTTGTAACTTTTGTAGGGTGTGCAATGTGAGTTGTCGTTCAACTCGTGCGGCACCCACTTATCGGATTTCTTCATCTTGCCAATTTGCTCTAAGTGGCGAACGATACTTGAATGGTCAACGTTGAGTTCATTCACAATTTCTTGAGTTGTTTTGGTTGGATCAACTTCGACTATATTCTACAGTTGATCATCGTCAATAACAGAAGGATGACCGCAAACACCCTTGACTTGAAAATCAAAATCTCCTCGATGAAATTTTTGAGACCAACGCTGAACTGTGCTTACGTTGATGCCTCGCTCTCATCAAAATTTATTAATGATTCACGCGGTTTGTGTTGCACTGCGACCGAGTTTAAACTCGTAAAGATAAATTTGACGAAAATCTTGTTTTGATATTTCAGCTACCGAAGTCAATTATTAGCCTAAAATTTCTAAAATTAAATTGCAAAGAAAGTGCTTAAAATAAGCTTTAAAACTATATATAATACATACCACTAGGATTAATTTTTGTATATAAAATGCTTATGAAATAAGTTGCATTGTAAAATCATACATTATTTTTGCACAAACCTAATATTAAATTTCACCTTATTCCGTTGTTTATTAAAGTATGGAAATTGAAATTTCCAACTTATTGAAATATAATATTTACTTAATAACTTAGCAATCTGTAATCACACAGCATGATAAGGTGCATACCCTTATTTATCGTTTAACTAATTTAATAAATCAGAACGTATTTAGTTACGCTTCAATAGAAATTCGATAATATGAAATGACCGTATAATTTCGCCAAGTATTCACCTAAAACTTTACCTAATGTATTTACGAGTTCAGCACAGTAAAATTTTATGAGTTTCTTTGCAAGCCATTAGTTAATGTATTTAATTAATATTACAGCATCACATCAACTGTAAACTTATTACGGATAAATAAATAATTACTCTATGTATGTATTCGCTGCATCACGTTATGATTCAGTTGTCTTTTTACAGGTAATGAAAAATTGGAAAATGATTCAAAATTTCATATATAATTTTTGTTAATAATGTATATCATAAAAATTTTATTCTTCAGTAAATAAAAGTGCATTAAAATTTATAACATTTAATTTCAATATATATATATATATATATACATATACTACGAAAATTAAATTCCGACATTTAATAAATTTATTCCATAAAAATTTCCTTTCTAAAATGATTCAACAATCCTAGTTTATTAAATTATTTCCTATCTTAAATAATATTCTATTCATTCCGTTTACTTAAATTCCTTTCTATTTAAAATGCATATTTTAATGTTTTATTTCCTTTCAAAATCTATTCCAAAAAACATTTCCCAATCATTTCTTTCAAGGTCTTTTATTTCTCAACATTATTCTATTAAAGTTATCTGTTTTGTACCATTTTTTAACCATTTGGAAAAATGGTTATTGCCCTCGGTCAGGTAGGAAATCAAAAACATATCAGAAGCGTTTTATTGGTTGAATAGCGCATTTTATTCGTTTTCGGATTGGTCTATACAGTAATCTGTATTTTCCCTTTACTTTCAACAGAGATGGATACTTCTGTTGCCACTACGACAAAAAAGTAATAAAAACTACAAAAAAAAAATTTGATAACTCAGAAACAAATTGAGATACAGCTTTCAAACAAATTGCGTTTAAAAGTACATTTTTTTTCTATATAGGACGGTGTAAAAAGTAATATAAGTTTAAGATTAAAATTTCATTTAAAATTGGTCCAGGAATATTAATGTTTAATCCATGGCGTACGTAATGTATGACCAGCTCCGTAGAAGTTTAAAAATTTACAGTACCGAAAAATGTAATTCATGGCGTACGTAATGTATGATAAACTCCGTGCGATTTTTTATGTCTTAAATTTTAGGCTTTGAAAAAATCATTTTCCAGATGGTCGTTGTAATTTGTTAAATTGCATTTTTTTTTTCTTATTTAATTCCAAAACTCAATTCGCTCGCTGCTCCGATTGAACCTTGCGACCTTAAAATGTAGTTCGAAGCTATTTTGAGCTATGATTGGCTCGCCCGCGTATCTGCAATACGGGAAAAATCTTCCGCGCCTTTAGTATAAAACATTGAACATGAGTACTGCGCGCAGAATTTTTCGTGTCTCCAGCTGTCTTTAAAAGCTATATATGCTGTTAGGAAGAGAGTCCCCGGAATATAGCTGATATCATAACATCTTTATTGTGTAGTGCATGCACGATGACACGACTAGTAGCTGTTTAATTTTAGTAGTGAAAGCGTCTCAGTATATTTTGGGTTTGTGGCGGAGGCTTGAATTGTTGTCTGTTCAGCTGACTTCCAATGAAAGCGCTTACAAATGGGTATTTTCTGTTCTATACTTACGAGGTTGGTTCAATAATTACTGTCCCGAGTGTGTGTAAAATATTTGTACTGCTATGGTTGATGTGGAATATTGAAGCCTAATGTCTTAGATGCCTAAATGCTCAATTTCAGAACCGTAGTTGCTTTAACATTTTTTTTTTCGTTTTAGGTTTGAGAAGTGGCATCTAGCTTGAAACGGGGGTGGGGGCAAGGCAGGTTTAGAGCTTATGGGGTCAGACCTGAAGCAGTTCTGTGATAGATTTGTGACAGTAGATGAGACGTGGCTAACATTACTATGATCCCGAGTCCAAACGACACTAGCCACGTCTCATTCACTGCCACCCCTCCCCCCAACCCCACCTTTCAAGCTAGGTGCGATTTCGCACACCAAAAACGAAAAAAATATGTTACTATTGCAGCTACAGTTATGAAATTAAGAATATAGCCACCTAAAACATTAGGCTTCAATATTCAACATCAACCATCGCAGTACAAATATTTTATACACACTCAGGACAATACTTATTGAACCACCCTCGTACTAGAGACAATCCAATGCACTCGATTCATGTCGAGCGTCTACTACGACTGCAAATAAGCTGTTCTAAAATATCTACTTCAGCATTTATCTAATAGATAAGTAGTAGGATGGTGTTGATTAGAATTCCTAAATTTGGAATTTATAAGTGGCTTTCAAACTTCAGTTTTCGTTTCAATGATACAAATAATCATAACATATATATGACATATTTTTCTCTGATTTAATTTACTTATCAAAATTTACTGCATTTCAAAATATTCTTTTTATTCTGTAAGAAGTCTAGCTTTATTTTTTAAAGGTGTGGAATTTCTGGGATCTTTCGCGCCATATTTGGTGTCGTATTATGCCCATGTTTCAATACGCCGTCAATTAGTTTATGCGGGTGCATTGATTGGTAAGAAAGAATTACCGCAATGCCGCATTTCGGGATTATGCGTTCATACGTCTTCATTGATAAAAGCTAATGCACGGCCTCAGCAAAGTAATTTTTCGTCGTTTTGCATTGTCATCAAAATCTACCCAGCATTAAAAAGCTGTGAAATAGTATTCGCCGTGTGTTATGGAATCCGTTATGGAATTTATTATGGAATCTTAATACGCAAATATGTAAATCCTTATCTGCATTATTATTAAATGTAACTATGGGACGTAGTAAATTATGGAATTGGGGTTAAAGTGTTTACAAGACTATGTTTTAAGTGGAATATTTTAATATTACTGAGAATCTTTCCATCAAACTTCTTGATTAGACATTTCTCATAAGTAATGATTTTGAAGAGACCCGCTTACTTTTTCCAACTATCGAAGAAACCCACTGTAAATTAATTTCTGAGCCGTACATACACTGTAAAAAGAAGGGAGTATTATTACACTTAATTTGGGTTTGTGAAATACCGAATGAAGTTTAAATATGCACTCCTTTTGGTGTCAGCACCATTTTAAGTGTTATCATACATTAAAAAGAGTGTAATTTTACTCTTTAATAAAAATTACGGAAGGAAAACACTAATTCTGGTGTGCTCGAAATTCTCCTTGTATTGTGATAACGAAACGGTTACGTCAGCAGACGACGCCATTTTAAATTCTCGCTTTTTAATCAGTCCTTTTTCACTTTCAAATTTCTGCAAATGAACAAACACATTGTACATACATAAACATAAGGTAAGCAAGGGGCTTATTCTTCATAGTTAAAGAGATGATTAAATAGTGTTTATTACATAATTTAAAAAATAAGATCATGCTTTCAAACAACATACTGACAATCTAAAAATATTAGCTACATTTTTCAATTTAATGCGAGATAATGAATTGTCAGCACTGCTGCAGTCATTTTTTTTTTACAAAGCTTTGTTTATTTGTTAGCTGCTATAGTTTAAGCACTTTATGTTATGCATTAAATTGGTTTTATTGATCCGAATGTGAAAGCTTTTCTTGAAATTACTAACAATTTATATTGACTAAAGGATTTTGTTGAATTAAAACTGTACTAATTTACTCGGGTGTAATTCATCTTTAGTTTAGTTCATTTTCATTTTGTTAACACTCGCTACTGGCGTCCTTGATCAAGAACATATTTTTAGAAAAAAAAAATTAAGATGTTTAATTTAATTGAAAATAATTTTACGAATTTTATCTGTATTTTTATACATCTTCAATTCAAAAGCACAAATATTTAGAAATCAAACCAATATACGGGAGAATATTTTTAAAGGAAAACTTTGACGGAAAAATTTTGAATATAAATGAATGCTCTCGTATAAGCAAGAGTTATTAAAATTGTATAATTTTGATGTAATTTAATATCAGATGTAGCTTATATTTGTTATTTTGTTAAGAAAACTATAAACTTTGATTTAAACTTATTGTAATATTTATAAGTAATTATAATTTTGCTATGGAATTATTTTAAAACGTGTGTCCGTTCTCTAACAAAAAATATTTTCATGAAGAATTCTTTATTAGATAGATGTTTTTAGCTCATTAGGAGCATTATTAACATGTGTGAAAACGTCATAATTTTTATTTAATTTTTTAAATGTTAGTATTGAAAGGGTTAAATAATTAGATTGTCATATTCCTATTGTGTTTATTAAATTGGTAAAACATAATTAAAATGATTATGGTCACCCATTTGATTATATTTAGTGGGAAAGCTCAGCAATTTCAGGGGGAGGAAGGGGTAGATGCTGAGTAAGTTAATTATCTTTCAGATACACCAAAAATAAGCTTAATTTTAGTTCTAAAAATGTAATAAAAATTTTAACTACACCAAAATGTAGGGGTACTCTAGATCCATTTGCACCCCCTTATATGGGACCCATGAAAATAATATTTTTAAACATGTAAATATAGGAAATTTCTTTATTTATCAACTAAAATGTTTAAAACATATGTTATAATTATATGTTATAATTATGTAAAAATTATCTGAATTATATAAAAATTTACCAATCTCTCCGCGTAAAACTATATATTTTAAGTTATGGCGGTATTAGATTTAAAAAATAATGTTTTAAATTATCTTTTATTTTTATGTTAAAATACATAAAATCACTAGTGGTGTGACTTTACACCAAAAATCGTGGCAACTGTATTGCCACCAAAAGTGGTGTTTCTTTACACCAGTTGATTGCTGGTGTTTCATTAAAACAATTTACTGGTGGTGTTTCCTTACACTGCTTTTGCACCATTTTTGGTTTAAAGTCAAGCCAACATTTTTTACAATGCATAAAATCAAGCTCTGTTGCTACAAACGACGACTGTCATATAGTCATTATAAGCCTGGGTTAAAATCTTAAAGTTCGATGTTTTGTGCTAAGGAGAGAAGCATATTTCAAGGACTTTTGATGCAATCGTCACGTTAAAATATTTTTATTAAATTATACTCATTAAAAATGATAATTTCTATTAAGATGGTTCAAAATTGTTTCTAAGGTAGTATAAATGGATTGATATTTTGGATGTAAATCCTAAAACGTACAGAAAAAAATACATTATTTTGATGTAATAATGAGGTAGGAATATAAAATAAATTGTTCTAATGAATGAGGTAACAGAATATTCGGCATCAAAATGTCACATTTTTATTAACAATATTCAAAATTATTACAAACTTCAGTTTTTACACTTTTATATGCTTCCCTTAGAAAAAGGAAAAAGCTACTTATTGCAGCCGTTCGGGGGAAAGCAATTTAAGAAAAATCCGGGATATTTTCACCAATCATGGCCCCAGGCCCAAAACCCGCCTTCCATTCAAATGTTGATTTCTCTGTCTCTCTATATATAATGTGGTAATTTGGCAGAGTCTAGATATATTGGCGTATAACGGAATGAATAGCCCGCAGTTGAGATGCCGTCATATGTAGAAAACCATACAGTCGAAATTTCTATGCCTTCGAAAATCTTGTCAGAGTAACAGGGAATAATCACCACTTTGAAATTTATGCAGTCGAAAATCATGGTAGAGTGATAGGTAATGACCACCACTGTGAATTTCTCCAAAAGAATAAGACGACATCATTTAACATCGTAAGTTATTTATTTGGTAAATAGGATGTGTCGACAATTCCGAGGTAATAGGTAGACCAAAACGCCTTAAGGCGCCCCATGCAGCACGCTCACATTCGAATGAAGTTGTTTGATTAAGTAATTCATTTATTCTACGACGTCTGAAGCACCAGATTAGCTTAATTAAAACTTGAAAACAGGCGAAAAAAACTCTGTTCCGAGCCCGTGCATCTGAGTTTTGCCAAGACGGCGGAAGGAGACATGTGTTTACGTAGCACGCAACGTTAGAAAGAACGAATCACAGAAAGGCGGCCGCTCTTAGACGATTGTCTAAACTAATCGAGAGAGAGGGTGCGGCATGAATGAAAAGAGTTCCCGCTTAAGGCCCTAAACTTTTTAAGGTGGAAAGTCAAGTGCAGGAACGGTTGTTTCGTAGAATGAAATTTGGAAAGAAAAAAAAATGGCTTTTGAAAATATTCGAACATAAAAAATTCACTCACTCAGAATATCATAGATAGGATAGCTTATAAAGTTTATGAAGGAATCTAAAGTTTTAAATTAAGGTTTTGGAATAAGATATTATTGATATACGCGTTTTACATTAAGGGAAATTTAAATAGGAATAGATGATAGATATTGTTAAAAAGTAGGGAAATATTGAATATGGTGAAAAATAGAATAATTTAAGGAATATCGCGAATAAAAATTTTATATAACATATATAGAGGATTTTTCATAAAAGATGGGCAAAACTTTAAGAGGTGATAGTACACATCCAAATAAACAACTTTCATCAAATAATGCACGGTATGAAATAAAATGTAAAGGTTCTAGCGCATTTGGGAAGTTGGTCCATGCAAACGTCCAAGCTCCATTCCTGTTGAGAGTTATCGGGAGAAGAACGGCACTTTGTAATAGTATGCAAATGTGTTATGGGGAAGAAAAGAAATCCTATGCAAAATTTCGCTTCGATTAATACATTTAAGCCGCCGATCCGAGTGCGCAACCGCCAATAACGGTAGGAAATACGTATCGGAATATGTTGCACTTCACTAATAGGGAAAAGTCTGATATGCATTTTATCTGCGGTACTGGAAATGGCTCAGAGGCTCAACGATTGCACGGAAAGCTGTTTCCCACCTTGCTTTTGTCACTTAATCGTTTTTGTGTGTTTTTGCCACGTAAAAATATCCCCTTCGGTGCCCTCTAGTATATTTGCGTTTTAATTCCGACCATGCATTCTTTGATGAAAGTTGTTTGTTTCAATGTGTACTATCACCTCTTAAAGTTTTGCCCATCTTTTATGAAACATCCTCTCTCTATATATACATGTCATACGGCAGCACTTTTATTCGTGGACTTAGTTGAATGTGACTTAAAACGTGTAAAGGGCTTAGCAAGGTCTTGACGGAGCTCGTTGGCCATCTTCATCCGCTATCATGTTTCAAAATCATTTAAAGATTTCAAAATAAAAATAATTGTAGATTAAAATTAAAAATCCAAAAACATTTCCCTTTAAATGCCCGTCCTTGGTACAAGGAATCCAGAGTATTTTTTCTTTCCCCTCTAGCTTAAAAATGATTGAGGCATATCAGCACTAAAGAGGCTAACAACTGAAACAAGACATCAGATTTAATATAAGGGATTCATCCATAAAAGGGGTTAATTTATGAGTTTCATTTAACGTGGTTTCTCGCAAAGTTTCTTTTATTGTTATAATCATTGTTCAAAATCTCATAAACATAGAACTATACATATACAGTTATATTCATCAGCGCTAATTTTTACAATATTTGTCGAAATATCTCCAAATTTGGTATAAAATATATGTGGTTATTAATGAAGCTGGCGATAGCTGACTAATTTTTTTAAATTCTTATTGAAATTTAATATTGAAGAAAACTGTGAATCCTCTGTAATCGGATTCCATGCATTGCAGCTTCCTGCGTTTAGAATGAAATTACCTGAAAAAAAAAAAAATAGGAGATACTATCTTCTCTTAGATGTACAAGCCGGAAGGACTGTTATTTAAATTGGCTCGGTACATGAATGTAAAGATTGGATTTTATAATCGGTTTTTCACTCATTGTCCGATTTTTTAGAGTTATAAAAATTATGTACACAAGTGTATTTCCGATGACATTACACCATTTTAATATTTTTTGAGCTTAGCTATAAATTAAAAAAATAATTTTAAGACCTTTTTTTCCGTTTGGGCCGAGCATACGTGATAAATCGCGAAATATCCTGTAAACAAGATACAACAACGATGGAGTTAATTTTATACCAAAACACGTTAGCTAAATTAATTTGTCTGTAAAACAACAACAATGAAATATTTCTGTTACTAAAAAGTAGAAAATAAAATGTAAATAAAATCTAAAAGAATATATATTTTTTTAAATATATGCGTTTTAATAGTTTAAAATAAATTAAATTATGATTATACGTTGAGAAAGTAATATATTTATTCAGAATAGATAGTTTAACAAATGCTTTTTTTCTTATTGATATATCTTTAAAAAGAATCAGATAAAAAACTATATATATATATATTTTTTTTTTTTCCAGCAGTTTTAGCTTTCTGCCAGGCATAAATCAAATCGGTTATTTATCTCTAATCGGGGCCCACACCAAATAAACTTACTGTAACCGAAATTTTTAGAAGAACATGAATTGCAGTCATGACATTAGGCGCAATTTGTGTGATAAACAGTGAATGGCTATGGAAGAATTAGTATTTCCGTTTACAGTAATTGCAAAAAAAAAAAAAAAAAAAAAAAAAAAAAAAAAAAAATTTTTAGAATTTTTAGAATTTTATAAAGAAATATACACAAAAAGCGGCGAAAATGCTAACTAGGTTTTTTTAATAGTGCACATTCAGTAATTTAAGTGTATCCACTTTGGCTGTAATAAGAGCCTTCACATGAGCTGGCATTCCTGAAATGTACTTCTTCGAAATTTCTTCAATGCGAGGATTGTGATGCCAAACTTCTATAATTCATTCAGTTAAAGCAACTTTGCTCGTACAAGCAGTTTCCGGAACGCTGTTCTTTATATCATTCCAAAGAGACTCAATACGATTCATTTCTGGACTGTTCCCTGGCCAGTCAAGAACCTCCACATCCTGAGAAGCCAAAAAGTCTTTACCCCTTAATTCTCTCTCCCGTCAATAAAAAGGGCTGAGTTGTCGTTTCTAATTTCTCGTGTCCGTCATATTTCCGGGCTGGAGATTCAATTGCTGGAAAAAATCTTCTGAAACCAGAAAAATTTAACTGGCATTTCCGTGTGAAGTCTTTGAATATTACCGTTCAGGTTTGTTTTTTGGTGCTGATTGTGATGTTGGACTTTGTATTGCATGTTTCGAAATGTATCACTCTCAAAATAATTAATTAATAATATTCAAAATTTAATGTATATATATTATTCCAAATATTATTTGTAAAAATATGTCTGATGAGGATAAATAAAGCACTAAGATGTGAAAAATAAAGGTCTTATTCGCATCAATTTGTATGGTGTAAAACAAGCATTAAGACACAGAATTCTCGCATGATGGCTTTTCTACAGAATAGAATTTTTTCTATAACATCTTTTTGTTTCGCCTTAAAAAAACTAATTGCTTATTCAATTTCAGTAACAAAAAAAACAGGTACTTTTTATGGTTTTTCCAAATATTAAGCGATCTTTAAGGAGTTAATTGTCTTTGCTCGGTAGCAAGGTGTCCCGTCGTGCATGAGTATGCATGTTGCGTTACCATTCTCATATCTGAAGCGACAGGCTACTTTTTAGCACTTCGTTATATTGATGTTGGTTCATATTTCCTAGCACAATATGAAATGTACTGTTTTCATATGTCATGATGACGACGTTACATGTCATAACCTTTGTTGGATGCTTGACAGTCTGCTTGAAGTATTCATGCAGGAACTTTTCACCCGGTTTTCTCCTAACAAAGGGGAACCTGTCGCTCATTATCTCCACTGTCGACTCGTCAGAAAAACACACTTGAAATAAAAAGTTACAGATTCTAAATACTGATTTTGATTTAACAAACAGGAATTGTATAAATTAATTTTTAACATAAGACATTAATTTATTATGTCACAAATTAATTTGTACACTTTTCGTACAATAATAAAAGTAAGTTACCTTTGCCCAGTCGTCTGCTGTCTAGTGTATATACGCGTGTGCCCAAGCGAGTCTCTTTTTTAGGTGCGTTCGTAATTATATAAATACGAAGCACCTATAGTCGTCGTTCAGTCCGCCTGTCTGTTCGTCTGTCTGTCTATCCGTCTGTCTGTCCATCCGCATATAACAGAGCAAAAACTACCCAACCGAATGGTCTGAAATTTTAACTATATAATTGTTTCAAAATTTTGTCGAGTCATTTCAAATTTTATGAAAATCGGATCTATAGTTTATTTACAGGGACAGTCAGAAGTTTTCCGTTACATGACGGCCAATAGGAAAAAATCATTGCAAGTGCATTTTAATGATGTTACAGACTATGCACTTATGAAGTGCAAAAAAAATACATTCAGTACAATATAGGGTTCAAAAAATATTTATAAAATTAGTTATAGTACGAACGCACCTCATTTGCCACGTTCGACGAGGAATTTCCAACTTACAGTACATATACATTTAACGTCTGAATTTAAAAACCATTAAAACACCAAATAAAATAAACTAAGACAGACTTGAGCACAGTTAAAAAATAAAATTTATAGAGAATATACTTAAAAACAATTAAAAATACAATATGTAAACGTTTCGCCAAGCGACACACAAGGTATCATCAGTACAAAAAATATCCATTGCATTTCAAACGACAGAACAAATCAAGAACAGTTACAGTTAGTTATTTTAAAAACAAACAATATTCACTAGGGACAGAACGAGCATCATTCATAAGAATCATTCCTAGGAATGATTTGAAACGTTTGAAATGTTTGAACGTTTGAAATGCAATGGATATTTTTTGTACTGATGATGTCTTGCGTGTAGCTTGGCGAAACGGTTACATATTGTATTTTTAATTGTTTTTAAATATATTCTCTATAAATTTTATTTTTTAACTGTGCTCAAGTCTGTCTTAGTTTATTTTATTTGGTGTTTTAATTTCCAACTTGTTTCCTTAACTATAGTTAGCTTTGGTTTTTTGATAAGCCGACAAGTCCTGTAGCCGTACTCAAGGAGTTTTCTTTCTTCTTCGTACTATTCTTCAGCTGACGCTTACGCCAGCATCTTTCCATCTTGGCAGCAGTTGCTTTGAATTCATTTTCTAGTTGCTTCGATTCATTCGAATCAATTTTCTGCCAGCACAGGGTGCGGTTAGACGTTTACTCCCGCTCTTTGACAGGTCGCTGATGTTCACAGAAAGGCCCATGGCAAGATTCCTTCGAATTATACCTACACTCTGTGTTAAAACTTTAGATGATATTTTACATGCCTTCAGCCAGCATGTTGAAACAGAGCTTGAATTTCACCTCTCTTTCATCGACTGAGGTCCTGTTTCTTCCCAAATCTCATACCAACAGCTTATTTCGTTGAAACATTGTAACGGACAGCTTAAACTATATCAAAATTGTCAGTAAATACATAAAATCACAAATTAACAATTATACTTAACCACCATATACTAAACGCAGTGCATGCAGCTTGAAAACACCACGAACACAAATAACAAATTTGCGCCAATTTCTACAGTTAACAACCTGTTAGTAACGATGACGACATTCAGATTCTTCGGAAGCTTAATGCCAGGGCATTGGCATTCGGTCAAACCATCAACGTTCAATATATGAACGCAAAAGTACCATACAATTACTAAAACTATCTTAAAATGAACAATTGTAGGCGAATGTACAATGTACGTGTTTAAAAGAAATTCCTATTTTTTTTTACCAAGACTGTACATTAGGATGGGTCGAAAAAAGAAAAAAATTTCAGATCAACTTCTAATAGAGCAGAAAAGTTGCCTTTTGTAATTAGAAGAATAAAGCAAAAAATATTTTTGAAATCGGTTAATATCTTTAGATTCGCGCATTGCACTTGAATTTTTGAAAATATGATGAAAAGTGACGATTTTTGAAATTAATGATGAAAATTAAAAAATATTCAAAGCTACTTCTAATAGTGCGTAAATGTCACCTTTTGGTATTAGAATAATAACACAAAAAATTATTTAAAGTCGTTAATATCTTTAGGTCGCGCATTGAACTTGTATTTTGGAAAATATGACCAAAATTGACAATTTTTGAAATTACATGATGAGAGTAAAAATATATACATTCAGACCTAGAAAAATATGCAGACCGAAAGAGCGAGAACTGTGCGAGCTTTTGTGACACAAAGTTAAATTTTAGTGCTCACGATTACTCATAACTTAATGATTGGTCTACATGTAAGGTTGCTTCACCTCCCATATTGCACAGATCAAGCTCAGAGAGCATTTTGTCTCTCATTGATTCAAAAACTCTCTCAGACAGTCACAGATTCCATTGCTTTCTAAATCCGTCTGAATTCCAATTCCCTCCTTGTTCTCTTTCATCTGTGATCATTGACAATCACAGGTTTTTGGGCTAAGCAAAAACTCCATTACGCTCAGTAACAGAGTGTATCACCTCCTCCAAATATTTTTGGTAATTGACGCGATATTGTTATTGTCTTGAACAGATGCATTTCTCCTAGAATAATAGAATGATTCCTATTAATGTCAAACAATATAGACGCACGTGTCTACATGGCGCTTAAAACTAATAGTTTCAATTCATTTATAAGGTTTTCAATGGATCCATACAGTCTGAGAGTTCTGTCTGCGGTCGTTAGTGAGAAATCAACACTCGAATTACGAACAGCAAGATTTCCAGGACAGAAGCCTGTCGCACAGAGTTGAATATTTACAGAAGATACATATTTTAAATCTTAATTGAAGTCATTTGGTTTATTAACAGTCATTGTTGGGATATTGCAATTGATTAATTGAAATTCGACATCAAATAGTGTTACAAAAGCAGGTAGTTGCTTACACTGTTAAAATTCGGCAGCAAACTGTTTAATCATTTGACCTTTTTTGTAAATAACGGTTACGGGACCATATTGTTAAAGCATTGTGACCATATTATGGACCATATTATGCTCACGATCATAAAAAATACGGTTAATAACTGTTATCTGTAAAAACGATCGAACAACTGGGCACTTTGCTGCAATTTCTTAACTGTGTACCTATAGTACCAGAAAATAATGCCGGCCTTGTGCTTTTTCCATCAATATGTTGAAATAAGTGCTTAAAAGGCAATACAATGAAAGGCAAAAGGCAAATAAACCAATGAAAGAGCCTACCTATCGGCATTTCTAAATTTCAAATAAGCCCTTATTTTCTATCCCGTATTGATAGAAGTGCCGTCACATCCAATTACAACGACTTCATCTAAGGAGGTGTTCTTTTCAGATATATATAAAACAACACTTCTAAAACTATTTCTACCGGTTCCAGCTGTAGTAGTTATATGACCCAAGTATTTTGAACCCGGCTCCTGTATTGCAAAAATGTGCTATTTTTGACACTGTTTTCCAAATTTCAAGTGCGATGAAACGACTTAAAGAAATTAATCGATTTTAAATAATTTTTATGTTATCCTTCTAATTTCAAAATGTGATTTTTACGAACTATTAAAAATAGGTCTTAATATGTTTTTAAATTTTCATCATGTAACTTCAAAAATTGTCAATTTTGATCATATTTTCCAAAATACAAGTGCAATGCGCGACCTAAAGATATTAACCGATTTTAAATAATTTTCTATGTTATTCTTCTAATACCAAAAGGTGACATTTACGAACTATTAGAAGTAGCGCTGAATATTTTTTAATTTTCATCATTAATTTCAAAAATCCTCACTTTTCATCATATTTTCAAAACTTCAAGTGCAATGCGCGACCTAAAGATATTAACCGATTTCAAAAATATTTTTTGTGTTATTCTTCTAATTATAAAAGGCAACTTTTCTGCGCTATTAGAAATCGATCTGAGAAATTTCGATTTTTTCGACCCACCCTACCGTACATACGTTTTCATACTTTACTGCATGAGAAGTAAAAATATATCGGAATGTTTTAGTTGAAGTTTACGAGAAAGTGAGTGTCATCTATTGGCAGTATTTCAAAACATTTTTCCTTCAACAGGGTCAGCATGAAGTGTCATGTAGATCACAAAACTCAAGGCTGTAGCACAACTTTTCTCTTTGAAAAAATATAATATACTAAATATGATACTTGATGCAACGGAAAAATTACTATTTAGAACCTTATGTAACATCCTGTGGCAACTAATTATTTTTTTTTTAATATAGACAAAATATTATAAAATATCCAGAAACCCGTAATTATAAAGCTTATAATTTCTAGGTACGAAGATAATTTTAACTATAAATTTAGATAGCATAATACATATGCAAGATAGTATCGAATAGACCGAAAGCTTATATTAAAACAAAAACATTTTACTACACAGCGAAGGAAGTACGAAAATCTTCAGATAGAAATAATCCTTCTGCAAATTAATTAACCAAGAGGCAAAACTTCATAAAATAAAATAAAGAAAAGAGGAAAGAGCTGTATTGAATCGGATGAAGAATAGAGATGAAAAAAATTGCTTTGAAAGAGAAAGTTTAGAAAATAAAATAATAGAATCCACTATGTCAAAATAAAAAGTCAAACAAATAAACACGTAATAAGGAAAAGGAAATATGTCCCGAATAAACTTAAAAGAAAATTAAAGAACGTAGAAGACGAGTAATCAATATTTTCACATATTTATATATAATGCTTTTCATTAAAAAATATTGTTTTTAGTACTTTTTTAATTAGTATTTTTAGATTAAACTGTTGCTAAGGTTTGTCATTCTCACAAAAAGGTATAAAAAATTAAAAAAATCTATTTTATAAACTTATGTAAAAAAATCTTTAAAATTACATAGACGTTTTTATTTAAGCTTAATAAATAACCTCATATTAGTGGTCGAGTTTTCTATTTCATTCTACATAAGTTTTTCATTTTTAGGTGCGTTCATATTTATATAAATAGGTAGCATCTTTAGTCGTCATCTGGTCCGTCCGTCAGTCTGGCCGTCTGACCGAAAAACTACCCAACCGAATGACTTGAAATGTTACATATATATTCGTTGCAGAATTTCGTCGAGTACTTTATGAAAATCGAATCAGAGCTTAAAATGATATTAATACAAGATATCTTCATTCTATTAAATCCTATCATACGTAATTAATTCAATGATATTCCATGTTAGGTAATGATTCTGGGTTGCCATGGTGATCTTATTTAAGTAGGGGTTCTACTATTTCCGTATTACTGAATTTAATATATAGAATCGTAATAAATTTTGTATTCACGCATTTTTGCATAAGAGTGCAACAGCTATTGCACCAAGATTTGAGTATTTATAAAACTAGTTATAGTACAAACGCACCTCGTTTGCTACGTTTGACGTGCAATTTGCGGCTCGTTTAAAATTCTGGCATGGCAATGGAGGTCATGAGAAGGGACATTTATATTTCAAAAAGTTAAATGAAGATATAATTGAGTATTGTTGGGCGTAGCCGGTGCCTAATTATTTTACATAATTTATCTCTATAAAAGGTAATTCTCACAGAAAATGCAAAATAGGCTTTAAAATTGTTTTAAACTGTTAAATTTTTAGGATGTAATTTTCTGAAAAACAATGCGCATCAGGATTGTATACCTTATCAAACCTCTTTGTATTTTAGACCTTCTTATACTGCACACAATGTTTGATAAATGACCAATAAACTAAATAATATAAATAAATCATATCAGCTGTAAATTTCCAACTGGGCGAAAAATGTCCCGACCAGGATTCGAACCAGGGATCTCTTGACTGGAGCCGTCAATGCTCTACCATCTGAGCTATCCCGGACGAATCTGGTGGAACGTTTTCACCTAGCTAACCTTATTGATTATATCATTTACCAATTAGAATAATTGTGTTCAACCAGATTCGTCAGGGTTGGTTGGTTGTGTTTATGACGGCAAATTATCAACACGAGGGATATCGGCCCTAAGGGGGGAGGAGTCCCCTTCGTGGGGGTCTTTCTAAGGGAACCTAACCTGTATTAACGCTTGGAAATCCAAGGTTCGAAGAAAACCACGAAAACTCCGAACGATTAGGCCGACGAGCGCGACTGGGTTCGAACCCAGCACTTCCCGTCTACCAGCTTCGAGAGCAGAACCTCTCGGTCACTGGTGGGGCGATTCGTCAGGGATAGCTCAAATAGTAGAGTATTGGCAGCTTCAGCCAAGAGATCCATGGTTCGAATCCTGGCCGGGACATTTTTCGCCCAGTTGGAAATTTACATCTGATATGATTTATTTACCAATTAGAATAATTGTGTTAAAATTAATCTAGTGTAATTACGTATCCAGCGATTTCTGGAGTTCCATTACCTGCGATTTATTCTGTTGAGCTGAACCAGATTTCAGACCAAATGCTACAATCAGTAAGGTTAGCTGGGTGAAAAAGTTCCACCAGATTCGTCCAGGATAGCTCAGATGGTAGAGCATTGGCTGCTACAGCCAAGAGATCCCTGGTTCAAATCCTGGTCGGTATGTTTTTCTCCCAAATGGAAATTTACGTCTGATATGATTTATTTACCAATTAGAATAATTGTGTTAAAATTAAACTAGAATATCAATAAAAATGGATATGCCACGTCCACGGAGGGGAAAAAATTAAGTTTTCAATTTTTAAATACTTTAGTTTTCAGGTTACTAAAATGGAGCATTTCTCTTTAGCGAATGTGATGATAAAGCTGTCTACAGTTTGTATTACAATTATAAATTAGGTTATTTCTTATCTTATTTATGATGACCACGCAATATACGCTGAAAACGTTGCCAAACTGCAAATAGAACTAATAAATTGGAAAAAAATTCAATAACTTCAGAACAAAATAAAGGATTATATCTAAAAAACAACTAGTCGGATGTGCCGATCACAAAACATTTTTCTTTCTCATACATGTTAATATTTCAAAATGTTGCTACACATGTTAATACTTTTGTGTTATTACTTCAATATTACACCAACTTTGAGTTTCCTCTTATGTTTCTGCTTCATTTTACTAACTGGAGTAAAACGAATTAATCCCAATCATAATATTTAATAAAATTAATATATTTCGATATTCTGTTGTACATCAGCTGATTGAGAATCGCTGGGTTAGCTGGATGCGAATTGCCCGTCGCAGCATGAACAGAGGATGTAGGGGAGACCGGGGCTAGTTAGCTACAGGGGTAAGTAGGCACAGTCCTCATAAATCTCCTATTTGTGGACAGATTACGCAACCAGCCACAGAGTACCTTTCTTCTTACTTTTTACCATTCTCATTGTAGTTTTGCAGCGTTATCTACGTGCAGTGGACATTTATTACGATTTTTATGTTTTTTGCACTCATAAGTAAGTTTTTGTTGCTTCATTCTTTTTCTAATTTCTAATACTTATCTTAATAATTGCGATTTAACTTGTGCAGTTTTTCTTAGTATTTGATTAACTGTATACACTGTAAAAAAACGGACTAAAAAACGGAAATAGTACTGGCAATCTAGACGCCAGTACTATTTCCGTTTTTTCACGGGAATATTTACCCATAAATTACAGAAAATTTTCCGTTAAAGAACGGAAAATTTTCTGTAATTTATGGATAAAAATTCCCGTAAAAAAAAAAAAAAAAAAAAAAAAAAAAAAAAAAAAAAAAAAAACGGAAATAGTACTGGCGTCTAGATTGCCAGTAGTATTTCCGATTTTTTGTCCGTTTACCTACCCCATATGTGATTTACTTGGATTATTTATGCTTAGATGATTACATGTCCCTTTTGTGAAGAAATTTATTATGGGGCTAGCAGGCGCATTGAACACGGGGCAAGTTGGCTCGGTGTCTGGTGTGTGTTGGTAGCTTGAAAAACAACAAACACTGAGAAAAGTGGTTGCAATGCAAAATTTTGGGCACACGAGGCTTGCTTAAACGGAGACACTCGATTTTTTATTTGTGACAACTGTATCTCTGATGATGACATCGAGTACGAAAGAAGTTATTCAATGTTAATGTTTTATTCATTATTTTTATGTCTGTATAATTTAGAATTTACATTGTAAGGCGATAACGCCTTTGTTTAAACTTACAGGTAATAATGAAATTGATTTCTCTTAACTGCGCGTCGTATTTGAGTTTGATTTAAATTTTTATAAAGCGTGTGCCAACTTACCCCATAGGTATAGGCAACTTGCCACGTGGCAGGGTAGGTTGGCGCACAATTTTCCTTTTACTTTAGGCTTTCGCTAAACATAAACTACAAAAGCTATAAACTCAAAACTCCGGATAATTATAGTAAAGTGGGGACAGATGCCGCAGTTTTTCTTTTCTTCTTGTAAAATCCTTATCCTTATAATATTATAAATGTCAATATGTGTCCGAATGTTTGAATGAAGACAGCGTCTAAACGGATGAATTAATGCTTCTGTATTTTTGGTTATAGATGGATTACAACCCGGAAATGAACATAGGCTATGTTTAATTTATTTTATTCAAATATTTTGCTTAATAATCCAAAATTTCATTATTTTTCATAATGAATTGACATTTTTCTGATAAAATTTAACCATCTTCCATTTTTCGTTGCCAAAAAATAAAAACCCAGAATAATAATTTAATTTCCAATTGAAAGATTAAAACGGAAATTTTAAGTATTTTTAATAATACAAGGTGCATGGATTTTGAGTAAGTGCGGGAAGAAGGCGAATGTGACGTCATATATGAAAAATAAAACGGATATGCTTTGATGTTGAAATAAAATGAGATGGTGTTATGGTATTAATTCTTATTATTTAAAGAAAAGTGTTATGAATGCTTACGGTTTACGGTCTGCGCGCGGTTAACATAAAGATGGAATTTTTAATTTAAAATTTAAAAATAAAAAAAAAACTTTTGAAGAGCAAATGTCAATAATATGCACAGTAAAATTATCAAAGTCGAAAATGACGTAATGATTAGCAGGAAATATATTTTCATTCTGAAAAAGTAAAAAGTTAACTAGATTACCTGAATAAAACAATTTTTTGTGAGTGTTAATTTTTAAGCGTTCATTCCAGGAAATTTAAATAACAGTTACTTTATTTTTAAAGAAATTTACATTTTCGTTCAAAGAACATAAATGTTTAATATGATTGCGTCATCAAAGTAACATTCAGTATAAATTTTTTTTTATTGGAAAAAGTTTGTAAATCGTAGTGTGGCAGCTGAATTTTAATTCTCCATTTCTTTTAGCTTTAAAAGGGTAAAATATTTGTTGACATTTTAAAAAGTAGCTCTTTTTAGTGCTCTTTTTTAGGAACAGATGTTATATATTCCAGCGGCCGCCATCTTGGATCTTTTCTTGGCGTGAACACCCCTTTTTCGCCAAGTAGTAAATGTCGCCAAGCAGTGTTTTATGCTCATGTTAGGCTTAACGAAAAGAAAATGTAAAACATCGCCAAGAAATCTCAAAACATCCAAGATGGCGGCCGCGAGAATATGCTGCATCTAAGCCTTTTTAGATAATAGTTTTTTGTGAAGTATGATAGATTGAGATAAATATGCCTTAGCTTTTAATACAATGTCTAACTGAATTTAAAATGTTATAAAAATTTAAAGAGAGGAATGTCATCAAATCGAAATCAAATTTATCGAGAAATTCATGTAATGCAAGAGCATTGAAAATATCAAAAGTTAATTAAACTTTTCCTCAAAGCAGAATTGCGTAGACATGAACAAGCCGATCGTCAGGCTAATCTTAGAGATGCTGATACAGCTGAAAAGTCCCAACTGCGTCACCATTATAACGTTGCTTATTTGGCTTCAAGGAGGGAATGTGGATGACCTGAACTGTCGCAACATAGGTTAAAAGAAGACACTGGCCGCAAGCAAATAAACAATTTATTAATAAATAAACAACAATAGCCGGCGTTACCATGTCAAGCAAAATAAGCTATTTTGGCGACAATTAGGTACCCCGGTGCTTATATGTCATCTGTGCCATTTTCTTATTACTCCAGGATATAAACAGACATCCTGGTTCAGCGTATAAACCTGAGTTATGTCAATGACCTTATAATAAAGAAATATCTTATACTAGCCGCCCTTGGCGACCAGTTTGGTTTCATTAAAATTTATGTTTGGGAAAGTATGTTAAGCATTCTATAATGTTACTTTTATTCATAATTTAACTTACTTGGACTCCCCTTACCCTCTCGCTGCGCAACCCGAGATTTCCTCGGGAAACGTAAAAGTAGCAAAATTTGTGCAATCCGAGATTTCTTCGGGGATTCAATTATTCCACTGGCGACTATTTTTTAATTCAACTCGGACCACTTTTTAAGTACAAAAACTTCCATATAGACATTAACAACATCTACATGAAAAATACACTGCAAAATTGATTTTCTTAAAATAGTGGTACGAAACTATAAAAATAGTCTCCAGTGACAGCTTTGATTTCACCTTAGGCTGCAAGAGGGTTAACTATAATTAATATAATCCCCTAAGCTAATATTAGTTTTTGTTGCATTAAAATATCTCAATTTGTTGATTTTCTCTAAGCAAGTAAAACCTATTGGTTTACAGTAGAAGTCTATGGGAATTCGGCGAAATATTAGAGATATCGCTAAGTTGGCGTCACTTTTGGCGACAAACTTCGCGACAGAACAGGGTACCCCCTATGGTAACCCCCTTTATAGGTATGGGGATGTATTAAATAACCAATAATAACCAATCAATAACCAATGTTCAATAACAAATGCGTTCAATAACCAATGAGATACGTTTTATTTGGGCGTTGCTATTAAACAATTAACAAATAACTGCGATTTCTATGCCAGATACGATAGCGTAATATATAAATAGATTGTCTACTGTAAAATGTTATAAAGAATTGGTTTATTATATATGTTTTTAATTATCGGAAGGGGAAATGCTTTGCTTAATTAATTCATTTCTTCCTCTTTTAATGTTACGTTAACGACGTCACGGGTAACAGCTAGTGTACATTAAAGCAAAAAACAACAACCTAAGTACCAGAAATCATTGATCAAACCCTTTAGAATCCAATTTCTATGTTAAACAAATTAAAATCGTCTTAATAAAGTAGGCATAATTATTTTCCCACAGGTCCTTTTTTAACATCATTTTTTTATGCGCTGGATAAGATGCCGGATGGGGTGTGGGACAGATGCCGCATGGAGAAAAATGCTAGGCTGTTTATCTTTTTACAGACAAATCACATTTTTATTTTCTCAAGCTACTTAAAACGAAAATAAATAATAGTAAACTTGAAAAAATTATATACAGTAAAACTCGGATATAACGCTCTTCCGGGGGACCGGACTAGAAGAGCGTTAAAAACGAGAAAGCGTTAAATGCGGGAGAAGGTTTTCCGCATATTAAAATTAAGAATATTAGATTATCTGCTTTAAATAGTGCGGGAATCCTTTTTGTGTATTATTTAATATACAAACTCCACAGCATAGATACGAAAACGTTTCCTTCATTTAAAATATCACAAATTTACCTTGTGTTTACAAAGTGTATTATTATTTCAAATTAGAATAAGTAAAAGAATTGTTAGCATTAAAACAAGAGCTAAAAAATATATTTAACATTTCCAATGGGAACCTTTATCCTTATATTAAACATAAAATAAAATTATGAAAGAAACTAATAATAATATTTTGCTTTAAAAAAAATGTAACATTTGTATTCTTGAGCACCAACCACTATGAGGACTATAAACTTTCACTTACTGATTATTCTGTTTTAGAAAAAAAAACACTTCGAGTTTCTTCTGACGGGTAGACGAACGACCACACAAAAGAGCCTTTTCTGATTTGTTTATGTGTCTTAATATATCTTCATGTGAAGCGGCGGTATCTACTGAAGCGGTGTATAGGCGGATAGTGCTAAAAGCTTCCATTACTTCAGCTATCGTTGGGATGCGCTCTTGAACATCGCCATCAGCAACTTCATCAGGGTCCTCTTCTTTTGCGACATCCTGTACAGTGTCCCCAATAATGTCAATGCTCCTAACGTTGCTTGTGATAGCGTCGTTATCAATGTTAATATAGTTCTGAAGGGTGTGTGCGTTTTCCGCAAGATGCTCGCAAACAGCTTGCTAGTCCTCGTCGTCTATAGGATCCGAACCCTCTTCAGCCGCATCCATATCATCGTCAGCGGCCATTATGAAGCCTGCCTTTTTAAAGCAATTTTGAATTATTTTAGGTTCGATTGCATCCCAAGCAGAGCAAAGGTAGTTCATGGCGTCGAAGAGAGTTACAGAAGATCGAATACATTTAATTTCCATTCCATGTAGAAATTGTTTCACTATATGTTTGCGATAATGTTGTTTTAAAACATTTATGATCCCTTGATTCATCGGTTGAAGTACGCTTGTAGTGTTTGCAGGTAAAAATTCCAGAGAGACGTTTGAAATATCTGGTATTTCTTGGGGATGCGCTGCGCAATTGTCTGGCGAATAGTATGACATGCCTATTTTGCTTCCGCATCTCGACATGAAAATCAGAAACATATTTAATGAACTGGGGACCCGTCATCCAAGCCTTACGTTGATGTGCATAGTCACAGGGCAGTTGTTTGATGTTTTTGAAACAGCGAGGTTTGGCCGATTTTCCAATCACCAGAGGCTTGCATTTGTCGCAATGGCGTTGGAACAAACAAGCACAGTCACACGTTCTTTACTGAGCTTCCGTCCATGGCACTGCTCATCTTTTAACGTTAAGGATTTATCAGGCATAGCTTTAAAAAATAAGCCAAATTCGTCGGCGTTATAAATATCACAACTGGCATAGTTTTTGATAAGCCTTGGAAGACTGTTCTTTTTCCAGAATTCTGCATTTTCTATGTTCGCGGCCGCGGATTCTCCGTAAATCTTCTTGTACACAATGCCGTGGCGGGTTCGAAATCTGTCTAACCACCCATTAGATGGAGTAAAATCTTCAATTCTCAACTTTTGGTCTACTTCTGCAGCTTTTTCTTTAAATATGGATCCGCTGATAGGTATGTTACAGTGTCTTGACTCAAGAAACCACTCGTACATAACTTTTTCCACACCTTCATATTTTCCTGTTTTCACTCTCTTTTTCTTTGAGCCACCAATCGCAGCATTTTTTTTTTCAAAATATTTTCTGTTTTGAAGAAGAGTCCGAAGAGACGACGGCGCAATATTCATAGATATCGCAAAATCTTTCTGGCACAGAATAGGTAAATTTTTGTCATAATTTTTTAGAATTTCTAATTTTTTCGAAAGTGTCAACATCTTTCTTTTCATACTCTTAGCTTCCATGTTGCACCTAATTAGAGTCGGCAGCGATGCTGCTTACTTATGTGTAAATGAAAAAAGCGAAAACAGTTTGTGTGAAGTAAGAGACAGACAGGTGCTGCTGAGATGGACGGCATAAATTATTTTGTTCTCTGATCCAATGAGAAAAAAACAGCCACGACGGCTTATTTTTTTTTTTACATAGTCTTTGGGCGTTGGCTGGCTGTCAATTCCATGTATCCTCTCTTTCTCTCTCTCTCTCTTTGTACGGGTAAGAAAATGTAAACTAGAAAATGAGTACAGATGTAAACCAAAACACCAAAGCGTAACATCCGGGATTTCTTTGTTCAAAGGAGCAATAAAAAACGCGTTAGAAGCGGGAAAGCGTTAAAAGCGGGGAGCGTAAAAAGCGGGGAATTTTTACATTGTTCTTATGGGTATGGTTCAAGGGATAGAGACAAATGAGCGTAAAAGGCGGGAAAGCGTTTTAAGCGGTGAGCGTTATATCCGAGTTTTACTGTATATCACTAAATTGTGAAAAGTTTAACGAAAATGCAAAAGTGTAATCTCTATAAACAAAACTTAAGACAAAAAGTGAAAATGAAAAGAAAATCATTTGAATTTACATGAATGGATAGCATAATTACTGGAAACAATAGACACCGTAATTCGAAAAAAGATATAAATCACTGGTTTACATCCAGGCGAACATTGCAGTTTGCTCTTAATGTAAGTATTAGTTCTATTCTATTTAGGCCCTAGTCTGTTTATTTTTTGCATTTCTTCTCATTCTTTGATTTTGTATTTCCATTCCCCCACAATCACACCACACTACCCGTTGCAAAAATAAAGTAAGCGTTTTCCATGCAGCTATCGATTGAATTTGATGCACTGAATCCTGGTCGCTTTAGACTTTGCTCCTTGATAAGACCCCCAGCCATTCAACATATGCAGAGAATTCCAATCCAGTTCTACCATCAGAATCCATAAGAGGAACAATTTACCGATTGTCGGAAGATGACTCATATTTTAGTTTTTTCCTCGCGTAGGGCATTTTCAAGTTTATCTTTCCCTCCCTTTTTTTACGCATTTTACTTCCGCCAAGTTGTCGTTCTTTGACGCTTTCTAGTTTCTATTGTTTTCATTTCCTTCCTCTTTTTTATTGTTTATAAACTCTGTGCTTGTAATATTTGCATCCTTTTACTTTCTCTTACTTGGCTGTATAGGTCTTTTAACCATTTGGGGTAAGTGATATTTTGTTTAACAGTTTAGATGATGAGAATTGTAAACGGCCTTCGGTATCCTTATTCACACATGATGAAACAACATTGTTGCTGAGAATATTTTGATAAGCAGCAGAATGCGCTAATATGCATTCATTTAAATGTAAGTTCTACTTAAATCACAGTGCTGAAATTATTGAACCAAAAAACAAAAATATATTTTGCGGCATCTGTCCGTCAACCTCGGTGCGGCATCTGTCCCATGTTGGCGGGTAAGATGCCGCGCCGCCATTTTGTGTCATTTGATCGACGCGAGAGAAAGGCGAGCACATGTCTGTATTCTACGAGGATGTAGTCTATAGTTGTAATCGATTTTGGGATGAAATCTCTGTTTGTTTTCCTTAAAATATGCAATAAAACTTCCCTAGAATAATTTTAGCAACTTACCACGCAGGTTCGAGCCATAAAAGCTGGCATAAATATGTAAATACTAACAATTAAGCGGTGGAAACGCATACAACACATCACACAGCACAGAGGAACACTACGAACTTCTAAAATTGGTCTAGGGAACGCTAGTGTCGCCTACACAATCTCTGCGGCATCTGTCCCACCACGGCGTCTGCCCCCACTTTACTATATAGCCCAATGCCTGTTCTTTAAAAGTACAGTTAAAAATTCATAAAATACTTAAACAAAAAATTTATAAAAATCAATAGCTAAAAACTTCGCCTACTAGTTCCGGTCTCCCCTACAATTGAACTTTGGAAAATCGAGAAAAACCGCTATTACAGCACTCCCTTTCGGTGGATTGTTACCAAATTTAAGTGGTACTGCTGGCCCTAGCCAAAAACGTACACATGAAATTTGGTTCAATTCTATGCATATAATTTCATACAATTTTCGATGGTACAATAATGAAAATGACACAATAATCGATATTATAGCGCCCCCTTCCGGCGGAATATTACCCAATTCAATGAGAACCTGCTGCCTGTAGCCAAAAACATACACAAAAAAATTTGGTTCAGTTCTATGCATAATTTCATACACATTTCAATGATACAAAGAGAACATACGGACATACGGACGGACAGACATACGAACCGACAGACAGACATTTTGTATAAACACTTTTTCAGGATTTCTGACACCTAAAATATGTAAATCCGTCAAAAACTGGAAGTCGAAAAAAATTTCTATTACAATACTTTCTTTTTTACAAAGAAGAAAGTAAAATATTTCTGTCTCTCAAACTATCTAATGATGATTTGGTATGGACTACCGTCTATGGCACTTCTTAGAATTTATTTTTAGTATCCTCTACTTGTCTAGAGTTTAAGTTTATAAGTTAATTCCTTAATATATTTTAAATGGTTTTATTTATACTCAGTTAGAACTTAAGACTTCTAATTAGTTATTATTGAAAAAAAAAATAAAAAATACAATTAATTAAACATTAGTGAAATGAACGTTGTGTTTTAGATAGAGAGACGTCCGCGGAGGGGGATTTTCGACTTATATTCATTAAAAGATTAAAGTTAAATATTTAAATTATTTTGTCAGAAATGTAACGTAAAACTTAAATATACATATGAATGAAAATACGTGGACATTTGCTACATTTTCTAATATTTAAACCTTCAGCAACGTAAAAATTACTTTTGTGTGATAATGGCCCACATACGTTTTGAAATACAATATCTTTCAATCGTACATCATATGCGTTTATTCGCATGTAATATTAATGCGTTTGTTGACGTTGTGCCATTCGTAAAAATTATGCATTTATTCGCCTAATTTTTATTACCTTTTAAAAATATGTTTTAAACCAAAAATATAAAATAAATTAAGAAGCACTGTTCGAGCTGTTTCGAACTGTTTCGAACTGTTTCGAATCTACAGCGAGATTCTTCTTCAGTGCAAGATAGGGAAAATTAGAACAGCGTGCTAGAAAAAGCAAGGCTCAGCCTTGCAGCTATTTGCTGCTTTTCACGCATTATTTGTGCATTTTAAACGTTGGTTTACTGCTTCTTAATATTCCTGCACAAAGGCTTTAATTGCTATTTTTAATCAAATAAATTATTTTATTTAACAGAAAATTGATGGTATAAATGTTTCAATAGCTAAGAAATAATGTATGGAGTAGGGGAAAACCCGTATTAAATCAAAAAACTTCATCACACACCGAAGCTGCTGCAAGGATCACAACCGAATGATAAATCCCGGATCTTTAGCTGGAAATTAATTAGAGAAGAACACACTTTCATAAAATAAAATTTAAAAAAAGTCCTTCCGGCCAGTGCCGGGAGGAAGAGGTAGCTTTCATATTCCTTATTTTAAACAAGTTGGAAATTGCTCGTCAAACGTGGCAAATGAGGTGCGTTCGTACTATAACTAGTTTTATAATTATTTTTTGCACCCGATATTGTACTGAATGTGTATTTGTTTGCACTTCATAAGTGCATAGTCTGTAACATCATTAAAATGCACTTGCAATAATTTTTTCCCATTCCCTTAATGTAACGGGAAACTTTTGACTGTCCCTGTAATTAAATTACACATCCGATTTTCATAAAATTCGAAATGGCTCGACAAAATTTTGCAGCAATTATATATTTAGAATTTCAGCCCATTCGGAAGGCTGTAACATCATTAAAATGCACTTGCAATAATTTTTCCCATTGGCCGTAATGTAAAGAAAAACTTTTGACTGTCCCTGTAATTAAACTATACATCCGATTTTCATAAAATTTGAAATGGCTCGACAAAATGTTGCAATAATTATATGTTTAAAATTTCAGACCATTTGGAAAGCTTTAACATCATTAAAATGCACTTGCAATAATTTTTCCCATTGGTCGTAATGTAAAGAAAAACTTTTGACTGCCCATGTAATTAAACTATACATCCGAATTTCATAAAATTTGAAATGGCTCGACAAAATGTCGCAATAATTATATGCTTAAAATTTCAGACCATTTGCAAAGCTTTAACATCATTAAAATGCACTTGCAATAATTTTCCCCATTGGCCGTAATGTAAAGAAAAACTTTTGACTGTCCCTGTAATTAAACTATACATCCGATTTTCATAAAATTTGAAATGACTCCACAAACTTTTGCAACAATCATATATTTAAAATTTCAGCCCATTCGGTTGGGTAGTTTTTGCTCTGTTACATGCGGACGGACGGACAGACGGACAGACGGACTGAACGACGACTATAGGTGCTACGTATTTATATAATTACGAACGCACCTAAAAAGCCAACTTATATTATTCAAACACACGAAGCTCAATTTAGTGGAAACCGAATATAGGAGATTCAATACTAATTTTTATCAATACTAAATCATTATGAATGAGAATTTCGCGAAATTAGTCAGCTTTATCCAAGCTGCTTTTATTTAAAGTAACTTAGAATTGGCTGCCAAATTCCGCGATTTCTTAAAGTGCCTGTCATTTTAAGACAACATGGTGGACGAGGCTAACCAGTGAACTTGGTCGAGACCTTAGTAATTGCTGTGCACATGCTCACTCACATCGGAATCGGTTGATATATACGAGTGCTGTCGCAGGCAAAAAATCAGATTTTTCAAAATGTCACCCACATTAGCAATTGAAACTGCTATATCTGAGCCATTTTTTAAGATAAAGACAAACAAAAAATTCTCCTGAATCCTTATATCAAGGTCAAATACTTAAGAAAGAAACCTTTTTCAATTTCTAATTTTGTTGCACCTCACTTTAAATATAATTTTTTTTTAATTTGATGGCCGCCATTTTGAAACAAGATGGCTGATGAAGCTGGCCAGCGAACTTGGTCGAGGTATTGATGTATACTATCTACATGCATTCTTACATCGAAATAGGCGAATACGTGTGTTATCGCGTGACAAATACAAGATCGTTTCAAAGTGTTAGCCATGCTAGAAATTCAAAGCGCTATAATTCAACCATTTTTTAAGATATAAACAAAAGAACAAATTTTCAGAAACAAAAACTGCTCCAGAATCTTTGTATCAAGCCAAACACATAAAAAAAAATCTTTTTCATTTTCCAATTTTTTAATACCTTAAATTAATTTTTTTTAATAGCAACACTTTTGAAACAAGATGGCGAATGAAGCTGGCCAACGAACTCGGTTGAGACATTGGTATGTACTATGTACAGAGACAGACCAAGTTACATCCAAATCGGTTCATAAATACGCTTGTTATCGCGTGACAAAAATCAGGTCGTTTTAAAATGTCAGCCACAATAGAAATTCAAAATGCTATAACTCAGCCATTTATTTAGATATGGACGAAACAAAACCTGTTCCGGAATCTTTGTATTAAGGTAAAACACATACGAAAAAAATCTTTTTCATTTTCTATTTTTTTGGTATCTCATTTTAAATTTTAATTTTTTTTAAATTTTTTAAATGGCCGCCATTTTGAAACAAGATGGCGGATGAAGCTGGCCAACGAACTCGGTCGAGATATTTGTATGTACTATGTACACGCCAAGGTAATTCAAATCGGTTCATAAATACGCCTGTTATCCCGTGACAAAATTCAAGACGTTTCAAAATGTCAGCCACTCTAGAAATTCAAAATGCTATAACTCAGCCATTTTTTAAGATATAGACGAAACAAAAACTGCTCCCGAATCTTTTATCAAGGTCAAACACATAAGCAAAAAATATTTTTTCAATTTTCAGTTTTTTGGTACCACATTTCAAATTTAAATATTTCTTAAAAATTTAAATGGCCGCCATTTTTAAACAAGATGGCGGATGAAGCTGGCCAACGAACTCGGTCGAGACATTGGTATGTACTATGTATAAACGAAGTTACATCCAAATCGGTTCATAAATACGCCTTTTATCGCGTGACAGAATTCAGGACGTTTCAAAATGTCAGCCATGCTAGAAATTCAAAATGCTATAACTCAGCCATTTTTTATGATATAGACGAAACAAAAACTGCTCCGAAGTCATTGTATACAGGTCAAATACAAAAAAAAATATATTTTTCCTTTTTCAATATTTTGGTACCACATTTCAAATTTTAAATTTTTTAAAAAATTTTAAATGGCCGCCATTTTGAAACAAGATGGTGGATGAATCTGGCCAACGAACTCGGTCGAGACATTGGTATGTACTATGTACACACCGAATTACATCCAAATCGGTTCATAAATACGAGAGTTACAGTATGACAAATGTCAGATATATATATATATATATATATATATATATATATATATATTGATATAAGCTAACGTTAACAATTGATATATATATATATATATCAATTTTGAACGGAGGGTGGTTTCGGGGTCTGGGGGTCATGATCGATGAAAATATGCCAAAATTTTTTGAAATCGCTTTCCTCCGAACGGCTGCAATAGGTAGCTTTTTGTAATGAAAGCTACCTAACAGATTGAATTGGAGAAAAACGGAAAATAAGGAGAAAAAACTGCACTAAGCGAGAAATTTCAGAGCATAAAATAATATAATGCACTTTGCCAAAATGAAAAGTTGACAAACAAACATGTGAAAGAAAACGGAAAACCACAGAATATTCATATAAGGAAACAGAAGAACGTGAAGACAAAATAACATGATAACGATAACATATTCATTAATAAGGTTTTTTTTTATATTTTTTTATTATTATTTTGTTTCATTTAAGATTGAGCTGTTAATATACAGGGTGTCCACAAAATAATTTCCTATTTTCAATGGCATATTATAACAGTTTAATTTAGGCTTTTTACAACAAATCATACATCAAATTGAAGGTAAACTAACCTAGCTTTTCTTATCAATGTTCAATCTGTGCACCTTTAGCTATACGGCACACATCCAACCTAAAGTCCAATTCTTTCCACACTTCGGTTAAGGGGGCAAGGGACCTTAAAATCCTTAAAAATATTTTTTTTTATTTTTTGTAAATTTCACCTAATTATTATTCAATGGCACTTTATATGCATTATAGCATGCATTTATCAAAAAAAATTTACTTTTTATGAAAAAAAATGTAATTTTACGCGTCGTCTTAGAAATCTTCGAAAAAAAAATTTTAAATTTCAAAATTTTTTCGAAAAAATTTCAAAATTTTTCATTTTTTTTTTTAACCTTTAAATTCAGATATATAAAATTCGATGCTCTATTTTATTTATATATATGAAACAAACTTTTATAAAAAATATTGGGGATTTTCATTGATATGGAACACGCAGGGGGCATTTCGAAAATTTCTAAGACGACGCGTAAAATTACATTTTTTTAAATTTTTTTTGTGATAAATGCATGCCATAATGCATATAATGTACCCTTGAATAATATTTAAGATAAAATTTATAAAAAAAAAAAAAAAAAAAAAAAAAAAAAATGAAAAATTTGGAAATTTGGAAATTTTTTCGAAAAAATTTCAAAATTTTTCATTTTTTTAAAACCTTTAAATTCAAATATATAAAATTCGATGCTCTATTTTATTTATATATATAAAACAGACTTTTATAAAAAAAATATTGGGGATTTTCATTGCTATGGAATGCGCAGGGGGCATTTCGAAAATTTCTAAGATATCTAAAATTTCTAAAATTCCATTTTTTTTCTCAAAAATAATTTTTTTTGTGATAAATGCATGCTATAATGCATATAATGTACCTTTGAATAATATTTATGGTGAAATTTACAAAAAATAACAAAATTTATTTTAAGGTCCCTTGTCCCCTTAACAAATCCGTAGTAATGGGAGCAATAGCCTCTTCAATTCTGTGTCTCAACTCTGGCAAATCATTAGGTAGCGGCAAAAAGTAGACACGATTTTTTATAAAGCCCAAAAGGAAAAAATCGCATGGCTCTAACGGCTTTTAAATAATCAGCTTTCGAATAACGCTTTACGCTCTGGAGTCGCCTTTTTGCGTATGTGCCACTGCAAGCCAGTAAATAACAAAGCAGTACTCGCGCAGGCGCTTATCTAAAACTGTTATATTACTCTTTCTTTGTGACCTTGAGTCAACACACTACAATGCTTACATTTGATACTATTAAAATTTATAACGGGGACATTTTTTTTTTATGGGCACTCTGTATTTAGTCGCATAATTAGCTCTCGATAGCACTTAAAGCATATTAAGGGGTCTCAGGGAAATTTTCGAAAATTTAATTTTTTTAGATGTTAAACTTCTATGTTTTCTGAACATTTTGATATAATTGTTTCCTTAAAATTCACATTGGAACAGAAGTTGTGGCTTTTAGAATTATACCCTCTCACAATAGCTGAAGCGGCGTTTCCGAAAATTGAAAGTCATTTTTCTCCAAATGACGATTTTAGTCATAACGCTCAGGATATCTCGAAAACTTCTGAATATATTTTTATGAAATTTTCAAAACATATGTTTCATGTTAGTCTGTATAAACTGAACCTAAAATTTCTTTTTATTGTTCAAAAAAATATTTTTTTTATGTGATTATGCTGTTGAAATTTTCAAAATTTTGTATTAGCTAAATACAACTTTGTATTAAAACTATAAAAATACTTTAAATACAAATTTATTTAGGTTCAGGGTAATTAATAGAATCTGAAATATAAGTAAGCATCAAAATTTTCATTCTAGTTGGAATATTTATTTTGAAATCCTGCGCGAAATCTGTTATACCAATTTTCTGCTCGTCAAATATCTGATAGTTTGGAGCCCCCTGTAAATGCTAATTCTGCATCTTGCATTTTTTTAAATACATGAAATGAAAGAATATACGTATAACTTTCATCCCAATAAAAATTGTGTTTTGAAATCATACATTTTAAGATATTAAATATATTAAATGTTGAAAATTATCTCTTTTTTTCTTTTTTTCCAAGTTTAAGAGTCCCGAGACCCCTTAATGCGTTTATTCGCGTCCTTTTTTTATTGTTTTAAAAATATGCTTAGTATTTTTCTGACAAAAAAGTATCAAATAGACAAAAAGATTTCTTTAAAAAAGTATTTAGTTACGCACCAAAAGTGATACAAAATCCCCAAGCTGGGATAATTCCAGTATTTCAAATTAATTAGAAAACAGGAAAGCTTCGTCAAATAAAATTAAGAAAAGAGGAAAGAGCTGGATCGAAGATATTGGACTGGAAAAAGAATCGAAATAAGAAAAAAAATCATTTATCTCGAAATTCGAAGAATAAAATAATAGAATGCTCTTTGCTAAAATGAATTGTCCACAAATAAACACATAAAAGAAAAAGAAAAAAAACTAGAGTAATCATATAAGGAAAGAAAGTAACATAAAGGAAAAGTAATTAATAATGTTTCAATAGCTGTTCATGAATATTTTTTTCTTAAAAATATATTATTATTGTTATTAATTTAAGATTAAACTGTTATTAAGTTTATGCATAGCAGTAGCTTTCAGTTAGTATTTCCTATGCGGTTATTGAATCCTTCATTCGTTAATACATAGGTGTCAAGTTGCCACTAATCCTCCGTAATATGTCGGTTAATATAACCCTGGTTTAATACATTTCGCACCAGAATTTTTTTTCAGAGAGGAAATTAAATAAGCTCAACGTGGAAAACTGGAATTAAATAAATAAAGATTCATCAAATAATTTTTCTGGTTCGAAACGTTGTTAAACTGGGTTAAATTAATCCACGCATTACGGAAGATTAGTGCGAACTTGGCACCTATGGTTAATATTATACATTTATTTGAATCCGTCATTCGTTACTACACTAGTGTGCAAAACTTAAGCAACGAACAAAAAATGTTAATTTCTAATCACGTGGTGAGTACTCAAAAGAAAATTCTATAAACAGCAAGTGTAAAAAATAGGTGTTATCCTAACAGCATAGCCAGCCTATAGGAAGTCTCCATGACCTCACAAAAGGTCACAAGTGTCACAGTCGCAACAATGAACTGAAATGTGATATCTTTCATTCATCTCATTCTTAATCTCATTTGATCACACCACCAAGAAGTCACCATGACTGCTGCTTTGTGACGAGTCACCAGATGACTTTACAATGAAGTCACCTTGTGACCCCCATGTGAACGTCATTTGGAGACTCCATTGTAAAATCATCACGATAGCTGTTTTGTGACGATTTCCCAAGTGATGGAAAATGAAGTCATCTGGTGACTTTTCGCAAAGGAGTGCAATAGTGACTTCACAGTAGAGTCTCGGTCACCTGAAAGTCACCATATGACTTCATTGTCTTCAAATGACAGTCACATGAGAATCACAAGGTGACCTAGTTGTAATGTCACCTAGTGACTCATCACAAAGGAACAGTCAAAATGACTTTTCAGTGGAGTAAACATATCACGATCATTTTACAGTAACAATGAGACGCATGAAAGATCCCAAATTTTGTTTCTCCGTAGTGACTGTGACACTTGTGGTCATGTGTAGCATGAAGGAGATGTCAAAACAGCTATGTGTGTTGTAGATATAATACTTATTTGCTACACCTGGTGTTTATATCATTTACTTTTGAGTACTTACATGTTTGAAAATTAGCATTTTATGCTTATTGCTTAAGTTTTGCACACCAGTGTATTATACATTTATTTTAATACTTTTTATTGCCTCCTAAAAGATTTTTTTTTTTAAACCAAGTTTATCAGAATAAATATTTGTTCGAAATATTTATTCTTAATGTCTTATGCAATTTTTTTATCCAAATTGTAATCCTGTCCTTTAAGGTGATTTTCAAAGAAAATATTTTCTCCACACTATGCGAAATTTTTCTGACACGTTCACGGGCTTATTTTTAAATGTAAAAGTAGGAAATTGGTTGAGATAACTATTAAAGTGATTTCGAGTTGAACAGTGTTTTCGTTTTTCATTAAATGGATTACATCTTGAACTAGTAAATCTGCAGATCAGGAGCCTCAACGTCAGCTCTGCAAGTCATTGTTTTTAAACACACTTTGATAATATTCAATTTACTACAAACCGCAATTTAAAGTTCTCAAATTACTTAATTATTTATAAGAATAAAAAAATACGAAGTTTTCAGATATTAGAAGCGTTAAATTAAAAACGTTATATAAGGATATTTTGAAATTTTCATGAGCTACTAATTCTGGTATTTTTTTAGATAATAAAGTAGATTTCTTCAGGGGGCTTCGCCCCCCTGAATCTCCCATGGTCTCATTAAATTTACATATATAACTTTTTATTGATCGTGCTAATGGTTATTGTAAATCTTAGATTTCTTTTTACACTTCCGAGCCTTATTTTTCAATACCGGTGGACAGAAAATGATTTACACTGAGGCAATTAGTTACTATATTAAAAGTTTAGATTTTATGAACGAAAATGTAATTACTTTTTAAAAATAAAATAATTTTCATTCATATTTTCTGAAGTGAAGCGGCATTAAGAAGTAAAAAATATTTTTCCAGACAATCTATTTAATGCTTGGTTTTTAAGAAAGAAAATATTTATTTCCCGATACAGTGACGTCATTTTCGACAGAGATAATTTTGCGGTGCATAATTTTGACATTTACCATCTATTTGCTTTTCAAAAGTTTTTTTTTTTTTTTTTCTCATTGAAATTTTCGATTAAAAATTAAACATTTCTGTTAGCCGTGTGCAGACGATAAACCGTGGTAACATTTTTTTTAATAATAAGAATTGATATCATAACACAAGGCCCTTTTATTTCAACCTCAAAGCGTATTTGCTTTGTTTTTGATATATGAGGTCAAATTCACCTTCTTTTCGTATTTTTGTTTTATTTCCAATATGAAGATGTATTCATGTCTATTTTTTATTTCATTTTCCCCTTACACATGAAAATCTTTCAAATCAAAATTAACTGTTTAGGATAAATTATTATTCCGGGATCTGATTTTCTTGGCAACGGTAAAAAAAAAAAATGATTTCTAAATATTATTTCAAAATGTCAGTTTTTTCCTTATGAAAATAATGGACTTTTTAATTCGAACACAGCTTTTCTTTATTTCTGGGGTAAATTCCATCTATATGTAAAGACGCAAAAGGCATTAGTTCCTCCCTTTTGACGTTCATTTGACTCCAAACAATTACACATACTTTCACATTTACGATATTTTTAGGTGTAGTTCCGTTGCTAGGCAACAGTTAAGAGAAAATTAAAACAATGAAGTATGTGCATTTAAAAAAGAAAATTTCTAAAAGAAAATATTTGATATTATTGGAACACATATATAAAATCCCTCCATAAGTTATACACCGAATTTAAAAATTCTGACAAATATATACACAAAACTGTGTAATGTAACCCGAGCATCCCTGTCAAAGAACCTATAAAAGCTACATGTTCCGTTTCCAGTATCGGACATGCCATAGTAAACGTCAAAAACATAAATAAGTTATATGGCAATCTGAGTATATTTACGAGAGTTACAGCATGGTGAGATGACAGAAAAGTAAACCAAAAGTCATAAAAAAATTTTAACGATCAAGAAAGGCTTGAAAAAAGGTATTACCCCTTTATCATTCCCCACGTTTGGGAGAACATTTGCAATTATCGTATTAAAAGAGCCTATTATGAATTTCTTCCAAATTTTCTTCAAAGTCATTTGTTCCAACACTTTTTAATGGGGAATTAAATAAATGAAAGATTTCTATTCGAAAATACTGGTAGGAAGCGGCCCATGAGTTTCTTAGAATAAAAAGCGCGAAGATTATTTATTTATAATTACGGGTATGAAGTGCTTGTTTGTTGCCCACCGCATTATTTGAGATTTTCTGTTTTCTTATATTTTATAAAAATTAACAGAATGCTTAAAAATAGGCTTTTTTCTTTATTAATTTACTGCATATTCGTTATTAAAATTATTAAAGAAAATTCTTAAGACTTTTATATTGAATATATAAATACCAAATTCTTAACAAATTAAACTATTGAATACGATACATTTGCTATAATGAAACGGCGAATTTGTGAAAAGCACAAAATATTTAGAAGTCAAACTATCCAATATGGCATATTCGCTACTATGAAATGTTGAACCTGGGAAAAGCATAAAACTTTTACTAGTCAAACTATCCAATGTGTGATATTGGATAGTTTGAAGCTGAAAACGTTACAAATAAGCATTCCATATCAAACTATCCAATGTGATTTTTTGACGAGTAAAATTATTCAAATGATTTATCTCAATAGCATGCTTAAATATAATATAAAACAGCACCCGAAAAACTTAATAATTGTTTACTGCTACTTGGATTTGAATCCACAATTAAAACAGTTTTTTGCCGTCCTGAAAAATGGCTATTTTCACATTGTATAGTTTGACATGGTACCGGCGATGTATACTATACACAAAAGGTAAAAACAGTCAAAACATTAATAATAAAATTTTAAAATTCTAAAAACCGACAAGTTTCATAAGCTCTGTGGTCATCATCAGGGTTATATTTCAGTGTCGAGATGCACAAATATTTATAGATTGTAAAAGTCAAATATAAACATAAACATACTACGTTGAACCCACCACCATCATAGCGCCATCTATACAGCTGTAATTTAACTGTCCGTTTTCAAGAGAGAAAATAAAAAAAAACCAGAATATTAACGCCATTAACTATGCAAAACCTTTTTTAACCTTGAGTTAAATGTTGTTTCCAAACATTTAACTATACCTTAATCTTCCGCAGCTATTACTGCAATAGATTCTTCTATTTCTATAGTATTAATAAGATCCATTTCCTTATCTCGGTACGATGGATACCTTACTACGATTTTTTTTTTCTACGAATTCTAAGAAGTATGGGATCCTTTTGTAATCCTCTTGTGGTCGATGCTCACTGTTTATCACTTTCCAACAAACTTGACTTCCAACATGATGTTTATGAATTCAGTTTGTCTCTCTGTACCTCCGTGATCTAACTCGCGTAAATACTGTCCGATTGCCATGAAATTGATATATGTCAGGGGTATCACTATGGCATATTCGGTGCTGAAAATGAAATGTATAGCATTTACGCTTCATTTACAGTGGCACTCAAAATAATTCCGTTACCTTACGGTCTATGGGAGAAAAATCGTTTGAGGTGTATTTTAATGATATTAAATCATTTTAAACATACTGAAATTGATATATCTCCCTGAGGTGTATTACACGGTGCTTACTCTAGAATATGGTGTACATAGAATCCACCGTTCATTTACAGGGACGCACAAAAGAATTTGAATACAGAAGAAATTGAACTAATGAAGCCAATGAATAATAATTTCTGAAAGTGCGTTTTCAATTATGGTAAGCGCTTTCAAATTGAACCATTTTTATAACCGTTACTTGGTGTGTATAAATTCTACAGATCATATACAGGGCTGCACAAAAATTCTCAAGTATATTTTGGTTTATTCATGGAATTTGCTGAATGAAAATTTTCAACTGTGCTAAACTGTGCTTAACTAAACTAATTTTTATATACTATTTAATACACATACAAATACATAGATCATATACAGGGGTGCACGTAAAAAAAAATCAAATATTTTTTTTAACTATTTATTGTAATAGCAGAAATTGTGTTTTAAAATGCGTTATGAGATTTTCGAATTGTTTATTTAGACTATATTTCACCGTAATAAACTGTGAAATTTCGTTAACCCTGGCGTCCTAATTTTGGGACGCTTTCTTAAAAAAATTCCCATTACAAATAAAATTATGATATCGTTTCAAAACTTTGTAAAATATATCCTTAGTATTTGTTTTCAATATTTATCCATAAATGCAGCACATTTTTAAGAATAAAAAGGTGAAATAAATGTTTGTTGTAGCGCAAAGCTGGATTTTCTTGAAATAAAATGGCGCGTAAGAAAAGGTAAGAATTTCTTTTATTTTTTTATCAATCATTTTATAAGTGGTATTATTTATAAGACGAAACATCATTTTAGAATACGTATTTTTGCATTTTTTCAGATTTCTATTTTTTTGTTCAAATTTGAACTTTTGGGACGCCAGGCACGAATGGGTAGAGGTTTTCTCTGTTACTGTCTATGCATTAAATATATGTTTTATGCCATTTATTTTGTTACAAAATGGTTACATACCATTCGGATTATTATTATTTGGCTATAAAATTATTATTTGGCTATGCTTTGTTATTACAATAGGGGGGGAGGGGTAGGGGCTGGTCTCGGTTCAAGAACAAGACAATCACCTTTCCCCACCCTTAGCTATTGGCTTAGTAAAAATTTATATCGTACCGTTGTGTTTTGTACTAATTTAGTATTTGACATCCTGAGGTTACTAAAATATATACAGTAGAACCTCGATTATGCGACGTAATTGGGATCGAACCGACAGCGGATAATCGAAATTTCCGGATAATCGGAAATTTATCAATAATCATCTAGTTTAATATGTATCATCGTCATAGAACTGCTATTAGGACTATTTAAACTGCTTAATAAATATCTAAATTTAAATTATGCATGAAAATAATTTTATTTGTTTAGAACAGGGATGTGTACACAGGGGGGGGGGGGGGGGCAAGAGTACAAGTATAGCGGGATTGGATCTTGCGGGAGCTCAAGCGAATTTCAATGGGATTCGAAGAAATGGAAACTAAAATGCTTATCTCTACTCGTGGTTTTGAAAGGAACGCTTGCTTACACAAAGAACATGAAAGTAAAAAAAAAAAAAAAAAAAGTTTGAAAAAATTCAGGATATTGATATGTTTACGGAGAGTTCCGGTTAAGCGAGGGTCGGATAATCAAAGTTCTACTGTATTATATATACTCGTTTGTAAAACGAAGAATTTTTGACAATTTCGTGCAAGTAAACTGGGGGGTAGATTTACACGCGAGTCAATTACGAAAGCCAAAAAAAAAAAAAAAAACCTTCGAATACTTCAAAAGTCTGATTTTTTATGTATATAAATAATAAAATGTTATGTAAAATATACAAATAATAATAATTTATTATTAAAAATTTTCAATGATTTGTTTTTGTTTAACTACTAATTTTTCGCATTAGTAAGTGAAATCTTTGGTTTGATTTTGTGCGAAATTGAAGTAAAAAGTTAGAGGTCGACATACGCGAGTTTTTAATTTTTTGCAGAATTTGCATTCAAAAGTTAGTGGGTCACGTATATGTGAGTATATACGGTGTATATACTCTATTAGTAATTATTGATTATTATAAATTTTTACTATGCTAATAGCTAATGGTGAGGAGGAAGGGGGTCTTGTTCTTGAGCCGAGCCGAGCCCAGCCCTCCCCCCCCCCCCCCCTCCACCCTTATAGTAATAATAAAGAAATTTTTATAGTCAAATAATAACCGGAATGATATATAACCTTTTGAAACAAATTAAATGGCATAAAACATAGATATAATGCTTAGACAGTAATGGAAAAAACCCCTACCCTTTCGTGCCTAGTGTCCCAAAATTGGGACGTTTAGATTTTTACATGTTAAATAAATATTTTTTAAAAGGGAATTTTTTTATCATTTTTTAAGTTTATTTTACACCCTTTACTATAATTAAGCACAATATTGAGTTGAAAAAAAATTCAGGCACTAATGGGTTAAATTAATTGAATATATTGGATAGTATTACATAATCTATGCTAGATGGATGATTTTTCGTTGTTGTTTTGCTTTGACATTGACAATAACAAATTACGAATAAAATGCGGCCTCCCAAACTCAAAATATATCGCAGTATTCTAAAAGCTGAAAATTATGACATGATAGAACATCTTTCTGGCTGAAAAAATTTGTAAATGCAAATCGTTTAAAATATATCGAAATTTCACTTTTTATGATGTAAGCCAGTGTAAAATTCGCGTGATTTTTGCATTAATACTGGAGTTTTCATAAAATACATTGTTATGAATATAAGTATTCAGCATCATATTTTCCTTGGTGAAGACTTTTTAATTTTCATATTTTCAAGATAAAAATCTTTAAAAGTTTGGAAACTTCGGTCCAGTCGTTTTATAGTAATTTCAAAATAAAGTTTTAATTATGTTCACTCTTTATATAGTTAGACAGACAGATAGATAAATAGATAGAGGGATATAAATATAGATGGTATATTTTTACAAAGCGTTTTCTTGTGTATTTAGTTTAAAGTGCAGTAGATTATTATTTCTTAAAAAATCCGTATAATTCCATAACTTTCGATTGATTGTAATTTATTTTCGTTTCACCAAAAACTTAAATTAAATATTTTTTAAAGTTGTAAATTTAGATCCATTTATATTCAGTGATTTTAGGAACTATTCTAACAAAAAAATCTTCGAGAAAAAATTTATGGGGCTCATTTCAGTTCGAAGTAATAACGGGAAATGACTTCTCTTGAAATGCGCTGATTTGATTCTGAGAAGTTGCCAACTTCTCTGAGAAATATGATGCTACTTTCCGGAACAATCGATTGAGTTCAGAAAAGAAAACTTCTGTGAAACGATGGATGCGATTTACTTAAAAATAACAGTTGATAAATATTAGGTGGAAACTATAATGTTCAGTAAGGAATAAACTGGCTTTGTGACTCGTTGAAAATACATTTATATTGAATGTAATAATGAAATTACGTTACAACGTACCCATAGCTGCTTAGTTATATTTTCATGTATGCATGTCAACCTTGATCTACTGATGGTATTATAAGTACCATTAAAATAACTTGTTATAAAATTCATTTAATACATCGATTAGGTGTAATGCAGTTTAGAATGAGTTATAGATACATTACTTTATCTTGTTCCAAAAGCATTATTGGTTACACAAAACAAAAATATTTTTAAAAAGATGATTTCTTTTGCCTTTGCATCTTTTCAGCTTCTTGGCGTTGTATGTGTGTATGTGGGGGGGGGGGGGGATTTTCAATTCGGAAATATTTCTATATTTATATTGTAAGAACATTATACTTGTACCTTTTCTAATTCTACAAAATACTAAAAAAAATATTTAAAATAAAAGATTTGAGTAGGGTTATAAATATTGCACAAAATCCCTATAAATTCAAATTTAATTAATCTTTCTAAATCATTCAATCCTTCTAAAATTTATTAAATGATTTTGTAAATCTTCTAACGTAGTTTAAACACAATTCACGAAAACTGCTTTAGAAGATAAATTTTTCATGAATTCATAATTCAGTACATAAAGGGTTAACACAACTTCTGATTAAAATGAAATTGAAAAGCTAACTGAAAGGGTTTTTTCATTAAATGACAAACTATTCAAAAGCTACATTAAATTGTAAAGAAAAGACAAATGTTTCTTAATCTAGAAAGATCATTTGCGAAAACATAATATAACCTCTTCCGAGCAATCCACAATTCTAAAAAGAATTTCTTTATCTTTATAAGCCACTGAAATAAATAGATTTCAGAGATCTCAAGATGTATTTCTGAAACAAAAGTTTATTTTACTGCCTGTAATTTTTGGAAACGTTTTTTCAACGTTTCGGTATTTTTTATGGTGTTTTTATCAGTTAATTCAAACCGTAATATCAGTTTTTCGTGTGCTATCGATTCCCAAATAAAAATTTTCAGCTGCGTAACAGAATTTATGCATGTAATAAAATAACGATAACTTCAACATTAATGCCAATACTGTTACTTTAACATGTTTGTCTGTTAACCATGTTTGTTGAACATAAAAATGTTTACTTAAGTATCGATAGCATTTGAAAAACCTATATCCCGGGTTAAGATAACTGATAAATAACTACCGCACGCTCCAATTTGTTTTTATCATACCAAACATCGAGTCTGTATCATTTTACATCTTTAAACACATTTATTTTATTTAGTGTTTTAAAAGAAAATCGTTTCATTTAAAGTATAGTAATATAGTGATTACCGATTTAATTTCTGCACTTAAATATCTTAAGCTTTCATTTCTGACCAATAGTTTCTAAATAAACCTAAATAATAAAAAAAAAGCTGCCTTCCCACTGTTAAGTTATGGAATATCTTCCATTCACAATCCGAAAATTTTCAAAACACAATTTCCTTCAAACCTAAAAAGAATTCAGGAAATCAATGATAAAAAAGAAAGTTTTAAGAATTCATGGAATGACTTCCAGAAAATATTTTTTAATAGTAAATATTAATATTTTTTCTAATCAACGCCATCCTTAGAAAGGAAAAGGTACCTCCTATAAGATGGTATTTTTTTATTGTTTCGTAGTTCGTTCAGAAAATCGGATGCAGATTTCTTGTAAGTGCAGACAAAATGCAAAACGCGATTTTTTTAAAGGTTTAATATTAATGTATTTTTTTAAGAAAAATAGCGCGTTGTAACAGAAAAGGTACCACCTATAAATGGGTATTTGTTTTTTCAATCAAGAAAGCGGATGCGGACTTGTAAACATGCGGATGGGAAAAACACAAATGCGACGTCCGAAAAATAATGTTTTAAAACAGATAACACCGATATAAAATATAAAAGTACGATAGTTAAGTGGGTATTTTTTCGATATTCAAGGGGTCTCAGAACACTTAAAATTTGAAAAAAAAAATCAACATTTAATATCTTAAAATATATATCATTTTAAAACACAATTTTTATTGCGATGAAAGATATAAGTTTGTTCTTTCATTTTATGTATTTAAAGAATTGAAAAATGCAGAATTAGCATTCACAGAGGGGGGAGGGGGCTCCAAACTCTCAGGCATTTGACGAGCAGAAAATTGGCTTTATAGCTTACGCGCAGGATTAGAAGATAAATTTTGCAGCAAGAATGAAAATTTTTATGCTTACCTATACGTCAGATTATAATAATTACCCTGAACCTAAATAAATATGTATTTAAAGCATTTTTATATTTTTAATACAAAGTTGTATTTAGCTAATGCAAAATTTTCGGAAAATTTCTACTGTATAATTACATAAATATTTTTTTTATTTGTTTTTTTTTTTTTTTTTTAACAATAAAAAAGAAATTTTAGGTTCAATTTATACAGACTAACATGAAACATATGTTTTTAAAATGTAATGGAAAAATATTCAGAAGTTTTTGAAATATCATGCGCGTTATGCCCAAAAAAGTCATTTGGCGAAAAATGACTTCAAAGTTTCGGATACGCCGCTTAAGCTCTTGAGCGGGTATAATTCTAAATCCATAACTAAAGTTCTAGTGGGAATTTCACGGAAACAATTATATCAAAATGTTCAGAAGAAATAGGAGTTTAACATCTAAAAAAATTAAAATTTCGAAAATTTTGAAGCTTTAAGAGTCCTGAGGGGGAGTTAAGTGGGTATTTATCGATTTCTTAAGCCGATGCGGACTTGCAAAAACGCAAAAATAAAGGGGCAAAAATGAACGTTTTTGCACCTCTTCTTTCTTCTCTGCTATTGAACCTCAAATACTTTGGGAATCCCCATGATCGGCAAGCCATTTTGGGACGTTCATTATAGTTTTTAATGAATGTCCCGGCTAACTATCAAAAAATGGAAATTCTAAGCTTCAGGTGCATTCAGACGTGCCTTGAACTATCCTCAAACAAATTTTCAGACATCTGTATGGGATAGATTTCCCTACACATCGCCAACACACAGACAAACAAACATATTTCTTTTATTAGTATAGATATTTAAAAACTTACTGAGTTAATTTGCCCCGCACTGTAGATACACAGCAACATGAAATGGGTTTTTAGATAATATGTTTTCTCTACTTCAAAATATTGAACAGATAAATTCAGGGTAAAATATTTCTATTTTTTTTCTCTATTGTCAGAGTTTCAATATGAAAAAAAAATCTTTACAACTAAATTTTTTGTATTCAATTTAATATTTATTTTTAAAAAGCTTAGAAACTAAATTCGTTGTATTAATTTAACTATCTATTTTTTTAAATCTTAGAGACTAAATTCTTTGTATTCAATTTAAATATTTATTTTAGAAAATCTCACAACTATTCCGTGAATCCTCGTAAAATAAATGCATACTATTTTATACAAATAAAATTAGCCATCGTTGGAATATATAATAAAAAATTCTTTTAACTGAACATATATACTTTTTACAATATATTACATCAAAAGAAGATACATCTTTTTAAATTACCGCTTTGAATTTTATATGATTTTCTAAATTAAACTGTTGTATTATTAATGAAAATGCTGCTAATAATTCCCACGTGTTTACACCTACATCCCTAGAAGTAAGTGGGTAGATCGTCTTATGGGATTACGTTCTAATTTGTCAGAAGCGAGAAATGGTCCCACGCAATCGTAACTGCAAAATCCCGTCAAATACGCAATTTAACTTTAATAAACATATCCTTGTAAATTCTGAATTCAAATTAAGTTAACCCTTTATCTACAGCATTATGATCTACTGCAATTTTTTCATGTAATATTTTTTTTTTTTTCAGTTACTACAATGAAAATTAAAGGATAAACATAAAAATATACCCGCTCGTGAGAAATTTAATTATTTAGATGTAATTAATTAAAGTGGTACTTTAAAGTACCATCAGTACACTATGACTAAAATATCGTAATAGAAAACCCACAAGGAATTTCAAATGGCACCAGAAAATATTTTCGATTTAATAAGTATGTGAAATATAGTCTTTTTCTTATTTATAAATAAATCGTTTGGCAAATTCCGGTGCAGTCATTTATTTCAACACATTAGAATTGAAAATGCTTTGCCCCTGAAAAGGTTAAAAAAATTATTTTTTATTTAGGTTTTGATCTTTTTAGCAGTTGTTTAGTTATGCGACGTCTATATTCCAGGGACAACATGTTCTCTGTGGAACTTTTTCACCCAGCTAACCTTAATCATTAAGGTTAGCTGGGTGAAAATGTTCTACCAGATTCGTCTGGGATAGCTCAGATGGCAGAGCACTGGCGACTTCACCCAGGAGATTCCTGGTTCGAATCCTGGTCCGGACATTTTTCGCCCAGTTGGAAATTTGCATCTAATAAAGAATGTCTATTTCGGAAATCCAGTCTTGGTACTCTAAAGCATATGTTAATTGAAGAGCTAAGTGGAAGAACATGTTAAGTTACAAAAATTACATTTCAAGAAATTTGAGGTGAAAGTTTTTGCTGTAAATTTTAATGATTTATTTTCCGTTTGATACCATGTATTTAAAATATTAACAGGCATGGTACTAAACTCTCACAGAAAAACTTATTCATATTTAATTTTCAAATATTAAAAATTAATGATTAATCTCTTAAATCTTCAAGACTAAATAGAATCTTAGTGTTTTAACTTCACCATGTGATAGGATACCTCATAACGCTTTAATCCAAAAGATAAAAATTTTTTGAAAATGTAGCATAATGTGAAAATGTAACAAGTGGATGAACATAACATGTTCATCCACTCAGTTCTTCAATTCTCCAGTCAAATTTATGCATTTCTCTAGTGACACCTTTTCTTCCGGCGACAGTTCATCCTATTCATCTGAGTTACTACTAGCATTATTGGCGGTTCTATTTAGCACAGCGTCAGCAATTACGCTGTCCGTTAAATTGTTCGTTGTTCATACATTTTCGTCATTGCTTATCGAATCATCTATATCCATTTTTTTTTTTTTTTTTTTTTTTTTTTTTTTTTACACTTAATGCATTTTCAGATTTAGCGTGTTCAATCAGGTCATAAATTGTTGCTTTTTCACGGGAAATGTGAAAGGCCTGAAAATTCTTACTCGTCACTGATTTCACCGTTGCCGAAATTTGTTCCGGCCATATATTGTGCCATGCATTCGCCAAAGTTGTCCCCAAAGTTGTTCACGTTGTTAAGCAACGGAACAGCTTCCAGAAAATTTGTTTAGAAAATAATCGCCTCTGACAAATGCTAAAAGAAGTCAAATATTCTTACACTTTTACTTGAAGCTTTCAATTCATAAAGAATCGCTATTTTTCTTCTCCCATAACTTGAAAGTGTAAAAGAAATGGGAATGGAAAAGATGGTTTTGATTCCGGATTTTTGAAGTCACACTGTATTCAGTTCTTGATGCAATAGCTTTTGTACTCTTATGCAAAAATGCATTAATACAAAATTTATAACGATTATATATATTAAATCGAAAATAATATCACTCCCTTTTAAATAGGAAGTAATTACCATGGCAACATAGGATTATTTATCATGGGATATCAGTGAATTAATTAACTATGATAAGATTTAATAGAATAATCACCATGGCAACCTAGAGCTATTACCTATCATGGGATGTTATTAAATTAATTACGTATGATAGGATTTAATAGGATTAAGAAAACTTTTATTAATATCTTTTTGAGTTTTGATTCAATTTTCATAAAATTTTAAATGGCACAACAAAATTCTGCAATGATCATATACATTAAATTTCAAACCATTCGGTTGGGTAGTTTTTGGGCTGTAATATGTGGACAGACAGACGGACTATAGGTATTTATATAATTACGAATGCACCTAAAATTATGTACACAGGTTTGCTTCTGATGACGATACAGAATTTTCATATTTTTAAAGCTTAATTATAAGTTAGTATATTAATTGTAAAACATTTTCCCAGAAGCCGGCCACAGTTGATAAACAGCCAAATATTTAGTGTTTCAGCTGTTTACGTATTAGAAAAAAACATGGAGTTAATGATTCGTCAAAGTATGCCAATCGGCTGGGAAACTGGACAACGCGAAATATTTTAAGGATACAAAAGTAGAAAATATAAATAAAAAGTAAAGAGAATAATATATATTTTTAAAACAATATTCTTTTATCGTGTAACAATTTACTATTAATTAAATTAGGACTATAAAGTATTTTTTATTTTGAAAGAAAAATTAGAAAAACTACTAAATAGATAGTTCAAATTATGACTTTTTTCCTTATTACTGCTATATCTTTAAAAAGAAACTGAGCACAAATTTAAATTGCTTTAATAAATTCACGCTTTTTATTAAGCGTAAATCAAACTGGCGATTTTTTTCACTTATTACGCGCAAGCAGATTTAGTATATTACAACAATTTTTTTTTAAATTACACTAGTTCTTTAATCTGCCGATCAACAGTTCGGCGCATTCTATAAGCCGGCACCGATCGAGAGGTTCGCGTTCATATATTTTCGGTTGGATACGGCAATCTCTTGACTTTCACCGTCAAAATGTGGTGGTAGATTTGGTAGAAGCAGTACCAAACAACTTTTCCAATGATGTACCCCAAGAGGAAACTATAGACGGGATTAAAATCAAAGACAATGAGCCAATGGTCAAAGAACTGAGTGAAACAGATTATAAAGCTCCAAGTCAAAAAATTGCAATACTAGAAAACAAGAAAGAAAAATCATGTGTTAAGCATAGATTATCAAACACTTTCCAATACTTCCTGAATGTTTTAACAAAACTTCGTTATTTTGGGAAATAAGGTAAATAAGATAACTAAGTCAGAGTTACCAAGTCTCCGGCTTTTTGCACACCAGCATTATCTTAGAGAATATGTTGTTCTGTTAAATCCGCAGAATTTTCCAATTAAATAAAACAACAATTTTTGTATTAAAATATCGGTATTCAAAAAGCCGGAGACTTGGCAGCTCTGCTAAGTAAACATTTTAGAATATGCATAAAACATTTTAAAAAACTGATTTCAGCCGTTACCGTCCAAAGCCAAATATGTATTCCAATTCTTTTGAACAGCCCTCTATTTGATCTGTAGATTGATATATATATATATATATATATATATATATAATGGGAAAATTTAGTTTAGCAAGAAAACGCATAACAGGTTGAAATTTCTCTTTCAGCAATTTATACTAATAGATGGAAACATACTTGAATACTTTTGTATAACCCTTATTACACGCCACTATTTAGATAAAATTTAATTCAAACGAAAACACTCTTAAAATTAATGAAATCACATTTCCAGAAATTATCATTTATAGACGGCCATGTATCCAATTCTTTGCATGACCCTGTATATCATTTTGTCTATGTTCTACAAACATTTCTTAGTAAACTAAATGCAGTTCAGCGTAAAAATGCATAACTCATTTAAAAACCACCTTTAAGAAACTTATGCTCATACCCAGTAACCCGTACGAATTCTTTTGTTTAACCATGTACATGAATTATGGCATTTATACACACCATATAGTAGGCATAAATATTTGAAACATAAAAGCGCATATCATAATTAAAAATGCATTTCCAGCAATCATCGCTGTACAATACTTCGGATACAATATAGTATCTAACATATTTTGTGTGTCCCTGTAATTGCTATGCACTTCGTATTATACATGAAATAAGTTATACTAAACCTCAGCGACGTATATTAATTTCATTATATACGAAATAGTTTAACATAATTAAAATACGCCGAAAACAATTCCCTCCATCCCTATATCATTATGTAACGGAATTCTTTTGTGTGGCCCTGTAAATGAATAATAATTATTCTTTGACCGTATATTCCACAGAATGCCTATTTTAGTGCACTTCATAAATGTATATCAGTTTTATTGTGTTTGAAAGCATGTAACATCATTAAAAATCATTTGAAACGATTTTTTCTCATTGGCCGTAATGTAACGGAATACTTTTGAATGTCCCTGTAAAGGAATAAACATGCTACAAACTTCATTTGAAATAGGGAACGTGCTATGGTAAACGTAAATGACATCCAAAAATTTCAGGGCAACCCGAGTATATTTACGAGAGTTAGAGCGGGGACAGACGGACAGACAAACCGAAGTCATAAACACTGTTCAATTTTGTAGGAAAGTGCTAAAACGAAGTTTTCAAAAAAGGTTTTTTTATGTATCGCTTATACAAAAAGTAATACAGGATAAAACTTAATATTTTAAGAATCTACATAGTTTGTAAAATCTTTTAGCGCAAAAATTAAAGGAAATAATACAAAAATTGAAATAATTATTCACACTTGGAAAAAATAAAAATGTTAGCAAAACCATTTACCTAGTTCAAAATATTAGAACAATGCATTGTAAGTAATACGTGTTTTTCAAAAAAGGAAAAATAGTTATTCTTTAATATTTTGTGGCATCACCTTTAAATTTTTAAGGGCACGAATTCGCTTTGCCAAGCTAGTTACAAGTGGTTCACAGTGTTTTCTGCCCAGACATGACCATGTCGACTTTATGTTCCAAAGAAGCCCAACTTTTTTTTTGACGCAATATCATGCAGTCTTTTCTTCATTATCCCCACAAGTTTTCTATTAGATTTAAATCAGGCGAATTAGCTGGCCTGAGAAGTACGTTAATTTGGTGTTGGCTAAGCCTGTTCTTGGTGGACACTGACCTGTGTGAAGGTGCTAAATCATGTTGGAAAATAAGATCGTCACCACACTGATCTTCCAACTAATGTATCATGAAATGCTCAAGGATTTCTTGATATATCTTGAATTAATCCTTTCGTTAACGATACATAGCCTTACAGGACAATCTGCAGTCATGCAAGTCCATACCATTACACTGGCTGCAAATTTCACTGATCGTTTCATGCAGTACTTGTCATAAGATTCTTGCTTCATTCGCCATATGCGAACACCTTGATCATCATATGTTACGTAAAACATACTCTCATCACTAAACGATATCTTTTTCCAGTCATCCAGAACCCATAAAAGCCTTTTTTGCACCACTTCACTCTCTCCCTTTTCTGACTAATAGTCATGAGGGACTTACAAGGAGAGGGCCAACCTTGTTAATCACAGATTTTGATTATTCTAATATATGTTGTAGGGTAGACACTCCTTAGTGTCAGGTTCAACGGATTTTATCCAATGCCCCTTAGTTCTTGAAAAACCAGGGGGATCTAATATTAGTAGACAACTTAAATACTTACTTCGCAGTAAAAATGACAGGTTAGTCGTAGTTCAGTTGGCATGGCGTTTGCCGGCTGACCCGAGGGCCCGGGTTCGATAGCTGAATGCGCTACATTTGTTTTTCTCATTTTTTGTTTTATAAATATAGTTATAATTATAATTTAATAATTTCAATTAAAAATTTTAACACCAAACATTAATTATAATGTTAACAAACTTCAATTTATCATTTCTTATTTGTAATCTATCATTTCTCATCCATTAAAGAGGTTTAAAAAGAAATTGGATCTATTATTGAATGATAAAAATTCCAAAATCGTGACAAATTCTGTTGTGGTGCCATCTAGTTATGATAAAAAAAAGGAATATTCAAATAAAATAAAAGCAGAAAAAAGATAAAGGGGAAAGCAAAAAAAGTGAAAGCGCAAGCATACTTATTACAAATTTAAAAATCTTTAATATGCAAAAAATCGGTTGTAATTTAATTCTGATGCTAATTTTTAATATGATTATGCTTGTTACTTTAAAAACAGAATAATAGTATTATCTCATTGACTTCCTTTGTTAAAGCAATGCGTAAATGATGTTTCTTTAAAATCACGAATTGACACAATTGTTCAATATCATTGCAACGATAAAGAATATATGAAATACATTTTAAAGTGATTTTTAAAAAAATAATAACAGTTTTATGATGTTTTATTACAACTATTCAGTTAAAAGTAAAAAATTAAATAGGTTAAAATTATAATTGATATACAATATTAAAAATTTTAATTGACAGTGAGATTATTAAGTTATACTTACAAGTAAATTTATAAAACAAAAAATGAGAAAAACAAACGTAGCGCATTCAGGTATCGAACCCGGGCCCACCAATCAGCCGGATAACACCATACCAACTGAGCTACGACTGACCTATCATTGTTGTAGCAAAGTAAGTATTTAAGTTGTGCACTAATATTAGACCCCCCGGTTTCTCAAGAACTAAGGAGCGTTGGATAAAATCCGTTGAACCTGACACTAATTGGCCTCTACCCTACAACATATATTAAAATAATCAAAATCTGTGATTAACAAGGTTGGCCCTCTCCTTGTTAGTTACACGAGATTGAAATCCAAGTTTATGCAGACGTCTTAGTGATGTAGATTTACTCACTTCAACACCGTGTTCTTTACAATATACTTATAACTACTTAAAATGTTACACAAACGTATAAAAATATTATATAATGCAACCCTGATTTCTTTCGAACACACACGCATTCATTTTCAAAGGGAAAAAGATCACTGACTGAATAGAAATTCATTTTAAAGACAAAAACAAAGTAGTACGCATGCACAAGGGGAGTTCAGTCCATTTCTCTGCAGAGGGGTGAAAAGATCAGTTCATATTATCAGGAGGTCTTGAAATATTTAGGATATTATACCAAATCGCGGTAATATTATAAGAAAGGACATCGTTACAAACATTATCATTTCTAAGTAAAATTTCAATGGATTCACGGATTAGTGAAGAGTAATGGTTAGACGTTGAAATAATCATTTTAGCTTTTTCGAAGTTTATCTTAATATTTTTTTTTTTAATGCAATATGGATAAAGCTGTACTTGTTTTGTTAAATTTGATATCAGAAAAGTGCTCTTTTAATCTTTCCTTAAATTTTCCTTACATTTTCCAATTTATTAATTTTCCTTAAATTTTCAAATACAGGCGTCATTTATGTGTATATGTGTGTTTTAATATATATTGTAGTATGTGTGTTTTATTATATATGTCATACCAATATAAAACAAACTCTTGTGTTGTTCTGCGCTGAACGGAATTATGTATACTAACTACTAAACTCTGTGGCTATACAATCAGTGAAGGATCTGGGCCGACAGTGCCCATCTCTGTTTTCTTAACCCTGGGCCCCGAGGTGCTATGCAGCTTGTGTCCCAGCCAGGTGGTCAGCCTAACGCGAGACCCTCGGTGTTTAGTTCCCAAGCAAGCTTGGTACTCATTTTGTCGACCCCAAAGGGATGAAAGGCTGGGAATTATGTATAATCCTGCTTTTTCATAATCGGGAATAGGATCAATTTTACTGTGAATCAATTCTGTTCTTCAATTCAATTCTTCAATTTTGTTGGAAGTTTAGCTATTAAATTAATATTATATTTTAGTAATGCATATCTCAATCTCTCATAAAGCTGTGGGATATAATCAAACGTACAATAAATAGACTTGCTCAAACTTAATTCATTCTTTTGTTTTGCTTAATTAACTAATCTATTGAGGTATCTATCTGTATTGAGGAGGGAAACCATTCTCAATAGCAATCTGTTTTATTATACTAATCTCGTTTTCTAGGTATTTATCCGTACAAACTTCGAAGGCACGTTTAACGTAAAATCTGTAGGCAGCAATTTTATATGAAAATGGTGATTTACAGTCAAAAGGAATAGTGTTGTTAGAACTGCATTGCTTTCTATAAACAGTACGCTCCAATTTATTTCCATAACTATTATTTATTAATTTAATATCAAGAAAGGGTAAAATACTCTCTTTTTGAATTTCTAACGTAAACTTTATCTTTGTATCCAATTCATTAAGTTTTAATAGGAAATTATTTAAAGACTGCAAATCACGATCCCAAATTATGAAAATGTCATGTACATATCTTATCCAAGTTGATGGCTTGATTTCAAAATCTTCCATAATCTCTGTTTCTAAGGGTCTAAGTTTTAATTTGGCTAAATATTCTGAAATGGGGGATTCCATAGGAGCACCATTTCGTTGTCTGTAATATTTACTGTTAAAAACGAAAACATTATTTTGTGTAATCAGGTTAATTGCTGATTGTAACATGGTACGAATATCCTTATTAAAATTTGGGCTATTGTCAACAGATGTTTCAATTATCTTAAGAATTTCATTACTATTTATAGAAGGATAAAGAGAGACAATGTCCAGGCTGGAAAGAATGCTCTTATGGCTAATTGAGATATCTTTTATCCTCTTGACAAAATCAGCAGTGGAGTCAAATATTATATCCCACCCCCGTTTGATTATGTCCCACAGCTTTATGACAGATTGAGATATGCATTGCTAAAATATAATATTAATTTAATAGCTAAAACTCCAACAAAATTGAAAGAATTGATTCAAAGTAAAATTAATCCTACTCCCGATTATGAAAAAGCAGAAGTATACATAATTCCATTCAGCACAGAACAACATAAGGGTTTATTTTATATTGGTATGGCATCTCGAAAATTTAAGGAAAGATTAAAAGAGTACTTTTCTGATATCAAGTTTAACAAACCAAGTACATCTTTATCCAGATTGCATCAAAAAGAAAAAGTTAAGATAAACTTCGAAAAAGCTAAAATGATTATTTCAACGTCTAACCATTAGGTACTCTTCAATAATCCGTGAATCCACTGAAATTTTACTTAGAAATGATAATGTTTGTAACGATGTCCTTTCTTATAATATTACCGCGATTTGGTATAATATCCTAAATATTTCAAGACCTCCTGATAATATGAGCTGATCTTTTTGCCCTTCTGCAGAGAAAGGGGCTGAATCCGCTTGCGGAAGCGTACTATTTTGTTTTTGTTTTTAAAATGTATTTCTATTCAATCAGTGATCTTTATCCCTTTGAAAATGAAGGCGTGTGTGTTCGAAAGAAATCAGTGCTGCATTAAATAATATTTTTATATGTTTGTGTCACCTTTTAAGTAGTTATAAGTATACTGTAAAGTTTATTATTAAGAAGGTGAAATTTCCTTCAAGACACTAGTGTTTAATACAGTGTTTTGACTCTATTGAACACGGTGTTCTTCCTACTTTCGATGCAAATATGTAACACTTCTAAAACGATTTTTTTCGCAATACTATTTAGCTTTCTATTATCTGTCTGAGTATTTTTTTACTTTTGGCCGCTGCTCAGATGCTTTTTACAAAATGTTCGTCTTTAAAATACTGCTTTATTGCCATACTAAAATTTGGTTGAGAACATTTTAATGAACTGGCGATATATTGTTGATTACGACCTTCTTTATGCAAATCAATAATACGATGCTTTGCAAACTCCGTTATGTGGGACTAACGACCCATGTTTCACACAAAATGAAAACAATGATGATGTAAAGCGCTTTTATAATTTAAGAAGTACCGCAGAATCTAATTTTATGCTTAATTTATGCAACCTTCTAAACAAATCAGGAAAATTCACAAGTATTCTAATTTCTTGAACAATCTTTTTTAGTATTCTAATAATTTGAATAATGAAAACAATTTTACTAAAATACAATATTCACTGAAAATTTAATATTTTACAGCTTTAATTTTCTTTAATAAGATGCAAATTTATTAAAACATCAATCGTTGATATTTTTCAATTGTACTACACTGAAATAAAGCTAAATGTAATTCCACACACAAATGAAAGGAATTGTTCTAATTTTAAGTAGCTTTCATTACAAAAAGTAAAAAGGTACCTATTGCAGCCGTCCGGAGGAAAGCACTTCCGGAAAATTTTGGTCTATTTTCACCGATCATGAACACAAAACCATATATATATATGCGATAACTCTCGTATTTATAAATCGATTTGGATGAAATTAATTGTATGCATAGTACATACCAATGTCTCGACCGAGTTTGTGGGCCAGCTTCATCCGCCATGTTGTTTCAAAATGGCGCCATTTAAAAAATTTAACAAAATTAAAAATTTAATAAGCGGTGCAAATAAATTAAAAACTGAAAAATATTTTTTCTTGAGAGTTTGACCTTGATACAAAGATTCCGAAGCATATTTTGCTTCGCCTTTATTTTTAAAAATGTCTGGGTTATAGCACTTTGAATTTCTACTGTTGCTGACATTTTGAAAGGATCTGATATTTGTCGCGCGATAACACGCGTATTTATGAACCGGTTTGGATGTAACTTGGTGTGTACATAGTACATATTAATGTCTCGACCGAGTTCGTTGGCCAACTTCATCCGCCATCTTGTTTTAAAATGGCAGCCATTAAGAAAAATTTTAAAAATAAATTTTAAAATAAAGTACAAAAAATTAGAAATTTAAAAAGATTTTTTTCTTATGTGTTTGACCTTGATACAAAGATTCCGGAGCATTTTTTGTTTCGACTATATCTTAAAAAATGGCTGAGTTATAGCACTTTGAATTTCTATGCTGGATGACATTTTGAAACCCTCTGAATTTTGTCACGCGATAGCAGGCGTATTTATGAACCGATTTGGATATAACTTGGTGTGTACATAGTACACATACCAATGTCTCGATTGAGTTCGTTGGCCAACTTCATCCGCCATCTTGTTTCAAAATGGCGGCGATTTAAAATGTTTAAAAAACATTTTAATTTAAAATGGGGTATTAAAAAATTATAAATTAAAAATTACTTTTCCCTTATGTGTTTGACCATGATAGAGAAATTTCTGAGCATTTTTTGTTTCGTCTATATCTTAAAAATTGGTTGAGTTATATCACTTTGAATTCCTAGTGTGGCTGACATTTTGAAACGATCTGATTTTTGTCATGCGATAACACTCGTATTTATTAACCAATTTAGATTTGATAAGGCATGTGCATAGTATATAGCAATGTCAGGACCAAGTTTGTTGTCCAGCTTCATCCGCCATTTTCGTTCAAAATGGCGGCCATTTAATTTTTTTTAATCCAATTTAAAATGAGGTACAAAAAAATTAGAAATTGAAAAAGGTTTCTCTCTTAAGTGTTTATCCGTGATACAAGGATTCCGGAGATTTTTTTGTTTTGTCTTTATCTTAAGAAATGGCTGAGATATAGCAGTTTGAATTTCTAATGTGGGTGACATTTTGAGAAATCTGATACTTTGCCTGCAACAGCACTCGTTTATATCAACCGATTTCGATGTGAGTGAGCATGTGCACAGGAATGACTAAGGTCTCGATCAAGTTCATTGATTAGCTTCACCCACCATGTTGTTTTAAAATGGCGGGCACTTCAAGATATCACCGAATTTGGCGTCGAAATACAAATCACTTTAAATAAAACCAAAGCTTGGATAAAGCAGACTAATTTCGCGAAATTCTCATTCATATTCACTATTGACAAAAACTAGTATTGAATCTTCTATAAATGGGTTCCACTAATTTGAGCTTCGTGTGTTTGAATAATATAACCTGGCTTTTTAAAAAATAAAGAATATGAAAGCTACCTCTTCCTCCCGGCACTGGCCGGAAGGACTTTTTTTTGACTTGGAGCCGTACAAAGTATTGTGAATCTACAAGAAGGTCATATTCAGGAGGTAAAACCGGGTGAATAAGAATGAGCAGTGGCAAATGAAATTAAAGTTTCGTGGAAACAAACTTATGACGATACATATATAAAATTATGGCGAATCCAACAAAAGTTACAACTTTGCTGAACTCATAAATTTGCGTACAAAACGCAACGATTTTTTAAAGAACTCCGAATTAAGGAAGCAACGTGATATAAAAGACTTTTTTTAAACTGTAACGCTCAGGTTAATTGTTTACACATGCAATGTAGTGTCTTGCAGTACATATTACACAATTTAATTTAATTTTCTATTCTACGTTTTACTTTAAACCACACAGTTTTTAGAATGTGTTAATTTAGTATAGTATTTTTTTTAGTTATTTATATAATTTGAATATGTTCAAAATGTACGTAAACACATAAAATACATATTGATGGCCAATTTGGTACGGCCAAGATTATGAAGGTATCGGGTTAAAGAGATTCTACTACACTTGAAACGCAATCAAAAAATTAGGTGTGAAAATTAAGATAAACATTCAATGGTCACAAAATATTGTTTTAAAAGTATTATCTTTACATTTTTTAATGCATTTAATATAAAACTTTTTGGATAAGATAAATAGATAAATCTACTTCTCATGAACTGCTTTATTTGTTAAAGTTAATATTTAATATATATATATATATATATATATATATATATATTAAATACCTATTTAAAACACGCATACATAAATAATTTCTGTTGATAAAAAAGAATTTAAATTTCCCGAATATCATTTCATTTTTACTTTAAAATACTTCGTAAAAGCAAACGAATTTATTTATTTATTTGTATTTTTATATTTATCCATGCATATTACGAGCGTTTCCATCCTATATGTTTTTGCAGAGAAAGCTATTTTGATTAGTATATAATGTATAGTAATAATGTTATATCTCTCTATTCTAAAAAAAAGTAACTACCGCTGTCACCGCCGCCGCCGCCGCCGGTTTTGATTTTTTTGTGACCGGAGGCCTTTCTTCGTTAATATTAACAAAAATAATGCATACAAAAATATGAAAATCGGTGGTTTTATACAGAAATGTTTGATAAACACGCTGATGCAGACAGTTTTCAAATCGAAGAATTATTTTAAGAGTTATTTAATGCTAAAGTTGGACAAAATCGTTCCACTAAAAAAGTTTTATAGCAGCAAAAACTAGACATAGCAGTGTAATCATTTTTAGATCATTTTATGCGTTAGAATTTGCCGGAGTGCAGATTGCATTAATTTTTTTTATTTTGACTCATTTTTTCAGGTTTTATTTCTATTTTAAATTCAAATTTTCAGCATTTCTAGAGATATTTTTTACAGATTTCAGAAAATTGTACTAATTTAAACTGTTGCCAACTGTATAAAAAGCGCAAGCAATAATGTTTGCTTTAAATTAAAAATTTATTTACACGTGACTATTGTAAACAGGAAAAAAACTTTCAAATTAGAATTAAATAATTACGTATAAAAAGCAAGAACTTATTAAAAATTACGTCATAAAAAGTATACACGTGAATTTTAAAAGGGAAAGGATATTGTAAAATAATAAATTCATTAACATGCGTTAGAAGTCTTAGGAGAAATTGCATCATATTTAAGTCACATTATAGTTATTACATAAAATGAACACAAAATAATATTGCAAAAAAGTTTAAATTTAGAAATTGCGCTAGACATTTATTTGATATTTTGAGAATTAATTTAAAATGTCTCATTTAAAAGAACTTTCTTTTCGCTTTGTTAAAAAATACCAGGAGACAAAGACTCTCTTTACTTAATTCCTTTTATATTAGCTTATTTTGAAATGTTGTTACACGTGTCTACGTCATCAAGTTATTTTTATTTCGACGTTTTATTTGTGTTTTTATTAATGTTGTACGAATTTATTTGTTCTGTCGTTATTTAAAATAAAAATTATATCAATTTGTATAATTTGACGATTTATATAATTTGGCGAAATTGGTCGACAGGATAATCAAGTAGTACCGCAGCGGATTTGGCGTTAAAATTCCCCAATCAATGAGAAATGAATTGAAATTCGTTTATAGGGAGATCGCCACTGTTTTTTAAATTATAATTCAATCTTTCGAAATCTTTTTAAAGCCGATCAAATTAGCGTGCATTTAGAGTCTGCGGTGTCTGGACGGGGGGGTTGGCGAGCGTAGCTCGTAGGGGGCCGAGCCCCCTAGTGTATAAAAAATTCTAATAGTTTTATAATTTATAAACAGAGCATAGGTGTTAGCGATGTTTGATTTTCTTACTTTCCATTTTTGACATTTTGGTAATCTTCCAAAATGGTTTTCGTACTTTGAATTTCTTTCCATATTTCCAAGAAGCGTTTTAAATTTTAGAAACTTTTGTTTCTTTATTTCACATTTTGTAAGTAACAGAATTAATGATATATTAAAATAAAAAATACTTGTCAATAATCTTCTATAACCTGTAAAACTACGCAAAAAGCTACTATCTATACATTTTGTCGTTTCATGGAAATTAAATTTTGGTAAAAAGTTATTATTATGAATATTTTTAGTTAAATTATTCTATTTTGATTTCAACATTCAAGGAAACATTAAAAAACTATAGTTTGATGTGCCAATCCCAAAACTTTCTTCTATCTCATACAACTTAATATTTCAAAAAGTAGTTACAGATGTTAATACTTCAATATTATTAGTTCTATACTATACCAACTGTTATTTTCAACTTTAATTTCTGCGTTAGTCAATTAATCGGACTGAAAACGAGTTAATCTCGATCACGACATTTATTAAAATGGATAGTTTTTCGTTATTTTGTTGCATATCAGCTGTTTGGGAATAGCCGTCTTAGCAGGATGCGAAGTTTTCGTCGTCGCCCGATCCGCCGATGTACAATAGGGCTATGTAAAATTGTGAAAATTATACAAAAATTGCTATTACAGCGCCCACTTCCGGCGAAATATTTAAAAAATCAAGGAAGACCTTCTGGCCTTAGAAAAACACATAAATATGAAATTTGGTTCAATTTATCCATAACTTCATTCACTTTCCGATGGCGAACTAATAAATGGCACAAAAACCGTTATTACAGCGCCACATTCTGGTAGAATATTTCCAAATTCGTTCAATTCTATTCATAACTTCATTCACTTTTCGATGCTACCGTAATGAAAATGGCACAAACATAGTTATTACAACACCACCTTCCGGTAGAATATTTCCAAATTCGAGGACGACCTGCTTGCTATAGCCAAAAACAGAAACAAAAAAATTTGTTCAATTCCATGCATAACTTTACACATTTTTATTTGGTACAATAATGTAAATGGCAGAAAATCGCTGTTACAGCGTCCTTTTCCGGAGTTTTCCAAATTCAGGGAGGACCTGCTTATCATAGCCAAAAATATACACTAAAAAAAATGGTTCAATTCTACGCATAACTTCATAAACTTTTCGATGGTACAATGCCGACACACGAGCACATAGACACACACGTGGACAGATAGACATTTTGTATAAACATGTTTTGGGGGATCTCAGACCCCTAAAACGTGTAAATACGTTGTAAACCGGAAGTCGAAAAAAATTTCAGTTACAATAGTTTCTTCTATTTAAGATACAAGAAAGTAATATATAAATTTTGAAAGAAAAATAAATGAGGGCATTTGGTGAAAAGAAGAATATTTACCACGATGAATGTTTACAATTATTCACCTGAACAAATGATCGTATTTTAAGATTATCACAGCGTTATTTGATGCCAAACGTAAATAAATAAGAAATTTCTATATTCTCAAAAAAGTAACTAATGCTGCAAAAGCCGCCGCTATCATAAATGAATTCATTGTGACTTTTTGACTTTATCGGCTCGTAAAAAAACTATTTATCTATATTATAAAGGACAAACGTACCCATGGATAACGCTGGCCTCATTTTGACGGTGGTAACAGCATCAAAATAAAATAAAAGTAGACCCGCACGAGACTTTCTCACCGAAAACATTGAGATTATTTGCTCATATGGTTTTTCATCAATTTTTTACTAACTGCAATTATTTTTATCAAACAACGTGTTTTAACGATATAAGTAAACTATGTCAAAAGCCGATTGCAGAACCTTTCGAAAAATACCTCATTCATCTCTGTGCCTTTAGTATGGCTATGTGAAAGGAAAAAAAAATTTAACATCAGAAATAATATATATGATGCTTTTCACCTATATTCTGTAACTCGAGAATCCCTGGTTTATCACCGTGTTGTATATAAAAACATGAAAATTGGTAGTTACATGGAGAAAGGTGTGATAAACAGGCTGAAACAGACTGTTTTTAAAACCCAGAATTATTTAAAGAAGTATTTAATTTTAAAATCGGTCAAAATAGTTCAGTTATAAAAAGTTTTATTGCATCAAAAGCTATCCGTAGCAATTTAACAATCTTTCATAGGCATATCCATTTCTAGATTGTGGTTTGCAGTATGCAATAATTTTTTTTAATTGCTTAATTTTTTAAGTTGTTTTCTTTTTTGATTTTTTATTTAAAATTTCGTTATCTAAATAGAGATTTAATTGCTAGTTTGAAAAAGCCAGTTTATACCTACTTTTAACAGATTTAAAAATCCCAAAATCCAAATAATAACATTTAAGGACACTTTTTACTTAAAATATACATTTTCACTTCAATTTAAAAAAAGAAAGAAAACTTCAAAATAATTAAAGTACTACGAAAAACATTAAATGGTGAAAATTAAGTCACATTTAAACAATATAATTAAAATGACATATTTAAGACAATTCCCTTATTCTATCTAAATTAAAACTTTTCTTCTAAACGTTATAAAAGTCCGGAAGGCAGCGCTTTTTTTACTTTCTTCTATCTTTAAAAGAAGAAAGTATTGGATTCATGAAAATTTTCGACTTTCAATTTTCGACGGATTTACACGTTTTAGGGGTGAGAGATTCCAAAAAACATGTTTTTACAAAATGTCTGTCTGTGACTCTGTGAGTCTGTCTGTCTGTCTGTCTGTGTGTATGTGACACAAATTTTGTGGGCGCTCTATCTCAAGAACTATTGCACGGAATTTAATAAACATTTATATTCAGTTAGTCCCTAATACAAATTGTTGCTTATTAGTTTTTGGTGTAGATCGCTCAACAGGTGGCGCTGCTATGCAGCCTTTTTCACTATTTCCGCATTAGCTCAATCTTCAGAACTAATGCACGGATTTTCATCAAACTTCAGATTCTGCTAGTCCTTGACATGAATTGAAGTTTTATACATTTTGGTGTAAATCGCTCAACAGGTGGCGCTGCTATACTGCATTTTTTGCGATTACCGAAATAGCTATATCTCAAGAACTAATGCTTGGATTTTCATCAAACTTCAGATTCAAGTATACCTTGATATGAGTTAATGCTGTTTGTATTTTGGTGCAAATTGCTCAACAGGTGGTGCTACTATGCTGCACTTTTCAGAATTTCTATTATAGCTGTATCTCAAGAACTAATGCAATAATTTTCTCCAACCTTCAGAATCAGTTAATCCTTGACATGAATTGACATTTTCTACATTTTGGTGTAAATCGCTCAACAGGTGGCGCTGCTATGCTGTATTTTTCAGAATTTTCACTATAAGTGTATCTCTAGGACTAATGCGCGAATTTTCATCAAACTTTAGAATCAGTTAGTCCTTGACATGACTTGACATTTTATGCAGTTTGGTGTAAATCGCTCAATAGGTGGCGCTGCTATGCTGTTTTTGTGATTTCCGCAATAGCTCTATCTCAAAAACTAATGCTTGGATTTTCAACGAACTTCAGATCCATGTATACCTGGGTATCAATTAATTCTGTTTATGTATTGGTGTAAATCACTCAACAGGTGGCGCTGTTATGCTACATTTTTCAGAATTTCCGCTTTAGCTCTATCTCGAGAACTAAGGCACGAATTTTTATCAAACTTCAAATTCAGATACACTTTGATATGAATTGGTGCTAAATTGATGTAATTTCTTGTACTATTTAAATGATTTGATTGACGTGATTTATATAGAAGAAAGTTTTGTGATGGCCACAACATACTAGTTTACGTAATCATTTTATGCAAACTGTTTTTCAAATGTGTAATTGATCTTTATTAATCAATCGTTAAAACAGCCGTCACTGTCACGGCAGCAGTGGATGTGACCTTGGGTACCGAAAAATCTCCCAGTCAAAGGAAAATAAATGAATGGCAACCCGATTATAGAAGATCTCCAGTGGTCTTGATAATATCATTTAATCTTCTGTAATCGGATAATATTTATATAATAGAGCAAATTAGTATATTTTGGAGCTTTCGGGGGTCGGAGAGTTCTTTCGGGGGGTCGGGGCTCGTTGGGAAAGAGCCCTCTAGTTTGTTAAAATTTATTAAAGGAAGATGTTTAAGGTTTCTGAAAAAAAAAACTATATCAGGTCCAATATTTTTATTCTAAATATTAAATGATTTTGATTTTTTCGCTTAGCATATTGAAAAAAATTCACTCACCATGTTTCATGGGCATAGTACTTAAAATTATAGACTTTAAACAGATCAATACTTATTTGCAAATGCTCAAACAAGGAATGCAAAATGCATATTTGATGCAAATGATCACTAAATCTTAATTAATCTAGTTCAAGTTATAGTGCAATAAAATTTGATGATTTGACGCCATCTCATTAAACCGTAAATTAAATCAATATTATCGCGATGCGTTTATATCTTAATTTATTGCGCACAAATAAACATTTACCTTGTATAAACATGCACTTCATCTCCTCCTAATTAAATTAATCTACTTTATGTACATACTCCATAGTGATTTAAAAATAAATAAATAAAGGCTAATTCCTGGATGTTTGATCAGAAAATCATAAATTAACGTATATTCATAAAAGCTAGTTTATTTCAATTTATACTTAAGAACATAAAAATTATAATGCATATTTTTTACTCTTTGAACGTTTCGTAATATTTATGCAGTACTATATAATACTTTGTAGAATACTAGCTATGCAAAATATCTGTATGTGTAGAATTCAACATAAATTTCTAAACATTACAAGAGCAGACTTTATTTCATCAGTTATTTGACGATAAAAAAGACAGCCCCATTGCTTATGACAAATTTCAAAAGACAAAACGGCTTTGTTAAGTTTAATTATTATGTAGCTTCAACTGCAAGAAGTAACAAGAAAGAAATATCATGCACTAAGCATACGTATTATGAAACACTTTCCAACCTTTTCAAAACACTGTAACGAAACTTCACCGTTTAATAACATGAAAGAATATATCTTCAATAAAAAACATAGAAAACGCATAACAATTAAAAATGTACTATCAGAAATAACAATGCATAGAAGTCAATGTATCCAATTCTTTGCATTTGCTCTGTATATGAATTTATTTATAAACATTTCTTAATACACTGAATATAATATAGCTGCAAAATGCATAACTGAATTAAAACACTTTAAGGCAATTCACCCTCATACACAATAATACTTACGAATTCTTTTTTGTAGTCCTGAATATGGTGTATAGAATTTATACACGCTACAGAGTACGCAAAAAAATATTTTAACTTAAAAATACAAAACAAAATTATAAACGTACTTCCAGCATTCATCGTTCATAGGCAGTACTGTAATAGAATTCTTTTGCGTGACCCTGTAAAATAAATGAAGGACAAATGCTTTGCTCTCCTCTGTGATCCCAAATTAGTATAAAAATATATCGTCTATTTAAAACGGAAAAAAAAAGGTTTTATTCCGCGACACACAAAAGAATTCCGTTACAGAATTCACTATGTTTAGTTAACATTTACTGAATTTCTATAATTTTCTAAATTTCTATTCTTCCAAATTTCAGTTTCAATTTTTATAGATGAAAAAATCCAGAAAATTATACGATTGTTGATGATGGCGATAAAGCCAATAATCTAAAAAAACTGAAATGATCTGTGACAGTATCGATACTGTGTTTACAAGTTTGTCTATCTAAAACTATAGATCAATAGTCGGAAAGCTACTTTTTATTTATAGCGAACTACCACTACAATAACTTTATTGAAAACGTAGTTAACTACATCTACATGTCTTAAGAACTTGTTTTAAAAAGTAACGACCACAAACTATAATGGTTGCCCAAATGAAAAGTGGACACGTGCGACTCCGGCAGAATGACTGCAGCTATAGCAGCTAGGGCTCCTATAATACTATTATAGGAACCCCGAACAGGGTTATAAAGGGCTGTAGGATGTGTGCACCTCATACGACGTTCAGCAGTGAAACCTGTTCGCGGTTGAGGAAACTGATCGAAAGTAAAGTCGTGCCATACATGAACGCGTTCGGATCGGAACAATGTTGGTGGATGATGGTTTGAATCGCTCGAGTGATTCACACCATCATCCATCACACACTAAAGGAGCGCGCTCCTTTAATCAGCTTGAGTTCGTCACTAACTGATGTCACCCGTCCTAACTCTTCGAAAAGCTCTGATCATTTCATCAACGGCGGAAATGCAGCCGTTGGTGATTACGATGTTTGCTTGGCCCGATCTTGGCAGATCCGATATCGTTTGCCACCCTTCACGAAAACTTTTACATCAATTGTTCACAGCCATTCGACCTAAACAGCACTCACCATAGACTGCCACCATTCACCGACATATGTCTGCATTACGCTCTTTTGCAATCAGAAACCGTACTTCCGTGCATTGTTCCGATCTGGACGCCTCAATGTGTGGCACGACTTTACTTTCAATCAATTTCCTCTACCACGAACATGTTTCACTGCTGAACGGCGTACCGCCCTTTATATCCCTGTTCGGTGGCGGTGCTCGCTGCTATAGCTGCAGTTGTACTTATCCACTTTTCATTTGGGCAACCCTTATACTTTTCAAAACAAGTCACTACATCGCTACTTTCAGATTTTCACTTTTGTTTTAAAGGCTATAATCTACACTCGAAATTGAGAACACGGATTATGTAATACAGCCTCTCGCTATATCGTGCCTGGAGAGAGAATCAAATAAGTATGAAATAACCAAAGGCATTAAAAATTTTAAAGAGTAACATATTAGATGAAGTTTTGTGTTTGTCTCCAAATTGTTATTTAGACACAATCTACAATTTATTTAACAAAATTAAAAGAAATATACGTAATAAAGCAAACATTTATCTATAGTTAGATTTACAAAAATCGATTAAACTACAGCTTATTCTTTTTTTGAGGGTAGGGGAGTCACTAAAGCAGAGCTATATATCTGAACGAACGATATAAAAAAGGGAAACTATTTTAGGAAGAATTTATGCATGTATAAGCACACGTTGTATAAATATGTGGGTGTTCACCGTTGCTTACGTACTACAGCTAATATTTGTCGCTGCATTCGAAAATGATTGAGCACAATACATTATTTCACAAACGGAATAAATTACGATCACATAAATTGTAGAAAGGCGCTATTTTTTTCATGCAGTAAAATTTAAATTAGCATCAGTTCTTGCTACAGTTTACTAATTTTTTGTATCGCGTGACTCACTACATTACATTTTTTTGAACGATTGCAGACTACACTACAAACTACTAGAAAAATAAGGACTGCTTTTGTACTTCAGGTACTGTAATTTGTTTCGCTACTTCTGGCCACTGCTATTAAAACTATTCAAGAATTAACAGAAAATAAGATCGATAAAATTAGGATGAATATAATGTGCAATTACATAAAATTCCGGAAAAAAATCTTCTTTACCCTTATTTTTATTTTCCGTGCTGTTTTGAATTTTACATTTAATCTCAAAAACAAGAAATGGGTAAAGAGAAATGTGAAAATGATTATTTCTTTACAGAAAGGTAATTATTTAAAAAAAGAAAATATGTCTACTTTCCGTCGAGCAACATAAAAGTATTTAATTACAAAAATGAAAGTTATTAGTTATTTTTATCATAATGCAATGGAATTTTAAAGTATTTATTATGTTGGACAACTGAATAATAGCTACCTTCAAAGTGACACCACTATTTCTTTATGCAAAAAGTGACTAGGGGTTGTAAAGGCGCTATTCAAAACTATTTCCTTTGTTAGTTTTTTTTTTTCATTATTATTCAGTCGCTTGTAAATTTCAAATGTCTTGGTGTAAACAAATTTCAAAAAATGAGTACTAAAGAACATATGCTTAAAATCTTAGACAGTAACATTTAGTTCATAAATAAATATAAAAAAAAAACTACCATTATCCAGTAATTCTTGAACTTTAAAGCCCTAGAGCTTTAAAGCTTTACTCTTCTAAGTAAACATCAAGCACGTTAGGAAAAAGAAAACAGAGATTTTTCTTTTACTGGTGTTATTCTCAGGGCTACTTCACTCACGCGAAACACCCGTTCGTTAATGTTAATCCTATGGAAGAAATATTATAAGATATCTCGTTCAATATTTTTAAATGATCTTTTTTTTCATTGAATAGCTGAGATCGAACTCTATAAAGGCTGGTTTTGACTTTTTCGAATTTTTTTGTAGGTTTTTTTAATAAGGACACTTTCACTTTTGAAACCGGCTCCGAAAATAAAGGTATCTTAATTTTTAAAAATTCTGCAAACAAAATCAAAAAAGTAAAAAGCGGCCACTGTAGAGATCAATCGCAACTATTCAATGCAAAAAAAAAAAAATTTAAATGCAAATGAGATATCTTTAAAAGAATTTCCATAGGATAAGGCTAATGTCAGACGACCGATTATTTCCGCGCCAACACCTGTGCTACCATAGCCACACGAGCGTCCCGTTTCCGTCAAAATATGCAGCCGATATTGTCTCTAGCCGCAACGGAGAGATTTCAATTCGATGTTTTCAATTTAAACAAGATGAATATTTTGCAAGAAATAAATGATTCTGCAAGTTTGTATCATTTATTTAAGAAATTCGAAGAAAAGAAATATATATATATATATACCCTATATATATAAAATCCTAATGAATCGAATTGAAACGAATTCATGTAACGATTCTATGAAACGACTGATTAAACAACTGATTACGTTTCACGGCGATTTCTCCTAAAATGTGGAATACTTTGCGATGAAATTAACACCAAAAATCTGTATTGATCCACAGATCTCAAAACTGGTATTAGAATTTTAAAATTAGAATTAGTTTTCCAAATATTAATTTTTTTCTAATTTTAAATACTTTTTTTCTAATGATGGCAACTCAAATTTTAATCATAACAGATATTTTTTTTCATATTTTAGAAAAGGTTATTTTAAATTAATTTGGCGACGAATTTGGCCTCCCTTAAATGTATGCTAAGAAATGCATTTTGTTACTTTTTTTCAGAATTCAATTTGTATTTCATTATCATTTTATTTAATACAAAACTTTCATTTAAAATTGAAACCTTTAAAATAAATGGCTTTTACTTCATTCTTTTTTTTAAACGAAACGAAAAGAAAAATATTAGACACAGATGTCATATACACAACGGGGTACCTAATTGGCGCTAAAATGGCGTTATTTTGCCTGACATGGTAACTCGGCTGTTGTTGCTTATTTATTAATAAATATTTATTTGAATTTATTTTCTTTTTATTTACAAAAAATGTTATAAATTGTTTTGTTCTATAGTTATTAATTATTTTTTTTTATTTATTGTTATTTCATTTTAAATATAACAGAAAATAATTTAAAAATACATATATAACAGGTATTTGAAAACGAGGTTTTCGCCAAATTCACGCCAAACCCAAATTTATTTTATTTTAGTTTAGACTTATCACACCTGTGGCTGGCTAACATTAAAGTACCAAAATGGCCGCCTGGAATATAAAAAGCGAAGGGATCCGCCTGGAGCTGTTGATGATAGTCACATGACTTAGGCTATTATTATAGAGATTGTTTTCAATTTTAAAAACAGCGCAAAGAATAATATTTCCTAATGATTAAAAATCTATTTTCACGTGACTATTAAAAACAGAAAAAAAATCTTTAAAATTACTATTAAATGAGTGCGTGTTAAAGGCAGGAAAATATTAAAAATTATGTCCTGGAAATTGTATTTACACGTGAATATTAAAAGGGAAAGGAAACTTTAAAATAATAAATACATTAATATGCGTTTAACCCTTTCACGGACAAGGCACTTCTATTCGTAAAATCTTGAAATCAGTGAATGGCACCAGAATTTACAAACAAATTTCGAAATACAAAAATGCTTTTGTTCACTTACTTAATAAAAGGGAAATTTTCATCCGAATATTCTGATGCTAATGTGGCATTTAAGAATTAAAATTAAGTGGACCAAAAATGAACCACCGCCCTTGAAGGTTTAAAGCAGCAAATTTTAGTAATTGTATTATGTCAATCGTTTTATAATGCTGTTAAAAAATACCGAGAAACAAAGACTCTGTTTACTTAATTCATTTTATTTTAGCTTCTTTTCAAATGTTTAACTGATCTTCTTTAACCAAACACGAAAACAACCATTGGATATCTTAACAGCAACTGATTCTACCTTAAATTTTTACAATCAAAGGGAATTGAATGGAAACCCGTATGTGACAATGCAACAAATCATGAGATATAATTTCCACTTAAAGCAACGTTTTAATGTTATTACTTCTCCCGTCGACCAATTTAGCCAAATTATATAAATAGCCAAATTGTACAAATTGACATATTTTTTTATTTTAAATAACAAAAGAACAAATAAATTAGTATAACATTAATAAAAATACAAATAAAACGTCGAAATAAAAATCACTTGATGACGTGAACATGTGTAACTTCCTTAAAGTCAAGTGAATGTGACATTTACGATCAACCATTATTGGCATTTAATCTTAAAGTTTGGCGACAGATTTTTGGTCGATGGGATAACCAAGTAGCACCGTTTTAATTTACCACTCGAAAAATAAAAAAAATGCTAACTGGCGAGTTAAAAAAAAGCTATTGGCGAGATTTTCACCCGGCTAACATAAAAGTGCCAGGAATTCTTTGTGATCATGGCAACTTTTATGTAGTTTTATTCGAAAAAATAATTTTGACTCTTTAATCAAAATGGAAACCTTTCTTATGAAAAGCGAAGGAATCAGCCCGTTGTTTATGGCAGTTACATGACTTGGACTATTATAATATAAACGAAATAATGGGGATAGAATAATATTCGGCGACTTATCACACCTGTGGCTGGCTAACATTAAAGTACCAAAATGGCCGCCTGGAATATAAAAAGCGAAGGGATCCGCCTGGAGCTGTTGATGATAGTCACATGACTTAGGCTATTATTATAGAGATTGTTTTCAATTTTAAAAACAGCGCAAAGAATAATATTTCCTAATGATTAAAAATCTATTTTCACGTGACTATTAAAAACAGAAAAAAAATCTTTAAAATTACTATTAAATGAGTGCGTGTTAAAGGCAGGAAAATATTAAAAATTATGTCCTGGAAATTGTATTTACACGTGAATATTAAAAGGGAAAGGAAACTTTAAAATAATAAATACATTAATATGCGTTTAACCCTTTCACGGACAAGGCACTTCTATTCGTAAAATCTTGAAATCAGTGAATGGCACCAGAATTTACAAACAAATTTCGAAATACAAAAATGCTTTTGTTCACTTACTTAATAAAAGGGAAATTTTCATCCGAATATTCTGATGCTAATGTGGCATTTAAGAACTAAAATTAAGTGGACCAAAAATGAACCACCGCCCTTGAAGGGTTAAAGCAGCAAATTTTAGTAATTGTATTATGTCAATCGTTTTATAATGCTGTTAAAAAATACCGAGAAACAAAGACTCTGTTTACTTAATTCATTTTATTTTAGCTTCTTTTCAAATGTTTAACTGATCTTCTTTAACCAAACACGAAAACAACCATTGGATGTCTTAACAGCAACTGATTCTACCTTAAATTTTTACAATCAAAGGGAATTGAATGGAAACCCGTTTACAGGGAGATTGCTATAGGTTTTTTCAGTATAATTCAATCTTCTCTAATCTTTTTAAAACCGATCAGATTAGCGTGCTTTTAGATTCTACAGAGTCTGAACGGGGGTTGGCGAGCGTAGCTTGCAGGGGGCACAGCACCCTAGCATATATATATACATACAGACAACACTGGGTATGATAAGTGATAAAATTATTTGTCTATTTAAAACATCCAAAATTAAAGGAATTACTTTTTTAATACATCTGATGTTAAATGAAAAATTCGCCATAATTTAAGAAATGCAAATGAGTGCAGATATTATTATAATCATAATAACTGTTATTCAACTTTCATTTAGTTAATATTTCTTCTTTATTATTATTATTAAATTAAAAAAACTAAACTGATAAAAAAAAATCTACAGAACACCATAGTAAAACAAACATATTAGCTACATAAAGGAAAAATAGAAACAAGTTCCCAAAGTGTGAATTTTCGTTATACTAGTCAGGAAGCATGTGCTATACGCCCCATGAGCAAACGGAAGATTTCCCCCCTTTTCTAGTCTGTCAGCCCTACTTCTGCTTTTCCTGTAATGATGCGCGCTTTAGTCTAACGAAGAATGTTTCATATTTTCGATTCTTCTGTATTTTTATAGTGCATTTAAAAATTTAATAAATTTAATTGTTATTAACATAGTTAAAACCTCATCAAGGCTGACGAAACATACAATATTAAAAAAAAAATTGAATAAGAAATTTCTTTCCATGATATTTACGAAAAGAGGTTCAAAAATCATATATTTATAATATTAAAAAATGAAACATTACCAAATTTGTTGCCATATGCAAATAGCCTTTTAATATTTTACCAGAGAATATTACCTTTGTGGAAAAAAAAGAAAGAAATAGGCCACTTTTACCAAACTTAACTGTATTTGCTTCAAAAATATAAATGATGCTAGCTTTCCTTTTAACGTGGTTTCAATATTATCAGCTTAAATGTAAAAAAACTCAAAGTTTGTCCAAGGTCTAACCCAGATAGTTTATTTTGACGCAGTTCACGGCCCGATCCAATCAAAAATCCTAAGCAAATAGCAAGACAATTTACAAAAATGTCGATTTTTTTAACCATCATTTTCTTACAATTAAAAGTCTATTGAACGAATATTATATACCATAGATTTCAAGTTTTATGCTTTTTTCGTAACACTATTTTTGATGAGAAAAATTTGACTTTTTACCCGACTGAAAATAAGGGTATCACACGTATCTGTGTATGTGGATTTCTTTATACCCTCGAAACATCCCAACGGCTAGATGGATTTTAATGAATGAGGTCTATGAAGACGTTTTCGCTAGAAAAGAGATGGCCGTTTTTTGTTGACAAGGTAGTGAAATTTTTAACACCAGGTCCTATTAAAAAAAACTCCAATTCGGGTAAACGAAGACTTTGTTTATTTCATTATGAAAGTCAAAGGGAGAGGTAGAGGGGGAAAGCAATAAGGATCCTCTTTTAAGACGTCATCACGAGGCTAGAGACAGAGCAGGAATGAGGAATATACAGTTACAACTTTCTTGCTTGGCGGACTACAATATCGCCAATCTAAAAGTATTTTTGCGCCATGCACAAGAGGCTAAGGGAAACATTGGCTGGTATGTTCGCCAAATACATACGGTAGGCTTCTACCATATTAATTGTGTAAGGGGGGGGCAGATTGTGGGCTGCAAACATTCTTGACTCATGATAGGCGCAGACTAATCTGTACATTGATACAGCTGCGGTTAAAAAAAAATAAAAATTGTTATCTGGATAGGGCATAGTAACAGACCGAATTCGTTAGGCGAAAAGGCATGAGAATGTATTTTTCTAGAGCAGATGTTAGATCAAAGATAAACCGCTTTACCACAAAAATGCAGAATTGCCATACATCTGAACAAAAGGGTGTGAATGTTAGAGTGTATTGGGAAGAAAATTCTAATGAATAGATTGCATGTAAAGTGATTTTAAATGATGAGTTATATTCATGCCCAAATAAGGAAATGACCGAAGTTAAAATGCTTTTGAAACTAACAGTCAGCCGTAACGAATTTTCTACAAGGTTAAATCGTATGTGTGTGAGACTCACAAAGTGAAAATGGAGAGTGATTCACTGATTTTATTTTATTAAAGAGATGAGTAACTAGAATAATTTAATTTACATGTGCAGGGCCAATAATACAATCGCTTTAGTTTTTAAATGTTGAATTTAATTCAGGGGCTGCACTGTTTGACTACAGTGCGCTAAAATAAATAAGTTATTAAACAGAATTTTAATTGAAACTGGTGTGGGGGGGGAATGGAATGCAAACATATATAACGAGATAGTCGTTATATATATCACCTGGGACACCGCAAAAAAAAACTTTTTGTTGACCCGTGTGCATGGGCAAAAAATCAAGACAAATAGTTACACATATAAATATATTTTCAAAACAGAAAAGTTTTTTTTTAAAACTAGTTGCTGTCCTGAACACAAAAAAATCTCTTTCATCAATAGTTCAACAGTCCTAAGAGATTTTATGAATTAATATTTTCTAAATTAAGTTTATGGATCTCCACCTTCAGTAAAATTTTCTTCAAAATTGCATACCATGGTATATTTTTTTAAACTGAGTCGACTCTGACAGCAAATATTTAAGCAGCATATAACTAAACCATTGACTGCACATCATCAAAATATTGATCCTGATTCGGATCATTTTATGAAAAAGCACAAGTACTAACAATAAAAAATATATATATAAACACAAATGCAACACTAGAAGTAAAGAGTGAATAATAATAAGTGAAATGTGTAATTGTAAACTAATAAGCAATTGTAATATGATTTAAAAGAAATTGAACATGATTAAAAAATGTAATGTTTATGCATGCAGCATAGGATGACAAAAAATAAGAGGTGCCTTAAGCACGCCCATGAAAAAGGTGTCACCCTGAATCTTGTGTAGACCACAAGTATTATGGCGTCGGCTTAGGGCTTCAGCCTTATATGAGGAGGGAGTTTTGAGACTCATACAGCGCCCGCTTATATGAGTCCCTGCTCCTCCGAAGACGCTAACGGTCCTCTAAAGGAGCACACGTCGGTTTGCAAGCAAAAATTGATTTTTTATGAATTGGAACACCAATTCCAAGGGGTTGTCTCTCAACACAATGAAGTTTTGGACCCTAAGGGCAATAATTTTGAACGGGAACAAAACATTCGAAAGGGAGAATTAAAAATAAAAAAAATAGATATATGTAACATATATATCAAATCAAAAAGGGGTAGACAATCTTAGAGTGAAGAGAGACATAAAAAAAATGAAAAGTCATAATGAGGTTAGATAATGCACAAGTCGTATAATTAGAAGGTAACTAACTGGTTGACAAGAAAATGTTATCAAATTACATGTGAAAAAAATTTTTTTAAATAACTGCAATTATTAAATGTGTTAGTTATCACTGTTACCTGAAATGTAATCGTAAAAGAATGAAATGTAAAATGAATGTTAAACTGTAAATAATAGTTAAGTGTATGTAAATAACATAAAAGTGTAAAGTAAAATGAAACGAGTGTAAAGTGATTCAAAATATTGTTCACAAGAGATCTTCGAAGAAAACAGTCATGGGCCAGCCATAATGTTGTCAAAGTTCTGTTGTAAACAACATACATACAACCTAGGCATCTGGTTGTACACTTAGCTTCACAATACCTGTCATAAGAAAAAAAATGTAAACAAAAGTATATTCTTTTTTGTTTCTTAAATTATATGTATGTGGTTGATAAACATTAGGGAAGTTGTGATTGTTTAAGTGACTTGTAGCATCGAATAAATGTCCATATCGAGGTGGTGCAAGGAGTAACCTATCAATGTGTACACGAAATACTGTATTATCCGCAGCATATAACCTCTTGATCGAGAATGACACAGGTGAATGTTTGAAAGTTACAATGTAGGGTCCAGTGTATTTATGTTTGAATTTATCAACAGATTTTAAGTACACAATATCTTTGAGACAAATGGTTCTTAATTTAGCTTTTTGACCGTAATGTTTATATCTTTTACCCTGTGCAGTTTTAATGTTAATGTAAGCCTTGTCATATATTTTGTGTAAATCTTCAAGTAGTTTATGTATTTCAGTATGTTTATATAGAAAAGGTTGATTGCTATTCTGATCAAAAGTGTCAAAAATTAATGAAAGTTCACGTCCAAAGTGCAGAAGATTAGGAGTGAATAATGTAGTTGAATGTTTTGAACCATTATAGAGCGACTTGTGTATAAATATTGCATTTTCAAATGAGTGACCTTCTTGCAAAAGTATATTAAAAGAGTATTTGATTGATTTATTTATTCTCTCCGAAAGAGCATTGCTTTGTGGCCTCGAAACAGAGCTGTGAAGTACCTTAATACCTAGAGTATCATTAAAGTGTTGCATATTTGAGATGTATATTGGGGTCCTAAGTCTGATAAGACAACAGAAGGTCTCCCAAAGGTGGTTATATAAGAGAATAAACATTTAACGACTTTAGCTGCAGATGTATCATTAAGTGGAAAAAGTTCAACATGTCTTGAAAAGTGATCTGTAATAGTTAAAATATGTTTACCATTAGAAAAAGGTCCAACGAGATCTGTACTAATGGTATGGCCAGGATATCTGGGCGTGTAGGTGGGTTGTAAGGGTGCAGGAGGGGTTTGATGATGTTTACATTGAAGACATTTGACACATGAAGCTACAAAGTTTAAGGTGTCAACATACATGCCCTTCCAAAAGTATCTTGATGATAGGAACTCATAGGTTTTATTAAAACCAAAGTGAGATAAATGAGAGATTGTTAAAACTTTGCTTTTAAGAGAGTTAGGAACAACAATGTGATATGAAAAAGTGTTGTTAAGATTGTTTTCTTTTTTAAACGTTAAAACTTTCGAATCAGGGTGTATGAAGCAATTAGGATATTTTTGAGAAGGTCCTTTCTTTAGAATATCCTTGTAAACAGTGGACAAGGTGGTGTCATTTTTTTGTTCAGTGCAGAAAATTTCATTTGAAATTTCCAATAAAGGATCTGGATTTGTTTGTTTACCAGATACAAGATAGTTTACATTTTTCTTAGTGGCACTTGAACATGAATTATTACTGTCTGGTGTATCATAGTCAACAATAGGTAATGGTTGAGGGTCATGGATAAGTTCAGGGTTAGTATCCAGAGTTTGTTGATTGTTTTCGAAAGTACAGCGAGATAAATAGTCAGCAAGAACATTTTTCTTACCAGGGATATGTTTAAAAGAGTATGAGTACTCTGAAAGCTCCATGAGCCAACGAGAGATAATATCAGCTGGATTAGTAGTCTTGTTATATTTTTCTAAGGGTTTACTGTCAGAAAGAATTACAAATTGTCTGTTACATAAATAACATTTGAAAGCGGTAACAGATTTATAAATTCCCATGAGTTCTAATTTAAGTGCAGGGTATTTTTTTCTGATGGCTTAAGAGATTTAGAAAAATATGCTACTGGTAAAAGTTGTTGATCATGCTCTTGTAATAAAACACCAGAAATAGCAACATTTGACGCATCTGTATTTAAATAAAATGTCTTGTTCCAATCAGGTAATCTAACCATGGGAGAATTAAAGAAAATTTTTTGTATTGTGTCCATGATTTCTTGATGTTTAACTGTCCATTTAAATTTAACTTTTGGAGTAGTTAGGTTTATCAGTGGCTGTACTAACTCAGAAAATAATGGAATTAGAGACTTATAAAATGTAATTACACCAATGAGTCTTTTTAGTTGACGTTTAGTTGTAGGTGTGGGGAAAGATGTTATTTTTATGATATTTGACTGAATCGGGGAAACGGACTGATTTTCTACATGAAATCCCAAATAGTCAATACTAGATTTATGAAAAGTACACTTGCTAGGAGACAAGGTCAAGTTATATTTAGTTAAGATAGAGAGAATTTTTTTTAATTTACTACACATTTCATCAAAAGAGTTTGCACCTACAATGAAATCATCCTGATATGTATATACACCATCTAATTGTAATTCATCAAGCAAAGAGTCCATTAAAGCTTGGAAAATAGAAGCGCTGTTTTTTTAACACTAATCTCTTGTACCTAAAAGAACCAAACATAGTAGTAAATGTCAACTGATTTTGGAATTTTGCTGGCAAATCAATTTTATGATATGCCTGATGAAAGTCAAGAGAAGAAATATATCGATACTGAGAAAGATTTGAAATGATGGTTTGAATTTTAGGTAGAGGGTAAGATGGTCCTTGAATTACAGTATTGACCATTCGAAGATCTAACGCGAGACGGAATTTTTGTTTACCAGTTCCGTCTGGTTTCTTTTTGACTAAAAGCATGGGGCAAGCCCATTCTGAACAGTGGCGTTCAATAATTTTGGCATCAAGTAGATCTTTAATTTGTTCTAAAGTACCTTTTTGCAGAGATTGAGGAAGGGGGAATGGAAGAGTTTTTATAGGGTAGTCATTAATAAATTTCAAATCAGGTACAATCTTATCAGTATGTCCAAGTGTATTTAATGATTTTGAAAAGGCAGGGTAATAATTAAGTAACAGTTTACTCATTGTATTTGCTTCATTAGAAATTAAATGTGTAAGATTGAAATCGCTAGCTGACAAATCCTCTTTCCTCTTTTTTAATGTTTCATTAGATGCCTGGATAAAATTTAGGAAGTGTTGTTCTGAGTTATGATGCTTGTCCAAATTATCAGAGGGGTATTCAAGAATTTCCTCAACTTCAGATAAATGTCCAATTTTTGTGTGTTTAGGGAGATGGATGGTAGTATCAGAATTATTTTTAAGTGAAATAGAAAAGAAATGATCTAATTGTACAGGCTTCTTTTTGCATTTAGACTTCTTATGCATTTGAATAATGGCATCATGACCTATTACTTCTTTTTTTATCTGCCAAATATTCAAATAGATAGTTTATGTCATGTTTGATATTATTGTTTGTGTAAACTGAGCACCATGTTTGCTCTTGGGGTTCTAGAATTATTTTACGGGTTAAGAAAACTTTTTGATTTGTCACCACATCACATAAGGTGTTACATTGATTACTTTCACTGACTTTTGACTTAGTGAGTGATGTTTCTAGTGGAATAGTCAAGCTTTTGTTAATGTGAATGCATTTATTGAAAGTATCAATGATAATCTCAAATTTACTAATGAAATCAAAACCAAGAATGCCTTCAAAACGGGAGGATTCAGGAATATCCACTATATAAAAGTGGTGCGAGAAGGATTTTTTTTCTAACTTAATGGATGCTCTAATACATGAAGAAAAAGAAACATCCGAATTGACGGTTTTAATATTTATGGCTGTTGACAGTCTCTTGTATTTTAGTGTCGGTTTAAGTTCGTTAAATAATTTTTGTGAAAGTAAGGAAATGCTACTTCCAGAGTCAGCCAATAGAGTGATTTTATGGTTTGCAATAGTGGCCTTTACAGGAGGGAGTGATGGAGAATGCGTATTAACACTACAAATGATGTGAACATTGTTATCGCCTTCATTTTCTGTTTGAGTAGTGCTATTTCTTGCGATTTTAATGTGATCTGAAGTTTGTGACCCGGTTGAATTCACTAACCTTTCTTTAGAGATCTTTGGTACTGTAGGGTCAATAGGAAATGTTGCTGATGTTAAGTCACATGGTTGAGACACAAAATCATCAGCATAAAAATTGTGTCTCTGTTCTAGTTTTCCTGAACCTGATAATTGTTGCGTCTGTTAAAATTTTCCCTTCTCTGTGTATTAACTCTTTTCCATTTAAAACACTGATGTGCCTGGTTGCCATTGCGGAAACAGAGTTGACAAGTCACAACTTTTCTTTGTGTAAATTTGTGAGGGGAAAAACGTTTTGGGAAATTTCGCGTTTTGAAATTTTTCCTATAGCGCATCGCATTTGCGTTATACTTTGGGCTACCTTGCATGTCATTTTTTTTAGTTTCAGTTTTGGGTCCAGGCGTTGCGAGTGTTAATGCATTTATTTTTTCCGAGAGTTCCTTCAATTGCTCTTCAATGTTATTTTGAGATTTACTGACAGAGGGTAAGGAATGTAGAATCTTTTCGTTATGCAGAATTTCGTGTAATATCTGTGCTCTTTTAACAGCAGCACGATATTCTGTGATCCCTTCTTCTTGTAACTTTATTCGTATGTTAGCTGGCACAGCTTCCATAAATTTCATAAGTTTAATCGCGTTACGGGCATTTTCGTCTTTGATATCTGAATAGACAGTTGCGGCTAACACGTTTAATCGGTGAGCCAAATTTTTAATGGACTCCGCTGGCAGAAGAGATAAGCTCGAAAGTTCAACGCCACCCACGCACTTGCTCGGAGGCGAGAAAAATGCCGCAAATTCTTTCTCAAGCGTATCTAGATCGTTGATTTTTTGAATTTCCGGATTCTGAGCATAAAATTTTTGCGCGGGACCAATTAACTTCCCTACAAGTACAGCAATGGTAGTCTGAGGGCTGTATTTGTTAATTTCAGCAACCGACCTAATTTGGTTAAAAAAGAATTTAAGCAAATCCGGATCTCCATCAAATTGGTTAATGTTGATTTGAACTTGTTTAGCGGACATGGTCAACGGTTTACCTAACAGAAATTCTCTAATCAAAAATTGTTACTGAGATTCTGCATACATATATAAATATGACACATATAAACAGATAAAAATGCAAAGCAAATAAAATAATGAAATAAAATAGTATAATAATCACATTAAAAAAAATTAATACACAACTTAAAAATAAACAAAAGGTCTTTTTTTTTAAACCTTTTATAGAAAAAAATAGCGAAAAAAACTTATCCAGGGACAAAATTGTGTTTCTCAAAGTAAAAATGATACCGTTGCTTATTTTAAGCAAAAGAAAGAGAAACAAAAATATTTCGCAATAGCTCCTATTTTATTTTTTTTTAATGGATGGAAATATGTACGTCTTTCAAAATAAAACTGGTAGGAGCAAGCAACTGAAATAAAAACCTATTTTATCCTTTTTAACAGAGAAAAAAATTGCTATCTGTCCTTGTTTCTCTAAAAGGACAGAAATTAAAAATTCTCTCAAGTTAAAATATTTTCAAGCCGAAAGGCAAACTAGAAAAAATATATGGGACAAAATCTAATCCTCGTTAACTCTTTTTGAGGAAAAGAAAAAATTTTCAGCATATTTTAACATCCGTTAAGAGTTAAGCAGAGGGGACTGTATTTCATAATAACTAAGAATATTGGGACATTCAATGCAATGGGGAAAAAAACTAATTATATTATATTTATAGATATTATAATAGACAACACAAAATATCAAAATAGCAATATCACTGTGTTTTCGTATCCTGTACAAAAACACAATAATATTAATAAAATCAATTCTCAAGTACTTGTGAGTACTTATGGAGTATGAAAGCATAAAAATGGAATGAAACAACTTTAAAAATTTTTAAAGAATGTTTCCAGAATTAACTGAAAAGAAAATTAGTCGAAAGGAAAGCAATTAAATGGGGGGAATGAAAACATGCTTTCGTACTCTAAAAATGTGCTATTTTAAGTGAATCTAGCACTATTGAAACTTTTTTTTCTTTTTTTTTTACTAATGCACATTCATATTTTTTTTTTATTGTGAACATTTGATTTATTTTTTTGTGCCTATTTATGTGACTCTCTACGATTTTGGTTTTTTTAATTTGTATACAACGGAGAATTTATGGAGCACAACTTCAGGAGTCATTTGAATGATTTTTTTCTTGATTGACTCCTTTTATTTGAACGAATCAACACACGCGCACACTAGAATTTTCACAAACAAGCACATTTTGCACATTCTGACTGTAGCATCAGAGAAGTTGTCCCACAACACACATAGCACACTTGAGCAGATCGCAGGACAAATGGGGGTGGATATTTTAATCAAGACTAATCACAAAAAAACACGCTGAGGCATTTCTGTCACAAACAGTGGTGTCGTATGGTAAAAAGGTAACCAAACACACTTTTCAGAATATTGAGGATGCTGGCTGTATAAATAGAAATGAGAGCGAGAATCGTGATTCAATCGCTGACTCACTCGGTCGTTCCTTTGATTTTCGTACACCGAAAATAAACAAGGGAATTTTAGCGCGAGTATTATCCTATCACACATAAGGGGAAAGCACACATGAAATCTTGTTTGCACTTACACAATCTCACACACTGTTCAGTTTCAGCACTTTTTTTGTAGGTTTATTTTTAAATGCAAATGACTCACTTGATTCGTTTGTTTTGAAGACACAAACACGCGTTCACATATTTCACACAGTGAGGGCTCCTACAAATTCAGGCACTTATCACAGACTTGTGTAAGCACTGGGCATGCCTTTTAGGCGAGAAGAAAAAAAACCCAAAAAAGCACAGGCTTCTTCTTCATCGCGCGGCATTTTTTCTTCTTATCTTTCTAATTAAACGGAAAGGCTTTTTTCATATTCTGGAGCACACACAAACGCACTTATACTTGTCATATTTTCACAAACAGGGAGTCGAAGCGGTTCGGTGAAAGACACATAGAAGTTTATATTCGAAGATATCACAGAATTCAGGGCGATGCTCCGATTGAAACAAGAGGAGAAAGCAGGATAGCAGGAGCAGGCAGGCACGGATATTTCATCGGCGAAGAGCAGTCGTCCGGGGTGAAAAGTTCACTCCATGATGAAATCCACCCAGCCGGTAAGCGAAGATAAGCAGCGCGTACCTCTGGGAAGCGAAGAAAATCAGCGTGTCGTTGTTTCCTTAGGTGACGGGGGCGAGATACTCGAAGCTCACAGCAACAGAGCGGTGCGACCGCTGGGAGGAATCCATCGATCCAAGAAGTCCATGCAGAAAAAAAGATTGGAAGCACGTACCTCTCCCTTACATTTTTTTTTTTTTTTGTTAATGGAGAAAAAAAACTGGTCAGGCGACCAATGTATATGAAGACGTTTTCGCTAGAAAAGAGATGGCCGTTTTTTGTTGACAAGGTAGTGAAATTTTTAACACCAGGTCCTATTAAAAAAAAAAAACTCCAATTCGGGTAAACGAAGACTTTGTTTATTTCATTATGAAAGTCAAAGGGAGAGGTACAGGGGGAAAGAAATAAGGAGCCTCTTTTAAGACGTCATCACGAGGCTAGAGACAGAGCAGGAATGAGGAATATACAGTTACAACTTTCTTGCGTGGCGGACTACAATATCGCCAATCTAAAAGTATTTTTACGCCATGCACAAGAGGCTAAGGGAAACATTGGCTGGTATGTTCGCCAAAAACATACGGTAGGCTTCTACCATATTAATTGCGTAGGGGGGGAGATTGAGGGCTGCAAACATTCTTGACTCATGATAGGCGCAGACTAATCTGTACATTGATACAGCTGCGGTTAAAAAAAAAATAAAAATTGTTATCTGGATAGGGCATAGTAACAGACCGAATTCGTTAGGCGAAAAGGCATGAGAATGTATTTTTCTAGAGCAGATGTTAGAGCAAAGATAAACCGCTTTACCACAAAAATGCAGAATTGCCATACATCTGAACAAAAGGGTGTGAATGTTAGAGTGTATTGGGAAGAAAATTCTAATGAATAGATTGCATGTAAACTGATTTTAAATGATGAGTCATATTCATGCCCAAATAAGGAAATGACCGAAGTTAAAATGCTTTTGAAACTAACAGTCAGCCGTAACGAATTTTCTACAAGGTTAAATCGTATGTGTGTGAGACTCACAAAGTGAAAATGGAGAGTGATTCACTGATTTTAATTTATTAAAGAGATGAGTAACTAGAATAATTTAATTTAAATGTGCTGGACCAATAATACAATCGCTTTAGTTTTTAAATGTTGAATTTAATTCAGGGGCTGCACTGTTTGACTATAGTGCGCTAAAATAAATAAGTCATTAAACAGAATTTTAATTGAAATTGGTGGGGGGGGGGGGATGGAATGCAAACATATATAACGAGATAGTCGTTATAAGGTCTCTATCAATTCGTCTTAACGTCCCGATGGTTATAGGGTAGGTTTTGTTTTTATAAATTCAAAATGGCGGTAGAGACGAAAAAAAAAAATTTACGCACCCTATTGAGTGGCATATCATTGGATAGGTCTTTCAAAATGAAGACGATGTTTCATTGACTATTTTACAGTCAGAAGCTCCGTTAAAATATTATACAACCTGGAAGTTGTGTATGTAGAATCTCTAGCTTTACTGCAACTCTAACTATCATAGACATGTATAGACCTCATCAAAACAGTGTTTATAGACAGGAGCTAACAATTAAAGACAACTTAAAAGTCATCAATACAAGTAAATAAAAAAAATAGGTAAGTAATATAAACAATTAATATAAAAAAACATTTTTAGTCAATTCCTACTTAGGTCAATAAGAGAATTTTTTTCTCCCATTCTTCTTTCCTCTTGAGTGTCGCTTAAAATGCCTTGATCAAGAAAAGGGCTCTCTCGGTCTTAAAATACCTTGATCAAGAAGAGGGCTCTCTCGATTATTGAAAATTAATTAATTTAATTTAATTAATGAATTAATATTTGAAAAAATCTTGATAAACATCAAGTGGCATCCACTGCAAGTTAAAAAATATTATTTGAGCTTGATTGGATGAATAATAAGTATTTTATTAACGACTGAAAATTTGAACAAGATATATATAGCGAGAGTGTGAACTAATAGTAGGAATTGAAATAGTTTCACATTGATGATAAATAATTAATTAGTTCGCTTTTCATGCAGTCGGGTTTTTGATTTTTTAAATTTAATTGTTTATAATCTTAGGTTTTCGATGTTTAAATAAAATAAATGTATATGTTAAAAAATAGTAGAGAGAGGGAAAAAAAAGGCTTAAAATTTGCTGGTATAAGGATACATATTTATGCAAAATAATAATAACAATAATAATAATAAATTACAGCATTTTTCAAAATACATGCTCGCAGTAAATAGAACCGGTACCGGATATGACTATAGAGGATATGTTTTGCTGTCCGCGTTTCCATACCGGATTTTCAAAACCATATTTAACTTGCAATGATTTTTTATTTCAGAGGTCAATCAAGGCAAAGTTTGCGGTTTATTTAGGGCCCCTTCTCACAAACCCATTTAATAAAACATGTCTCTTCCCAAAATACGTTATAATAAAACAGATCCTCTCACAAAATTCTATTCCATAAAAATATACTATTCATTTCATTAATTATTCTAATGTTGTTAGGTTTAAAAATTTGTAATTCGCAAAAAAAAAAAAAAAAAAAAAAAAAAAAAAAAAACAGAAAGGAAAAACTTGGCCAGAAAGGAAAAACTTTAGCAAAAGAATTTAAAGAAGTTATTAAAAAAATGCTTGCTTCGAATTTCAGTAACTGGATTTTATATTTCATTACAAATGTTTCTTTTCACATACATAAAATAAATTTCCCAAAAGACTTTCTACTTTTTGCAACCCTGTTCCCCACCAAAGAAAAAAAATGCAATTTAACAAATTACAACGACCATTTGGAAAATGATTTTTTCAAAGACTAAAATTTAAGACATAAAAAATCGCACGGAGTTGATCATACCATACGTACGCCATGGATTACATTTTTTCGGCACTGGAAATTCTTAAACTTCTACGGAGCTGGTCATTCATTACGTATATCATGGATTAAACATTAATATTCCTGGACCAATTTTAAATGAAATTTTATTCTTAAACTTCTAAACAACCCACAATATTACTTTTTACACCGTCGCATATATAGAGAAAAAAATGTACTTTTAAATGCAATTTATTTAAAAGCTGTATCTCAATTTGTTTCTGAGTTATTATTATTTTTTTTTTGTAGTTTTTATTACTTTTTTGTCATAGTGGCAAATAGAAGTATCCATCTCTGTTGAAAGTAAAGGGAAAATACAGATTACTGTACAGATCAATCAGAAAACGAATAAAATGCGGAATTCAACTAATAAAGCGCTTCAGATATGTTTTTGATTTCCTACCCTGACCGAGGACAATAACCATTTTTCCAAATGGTTAAAAAAAAAACCCTACATCGACCCTTGAATTTAATTTAATTCTCAAGCAACACACTAGGAGAAAATATTATTATCATTATTATTATTATTTGATAAAGATTACGTTCAATTTTTCCTTATAATAATACTTATAAAACGTAATTGTAACTTGTAACATTAAAATATTTTTTTTTTCGTTCATATGAAACAAAATTAATTCATGTAATTTATGGATAACTTCCTGTTCTTCTTTAGATTTTTATGATTTTTTTTTTTAATCAAGGATGCTACATACCTCTAACCAAGTTTTTTTTTTTTTTTTTTTTTTTTTTTTTTTTTTTTTATGTAATTCGCACGATGTATCCAACAATATTGGATGCTCTTGTATTTCAAAAATTTGTTGTTCCACGTTTATAAATGCATTTTAAATTCTATCGAGAAAATTCGATGCGCAACCAGGACAAAAACTCACGAATCTCTGATAAAGAGAATCAAAATCAGCGTTAAAACCACAGTCCGTCTGAACAACATAGAAGAAACAAAAGCTGCAAGAACGTCACGAGCTGCCAGCGGCTTGGAGGAAACGCCAGACCTCGACGTCAAACTTTTCGCATTTTTAACCGGAACGGTTTCTCGGCGCTCTCTGTACAGACCAGAAGATTTCCATACTCTCAAGGTCTATATCGCCGCTTTTCGAAACCGCTCGTCTGACATTAGCCTAAACATTACCGAGTGGGGGTTTTTTTACGTCAGTGAAGTAGCCCCTTAAGTAAAAAACAATATATGAAAGTCTCCAAAAATTCCAATTAGAATTTTAAAAATTAAATAAAACAGTCATATATTGCCGCTATTGTAATTTATATCTACTAAATATTGACATTATATGTCTTTAAAACATTTATTTGTGTCTTCAAAGTAAGTTTTAAACTAATTATCATTCAAATCATTGTTGAAGGAATTTGAATCATTATTAAAATGATGCGTTAAATCAATGCTGATGTAGCTTAGAAGTGCATTTATCTTGAAACATGTTTATTTATTCTTAGAAGTTATCCCTTACTCAGAGTGACAAATAGTTCTCTTTCCCAGAACAATCGATTGAAGTCCAGAAAAGATAAATTCTATGAAATGCTGAATAAGGCTAACTTAGAAGAAAATGGCACTATACGTTACAAGAAATTTATAGTGCATAGTGAAGCATAAAGTTTGGGGGTAAAGTATATAACAAAAGATATCATATCTCAAACGTCAGGATTGTGATTTTGAAAAAAATTAGTTCTTGAAAGTTACTTATTTTGAGTAAAATTTTAATGAGTTGTTTTTTTTTTTTTTTTTTTTTAAATCGGAAATGGACTTCTTAAAATCTTTTTAAATGAAGAATTTATCTATTTTGAGATAGCGCTAACTTCAGCTCTTTGAGACTATTGTCAATCATTTCTAAAGAACCACTTTGGATTTTCTGAAAAGTACTTAGATAAATATTCAGATTGAAATTTTTGCAACTAAATCTTGTAATTAAAGTGGAAATACAAAAATATAATGCTATTATACAAAAAAAGAGAGACAATTTCAAACGTTATAGATTGTTTAATAAAATAACAATTTTAATTTTGTGTACATTTTAATACTCTACATGAGGCATTCTCACATAATTTGGACTTTTAAGTCCCTGAATAATAATTTTTATTTTAGTACATATTCCTGTATTTTTTTTTAATTTCTTAAATGGAAAACATCCCAACGCATGACTGTATAGCAATATTAACGAGATAAATAAGTTTTGGACGATGTTCGGGGCCCAAATATATCACGAAATTCCTTACCGTCCTGATGCTGATTTTTAAGTTTGGAACTGCTTCTATAAAATTCTCTCATTAAAAGTAATTCAATTTAATTTTTTTCCTTAACTGGGACTATTGTCTTATATAAATATGTAGCAAAAAATTAACTTGCACATATTTTTACGGTTATTATTTTTAAATTCTGTCCCTGAATTTTAGATTCCTTACCGCCCCTCTTGCTAAAATTGTACAGAAAATCACTTCAAACGCAGCCACAGAATTTTTTTCAATTTTTTTCTCATGCAGAAGTGTGCTAGAAAAAAAATGGCTAAAATTCTTTGACAGGAAATTTATCAACATTTAAATATCAATTTCAAGTATTGTGGCTTTATTGGTAGTCTTACCGTCACCACGGTTTTTTTTCTGCACTTTTCTAGGTAAATTAAATTGTTTTTTTAATGTAATCCAATGTAAATAACTGTCGCTAAAAATCAATGAACATTGTGGCTATCACTTAGCCTTAATATGATTTGCCTAAAAATATGTGGTAAATTTCCTTTCCACCAATTCCTTACCATCCCTAAGACAATATTATACCAAAATTTTGCACTACAAATACTACATTGTTAAATAAAGACACAACCTTGCTTAATGGTACACAAAACACGAACTTTAATAAGCTAAAAGTTAACTTCTACGTTTCGAGTTTTTTCTACAGCCCGTCTTCAGGAAAATATAATGGTATTTTTTTTTTTCCCCGGAGAATCCCGGATTTATCCCTAGTTAAAAATAAAAAACTATATTTCTTGCAGTCGGATGAAATTAACAGAATTATCTACTGACATTAATTAAGTCGTTTCCAAATGTATTTATGATAAATCATTTTAACGTCTCGCAAACACATCAATAGTAAATAATGATACCAATTCCGCGAAGGACAGGGTTAATTCTGTTCTGAATTTCCTCGAGAAAATGTACTTAATGGAAACATTATTAAAAACGAGAACTACATTCTCAGATTTTAAAATTAATTAATTATATATTTACGACACTGGAATCTATCCACTTTAACTTTCGAGTAAAAAAGAAGGAAATAAGTTTAAACAAGATAATTGAAAGACACAGTTTTATTCTTTTTACAAAATACAAAGGTATATATTTTTAAAATTTTTAATTAGCATTAAAATCTGTTGTGGATTTTGAATACTAGTATTTCCAAATAGTAATATACTCCTTAATTAAAAACAGAAATTTTCTGTGATTAAATATGGCGAAAATTTACTTTTTAAAAATAGTGGTATTCAAAATACGGATATAGTAGCATCTATGCCTTTTAGCCAGAATCCTTTTTTAGCGGAAACATCGATATAAACGGTTTGCTACTAGCTGACCCGCCAGGCGTTGACCGGTTCGTCAAAAATCGCATTTAATACGTTTGAAAATCTAAACATCTCAATAACAAATTACGAATAAACTTCACTGAATAAAGAAGAAAAAATTCTATATTGGTTAGAAGACTGAAACAGGATTCATTTTACTAATGTGGACAAATAGCATTGTATCGCGAAAAATCGCTAAGAGCCGCATAAAAAATCTCTACAAATTCAACAATTGGCTTCTTTTTACTAATGTAGAAAAAACGCCGCAAAAACGTAAAGATACACTAAATATCGCATAAAAAATATCTAATCAAAAAATACAAAATCGGGCTTCGAGGTGCATAACAGCAGTTACAGGTGTACCTTCCTGCCAATTTCCGTAGTTGTGCGTGCAGTAGTATCTTCAGAATACAGCACAAAGACACACAAACTTCCATCTTTATTTTTAAATATTAGATTTAAAAGAAAATATGGGACAATCCTTTTATTTCGAAAACATATAAAATTCAATTAATTCTCATTATTTCTTTTATTCACGTTATTTTTAAAACACTATTAATGAATTCGTAATTAATTATACTATTTTATTTAACTTAACTTGATATATACCTAAAGATGGCATTTTGTAATCAAATTTTCACTCACTTCGTCATATGCTAGAAATATGAAAATTATGTACGCAGGTTGTTTACGATGACAATACAACATTTTAATATTTTAGAACATAATTATGAATAAATTAATTAATTTTTAGACATTTTTCCACTAGACGGATTTTTTACGATTTCCGCAACAGCTCTATCTCATGAACTAATGCACGGATTTTCATCAAACTTCAGATTCAGTTAAACGCGTTGACATAGGTTTCTAATGATTAGGTTTTGGTGTATATCGCCCAACATGTGGTGTTGCTATGCTACATTTTTCAGGATATCCGCAATAGTTATATCTCAAAAACTAATTCGCAGATTTTTATCAGACTTCAGATTTAGTTAGATTTTGGCATAAGTTGTTATGATTAGATTTTAGTGTAAATCACACAATAGGTGACACTGCTAGGCCGCGTTTTGCTGGATTTACACAACTTAAGCGATACTCGTATCTCAAGAACTAATGCTCGGAATTTCATATCTTTAGGATCATCATGATGGGCATAGATTGCTATTTAATTTTGGCACTGTCATAGGGAATTTTGAAGTATTAACGTGTAGGAGATAGACGAAAGTTTTGGGATTGTCACAACCGACTAGTTTAACAGTGTGGACACTAACTTGCAAATTGTAAATTAATTCTTGTATGTTAAAGCGCATTTTATAAAAAAATATTGTAATTTATTTTCTTGATTTTTTTTTTTTTTTTTTTTTTTTTTTTTTTTTTTTTTTTTTTTGTGCGAAAAAGAATTTTAAATATGTTAATGCATGTGTCTAGACATGACGTAATTGTCTTATCATGGCTAAACTAGTTGGATGTGCCAATCCCAAAACTTTCTTCAATCTCTATCTCATGTTAATTTTTCATTTTAAATAGTTTTATTAGTATTTTATTAGAATTATGCATAACTTCATACACTTTTCGATAGTACAATATTGAAAATTGCTCAAAAATCGCTATTACCCCCCTCCCGGTGGAATTTTTCTAAATTCAGGGAGGACCTTCTTGCTATGGCCAAAAACATACGCAAAAAGTTTGGTTCAATTCTACGCATAGCTTCATACACTTTTCGATGCTAAAATATTCGTAATGCACAAAAATCGCTATTACAGCGCCCCCTACCGCCGGAATTTTTCCAAATTCAGGGAGGACCTTCTTGCCATGGCCAAAAATATACACAAAAAATTCGGTTCAATTCTATGCATAACTTCATACACTTTTCGATGGTACAATATTTAAAATGCACAAAAATCGCTATTACAGCGCCCCCTACAGGCGGATTTTTTCCAAATTCAGAGAGGATTTGCTTGTCATAACCAAAAACTAAAAAAAATCGGTTCAATTCTATGCATAACTTCATACAATTTTTGATGGTACAATGGCGACACACGGACAGACAGACATTTTGTATAAACATGTTTTTTGTGATTTCTGACCTCTAAAACGTGTAAATCCATCGAAAATCGGAAGTCGAAAAAAATTTCGATTACAATACTTTTTTCTATTGAAGATAGAAGAAAGTAAAAATAAACTTTAAAAAATTGTTATTATCGTTAAACAAAGTATAAAAAAGAGGGTATTCTTCTGTATGAGAGATCAAATGTTTATAACTGAGGGGCTCACAATCATAGTAGACCAAGTCTATTTATCTCTATTGTGAATAATTACGCTGTAAAGCTCTTAATAAATAATTAATTCAGGTCAAGTAATTTATAAGGATTATATATATGTCAATATTCAATTTAAAGTATCATTTTTATAGTGCCTTACTTTTACAAATGATAAATTGATATTTCTATTGTAAATTTATACGTTTAAAAAAAAATGAGGACTTGGTCTTGTGTGGTTGTGAAATTTCCATGTGTAAATAAAGACTTGTTTATTATGATTACAAAAACTCTTAATTTTGAATTATATTTTCTATTTACTTTGTCTATTTTTTACTCTGAATTAAACACAGAGAGTGAAATATATTACCAGTTATCGCAAATCTTTCACTGTACACAATATTGTCATCATCATCACCGTCATCATGATGTATTCGAGATGAAGTACGTAGCTTGGAGCCTCCTATTGACCTCTACTGGAAGATTCTTGGAGTATACATGATGAATTGGCGGAATGTATGACAGAAGATCCTTCATATATTTCTTTTGGCCAAAGGGATTTTTCTACAGCCCGCGTACGAGCATCCTGACTGACATTTGACAAAGAAAGTGACTTGCGCCCACGAGTCCGTTTTTCAAAATTTATTTTGCAAAAAGGTTGATCCTCATTGAGGGCTTCTTTGAACAGTAACGTGAAAGGAGAACTTCTCACAACTTTCCACCCTCTCAGCCATCTAATATCCATTTAACAAACACAGCTCTCTCAGTATCCTTCTTTCTGTTTGTGATACTTTGTTCTAAAGCTGTAGTAGAAACAATGTCGGGATTCTTAACTTCAATGACATCAAATGTAGGACATGTCCTCTTTGCATTCATAATAGTTTCCTTCCAGTTGTCAGGATCACAGATGAATTGTTTCTTGCGACTTGCTGCTTCAATCAGACCAAATTTTGCGTCATTCGGAAGGAAGGAATAGCGGGACACCATGAATTTGTGATCAAGTGATTCTGCTGTTATGTTTGTTTCTCAAGAACACAAGGCTTTTAAAACACTGTCGGTATGTTTACCTTTTTTTTTTTTTTTTTTTTTTTTTTTTTTTTTTACCGAGAAGTGTGTGTGTGTGTGGGGGGGTCATCTAAAACAATATTACTTTCCATTCATAGTTTATCCATCTGATGATACACGAACGTTTTTTTTTTTTCATCAGAAGTTTTGAAATCGCTACTTATTTAAATTACCATGTTTTTCTTTATAGCAATGAGGCAAGATTTAGTCAAGAATGGGCCACAGATGAAAGAGCAGTACACTGATGAATAGACTTGATTCAGTATGGTTAAGAAGATTTCTAGTATTACTTCACCAACTCTGGACACCTATGAGGAAGTATGCGAACTACAGACTTTGTGTACCATGGCAGTAGGTAAAACACAGTTTATTGCATCTTCTAGATGAGCCGTCTCACTTTTTTATGGACTTGGTCTACTATATGGTTGTGAGTCCTTCAATTAATGATCGACCGAAACAGGTTTTTAGGATCGAAAACGAAACCGAACACGAATTTCGGTAATCTCCCTATTTTCTGCCGAATAGGAAAACAAAGCTGTTCCTCAAAAATTGTAATTAATTCATCAACACACAGAATGATTTTCTAATTACACGAATTTCATCTATTCAAAAAATGTTTAGGTATGCATACCTCATTTTATCTTTTATAATGATTTTTTGTAAATGATCATCTGTTATACTAGAACTTTCACAAAAAGTACGAAAATGATTTTTTAGGAGAAACTCAGATTTTGGTTCGAAAATGAAAACGAAACCGAATTTGTGGTCGATCTCTATTTATAATGTAAACAGAGATAAATGGACGGGTTTTTTCTTTTTTTTTTTTTTCGACAATCACGGGTCTTGTGTAGTATTCGTTTTAGAGACAACATAAAGTTAAGGAATTACATTATTTCTTTCATTTCCCTTAATTTTTAATCGAATTCTATCAATTACATTCAATTGATGAGTTATTTTCTTTCTTAGTCTTCTTAAAAGGGATGCTTCTTTTCGGGACACCAATCAAAGTAAAGTTTTAATTAACTTTTTTGTATTGAAAACAAGAATATTTATTTTTATAAGTGAATGAAATTACTTACCTTAAATGATTCCGCACATTATTTTATAAATCTCTTCCGACAAATGCATTTCAAATAAATCACTTTAATTCTTGTTAACACCTCACTATAGTGTAGTAGGTAGCTCCTTCGCAATGGTTAAATAGTTAATTCTTTTAAAAAATTTCCACTGAAAATGTGTTTATTGAAAACTATATAAATTAAACTATCTTATAAGAACTTAAAACTAGGTTATTAGAACTTAATTAAACTAGCTTATTAGAAATAAACTAGCTTATTAGAAATAAACTAGTTTATTAGAACAAAATTAGCTTATTAAACTAGCTACTGACTAATTAAACTAGCTTATTAGAATTTAGAACTAGGTTATTAAAACTATATTATTTGAACTAGTTTATTAGCTAATGACTAATTAAAATAGCTTATTAGCTAGACTAATTAAACTCATTAATTAAACTAGCTTATTATAACTATCTTAAACTGCCCTCTGAAAATATATTTACTGAAAACTAGATTAATTAAACTGACTTATAAGAACTTATTAAACTAGCTTATTGATAAAACTAGCATTATAATTTTCCTCTGAAAATGCGTTTATTGAAAACTAGGTTAATTAAACTAGCTTATTTATTAAGCTAGCTTAATTGATTCCTCACATTATTTTATTAACATCTTTCGACAAATGCATTTCAAATAAATCACTAATTCTTTTTAACACCTCAATATTATGTAATTTACTTCGCAATTAAATAGTTAATTCTTTCGAAAAATTCTCCCTGAAAATGTGTTTATTGAGAACTAGATACTAAATGCAAATTGATTCTGGAACGTTAAAGTAAACTTGCTTGATATTTTGCGGAAAACGATACAAATCAATTTTAAACAAGTTCAGTTAAAAGACAGTCTTAATGTATTTATTTAATTTTGCAAATTTGTTTAATTTTTAAAATGTAGGAAAAAATTTCCTTTCTAAAGGTAATAGCATTAAGCAGAATGTTTTATCATGGAAAATTTAATGTTTAGATTATCGGATAGGCTGTTACTTTAACTATTAGATTTAGATGGATATATATTTACATGAAAACTTTTTTTTTCAAAGGTTTATAAAATACAGAAAATTGTCTGGTCTCTTCCAGTTACTGTATTTTGTAAATAGTGTTGGTACATTAGATTTATTTAGTATATTATTTTCAATTAGAAGCATTTGAAAAGCAAAGTTTCAAAGAGATAAAGCATAGTTTCACAAAAGTAAAATTTTAATGAATTAATTTCTATTGAAATCAAGAATATTTAATTTTATGTGTCTAATTAAAATTACTTTACCTTATTAACTCCTCTACTTTACTTAATATTGGCTGTTTTCACGAAAGTATTTTGATAAATCCTTTTAACTTCTCTTTGAAAATCAATATTAAATGCAAATAATATCTTTGTGATAAAATGGCACGTTCTTTTCTAAATTTTTACTTGATAATTTGTTTAATGGAAACTACTGTACAATGTTCAAACTCACTCGCAAATTTCAAAGCGTATTCTGTAATACATTTGTGATGTGAAAACCACATATAGTTTTAACTTAGCTGTTTTTAGTTTTTAAAGTATCAATTTCTATCATTCATTAATTAAAATTGTATGAAATTTTATTTATACCCTATTTTTCCTATAATAAAGAAATAAAACTTATAACTAAGCATTTCTGCTCTTAACCCTTTAGGGACGAACGACTTTTATAGGATTTTTAATATTTTATCACCAGTTTTTCAAAACAGAAATTTTTGCCTAATTGAATCGGGAAAATGCTCGGATTAAATAAGGCAAAATTTACAATAAAAATTTACTAGTGAGAATAATCGCGTATTCTCAGCACATTACGCGGAACGTATATCGGTCGCTTGTCCCCAAGGGGTTAAATGCTTCAATGCAAAGTCTCATCTTTAGTCAACACATGAATTCTATCAGTGAAGTCAGATAAAAAAAAAAAAAAAAAGAAATATCCCAGCTGCCGAGCTAACTTTGCTTCTTGGCGTTCATTATCTGTTTTTCGTTATGCAGTTATTTCTCTGTAATCAGTAACGAGTGAAGCGGTGGTCTCTTTGCATTTTTTTGACAAGATATTCCTTCCCATGGGGTTACTGAAATTTTTGAACACGTTATTATTTGGCTGAGGTTTAGTCATTCTAAAATATGATGGTTCCAAGGCTCGAAATGTACCGGAGCAAACCGGAACGGTGTTCCGGTTCGTGAAATTGTGGCAAATATAGTTCTGGTTCATGAAAGTATGGAAAATATTGTTCCGGTTCGTGAATATATAAAAAATATTGTTCCGGTTCGTGGAATTATTAAAAAATATTATTACAGTTTCATACATATAGCTTACTATGCTCTCTGTAAAGTTTTTAAATAATTATTTAGAATCTTGAATGCATTTTTTTAAACTGATTTTTCTACGGTTAAATATAAATTTGATATTCAGGGTGTTTATAAAGTACGGACCCATTTTGATGTTTAATAACTCATAAAATAATAAAGATAGATTAAAATTAATAACATAAATGGTTAGATAGACTCAAAAAGTTTCATGACCCTTGTCAATGAACTTCCACGTGTGCCACCTTCGTCACACGGAGAATATCAAGTCGATAGTCAATTTCACGCCAGGTAGCGACAAGCATGTCGGCATACACAGAGGCTATTGCGGTTGTAATTCTGGCTTTTAAGTCATCAATGTTCGACACTCTCCTCCTGTAAACATTGTCTTTTACAAATCCCCAAAGGAAAAAGTCCAGCGGCGTTATATCAGGTGATCTGGGTGGCCAAGGAATTGGACCTCCTCGCCCAACCTATCTTCCTGGAAAATGGTCATTCAAAGAAGTACGAACGATGGTACCCAAATGAGGTGGTGCACCATGTTGTTGCAAAATGACATGTGGCTGAAGCTCTTCTAGTTGTGGAAATACGAAGTTTTCCAACATGTCTAAGTATACGACTGATGAGACCGTCTCTTCTGTAAAAAAGAAAGGCCCAATGACTCGGTCGTGCATTAGTCCACACCACACATTAATCTTTGGGGAATCCCTTACTGCCTCACAGTATTCATGGGGATTTTCAGATCCCCATATGCGCACATTATGGCGATTAACAATGCCAGAAACATGAAAGGATGCTTCGTCGGAGAACATTATGCGCTTCAGAAAATCAACATCATCTTCTATTCTCCTTAGCATATCTGTTGCAAAGGCCACCCTCCTAGGCCTATCGTCCGGTTCCAAAACTTGAACAATTTGAACTTTGTATGCATGCTACCTTAATTTTTTCTTAATAACCTTGTATATCCCTAGTGTAGATAATCGGCCGTCACAAAATCAACCAACCAACCATCTTAATAACCTTGTACACCGTCGAAATTGGCATATCAATTCTCTTGCCGCTGATCTCACAGATCTTCTAGGATTGTGTAAAAATGTCTCTCTGACACGCTCAACATCAAAATCACTTGTGCAAGGACGTCCGGAACGCTTCTTATCTGCGATACTTCCAGTTTCTAGAAAATCCTTTTTCACCGCAAGATGCTGCTTTTGGATGGAGGATCTTTTTGGTAAATTCTTCTGCAATTTCTCTGTGTTTGCACTATCGATTTTGTTTCTATGAACCACCATAAAATCTATTCTTTCTCTTGTGGTGTATGCATTCTCCTTAATATCCGCTCGAGTAAAACATCACATGAAAAAGTAACATAGAACAAACACATCAAAAGTAAACATAACATTGCAATAGTTGCCAAAAACAAAAGAGAGAAAAATGCAATTAATAAGCAGATGATATTTAGAAAGACTGGAAAATGAAATTATCTGAAATTAACCACACGTCCAGACAATATTTACAAAAGTAAAGATATTCAAACCTGAAAAGGAAAATATATGAGTTATTCCATCAATAAATGCCATAAGTTTGTTTATATCTTCATTATTTTATGAGTTATTAAACATCAAAATGGGTGCGGGACTTTATAAACACCCTACAGTAAAGTACCGATAATCCGAGTTAACATGGACCAAGCTCACCTCGGATAAGCAAAAAACTCGGATAACCGGATTTACGCAAATCGTCACCCACTAAGGCGATGAAATATAAATTTTCACTTAATGCATTAATTTTTATGGTTCTAGTAACATTTCTTTGGTGTACAATCCCGTTTCTTTTAAGAAAAAAGGGAATGAAATTGTTTATTTGAAAAAGCCCTTCATAGTTTTTTGTTTGTTGAATGTCAATTTTGCTGCAGTATTACGCTACTGCATAGCTGCCAATTTCTAAGATTTTTTTCTTACCTCTAAAACTAACCCGTAAATTTTGCTTAATTCAATTGCCGAAACCTAACAATTGTCAACGATTAAATATGGCAAAAATTTGTATTCAGTTTTAAAGTTAACAAAACCATACAAACTGGCAGCTATGTGATTCTATTAGTGTCATGAAAATTGCAGCTGTAGCTTCTCTGTTCAAGGTATTAAAAAGTTTTTTCAATCGAACTTATACCTTTAGAATGGATCGTTTTCTCATGATGAACTGATGGTTTTCATTATTATGAAATAGCCATTATAAATGAAGTGTTAGGTGAAGATGAAAGAGCTGCCGTAAAAAGTTAGAACTCTGGTTTTCTGGTCAGAATGGGGGAAAATTTGACTTTTTTTTTTTTTTTTGAAAAGGAAAATTATGATCATTTTTTTTTTTTTTTACCATTCTGACCAGAAAATCAGAGTTGTAACTTTTTAGACTGCTGTTTCATCTTCACCTAACATTTCATTTATAACGGCTGTTTCATAATAATGGAAGTCATCAGACCATCAGAAGAATATAACTCGGTTAAAGCGGAAACTCGGTTAAGCGAAACTCGGATAATCGGGACTTTACTGTACTTTCAAAAATAATAAAATAAATTATTACACATTTATTTTGAAATAGTGCTTCGTTTCGTAGAATTTTCCATTTCGAGCCCTGGAAGGTTCTCATTAAATTCAAAATTGCAATTTGTTCGTAGTAACGGATTCCTAATAATTCAAGCTCTTTCGACAAGTTTAGTATGCCAATTAAAAGAATTTGCTACTGTCATTTTTTAGGGTTTCGGTCATCTCATGAAACCCTCATAGTCTCACTTCTCTGTCTGCACGTCCGTCTGTCCGTCCGTCACAGACGCGTACTCGGAAACTATTTAAGTGACACTATTTATTTATTTATTTATTTTTAACATAGAGATGGATAACCCCTATCCTTCACAAAATCATATAATTTTGAAAAATGTTATATTGTTAGAGTTTTTATAATTTCGACCATTTCTGTGACATTACACTTAATTTAAGCTGATTAATTCGTAGAGGTTACGTCCAGTTGGTAAGGGTAATGGGTTCGTATGCACAGGGATTAGAGTTCAAACCCCGCCGATTTAGGTTGAAATTTTTCAAATTTAAATGTGCATTTTTTTGCGGAATTTCTTTTTAAAAGTAAATTTGCGAAGTATTATGTGTTCCTACCCCCCCCCCCCCCAAAAAAAAAAGAAAAAGCGTTTTAAAAACGCAATTGCGTTGAAACACTTTTAACTTAAATTCGTTATTATTTTAACGGAGTTTCTTTTTAAAAATAAATTTGCGAAGTATAGAGTCCCCCCCCCCCCCCACACCAAAAAAATTAGTAAGGAAAAATCAAAAATCAAAAGAATTAAGCTTTTAAAAACTGATGGATATCAGAGGAATATTGAATTCCCATGATTTTTTTTTGTTTGTTTGTTTCTTTGGTGCGCCATCTACTGGCTATTTATTACAGACGATTTTTTTCAAGTTATCTATATGCATACTCGAAGAATTAAAAGGTATTTTTTCTTTTTTCTTTTGAATTTTAATATATGTTAACGTTCTTTTTTGGCGCCATCTAATGAGTTTTTGAATAGTGAAAAATTTATACGGATTTTTACTGATTTATTTCAGCTTTTTAAATATGTTTTAAACATTTTTTTTTTTTTTTGCTTTTAAAAATATTATTTTTTATTTATACATCCGCTAAATTTTTAAAATTGATCAATTTAAAAATATTAAGATTTTTTAATTTTATTTAAATTACTTGAATATTTTAAATTTAATTAAAATATATTTTTTAATTTATTTAAAAATTAAATATAATGGTGCTGCAATTGATGTAAGATTTTAAGAAATTGACGATTTTGATTATTTTAATTTAAGGATAAAGTGTTTTAAAAGACATATTAAAAGAAACCCTCTATGCTATCTGCGATCACACTTACCCACTTGTTGTATCATTCCTTCTCTCATCGCCTGCCTGCAAAGATGTAGTGTTTTTATCTTTATAAGCATTAAGGCACCACCCATATTTCTACGTTATGGTTGAAGTTTCTCTATTTCAATTAAAGATATTTCAAAAGACTGTAATGTCTCCTTCAGATAAATTTCCTCTATCGTCTAGAAAGAATTTTATTTGTAGAACTTGAACTCGATATTTAACTTATTTCACGACAAATTATTAATTCGGAAACTATATTATAAGATTATTGAAATTTATTTGCTTGGACTTTTATATCGCATAAAAATACATTTAAAATAAATTAATGGGTGAGCATAACTTTAATGTATTTGTTTTGTATCATCAAAATTTTAAACTGAAAGGATAATTATGTTTGTTAGGCAATATATTCGATGGCATTAGAGAAAATAGCAACATACAAGATAGCAAAAACACAATGAAATGTATATATGTATTTAAATGTTCTTAATTCTTGTGTGTCTTTTTATTTATATTTAAGGGATATGAGGTTACAAAAATGCAAATTGATATTTGAATTTTAAAATTTACGTAATAACAGATTTATGACAATGGAAATAATAAATTTATTTTTATTTGTTTATTTATTTGTTTATTATTTCTTTGAATAAACAAGATCCAAATACATATTAAATAAGATAATATAAGGACACAGTCTTAATGTATTTACCGGAAATTGAAAGAAAGAAAGATTTATATTTCTAAAGTTCTTAATAGCATTAAATGGGATTATTTATTATGGGAAATTTATCAGTAAGTTATATTTTATATATTAATTTTTATACTTTTATATAAAGATTTATATTTTATATATTAAGTTTATTTTAATTATCTTTTTATTCAACTTAAGAATATTTACTTTTATGTAGCTGAATTAAATTACATCACATGATTAAATGCACATATTATTTAATTAAATTGTTTCCAATAACGCAGGTACATAAATCATTTTATCTTACTTTTAACAACTATTTATTAAATAACATGTAACATAAAATAGTTCGTTTTTTTTGTGAGTACTTCATAGATTAAAAGTGCAAATTAATTATAGATTTGTAGATTTTATTTCATAATAACGGGGGCAAAAAGTCCGTAAAAACTTTAAAAGTTCATAAAAACCGGAAAAATCGCCAAATATAAAAAAGTTTCCAGGGTTAGCGTCTATAGGTCATGAGAATTATTTTAAGACTGTAAAATAATTAACTCAAAAAACAGCCACCGTATGGCGCTGGTACGAACTACTTGCGAAATATGCAAATGAGACAGCTATAAGAACTTGCGTTTCTAAATCCACAACCAGTTCACCGTTGTAATCCGTGTATGTGAACAAAAATGTTGAGTGGGAAGGAAAAAACTTTGTTTGTGAAGTTGTTTTGCGTGAAGCAGGAATCAGTGACCATTACTTTGCGTAAATTTAGAGTTCAGAAGAATGTGAGGACTTATAAATGGCCTTTAATAGCGACAGGCCTCATAAAACTTGTCTGGCGGTTTGGGGAAACTGAAAATCTGGAGGATTGTGTAAGATCCGAACGGGCATGTTTAATGAAAACACGTTCCCTACGTGTTGCAGCGGAAATGGATGCGTTTCTAGGCATAGTTTGAACCGAAGATTTAAAATATCTCGTCAAAATTGGGTGTTGTCATTGAGAAAACAAAGTTTGGGATGTTTTAATTTGTCAATGGCCCCCTAAGCAAATTTTTTATGCATTATTTAAAAATAGACTTAATTTCCAATCGTAATTCAAAAACTTATTATCCAAATGGCATGAAATTTCGTTTCTTGGCATAGTTTGAACCGAAGATTCAAAATATCTTGTCAAAATTGGGTGTTGTCATTGAAAAAACAAAGTTTGGGTTGGTTTTAATTTGTCAGTTGCCCCCTAAGCAAATTTGTTATGCATCACTTAAAAATAGACTTAATTTCCAATTGTTTGGCACTAGTAAATTTCTTCTACGATTATTTGTGGCAGAGTTAGTAGGGGGTGTTTACATTTTTTCCACGACCGTACATTTATATAAATACTTTCATATTTGTATATGTCCATTTTCATTAACCAGAAAACAAATCTGAAATAAAAAATGAGAAGTTCTCCCCTAACTCTGTTTTTGGTAAAATGATGACATCAGTCTTTGTCACAGGACGTCGTATATTGCAAACATCTAATTTAAAAATTCAAAAGTTTCATAACGGAATAAAATAGCTGTTGATAAGAGATCTTTATTTCCTTGAGATAAAAAATGAAATATCATTACAAATATTATACTGTGATATTTTTTTCTTAACTTCTATTTAGAAAAATCTTAGTAAACTTTTTTGAACTCAGAAATAAGAAATCAATATATCAATATAATGTTAACCAAAAACCAATTGAAAAATTGTCCGATATTCAAGAAAGTTTCTTTCGCCCAACAAACATAAAAATTTGAGTGGTGCTGAAGGACAATGGAAGTAGAAGGTTAGTGACCCCCTTTTTATTGAAGTATGTGATTGTAAGTGTTTTAAAAACTAAAAAACAGTAAAGCCAGACTAAAGTGGAAACTGCGTGACTAGATTAAGCTCGGCAGTTGATTGATAATAAGCTTACCTTGAAAATTTTATTTCATTTGGAAATTAATAAATCACTGTCCTGTTATTAATTTAACCCTATAACATACTTATGCGTTATATTTGAAAACGGGCTACTTAAAAATAGTTGAATTTTACAGTAATTAAGTCCTTATCTTCTGACGGTATTTATAAGTACCATTAAAATAACTTGTTATAAAATTCATTTAATACATCGATTAGTAATAATATAGTTTAGAATGAATTATAGATGCATTACTTTATCTTGTTCCAAAAGCATTATGGGTTACACAAAACAAAAATATTTTTAAAAGGATGATTTCTTTTGCCTTTGCGTCTCTTCAGCTTTCTTGACGTTGGGGAGCGGGGGGGGGGGGATATTTCAATTCGGAAATATTTCTATATGTGTTTATTGTAAGAACATTATATTTGTACATTTCCTAATTCTTCAAAATGCTAAGAAAAATATTTAAAATAAAAGATTTGTGTGGGGGTTATAAACAGTGGTGTAGTCGTAAAAAAAACAGAGGGCGTACGCTCTAAGCAGAGGGTATACACTCTAAGCAGAGGGTATACGCTCAAGTTAGAGCGTATACCGTAGAATGTATATACTATAGCTTTCTTTAAAAACAGAGGGTATGCTGTATCCCTTTAAAAAATCCAGAAGGTATACGGCGTATACCACCGTATACTCTCCACTATATCCCTGGTTATAAATATTGCACAAAATATTATAAATTCAAATTTAATTAATCTTTCTAAATCTTTCAATCCTTCTAAAATACTTCTAAAACTTGTTAAATGATTATGTAAATCTTCTAATGTAGTTTCAATCAAGAAAAATGCTCTAGAAGATAAAATATTCATGAATTCATAATTCAGTACATAAAGCCTTAAGCCCTTGTTATTGTTGTTTTTGTTTTTACATATGACTTTTACTTAATACAACACTTTATAAAGAGAGTCAAATCCCTTTATAGTGAATGTACGTTAAAATAAACCTTTGGATATCATGAGCGAAAATTTCGATTTCTTAGGTAATTCTACACTTTGGATACAAGAAGCAAACCAAAAATTCCTTCCGTTGAAGTCTTGTTATAGCGAAAGTAAAATGCACTGAATTACAAGAGAGGAATACAAGAGGTTTAAAAATAACAACGTAGGACAATTACTTAAAATTCACTCAGAAACTATCAAAAAATCGTTCAAACAATCATAAATGTCAAAGATTACCAGAAAAGGATACATGAATTTTAAAACTAAAAACTGTGACAAATATAAAGATGGAAGACGTGACTTGTTCATAAGATTACTTCTAACATTTGTGTGGGGCAATTTTTAAAATAATTCAAATTTCTATGTAGGGGAGACCGGGGGAATGGCGTCACTCGTTGTTAAGCCGCCACCTCGCCTAGTTTAAAAACTAATGGCAGTTTGAGATAGCGAATGTGCCTGCACTATAGTGGCCAACAATAGAAACAGTGCCTAGAGTGAGAATGATTTTGTTGTACGTCGTTCGCTTATTCTAGTGAAAAATTTAGTTTTCATATAGTTGCTTCTTATTTTGGAGCTTCAAATGAGTAGAGGTAAACATCTTTTATTGTAACATTAGGTACTCAAGAAAATATTACTCGTAATCTAAATGCATTCGCCGACATTTTGATGTAATTTGTTGAACAAGTCCGGTTATTCTTTCACTTTGCTGGGAAATTTCCGCTATATTGTCCTCTCGGGGTAATGCCGCCACCATGGCAAAGGGTGACTTTTCCAATATGAGTTCAATTGTAAGCTTCGTACATTAAAAAATCTATCTTAAGGAACATTGTAATTATTCATTAATTTGGTAAATTTTTGCTTTCTAAATATTTTCAGAAGGTTATCTGTTTCCTAGTATCCATTTTATGTATTTACTAGGTCATTAAAGAGTGGCGTCATTACCCTGATATATTGGCGGAATTACCCCAGTATCCTGGGTAATCCCGCCACTGTACAGAAGTTGAAATAAAAAATTTTTTATGTATACGTAGTTTACAGTTATGATTACGGTTAAATTTATACAGATATTAAAGATCATGATTCAGCTTTAGAATTTTTATTATTAAAAAATAAACATTTTTTTGAGGTGAAAAAATTTAAATTCCCTTATGTTGTCGCCATTCCTCCAATCTCCCCTATGGCACTGCATTCTCTCAATCTCTAAATTTGCTCAAATTTACTTTAAAATTTAGAAACAAATAAAAACTTTTTCGCATTTTAACAACTAGGGGAGACCGGGGGGAATAGCGACACCTTAAGGGAATTTAGATTTTTTCACCTGTAAAAAATGTTTATTTTTTAATAGTAAAAATTCTAAAGCTGAATCATGATCTTTAGTATCTGTATAAATTTAACCGTAATCATAACTGTAAACTAAGTATACATAAAAAAATTTCTTTCAACCGCTGTACAGCGCCGGGATTACCCAGGGTACTGGGGTAATTCCGCCACTATATCGGGGTAATGACGCCACTCTTTAATGACCTAGTAAGTACATAAAATGGATACTAGGAAACACACAACCTACTGAAAATATTTAGAAAGCAATAATTTACCAAAATACTGAATAATTACAATGTTCCTTAAGATAGATTTTTTTAATGTACTTAGCTTACAATTTAACTCAAATTGGAAAAGTCACCCTTTGCCATGGTCGCGGTATTACCCGGAGAGGACAATATAGCGGAAATCCCCAGCAAAGCGAAAGAAAAACCGAACTTGTTCAACAAATTACATCAAAATGTCGACGAATGCATTTAGATTACGGATAATATTTTCTTGTGTACCTAATATTACAATAAAAGGTGTTTACCTCTACTCATTTGAAGCTCCAAAATAAGAAGCAACTAGATGAAAACTAAATTTTTCCCTAGAATAAGCGAACAACATACAACAAAATCATTCTCACTCTAGGAACTGTTTCTATTGTTGGCCACTATAGTGCAGGCGCATTCACTATCTCAAACTGCCATTAGTTTTTAAAATAAGCGAGGTGGCGGCATAACCCCGAGTCATTCCTCCGGTCTCCCCTAAGCAAGAAAAAAGTGAAAACTGCTCAAACCAGCTTTACATGATAATGTGGGTCTTATTATAAGTTGAAACAGTGATGCACCATCTATTATCTACAATTTGAATGAATTTTAATATTACTTTAAACGAAATATTTGAACCAGCTTATAAACATGTTACTTGATTCACTATTATAGTATTGAAATTGAATGAATGTTTGAATTTTAAAATTTGGATAGCCTTTCTGAGATATCCTGTGTTTCGTTATAGTTAAGCGAAGCGAAATATATCTAAACAAGAATGAAAAGTCATGTGTCCACCGTAGATTATGTAACACTTTCCAACACATCCAGAATACAGTAACAAAACTTCACAGTTTATTAATGTGAAATATTGTGTATAAATAAACAATTTGAAAAACTCATAACGCATTTGAAACCTGATTTCTGCTATTACAATCAATAGTCGAAAAAATATCCTTTTTTTTTTCTTTTTTGGTGCAGACCTGTATATGATCTATGGATTTGTACGTATACTACATAGTATGCTAGAAGTTAGTTCATTGAAACCAATAGCACAGTTAAAAATTTCCATTCAGCAATTTCCGATAATAGACGGATATGTACTTAAGAAATTTTGTGCTGCCCTGTATATGATCTGTAGAATTTATTTACACTAAGTAATATTTTTAAAAAATAGTTCAATTTAAAAACGAGTACCACAACTGAAAACGCACTAAGGGAAATTATTGTTCATGGTCTTCAATAGTTCAATTTCCTTTATAGCCAAATTATTTGGTGTGTCCGTGTAAATAAACGGTATATTCCGTGTAATAACGGTAAAAATTGAAATGACTCGACAAAATTTTGCAACAATTATATATTTAAAATTTCAGACCATTCGGTTGAGTAGTTTTTGCCCTGTTATATGCGGACAGACGGACCGAACGACGGCTATAGGTGCTACATATTTATATAATTACTGGAAAACCCCGCGGCTTTGCTCGCGTAATATTTGAAATATGCCAAGTGACATTTGCATGACTATTTTTTATTAGAAGAACACTTTTTGAAATAATTCAAAAATTACAAATTAAGTCACAGTTTGGCTAAACTTCATTATAAAAGTGCAATAGACAGAAATGAGATTTTAATTAATAAGAAAAACTAAAACTAATTCCAATTAAATGATAATTTAGAAAGCATTTTGAGACTTTTATGGTCATTTCATACGCTCATTTCAGTATTCATTTGAAGTTTTGAATTTTTTAGAAACCATCTTAACACATTTACATCTTAAAATTAACCATCATGTCAAATTCCACACCATATTCTGAAATAAGCACAGTAGTACACCTCAGTGATATATATAAGTTTCAGTATGATTGAAAAACTGTACTATTATTAAAATACACCTCAAACGACTTTTCCCAATAGGCTGTAATGTAACGGAATTTGTTTGAGTGTCTCTGTAAATGATTCGCAAATGCTATACACTTCATCTTCAATACAAAACATGGCAGAGTTATACCCAATAACATCTATCGATTTCAGGGCATCCGGTCTATATTTACGAGAGTTAGAGCACGGACGGACAGGCAGACCGAATGCATAAACACTTTTGAACTTTGTTGGAAAATGTTAAAAAATAAACCGTGGCTGTCTTTAGATTAAGACATTCTTATAGCTTATTATAAACAAAAGTGTTTTGTGTTTTCGAATGGATATTTTAAAGTGCCAATTAACCTAATTTTCTGCGTTAACAATTGATTTTTATTTCATCAATTTCAGTTACATGCCGTTTTCTAAGAGGTTTTTAAGAAATGCTTTAACCACGAGTTATCTGACCGTACATTTAATTAAGTACTTTATATTCAGTCTGAGACAAGTAATTTTTATAAAGACAAATTAAATTAAATAATACACTTGAGTGCACATACATCCGCTGCCTTGGTTCTTTACGGAACACAAATCTATTAAGTCAATCTAATTTTTTGTATGTACATCAGTATCAATTAATCTAGAGCAATGCCCAAATGAAATAGCAGTACACTATTTTGCGTCTTTTATCTTGATAATTCATTTAACAGGACCTCTGTTGCGAAGTGTAAATTAGGTCTCTTATTTCAAAATGTACTTTGATAGAAATTTAAATTTCTGGAACCTATTTACTTAAATTTATTCTCACATGAAAGAGGTATAAATAAGCTTGGAACAAGGTAAATGAAAAAGCAAAACTGTAGTGTATTTCAGTGGAAATATCATAAGTAAAGGTTAAATAGGAGCTAAAATTTTATAAAAGGAATTCTGCAGTTTAGAATATCAACAAAATAGGAAATGTTTCCTTTCATTAGAAAATTGTTGAAGAAAGAAATTTAATTCAGATTATTGCCAATCATATAATTATTAAGAAAAAAAAAAGAAAAAAAATATTTACTCTTCCCTTTTTTAATTCACTTCTTATTCGAGATGTTAGAGCTTCAAATTTTATCATTCGATTGTGATGTAGTATTTTACCACTGTATAATACATTTTAAAGAAATATCATTGTATTACAAGTTAGAATTTCAAACGTCATAAGAATTATTCAAACAATGATTGTCGAAACTGACAATTCCTTTGAATGTTTAATGTGTTACATGAAAAAAACTACGTACCATACCATTATTAATTTGAACAAGTTGGAAATTGCACGTCAACGTGGCAAATGAGGTGTGTTCGTACTATAAGTAGTTTTATAAATATTTTTTCTATCGCATATTGCACTGAATGTATATTTTAGTGCACTTCAAAAGTGCATATCAGTTTTATTCTGTTCGAAAGGCTGTAACATCATTAAAATTCACTTGAAATATTTTTTTCCCATTGGCCGTTATGTAACGGAAAACTTTTGACTGTCTCTGTAATTAAACTATACATCCGATTTTCATAAAAATTGAAATGACTCGACAAAATTTTGCAGCAATAATATATTTAAAATTTCAGACCATTCGGTTGGGTAGTTTTTGCCCTGTTATATGCGGACAGACGGACAGACAGACGGAACGAAGACTATAGGTGCTACGTATTTATATAATTACGAACGCACCAAAAAGGAAAATACTGTTAACTATAGTAGCTTAATACTTTTTTGAGTACTTTTCCAATATAGGAGCTCCGAGAGAGGGGGGTATAAAATAATCACCTTGGCGAGAGAAAGAAATTGGTAACATATTTTCTCGCAACCTATTCACTGTTATATACACAGGTATATATTTTTTTTATAATATTTATACGATTTATTTGTACAAATTATCAGTTTTATTTCACAAACAAAAGTAAATCTATACTAATAAAGGAAAATTGCGCTCTGTCTGTGTGCTATGGCTATCAAAATCTACGAGACGTACGAGGCAGAAAATTTTTGTGAAGCTAGGCCAAAGTGTCTCCTGATGCACATGTGACTCAGAATTTTAAAATTCTAATAATTAGCTAATTTATTAATTAAAAATTGTAACTCGTTATCACTAAAAACACATCTCGGTCATTGCGAGAGGGAAAAAGCACTGGCGCACACGCAGAATCCCTATTTACGCATCGGTTAAAAATGAACGTGGAAAAGTAGGAAATTCGGGTATTTTGTCATTATTTATTAACTTACATCAGCCAAACTCCTTAGTAAAGTTAAAAGTGAAAGACATGTTCTGAAAGATCGGATTCTTACGTCTCAAATGCCGCAATCAATTAAAAAAATATGGCAGTTAACTCTTTGAAAAAATATTTTCAAAAAGGGTCTTTTTCCCGAAAAAAGTTTTTTCCTTATTGCAAAGCCCCTCCAGAGCGCAATTTTAGAGGTATCGACAAACCCAAATTATGTTCTTAAAGCTAAAACCTTCTTCTAATCGATTGTACAATCTTTTTTAAAATATATTAATTTTAACCCTTCACACAATATTTTTAGAGCATCTCAATAGGCCAAATTTACATCACTTACAAGAAAATATTAAACATTCGAACGGGTAGAAATGTTTTTTGCAAAATACAATGCGTGAAAATTTCGACGAAATGAATAAAAACTTATGTGTGTCGTCGAATTTTCGCCCCTAAAGGGCGCAATGTTAGAGGTACTCACAACCAGAAATATGTCCTTAAAGCTAGCACCTTCTTCTAATCGATGGTGTAATCGATATTTAA